>OY982583.1:7059592-8490002 GCA_963859945.1 Euplagia quadripunctaria
TTTTACTCACGTTTGTATTTCGGGGATGCCCGACTAGTTTCTAGACTAGGCTCAAACGGGCGACTAACACACACGGTGTATAGAAAACCAACACACACGGACAGGTACCTTCGAGCTGACTCCCACCATCACCCTTCTCATCTATCTTCTGTGCCTAGATCTTTAATAAACCGAGCTCTCAACATCTGCGATCCACAATATCTGGACGACGAAATGAAACATCTACGTCACACATTAGAGCGTAATGGATACCGGTGGCGAGAATGTACCCGGGCTGCGGGCGCAGTAGTCAATCGACGGATACCCGGTGTAGAACGAAACCCCGTGTTTCTCCCATACATACGCGGGGTAACCGATAAGATTGGGCGAACATTAAGCCGAAACTACGGTATCAAAACAATCTTCCGCCCACCTGGACAACTTAGAGAACTGCTGCGCTCCCCAAAGGATGTTGATCCACTGGGGGCCCCCGGTGTATACTCGATCCCTTGTGACTGTGGTTTGAGTTATGTAGGAGAGACTCGTCGCAGCATCACAACTAGATTACAGGAACACATACGATGTATAAAAAACATGGACTGCAACAGGTCGGCCGTCGCTGAACACGCATGCAAGACGGACACGCCTCACTACATACGATTTGACAAAACTTCCGTACTGGCGAGGGAAAAATATTTCGTACCGCGGAAAATACGCGAAGCAATCGAGATAAGTCGTCGTCCGAATTTCAACAGAGACAGTGGCTGGTCACTGCCCCCTGCCTGGCGGCCGGCATTAAAACTCACGTCCCATGAGACAGACCTGACAGACTTTACAAAAAGTGACACAGTCAGTATGGTATGCACCGCGGTGAATGTTGGTAACAACAGCGCATCACACAACGCAACGGAAACGCAACCGTCTACATCCGCACGTTCCGAAAGACAAAGGAACCGGTGGCGGCGTAGTAATCCCAGTGTGACGCCTGACACCGTCGCGGCAGGACGCTTCACTCCTTGAAAAAGGGCCCCCGTCGGGTCCGAAACTAGTCGGGCATCCCCGAAATACAAACGTGAGTAAAACCGTATAATCTCTAATAAACATGAATATCACTCACGAAAGTTTTTATTGTAAAATATTTAATTTTTGAAAAACACAAAACTGTGTAGTATTTCAAGTCCGACGTCACCTTGTCACAAATTGTCAAACCTTGAACTTAGATTCGGTGGTGTTTATCACGCTTACATTATATTTATTTATAGGAGTTAGAACTATTTCCAAATACAATACAATAAAAACCATTAGCGCTTTTTATGTAAGTCATTAAACGAAATCGATTTATCACTGTGACATTATGCAAGACTTCAAGTTTGTCACACGTTCAAGGCCGAAGAATAAGAACAGGCAATATATAACAATGCCATTATTTTTATTAATATCGTTTTACAACGAAGATATGTTGAAACTCCTTGTGCCTGAATTCTTAAAAGGAAATTGAGTAAGAAATGCCTTGAGCATGATTTTGCAATACTCTTAACAAAATAGTAATTAGAAAGAAAGAAATTAGTCTTATTTAAAATTTTAATCAATGCATTGTGGATTAAGGGGAGTAATATTAATGTCACACAAAGGGCGTTCCTTTAACGAGGCTAATGCATCATGACTGATGGTTGTCGTATATGTACCATTCGGGAAATTTCATAACGCAATGCAGGCTTTGCAGTTACCAAGTTTTTCATTGTGATCGCCTAGGTTAGGTTACGCATTCCACAAGCGCACAGGTTGAACAGTAAAAAATAGATCATAAAAACTAGTGGAATACTGTTGATTCTCCAGTCTCAAATCTTCTGATGACCTTAGACATTTTTTATGTGTGTCATGGAGAAACTTGAACCGTTCTTTGAGATAAAAAGGGGCTTTAGGGTTGAATAAGACGTTGTAAAGCAGGAAGAGGATATGAGTACTCTGGCGTGAGTGAATTGGAAGCCTCTTGAGCTTTTGACGAAATTCAAAAACGTGATCGTATTTTCGTAGCCATTTTTTTACCATGTATATATTTTTACTTTTGAATTTATTTGCTCAAAAAAAATTGTGAAGGAAGCAAAATTTGTGAATATGCTTGTAATTTGAATATGTTTTTGCGAACATAATTATGGAAGTGATAAGAGTGCCTACAAGGTTAAGTTACAAACATGTTGTCTTATCAAGATAGTATGAACATTTGACCTAAAATGTTGAACATTCACTTAACTGAATAGGGTTTTTGATGTGGGCGTAGACCTCTAACAAGATTCCCTATTATTGACCTAAGCCTTGGATATACTATTCACTACACTACTTTCAATCTTAGTATATTCCTTAATTTGAATTTAATTTTTATTTCATTACAACTTACTTTAAGCCAGTGATGATAGTGTCAATCAGACGGCTTAATTAAACATATTAAATGCTTATTGGAAGACGTGTGCGAATGACATAGTTCTAACATTTAAGTACCTTTAAATGTAAGATCACTCGTAAAGGATAAAGGAGTAGTTTTTGATAACAAAAAAATAAAAATTGATTGATATAACATTAACTATAAATATCTTATGTGTTTTGTATGTAATTAGAAATATACGGGTTGTATTTGAAAATAGAACATTTACTTAAATCACTGAATGATTCTATCATGCAGTTACAATAAGAATTTTTGAAAAAAAAACTAGGTATCCGTTTACAAGTTATAACCGTTTGAATTTCCAGGTATTTTTGCCTCCGTTTGTGATAAAAAGAGGTGGAATGTATAAAGTTAAAGATTTTTAATCGTAAAAATGCCTGGAAATTCAAACGGTCATAACTTGTAAATGGATAGTTTCGTGTCAATTTTTTTTGTAACTGCACGCTAGAGTCAACTCTTTCAATGATTTAAGTAAATGTTCTATTTTCAAATACATCCTGTATAAGTATAGTTATCAGTAGTCTGGTTACCAAAGTACAAGCTTGAGAAGAAGAAGAAGTGTGAAGTTATAATTATTATTTACTAAAACCTTCTTGAAAATATGTAGAATATGTTAGTGAAATAATCATGAAAGTTGGTCTATTAGATTTTAGTTTTTAGAAAATCACGGGCATACAAACTAACATACATACGGATCGAATACAGAACCTCCTTTTTTAAGTACGTTAAAAAACATAAACATTTTCCAGTCAGTTTGTCATTTGGCACTTTGTCAGTTTGAATAGATCACTTTTGTTTATTACTATGTTAGTGTGACCCATAAAACTGAAAAAAAAACATGACAAAACTAATAATGAGCGACTTAAATTACTAGTACCTACCACCAAGAAGACACAAGCAACAATGTTGATTTCAACCTTTTTAGAAAGAACTTTTTCAATTTTACAGGCAATACGGTATCTAATGTCGCTTGTACACATTAGATTATTTATTACTGGCCTGTTGATCTAGTGGTTAGTGACCCTGACTGCTGGGCCGGAGATCGTGGGTTCGATTCCCACCCAGGACAAATAATGGTGTGATGAGCCCGATCCTTTGTTCTGTGTCTGGGTGTTATTTATCTATAATATGTATGTATTTATAAATATATAAGTGTGTTTATCAGCAGTCTGGTTACCATAGTACAGGCTCTGCCTAGTTTGGGATCAGACGGCCGTGTGTGAGATGTGTGAAGTTATAAGTTAATTATTATTACTGATTACTAGTTAACATTCAAATAGTTCAAAAATGATTTAAGCAAAAAAATCTCGATTCAATTGCGGCGGCCAAGGTCAGGGAAAGTGATCGGTCATTCAACCGTAAATTTTAACGAACCGATTAAATTATATTTTATTTATAAATGTAAATGAACCTGTACCGAAAATGCATAGTTTTTAATAAATGATTATATTGTGTAAAAAAACATGTACTGTTAATGTTCTAGATCCTTTTTTCATATTCAGTTACATCCCACTTCCCACTAATATTATAAATGTGAAAGTTTGGATGGATGTATAGATGGATGGATGGATGGATGGATGGATGGATGTTTGTTACTCTTTCACGCAAAAACTACTGAACCGATTGCGATGAAACTTGGTATGTAGATAGCTGGAGAGCTGGATTAACGCATAGGCTACTTTTTATCTCGATATTCCTACGGAATCGGGACTTACGCGGGTGAAACAGCGGGGCACTGCTGGTATTCTCATAAACCTTTGTGGTGGATAGAGAAATGATTTTAACAATAAAAGAAAAATAAGAACAAAGAAAGAAGACACTAGAATAATACTCCAGTTTGATATTTTCTGCGCTGAAATACGTCGTTCTTCTTTTTTTAAGGGAAATGAAACTAGTGAGAACGAAAGATAGAAGAAAACCTCTTATAAAAAATATGTTAAAGGGAAAGTAGTTTCGCCTTTTTGCATTAAATCGGTGGCAGTTGACACGAGCCGGCACCAACCTTCGCGTTGTTACCCTGTAACCCAGATCAGCAACAGACCAAACCGAGGATTTCTTAATCGCTACCTCGTTGATTGTTTGTATTTAATATGATTTTAAGACGTCAAGAGAAATAATTTTTTTGAAGTGAAAACTTCTTTAACGGCGTTGTGCACTTTTTCGTATTGGTAAAAAATGTTAAATTCGCGTCAGGACATGTGACTTGATCGATAATTCGTAAGACGGAGTCGAGTTTCTTATATTTAAAAAAATATAACATTGGAAATTCAAACATTTATGAGCGGCCAGGAGCGCAGAACTTCCAGTGTACATTTAGATATGTTATTACCTACTTTTTATTTTTAACCTAATTATATACAGATGTGTGAGTGTATGTATATGCAAATACATTGTGAAGTTATGTTTTCACTTCTGACGTGCAGTCCTACGACTGACTGTTATTTTTTTCTTTTAAAAAAATTGTAACTAAAATTTTAATAATAATTAACTACCTACAAATGTAATCTAAATAAAATGTAAGTGAAATTTTAAAAATATTTAACTACTAATACATTAATCAAAACATGTAGCATATGGTACAGAGGACGACGGCTGGCCGTCCCCAGTTCGTATAAAAACCTAATTATATTAACCTCTGTTTTTTGTGCCAATTTTATCACTGATGTGGCATATGGAGTACCGTCATACTGCTTATAAATAACAAAACCGGCCAAGGGCGAGTCGGACTCGGGCATGAAGGGTTCCGCAGTATCGTACAAGATTTAATACTATGTAGGTACTTTTTAAAAACATGTCTCCTTTATGAAGACCCCCTTTAATTTATAAGTATAATTTTATCTTTATTATAATTTTTTTAGCGAATATATTATAATTAATTTCAATTTCAAGCGTCTACTTGTTACCATTATTAAGATATAAACACGTTTGTACTAGGGGCGCCCCCTTTAATTTTTATTTTATTTGTTGTTATAGCGGCAACAGAAATTCACATTCTGTGAAAATTTCAACTGTCTACCTATTACCTTCGCTCGGGTGTACATATTTATATAATTTTGCGCGGAATCCTAATTCTTTTTCAAAAATAAAAGTAGCCTAAGTTACTCCTTATTAGACCAGCTATCTGCCAGTGAAAGTCCTGTGGGAACCGGCCCAAAACAAACAGACAGACAAACGGACAGACTGTCTGTCTGTCCGTTTGTCTGTCTGTCTGTCTGTGACATACATTTTAAAAACTGATTTTTAGGTATAGGTATCCTGCAAATGACTTTATGAGTTTAAAAAATAACTATTATTTTGACAACACAAACAGACACTTCAATTTTATTTATTTGTATTGAGTATTATTGATGATTAATTATCAATGAAACAAACCACAGTACTTTCGAACTGTTGCAACAAACTCGAGCGCATACATGCAATATTGTCGCAATAATTGGTGAACAATATACAATGGCGTGTATGCATTTTTTAATTGGCCACGTATGTTACATGGGCACGGGTGGAAGGTGTCAGTCACGAGTGACCTTGAGTTCACTTACAAGCTTGAATTGGAAATCAATGAAAGTAATATGACTAAGATAAGTGTTGAAGACTTTGTAAATTAATCTTATGTGGGAGAGCCATGCTTCGGCACGTATGGGCCGGCTCGACTCCGCTCGTTACCACGGCCTCATAGAAAACCAGCCGTGAAGCAATGCTTGCAATGCATTTCGCCGCATGAGGTTACCGGAGGCCCTAACCCTTCCCTCTCCCTTATTCCCCACTCCCTCTCTCTCCCCTCTTCCCACTCTTCCCCTCTTCTCCTACTCCCACCTTAAAGGGCGGCAACGCACTTGTGACTCGAGTTGCAGGTGCCCTTGGGCGGCGATAGTCATTTACCATCAGGTGACCCGTCTGCTCGTTTGCACCCTATACCATAAAAAAAAAAAAAACGCCAGGTGAATTAAATAGACAAAGTTAACAATTAAAACAACATCCATTGCCCATCTTTCATTCACAGCCCGTTTTTAACCAATATTTATAGTCTTAATTATCTCTTTATTTTAAGGGAATGAAAAAATATGTACTATTTAAAATCTTTAACTTTACACGTTCCATCTGCTTTTATGAGAAACGGGAGTAAAAATACCTGGAAATTCAAATGGTCATAACTTGTCAACGATTAATTCTTTTTTCAAAAATTCTTATTGTTACTGCATGCTAGAGTGATGCCCTTTCATGCCCTTTCGTTTTGGCTGAAACTTTGGTTATGTATAGTCCGTAAACGATGATTGAAAGTTTTTTTTGAAGATTGAAGGTTATGAATAAGTTTGAAGATATGGGTTTTTATAGAGCTTATTGGTTAGACACATGTAGGTCATTCGCAGCCAAGCCTATACAGGTTGTATTTGAAAAAGGAACACTTACTTCCTTTACTAGTAACCCGCCGCGGTTTCGCACGGGTAGTAGAGACATCTTCAGCAATCATCATCATATTTCAACTAATTTACACAAAATGTTAACAAATTATACACCTGAACCTTCCTTACGAGTCACTCTGTCTATTGATGAAAACCGCATGAAAATCGGTTCAGTAGTTTTTCAGTTTATCGCGAACAGACAGACAGATGCGGGGACTTTGTTTTATGATATGCAGTGATTCTTAATTTTCTCCTATGTACAGGCGTTAAGATTGTATTATGTATAGATTAATTAACTAATTAGCGATTACGGAAATCGGTATTCGCTAAAAAAAATATTATATTGTTTATAGTCATTACAACGAATCTGTAAATAGAAAACAATTTACCTAATTTATTGCAATTGTGTTTTAGAAAACTATGAAAGGTTAATTTTTATTATTTGGTAAAATTTCAAAGGATTACCTTGGGCATACTTTTATCTTCGTATCAATTAATTGTTTCATTGAAATAGGGACTAAAAGCGTATAAAAAAATTAATATTGTATTTTTTTATCAGAAGAGACATTTATTACTTTATAATATTGTCTTCCTTCGGTTTACTTTTATATATCTGAACATAACAAATATGAAAAGAAAGTCTGAAAGAGAATTACTGCTTAAATTTGTATCCTCTGGACTAGTATCCTCCTACATATCTTACTCCCATTCTCCAGTATCTCTGCTCCAATCATAGCCGAAATCTCCGCTCTTCAAATAATCTTTTCCTATTACGTCCCAGTCATTCTTCAAAATGTATCAGTTATTCATTCATTATTCAGTCTGTCCTCCTCTTGAACGCTCTGCCTTAGGAAATCAGGATGGCTCCTAGTCGCCTATCATTTAAATCAAAGGTTCGTGCTCTCCTTTTCCATAAATTGGAAGCGTCATCAGAACAGTAACAGATATAGGTAATTTTGTATTTATAATATATTTAATTTTATTTAAATATTCTTGTATGTATGTATCTATGTATATATTTATTTGTTTGTCCTTTTTTAGGGTTTCGTACCCAAAGGGTAAAACGGAACCCTATTACTAAGACTCCACTGTCCGTCCATCTGTCTGTACGTCTGTCACCAGGCTGTATCTCATGAACTGTGATAGTTAGACACTTGAAATTTTCACAGATGATGTATTTTTGTTGCCGCTATAACAACAAATACTAAAAATAAATAATACTAGAGACGTATTTTTTTGGCTTATGGTATTAAATTAATTTATTTATTTATTTAAATCTTCATGCACAATATGTACAAAGGCCAAGCCGTAGGCTCATGGGAAACAATGAACAAATAATACATTGGATTCTGAGTATCGAGACATGTTGCCTTTACAAACACTACTATGACTGGCCTGTTGGCATAGTGGTTAGTGACCCTGACTGCTGTGCCATAGGTCGTGGGTTCGATTCCCACCCGAGTCTGGGTGTTCTTTGTGTCCGTTGTCTGTATGTTTGTAAAGTCCCCCGCGAAACAGGAGTAATTCCTAATGCGGGAGTAGTCTTAATAAAAAAAAAAAAAACAGTGCTTGCTACCCATTAGCAAGAACACAGGACAAGGTTCATTGCATTACATATCGCGTTTTTATTACCTATTAAGATTGCTTTACGTAAGTCATAAGTGACAGTTTGGGGTCGCTAGACAAGGTTAAAACTACTGAACGGATTTTCATGCGGTTTTCACTAATAGCAAAAATGATTCATGAGGAAGGTTTTGGTATATAATTTGTACCCGTGCGAAGCCGGGGCGGGTTGCTAGTATTTAATAAAATATAATGATCATAATTTCGAGAAATTGTATTTTGCAGTTTTATTGTAATAGCTCCGTTAATGCTATTACTGTTCGTTTTGCACTGGTCTTGTACAGGCATGGAGTATTCTGTTTTCATCACTAACAAGTAGCTAAGCATAATCCCACTAATATTACAAATGTGAAAGTTTGGATGGATGGTTGAATAGATGGATGGATGGATGGATGAATGTTTGTTACTCTTTCACGCCAAAACTACTGAACCGATTGCGATGAAACTTGGTATGCATATAGCTGAAGATTATTATCCCGATATTCCCACGGGATCGGGACATACGCGAGTGAAACCGCGGGGCGCTGCTAGTGAAACATAATGATCATAATTTCGAAAAATTGTACTGTGCAGTTTAATTTAATTAATTCTTTTTGCGCTGATCTTGTACAGGCATGGAGTCGTCTGTTTTCCAAAAGCCTCCGAATATACACCAAATATTAGTTTTCATTGTGGAGGTGAATCGATCGATATCTTATTCAAGTTTGTCAGTCGAACGTTAACAACACTAACAAGTAACTGAGCATAATTAATTATAAAGACGAAAAGAAAACACACGCTACAAGCCCCTCAGGTGCAAATTTATCTTATATTAATCTAAAATTATCATAAAAGACAACTCAAGCATTATCTCTTATCTCTTAAGACTTTATGAATATACAAGAATGAAAATCAGACAGTTTAACCCACAATGCTCTTTATTATTTTTTTAGACCAAATCGGATTAGAGAAATACTTCATTATTACATTCAAATACAAACCTAAATAAATATAATAAATCGAAAGAGATTTTTTGTTTGATTGTTTGTTTGAACGCGCTAATCTCTGGAACTAAAAGTATGATTCGAATAATTCTTATTTTATTGGATAAGTATAATATTCTTTGAGGAAAGTTGTAAGCTATGTAACATTACGCTACGACCTAAGCGCAGGTGAAACCGTGCGGAACAAAAAGTACAAGTGGTCAAAGTTCAACCGTATTTCATTCAATAATTAATAAAAATATAGCCCAACATCGGAGAAAAAAAGCTTTCCCAATATTTTTATTGATTACACAAAAGCTCGCAAGCTGACAAGAAAAAAAAAGAAAATCTATCAAAAAACAGCAGAAAAAGTACTGTACCGTTTTGTCTTTACCTAATTATTATTTAAATTGTGTACTTAAATGAACTAAGATTAAGTCGGGTGACTTGGATGCCTTTGCAGTCACCTTTGTGTCAAAAGTGTTCTTTATTAACGTCATTCATTTCACCTGCGATAGGTTTGACCTTTGGATTACGTTATATTTAAGCAGCTTAACTTCTTCAGTGTTCTCAGAGAAACATATATATATAAATTCACATATTACTGATAACTAAAATCTTTATTTTGAGACACGTAGGTAATCTGTTATGTTATTTCTTGTATTTGGGCCTATATACTGTTAACCTCTAAGTAGTAAATCAAGAAAAATATACTGCGTTAATGAATGATTGCTAATAATATTCATAGCGATGGCTACAAATATAAGTTAAACTACTACTTCTAAATATATTACTACTAGCGACCCGCCCCGGCTTCGCACGGGTGCAATGATGATACTAAATATACTACAGAATGTCTTTATATTCAACGTTCACAGCTTTTTTGTCATTAGACAATACAAACATGTTTTTTTCAGAGGTTACTCTTGAAAGAGCCTTGTGTTGGCCTTTGGCCATGTGAAAAACACTCAACGCCTGCAACCGCCGCAACCGCTATGTCCCTGCATTTTAAATCTGTAATATCTTCGAAAATATTCATTGAAATTACATGCTGTAAAGGGCCATTATGATCTATATTAAATGCACAATGTATTTAAGGTACTTAATTGGATAAGGATTAATGCTGTATTGCTTAAAATCGCTTCGTAAATAAGCCATTATTTCTCGTAAAAAGTAAAGGATAAAAAATGGTTATTGTGGGTTATCCCTAAGAGATAGACATATACCAACGCGGACTTTTTTGTAGACCTTTTTAAGGTGTACAATACTGTGCTACATTATTTTGATCTATCTCGTAGGGTTTAGCCAGCGTTTGCAATGTAAACCCAAAAAAAATGTGTCTATTTACGACATTACATTAGAAACCTCTAAAGTTATCAGTGCTTCTCTACTATATTATGCATGTATTATACATATAAACTTTCCTCTTGATTCACTCTATCTATTAAAAAGAACCGCATCAAATTCCGTTGCGTAGTTTTAAAAATCGAAGCATACATAGGGACAGACGGACAGCAGGAAGCGACTTTGTTTTATACTATGTAGTGATTGCATTTCTCACAGAGTTTTAAAACAGAGAAATAGAAAAAACAACCTCCAGCGATTTAAATACATTAATTTCCCATTTTCAATTCAGCTTTTTAATAATCCAGTAACTCACAATTAGCATTCACTTATCATTAGATAGTTTACAAGATAGTTTTCAGTTAGTACACGGCCAACTGAAAACTACAACTTTCTTTGTCTCCTTACGCTACATTAATTTAAATGCGAAAACTTCAAATCAAATCATATTCTGCCTTGCAGTAGCGTGCAAATACATTTTGTCAAATTAGCATGGTATAGTATTGTCATTGGTCTTTAACTATCTCTTTTACGTTTTATTCGTTTTACGTTTATTGTAATATAAAACATCTGGCTTATCTTTATACTATGCGCAAAAGATTGTTTTTAAAAGTTGTACTGCATTTTCAATTGATACCTCTTCTAACAACGTCAATTTTAGACCTTATCATGATATAGTATCACAATATATAAATTATTTAATGTGCACGTAAATAAATACACACTTAGCTTAACACAACTGTAATATATAACTTGCGAACTTGCAACAATTATATTTAGGACTAGCAACCCGCCCCGGCTTTCCATGGGTACAAATTATACACCTAAAGCTTTCTCATGAATCACTCTGTCTATTAGTGAAAACCGCATGAAAATCTGTTCAGTAGTTTTTCAGATTATCGCGAACAGACAGACAGACAGACGCGGCGGGGGACTTTGTTTTATAATATGCAGTGAAGATTTCATTTCTAATTTAAAATAATATTACTGGAATCAGGTTGAAATCGCAGTTCCATTGAAACTAGGTATCCAACGCGAATAAACCAACTTAATCGGAATCTTGGTTTTAGATATTAGTTTACTGGTAAGGAAAATATAAATTACGATGATAATTACTTTAAAAATGATTATAATTATTATCTTTGAAAGTCGTATTACTCACCTTCCACTTCTTAACTTCAGACAACCGGTTAGCTACTACGCATCCTGCTGATCCAGCACCAACAATAATGAAGTCGTAGGTTTCCAAAGCTTGCCTCTTCTTCCTGCTCTTTTCTGCATTCTTTTTCTTCTCTTTTTTAACGGTGGATAATTTAGATTCTGCTGCTTCCACATCAGAAATACTTCTCTTATGAAAATTGAAACCAAAGCCATGCGAACTATATTTCGGAAATGGATTATCAAAATCTTTTTTGAACTGGTCGGTTTTACTAAATTCTTTTTCAAATTCAAATTCAGGAAAGTATGACGATGTCTGCGAAATTCCAACACTTGATCCCGGGCCGTGGCTACGTACGTGTGTACCATATTTTGGCAAAAAATCATCGTGCAGAACCGGGCCCAGTGACGGTCCTGATGAGATCTCACTGGTTTTAAATGGGACAGGTCCTAAAGGAGCATTAAAATGTTCAAAACTACTTCCAAAATTCGAAAACGTTCCAGAACTACCGTCGCCTGGAAACTTCCAGTCGTTCTCTGGATTAATGCTTATTCTTGCATTGCCGTACAGCTGTGATATTAACGCAAGAAACATGTAGCCGGTGGGTGAGCA
This sequence comes from Euplagia quadripunctaria, assembly GCA_963859945.1. Taxonomy (NCBI): domain Eukaryota; kingdom Metazoa; phylum Arthropoda; class Insecta; order Lepidoptera; family Erebidae; genus Euplagia; species Euplagia quadripunctaria. Next base: position 7,072,112 of record OY982583.1, read on the forward strand.
TTGTGTTAATGGAGCGTGTTGTTCTAGACAAATAGGTGCAATATTTGGCGGGATCCAATTTTGGTTGGACATTTTCGATCACTGTACACGATTTCACTGTTTCACTCGCGTATCATAACTCGTCTGGTTAATGCGAATTCTTAAAATACAATGGTGCGCAACCTCGTTGTGTCGTACAAGTGGGAGATCTTGCCAATCTCTTTAGTTGTTGTCAGTTATTTAACAATTGACTTGTTTAACGACAATTTAGAGAGTAAGGTTGAGACAACATTGATGTAATTAGTCTGTTTTCTCCTACTATTGGTGGAGGGTTATATCTTTAATGCCTGGTTCCTATAATCAAGAAACGATTCGTTTTGTTTACGGAACTTAAAATTTCGTTAAAATTTAATTAACCGTCCGTAAGCAAAACGCATCATTTCTTGATTATAGGAACCGGGCATTAGATGAATAGAATTTAAAAAATGAAGAAAATGTATATTTCTACTTTAAATGCAAAAATATTGTGTATTGTTTTTTTCGTTTGATGGTATGTATTTATTAATTATTCAAAGCCCTGGAAGTTCAAAAGTTAGATTCTAACAATTAAATTATTTCTTTCCACACAATATTTTTGAACCATGACAGTCCTCATCATTAGGTGAAAATTAACTTATTATTAAATAATATAACCATTTCTACTTTTTTTATGGTGTAGGGGGCAAACGAGCAGACGGGTCACCTGATGGTAAATGACTACCGCCGCCCATGGGCACGTGTAACTCGAGAGTCACAAGTGCGTTGCCACCCTTTAAGGTGGGAATAATTTCTATTTTACATTATTTGGAAAACGTACAGCTAAAATTCTTACAAAATTATTAAATTTTTAGTAATGGTTGCCCGCGTCTTCGTTCGCGTTAAAATGTTGGTGATCCTTATCCCACGGGAACCGTACATTTTTCTGGAATAAAAAGTAGCCTATGTTCTATTCCAGACTAAATTTATCTTTGTGCCAATTTTTATACAGATCCGATACACTGTTTTTGTGTGAAAACATCCATCCGTCTATCTTGAAAAACTTTCGTCTTTATAATATTAGTAATATAGTAATATAATGGAGAGTATTGTATAACAAAACTCATCTTTTACATTGTAGGTTTTTATTGAATCAGAAATTTTATCCACCCCAGTCATAAATAGTAAATTTCACCTCGGTTAAATAAATGCTTTATGATTTGAGACATTTGCAATTGCATCAAATGCGGACCCAAACACCTAGAAATTAATAAAGTTTGCATAATTTAACGCAAGCTGTGCGATAACAATTTTGCCAGTATTACTATGCTTGTCTGTATCTACAAGTTATTATCTAACTTGGTTTATATTAGCAATTACGAGTACTATGTTAAGCAAGTTATGATAGTATCGAGTAAGTAAGTAAGTAAGTAAAACTACTTAAACATAAAATGCACAATGAGCGGCCTTACAACACCAATCAATTTCTCTCATTATCTCAATTAGTGTTCTATGAAGCCATAATATTACGTGTACGTGTAGATAATATATGATTAAAGCACATAAATTGGTGTGTCGGTACTATGAATTACTTATATTGATGTCTAACATATGACACATTGTCTGTGACCAGAATAATAAATAAATAAAATAAATGAAGACAAACTTGTGACATCTTCCTTACACACGGCTGTCTAATCCCAAACTAGGCTGAGCCAGTGCTATGGTAACCAGACAGACAGTAACAGTAGTTTTTGGAACGGAAGTTACACTTCAGACCCACGGCGAATGGGGCCATTCGCCGTGGGTCTGAAGTGTAACTTTAACTTGACGGAAAAAAACCATCCACCCGTGGATTCTGTGCGATACTATTGTAATTTGATGGTGGTTGCCATAAATAGGATCTAGCCTATGAGAGAATGAGATAGAATACAAGTATACAGTGTTTCCTATAATCTTTGTCTTTGCGCCTGCGTACTACGAAGCCTTCAGAAAATGCGGCATAGTCAACATGGTGTATCATTCACGTGTATCATTTTTGTGCATTTGCGTATTAAAATTCGTTGGTTAATTAATTTATGTTAATTATTTAACACATCTGTGTTAATTTGACCAATAACTTTAATATAAATTTTATAAAATTAATTTATTGCCCATCTCCCATACATCGTTGGGCCCAAATCATGATGAACCGTTACAAGTTCTAAACTAGTGTCTTTAGCTAGGTAAAGATATGAATTTTAGACTGCCATAGTTTCAGTTTGATTGACAATTGCATAATCAAGAAATATGACCTCGAATTTATGGTAGGTTATGTTGTTTGCAAAATATTTTTTGCATGCACCATTGAATCCAGATGTCATCGGATGACTAATAATTAGACTTGTTCTTGCTCGGTCATTGAAAAGAGCGCTCCAATCTAGTACAGCCACTCACATGTACTAGGTCGGACTTCTAGTTCTATTAGTTCAGTAGTACATTGTGACTGCACTGAATGAATATTTGGATCTTCTTCATACTTTGCATCAAAGAGCAATAAAGTAATTATTGCTCTTAGCTTTGCATGCTTAAGACTGTCATTCTCATACTCCTAAAATCACCATACTAATTTATTTAAATTTATATAACAAAAATATATTATAAAATAATATAATTAGTAGGTAAGTCAATGCATAAGCAAACAAACACCGAATAAAAATAATAACACGGAAAATGGTGTTGTTGTTTCGGTTTCGATGTTTGTTTACTAATCTAACAATGTACTAAATTTAAAATGGAAACTAATGAGTACGAATTATCTAAAGTTTAATGCAAACAGCATGCATCTTATTCTTATCCGTTCGTTCACCGCCGTGTCGCGCGGGGACGTAATGTACGACTTTTTAGCCAACGATTCAGTCGTTCCTTGTTTCTTGATAGTACTAATGTACTAAATGAACGAAGTCTTATAAGCTTACAGAATAGTTCATTCTAGTTCCATGTCAGGAATGAATTCCTAATAGTACTTAGTTCGTGAACTACACAAGCCTACTAATAATAGCACCTGAACTAAAGTCTTCCACTTATATGAACAATGAACAGTAGTTTACACCACTAAGGAGGCAAATAAGGTAAAGCGTGGGTTTATCACCTACAAAAGTTGAACAAACACCTACAGTTGAGTACATTATAACAATTTCTCACGTCTGTATCTTTTAGTTTACAGGATTTATGATACCTAGGTAAATAGGTTAGGTTACATAAAAAGCATTTATTTTTTTAAGTAGGCACCTTAATTTTTTATTAATTACACTCGTAGGCTATTTTTCTAAAGTTTCACTTCTGCCGTGTGTGAATTGCACAGAAACACTTTTTTTAGTTACAGTACACCTAGTTAGAGGACTTCCCACCAACAGCTAGTTCGAGTTACAGATTTGCGACCTTGATCTGCTTGAGCTATTGCACACACTCCTTATCCATCCTTAAAAGCAATATTCCTTGCCTTCCTTTCTTACCTATCTTTCCCTTTCAAAATAAACCCAATTTTCCCTTTTTTAATTCCCAAAGTTTTTTTCATTTCATCACATTTTCATTCGGTTGACGGCTTGCCCCTATTACGTGTTTGGGACCAAAGTATAGTTGGCAAAATATGAGTGCTTAATACGCATCTGCTTACACCTTCGGTGATACAGGTGTGAGCCACAAGCAATATAGAGGTAGGGCACGGGTGATACCTGCTTTTATTGGAGTCACTCAACTTTTATCTCTTACAGACAACCGCCATAAAACACTACGTCACTAGGGGGAGGATAGATTTGGCAACATGTACGTGGTGTCACCGATGTTGCGTCTTTATCTTCGTCGTCCATAGGCACCGGTAATTGCTCATCATCAGATAGGTTGTGATTATTATTATTTGATATAACTTAAAACATGTATCACTTATAATATTCAATTTTGAAGTTTTTGAACTAATGCTTTTATAGTAAAATGAGTTATCAAATCGCAAAACAAGAAATTTTGACAATTTATGTTACACCAGGCCTAACTAAGTACGCTTGTCCTACGGCCCGGAGGCACGGTCTCGTCTCGGTTCAAATAGTATGCACAAAATTTCAGACATCTTGTGGCCCAGAAGTGTACCGGCCGTTATACTGAACACAGCTTGATGTAAAATGAATGCTGCTATTATAATTGAGTCTGCGTTTGTTCCTTTGTTACACTTTCACGGCCAGCCTTTCGTATTTGAAAATGTTCATAAGCTCCAATAACTGCTTGGCATCAGATGGTACAAGTGTTCTTCTTTGCCCCATTACTAGTAAAAACATCGCACGGACTACCAATTCTTTTGTTTATTGCAGGAATGGCAAACGGTTTTCTGCTGAAAAAGCTGCAAAGACGGCAAAAAGGATAGCAAAATAGTGACTATAACAATATCTAATAACTATAACTTATAACAGTTATAATAACCATATTCAAGACATATACAAAGTTCGATATCTCCCATTTTCCTTAACTAAATCAAAGGATTTAGGTTTTATGACGTCACAACGGTCGAAAAACAAAGTTTCTGACTCACCATGATAGTAAAAATTATAGTCTGTTTGGCATCGTTACGGGGTAATGGCCTAATAGTAGGTTGTTATACCGTATTAGTTTTATGTACTACTAGTTATTACGAAGGCTTCAGATGTGTTTTTGACAGCTCCTTTTTGGTTCGTGTCGCCAAGGTGTGGAATGAGCTGCCTGCGTCTATTTTTTCAGTCAATTATAATCCTGGAACGTTCAAGTGTAGAGTGAATAGGTTTCTCTTGTATAGGCGTGTACCATTTTCGTCTTCACCGTCACTTTCCATCAGGTGAGGTGGAAGACAAACGCTTATTCCATTTCATAGTAAAAAAACCATCTATGCTTAGTGTGAGCGCTACGTTATATAAGGTAATTTCATGCTACATTTAAGGCGTTCAGACCCCGGATATCAGGTAGTGCCTCGTTTGTTAGTCAACAGTAAAGTTATATTGAGTTCGTTTTGGGATAGTTGAGTAACATATTTACTTTAATTGTTGGAAAAAAGTTGACATCCTTTCTTGAGATAAATTAACATGATCAACATGATTTTTTACAATACCTTTAAGGTAGCAAATAAGTGTACGGCTGCTTGCAATCACCGGTTTACAATATCAATCATATTACGAAAGCCGGTAGGCTAACCAAAAAAATGGTTGGTTGTGAGTGCTCTCAACTCAACTCTAACGTTGTCAGTCTAAAAGGTGACTTCATGACAAGCCATATTAGATGTAAATCGGTGAGTCATCGCAATAACAATTACATGCCACAATAAATTTTTAAGTTTTTTAATCGACATAAAGTCACCTGGGCATGCCAATCAAGGGATCCAGATCTTTAACCACTGAACTCAGGGGTATGACTGAACCATTAAAAACTACAGGTAAGATGGAAGTAGTATCAATCCTGCTTATAATCCGTTTGCTCCTACGACGATCGCCTGACACTTGGTAGGGTTTACGGATAAACCAAACCTCGTCATAAATATTGATAATTAACTTTCAAAAAATTATGTAACCAACTTCAATGCGCCTATATTATGATAAAAAATAAACTCAGCATGACGAATCAGCACCACCTTTACGAAATTTTAATGGGACTATCTTAGAATAGACCTCTTTCTAATAAAAACGAATTTTGTAAATTCGTTTCCACATAACGGATAACTCCGTCGGAACACACATAAAAAAAATACATACATCCAAATTGAGAACCTCATCCGTTTTTAAGTCGGTTAAAAGAATGCATTCAAGTATGTTTATCCGTGTTCCAGAACCCATGGTATGTTTTTTTTTATGGTATGTGGGGCAAACAAGCAGACGGGTCACCTGATGGTAAATGACTACCGCCGCCCATGGGCACCTGTAACTCAAGAGTCACAAGTGCGTTGCCGCCGTTAAGGTGGGAGTAGGAGAAGAGGGGGAGGGGGGAAGAGGAGAGAGGGGAAGAACCGGAATAGGGGAGAGGGGAAGAACTGGAATAGGGGAGAGGGGAAGAACCGGAATAGAGGAGAGGGAGGGGTTAGGGCCTCCGGGAACCTTCTTTTGTTTCATTCACTGCCGGTTTTCTGTGAGGCCGTGGTATCGAGCGGAGTCGAGCCGGCCCATACGTGCCGAAGCATGGCTCTCCCACGTAATATATGTTTAGTAATCGTTTATATAGCGCAATATAATATATTCCAGAATGTCATTATCATCATCTCTTATAAAACCTGAACGTACCTAGTCTTATGTAAAAGTCTTATATAAAAATCAAAATTAAATAAAATTTTGAATCTTTAATTCATATCACGTTCTTTGTCCGTGTTGAACTCCTACACTAATGCACCGAATTTAATAAAATTTTGCACACTGTATGCAGTTTTGGTCAAACTTGAGAGATAGGATAGTTTTTATCTCAATTTATAGGGACAATATTTTTTATTGCAAATTAAATAGCCACAGCAACGCGTGTGCGGGTAGCTAGTTTATTATAGATATAAAGAGACGCAATGACAATTTTTTTTACGTGCAGTCACGGTCTATGAATGGTTACAATCGCACAATCATCGAGACAGATCTGTTTAAGTATTATTGCACTATATAGGTACATAAGAACGTGCTGAGTTTGCGACTAGTTGTTGCGATAAATCGCATACCGTACTATTTGGCAATCAATTCCTTTCCAAAGAAACTTGTTTTAAACTTATGACGCTCATTTTTTCTTAAAAACACGATAAACTTTGCTTATTTTAAGGAAACATAACGACAATAAGATATTACTCAGAACTATTTATTACAATATATAGATAGATTAAACAAAAAAATAACTGAAGTGCATGCACAAAGATTGATGCCAAAGTACGGAACACTCATAATAGGACTTACAGTTCATACGTTTTAGACTTAATAAAAAAGTCTTTGGTAACAAAAGCCGTCCTGCCATATTTTTATTACACCTACTCATTGTGAAATTTTAAGCAATTATTACTTGAACTAAGTTCACTGTCGGTCGATATCAATTAATCCAAGGACGTGCAAGTGCAAAAAAACTGCTATTGAAATAACACAATATACAGAGAAACGACAAAATTTCGACACTTTTTCATACAATGCATGCCTGAAGAAAATGGCGCACTATTGCAACAGATTAATTTTGGAGCCTGAATTCAATAGACACAACATAATAGCAACACATTTTTTTTTATAAAATAGGTTTTGACCCAATTATGTAAACCTACTATTGACTCATAAGAATATTGAAAAAGTTTCGAACTTTTGTGCATGATATTCAATAGTATAATTTTGTAAGTTTGTAACTAGCTACAATAAATTTATTAGTGTATTATTTCTGTATATATTTTCCAGTTGTGTTGTGCATGTTTCACGTTGTGACTATGCTAACTACTGAAGCGCTATGTTGAGATTCTTACTTTTAATCTTTTTCAATGGACAACATTATATTGGAGACATATGCTAGTATGATTCAATATATAATTCCCCTACCCTCGTCTTCTACCTAAAAATGCCTTTTAACGAATAGTTTCGAAACGCACGTAAAGTTTGTTTTTTAATTGTACGTCACTTCTCTTCATGAGCGCTCTAATTAATTTGGTATATATTTTATCATTTGCCTAGTATACCTAAGGGCATTTGGGCCGTACTAACATAAAATATTAGCATAGTCCATTCTTCTTATACATATAGTGCCAATATCGATATCGGTGCAAAATCCAAGTAGTTTATTGTATCTTTGCAAAGTTTTTCATAGTATTCTTATAAATATCAGACTGGTAAAGAGATAAACGTTGTGATACTAAGAAGAATATCACCTTTGTATAATAATAACTCCACACATCTCACACACAGCCGTCTGATCCCAAACTAGGCAGAGCCTGTACTATGGTAACCAGACTGCTGACAAACATACTTATATATTTCTAAATACATACATATTATAGACAAGCTACACGCTCGCTGTAAAGTGGTTTGAAATAGGGATATACATTCTACTTACATTAAAATGTTATTACAGCTTTCATTGATTTTCCTGTGGGAACCAAAGTTTAACCCGGGATAAAAAGTACCCTATAACCTGCTCTGGCACTCAAACTATTATCATACTAAGTTTCAAGCATATCCCTTCAGTAACTTCTGAGTTTATCGTGAACATACAAACATACAGACAGAAAGACAGACAGACAGACAGACAAAAATTGTTTGAATCGCATATTCGGCACATGTATCGATATCTTAATACCCCCCAGTCGATTTTTTTTAAATATATTCAATGTACAGAATTCATCCCATTGCAGATTTATTATAAGTATGGATAAATTACACCCAGACACAGAAAAAATTATCGTGCTTATCACACAATTATTTGTTCTGGGTGGGAATCGAACCCACGACCTGGCTTAGCAGTCAGGGTCAGTAACCACTAGACCAACAGGCCAGTCAGTCGTAATCCTTATGTAGCTACTTTAAGATATTAATTAGCAATGCACTTATAAATCTGTAAGCTGTCTTAGTAGTTATGCATTAGTATTTAATATAACCAAGACGCGGACGACGTTTGTATTATTTATTCAAACCTAAATCACTGTTAAAACCATAAATACAACATTCGATTTTCATTTAGCCAAATACTGTAGCAATATTTGCCCGTACAATTGTAAATACCAGTACAATTCAAACAAATAGCTTATTTTGCAATCCCATATTACCTTCATTCACACAATCTATTGGACCACATAGACCGATTCCCGTACATGAAACGAAACAGACCTTTAGAAATCGGATATTAATTGCCTATTACATTTTACGTTCCGATACTGTTCGTGGTTCTGTAGAATATCCACTAAATACACGATGCAATCGCTTGTAAACGCCAACTGAATATCGTAACCTATTACATATTGCTAAATACATAAGTTTCAGCGCCCGTATTTCAGATTAAGAAACACTACTACGGTAAGATCTCCAGGCAGATATCATAACAATGATATTTACGGGTGGCGTAAATTTAATTACAGAGTTAAATAAAAGAGTAAAAATCATGACTTTCATTGGTAAAAGTGACGTTCCTGACTATATCACCCCCATCCATGGAGCTCTAGACACCCTACTCACTATTATATACAAGAGACTACCACACGTGTGGTTAACTACAGTCATTTGAGGTGGAGGTTGAATCTGAAACGACATTAATGTGAACAAAATTCTGCTGTCCTCACTCCTGCAAAAACACACTTAAAATGAAGACATGATATTAGAAAAATTAGGGCTCTATTTTTTTTACAGTTCAATTGGAGGTGTTACTTATCTTCGCATATTTCAGCCAAGGTAGCACATTTGTCACCTGCGGTACTTCCGATACGACCTTCAAACCTTCCAAAAAACATTTACTCCCACCTTAAAGACCGGCAACGCACTTGTTGCTCTTGAGTTGCAAATATCCATTGGCGGCGGTAAAAATCAAGTTGAAACGTGAAAAGTTGAACTCTCAGGTCGATGCCTAGAAATTTGTTAGTAACCTCGGTATGTTTCGATGATATCGGTTGAGTCTTGGAATTAGACAAGAAGTCTCAAGCCAGCTGCATCTTGAACTCTCGTCATGAGTGAAGCTACCGCAGAAGACCCGTAATGATTCGTAAGCCTTTTCAGCACTCACGCATGCTTCTCAGTCTTTATTAAAAATTATAAGATTTAATAAAGTCACTAGTGAAGTAATACTCCCAAATGGAGAACCTCTAAAAGTGTTCCCTACGGCTTAGTAACTATTGCAGTTATAGCATAAACTTATAGTAGCTGTGTTTCTGTGCAGATTGTCACATAAAATAGAGTTCTATGCTCTGTTCTAGTTTCCATTTGCATAGTTGTGCTAGACCGCAGTGGTCGATTGAATCGATACTATTGGTACAAATTGAAATGGGTTTCTTATTAATACAACTGAATGTAGGAGCGAATGCAAACCGACATTTTATTGGTACACAAGATCGTTTTCAAAAGAACTGATAGCACGATTGAGTATTGATTTCTTTCTTTTCTTTTCATAGGTTTAAATAACACTGGTCATCCTCCTTAATCCAATAGCAAAGAAGCTACCAAAGGATTTAAAAAAATTAGTCATAAGCAAATTATCGCCCTCGCCGTCATCGTAGTTTCTGCCTTTCTAGCGCAATGCAAGGCAAATGTAACATTTTGTTCTAAAATATATACAGTGAGTCGCGCAAATTACTACTATATTTAAATAATAGCAGTTCGGAGCTGATAATAAACGATCTAACCAGCGGCATCCGTTCACGAGCATGACGCACGGGCCAGCCATAGTCCAAACCATATAGAACCATTTAAAAACTGAGTGTAAAATAAAGAGACCAAGCATGATTTTTATAACGAGTACATTCAAAAGATCAAAGTCTCCTTGCGTTTATTTAGACTACACTACTAATAGACTGACACAGAGTTGAACCGGATTAAAGTGGCATGTCAATCTGTTTACAAAGTCACAATACAATTTTGTAATGATAAAAGAAAATGACCCATGACTTTGTGTTGTGGAAAACATTGGTGAAAAGGCGAATTTTCTGGATGTCAACGTGAATTAGTTTTCTATTCTTATCTGTCTATAGTAATAACATTGTTGAGGTGACAGTCAACGTGTAAAATTGGTGGGTATTATATTCAAAGGCATTTGATGCCGTTTCAATAAAAATTGAGGCATGGGCTCTAATTTTCTCTCACTCATTTCAGTCACGCAACTGAGCAAAAATAATATAATATGCTAAACTTGAAGACCAAAAGGAAATGGCGTTTCACTCGAATTTTTCATAAAATTTACTCTTGTACTCACAGCATAAATTAAAATCGTAAGCGCCAACTCCCTAATGGATTTATTTCTGTGAAAGAGAATAATCTGTTGAAGAAAAGATAAAGTGTTTTACAACTGTTTCCGCTTTCGAACAAGTATGTACGGTTAGCAAGTGACAAGTAAAAATGTTGTGGGTGAATTTTATTATGTTAGTTACGGTGCTGACAGTACGTTAGACCTTATTCAGTAGTTAATCGCTTGTTAGATTGAAATTTTATTTTTCATACATTTTATGCTAAGTTTTTATACTGTTCTGGGTTTTTGGGAATGTTTCAAGCCTAGATATACTATTAGCATTACTTTTATCTAGGTACTCATAGTAGTAGGTAGTATATAGTAACGCCTATATCTTGTAAGGGGTACGCAGTGGAACACCCACATTTTGTTAACAATAATGTGGCAAGCCGTTAACCGGGCATTTTGGGAATTGAAGATAGGAAAATTGGCGGCATTGAAAGAGAAAAAAAGGTAAGACAATAGAAAGAATCGGATATTGCTTAAACGAATGGTTTGGGATGGAGCTCGAGCAGGTCAGGGTGTAATTCGAACTGGCTGTGGCCGGGAAGTCTGGGTCCTCTAGGTAACAAGTTTGGGGGTACTTCGTTGTATACTCTAAGACAACGAAATTTAGTACTTGAAATATATTTTAGAGCAAATTACCTAAAGGGAAGACTTACTGTCATTTGTTTAAAAACTAACCTGGATTGTTTTTTAATCTTCTAACATTTGTTCTAAATGAAGGCGATCAAATAAAATATTAAAGGCTTTGACTTTGGTATTTGTCTTTTTAAGTAGGTACACTAGTCTACGAATCAAACACATCATAGGGATAGGCTAATTAATGTTTATGCCGTCAATATCATAGCTCCACTACATTGCAATGAAATGTGTGTAAATTTGTGATAAACTTAGTTTAACTAGCAAACTAGAGAATTAGCATTGCCATTCAACGTGGCAATTATGGCATCCTTCCGGGAACACTGCCAGTAGGCTACGATGCGAGGAATTTTAAGATGCATGCATGTAAATAGTCCGTATATATATATATTTATAATTAGTTTTAATATACTTACTTATAAGGTTTGTATGTAGAGTAGGTAACGGTATTTGCACAATACAATATAAAATTATTTATGTTTTCGCGCAGGTTTCTGGTAGTTGGATACAACTACATATTATGTAGTTGTATCCAACTGTAGTTTAAAGCATTACATGTTACTATTACAAATATCCATAAAAATGATGCAGAAAATAAGAAGATACTTTCTCATGGTGCTATGGATTAAACTTTGGACCTTAACACGAACTACCTTCAGTATAAACCGTATACAATTTTTACAAGTTACACGATGCCACTGAGCCCAGTTTATGATACGTTCACCAATATTTTCAATATCAGATGTTCGCGATTTATGCGCAACAACTTTCTATGTGACTTTGTATTTTACGATTCTCTGAAGTTTGTTTTGAGTTCAGGGAATTTTTGTAACGTAACATCAATGTAGCGTTGAATGTATTGACGGCAATGTAAGCGCTACTGGCAGGAAAGACACTTTATGTATAGTAATGCTTGCTACTTTGCTTACTTGCTAAATAGAACGATTTTTATTAAGTCTGTTCACATCACTAAACATTAGCTGACTACAAAAGTGATTTAAAATATTAGAGGTTTATTCAGTGTGATTCGCGAAGTATAAAAGTAAAAATATAGAAGTGACTACAATAAAACCAATCGATGTATCGTTGCTGACACACAAAACTTATCTATCTACTTGCTTTACTGCTTGTACTATGGGTCTGCGGATCAACATACTTAGATAATATTTTAATATATATATATAAATCACGTGTCACGTTGTTTGTCCGCGATCTAAACTACTTAACCGATTTTAAATTAAATTTTCACACCGTGTGCAGTTTGATCCAACTTGAAAGATAGGATAGCTTACATCTTAATTTATAGCCGCAATATTATTTTATTGCAAATTATTTGTCTATTATTTGACATTCACAATTATCTGTTAACTCCAAACGATTTTAACAGATGGCGATATCTGTTGACTGAATCGAGTAAGTAATCAATAGATGGCGCTGCTATGTTAAATCTACAAATATGTCATATAAGCTACAATTTAATAGCATAACCACCACATGTTGTTGAGGCTAAAGTATAAGTTAAATTTATTTTGTAGTAAACGAAATACCGTGAAATTAAATTGTTTCTACTTTTTAAATTTTTGGTGTTAGCATAGCCGGCCACGTGTTACTTAGACTGAAGTGTAAATGCAGTATATATATATTTCTTCTGTACGTGTGTATGTGACTGAACTCCTCCTAAACGGCTGGACAGATTTTAATGAAATTTTTTGTGTCTTCAGGAGGATTCGAGAATGGTTTAGATTTGCAATTGGACCCGGTAGATGACGCTGCGATAGGGTTACAGGAATAATGACCGATTTTAATGTAATTTTTTGTGTGTCTTCACGTGGATTCGAGAATGGTTTAGATTTACAATTAGACCCAGTAGATGGCGTTGCGATAGGGATAGATAGGAAAATTTACTAATGCAGACGAAGTTGCACGGGACAGCTAGTATTTTTATAAAAACGAACATATTACACAAACACCAAGGCACTATAATTCTAGACCGCCTCGCCATATAGGTCGTCTAAATTATTTTGTAGGGAGCTTTAGCTAGGGGACTTGAGGTTTTTACTTAGAGATAGCGTTCTTTATCTTTTTCTGTCTCATTTTGTATTCAGCTTTCTGTGCAATTTCAACATTCAGGATATATCCAAAACGTCAGTCTCAACACATTTGTTATGCTCTGCCTCAGTTTACTTGAGGCTCATCACATGACAGAAACTGGAACTTAGAATCGTTTTGATTTGTTTAACCTTAAGAGATATATATCTACGAAGGTTCTTACAAATTATGAAAAATAACTTAGTATCGTTTTTGATAAGGTGATCAAAATTCAAATTATTTACTACGCGAAGTAAGGCCTATGTCACTCGATGTAGTCGCTAAATACCTACCGGCCGCTGATCCACCGGCGGACCTTATAAGTCACGCTCAGTGGGTTGCCAGCAGCATGCATTGCACGCACACTCTTTCATTTCTAAAGTATAAAAAACGTAATTCAAAATCATATTAATATATTTTCTTTAAATACTGTAAAATTCACAGTGGAAATGGTCATGGTTTTATATGTGCAGTATCTGAATGTAGATAAAGAGAAAACAAAGCCCGAAATGAAATTAAAAAAATATCCTTTTACCCAATTGCTCTTATTTATTAAAACCTTTTGTAACATTTAGAATATTTTCCACCATATAGTTTAATAATCGAGACTTTGGAAAAGGGAAGATGTTTATTAATCTTTATATAAAAATTAAACACACGTAGGATTTTTGTATACTAAAATATTTGAAATGAAAATTAAGCGTTAAGTAGGTACGTAATTTATATAGGGCACGCCACAATTGTGGCGGCCTTTCCTACGGGCCGACGCAGGTGCTGACCGGCCATGGCTGATTTGGAAAGTACGTGTGTCGCATAGGCCGGGAGCCAATATCTGCGTGCCATCACTGCGGAGGCTGTCGCGAGGATACTGCACCCCACACTCTTGTGGAGTGCTCAGCGTAGATGCAACAGCGCCACGACTTCGCAGCGGCTATCGGTGTGGGAAGCCTCTCGCTGGAGACCATGGTTCTGTCCATGGTCCAAAGTGAGAATGCGTGGGAATCCACCGCTTCTTTTTGTGAGGAAGTGATGTCCGCTAAAGAGGTGGTGGAAAGGGAACGGGAGAGGACTAGTACTCTCCCGACCCGAAGAAGAGGCACCAGGCGCCGGATAGCGCATAACGATTTCCAACCTCCACGAGCGCTGGCCTGGGGGTAACGGGTGAGGCTGCCCGTTACCCTAGCAGAAGCAGGCCTGAGACGGTAGCGCGACGTGTTCCGCGTGCGCCTCTCTAAATCAGAAGGAGGGCAAGGCCCTCCGCTACCAATGGTGTGGCTGCCTTCTATTTGAGGGCTGCCAAAGTCTGCTATGGTTCTCGGGGACTTCCTTCCTAGGGTATACCCGAGTCCCTTGCTTGTTACGGAACACCGTGTGGTTTTAATCGGTTCGATTCCGACATACCACTTCACCAATAACCATGGTGACCCGTGGGGGGTTCCACACGAAAAAAAAAGGTACGTAATTTATATGACAATTTTTTTCTAAATATGTTTATTGAAGAGGTAACCTTACACCGGCCATGCGCCAATATTAATCGTGCTTAAGAACATTTAAGTTTATTTTTGCAAGCAGCAATCGGCGCCTGGAAAGAATAGGCAATTAAAACGGTAGGTATCGATATTTTTGTAAGTAGTGATTTATCTGTTACGTAATAACTACTTAATAATCCGTGGCGAAGTTTTGCTAGGGAGTTTTAAATAGAATAAAATTAACTCCAGTTTGAACCAAATGTTTTGTTGATTGCAAATTTTAACAATAAGCTCTTAAGCCATTGTTCACCTAATAGTCGAAATTTCAAATTCAATTTAGATTATACTAATCAATAACATGGACTCTAATTACTTATTCATGAAGCTAATGTGTGGGTAGTTGAAAGGTCAACAAAAATTTTAACAGCTCTGATTAATTAACAAGAATAAAAATACAATAATTATAATTTTATATATTTTAAATGATCAAAACAAGTTGGTAGCAATAAATACCTGCCAGTTTTGTGTTATTTCCAACATTAAATAACTAGAAACAGAAACACATCACAAAGAAGTAACACCTGCCCATGATGAAAAATATTCAGGAGATCCAGGAATGTTTTGAGAAGAGGATGGCGAGCTTTGAAGCAGACCTGCTAAAGAAATCTTCCAACTCTACTAGTCTGGCTGGCTTTGCTGAGGAGTTCGCTTCTTTCAAGATTCTCATTCTTGAGACTTTGAAATCCTTCCAAAGTCAGATGGAGTATATTGCGCGTGAGGTGGATCATATGGAGACTCGCAGCCGCCGCAAGATTCTACTACTTCATGGTGTTGAAGAGAAAAAAGAGGAGAACACATCTCAGGTAGTGGTGGAGGTCGCCAAGAAGAGACTGAAGTGCGACTCCTTTTCTTCTGATGACATTAGCCGCTGTCAAAGGATGGGTCGACAATCATCAGGTGAGAAGCCAAGACCCATTCTTGTAAAATTTCAAACAGTAGCAGTGCGGGACAGGGTCTTGATAGCTAAGACCAAATTAAAAGGCACTGGTGTGACCCTCTCAGAGTTCTTGACCCGGTCGCGACACGCTGCGTTCATGGCTGCACGCGAGGAATACGGGATCACGAAATGTTGGACCAGAGAAGGTTCTGTGTTTGTTTTGGGTCCCGATGGCTCGCGCTATCGTATAACTTGTCTGTCCGATCTCAATAAAATCAAGGCGGTGGATATCGAGAAGCCGACTGCAACCAAAAATCCTGCTTCCAAACCAAGACGAGCAGCTGCTGGGTCTAAGAAATAAGTGGCTATTGTTTACATTGCTTAACTGCACTGTCTGGGTGATTTGTAGTGAATTCGGTTCAATGTATGTCTATATTCTAATGTTATCACTTTCTTACTGTTATCTAAAACTGTTTTACTATTTTTATTATTTATATTCATACTGTTTTAATATCTACCTCACTTATATACGATCTTAGTTTTGTCAAAAACCGAATTTATTACATATTGCTAAAAATGTCAAAGTCACGTTCCAGACGTGTTTGAAAATCCTTCTATTTATTTAGCATTTGTTATCGTGCTTTGGAACATAGGCTTTTGGCAGGTATTTTACCCAGACACTTGTGATGTTCTATTGTAATTATGTTATTTAAAAGTTATATATTTTCTTCCATCCTTTCTATTATTATTATTATTTTGTTATTGCTTAACACAACTGGCGGGTGGATTAAAACGAATATTAATTAATATATTGCTTTAGAATTATATTTTAAGTAATTTACATTTCTTTTTATTTATTTTTTATAAATTGCATAGTTTATTATTTATTTATTTATTATACAAATCTAATACTAATATTGTGATATCTATGTTAGACAGTAGTGATAATGATAGTTTTTACTCTGCAAATAGCCTTAATGACAGTTTCGTTAGCCTACCCTCGCTCCAAGAAAATCTCCAGTACCAATTCTCTGATGCTCCAAGGAGTTTCAATGTTATCCATATTAACGCCCAGAGTATTCCTGCTCATTTCCCTGATATGCTGGCTACCTTTGACTGTAGGAACATACATGCTATTTTAGTTTCCGAGACATGGTTAAAACCCTGTTTACCATCCGTATCATATACTCTCCCAGGTTTCCAACTTATAAGAAACGATCGCGCCGTTGGTGGTGGGGGTGGTGTCGGTATATATTTACGAGCTCACCTTCCCTTTACTATTGTAAGTATCTCTTCACAACCACCACCATCAAACGCGGGGGAGCATCTGTTTTTGGAAGTGCAACTAAATCGCACAAAAGTTTTACTCGGTGTTTACTATTCGCCTTCGTTGCGTACTAACTTCTTTTCTTCTTTTGAAAATATTTTAGAAACTTTAACTCCTTCTTATAGTCATACAATTGTAATGGGCGACTTCAATACTTGCTTACTAAAAAATGACTGTCGTTCCTCTTCGCTGCGCAGTGTAGTAGAAAGCAGTAATCTATCTCTTTTAGCACTAGATGCAACGCATCATTTTCCAAACTGCACTCCTTCTCTTCTTGACCTTATTCTTGTCTCTTCTGCTGATCATGTCATCAAACATGGTCAATATCCAGCTGATGCATTTTCTTATCATGATTTGGTATTTCTATCTTACGCTATCCGCCCACCCAAGGCAAAGTCGAGAATTCTTGTGCAACGCAACTTCAGTAGAATGGATACTGTCAAACTTATAGAGGATGCCGGTAATATTGATTGGTCAGCTCTATTAAACTCGGAGTGTGTTAATGAGAAAGTTCAAATTTTCTCTGAAAATTTGTTACGGCTTTATGACTTGCATGCGCCCTTGCGATGTACTAAAATAAAGCATTTACCGGCTCCATGGCTTACCGACGACATACGGCAGATTATGACGAAAAAATCTGCAGCAAAAAATAAATACAAGTGTCGACCCACGGACAATAACTGGGAAAAATATGTTTCCCTGAGAAATCACTGCAATAAGATGTGTAGAAATGCTCAACGCCAACATATCCACTCATCCGTTGAAAACGGAGATCCAGCCAAAGTCTGGAAATTTCTGAGAACATTGGGAGTTGGAAAGTCGCGCCAAGACTCTATTCCTAAAAATATTGATATCGATTCACTTAATAAACATTTCTCTACTTCGTCTAACTTTAATGAGACAATTAAAGCTAATACTCTTAGATATATCTCTTCTACACCAGCTCCCGACTATTCATCTTTCGTCTTTGATCAGCTGTCTGCTTGTGATGTTAAGAAGACTATATTAGCAATCTCGTCAAATGCAGTAGGAAGCGACTGTATTAGTCGAAATATGATTCTCCCTATCCTTGACGAAATCCTTCCTATCCTTTGCAATATTTTAAATCACTCTCTGTCAAGTGGTGTCTTTCCAACTGCGTGGAAAGATGCACAACTTATTCCTCTACCTAAAAAAGTAAAACCCTCATCTTTTTTTGATTACCGTCCAATTTCTATTTTACCTTTTCTATCCAAAGTCCTCGAACGTCTTATCCATTCTCAATTAAGTAACTTTCTCTCTAAACATTCTTTACTGAACCCTTTCCAATCTGGCTTTCGTCCTGGTCACAGCACGACTTTTTATCTCAAAGAACGGTTCAAATTCCTTCACAATACACATGAAAAATCTCTGAGGTCATCAGAGGATTTGAGACTGGAGATGCCACTACATTCCACAAAATTTTACGACAAGTCCTTTACTGTTGAAGCTGTACGCTTGTGGAATGCGTTGCCAGTCACCATTAGGCGAGCGCAGTCAATAACAATTTTTAAGAAAATGGTTTATGAATATTATTTGTCACATTAGTTTAATCAGTTCCGTATTGAAGTATGTTGTATATAGATGAAAATATGTATAAATGTATGTATGTATGTTATATGATAGACTTAGGTATATACATTATATATTTATGTATGTTTTGTATTAGTATGCATAAGCAGACTAAATATGCAGGATATCTGTATATTTTTATATTGATTAAGTTATAGTAATTATAGTTCTTAATAAAAAATTGAAATGCACCTCCAACTACAACTGTCTCTTCGAAACAAATTGATCCATCCTAAGGTTGCCTGGAAGAGATTGCATTTTGCAATAAGGCCGCCCTTTGTACATAATCTTTATGACAAATGTATGTATGATAATTATACTGTAAGACTGGTGTACAAATAAAGTGTAATCTATCTATCTATCTATCTATTCATGGAAATTGAAGTAAAACAAAGTGTACATATTGTATGAACATTAAAATTGAATTACAAGCGGGATGTCTTTCTATTCAGTGATGCACCAGCACTTTGCCGGTTTTTATGGAGAACGCTTAAAACTATCTATTAATACTTACGACTCCACGCTAGCACTTTACTAACTCTATGGCCCAATGAAGTCCTGGCGACCTTACTATTCGTAATTAAAAGAAAATAAACCATATATATATATGTATTGAGTGAAACAATGTCAACAATTGTGAACAAGAACCCAAGCAGTCTGAGGTTTCAGCCGAAAGGACAGGAACGAAACTTGAACCCTGGATAGGTTTGTATGTACATGCGTAAATTTTACGTTTATATGTCGACTGTTCAATGTAATGCATGTGGCTTATGGCTCCAATCAAACCAAATAAAAACCAAAATATTAGATGACAGAAAACGCAATCCGATTTCTTTGGGGTCCCAATTGCCGGACATCTTGGCAGTGCCATGTGACACATAAACCGTCACGCTCACATACATAATTATGTATACTAGAGGTGGCGTAGTGGTCGAATTTCGAGCATGGTTGTTTCAATGGCTAGTATAACTTGAGCTGTCATTGTATGGACTTACTTACCATGACAGGTAATCACATATACTGGACGCGTATAATTTCATTAAGCTGGTTTTCACGCAATTTTTAAACTTGTTAGACATATTGTTAAAAAATTTTAGCTTTCAGCATTTCTTCTATATATAAACTGTAAATATTTCAAAATTCACGTTACCATGAGCGCGAAATTTTCTTAAAAAGGGGTACAAAGAATTCTCTTCACGTATTAATATAATGATACCTACTGATTGATGTGAAAACTTCTTAGACACGTTGGACACTTTTGGTAATGGAAAAAGGTACTGAACTCACGTGACCGTCTCGCTCAGATACATATATTCAGGTAACAGTGCGTGTGCGTGTGCGTGTGCGTGTGCGTGTGCGCGTGCGTGCGTGCGTGCGTGCGTGCGTGCGTGCGTGCGTGCGTATATGTAAATTATGTTTTTACTTCTGACGTGCAGTCCTATGACTGACAGTTTTTTTTTTCTGGATGAAAGATACCCTATGTCCTTTTCTGTGCCGCTAACAATTTGAATGTAACATTTCATAATAATCGGTTCTACTAGTCAAAGGCGTGAAAGCGTGACAAACAAAATATGTATAATAGTTTGTTGACTGGCCTGTTGGTCTAGTGGTTAGTGATGCTGATTGCTGAGCCAGAGGTCGTGGGTTCGATTCCCACCCAGGACAAATAATTGTGTGATAACCATGATCATCTGTTCTGTGACTGGGTGATTTATCTATAATATGTATGTATTTAGAAATATATAAGTATATTTATTAGCAATCTGGTTACCATAGTACAGGCTCTGCCTAGTTTGGGATCAAGATGGCCGTGTGTGAGATGTGTCAAGTTATTATATTATTATTATTAAATTTAGGATTAGGATTGCCCAATGAAATTCTGGTGAGTTTACTTATTTGCAAATAATTCGTGAATAGAGCATTTTTGAGAAATTGTATTGTAATTGAAATTGGCCTGGAAATCCAGACAGAACCAGGTTCTGTCCACAACACATCTTATCTAGGGACAAACTTACTCGGACTTTCTATATAAATTAGAAAAATAGATTTCACAAGTTGAAATAGTCTCAACACTAAACATGTCATCAGTTGCCAGTTGGTGAGGCTACGGTCACAACGCACAGTCAGAATTCATTTATTTCTAGGTAAATGTAAAAAAGAAAATATAATTTTTTTTTACTTACAATCGAATAAAATTCGCTAGAGCATTTCCCCGACCGATGCAACACATCAGACTCAGAGCTGTACATCTCTCACATGCATTGTTCCGCGTTCATTACACAAATCCGGACCGAGCATTGTTTAAAGTTGTATCTTTGTAATTTTCGAAACATTTTTATAGAATATTGTAGCAGTAATTGTGAAATACAGATAATATCTTTTAGAAATATATATTGTCGAATTGTAATCGAATTTGAACCTGATTAGGGAAATACTGTAAATTATTGTGATTTTTTAATATTACTAACAAATAAACGGGTATACGGGGATACATGATAAACGGCAAACGCAGCTTTGCAGGACCACGAATAGGTATGATTGAAACACCGTCAACCATGTGAGAATCATCATACTATAAGCAGTTGAGAAAACTACGAATGTGAGTGAATTTGAGCGCCAGCGGAACTATCATAAATGTTTATCAGGTAATTTACCACTTTTTTCTACAGGTTGTGAAAATTCTCAATAATTAAGACTTTTTTTTATGGTATAGGGGGCAAACGAGCAGACGGGTCACCTGATGGTAAATGACTACCGCCGCCCATGGGCACTTGTAACTCGAGAGTCACAAGTGCGTTACCGCCCTTTAAGGTGGGAGTAGGAGACAAGGGGGAAGGTGGGGAAGAGTAGGAAAAGGGGAGAGGGGAAGGATGGGAATAGGGGAGAGGGAAGGGTTAGGGCCTCCGGTAACCTCACTCACGCGGCGAAATGCAATGCAATCATTGCTTCACTACCGGTTTTCTGTGAGGCCGTGGTATCGAGCGGAGTCGAGCCGGCCCATACGTGCCGAAGCATGGCTCTCCCACATACACACTTACTCTCCAAACAATAAATATAAGATTGCATATTTTCCATTCTTAAAAGTTATTGTCACAAATGTCACAAGTGTACCAAAATAATTCAAGTTACTCGTCCAATGTCCAAAAAAAGATAACTCAATTTTGTCGGATCGTACGAAAATATTCGGAAACCTTTTTATGTTTATTATTAAATTAATTTCACATAATATTCATTGATAAATCCTTAAATATTATGTGAATAAAGTTCACATAATATTTAAGGAAAACGGCTTTTGCAAATGGAAAGACTATTTTTTTTTCTATACAACAATTAAGACAAATATTAGATGTGTAAATCGGTCCTCGATAATATTTATAAAAGACCATACTTTGATCAGCCGACGATCATGGTCTCGGGTAGACTGATGACAAAATAAAGCTAAAATCAATAATCCAAATTAACAGGACTTTTACTGAAAACGATTACGCACGAGAAGTTCTTTAGGGCATTCATAGGCGTCATCAATCTTTCTCACTAGCACACATAATTAATAGTTCTGGTCTATTTTCCATTAATCTAAATATTGGACAACAGAGACTCAGATCAGAATATTTTTATTTCACAACTTGCATATTAAAATGAGCATAGGCACAAATTAAAAAAAAAACATAAATCGACAATCACTTGGAGTTGTAATGTACAAATTTAAGAAATACAACTTAACAGTTACAAAGAGTTAAATTCTTGTGTTACGATATGTGATTTTTTTTACTTTATCAAGTGAATTACGAAAAGAATAAATTTTGTACGTCCAAAAAATTTAACAATATGCAAGTTGCAAATGAAATTAATTCTGATCAAAATCTCTTTTGTCTAATCATTCTAAACTTTTCAGATCATTATAATTCAGAGAGTAATAAATACAACCTTCTTATCGTTGAAGTTAAAAGAAAAGTAAAATAAAAAAAAACAGTTACGAAGAAGAAAACTTGCGTCTGTAAAGTTACCAGTCATAGGAAACTCTCCCTTTACAAGGGTATTACCTAGTTGTAAAATTCTATCAGAGTTCTATTTTATCATCCTTAATCCCGGATAGTGTTCATCCAAGTGGTATATAACAAGAATAGCCGGACAATTTTATGCAAAAGTGCCTGGCAACGAATCATTTCAACGAATACTATGTTAGTATCGCTAGAGACTATGTGAAGTACTTTGGTTTCTAGAAGTATCTCGAGTGAGTTACACAGCTATATTTTTTATGTTTTGGTGACAAAGGAACTTCGGGGGCTTCTTAATTTAACCTCCCACGAAAACCTAGAAGTATCATTTTATATCTCGAGACATTTACATCGTACATGGAATTCGATTTCAGAAAATGGTAGCTAAAACACTAATCATACATGATACATGATATTAACTTTTAGGAGCAACTACTAAATAACGAATACGTAGTTTGTAGGTATTTGAACGTTGTAGCAAGTGAACTACTACATCGGTGTAAAAAATACTATAAATTTTTTGAACTCCATAAATTTGGTTCATGAAGAACCTCGTCCCAAAAATGCTTCAATTGTGACATTAACATGATGTGTGCCTTGAGAATGAAATGGGAGAACCCCATTTCATTCTCAAGGCACACATGTGCATTGAAAAGGTTAAAGAAACTATGTTAACTCCTTTCACTGCAAATGTAGCTACTTTTTCGAAAGAAGCCTAATATTGGGTGTTCTTTATTTGAATAAAAAAATTATTGCAGTCTACTCATATTTTTATCGCTTTGAAACGTCTTGAAAAGGTTTAGGAGATTAAATGGTAGGGTACTAAAGTGAACAGTGGTGAAAGCACTTTGTATTGTCTCTATTTGTGAAATGCGCACTTTCGGGTACGTTGTTTCAATATCCAGGCCGGGCATAACCGTGGACATGGGAATAAGGATTCGAAAACGTTTATTGAAAATAGGTTATTTTCTTTATAGAGGTGGGAAAATAAAAATGTTCTTTGGTGTATGAAATCACTAGAGGCTGATCTCTATCCACTTTATATCTATCTCTGAAAATATAAATGTAAAACAACTGGATAATGTTAGTTTCAGTTACTTGGATATATATATTTTTTGAACGCAAAAAAAAATATCAAGTGCAAATTGGATCCATGCTCTAGTGCTTTCGTATTTATGTTTTTCTATTGTATATGTTAAAATAAATTGTGTTCGATAATCAAAATAGAAAAGTTCAATTTTGATTAAAAGATTATATTGTTTTAATTTTTTATTTTTAAAATGTATGAGGTTTTATGGTAAGAATCTCAATCATAAAACATGATATTTAAGAGTAATGCAAATGTAACACAATATATTTACACTCATAGTATTTTTTTTACAAAAACTGGCATAATTTAAATCATTCTCAAAAAAAAAATTGCAATTCACACCCGGCAGAAGTGAAACTTCAAAAAAACAGATCAAGACATACAAAAAATGGCCTTAATAATAAACAGTAAGCAAACCTGAAGTCCAGTTACAACTGTACACAACTTTCTGAACAAACAATACTTCGTTTTCAATAAAGATTAAGGTTGGATTTAAATCTAAATTTGTAAAGAATCAATTAAGTATAAGTGAAATTTAGAGAAAAATGCACAAAAATTACACCACGTTGACATTGACATATAGTACGCAGGCGCAAAGGTAAAGATTGGTAGTAGGCAGGCGCAAAGACAAAGATTATAGGAACTTTATCGTAGGAACTTTATAGTGATGATTCCGTTTCATCGAATTTCAAATCACAACGATTATAAAGAAGTTTCACTTCAAAAAAATCTGCCATTTTATTACCATAACCTAAAGTGCAGCAAGAAATCATTGCACAATTCCTATTCTGTATATAGTTTGTAAACTATCGACATTCGCTTCATAAACAAAAATTTCGGACTCTCTCGTGCTTAAGAGCAAAATCGCTTATCAAAAGTACCACCACTTGGGTGCGGTTTTATATGAAGAATGTTGTATTATATTACATGTAGTCCCCACAAAACATTTATTATTCTATTCTACAAGCGTTTACGTCACTTGTCTCCCCTCTGGTCCTCTGGTCCTTCAACAGTCGATGGTTTCTGATTTGAAAGGAGACTTCGCTGTACTTGGCCTCTTTAGAATTAATGCAACTGAAAGCAATTAAAACGATTACTTCAATGTAATAGGTCAAATAAGAGATATATATTATTCTTATTTAATTATACTACCATCTATTTCGGGCTTTAAAATAGTTTATCTAAATATTCAAGCCTCTAAGTCACAACCCACAATATCCAAATTATTTTTCAACGGAAATACCAACACATTTCATATAGTATAAAATAAAAACTAAGAAAGAACAATAAAATTCACAGACTACTACAGCACTAGACATGACATCTGCAGAAACAATGTATGTCAGAACACACTGACGTGTAATTTCAGTTCTTGAGAGAAAAATAATACAGAATGGCCGATGATTGCAAAGATTGTGTGGTGATAGTATAAACACTTTCAAGCCATGAATGTACGCACTTCTCTGTTTATGGCTCAAGTTTTCTTAGTGAGTGTTAAAAAGAAATTATTAGGTTCTAAAAAATACTGCCTAGTGGCTGTCAGACCTCGCACACACAAATAAAAATCGATAACCGTTAAATTTAACACAAAAAAATCGGTATTGTGTGTCGTTTACGGATTTCCGGCTGTCGTGTCATACCTCCCGCCGACGATCGACGATCGGTGGTTGTGGACAACGGTACAAAGTGACGCAAATAGGTAGTGGGTGGTAAAATGTTAAATCAGATTTTAGTCAGTCTTTGGCAGTTTTAACTTTTTAAACTTCACAAAAATCTGCAATCTCAACCGCGCGTGATGCTCTATCAAAGAAATAGAAGAAAGAACAGTGTACATACCCAGTTTTATAATAGTTTTTTTTTTTTTTATTGAAATAAAATTGCGTTGAAAGTAATTAAAAGTTTCCTGTTCTGTTGTTAAACCCAACAACCATGTATCATACGTCAACGGTTGTTTTCCAGGCCACTCGAATTCGCAAGGCTGGAATTGAGGAAATAGATCACTATACGCATTCACTTACTGACAAGTGACAAGTACTCGTATATCCACTACCTAACTAGCGTCTAATAATTATGGTGCCTTATCTTCGATAAGTACTTTAATACATAATGTTTTTGACACATGCTTTACTTTTGCATGTAATTAAAGTGTACCTTATTTATGTACGTTTTCATTTGTCAAGTTAATAATGTGTTTGAATTTTTGGCCAAAACAGAAATAATTGTAAAAAAGCAACGCATAAAATTAATAACATCTTGACGCTGTGACCGTTAATTGGCTTCTGTAATCGCCACTATAAAACAAATTAATGATCTAATGATTTATAGCAAATAACAATTTCATATTTAGAAAGACTTTATGTAAATATTATACAGGATGTTACAGAAAGGTGTGTTAAAATTTTAGGAGCGTTATGTGTAGCCGACTAAGCTTGAAAAAAAATATAACTTACAAAATGCTTTTCCTAGTGTAGGTGCACATTTTTAAATAAGATACTATAAATTTTCAATTCCATTACAATGATTTTGTTTTTTTTCTCTTATGCAGACATTTTCAGAAAAATTTGGACATTCCATCAACATCCTTGGTCTTAAATGCCTACAGTTTCATTCATGTCAGCCCTCTCAAAATAAAATAATTAATATTTGCATACGATTGTTATGATTAAACATACTTATCTGTTATATAGTTTATAATACCTTCATTTATAACCATATTTAAACGTAAATAAATCTATTCTATTCATACGAAATATTAGCTTTATCGATCAACTTTCAAGTTCAATTTGTCATTTTTTGTATTAAAAATCACGAATTTTCCTAAAATAGTGTTTTACCTTATTTACAGGGTCTATTTTACGACCCTACAATTTGACCACACCTTTCTGTAACAGCCTGTATCATAACATAAAGCTTTTTCACTGTACAGCGCAGTCGTTCAACAGTGCAAAACTTTCCTTTTTTTATGGGATAGAGGGCAAACGAGCAGACGGGTCACCTAATGGTAAGTGACTACCGCCGCCCATGGGCACTTGTAACTCAATTGTCACAAGTGCGTTGCCTCCGTAGGGCCTCCGGTAACCTCACTCATTCGGCGAAAAGTAATGCAAACATTGCTTCACTGCCGGTTTTCTGTAAGGCCGTGGTATCACTCCGGTCGAGCCGGCCCATACGTGCCGAAGCATGGCTCTCCCACAGTTACAGTTACAAGTTCCTAAGAAGCTTTTAGGGGTTTTCAAGTGTTATCTTACACCATTTTAGCTACTTTTCTGCCACAGGACTGGCCTGTGGCCTAGTGGTTAGTGACCCTGACTGCTTTGCCATAGGTCGTGGGTTTGATTCCCATCCGAGTCTGGGTGTTCTTTGTGTCCGTTGTTTGTATGTTTGTAAAGTCCCCCGCGACACAGGAGTAATTCCTAATGCGGGAGTTGTCTTTAAAAAAAAAACAAAAAACAGTACCCAGACTGTGTTCTGAGAGGCGAGTATCTTACAGAAATAACTATACTAATACACCAATTACTCAAAAAGTATATAACTATTACCACGCCCAATTACTTTAGAACTGTTGTACCGCAAAATTCTGTGGTAGTTACATAAAAATTCCATTTCCTCATAACAGTTTATAGGGACACGTTTTGAGGCTCATAAAGCAAGCGGAATCCCTAGAGCTTTCAATAGTGTGCCGCAAATGTACTGAAAAACATGCAAATATCGCGCTTGACAATACTATTAAAAAACTTTTAAGTGGACCACTTTTGTTGAAAAAGCGGTCGTTGTTTGCGTAGTTGGGTAATAGTTGTAGTGATTAATTGGAGTATGGAGAATGATAGCTTTATTTAAATTGTTGTGTTTTCTTTTACAATTTATATTTGCTTATGAATGTTTACATTAAACTGAGTATATTGTATAATCTACCCATAAAAACCTTTACAATATAATTAAACAACAGGAGGCATGGATGACTATGAAGATACTCGATGACTCAAATTAGAAAGACAAAAAGCCATACTCGTATAAAACGAACTAGCCATCCCCGCAGTTTCACCTGCGTTTATGGTCACTGCTCCGCTCCTATTAGTCGTAGCGTAATGTTTTATAGCTTATAGCCTTCCTCGATAAATGGGCTATCCAACACAAAAAGAATTTTTCAATTCTAACCAGTAGTTCCTGAGATTAGCGCGTTCAAGCAAACAAAGAAACAAACTCTTCAGCTTTATAATATTAGTATCGATCATTGAATTATGTTTAATATTAAAACTAATTATCTTTGGGTTGCATGTGTGTGTTAACATTGTTTTTGTAACCAATGGATTGGATATTATATTTTTATAGTATATAGGTAGTAGTAGTATAATATAGTATATAGTAATTAAGGAAGCACATTAAGTCATTGTTATTGTATACCTAATAAAGCATGTAAGGCGTATTCTTTGTTGGAGATCCAAAAAAATATAAATAAATAAATATGTAATTTCGATTGTAAACTTAAAAATATGTATCTCCGTGGATCCTGTAGGGCATAACAATGCGTAATTAGGAGAGAGGAAGAAAGCTTATTGTTTAAATTATCACATAGCCTGTATTAAGTTTATTAAAATATTTTGTTATTTAGGCGGACCCATGACGGCGATGACGGATGAGAAAGGTATGCACCGTAAAACTAAATAAATAAGTAAACATACAATACTTTAGACCATTTAAATGGACAAAAAACGGTTTATACGATAGAATGTTATCCAAAAAGATATCTAGATTGGTTTGTATCCAGCCTAAATATGTGCTTGACACTGATTTTTTTAACCGACTTCAAAAAAGGAAGAGGTTCTCAATTTGACTGTGTTTTTTTTATGTTTGTTACCTCAGAACTTTCGACTGGGTGAACCGATTTTGATGATTCTTTTTTTATTTGAAAGCTGGTGCTTCCCGTGGTCCCATTTTAATTTGGTCCAGTTCTGACAATGGCAACCATGAGAAAACCATTTACAACTTTTATGGAATAGTTTTTTTTGTTGAAGTTGGTTTTTTTTTTCAAAGAATTATCTTTCGAAACCTAATAAAAGCCCGCTAAAAACAAAAAAGAAATAGGTAAAAAAAAAGTAGTGCCAATATCGAAACGAGATTTTTTATAAGTACTAGGACCAACAGAAGTCGGTATCATGAAAATGATAACCAGGCATCTCTGAACACAAGTATTTACACTGAGCGGGAATCCAACCCGCGATACGTTGCAGTCAAATACACTACCGCCACAGAGGTCGTCGGCAAAAAACTACTCGAGATATTTATGCAATGTTATGAAATTACGTGAAAGGTTTCACGTTGTATAACAAAGAATATAAACAGCCTTTAAGATCAAGTTTTTAAGTCAATGTGTCAGATGAAATTATGACACTTTTAAGGTGTGTAGGTACAGACTTATGAGTACGACTGGCTGCATTAAAATTCGTTAAGTAAGTTTTAAGAGCATGTATGTTTCCATGGTATTAAATAGTCTTTTTTTTTTCCTGTGGAAACCCCCACGAGTCATCACCTCACCATGGCTATTGGTGAAGTGGTATGTCGGAATCGAACCGACTAAAACCACACGGTGTTCCGTCACAAGTGAGTCTATCGGGGACTCGGGTATACCCTAGGAAGGAAGTCCCCGAGAATGGTGTTAAATATTCTGCAAACATTTTTAAAATGAATGATCTCAACAGGATTACTTAATAACATTCCCAAGTTATTAAGACAAATATGGCCCAATAATAATTTATTTGAAAAATTGATTTAAATTTTGAATAATTGCTTTAAATGATTAAATCCTCTGCTTTGTTCTATGGAGACTATGAAAATTAACTGTTGACTCATAATAATTTTTTTATCAAAATTATGTCACATTTTAATGAATTCGTGTTAGAAAGTTCTGACTTCCCAACAATAATAGCCAGTTCATACAGATATGCGACCATGAACTTCTCGAGTAATTGCTTACACTCTTTCCGTATAAGCAATACCCCTTCCTTCCATTGTCTTCCTTTCTTACGACCTTTCCCTTTTAATTTATTTCCAATTTTCCAATTTCATCATTAATTCGGTGCCGGTTGACGGCAATAGGTTTTCACCAGGCAAAATGTGGGAGTTCAATATACCTACCCTGCTACAAGCGTGAGTGTATTCATGTTTCATATTTAGCTTAAGTAACAAGACGTTAAAGAACTCATCAAAAACAGATGAATAAAGTTTAATGTTGATAGTGCCAACATGCTACACCGTATTTCATCATAATTTGTGTGAAATCATTTCTGACATATTACGGGATAGACGTACCCCGTAATTATTAATTGTACCACTTTTGAGCACTCACATCGGGGATAGGCCATAATTTACATGTATCATTAATTTCATTAATTTTATCAAAACCGCAACTACAATATTTTAATTAATGGTAATCCAAACTGTTATCAAATTCAATCTGAAAATATGAGTTTAATGATTAAAATACACATTTCATTCATCAGATAAATGTTGTGTAAAATAAATGAAAATATTTTTATATGCTATACTTGATTTTGCCACAACAGCTATTTATGAATATGTGGAATTTAGATGTAGACAAACAAATATTAGCTAAGAATGAAAACTTTACAACGAGCAAAAGAATACAGCCAGGATACAATCATAGGAAAAAGAAAAAAAAAACGGATTTGACAACGCGTCGATAGGTATAAATAACGAGGATAAAGAGATTAACACAAGCCAATGCAGAAGAGGTGAAAGAGGTGGTACTAACCAGAGGAAAATCTTCTTTCCTACGTAGATAAATGTTTAGGTATTGTTATTATTATTATTTAAGTGCCTAGTGCTACCTCGACCATATCTAGTCTTTTGTAGCATACTCTTGCTTTTCAGTGCACTTGCTTTGCAGTTCATTGTTCAAACTTATGGCTTCCAGAAACCTCCAGATCCTATCAACAGTGATTGATTGTATTTCCTGCGGTTACATGAAGTACAACCCTAGGTTAATACTCCGGTGCCACATTAGTGGGTCACAAAAGCTTAGAATATACATTGCAGTTTCTTCTACCTTTTGGACAGAATCTGCATATTGTGTTCTCGCCCAACTTTAGGTTGAACATATTTGTTCAGTTTGCAGTGTCCGGGGAGGATTCTTGTTACTGCACAGGTTTTGTATCTTTTGAGGTACTGTTAGCTGAATAGTGAAAAGAGGAGTGTACCCTCACTCCGCCAATGACAAGTCAATTAAAAACATAATCAAGCCAGAAGCTGACATTGTCTAGCCAACAGGAACAAAATATAAAAGTGGTTTCGTGTGCCTGTAGTTTTAGGTTACGGTTATTTGTACTTCACTGATCGATCAAATGTTTCATTGTATTTCTGATATAAAACAATAAAAACCATTACAAAATATGCAATAGCAAAAATATTTTAATATGTCTGGAACCATTATGCCATTACAAGAATACGATGACGACCTTAAATTTGTAATAATGAGGTCCACGATTCCATATCACGCACATGCCTACCAATGCCTGCTCCTAATCTGTAGTCCATCATGAATATTCAATAGACTATTACTGTAAGCGATCGGCCCAAGGCACAATTGTTGACCGCGGGTAAGTGTATTGTTTCAATGCAACGTGCAGACGCAATCAGTTGTAAGATCACGGGAATTTGATATGCTGGAGATTGTCTGTGTATACTGTATCCGAACTGTTTATTGAAGTTCAGTGAACCTTCTTTAGAATCGTTGTGATTTGAAATTCGATGAAACGAAAAACTCACACTAAAAAGAGACAAATATTCATAAATAGGATTTAGCCTGCGAGAGAAAGAGATAGAATACAAGTATACAAAGTTTCCTCTAATCTTTGAAAAGAGACAAAAATATTCATAAATAGGATTTAGCCAGCGAGAGAATGAGATAGCATACAAGTATACAGTGTTTCCTAAAATCTTTGTCTTTGCGCCTGCGTACTACGAAGCCTTAAGTCACACCAAAAAGAGATAAACACAATACAATAGGATTAAGCCTGCGAGAGAATGAGATAGAATAGAAGTATACAGTGTTTCCTATAATCTTTGCATTCGCGCCTGCGTACTACGAAGCCTTCAGAAAATGCGTCATAGTTAACGAGTGTACCATTCATGTGTATAATTTTTGTGCATTTGCGTATTAAGTATTATGCGAATAATACATAAAATTACAGGTGTGAATGTATGTGTATTATATGTTAATGATTATTTTTCTAATGTAAAATAAATCAATACACTCGAGAGCACGGGATGTGGGTCACATAAATACACGAATCCGGGATACCTGAAAATCTTGGAGACTGGGAATGCTAGCTTAGTGGAATAAATTGTGTTTGATGGACGGTTGAATGCTCTTTAAATTAAAGTAAAAACATTTATTTGTTACTTTGTATTATATTAATAAAAGTGTATAAAAAGAAAAAAATAACCAATCACATCTTAAAATAAAAACAACATATTTTTCTACAACTTTACAATTTTCTCAAATTTTAGTACTTTGTGTTACATCCACGTGCTGCCATTACTGCCGTTATGTGGCTTAGCATGCTGCACGCTAAGTTTCTTATACGACTTTGGGGAATATTTTCCCTCTATGAAAGCAGGATTAACTTTACAACAATCAAGACTTTCATTAGTATCATTTAAGGATTAATTCTGCATAAAAAAATAAAATTGTCTATTTAAAACAATTTGTTTCACTAGGCTGGCATTATTGGTTTCTAAGATTTTCGGGTGTCTTTATGTAACCCGGATCCATTGCTCTCTAGTGGACGTTTCAAATAATTGCGGTACTCTGCGGTACCCAAAAGTGCATCATGTGGCATTAAATCCTCTTAGTGCAATGTATTTTTTTACAACGTGTTAAAATAAATAAATAGTACTAATACAAAACCTCCTTGCGGTGCGAAAAAGGGAATGTCGAAAGCCTTAAACTACAATTCCGGGACCCCTATCCCCACTTTATGGAAACAAATCATGACGACAATGGTTCCTTTTATTTTCCAGTTGAGAAACACTCTGTTGATGAACTCCCATCAAAATATACAAAAGTAAATATCCTAGCCGAAACAATTTTTCAAATCAGTCAATAAAAAAAGTTGCACAAACCATTGATATAAAACTATGGCCACTCGTAAATAAAGGGAAAAAAAACTGGCCATTGAAGGTGATATTATGAACTAGACTGGTAAGGACACCATGTAGGGTTGCTGTGGTGAGGAGGGGTAGTCGTAAAAATGATAAATGTCCTCGCATTACGCTCGCGTACTGCACATGTGGCCGGCTCTGTGTTTTGTTAATATTGCCTTAAATTTGAACATAGATTTTGGGCGCGTAAGTGATTTAGATACTTGTAGCTTGAATTTATTTTAGGACGGATATAAATTTTGAAAAAGCATTTTACCACGAATTCATATGCTCATAACCTGGTATAAAGTGAAGTTGTATGAAATATACGGGTTCAAGAAACGTGAGATATGATTACTGACTATGCTAAGCTCGGTAACTACTACTATGAGCTCAACAAACTTGGGCTGGCTGTACTTTATACTGATTTTGGCTAATCCCAAAAATCAAAGTTATTTAATACTAGCTGTGCCCCATGGTTTCACCCACGTAAGTCCCAATGCATTCGGAATATTGGGATAAAAGTAGCCTATGTGTTAATCCAGGTGTCCAGCTATCTACAAACCAAGTTTCATTGCAATCGGTTCAGTAGAAAGTCAGTTTTGCGTGAAAGAGTAACAAATATCCATGCATGCAGACTCCCTTACATCATTTATATATGCATAATAACAGAAGGCTGGATTTGAATATTTCAAGAAGTGTATAATTAATTTTCCTTTTTTTTGTTTAATTGACTACTGACTACAACTACTGGAACAGCCCACGTATTGTTACATGCCTTCGCATGCATTTATGTTTATGACATTTGGTTTGATATTTAAACTTTTGCTTATTTGTCATAAATTACTGTAAATATACTACCTACATTATTGATTTACTAAACCCGATAATAGAATAACAAATCACCACAGATAAAAATACACTTATTCACCAAACAATGGTAATTATCTTCACAAAACAGAACAATAAAGTAAGAAAGTCGTATGTTACTATAGAACGTTCTTATGCATCAACTAACTCAATCTAAGTTGTTCGGGCTATAACGTCCGCTTAAACAAATGACGTCACAATGTCCGATATTGTTGTACAGACTGTTTAACTATTAGTTCGGTTTAAGTCTTGAAGCTTCGTATAGCATAAATAAGAAAGTATAGTGAACCTATTAGAAATAAGTAAAGTATTTGATACAGTATCTTCTATATAAATAAAAACCAAGTGCGAGTTGAACTCACGTGGAGAGGGTTCCGTATGGTAAATATTTGTTTGTCCTAAGAAAAAATTTAACATTGTAGTTGAAAAGTATGTTTTCCCATATATTAAAACTGCAACAGTAAGTTTTAACGCACAATACTGAAAGACTTTCCATTTTATTTTAAGACCATAGACTTTTTATAGGTTTTCCTGTAATTTACAAGTAAAGAACAAACTTCTGTACTTTTTTAGAAATCTTAGGCTCAGTATTTTTGGAGATAAGGGAAGGGAATGGTCAATTTTCATCAATTTCTTTTATTAACTTCAAAATCACCAAAGTATAAAACAATATATGTATTATGTTGATATTACATAGGCACTCACAACAATCCCTTTCATTTGATCTCTATCTCTACAGCTTGCAACTTTTCTTTTTTAATTTCTAATTTAGTCCCCAAAAGTGACCCAAATATTAAAAATGCATTCATTTACATTGCATGGAATGCTGTGTTTGGGTCACAGAAATTTATATGTTTCAAATTTCTATTAAATCGGTTCAGAAGATTCGGCGCCAATTGGCTGTAACTGATGGACAGACGACTCACGAGTGATCCTATTAATTTTTGTAATTTTGTAATTTAAACAGGACAATATTTGTCGGGCCAGCTAGTTGTATGATATAATGACTAACAAGCAATTAATTTTGAAAATAACTGACCACTCCATACTTAGTT
Organism: Euplagia quadripunctaria; assembly: GCA_963859945.1. Lineage (NCBI taxonomy): Eukaryota > Metazoa > Arthropoda > Insecta > Lepidoptera > Erebidae > Euplagia > Euplagia quadripunctaria. Next base: position 7,107,242 of record OY982583.1, read on the forward strand.
TATGCAATGAAATCACTGAAATTATATTTTTCTTATCATCGCTCTCCATTAAGTCATTTAATGAAAATGGCAAAAAATAGTAGTTGCATGAAATGATAGAGTTTTTAATAATCGAAATCTAAATTTGAATTCGAAAAAATAATAATAAATAAACTTTTAAATGTATTCATTCCTATTTTATCTAGCCTTAAAAATCCTTAGTAATATTATAAATGCGAAAGTAACTCTGTCTGTCTGTCTGTTTGTCACCCTTTCACGCCAAAACTACTGAACCGATTTAAATAAAATTTGGTACACAGATAGTCTAGAACTTGAGAAAGGACATAGGCTACTTTTTAATGTGAAAAAACTGGTGTAAGGGGTTGAAAGGTGGGGATGAAAAGTTGTATGGAAGTATCGTCATATTTAGAGCTAGAAGCTTGAAACTTATTTTGATTCGATATAAATACACTATTCCACGCGGACGAACTCGCGGGCACAGCTAGTTAACTATAAATTAAAATTAAATTTAATAGTAGTTTTTATTGCCCGCTACCAATAGTAGATCCCAAAGTTTTGAAAGTAATGTCTATAGAAATAGTATTCACCAGAATTGGTAGCTATGGTGGTGGAGGGTTGGTGGTCCAAAAAGCTTTTACTGGCATTAAAGTCTGACGTCAGAGACCTCCCATAAAATTAGTTGGTTGGATTCAAACATAATCACGAGGCGTAGGCGATAGAAGTACATTAATAAGTCTATTTTAGACACATTTATTCTATTTGCGTATTTCTCTCTTTTTTTTTTCATAAAAAAGATTCAATTATTGTACAAATTTAATAACCATCCAAAACACTTTTAACATTTATTATTAATTTTCCTATTACAGTGCTTTTTAAATCAATTTGTTGTTCCAACCCAAACAATCCACAATTAAAAGTGGATATAATCGAATTCTACAGAAAATTTTCTTGTTTGCCTTATCAACAATTTCTTAGTGGCCCAACTTTCTCATTACAGTAAAACGTTGTTCTCTGGAAATATTAAATACCTACCTTTTGAATATTACGAAATGTTTTAATATAACAAATTTGACTGCAAAGAGGTTTGAATCTTAATACTGTTTTAATACATTGAGCTTTTCTATTAATACGTTTTAATTTAGTGATTGCACGGATGGCGCAATGGTTTAAGTGGTGACCTCGCCACTACGATGCGTCGAGTGTTGTGGGTTCAAATCCCATACTGGACAAAAATTTGTGTGATCCACAAATAGTTGTCTCGAGTCTGGGTGTTTTTTGTGGCCGTTGTTTGAATGTTTGTAAAGCCCATCACGACACAGGAATATTCCTAATGCGGAAGTTGTCTTTTTTTTTTCAATAAAAAAAAATGTTCAGTAAATAAATGAAATTATATGGGCACTTCACTAAATTAATGGATTTGAGTACCAGAAGATAATTTACTACTGACCCTAAACCGAAACTTTTAATTAAATTACATTGTAAATATTTTTTTATTACAACTACCTTTTAAGTGCAAACACAGGTTAAGTAATTGGTTAAAATACATTGTTAAACACTAAACAGTTAACACTTATATTAACAAAATTAAAGTTGCATCTTAGCTTAGAGTTTTTAAAACTAGGTATTTAACAATTTAGTATATATTAAATAAAAACTCTAATTCGAACTCATAGTTAAAAAAACAATATTAGAATTGATTTTCAATTTTAACAGCTATTGCCTGCCGCAATATTACATGTTTGAAATTTTGGTACTGTAACAATACTATTATTTCTATAATAGCTCCACTGATTGCTACCTACAACCATTTCTGGAACTGTAGTAGTAGTCTGTAGGCCAGTAGTAATAGCAGTACTCCACGAAAAGACGAGAACGAGACTCGACGATTCACAAAAATGGTAAATTTTCTTGTAATCAGAAGCAAAAGTTTGAAATTGATCAATATTTCAATCATTAGTTATGTATATATTATGAACACAATTTTATTATTTCTTAAATTTTTTTAACTGCACGTTCCTTTTCATAAGAAATTGAAAACAGGTTTGCTTTTCTCTCATCTTAAAGGCCACACAAAAAGTAACTTGTTAGATGACTATAATGGAACAATGTATTCGTGGGAGACCTATGCTTCAGTACGTAGGGGGCCGGCTCGACCGGAGTGATACCACTGCCTCACAGAAAACCGACTGTGAAGCTATGCTTGTGTTGTATATCGCCGAGCGAGTGAGGTTACCGGAGGCCTTAACCGTTCCTTCTCCTCATCTTCTCCCCCTCCCTCCGCTCTCCCCTCTCCCCCTCTTTACTGCCTTCCCCTACTCCAGGCCGGCAACGCACTTGTGACTATCAAATTGCAGGTGCCCAAGGGCGGTGGAAATCCCTTACCATCAGGTAACCTGTCTGCTCGTTTGTCAAAACAGTGTAAACCATATTTGTGATCAAGTGTGTAATGATAACTCATCACTATTTTTGCCATACGATGAATAAGATACGCAATTTAAAATCTTAGGTGATATTTTTGACAATATAACATTTTTGAGGAAAAGAAAGTGCATTTTGGTGTTAACGACCTGCGACAAATTATATAGGCTTGATATGCCTACCTCTCCCCCTTTTCTACCCTTCCCTTACTCCCATCTTAAAGAGCGGCAACGCACTTGTGACTCTTGAGTTGCAGGTGCCCATTGGCAGCGGTAGTCATTTGCCATCAGTAGACCCGTCTGCTAGTTTGCCCCCTATACCATAAAAAAACACATCTTGTTTGGAAACTAACAAATTAAACTTGGACACTGACCAATAAATCTCATATTTCGTATGAGGGAGGACTGACATGAATGAAATTAAGTATTTCATACCAAGGATGTTGATGGAATGTCTAGATTTTTCTGAAAACGACTACATAAACAAATAAAAAAGAAATCATTGAATTTGGCATGAAAATTTATATTATGTTAAAAGCATGTCTCGAGAAAAAAGAAGTGGAACATAACATGAACGCCACGTACGTGTGATATTTCAGAAAGAAATTACTAAATCTTAGGTCAATGTGCTACTAATTACGTTAGGTCTATCCATCATCTAAAAACACATTTACTATCTTTAACATCAGTCCACAAACAAATATAATCTTAATAGGTAACAAAAACCTTTTCTATCGCATTCATACTTCATTACCCAGATTGCGTTCGCTTTTCTCTATGAATTGTTCGTTTTTTCCTGCTGATTAATTGTCATATAGCGGCACAATGGAGTAGCTTCTATGCAAACTTGTTACTACTGTGAACAATACTATGCATCGACTAATGGATGCGGACTGGACTGAGCACTGGCATGTCATAGGAGTTAGCGATTTACCTCAAATTGAAAGTTTTTTTTGTATTCTCTTATCGACAGAAGCTTAAATAATTTTAGGTTTTGAAAACATTTTGGATAGGATTTTACAGAGAGAAAAGAGCTAAATGTTTAACGGTTAATGAGTTATTTTTTATAGTTTTGGACAAACTAGCAGACGGGGCACCTGACGGTGAGTGACTACCGCCGCCCGTGGACATCTGCAACTCGAGAGTCATACGTACGTGAGTACACTCTTTTCTTGAGGGTTTGGAGATCGTATCGTATATTTAAGTAATAGGTCATAAATAAGGTAACCATCGTAGCTATAAGGTCATAGTTAAAGTGCAAAACATTGCTTCAATCTTTGTTCACACCTGTTGTAATAATGGAAACAATCCGCAGAGAAGCGACACAGCATAAAGCTCTCAATAATTAAGCAGGACTTTAATTTCCTTTTTAATGTCATTCAAGGACTTACAAGTACATTCATCACCCAAGATGTTACCAGCAGATTCGACTACCCATTTAACAAGTAGTGTTATTACCAAAAAAAATATAGATATCGAAACACAAACCTTGTTAATTAACTAGTTAATTAAAAAAAAAATACAAATAGTTAATTTAATCACAACACTGGTAGCGTCAACAGTTGTCTAAAGAGTACATTTGTTTAATTTCGTTCATTAGGAATGAGAGCTAAGAGATCCTTCTATTAAAAAAATGTTTTTTTGGGGGCAATACATCGATTCTCAAGTATAAACGAGATAATGTAAATTACATTTAAACTTTCCTAATGTTATTTTATCACTCTAAAGAATTGGCAATGAATATATAATCACAGATAACACTTCTATCTCATAGCTTATACCACATCACTGCCAGCACTGGGCACCTGCAGCGAGCTCTGAGCTGTAATTGAACACAGGTACTTGTTATTTAACTAGAAGCACTCATTATGCACAACAGCATAACCTTCGTGCCTGATCTATCCTCATTATTGCAGTATATCACTTGTACTTATATGAGTCAGAAAAAGGCCATGGACTTTTATTAATTAATATTAATGGAAGGCTTGGATTTTTTCGATAAAGGTGGATTCGTGGATTACCACGAATCCACCAAGTAGACTAAACGGGTACTTGCATACGATTAAAAAAATTGAACTCTCCTGAGGAAATTAATTGTATAGTGTAAAATAAAAAAAATAAGTTTGCTTTTACTGTTTAATAGTTAAACCAAATAATAATACTAAATTATTTGGCAATAGCGGAATGTGACGTCATAAACCTTCATTACATACTATTTTTTTTTTATAGTATAGGGGGCAAACGAACAAACGGGTCACCTGATGGTAAGTGACTACCGCCGCCCATGGGCACCTTCAACTCAAGAGTCACAAGTGCGTTGTCGGCCTTTAAGGTAGGAGTAGGGTAAGAGAAGGGGACGAAGGGGAGAGGGAAGGGATAGGGCCTCCGGTAACCTCACTCGCTCGGCAAAATACAACGAAAGTATTGCTTCACTACTGCCGGTAATCTGTGAGGCCGTGGTATCACTCCGGTTGAGCCGGCCCATACGTGCCGAAGCATAGCTCTCCCACGATTAAACCCTTCATTACATACTAATTGGTACAGTATGTATCGTTTTGACGTTTTATAAAAAAAGAACTGATTTGACTTGACAATCTACTACCATATTAAGAAATCTGCCGGTTCAAAATGTTTAAGAATGAACATTTAAGAAAGTTTGCGTACCTCGACTGCATACATTTTAATAAAAGATGCTCAGCGCATTAAGTACGGCAACAGGTTGAGTTGAGTGATGGATCTCGCCAACATGTTAGACGTGAACTACCGGATATAGCTCCATAGTAGCTTACAGCTAAGCTACTTCTACTGGCTTAATTAAAAATGTAACATGTGGCTTTATAGTTTTTGGTACGGCCAGGCATGCTTACGTTATTACCTTGTAACTATATTTCAAAGGTTAAGGCGGTGATTTGATTATATGTATTCAAAAATATCATCATTTACTAATTCGAAATTACTTTATAATACTTTGGAATTAATGCTGATTTTTTTATTTATGTTAGACAATATCTCCGCCGTTGGTAAACCGATTTAGATGATTTTGTTTCATCTAACATGGGAGAGCCATGCTTCGGCACGTTTGGGCGGGCACGACTCCGCTCGATACCACGGCCTCACAGAAAACCGGCAGTGAAGTGATGCTTGCATTGCCTTTCGCCGCGTGAGTGAGGTTACCGGAGGCCCTAACCCTTAGCTCTTCCCTATTCCCGTCCTTCCCCTCTCCCCCCTCTCCTCCCCTCTAATGCCCCTCTCCCCTCTCCCCTCTTCCCACTCTTTCAACCCTGTCCCCCTCTTCCCCCGCTCCCACCTTAACTGTAAAGGGCGGTAACGCACTTGTGAATTTTGAGTTACAGGTGCCCATGGGCGGCGGTAGTCATTTACCATCAGGTGACCCATCTGCTCGTTTGCCCTCTATAGCATAAAAAAAATGTTTTTTGTTATTATACCTACTTCTAAAAAAAAACATTTTGTACAAAAAAATTAGGACCTATAATATTATATTTTTTATAGTATTGAAACACCCTTGGAAACAACTTCCCGGAGCTAAAGGTGAAGTGATATGTCGAAATCAAACCGACAAAAATCACACGATGTTCCGCAACAAGTAGGTGTACAGCAATCAGTTAAAACAACTTGGGAACAAAAGGTAATTTAAATTAATCTAATATTGTATACATGTCTCATAAAGGCAAATAAAGTATCATTGCTCACAAAAATCTTTTAAACCAGCCACAAAAGATTAAGATAAATATTACTTTTGGACCATAACATCTCTTTTGGTTGAATTAGTGACAATATTTATTATTCAGCAATATTTTCTCCAGTGTCAAGATAAACTCTTTGAATCATGTGAATGTATATCTGGACTGGGATTACTCTTGAAATAAATCTTGAATATTTTATTAGGCCGTGAATTTTGCGACCTTTGCCGAATGAGTAAAGTAGTTATAAATATTATGTATAACATTTGTGTGCTATTAACAATTTGATACAGATCTCATTGACGTCTGATATGAAAATAGTTTTGACGGGAACCAATCAGGCGAAACTGTGACATTGTAATGAACATCTCACATTTAAATAGCCAATATAGCCTTGAATAATAGTATGTTAATAATATCAGTAATGAAGAAATCAAGCGAAGAAAAACCTAAATATTATTTTATTCTATAATGAAAAAAGTGGCAAGGCTTTTTGAAAAATGACATTTCTTGTTTTGATCTGTCTGAAGTTTAGAGTAAAATTGGTGCTCACAGTTGTACGACACACTAATTTAATACAATTTTTACGTACTTTAGTAATACAAGCTAATTTAAAATAGGAAATTAATCAAAGAAGATTAAGGTTTTGTTATATATTATGGTATAGGGGGCAAACGAGCAGACGGGTCACCTGATGGTAAATGACAACCGCCGCCCATGGGCACCTGCAACTCGAGAGTCACAAGTGCGTTGCCGCCCTTTAAGGTGGGAGTAGGAGAAGAGGGTGAGGGGGGAAGAGTGGGAAGAGGGGGGAAAGGGGAAAGACGGGAATAAGGGAGAGCGAAGGGTGAGGGCCTCCGGTAACCTCACTCACGCGGCGAAATGCAATGCAAGCAATGCTTCACGGCCGGTTTTCTGTGAGGCCGTGGTAACGAGCGGAGTCGAGCCGGCCCATACGTGCCGAAGCATGGCTCTCCCACACATATTATTATTTATTATAGCATGATGTATATGTATTTATGTGTTTATTTGTATGTTTATATAAATATATGTGCTTATTTACAAATATGTGTATACTATGAAGCTTTCAATTAGTCACATAATCTTTCAAGATATGCACCTACCACGTCCTTCTTTGCACCACACAAAGGTTGACTGGTAGAAAATGCCACTTGGCATTAAGTCCGCCCCGTCCAATGTAAAATGCAGGAAGTATTAAATAAATAAATACATTATCCTATTCATTAAAATGCGACTCTTTATAACATGCTTTTTGCCTTCTATTATCTATTGCATCTTTTGTTTAACAAGAAGTACTCAATTTGTCCGGTTAGGAACTAACCATTAATTGTGATTGGAAATTTTCATACGGTAGGAGCTCAGTAATACTAGTTAGACTGATGGTTTAGGTAAAGATAATTTTTTAATGTAAATCCTTAAATATAATATTAAACCAATAATAGACACAAATGTGTTAATCACTAAAACATCACTTTAGAAAATAAAATAAAAGTACACTAAACTCAATTGTTGTTAGAAGAAAGATATGTTAATCAGCAAAAAAGCTAGGCAAAAAACTGAAAAATAAAAGTCTTCGAAAATTTGTTGTAATAAAAATAAAACTTCGACGTTACCACGTCTTCTATTATTAGCTATACTCGTACCACTGAATTGATTACCATTCCATTAGGGAGACTATGGGTTTGCCAATATTAGGTACCGAATGATAGCACTTCATAAATTTCGTCCAAATATTTGACTCGATTAGTTAGAGCCAAATTAATTCTGATGTCGTATTATGAACTTTAAGTGAAATCCAACATCGGATTTAAGTTTTTGAAGTCGATTACGTCGTCAGGCTTAACTTGATAATAATTGGAGAAGAATTTGACTGGACTTGGAATTTTGATAACACGTCTATGTAGAAACACGTTGTCAATAGGCCTAGTACGTACTTTCAATCATCGATGAATCCTTTTAGACAACTGGACTCAATCACTTGCACGATAGTTTCTTAATCACGGTGTTTCACAAATGCTACAGTGTTCATATAAATGTACTGATCAGTTGATGATATGTGGTAATCACGGCCTGTAAATGCTATGACATTGTTTGAAGATACTCATTGTTACAATTGTTTCCGAGGTGCTATATTTCTCTGGTATACCAAATCAGAAGTCCAATATTTGCTAAATACTCCATGTTAAGTTCTGGCGTAAGTTATTATATGATGTGGAAATCTTACACACGTGTTACACAATTTGTACAGAGCAACGCAAGATCAAGACCAATAAACCGATTTCCCTTAGTATGAAATAGTTACATGGAATATTAAGGATATTAATTCTCTCTAGATGTAGCAAAAGTTTGAGGCTTTTGATCGTAAATATAAACTGCGAAACACGTGCAAAGTGTATTGATACATGATTTTACACATGTAGGTATGTGTAGCGCCTAATACCTACGTGGCAGATCGCTTTACCTTTTAATAAAAGGCCCGCGTTGGACCCAAAACTAATCGAGAAACCCCGAAATATACTCCTAATGTATTTATACCAAACCTACAAGAATGTTCCTCCTAAATTCCAAGTAGCATAAAATCCATGTCATTACAGCCTGCACAATCTGCACATTGTTATAGATGACGCGACTGTCCCACATTGGTCTAGTCGCGTTTTATCGACTAACTCGTACCAACTCCATTTTCCTTTACAATGTACGATATTACGTGTTTATGTAATCGCAAACGGAATGAGATTGCATGTCTGCTGGTATAGCTAAGGACACTAAACAGTAATGATTTAGAACAACAAGAGGGAAAAGAAAAGTTCTTATTGTATTCACTACTATTGCAAAAGAAATATACTTCGCTTGATATGACATATTAATTCTACTATTTACTGCCTATTTATATCTGTATCACTCAAACTTTGGTCGTATCGGCAGTATTTTGACACGCTACACTAACGATATCCATGTGTGTGCGTGGTTACGGTGACAATTGTATTTACTGATGGCAAGGTTTTAAGGTGTTGGCAATGGTTGATCCATCTTACCTTACTACTCTGGAGTTAAGGTAGTTGGAAAAGACTCAAGGATGTAGTTCAATCCAGTACGCATCATCTATAATATATAAATAAAAATCAATGTTTGTTTGTTCTCTATGCGTTCCAAACCATTGATCAGATTATGATGAAACTTTGGTAGGGTGTTCTGGGGACGCTCGCGAGGATTCTCGGCCCAAAAAATCAATTTAAAAAAAGAAAAAAATGGCATTGCACCGGGTGCAGCTAGTACTTTATAAATATAATATAGTCGATTAAAAATCAAAATCGAAACATCGTAAATTGAAATAGTTGAATGAAGTTGCGCGATATTAGACTTCTGTCCTAAATATCTTAGTGTCCATTATTTGCAATTGTGGACATTGTTCGCTATTATTGCATCGTATAGGTTAAATTTAACGTATTCCCCAGGACGTCTGTGCAATGTTTAAAACTCTATTGTTTTCTTTTGGGAAGTTGCTTCGATTTAAAACTCACCAATTAAACGCGATCTAAGTTTTATTCGTTGATTTAGGTTTTTGTGGACAAGGTTTATTTCTTTAATTAAAAGATGACATTAAGTACAAACATTTTAACGGAAAATTGTATTTCGCTATAGGTGGCAAATAAGCTTCCGTTGCTTATCCGGTATAAAAACTCACTTTCAAGAATTAAAAATAAAACCTACAGTGGAAAAAGGTTCTACTTAATTTATACATAAGTAAAAAGTGGCTCCCGCTGCCTATGATTATTTTAGTTTCATCATCATTTTAACCAGAACGACCATCCACTGTTCTTTTCAAAACGATTACCGAAAGAATTAACTTTAATAAATTTTAATTTTCTTTGGTCACGTTCTGAGTTTCATATAAACTCAGAACCTGACCATGGATATGTCCTGGAACACTTGTTTTTTCTTATTGACTAGAAAATCCAAAGTAACATAATTTTGCTGCACCTTTTACAGAAGGTACGATAAAACTTCTGCACAAGTCAGTGCCATCCAGCTAAGAAAGAACTCCAGCTTACCCTATCCAGCCAGATATGGCCGGTTAACTAGGGCTACTAATGGAGTGATGTATTTGCGCTGGTGGATAGTGAAACCAGAGTGTAATTTTGACATGGTAGCAAATTTGGTAACTAAAAATAGAGTTCCACTGTGACGTGTAGTGTAGTATTCATTGCTTATCATCAAGCGTGTGGTGTGCTTCTTTTCTATACTAGTTGACTATATATATATAGGTATAAATTATCATAATTAAGAGTTTTAGTTACGTATACATTTCCTACGTTGTCAAATGAACTTATGCTACCTGAAAAGAGAACATACAAAAATAAAACAAAATAACATTTCAGTACGAAAATTCAGTTTCTCAAAAAAGGAAAAAAATTGCAAAATTCTGCAAACAAACATTGTTATACATTTTTTGCGCAGTAACATAGTAAACTCTGCGTTTTAATTAGTCGCTACACTAACGAAGTAAGCTTGCAAATAGAGCATTTTACATTAAATGTTGATTAACAGAATAATTTGGTCGGGGTATGAGAGAAGCGTGGTTAAAATGAGGTTTTAATTCTCTCTGGACACGAATGGGTGGAAAGTGTTGTTCCATGTGACGAGGAAATTCTGAAATAAAAAGGCAGAATCATGAGGTGAAAAAGGTAATATTGTCTGCTTTAAATTTAAATTTAAATAGTTTTCATCGGTTCATTCATTCCGGGTACGTGAGTTGAATATCTACTTTGTTCTTATGACCTCGAGATTTTCCTATCATATTAAAATAAATAGTTATTAAAATTTATAAGCACAGGTTACTTTATTTTATTTTTTTATGCATAAACAGGCAAATATAATCTTTGTGAGTCTCAGGGCATTCACTGGGACCGTTACTCCTATTAATGTCTGTCTTATGTAAGTACTAGCAGCACCCCGCGGTTTCACCTGCGTAAGTCCCGGTCTAGTAGGAATATCGGGATAAAAAGTAGCCTATGCGTTAATCCAGGTCTCCAGCTATCTACATACTAAGTTTCATCGTAATCAGTTCAGTGGTTTTTGTGTGAAAGAGTAACAAACATCCATCCATCCATCCAAACTTACACATTTATAATATTAGTTGAATTATCCACAATGCTGTGGTAGCGTCAGTATAGAACCTGCTGACACTACATGCTATGTGTGTATACCGTGTGGTTTGAGCAGGTTTGATTCTGTGGTTTGAACCAGGTACACTTTTGGCTGACCTAAGAAAAAGAATCCCTGAACGATGTACATACCTAGGTCATCATGGTGGCAGGGATCTTGCTCCTCTGGATCTGATTAAACCTCTTTGTTTCTATATCTTTTAAGACAAAGAAACTGTATAGGAGTAACCATCTAACAAGGTCTCACAATTAATTATTCTGTAATATTGATCACATTACTGTGAGAAAACCTCGTCCGTACAAAAAAAAACTAGTCAATGCTATCGTGCTGTTATTAGCTTCAAGTCTACAGTTATGGATAAAAACAAAACGACCATGGCTTCGATAGATCACGAAACGTTTAAGAGGAAAACTAGTGGTGACGTTATTTCAATAAAGATTGTAACTATGACATTTCCAATGTACATATGTATGTTTAATTTGATGACTTCGGTATGCACTACATGCCTGAAGCTGTCGATGTCGATAACCGGCTGTACTGGGTGCAATCCCCACATGACACAACTATTATGATGAATTGATCAATGAATGATTTCATTCCCGAGTTAAGTCCAGGCTGCGTAGCTTTCTATCAAAGGGTATTAGTATATAGACACATTGTACACCTGGGTAAAAGTTGTATCTGTCAATTGTATGTTTGAGGTCCCTGAGATAGAGAACTATATATGTCTAAAAGCCTGGAGGTAGTAGACAAGTACTGTCAAGTTCTTAGCAGCAATTCACTAGCATTACGCTTAGACATGATCCAATTACAGATGACCCAATTCACTAGCATTACACTTAGATATGACCAAATTATAATATAATAATAACTTAACTAATAATAACTTGACACATCTCACACACGGCTGTCTGATCAAAAGCTAGGCAGAGCCTGAATTATGGTAATCAGGGTGCTAGTAGACATACTTATATATTTTTAAATACATAATGACTGGCCTGTTAGTCTAGTGGTTAGTGACCCTGACCGCTATGCTTATAGGTCGTGGGTTCGATTTGTAAAGTCTCCCGCGACACAGGAGTAATTCCTAATGTAGGAGTTGTCTTTTTAAACCAAACCAAACCAAACATACATATTATAGATAAATTAGACCCAGACACAGAACAAAAGATCATGCTCATCACACATTTACTTGTCCTGGGTGGGTATCGAACCCACGGCCTCTGGCTCAGCAGTCAAGATCACTAACCACTAGTCCAACGGGCCAGTCATTCTACGTAAATATGGTGACATACTTTGCGTTTAATAATCTTTGATAAAAATATTGATGTTTGATGTTTTCACCTTTGCTACTAATAGATATGCTATTCTATTTTTCATTACAATCTCAACTCAACTCATTGACACTAAAGGTATCAATGAAAACCTTATAATCTATAGGTGTCACACCATACTCACATGGTTAGCCAACTCCCATAGTCATTTATACAAAAAGATCTGAACAATGTCGTTTTCCAAGTTCCGTACAATAACTACAGTTACCCACATAGAGAGTTGTGCAACGATATAACAATTTTCTTGAGAAACTGCGATAAAAAATGATTAGATTCGTGTGAATTGCTCTTAACTAGTTACTGAGGTACTTTTGTTAGGGTAGTAATACAAAAATTGTGGAAGTTTCACTCGGTTACTTTCCGTGTAAAGGTTTTAGAGGTTATATTCGTTTTGTTCAAAAACAGAACATTATTATACTTGTGTCGTACTAAGAGGAACTTTATAAACAATCATAGTGAACATATAATTTTTAGCTTGATATGAAAGTTATTTTTTTTAATCACGTGGGGCAAAGGCATAGTTAGGCACGTCATATATTGGTTACGTTACTATCTGTAATAGCGAGCAAAACAAAATATAAATAAATATTATACAGATTAGATTTTTATTTTTATTATTATTATTTCTCTTTATTGTACACAAAGTAAATAATACAATAGATAACTTAAAACTAAGTGATTTGTACAATTGGCGGCCTTATCGCACAAGGTAATCTCTTACAGGCAACCATAGGATGTAGACAAAATGTTTTTATTTTCCAATGTTACAAATATGCTCGCTTAAGTGTGCACGTATATACGTGCCCGTGTACCGTAAGCAAAAATAAGCACCTCTACGTATACACGTGGAGGCGCTTATTTTTGCTTGCGGATTTGTTTCGAATTGTTATTAGGTTTCTCTGTAAAGAAATTATCAGTCGCTCGGAATCTGAATATGTAGATGCTCTCCATTGCCTTCAACCAAAAATGTAGGTTAAGCACAATGCTACAATGTAAGTAAATGTGTTCTAACATATTTCATTTATAACAGGGATAGGGATCTTGACGTGGGTGTGTAGTACATATCTGCCTACTTCTTAAAATATAGATAAACTTCAACCTTCCCTGCAGTATTTTTTTATGCGGACACTCTTAATAAAATATTTAAAAAAGGTTTGGAATTCGTACTAAGTATATTACTGTAGCCGTATGTATACCGAAGGACCAATGGCTGTTGGCGCAAACGGGTCTTAGAGTGGAGACCGCGAATGGGTAAACAGAAGGTAGGACGCCACCCAGCCCCGTGTACCGACGATCTGAGGAAGGTAGCTGGGAGGGACTGGATGCGGCAGGTGGAAGACCGGGTGCTATGGCGCACATTGGAAAGGCCTATGTCCAACAGTGGACTAGAATAGGCTAATTGAATGAATATTACTGTAGTAATAACGATAACAAGAAGAGAGATCTGATTTTATTTCTTTCCAAATAAGAATTAAAACATAAAGAAGTAAAATTCTTTATTAACGTGCTTTGGTAGATTTTTAATTCCAATCTCTCCGTTTACAATAGCATTAAATACAAATGCAGTCTATTACCTAGGCCTTCATAGAATAAAACCATCGAGCTAATATATCTATGAGCTATGAACGAAAGCTGCCCATGAAATCGGAAGTACTGCAATTAAGCCAATTCGCTCTTCATAGCGCGTTCAACGTGGTAAAAGTGGGGGCAAAATACTGTAGGGTTTAATTCATAAGCTTAATAAGAGCACGTACATTTTTTTAATGGATATAAAAAAAGGATAGTGCGCAAATGAGCTGACAGTTCACCTGATGGTAAGTGACTATCGCTGCCCATGGGCACCTGACAAGAGTCAGAGCGTTGCCGGCCTTTAATGGGGGAGTAGGGGGAGGAGAGAGAAGCGTTAGGGCCTTCGGTAGCCTCATACACTCGGCGAAATATAACAAAAGCATTGCTTTAGTGACGGTTTTCATTTTTAGTATGTATGTATGTATTATATAGTACAGAAGCTATTGGGGCCTAGGGTCAAGTGTTATATCGGAACCAAACCGACTGGAACCTCGCAGTTTGACGTTACAGGGTCCTAAAAATAAAATCACTTTAAACCTTAGCAGTCCTTGGCTAACTGCATGCTGTATTTGTTTTGTAACAAACTAACATAGATGCCATATATCCACCTAATGGTTAATTAGGTGTATCACTTGCTCCGGTGAGGTGATGATCGGTGTGTCACTTGCGCATGACCCGATAAAACCTTTATACACCTGTGTTCAGTACCTGTTACCGTTTTTGTTCAACAAATATGTAGGTATATCACTTAGACAATTAGACGGAAAATTACCTACGTCATACCGAACTCACTTTTAGCTTAGATTTCAATTTAGCGTTCTCTGGTTTCACCAACAATCTGCTTCACCCTAATTCAGGTATACCAAATTACATCTACAGCATCTCGCGATCATTAGTGTAAGAAACAGTCTCATAAACCACTGATATAAAATATGAAAATCACTAACTAACAGTAACTGCCAAGTTGGTCGTACCACTATTCGCACTCAAGTCCCTGTTCTCAACTTATTGCTACCCTTTTATAACCCATATTATATATAAATTCATTAATATTTATCAATCGACCAATACCATTGCGTTACCGGTATAACCAGTCAAATTATGTCTATTAACTTATTAAATAGTGAACTGCGTTATCATCTATTTCATCATCATTATCTATAGTTTGTCCCTATTTTTAATAAAATAAATAAGAGTTTTTGATGTGGCGACGACATTAGTAGAGATCTAATCTAAAATCTAATGATACTTAATAGATATAATATATATTATGAGAAGTGTCTAAGCGTTATCGAGTCACAAAAAGAAAACAAAATATTAATAGTAACATACATCATACACTACCTGCATTTTCTTTAACCAGTCTAAGCAAATTAAATATGCTCGTAGTGTGTCATGTTTGCTTCAAACATGTAAACATGTTCATTCTCGAACAAGTAAAGAAACAAAACAAAATTATCGCCACATGTTGCCACGTCAAGAATGACACGTCATCTTCACTCATTACCTAATTTATAATTTGTGAAGTATATATTATGTAACTCTTTTCTTTCTTTGTTACTTCTTTTTTGGTTTGTGATGTTAAATTTTCTTTCTTTCTCTATTGGTGGAGGTAAACTCGCAAACCATTGAAAAACAAGCCTGTTGTCGTAGGCATTACACTGCAAAAAAAAAGTGCGCCATAGCATACGTGAAATAAAGAGTTAACCCATTTTTCTATGTCTCGTTCTGTTAGGGTTACTTCTCGCTAGCGCTTATCGCTTAGTACCTTT
Organism: Euplagia quadripunctaria; assembly: GCA_963859945.1. NCBI lineage: Eukaryota > Metazoa > Arthropoda > Insecta > Lepidoptera > Erebidae > Euplagia > Euplagia quadripunctaria. The sequence continues at coordinate 7,123,222 of OY982583.1, forward strand.
CAAGTGCAGGCGCCGTCGTCGTTCACTCGTATCGATCGTTAAGTTGCATAATCGATGCATTCTCGATTGCTCGATGTTTTGTCATACCTATTATTTTTTAAAGTAAGTTCAAATGCACCTTTAATCGATTCTTTTGTGCTATTGGTTTGTGGAAAGGAAACATGTCTCTAGTCTCAAGTTTACTTTTGAAATTTAGAATTTCGTTTAATTTGAAGCATCGAAGTAAACTTTTGTTCTGACTATAATACTTACTGCACTAACGTTTTTACATTATTACGCTTGTTTACAGTCAGGCAGTACAATACACTTTCTTGTAAATGAAACCTATATAATTGTATAACCTACATAAGTGTGTATATGAACGGGAATTAACGCGATCACAAAATAGATAGTACATATCTCTGAATTGCCTGACGTGTCAACCAGGTTGCACTGGCAACAGACTGAGCCAGCCTGTGACCACGGCTACATTAATTGCCATATATATACATAATTATATCATGGAATGCGAAAGTTAAAAAGTTAGTAAATGAAATCTTTAAAAAATTATTAATTTTAATACGATATTTGATATAATATAAGAAGTTAAATAACAACCAAAAAAGCAACAATTTTCGTGGGAGAGCCATGCTTCGGCACGTATGGGCGGCTCGACCGGAGTGATACCACGGCCTCACAGCAAACCGGCAGTGAAGCAATGCTTGCATTGCTTTTCGCCGCGTGAGTGAGGTTACCGGAGGCCCTAACCCTTCCCTCTCCACCCCTCTCCCCTATTCCCACCCTTCCCCTCTCTCCTCTCCTCTCCCCTCTCTTCCCCTATTCCCACCATAAAGGGCGGTAATGGACTTGTGACTCTTGAGTTGCAGGTGCCCATGGGTGGCGGTGGTCATTTACCATCAGGTGACTCGTCTGCTCGTTTGCCCCCTTTACCATAAAAAAAAGAAAAAACAATATTGCTGTTTTTGACAGCTTGCTGCAGCTCAGCCCTGTTTAAGAGGCTGGCATACCGCTAGTTTGGCTTTTTCTGAGTTCAGGTCTTGTACACCACATTCGCTCACTGTGCTTTAAGAAGAACAACAGTCAGTTCAAAAATAAGTCCTAATACGAACAAACTCGAACTACGGCAAAGAAGGGGTACCTCTCGGTAATTAAACTTTATATTTGAAAATTGACCGATAAAGCTTACATTTCAGATAAAAGAGGGCTGACGTGAATGAAACTATGGGTTTTATATATTATATATATATATTTATATATATATTACATTTATGACTGACCTGTTGGTCTAGTGGTTAGTGACCCTGACCGCTATGCTTATAGGTCGTGGGTTCGATTCCCACCTGAGTCTGGGTGTTCTTTGTGTCCGTTGTTTCTATGTTTGTAAAGTCCCCCGCGACACAGGAGTAATTCCTAAAGCGGGAGTTGTCTTTAAAAAAAAAATAGAAATATATATAATAATAACTAGGGTGTTAATGAAATGCTTTGATAACTGTTTTGAAAATTCTGCATAAAAAAATATCTATAAAATTCACATGAAAATTCATAATATTTAGAAATGTGGACCTACACTAGAAAAAGGGTATTCTGAAAAAAATATTAAGATTTTTTTTTTTATTACCACACCTTTCTGTAAAAACCTGTATATAATCGTTATTCTTGAAATGTACATAGATATAGTTTTAGAGAATCGAGTCATTAAAAGACGGTGATGCAAGATGATATATGTACGATGTTCTCGATGGTGGAGAAACTTTTGATCATTCAGACGATTTCAATTTAAACGGAGACTTAAGACTTTAACCCGGAAGGTATTACATTTCCTTACAAAAGTTTTGAACGGTTTTCTTTCCAATGGGATTGTAGGTTTTTTTAAATCTAGAACTTAGTGTTATGAAGCCACCGTCGCCGTCGGTTAGACAGAAATCGATGCTTTAGTTTTATAGAGGAACCAAGTCCAAAATAGGTTCTTTTGATAAATCAGTTTTGGAACTCTTACTTTACTTTTCTTTAGACACATATCTGTATACAAGTAAACCACGCATACACACATGGGTTGGACTGGATAATAAGCATATGCACTGGACCTACGGGATACAAATTTATTAAATTTGTCAATGTTTCAAGCCTGTACTATATGCAGTGAAGTGGTAGGTCGAAAGTAAAGAAATACTCTAGATTCGTCATGAAATATTTATATTTGGAATGAAAAGCTAGCTAATAAATAATATACAGAGGAACAAGCGACGTTACCACGTTAATGTGTTGCTAGCAGAGAGAAAATAAAAACTGATAGAGATTTATTAAATCCAGGAGAAGATGGAGATCGACAAATAACAAATGTTGGCAGACGTCAAACATTTCATGATGAATCATGATGTATGAAACCCGACGGACAAAATTAAATACAATATTTAATCAGCTAAAAGATGAGGAAATTTGAATCTTCAGTTAAAACCTGAGCACAGTACAATCTCGAAGTCTTAGTAAATAATAAATTGATATTGCGACATACAAAGGACTCTCAAAGTCCTATACTTCCCAAAGTTTAAATCAAGGAATTTCCGAAAAGACACTTCGTTTGACGTACTACACAAATTAGTTCTTAATATTTAAACAGACAGCGACTACCTTCCTTACAAATTCAATAGTACAATTCAGATTAATTTATAAACTACGACCATTTGCATTCCTTCTGCAAAAAACGTTGTTAAAGTTGGTGGGTTACACCTGTAACCCACGTGCGCTGAAGGGAAATTAGTGTTTAGTGGGCAAGTGGAGAAATTGAGGTAAATATGATACATTTGTATGACCAAATTTATGGAATGAAATAAGTTACTACTGTTATTGTCTACCCTCTATAATGTTGACAAAATTGATACTACGACTGGAGAAGCTAGAAGACCTGAAATCACCACATTTCTACAATCACACAAATATGGCGTCGATAATTTGATCACGATATCATAGTAATCAAATGATAGTGATCCGTCGTCAATTCCCAAAAGAAGTTGGACGATCTTTTTGCTGCGATATACAACGATAAATCGTCATACATCGCATCAAAATATATTGAGAGCTACAAAACTTTCAGGATTGTCAGAACAGCCCATGCAATATACTATGCCTACTCGAGGAGAAGGTGGTCGGTGTTCTTTTTGCAGCAGGGCTCGCGACCGTAGCGAGCGCAGGTAGTACGGTACATGCATGACGTATAATTTTAGACAGGCAGTCGTGTTTTCTGAATGTATGCACATAGACTGTTTTTTTTGTATAATTTATGTTGATTATTTATTGTTTCAATTGGATTATAAGAAACAAATTCTTTATATTTTCTATATATTTTTATTTTATATACGTTCCTATATGAAAATAAGACTGACAGATCTCAAAGCGCCCATAGTGTTAATTTTAAAGGAGTTTACGTTTATGTTTCAAATATACTTAAAAACTTATTAACTTATTACTTAACTTGTTTTACTTATTTTTCGTCTGATCCAGAGAAGTAATTGATCCATAAGTGGGCTACATCTGTAGCCTACGCGTGCGCTCAAGGAATATTTAGGGGCGCGTGCACTGTAGTGTTAAAGGATGATTTCATTACAGTCATATTTTAAAAACCTATTAAAATTTGTGTTCCGTATTTGGTTATGGGATGAGAATATCACATTATTTTCTTTTTTTTATAGACTCTACAAACATTCAAATAAAGGACATAAGGAAAAGCCAGGCTTGAGAAAGCTACTTATGGATCACACAATTTTTTGCCCCGTGTGGGAATAATACCCACAACACTCGGCGCGGTGTAGCGGCGATGCGACCACTTTAACCACTGCTGCCATGCTGCTTCGAATGGCCCGTTCGTCAGATCACGATTGCTAATAGCTGTGTTTAGGTAGGTAAGTAGCGAAATAATTAGATACAAATTCTACTTTCTCGTATGGAAAGAATTTGTATAGCCATAACCACAACATTGTTTAAAACACCGGCACGTTCCATTTATTTTAGCTGTATAAGCTGAATAAACCTAAAGAAGTATACAAGAGGTTCCAAAACAACAAGGTAGCCTGCTGATAGTACAGTACCTCTTTGCAGAGTTATGAAGAATCCACGAACGTAAAACAACGGCCAAAATTAAATTAGTCTATTCCGTAGAAAATAATTACTTTTTGAGCGAAAATTTCTGTTTCCTTTGTTGGATTGCTTCTAAAACGTATCTATCCAAAGCCAATGAACACGAGATTATATAATTGTTTTGATCTTATGTTCTATTAAATCAGTTTATTTAGTACAAATAAATAATTCAAAGTAATATCGATACATATGTCATACAACCGGCACGCCCTATTTCTATGCCATGCCATTTCGCAAATACTTTTATGTAATTTTCCAATATGTTTCACTAAACCCTCAAACAAAGTCGATAGCAAATACTGTGCAGTATTACTCCGTCTGTCTGCAGAATCCTCTCTTCCTATTTGTTGTGCTACTAAATTGGAAATACGAATTGTGCTCACACTATTGTCTGAAATATTTGCTAAATTATACTTTAGGTGAGTTTTGATTTATAAAACTTGTTTGCTAAGACCCCCCTATTTAATCACAGCTGTGTGAGTTAGCCAAGACATATGTGGAAATGACATCATTACACAGGATTAACTTCATAATCTCTAGTAAATAATGCTGCAGGTGGGTTTTTATATCGCACCGTTTAGAAACCTCGCAGAAATCTGTTGCAATAGCAGTCTTGGACAGAAAATCTAAAAGAATAAATGCGAGACCTAACCAATAACGTTCGATCATTGACTTAAAGCAAATAGTAAATTTGATCAATTGGGATAAAATTGGCCCTGTAGACACAATCATGGTAGACTTTAAATATTATATTTGTCTCATAACCAAATTATGAAAAAAAAAAAAATTATAAAAAATGTAAACCGGTTGCAGAAAATATAACATATTATAAAGTACCCAAACCTTTAACCCGACTAAAGAATAAAAGGAAAAGCTTAATAAAGAAAAGTAACCCGGAAACAAAAACTAAAAATAAAGATAAAACTAAAAATAGAAGCTAAAAATAAAATAAAGCACTGAAGCCTTCAACCCGACTAGGCACAAATAAAATAAACTAAAATTTAAAAAACACTAATTGGTATTATTTCGTCATTGAGTCAGGACAAGACTTTTTATAAGTTAGATATTCCTGTCTTTTTCATTCTCCTGAGTAATTCTTGAAAATCTATAACAAGCCAACAATATCTTTTGTATGTACACAATTATTTGTGTTTCTCATTATTAATAAAAAATATCTCTAACACATAAACATTTTTTTTTTATCTATTGTTGGTTTATTTTTGCTGAAATGATCATTACGTTCAACAAAATTGTTATTTGAACTATCTCCTCAGTTAAAATTTTTCCGTATCTCTGTTCTATTACTGCTCTTTCGTTCAACTTTTCAACATTTTCTATGTCAAATCTCAGTTCTACCACGCATTGCATTGCGAACCATGCATAATGTACAATAGTGTACAGATATTTAAGCTATATTTACAACTCCAGTAATATAAGCACCATTTTAAAGATAATTTACTTATTGAAAACAAAAGCACTTTCGTTAATTAGTGTTTTAGATTATCAAATCAAATAAAAATCTTAAATCCCTTATAACTCCTCACCTAAATCTCATGAAACATTATTATTAAAGAAGCTTTTTCTAAAGTCTCTGTTAATCTCAAGTATCCTTTTCAATAAACTATGATTTCTTATAGACAACTTTTATTCTTGGAGCATTATCTCCGCAATACTGAAGTCCGGTAGTTACAGTTTTAGCTCAGCTCTCGAAGTTTGCAATGGCGAAAATCTCTCGTACTTTGGAGTTATTGCTTTTCTTCTGTTTTATGATAGTGGTCGCTTAGCTGATACTTGTGTATGCTAAACTGTCGAAAATATAGGTCACTGTAATCTCAGTAGATACGATTTTTAAGTATTAATTTTAATAATTGAAAGGCATTTAGTTTGTAGTAAAACTTAGGGCCTTGCGAGTTTTTAGAAACTCATCAGTTTGTCTACAATAAAAAAAACTGGACAAATGTTCAAGGTTCCGTAAGTAACAAACTTGTATGTAGATAGTACGTCCATGTCGAGAATTAATTCTCGAAGATTTTTGCCTGTCTTTTCGGAAAGACAAACTTAACTTTGCTAAGTCAACCCTTCAACTGCAAAATTTATTATTTATTTACTATATTTTACTTATTTACTATTTTTTTATGTGATACAACAACAAAATAACGACTTTCGGATTTTTTCCTTTACTTGTGCTGTCACACCTTGCTTCTAACCAAATTTCATGATTCTGGTTCAATTAGAAGTACCCTATAGTGAAATGTTCAAATTCGTTAAAATATAAGACTTAAAGGGCCGTATCTTTTGATTACATTATATTAAAGGTTTTAATATACCAGTAAAATGTTCAAATTTCTAAGGCCTAAATGACCATATCTTTTGATTGCGTTAACTTAGTGGATTTATTATTTGAAAGCTTTAAGGGACCACAGACATAAGTATTTGATGTTAAGTTCAACTTGATGACTCCACAGGTTCGTGAGAAAAAGGGTCTTGATAGATAGACAGACAGACAGATATCAAAGTGATCTTATAAGGGTTCCTTTTTTGAGGAATGGAACACTCAAAATAAATTTATTAAAGAATTATAAATTATAGATACGTTAGACTTTCCGTGGGTATTTTGTTACCTTCAGATTAACTAAGATTAACTGCTGATATGTAAAACATAAGTGTTTTAAAGGTTTTCCCATTCATGACCGTCTCTGCCTGAATATAATATGTACATATTCTATTTAATCTTTACAATCCATAAAATCTTTCGATGTTCGTAACGTATTATATTATGTTAAGCGAGTGATAGACGTTCGAGTAAGTACGCGTACTACGTACTTATAACACAACGACCTTTTTCGTCTGCGTGTTATCTAAAGTACGCGTACCTACTTTAAAATCACCTTGCAAGTTCATCGGCGATCCAACTGGTTTGAAATTTTGCTCGTAGCCCTCGTACGTTTGGTCGCGAGACTCGAGCTGCCAGTTTGATTAAAAATCAAAATCGGATGCACGTGTGACGCGTCTACTACTTGTTGTTTGACATTTACTATATTGTTATAAATTCACATGAGTTAATAACCGAATTCACAGAATGTTTTCGTAGTTATTCATTTATTATTCATGCCTTTGGAAAATTAAACACAATGAGTGTGGGGTTCAAAATAAGAAATTATAAGGTTACAATCAATTACTCGATATTTTACGGAAAGTGGAACTTTAAAAGATCTTCATACAATGGCTTCATACGTAAATAGTTCCGAAAGTCGTCTTTCTCCTGGTGTAATTCCTTCATTAAATTCATATGTGATAAACGTTCTGTTTTGGTCAGCTTTTCATTAATATGATATTACTCCTAAATAACACAAGAGCTCCTCGGCGTTAGACGCCAAGGAATAGTATAAGTTTGTCATAGTTTGTCGTGTATTGTCGGCGTCGACCAGAGCAAGTACGCGTTATATTAAAACCGCGAAATTAAAGTTATACATAGATATATCACCCGCTTTAACGTGCAATAACTTCATAACAAAACTGTAAAATAAGTTCATTTTAAAACCCAAATCGGGCCACAAAATATTAGGTTGCTAAGTTAAAAAGACGGAAGCTCCAAGCAAAATGCATTATACACAACAGAAATTTAACATTATCGGCTTATAAAGTTTGGTGGAAGACATGGTACGATCGGTAGCGATAAAGCTAGGTATCGCTCGAAATTTTCAAAAGATTTTCGTCCCTATGTCTTTGTACATAAAGTCTACAACTTTGTGGTTATAGAAGGAGTTTTGTAAGAAACTGCGTTGAAAGTCGTGAACGATAACTCAGAGAGTACACGATATACGCGATGCAGAGTTAAGAAAGTAGTAGATAGTACTGCCTTAGTATGAAAGTTTTCTAAACTGCATAAGATAATTTCGCTGCAATTTTCAAAGATAAATATTGCTTTAATGCTTTCTAGCTTAGTAGTAAATGAAGTTTTTGGAGTATTTTTTTAAACTATGATTTTTATCTAAATAAATTTATAGAAATTATATGATTTTTCTTTTTCATTTATAACCAATACAATGTGTGAATAAAAATATTGCTCATAATATTTAAATATGAATGAATATTATAATAAATTTTTCACGGCATTGAGTAAAAATATCAATATTTTTATTTGAATGTATTTCTTATACCAAACACAACATTAAAACTACAACTAGGCTACTATTGCTGTGGAGTAACTTGATAAACTTGAGAGGTTTCTGAATTTTATATTAATTCCGTAACATTGAGTGACTCCCAATTCAGGTTCGAAGAAACACTTTTGTTTTTTACAATTTTCTTAATATCTAATTTTCAACTTTTAAAATTCAAAATGTATAAAAAAGTATTATATATTATTCTAATAGGTACCTCAACCATACCCTAATGTTAAAAGATTAGTCTCACTGGGAAAATCGTATTTTAACATACTGTATGGATAATATATTGTTAACCCGGGCAGTATTTGCTAAATTTTCTGAGTTCAACCTTTGCTGTTCGGATTAACAAAGTCATTTACAGGAATTAACAAAATTTTACACAAATCTTAATTTTTGGCATGTTTTGTTTTATTGATTTTATTTGTGTGGCATAATGAGAATTCAGTATTTACTGCAAATCAATTGATATACAATATTCACGAAGAGCACTATTGTGTCGAAACGCGAGCAGAAGAATCTTTTTGATTGTCCGATAGCCAAACGGTGAGGTTAGAAAGCTAGTCAACGTTGTCTATTAATGCCACAAATAATAGGGTACTAAATACTAAATGAAATTAAGTCTCCGTGAAGTTAATAATATAAACGTGCCAAAACTGTAATAGTGGTATTTAGATTTGGGATCTCCAAATTCAACACGGAAAGCTAATTTTCAATTGTTGACTTTAGCATGATCACAAATCACAAAATCTTGTCTGATATTGTAAACGCAAATAATATAACACCGTCTGTTTATAACCCAGTGCATGATGTTTTACAGAACGAACCCCATCCGTTTTAAACTTATCTTCTTAAATATACGACTGACGAACCAAATTCTAACTGTCTAAAGAAGAACGACACGATTTCAACTCTGTATTCATTAAATTACTGTACAAGTACACATAGCATACAAATAAATATGGTACAATATCAGAAATATGCGCCCGCATTGTACTTAACTATGCTGGCTTTTATTTCGCGTAGCATCGCATCTCAGTCGTTGTGGAAACTTCGTTACTGATACTTAAGATATTTGCAATTTCTTGGTAATAATAAACAATATTTCGGTGACCTCATCATGTGAATTCTCTCCTGCACATAATTACCCTAACACGCAGTTATACATAAATAGTGGCAACATACCAAACACGAATATCTTATAACTTTAAACAACCAATTCTTGTGTATATTAGAAACGGCTCTATTTGGATCAAATTACGTATTTAGGTCAGGTTTTGCTTTTTAGGTTAATTTATAGAGGTGTCTTTCCTGTAAAACGCGATTTTATAAAAAAAAACGGAGCAAAACTCGATCGTTCACGTACTAGTATTAAATCTTAAAGCAACCAGACCTAATGTTTGTTGAAAGTCATTTCCCAAAAGTGTTAGGTTAGGTTTTTTGCAAGATTTATTCAAAATTACAGATATGGTTAAATGACGTTGGTATGGTGCCTCTGCACTCCAACATAGTCCGAGATCCGTTCATAGATATCAAGGTTGCTAAGAATGCAAATTATGTAAGTTGCCTTGAACGAATTATTGACTAAGAAATACTATTCCAACCAATACACCTTGCCTAATTCTACGAAAACTGAAGTCTGAAGGCACTCGCGCTAAATATATCGAAACTTGTACGATCCAGTTCGCACGCCGATTTATCGTGGCACATTCTCGCCCCGAAACTTTTGCGAACTCACTGTGCTAAGGCGTAAATTCAATTTTAATATTGCTGAATACCAATTGGGGCCGATTAAAGTAATTGCTTGCAAATAACTAAGTTATAGTCAAGTGTCAAGTATATTGTTAAAGGAAGCTAAACAATTGTGAGAAAGTTCTTCGATTTCTGAACGTTTACTAGTTATCATAAATGGTTCGTAATAGGATATAGATTATAAAGAATCATATTGTTTATTTGGTTGAAAGGCTAGATGTATAGAGGGATGGAGATGGAGAGGGAGGGAAAGGCTAGATGTGTAGCGATACTTGTAAATATTTTAATGTACTAGAAGGGCTGCGTTCAAATATGTCGGAAACTGTATAACACTTTGAAGAACCACATAGTTTTACATATACTTTATTATTTACATGATTATTTCCATTTACAGTTTAGTTTTATTCAGCCATATTTAGTCATTTGTCTTAGGTGATTGAAAGACATTCTCACGAGACTGGATGCTGTCTCCCGAAATACAATATATTTATTAGTTTGAGAATCATTTCATAGTAAGAAAGTTATTGTCCTACTGCATTTCATCATGGGGTGGAGCTCGAAAACCCTATCTTATTAATTAGAGCGAACACAATGAGCACTGCTAAAAGTGATGAACTTTAAGTCTTTTACGTACCCAAAATTTAAGCTTTACGTCGAATTAAACTTTTCATTAGATCAACCATAACAAAACTACACTATATAATAGACACGACACAAAAGAAACACGGAGAAATAAAAAAGTTTCTCCCACGACTATCAGAAAGAGCTACTTTATAATATCCTTATACATTTCAGGGTTATCTAAGGCCAATGCTGTACAACAAAAAAATACCATTCTTAATACATCCACTCCATAACCACTAGTGTAAAAAGGTACTGACATCATGTTTGAAATGTCATCATTATATTGTTGAAATGTCAATTATAAGTCTTAAATCTAATTATTTATCAGGCACAGGCTCAGTCTAGTTTAGGCACTGGTATGCAATTGCTTAAAATAAAATGTAAGTGTTTTAGTTTAATTAATTTATAAGAGTTGTAAGTGCAATAAAGAATTATTACATTTAAAAAAAAGATGACTAACATAATATCATCTGTTTCCTTTCTTCATGTTTTACCTGCAAATGTTTTACATATATTTTTTTAGTATTAAAAGTATTTTTGTCAACCTCTTGAACTAATCCTAATACATTTATTTACGTGGAAATTGTAGGGTAATTAGTATGGTAGAAATTAATTGCAATGTCAAATTGCTAGTACGCTGCGTTTCTAGCGTTTACCAAATTTCAGATGTTAGCCTTGCAGTGCCTCGTTGTTGCTCTATGGCATGGATATAATTAACAAGGAATAATTTAACAAAAACAGATGCTATTTCTGCAGTGTAATTTATGGAGAACGGCAGTAAAGGAGAATATAATAATAGGCAAATCTGAGATATAACCGTCAGTGTAATTTGCGTTTCATTTTTGTCACAGATACTGATACAATCACTTACAGGTTGATACGAGCTGTGTTAATCCATACGTATTAAATGGTGCTAGTCGCACCAATGTACTTATTAAGCAAGAGTGTTATTCAATCAAAATCATTCATTTTGCCTTCACCTACTTCTTTTGGAGTGCTTGTTGTCTTCAATTGAAATTGCTATTATAATTTAAATTTTCCTGCTCTACGGTCCATGGGCACTTATTTTAACTTTTCACTTTTTCATTTCACTCAAACTTTGAATTTTCAAAACAAGAAATCATTAAAAAACAATAAACCCGACTACTTTAACAATGCTAACTAATAAACATTACAGTTGGATATATTTTTATAACCATATTTTAAAACCACAGAATAGAAAGATCTTTCTGTTCTGTGTTTAAAACACTTATTTTGATACCCCATTCGATAGATTATAATAATAACTTTATACATCTCACACACGACCGTCAAAATAATTTTGAGTCGGCTCCAAATATAGAAACAAAATGAAATTCAAAAACATTTCTACAACGTTTTACGTCGCCACCACCAAGCATTCGGTTGCCATCATTTTATAATAATTGGTGCCGACTCAAAATTATTTAGTTATTTTCATTAGTGCAAGAGTCTGGGTAGGCTAACAAGTTTTTTATCATTATTCGCTTTTCAGGTCCTTTGTTCTTTCGTCGGTTTAATTTTTTGTTAAAAAGGTTTTATTGCAAAAAACTTGTCGTAGCATCGGACTACACGGATTTCAGTACATATAGTAAATATATACCGAAATATAATATGTAAATACTGTAATTCATTAGTTCAGTTCAGTTTTGAATGTTTTGTTTATTTATTTCATTGATTAGTTCACTTGAGACTTGTCATAGTACGGATACCATGACAGGCCAACGTATATACTGGTTATGTATAGCTTGATGTAGCTAAGACATCGATAAAACGACATTTTTAATTTCTAATACATATTGTTTAAAAAATGTAGCTTCCTGCACTTCTTCTATACTTATATAAACATTAAGTATTCCAAATTTATCGATCGTTCCTTTGTTGGCGAAATTTTCTTAAAAATGCGTACAAAGAATTCTCTTCGCCTATTAATATATAGATACCTAGTTCAGTTATCATTTTTTAAATGCATTATGGGTGTTTAGGAGTACGTGTTATTATATTAATACCAAAATCCGATCATGCTCTTACTTTATTTGGATCAAAGGTAGAAACAACTCACGGCAAACTCCAAATCCTACATTAGAATCTCACCGCATTGCGGCGAATAGCGAAAAAGAAATAAAACGTTTACGCTTACGCCGCGTGATTGTTAAATATTTTATGATCCCAGGAGATTTAGGCTCGTTGTGTCAAACCAGGATATTAACCCGTGTTTTTAGTGTCCCTGGATTGGCTAGAGAATCGATTTCCTTTCTTTCATAATGAAGATACAATCATGCAAATAAATATTACATACATTCAGATTGATTACTTTTTTACCTGATAAAAATAAATAATAATTAAATGAAGAGCCTATGTTTATTTATTGTTTATGTTAACACGATTTTATTAAATAATTATGTAAACAAATCTTGGCAGTAAATTTTAACCTTTTTCTAATTTTCGAAATAAAATTGTAGTTATATGTAGTTTGGATGACAATACTACGTTGTGTCACCACATCAAAAACTCTTTTTTATTTTATTAAAATTAGACAAACTATAATAGATGATAACACAGTTCACTATTTAATAAGAATAAGATAATAGACGTTATTTTGACTGGTTATACCGGTAACGCAATGGTATTGGTCGATTGATAAATATTAATGAATAGTGGGGTTATAAAAAGGGTAGGAAGAAGTTCAGAACATTGTCTTAAGTGCGAAGAGTGGTACGAACAACTTGGCAGTCACTGTAGTTGGTGATTTTCATATTTTATATCAGTGGTTGTGAAAGTGTTTCTTACATTTGGCATCTTGAAGTTGATCCGATGATGGAGATGAAGAAGTGGATAGTGAACCCTTTAGTGGCTAGTAGTAAACCCCTCGAGTTTGGACTCATATGATTCATTTTGATGAGTACAACAGATTGGGCTTAGTAACTATGGTCTGATGATGAAGGCGGAAGGAGGTGGATAGTAGGTATAAGGCTCTTTTTTAATTTTCTATATCTAAATCTAGATCGTCATTAAAGCACGTTTTTTTAATTATACTATACTATACTATATTAAACGATAATCATCACTACATATTATTATCACTACATTTTATAAAACAAAGTCCCCTGCCGCGTCTGTCTGTCTGTTCGCGATAAACTGTAAAACTACTAGACGGATTTTTATGCGGTCTTCACTAATAGACAGAGTGATTCATGAGGACGGTTTAGGTGTATAATTTGTACCCGTGCGAAGCCGGAGCGGGTTGCTAGTTATTTCATAATTTGTTTACCAATTTCTAATACAAATATGCGTGGTCATAAAAATCTGCTTTAAATGTTAACATTCATAATCTTTTAGCAAGTTTACATTTTTATTATAATAGTATTGTTTATTATTATAGTATTTCTTAATTCTAAACCATGCCTTTTGATCGTTTTATTTACCTCTTAGAAGGAAATACAAAGACAAGTGGTAAAGAACTCTTCAGTTCGCCAGAATTTAGGAGCTCGTAAATTTCAAGAAATGACTCACACGGGGCGTTTTCAACAAATAATGCAGGGCTTTGAAGTGCGGAAGTAAATATGGGGCAATCATTAGATGTAATCTCAGGGAATTCGAAAGAAAGAAAATGTAAGGGCTCTTTCTTTTGATGTGTCTCCAGCGGGAATCGGCGAATCATTTTCATTTAACGTTATGAAGATGTAATATAGGGGAAATTTTTTCCTGATTCTACGTACGGTCTCCATACAAAAGAATAGGAGCAAAATTAATTTCTGACTCTCCAGTACAAAGTTTTTGTAAATAGATTGGAAGGATGTTGACGGTTATTGCTTTTTATTAAAAAAATAAACTTCTCAAGTTCTGTTCGTTTTGTTTTATTAATTATAATGTCTTGTACATTTATTACGTTTGAGATAACGCCCTAAAACGTTTAAAGATGTTGAGCCCTATAGGTTTCTTTGTGAGTAGAACCAAGAAACTTATTTCTTATATGTATTAAATCAACGTGAACTTTTTGCTTTTGATTTATATTTATAAAATGTAAGTTTATCAAAATAAAATAAGTTTAGGTATGTTATTTTTGACAAAATTAGACAAGCCATACAGATCTTTTAACAAGTAATTTCTTTGAACATGAAATCATTATCGGGACTATAAAATTGTGTTTTTGTAGTTCTTCGACAAAATTGTCTGTTGTACCAAATGAATTGGGTAAATTTACAGTTCAATTGTACTACAATAGGCAATTGTTTCCTAAAATATTTCGTAAACCATGTACAAAGCCGAGTTTACAATATAGGTAGAAGCCTATACAAAGGCCATAATAGGTATTGTATTACCTTGCTTTCGAATATTAAATAACTATAAGTCCTTTCAGAGGATGATTCCGGGATCAACGGAGGTCCAAGACATTCGAGGCTATTTTTATGGTACAGTCACATCAACACAAATAAAATTTGTGTTGATGTTAACAGGATTTAATAGTCTACAGATCATTCCTGTAGTAGTTTGTCTTTTTTCTTGTGATGAGAATTTTCGCCGTGGATTTGTGTTGTGAGGCCAGTTTGGTTACGCCTGGATTGGATTTTCTAACATGTGCACTGGAATTTGATCAAGGTTTTTAAATGTTTTCTCTTTGAAATCACACCGGATGCTCTCTGCCGTTACACTTACACGCA
Source organism: Euplagia quadripunctaria (assembly GCA_963859945.1). NCBI lineage: Eukaryota > Metazoa > Arthropoda > Insecta > Lepidoptera > Erebidae > Euplagia > Euplagia quadripunctaria. The sequence continues at coordinate 7,138,574 of OY982583.1, forward strand.
TTAGTGTATATCACAAAAACTACTAAACCGATTTTGATGAAATCTTTACTGTTCCTTAAGTTGGAGTAAATGTAAGCAAATAAAAATAAGAATGATCACAGTCCGCTTACTAGTTTCAGAAAAATAATGTGGACAAACATACATACAAACATACACCTTTCAAATTTTGTATTCTAACTTTTAAATATTCGCGTTCCATGATATAATTATGTATTTATACGGGAATTAACGCGATCCCAAAAAGGTATTACGTACCTCTGAATTGCCTGATGTTTCGACCAGGTTGCACTGGCTGTGGTCACAGGCTGACTGGCTAGCGGTGCACACCTCACGATCGACGACGGCGACGACGGCGACGCACGATCTCGACGACGGAGGGCGTGCAGTGCACGCCCTCCGTCGTCGAGATCGTGTGACATTTTTTGACATTGACATTTTCAATATTTTTAATATTTTGATTTCGCCATGTACCGTCACATACTTTACTAACAGTGTCCCTATACTCACAAAATATTCACATATTACGTGAATATTTTAGAGTTCATATAATATTACATAGGTACATTACTTAACGAAATGATAACCTATTTTTTGAAGTTGCTTAAAAAGTACTTTTTAAACAACTTAAAAAAAGGACATAACATGTATTTTTACACCTATAAATTATATTATAGATGGGTAGAATTTCTTTATATTATTTATAGCTCTTCATATATTATTTAAGATGGGTTTTAATTTTAATATTAATGCTATGTACAAACGATGGTTTTATTGCTAAAAGAAACAGTTAGTAGCGATAGATCTCTACCAGGATAACCCTTGGGGTTTGGAGGAGTAAATTGTAGCTAACAGTGTACTAATTGCAATTGCAATTAGAAAGTTAATTTCATCAAGCTAACTGTATACCTATATATTTAAAACATTGCTGATATATAGAAATGGGTATATCAACAATGTTCAGGTTAAATGTACCTACATTGTGACGTGAATTTTATTAATACGATGCTCCAAATTTTACCCTGCATTTTTAATCATTATATTCTGGACCTTATGTTTAAAAAATATTACATTCAGTTTTTATTAAAGTTTCAATATAAAGCAAAATAACATTCGCTAGGTTATCAAGAGCTTACATGCAAACTCGATATTACGTTCATTGAAATATGTACTATATTTCAACAGTACTATAATTTTTTATTAAATCATAAAAAAGAAATAAACCGAGTTTCAAACTTAATTGAAAAGACATGTGACTCATTCGAGACATGCGGTATTTTTTACCCTAGGCAAAGACAAGATAATAGATACTTCGTACCCTAGGTTCCTCTCCCTACCTACTTACTTAAAGGTAGGTAATTACTATAAAAAACAAGAAGGGAAAATTGTATAATGAATATACAAATTTCCCTTCTCCTTTCTTTCTCGTATTAAAATGACTATTTTCCGAAAAAAAAACAGCTAAAACTCTTTAGAATGTTACATATTGCATTAACCCTGATGAAAATTGGGGAAAGGGCAGTAAGAGAATATGAACAAGTGGTGTTTACCTTTAAGTAATTGCTACACTATATTCTTATTATTGTATATATTGTATTGTAAGTGTTTCTATGTGTAAGTAATTATTGATATGATGATAGATGTTTACGAGTAAACTGTACAAACTGGGATGGATTTAACCATCACTTAAAACTGCAGTCATGGTTTAACTATACTTTAAGTAATGGCTATTAGGGATTAATACAGGCGGAAGTTCGGAACAGCAACTACAGTATCATAATTCTCATTCCGTGATGCTTATTTCTAATTAGTGTTATGTAATAGCAACACCGCTTAGAGAAAACATTTAATTTTTTTTCCTTGACATAGCTCTACTCCATGATTTTGTAGATCTTCTTAATTTTTTTTTTTTTTTTTTTTTTATTTATTTATAACTTTTACACTATCATTACAGGTACATATCAAACCTAATACAATAGTGTCGCTTTTGTGACATATATTCCACCATCTTATCAGGAAAAAGCTGACTAGTACTACTTAGTAACCAAATCGTTTTTCTCAGCATGTAATAATCATAAGTTAAAATTAAAAACACCCCAAACTCGAAAATCCCTCTAACAATTACAAAAGAGCTGATGATCTTCGAATGGCTGAACAGATTTTGGTGAATTATATGTAAGAACACTTTCGATCAAGTCACCTTTCAAACAAAAAAAGCCGCACTCAAATCGGTTCATCCGTTTGGGAGCCACGACGCCACAGAAAGATACACTGACACACAGACAGGTCAAACTTATAATACCCCTTTTTGCGTCGGGGTTATAAACTATTTTGAACAGGATTTCTAAAAGACAAAAGCTGGTTCATGAAATGTTTCATGAACAATCAAAAAAGGTTGTACCGGTAATTTCATAAAAAGGGATAGGCGATCCCATTTCGAAACGCACCCACACCCTGCGGCGAATATATCGCTAATATTATTATAGTATACTAATTGCATAAACGATAAGGGGCTCGTGGCTAAGTGGTAATCGAGTACGTTAACATATTACAAGGTTAAGTAATACTAGCCAGGTCAGCCTTTGGATGGGTGACCTTGCTTAACAAATCGAGACCCCTCCGTGTCTCGGAGAGCACGTTAAAACGTCGGTCCCGGTTGCCATACGAATATCTGTGGCATTCGTTACGGGTAGTTGGAGCCAGCTAAAAAAGAAGTCCGACAACCTGGTCTAACTAGAGAACTTCGATATCGCCTGGTAGTATGGGTTGTGGAGGTCTGATGGCAGTTGCTTCACGTAAAATATCGAAGTTCGACCGTAACGTAGTTAGACTGAAAGCCAACCCCAACTTAGTTGGAAAAAAGACGCGGAGGATGATGACTAATTGCATAAACAGCAAATCTTTCTTTAATGTGTTGAAATATATGTATGACGTACCTACCTATAAATGTAAACACAAAACCTTAAATGATTAATTTAAAATGCATCCAAAAAGCCAAGTTTATTTCCATAAATAATTTTGCAGCAATCAAACAAATGGAAACATGCATTACCGATTCGGGAGCACGTGATTAACATATCGATAAAATTTATCGAAACGTCCCCGTATGTGTGACAATGATTCGAATTAACCAATTCGTGTGACCGATGCTGACAAATTATCGTGCACAGTTACAGTTACAGATATAATTCAATTGAATCAAGTATTTTCTACTTATTTGATAGATTACCTTTTTACGGATATCAAAAAGGTACCTACTCCGAACACAGGTTCACCAAAATCCTAGAATTGTTTAATCCTATTTTAATATTTTACACTAGCTGCACCCGGCATTCTTTGCAATGCCACTTTTTTCTTTTTTATGTAGATACTAGCAGCACCCCGGGGTTTCACCCGCATAAGTCCCGATCCCGTGGGAATATCGGGATAAAAAGTAGCCTATATGTTAATCCAGGTCTCCAGCTATCTACATACCAAGTTTCATCCTAATCAGTTCAGTAGTTTTGGTGTGAAAAAGTAACAAACATCCATCTATCCATCCAAACTTTCACATTTATAATATTAGTGAGATTGTTACGAATAACCCGCGGGCGCCATCTATTGCCGTACGAAGTGCAAGTGAATTTAGAAGTGTAATAGTGATAATTAATTGTAACTGTGTTGTTGTTTGTTTCCCTGTGTATTATTGAAATAAATTGTGCCTATTTTGATAATAAATTGATGTAATTTTCTAATCCTACCTAATTCTAATAAAACCTCAGATCGTAACAATATTTTGGGCCAGGAACCCTCGCGGGCGACCCCAGAACACCGTACCAAAGTTTCATCACAATCTGATCAATGTTTTCGGAACGTATAGAGGACAAACATTTCATCAACATCCTTTAAATTAGTATTTCTTTTTCAGAGAAACGGCAAATACTATGTTAGCTAGAGATAAACCATACAGAATGCTTCTAAGTATTTAAAAATATAATACAAGCAGTGAAAATAATTACATCTCATATTATTTTTCATATACATAATATACTATACATATAGTGATTTGATCGATTTACACCTTGACAGTATCGGCAAATTTTACAAAACTGTTATCAATCAACTTGCACATGTAAATTTCTAATAATGCCTATCTCATTTCAATCCTTATTATTTATTATTCTAATTTATGTATAAATGTTTATTGAGTAATTGTTGTGTTATATATTTTTTTGGATTTATTTTACTATTTTTGTTTAGAATGTGTTATAAATTTGTTATACAATGTACTAGCCACCCGTCCCAACTTCGCACGGGTGTAATGTTAATACTAATGTGGTGAAGAATTATCGTCATATGATTATACAAATTAACACAAAACAATATTAAACTATACGTATAAATCTTCCTCTTGAATCGCTCTATCTATTGGTGTAAACCGAATTAAAATCCGTTGCGTAGTTTAAAAGATCTAAGCGTACAAACAGCGGAAGCGACTTTGTTTTATACTACGTAAAGATGTAAATGTACCTAGTTAATATATGTAGGTAATTAGTTTTGAGAACATATATACCGTGATTTATAATGCATGTGGTGTTAGCTTGTAAGTGATTGTTACACTCACACATGCTTACTTTATATTATATTAATAATGGTAATGTTTAGTGTAATAATTGTTGGCTAGCCTAAGAAATAAATAATTATTAATTCATTCGTAGTAATGATCAAATTCATCTTAATCGAACTAATGGCGTTTTAAGCCTATTTTCTCTTAATTTATTTTATCCAATACAGTTTAAGTTTTTAAATTGCTAATAACAAGCTTCCACATATAGAAGACTAAGTATTGGTTAAATTACACCAGTTGTGCATAACAAAAGGAGAAAAAATAAAGTATACTTACTGGAATTATCCTATACAATAAAACAACAAAACTATTTTTAAAAGAAATCAAAAATTAAATTTAGGTGCGTGGACCCAAAAACGACCTCATGCATTACTATTTTCGTTTACCAGTAGTCCCGCCTGCAAACCACCACATTGATTTGTTTTACCTTCATTTATTAAGAGATGGTTTAGCACATAATCCATCACTCGGGCTTCATGAGCTTGGGCAGACTTTGACTTCGAAATTGTAATGTACATTTGTTTTTGGTATCATGCATTTGGTATAATATGACTAAATACGACTCAAAAATTGCATATTTTCAAGAAAAAGTATACAAGAACATTACAATTGACAAAGTGTTTCTCCTTCCCTATTATTTCCTATTCCCTATTAGCTTTTACATCACGCAGGGCTCACAAAGTTTCAACATAACTTTTAGAGAATAATATTTTTTGGAACCAATTCACAATATAAAAGTTAGGGAGAAGCGTTTATGCCTTACCATTTCTTATATGTGGTGTGAATTTCAAGTGACATACTTTACTATGTCATGAAGTTATCTTACTCATAGTATAGAAGATATAAACTTAAGTTTTTGCAAATGTAAAAAATGGTATACAGTAAAATTTAAAGCAAAAAATACATTAAGTAAAAAACCTCGAACGGTTGTCAACATATTATGCCTCATCGATGTTTACCCTATGGTCAATGACGCGTTTATTAATGGCTTAGCGATATCTTTTCATACTAAGCGAACGCTTAGATACCTTGAACCTAATATCTTGGGCCCCAAAATGGCCTAAAAATATAATTGTCTACTGGCAATTATTACTGTTTATTGGACATTATTGTAATGAAGATTTTGTCAATCAATCTATTATTCGAGAACAATAATTTTTTTATGGATTAAACCTACCCTATGTCCTTTTTTGTATCTCTGATAAAGTGTATGCAGAAATTTATGATGATCGCTTGAATAGTTTAGACGCAATATAAAAAAAAGAAATTGATACAAATGAAAGTACAAACACATTTTAACAAATGAAATAATAAGGCAATATAAATAAAGCTTGATATTCACTTGTTTAAAACAGATATTATTACATCGAATTGATGACAAACAAAATGAAAGCTACAAACACAATTATAACCATATATATACCATATAATGTAGCAAATACTCAACATGGTTTTACATCCTAAAATTCAATTTTCGAAGCTCAAAATCTAACAACAAAGTTTGTAAATTGTTAAATCCCAAAAAAATATAATTTTATACCAAAAAACAAAGGAACCATTACCGTACTAGCACCTTCAAATGTAGGTTCAGGTGGGGTAGAAATTTGCATGTGTTTTAATCCCATAAGCTCCTTTCAATTCAAGTTAACGACTGAGCTACAGTTTGATCGTCGGTATTAACGTCTCGGTTGACAACGACGGGAATGCCATTAAGATTTAAATTTGATGTGTTAATAGAATTTCGCAACTAATTCAAAGTTGTACCTTTAGAAGCATTGTTTTAATTCAATCAGTAAAGGTTTTTGGAAGTGAATTAAATTTTTTTTTAACTGTAACTAGAGGGAATTATTTAATACCATTTTATTGCAAAATTTTAACCCATACATACAAAATGTCTCAAGCAAAATGAGAAAAAGCAATCATCTTTGTTTTTGTCAGTCAGTGTGTCAGTATTTTTAACTGGCCATTGACTACGGTTACCAAACAAACATCTCATTTTATCATCAGCAATCTGTGCCGTCTGTGCTCAGATTAAAAATACCTTTGGTACACGATCTCCTTCAAAAATCACGTCAAATAGTGGCACTTGATACATGACATACTTTGCATGCATTCATTTGTTAAAATTTTTTGAACGATGATCAAATAACTGTGGTATATAATATATGGCCGAAGCGTTTGTGTATGGAATATGAGGTTCTATGTTCTACTGTATATATTTTTTTTATGGATGTTTACCGATGTTTCCGCCAAGTGTGGACCGTTTTCAAAAAGTTTTCTTTTGTGCGGTAAGGTATACTTCCAATTTGGTCCCATTATCACCAAGTCAGGATCTGATGATGGGATATCAGGGAAATCGAGGTAAGATAAATCGGATCAAGTAGTTGCGGGTTCGAACCCCACCCAGTGCACTACCGACGTGAACTCAACCCTAACACAAGTATTTAGCTTAACTGGAGGGGTTAACAAGATTATTAGTAATGTGTGACCCACGTTACTCGTATTATATATATATTTTTTTTTTTTGTATAAAAAGAGATACACATTAGTAGATTTTATTTATGGTTTCCCATGGCAGATGACAGTATTTTATGTTATTTGTCGTTTCATAACCAACCACGCTACTCTTCCCTCTATAGGTATATACTCTAAAGTTTTTAGGCTTCTGTAGTTCACGAACTAAGTACTTTTAGGAATTCATTCCTGACATCGAGCTAGAACGAACTATTCTGTAAGCTTATAGGACTTCGTTCATTTAGTACATTAGTACTGTCAAGAAACATGAAAAAGCTAAAAAGTCGTACGTTACGTCCCCGCGCGACACGGCGGTGAACGAACGAATAAGACTGAGATGCATGCTGTCTGTATTAAATTTTAGATAATTCGTACTCATTAGTTTCCATTTTAAATTAAGTACATTGTTAGATTAGTAAACAAACATCGAAACCAAAACAACAACACCATTTTCCGTGTTATTATTTTTATTCGGTGTTTGTTTGCTTATGCATTGACTTCCTAATTATATTATTATATAATTTATTTTTGTTATATAAATGTAAATAAATTAGTATGGTGATTTTACGAGACTAAGAATGACAGTCTTAAGCTATGGTCTTATGCATGCAAAGTATGAAGAAGATCCAAATATTCATTCAGTGCAGTTACAATGTACTACTGAACTAATAGAACTAGAAGTCCGACCTAGTACAAGTGAGTGACTGTACTAGATTGGAGCGCTCTTTTCAATGACCGAGTAAGAACAAGTCTAAAAGTTTTATTTATTACTAGCTACTCGGCCACGCGTTGCTGTAGCTTAGTAGTAATGTAGTGTAGTGTAGTAATTTAATAATGTTGTCGCATGCTACTAAAGTAATAAGTACTCAAAACGATTAATAAGTGTTGTGTTGTTCAATTTGTTGTGACTAATTCCCCATAAAAACGCTCTAAAATATATTGTGAGTCATATTTTTAACCAATGTAATAAAAAAATCATTGGCACCTTACCACACTTATTTTAGTTAAATCTTAATCCTAAAAAAAGTGCGAGTAGAACTCATGTGGAGAGGGTACGATAAATTGGAAATATAAGTTTATACGCACTATACTGGTAAGGCCTGTTGGCCTAGTGGTTAGTGACCCTGACTGCTATGCCATAGGTCGTGGGTTCGATTCCCACCAGAGTCTGGGTGTTCTTTGTGTCCATTGTTTGTATGTTTGTAAAGTTCCCCGCAACACATGAGTAATTCCTAATGCGGGAGTTGTCGTTTTTGAAAAAAAAATAATTACCATGCTAAGATCTAGCCTATTACTAGATAACTTTTTTGTTTATTTTTCCAAAATCTCAGTTTCAGCAGTTTAGGAGATAGGATGGGATGAAAACATAAAATTAGATTTAAATACCATGAACCACTTCAATGTAAATAGATCACTGTTGAATTTTAATAATAAAAATACAAACGAAATGACAATACAGCTAAAAGGTATTTAAGTATAATACTCATATAATACTCTAGGTGATTATCATACTCAGTGTTTAAGTATATTAATCACCTAGAAGACTCAAAAGTCTCTGATTACCCGAAAGTGATAATTGTACCCGGGTACCGCAAAGTTTCATTATTTTGTCAGCTCTCAACTTGTAATAGGTTTCAGTGGAATTAATACAATAGCACTCTAAACATTCAGTCCTACATTTATATTCAGTTAAATCGTGGTTAGCTCTTGGAATCGCATTTTCTTTTTAAACCGAAATTAACAGGTCATTTAACACGTAAGAATTGAAAATGAATTTTTTCAAACTTGTTTTTGCAAAAATAACTTGTTTTAAAACTGCAGTCGTTTTTCCTCAAAGTTATGAATAAAGAAATGTTTATTAGACTTGATTACAGTAGCTTTGACTATATTTTTATCAAGTATACTTTTGTATTAACTATCTGTAAGACAAGAATATCTTATCGACTGGCCTGTTGATCTAGTGGTTAGTGACCCTGACTGCTGAGTCAGAGGTCGTGGGATCGTGTCCCACCCAGGGCAAATAATTGTGTGATGAGCATGATCATTTGTTGTGTTTATGTGTAATTTATCTATAATATGTATGTATTTAGAAATATATATATATATGTATGTTTATCAGCAATCTGGTTACCATAGTACAGGTTCTGCCTAGTTTGGAATCAGATGGCCGTGTGTGGGATGTGTCAAGTTATTATTATTATTAATATTATAAAGGCGAAAGTTTGTGAGGATGGATGTTTGTTACTTATTAACGCAAAAACGGGTCTGGATGCAATTTGAACAGAAATAGATAATGGTCTAGAAAAGCCCATAGGCTAATTTTTGTCCCAAAAAAAAGTACAGTTCCCGTTCGATAGAGTTCAACAACAACACGAATGAAGTCGCGGGTTTAGGTTGAAGACAAATTTAAGGATTCACAGTAATCTCAAATTATCTGTGGTTAAAATTGCTTAAAGAAAATTTTTATGTACATGTTCTATAATGCACTGTTCCAAGAATGTTTGAGAGTGTTGCCGGAGAAACTGTTGTACTTATTTTTCTTTTAATTATTCGATAATAATCATAAAAAAATAATCGCACTCGACGTCCATTCCTGCAAGAGATATGAAACAATACTATTATTAATAATTTATAACTCCCCGAACTGTCATACCGAAAATCAGTTAAGACCATTTAATATTTTCGAATCAGAAACGTCAATCATGTTCTTTAAAATCCATTCATCCTGCGATAATCGATTGAAGTCATTGCTTATTCAGGCTGTCGAGGACGACATTTGCATTCGATGTGGGACTGTGTGAACTTTGTTCCCGGCGCCATTTTTATTTCATTTGTAAATAAAATCTGATAATGGATTAACGCTTCTTTTCAATGCGGCTCAGCAAACTTGCTTATCTGTATTGTCTATATTAAGAGCTTTTAATTCAATTTACAGGAATATATAATGTTTATGTTCATTTTGTTAATCAATCTATTTCACGGAACAGTACTTTATACTGGATGAAAGGTACCATTAGTTTTTTTCTGTACCCTTGAAATCTTTAATGCAAAATTGCAGAATGATCAATTAAGTATAAGGAGTATGTCATGCTCGCCTAGAAGTCTTGCCGATGGTGGCGTATGTGTCGGGTCTGTATGATGGCTGGCGTGTGCGTCATGCTCGTGAACAGTTGCTGTTTGTCGGGGCTTATCATCTCCGGACTGCTATTACTTAAATATGTATAGTAGTCACACGTTTATTTATATTTTAGAATAATATTTTACATAGTCCTCACATTTCATTTACGCTTATAAGTAATGTCACCAAAAATAAAAATAAAAACATTTTGAAAAAAAGTGTCCTTGGAGTTTCTTGCCTGTTCTTCTCCATGGGATCTACGTATTGGCTTTACGACTGACATAGTCTGACTGACTCTTACTCCTGGCAATTCAAAAATACTAATTATTGGTTTAATTCAAACAAATGGTTTTGATTTAATTAAGGCATAACAAACAAACATACTTACAGAGGTGTTGAAAAAAGAAGGAGTTAAGGCTCATTTTCAGTGGTCGTTAACTCAGCCTTTATGTAGCACGCGGGGAGTGCCCGAATACCGGAATAACGACTAATGAAAGTGCGTCACCAATATCTTAGTCGATATGCAGTACGCGGATATACTCCGCATGCGGCCTAACAACCAACGAAATTCATCGGTTGCTGTAAAGTATGCGCGGCGCGGGGATTCTGAAAAACTTATTATGATCTTTGACAACACACTCTAAATCTAAATGTAATTCATACACAATGTTTCTAACGCACCGTGCACCTATTTTTTTAGTAAACTTCGCACCTAAAATCTTTTTTTCTTTTTATTCAACGAAGCTAATAATTTCTTCTTCAATAAGTTCCAAACAGATAAAATTGCTTCACACAATATTAATTGTTGATCCATATCAGGTCTATTTAGTACCACTCTTTCAAAACAACTGCATAAACGTGCGATGATGGTGAAGAATATCAAACATCAAGCACGCGGGCCCCTCGACTAATGAGAACGGTTACCGTATGCGGGCCTTATGTCATGCTTAAACTTAAATCTTCCGTACCCCGTATTAGGGCCCCATCGACTAATGAAATAGGTTTCCGTATGCGGTCCCTATGGCATGCGTGAACAAAAATCTCTCGCACCCCGTATGCGGGATCTAACGACCAATCAAAATGAGCCATTAGGATGGTATCATCTTAAAACAATACATATGTAGTGAAACTACAGTGTGTTAATTGTGTTAGTATTTATAGTTAGCATTAATCGTGTGTGCACACATTCAAACAGATATTTAGCTAACTAGTAAAAATATTATAAATAATGAATACGGAAACTTTATGTTATTGGGGTCGCTGTTATTGAGGTGACATACATAGTTGTGTATTGAGACTAATAATAATACGCTTACACATATTCTAGGATATACATTTGGTTGGAGACATAACCAACACTTATTTAAAAAAGTATTATACATTTAGTAGTTAAGGTGAAGTACCACTAAAACATCGTATTATATGATTTGAGTGTACATAAAATGCCAAGTACACTTTCAATGGCAACAAAACCTACTAGTACTATTCTAATATCCAACAATGTATGGAAACCGTCAGCGGTAGGCGACAATGTAATAAACAATAAAATTTTATGGCGTCATAACTTATTCAAGTCGAACCACTAAATTGGGCTTATAAATCGCTTTGAGTACCACCTACATAGAATCACTTTGAATACCTACTAACAATTAACTGGATGGTGATTGTATTGTGATGATGGTATTGTTGATTGTAACTACAGTTTGTGCTAAAATTAAGTAATTAATTAATTTTTATCGTGGGAGAGCCATGCCACGGCATGGATACCACGGCCTCACAAAAAACCGGCAGTGAAACAATATTTAATTGCTTTTCGCCGAGTGACTGAGGTTACCGGAGGCCCTAACCCTTCCCCCCCCCCTCTACCCTTTCCCTGCTCCCACCTTAAAGGCCGGCAACGCACTTGTGACTCTTGAGTTGCAGGTGCCCCTTGGCAGCGGTAGTATTTACAATCAGGTGATCCGTCTGCTAGTTTGCCTAACCCCTATGCCATTAAAAATAAAAAAATAAAAGTCAGTGAAAATCAGCTGTAGTCATATGACGCAATCATGTTTCATCATTCTATCTAATATTATAAATGCGAAAGTTGAGTTTGTTTGTTTGATACACCTTAACCATTCAAAAGATCACCATATATTAGTTATAGCAAAAGACATTTATCGGACTTTTCAACCAGAAAAAAATATTGATTCCGAGGTATACCTGATTGAAAAGTCTGCATTAAAGGGAGCAAAGCCGCGGGAAAAGCTAAATAATCATAAATGCTTTATCATTACCATTAATCACTTCATCATCATTACGTATTCATACCTCAATGCGAAAGTAATCCATGAAACTCTTGATTTCTGAGGATTCTGAAGGCTAACTCGATAGTTCTATTTCCTTAGGCGTTGCGCTGCTGTAGTATGACAGGTGTTGAGCCACTCTGCTAGACTAATACTCATATATAATAAACTTCAAGAATATTAAAGAAGGGATACAACTGTAAAGTAAGTTTTATCACTACATTGTCCATAGATCGATAAAACAGATAGTTAGTATTTAGTAACCATTTATTAACTTAGAACCTGCGAGAAAAGGATAGGCAATAAAACTGCGGATAATAATTTGCTATGTTTTACTTCAAACTATACAAATATACATGTGTTCTTGGTGTTAATAAACTTTTTTTTACTACAAGGACTACAAGTCTCTGTTGTTTAACGGGTTGTTTGCAATTGTTGACAATAAAGTTTTGCTGTTATTGTCTGGCTTGATTTCAGGAAACTGTAGTGAACAACACCAGCACTGGTCCACCAGACACCAGTATATTTTTGGGTTAACTTTCGCTTGGGACAAGATTTGGCCGGTTCTCTTCATTCAATTCATACAGTACCAATTTTTCTAGCTTTTAACTTTTCCAACTTGATTTAAGTGAATTAAAATTAATTTAACAGTTAAACCGAAGCCTGTCGCTAATTCTGATGTGGTTTATGGATGGATCCGCTTCTAACTTTTATTATTAACTAGGGTCTCCGGCTGACCACGAGGTTTGTTCTGTAGGTTAAAATTTCCAGAACGAAAACGTTGGAACCAAAAACGTACCACATTTTTTTTTTCAAAGGCTTCCTCATACATATCATTAACCCATCGAGCTGTTTCGGTAGCGCTAGTGCCACGGTGGAACGTGATATTTTAAGTTTTATTTATTATATTGTGAACATAACGATGCTAAAGAAAAATGAAACGGCGCGAAAACAATTGATTTACTAAATTCAAAATATAAATATTTAAGCCTAAATTTGAAATTAATTTGAATTTGGATTTCTTAACCAAACGCCAGATATTTGAGATCGAAGTGGCCAGTCCTACAAAACGCCAATTTCATGTGTAAAGATCTAAAAAAAAGTACAGATTGCATTGAAAACAACATCGCATCGAAAAAGTTTACAAGTACCCAATAATAACGTATTTGCTTGGTTTTTACTCTTAGGTTCTTAAATATTTAATATGTTTCAATAAATTCGTTACGTCCTAAAGACCACTTTTAAAAGGAATATTACAATGTTAAGATTTATACTCACAAGTTGGCTTTCAAAGATTAAACATATATGTATCAAACATACACAACATATGTCAAATATTTATAGAATACTTTCAAGTTTAAACCCTTTTTTTTACCTTCAGTAACTATTTCAAAAACTGCAAATAAAATAAAAGTGCACTTAAATCTACATAAAAAGACACTTCAAGTAGACAAATGACGAATGAAACCAAAGCAAAGAACGCTATTTTTCGTCCCTGATGTAAAATTCTCTCGCAATTTATTTTCAAGCGTAAGTAGTTGGAAACTCGATTATTCATTTTCACTGTATCTTATCAAAGCCCGAGGAACAATAAAGCAGTGCTGAAAACAGTAAACAGAACTTTAACGGACCGCAAAGTCGCAACAACAAATTTAAAAATTTACAAGTTGCCGATGCGGACTTCTTTGAAATACAGTAGAGAACCTTTTATATTTGTAGTTGGGGCCTCTAATTCACTTAATTCGATGTACGCCAATGCAGACTCTCCGGAATCGTATGTGAGGACGTGACCAGAATTTCTATTGACTTTTTCACCTGGGTTAGGCATTATTTTTATTCTTTAATCAGCGTAATGTCTTGGGTCTTTGGGTTTTCATTCTATTAAGATATTACGTTTGCATAAGATAATCTTCTAAGATTTTAGAATCAAAGATAAGAATATAAAACACTTTTATCCAATGGAAAGGATATTTCCAAAAAAAATCTTTAACATGATTAATTATTGCGTAAGTAATGTCATGTTGGGCTATGTATTTTTTTTGTATTGTGTAATTTTTAAATACCTCTTACCTCTAAGTGTTCACTAACCATGACAACACAACACCATACAAGGCATCTCCAACTGTTTTTGCTATTGTTGAAAGAAAACATTATAAACCTACGTAAGCACGTACATTATATTCTCATTTGTTTTACTTTTGTTTACGCTATTGCATCGAATCGATGAATATATGTTGGAAAACGGTATGAAAAGCATAATCATATTATATTATAGAAAAAAAAAAAATTAGTTCGACCATTGAGATTCACAAAAGTACAAACATGTTTAACTGTGTTTAATCTTCAATGAAACGAGAAGAAATTTAAAACTTGCAAACGGTAGCGCAGATTAAAATAAATATCTTAGATTGCAAAAATTGCATGATTACACGCTTATAATTTGAACAAGTCCTCAATATCAATTTATTCTGTCGCCTACCGATCTAGTCCATAAGAAATTAGTGAACCACCAAAGTGTAAATTCATCTAACGTACGATAACTAGACAGTTCCCAGCTTTAATACCTTTAATAACTGGCCTTAGATCCCAGGAGTGCTATACGTTTAACATAATAAATCGATAGCTCCAAGTCGTGTATGACTGAATAGCGTGTTGGGAGTTCAATAGTTTGCAACTAAGTCGTCAAGGGATTAAGCCAGACTAAGTGAATGTATGGAGATATCTAGTTCATTTAATTTCATATTTGATTGATTGATACGAAGTTTCGGATATTAATAGTAGATTATGGGGATTTTAAGGGACGTGGTTCTTCACATGGTTGTTAAACGATCACTACTAAAGGGTATATTGACTAACATTATTATAATTCAGTTGAACTTAAAATTGATGTAGGTACACAATTTTTGTTGTTTGTTTTTGACTTGTCTTGCGTTTTTAAATCACCGCAAAATATAAGTTTGTAATCACAAAAACTTCTTTTAATGAGATATAACAATAAATTAACGACTTTCGGATTTTTCCGTTGCTTGTGCTATCAGACCTTGCTTCTTACCAAATTTCATGATTCTAGGTAAATGGAATGTACCCTATAGGTTTTCGACCCAAAGCCTATAGGGTACTTTAGGTTGACCTAGAGTTGTAAAGGGAAAATTCCGAAAAATAAAAATGTTGAAAATTTTGAGAGGAATTGAAATTCACCCCACACCGCCGCATATGGCTCGCTAGGATGATGACCTTTTGTATACGGATAACGCGTAGTTAGGAAAGGGAGCAAGGGAGAAGTAGGACAGCCATGCTTCGGCATGTATGGGCCGGCTCGATCAGAGTGATACCACGACCTCACAGAAAACCGGCTGTGAAGCAATGCTTTTGCTTGTTGCGCAGAGTAAGTGAGGCTAGCGTAAGGCCCTAACTTTTACCTCTTCCCCTTCTCCCACTTTTAACACCGGCAACGCACTTGTGACTCTTAAGGTCCAGGTGTCCATGGGGGCGCTAGTCACTTACCATCAGGTGATCCGTTTGCTCGTTTGCCCCCTATCCCATAAAAAAAACGTACACCATGCAGGTAGTTAAGTTGGTTCATTTCAGACGCATGGTAATGGTATGGGCATCGATGGCCCCAAAAAGACTGTAACGTTCGTGTTCACACTTAAAAACGAGTTATACCAATCTAAAAAAAAAATAGCAAAGCAGAAATGAAACTTAAACGTTTGGAATAGCCTCTTAGGAACAAAAAATTACGTAAAAATTTATTTCAAAATTATAAGAAGTATTTTAAGCTAAATAATAAAGTTTATTATGATCAAGAAGCTCTTAAAGTCGTAAAACTCTCAGCTCCAACATTAACTTCATCGATAAAACGTTTCAGTTATAAAAAACTTTGTTTATTTGCATTTTTTCAGTTACCCTCAATAAGTTAATGTGGTCATAAATCTTTCAAGAGTTTGGATGTGTGACCTTATTTAATTCCTTTGTTTGTTAACACAAACAATAACTGACTTTGGGTATATATTATAAACTAGCTGCCCCGACAGACTTCGTTCTGTCAAAGTTATTAATTGACATCAAATGTTTAACAGCTGGGGACATGTGTTTTAATTATTATTTGCTCTGTGGTTTGTATAGGAAAAGAAGTGTTGCTTTTACTATTTTTCTCACAATTTTAAATTTTTTTCTCTCCATAAGAACCTTCCTTGTACCTTAACGAAAGTTTGAAAAAAAAAATAGCCGAATTTGTCGAGCCATTCTCGAGTTTTGCGCTTAGCAACACATTTGGCGATTCATTTTTATTTATATAGATAGATTTACGATTTTGACTGAGACTGAGACATACGCATAAGGCGTATGTCTCAGTCAGTGCATTAGTATCTTCAAGCTTCAACGTTTATACGGATTTAAATGAAAGCATAATAAAAGAAATAATAAAGCATTTGCAAGACTATAAGTATGATACATTTCAGTAGTATCGATGGCCTCGGGGGTTTTCTTAAGAAAGAGCACTATACCGACTGCTACATAAAGGTGTGGTCAAATTTTAGGAACGTTATGTGTAATAGTTGATGTAGCTTGAATCTACTTTTGCTTTTCCAGGCACATTTCTAAAAATATTGTAAATTTTCAAGTAAATTTCAATGGTTTTGGTTTTTTAATTTTTTATGCAGACATTTTCAAAAAAATCTACACAGTCCATCAATATCTTTGGTATTAAATACATATAGTTTCAAAATAAGGTCTCTGTATTAAAAATTATGAAATTTCCTAAAATTGTTAGCGCTTTCCGTAGTAGATACTTTACAATTTATACTCGTTTCTTTTTACCTACTGCTATATTAGGACCTAATATAAGTTAGCGAAATAATTTATATACTTCTATCCACTCCTTTGAAGGAAAAAGAGTCGTGTTGCTTATAATATTTTATGGTTTAATGAGATGTATGTTAGTATTATATTATTTACTGTCTTAATTTTTTGTTTTTTAATGACTCCACACATCTCACACACGGCTGTCTGATCCCAAATCAGGCAGAGCCTGTACTATGGTAACCAGACTGCTGATAAACATACATTTCTAAATACATACATATTATAGATAAATTACACCTAGACACAGAACAAATTATCGTGCTCATGACACAATTATTTGTCCTGGGTGGGAATCGAACCCACGACCTCTGGCTTAGCAGTCAGGGTTACTAACCACTAGACCAATCAGGCCAGTAATTAAAGATAAAATGTATTTATGGTACATAAATATTCTAATTTCTTAATAATCCAATAAACATGTCATTTGGTTTTTACACCTAAGGATCATAAAATTCAGTTTACTGCCCAGTTATACGTCACTTTCTAGAGAGCTTATCAAGCTTGATTGTGTTTTGTCACCTTTCGGTTAGGTGACATGTGACGTAGGAGTATTTATCCCTCAATGACAAATATGAGGAAACAACTACACACAAACGCACAGAGTATAATTTTTAAATAAAGAAAAATAAAAGAATAAAGGAAACTCTAACTTGATAATCTTATAATTCATATCTCTAGATTGCGGGTTTTTTGGAACACTAGGTCATTCCGAAGGGCACAACAACGTATCTACCTCAGAGCCATACAAAAATCTATAAAGCAGTGCAGTGGATCCACTAACTCTGGCAGGTATTGGCCCCCATTTCCAATGACCCCGCCTACTCAAAAGGAGCCCCTTGAAAAGTCCGCTCATTAAACCGTTATAAAGAGATCATTTTCATCTTGGTAGACATGGCCAAAGACATCGCATTCCTAACGGTTAGCGTACAGGGATACGAGCTCGTCCACATGAGCAGCATTTCAGACCATGTATTTACAATATCGAAAGTAACGCTCACACATTGCTAACCCTATCTTACTTCCCAAGGAAAATTACACAACCAACGAAATTGCTGAGTAATTTGGGTTGACTAATTTGGTTTATTTTCTGAATGGATGAATGATGAAACTTTAGATGGACGTATTAGACCGAGGGCGGAAAACTGAAATGCATTGATTCATTCAAATTTCATTGTCATACCTTCGATGTGATTTATGTTGTGATTAATCGTTGCAATTTAATAAATACGACCATGGTTTATTTCATTGGCCAATATTACTTGACCTGTCATTGTATAGACTTTTGTACCATGACAGGTCAAAATATATACTGGACACTCATAGCTGTATGTACCCGTTTTTGCATTTTTTTAACTTTGTAGCAAATATTGTTCAAAAATTTTTGCATTCGTCACTTCTTCTCTGTATAAACTATAAGTGTGCGAAATTGCATACCCCTCCGTCCGCCCAATTTTCGTAAAAAGGGATCCAAAGTTTTCGCTTCACGTATTAATATATAGATTTATCTTTGTTGGAAATGTAATACGTATTTTCTTACATTTCCAAAAATAACAATTTGCTTTCCCTCAAAACTAAATATTAATGCAAGGCAACAAAGATCTATTAATACAAACTTACTTATCAAGTTACAATACTATTAATAAAACAATAATTAAGTTACATACTACGATCGTCTAGAGGTCGATGCTTAAGTAAATATAAATATAATTGAGTTCTGTAATCACCATCAACGGCTTCATTTATTTCAGTAAATTAAATATGTGCTTTAAGTAAAAAGTTTTATACTTAATTTCATGAGTAAATTAATTTATTAAGTGTCAAATCGGCGTTCAGAAGAAGTTCTTTTTGTCTTTTTTATGTATGTTTAGCACTTAAGTGCTCGTTTCATATTTTTCTTGTCATTTTTGAATGGTTTTGTTATTAGTGAGGTGGAGACGACGGTAGCCACAACACATAATATGGTTCATTATGTTTTAGATCTCTTTGATGACGGTTTTTGAAAACTCGTTCAAACTACAAAGACTGTTGCAAAAGAATGAATTCAGCGTTCGCGTAAGCTACTATCTCTTCTACGTGATTCTACTCGCTTTGTGATGTACTCGATGAATGTGAGATGAGTTTACTAGATTGGTTGAGGTTTAAGCTAGCTGCTCAGCTCCTGCGAGCCTGTTGAAGAACAACATCGTCATGAATTTCGTATTTCATGGGTGTTTTCCATTATTTTTTCGAAACGTTTTGTCTTTTTAACCGACGAAAAAAAGGAGGTTCTCAATTCAATCGTAATATATTTTTTTATGGATGATTTCTATGATTCTTTTTTGTTAGTTAGGGTATACCTCTAGGGTGGTCCCATGTCAAGGAAGTCAGGCTCTGATGACGGGATCCTGATAAAATTGAGAGAAACCCTCGAAAATTGTAGGAACGAACAGTGTTTCTGTTTATTTTTCATAATTTAATCAGGTATTTGCGTTTAGAAATCATCACATCATGAAGCTGACCTAAAGATAAAAAAAATCATATATATATAAATAAAAATCTTTTTAACTAAAAATAAACCGACTAAAAGAACTAAAAAGCAAAAAATAAATAAACCTTTTAAGTCTCTAGTATTCGTATCATTTTATTATTTGGCGCCGACTCAAAATAAGTTTATATAAATTTGATAGTTTATCTAAATAAATAAGCTCAATACTCGAGACTTAAATGGTATTTTCATTTTTTAGTTCTTTTGTCGGTTTACTTTTTTATTAAAAAGATTTTTATAAAAAAAACTACTCGTGTTTAAAAAGTCAATCAAATGACATGCTGTAAAAGTATAAACCAAACAAGGTTGAAGTTGAAATCTTCATCAATCGGTCTTTTTGATTATGCATTTTTGTAACATTTTTCATTGCTTATAATTACCAAAAGAACTTTTCTTTGTTATTTAATACTGTTCAGTATTTTATTTTTCTTAGAATTCGGGTGCATTTCGTAATAGTTTACAATTTATGATACTCTCTGCAAATAACGTTCTTATAAATCTAGACTTTTGTGCTATTATGAATATTGTGAATGGTATGTTATTTTTTTAAGCCAACTTAACGTTAATATTTGGCAATTTATCGTCGTATTAAGAGGTTGCCGAGTCAATGCGCCGTCAGAAGCATTCCAAGTTCAGCTTACATCGATAGAAATTTCTTAAATGCTTTTTAATGTTCTAAATTCAAATAAAACTTCACAATGCATATGGTTTGTTTTCTTTGGCAGTCGTTCAAGATCATAATAATCAGTTTGATATCTGTCTGGATCTTGGATTTATGTTATTCTATTGAAGATAATAAATATTTTATGGTTAGTGACAGTATTAGTACTAATGAATATAACAGTTAGTTTACCAGAGTATAGTTTAAGTAGTCCTCTATACTTAAAGTAGTGTGTAAGTGGTCTGAAAGAGAAAGACTAACGTACAGACAGTTGAATCTATTGTAGAGCAGATTCAATATTCCAAGATACATAAATATATTATGTACCTAAGCAATAGCTACCTGAAATTATCCTAATAAATAGACAAAATTTGCAAGGTTCTTCTAATTTTTTTTTTTTGGCAATTGTCCAAACGAGCAGACGGATCACCTGATGGTAAATGACTACCGCCGCCCATGGGCACCTGCAACTCGAGAGTCACAAATGCGTTGCCGCCCTTTAAGGTGGGAGTAGGAGAAGAGGGGGAGGGGGGGAAGAGTGGGTAGAGGGGAAGGACGGGAATAAGGGAGAGGGAAGGGTTAGGGCCTCCGGTAACCTCACTCACGCGGCGAAACGCAATGTAAGCATTGCTTCACGGCCGGTTTTCTGTGAGGCCGTGGTAACGAGCGGAGTTGAGCCAGGACATACGTGCCGAAGCATGGCTCTCGCACATAAATAAAAGTTTTAAATAAATTGTTTATTAACAGAAATAGACCTGTTTCTGCACTTTCTTAAATATGAGAACAGTTTCTCGAAAAAATAGTTAATTTTGTTTTATTAACTAGTATAATATGTTCTATTTCGTTCGAATAACACATTCTAATACCATCGGTATTTCTTGTAAGTCATATTTATTTTATATTCCAAACGAATACCACTTTTTAAAACTAAAACAAGAATTACTTAGAATCAGTAAACATGCTTTGGGTGGTCTTTATAGTGTTATATTTTCAGAAAATTAGTTGAAATCGAAATATAGCAACATTGAACATTACCATGGTGTATAAAATATACAAAAATAGTATAATATTATAGGCACTCAACTATTACTATAATCAAGATTTAGTATTCTTAATTTTTTTTTTGTTTTTGGATATTTTTTTGCAGCATGGTATAGTCAGTACATGTTCAATGTGTTTATCATCTGATGTCGACGTCAAGATGAGAAGGAAGGGTACTTTTGCTTAAAAAAAATCAACAGTACGGGTACTTAGCCCTTTTGATATAGTGAATAAGAAAACGTATATTCGTATAAAAGTGTTCATGTTAGTAAATCACGGTGGTGATGAAGGACATTTATAGATACACTTCATAAATTTACCCTTAGGGTACGTGTATTTGATTTATTTTTTCACTCGAAAAATCACTTTTTATATCTTTGTAGCGAAAAAAGTAAAGTACTATTTTTCGCCTCATTTTTCAACAAACCATAGAGACGGTTACAAACGTTTGTAACCATTACAGATTGTGTTTTGAATTATTTAAAACTACCTAAAATAACTCAGATTTGTCAAAAGAAATGTTGTGTTATATGTAAATAACGTGTGAAAGATAGGAACTTTGTTCTCTCGTATGTAATTTATACATTTATCTTCTAATTATGTTTCTACTACAATATTTTCTTCTAAATAATTTTCATCTTCTTATCTGTAAATAATGAAATAATAACATTTTAGCACATACTATTACGAGTATTCCACAAAGCATTAAGTTTTTTTTTCAATTTAAGATCTAATTAATAACTAAAAAAGGTGTGCCGGCCGGTATCGGTATAAAATAACTATACGATACCAAATGAATACCAAAAAATCAGTATATTTCAAAATAAAATTAATAATTTTTTTATTGAATTTCAATTGTTTAACCCGAATTTCTTGAAATCCTTTTATCAAGTATCTTACTAATGTACATGCAAGGTAAATTAAGTATAATTTTCATGTGTACGAATTACTTTGGAAACTCGTTACGCAAGTCTGATGTGAATAAAATTACTGTTGATATAGGGCCTCGATTGACGCGTAATTCTGAATGAGCCTACTTTACATAAGCACATATTGGAATGCGAACAGTTAATTCTGTCGAAGGGTTGGTTGTATATACATATTTATACTAGTTTGAATAGGTTCGATGTCACCCTGAAAAGCTATTGTGAGGGAAAGTAACTATAAAATTGAAATAAAATCTATATAATATTACGTTAGGATAATCGAATGTATTTCTTGGAATTTCTATTCTCACTATTTATACACTATGCTTTATCATATTATTATAATGTTAGCCGTCTACTAAAGAAATGCTGTCATAAAAGCTAACTCGGATTTCATAACACACTTTAATGATTTAGGTTTCAATATCTGTTTAGGGGCACCAATCACCTGTGTAGTTTAGTCGACCGAAGGGTCACTAAATGAGCGGCGGCCCATAATCTCTCACTGGTGGCTCCAAGTTGCTACACACAACCACGTCGACTCGTGGGCTAGACCCGGTGAAGGGGACCGGTTGCTTCGGCACTTGCTGTGTGTAGCATCTGTCTCGACGAAGATGGCACACTAACGCTGAAAATCAACCGGAGGCAATAAAAAGGTGGCAAAACATATCTTCTTCTCTGAACTCTTCTTCTTCTTACGCTTCAAGGATGTTCAGAAAAGACACATGAAGAGGTGCAATTTCGATCCCAGAAATGGGAGGAAAACGCCAATTACCGCCCTGAGTGGAGGCACTTGGTGAAAAACAAAGTTAACGACTTTGTAGAGAAAAGACAATCCGAACTGGATGCGGAAAGCGATGCTCTTAAGGCTAAACCACCAGCAGCCGTCTTTTATAACTATACCGATGGTGTCCTCACGTGCAGCCAATGCTTGCGCATGTTTACTCACAGAATTGGATACTGTAGCCATCAAAGAGCACATGCGAGAGCCGATCATCGTAGCTCCTCTGCTAATAGTTAGTACCAGTTACCATAGCCGAAATCAGCCGAGAAGTAGTAAGTAAATATATTTATCAAAATCTGACATATTAAGGGTCTCTCTCTTAGTCACATACTCGTAAGTTAAGTTCTTAGTATTGCTAACAACTTTATTACAAAGAAGTAACATTAAAGGGCTAATATAGATATAGAATATATTCTATTTCATTGATATAGAATACATAATGGTCGTTAAGATATTTATTGTACTATATACTATTTCAGTGACAACTATGTAATATTTTAACACAGGGGGTGAATACTTTCCTGGTCTAAAGAATTAAAATGAAGAGAAAAGAATAACTTAAAAGTAAAGAACAGCAAGTGCTTGATGATGATAATAATTAGGGTAAATAGAGCAAACCGATACCATTAATATGAAGGGTATTATTTGAGAAAAGCGAGATAAACAATATAGATATTGTCTCCTCCAAGTGCGAACAAATTGCCCAACATGTAGGTAAAATTTGGCAATGTTGAAACACTTTATTCTCCTACATTTTTAAATCTACATATTTGTGTAGGCTTTAGAATTACACTGTGATTCCTTTTTACATAATCTTCACTCAATCTTAAAAAAAAACAAAGAAAGAATTACAATTTCTCCAATAATGTTTAAACCACCCATGATTTCTTCTATTTCTCGCCATTTTTGCCCATTAGGCCCGTTGATAGGTATCTATCTATAGATAAGTACGAGGTTAATACCCCTTCACCTTGGAATATCTTCCAAAATTCCACAACGAACTGTAAAATTGCCACCGTCTTCAAGAAATAGAAGTATTTGATTACAAACGGATTAAGGCAGGGAAACGATGGAGTTACGGGCTGACACAAAACAATATAAAGTTTCAATTATATAAATTGGAGTGTTAAAACTTCAAAGTGATGCCGCCGGGTGCTTTCTATAGGGTAAAGATGTTGACGAACAATTAGTGAGATCTATTAAGACGTTATTCTTTCTTAATTTCGGGTGGATAAAGATTTGCAGATTAAGGCTGAAACTTTTGAAATTTTCACGAGAATAACAAAGCTTTTTAGATGGGTCGTGACCGGTAACTGTTTTATATAGAATTGGATTGTGGAACGCTGAATTAAAACTTATTATAGTAAAATCAAACACAATAACTTTTGATTAAAAAAAAACAAGATTTTCATTATTTCAAGTAAATTTCACAAACACATATATTGGTAATTGGACACAATAATTTTATAAAAATAGTTAGGTTCACAGATATGAAATGATGCGCCCGTTCGCGAAGCCGTATTATATATTTTAGTTTATGGTCTCGAGTAAAAGCGTTCGTTGCTCTGGCACAAGCTATAACATTAATTGTAGTTGACAGTATTAGAGGTCACAGTTGGTAAAAGTGGTCAGTGGCCAATCTTCAAAATAGAGCTTGCCGTCTTATAATATAATATAGTTTATATTAATAATTAATAGGAAATAGGTTAAATTTAAATGAAATAAAATTTTCACTTTTATCGATAATTTTCACATATTATTAAGTATTTTCGTTTTACAAGCGTCTTATGATAAATGTTAAATAAGTTCTAGGCTTGTTGCATCTCAAACCAAAAAAAATATTTTCATGACGAATAAAGCCCCTCAACATCTTTGATAGAATTTCGGGAATTTCGAACTAGGCAACCACTAGTTCAATTACAGTTGCAAACTAACTCGGAAATGTACTCCACATTTAAAAACAATTATCTCTAATTACCATTGTATCAGACAACCACGCCTTAAAAAATATAGCTTTGACCACGGGCTACACTCAACCCTAAGTTTATTAATTGATCATTGAACCTCAAACTGATGCTTATCGTAATAATAATTTTCAATGCTCAACTGTGAATTGGAATACTTCCAACAGTTTCGAGCTTTCAATTTAAAAATCTCAGTGAAACAATGTGAGACAAGTTCACCAATACTTTAACAACTGTCATCAAGACAGGTGGTGGAGCAATTGTTGCTTAAAGAAGTCGGTTAAAATAGCTTCGTCATAGTTTGCATCTGTACCATTCATATACCACAGCCAGTCCACTTTGAAGAATTTGAACAGTTTTTGGACACAACCAGCGCTAACTTCTCGAACTAAAAGCACACTTTACTTATAGGCGATTACAACGTTTCCAGTCTGACATGGATACTCAATAATAATGACAAATTAATTAATTTACAAGGTTGTCTATGTCCATTTGATCATGTCATGTCCGAATTTATGGCCATAATTGATTTGGAACAACATAATTTGATAAAAAAACACAAATCTACAATTTATTGTTTTTAGTTCTTTCATTTGAGTTGAATATATCCGTCATTAAAACTGATGACAGATCAACTCCGATAGACAATGACCATACTCCTTTGGAAGTAGAGTTCACAATCAATTCAGACAATAGTCTCAATTCATACCATTTACCTAGACATGATTTTAAGATAAAATTGCGTGGACGGATTCCTTTTCATCATGTAAAAATATTGACGAGATGGTAACGTAGTTGTATGAGATTTACGGATAAATAAATCAGTACTACTTAACCTAAAAGCAACAAGACCCGGTTCGGTATTCGAGAAGTTTCATTTGGAAATTTAAAGAAAAACACAGAACTAGAATGCGTTTTCAAAATTTAAGGATCATATGGACATAATCCTTTATTTATTTATTTATTTATTACTAGCTGTCGCCTATAACTTCGTTTGGTTCGTCTCGTTTCTTCTTTCGATATATATAATGTTTTACTGAATGATACATTTTGGTCAATTAAATAAAAAGTCTGAGTCAAGGGAGCTAATAGCTAGACTTCAGAGACTTTACTTAATGCTACATATGACAAAAACCTTGGGATAAAAAAAGCTGTTTCGATGAACAATGGCCCCGGTTAAACTGAATCACTGCAGTTTACGTAGGTACTGTTTACATCGCTGCATACTCCATACACATTTGCTTTTACTATGTAAAGTATCAAATTCAGTCGTCAATGGCTCAATGCTTACGCCAACGTCGGGATGTTCACTTGTTATACTTGTGATATCAAACTCAAGGTATATATAGCATGAGGAAGTTATCCAATTTCTAATTATTCTCTGCGTAGAATAGATGTTTCAAATTTTCGAATTTCTCCGGTAGCACCATTAAGGATTTTATGATTGATATTTATATAGGGATTGCTGGTGATCCGATATCAATACCTACAGCATTCATTATGGAACTGAGGAAAGGGGGAAGAGGGGGAGAGATCCTCCGGTAACCTCACTCACTCGGCGAAACACAACAATCACAGTTAATATTGTGTAATGTATTGTAATATGTTATATCGAATCTTTCTTAAACACTTGTTCAAACTAAAAAAGTTTTCAGGACTTACCGATGGGTCTCCAAAACACTGCCACTTGTGACTTATCTGAGTGCACGGGCATGTTCTTGAGTGCAATTCTTGAAAGCAACTGGGGTGCTATATTTGTACGAACTATTTTAGCAATTTTCAGACGGCTTCTGACTCAGAATTGGATAAACGTCCTGAAATAAAATTTTGTTTCTTACTACACCTTATGCCAAATTAAAATATTCCAACTTTAATAGTTTATAAGAAATGAACGTCTTAAAATCATAAATTTTGGGAGTAACTGAGTGAGAGATCATCAAAAATCGATTTTTCACTTCTAAGTTACCTAGAAACCTGAAATTTGGTACAGGCCAGGGATGCACATATGCTTTAAGATATACCTTCAAATACCGGTCTGTCAGAAGTGGTGATCAAACTGCTAACAGAAACTATTATATTTAAAAGGTAGTGTAGTAGTAGGTGGTAGAACTTGGCGAGTTTTTGGTTTAAGTGGGTATGAAAAAAAAATGCAACAGAAAGCTCTTAAATTCAATTATACCATCCACAAAATTCAAATTATAAAATGGTTGAACTTGACGCAAAAATCTTATTTATTTTCTTTTTTTAGTGACAAATAACTTATCCTTACATTCACAAATATATTTTTGATCTGATTGCTACATATTAACCTATTCAGCGTAATTTATCCTTGTTACAAAGTAAAGGCTCCCAAATTGTTACTGATTCACAAATTAATACCAATGTAGTTGAAATAAATACACTCCTTCATCGCACCCTGCTGACAACACAAATTTTCTTCCTAGAAACAAGAACTAATTAATCTGCACTCATGTCACTGTTTCTTAAGTCCCCACTCTAATTTACATTTTCATTATAAATACACGAAATCTCTAGAACATCAGTTGTGTCGCAACAAGCATTATTCAAAAGTAGAAATCCTTAGTAAACCACTGCATAATAAATGTTTCAGTGTATTTACTACAAGTTTATTCGGTAATGTCGGTAACGATTACAGTATTAAACTTAACTACTTGAAATATTTTTTTCTAAATATTAAAAAAAACAAAATTATTTATTTGATGCTGATAATAGCATCGTATCACGCGAGTCGCTAATAGCCTTCTACCAACCCTTGTTTTTGTTTATGCTATAATTATATCCATGGGACTCAACTATTTTATGTACAGTTTAAAAAAATATATTTGTTGCGACATATATACACGTTACTTGTGTAAATGGATTTGTTTAAAATGCATTTAAGTTCGCATCCATCAGCCTTTGGTTTTTGGTTTCGGTTTACACTTTAACTATTCTAGTTAAAATTATTTGAACTGATGGTACCTAGTCGTACTAGCCAAGCATTTCTCATAATCTGACTGAAGAAATTAAACGGAGTTCTCAACTATCTTAAGAGCTCATCCGATGTTTTTATTTGAGAGATGTTTATTTGACGTTGAAATTTAATGAGAGGAAGGATTAAGCTTTTGAAATTGTTGCTCTAGTTATTTTCAATGTGAGACATGAGACAAACATCGGTTATGATTAGATGTGTAGGTGGTGAGTAACTTTATTGCATGCAAAATTCTGGTCAGATCGAATGCCCAAAGTGAAAGAGTCGATTGTTTCATTGATTGGTCAAATGAACAATGTCCTTATTGCAACTTGAGGTGCCTTAGTTTAAATTTAATTTTTTCTTATAATCCAAACAATTTAAAGAACAATAGTGTTTACAAATGATCGGATCCGTGAGATATGACACGTTTTATCATGAACAAGAAACGGTTGCGAAAAGTCGTGTCAGTATGTAAGCTAAGTCACCATCCATGCATAGAATTTTGTTGTAAGTTTTATTTCATCACATGTAGTAGGAGCAAGACTCAGACGTCCCGACAACAGCCAGTTATAGTTTCAGGTATAGGACCCTGACCTGTGTTGCGGCTTCGCTTCACCTTCAATGCAGGGCGCGGGGGCGCTCCTCCCCATTCACCGGTCACCCATTCAATCAATTGTTCTTACTACTTGTCATCTCGGGTCGTGTGCGCGATATACATTGTATCTAGTAATTCATTATACAATTGTTACCAGTCCCATACTTTCGTTATTTCAACACCCCTTGAACCAGCTATCGAATCCAACAACCTGATTCAGCTATTGCTTACACTCGCCAATCCATCGGTGAAAGCAATATTCTTTCCCTTTATTTGTTCTTCCATTCTTATCTACCTTCCCCTTTCGTTATACTCCCAATTTTTCCAACCTTAATTCTCAAAGCACCCGTTGGACGGCAATAGGCTTGCCCCCTATTAGCGAGTGGGACCTATTTATTTGGTAAATGTGGGTGTTTGATACCCTACCTACCCCCTCAGAATACAGGCGTGAGCGTATTAATACTATTATTGTTCAGCAAGTTTGTATGGTGTTTAGTAATAAAAAAATTACGTTCGAGTTTTTCTAACGTTAGTAGTATTCCAAATTCCACATAACTGTCTGTCCACATTTTCTTAAAAAATGCGTACAAGGAACTCTCCTCGTGTATTAATATAATATATATATATATATATATATTCGTAGAAAACAAGAAAAGATCACACAATAATCAGCTAACCTAAATGTAAAATCATATCCGACATCGGGTGCCAAGTTCCCACAAGTTTTACGCCTACGTAATAGGTGCATGCACTGTAAATCGACAAAAACCGCATTGTCCAAAGGTATCGAGCGTTAATATCGGCACGTGTGCTCCATAGTGTTAACGATTCAGCGATCAATGGTAAGGGCAATAGCATATTGAGGACCAGATTTAAGAAAAATCTACTTAAAACAAATGTTTACTTACTTACTTTAAAAACGCTGTAAAAGGTAAATTAATAAATTCTAATTTAGAAACACTAAAAAACATAGCCAATCAAATTAAAAATCTCCATCATCAGATCATCGTTAAGTCCAATTAGTTGGACTTGCCAAAAAGCCCAAACTCGGACATAACATGGAGTTTACTAATAATCATTGAAGAGTCCCACTATCTACCCCCTAGCTCCATCATCAGGTCAGCTCCAAGATGCCAAATTATAGTTTAGTCGGCCAAACTAAAAAAAAAAGTTTCATTTTGATACAACAGTTAAAAGTAGGTCAAAATTTACTTTCAAGATTTCTTCTTTAGAGAGTTAGTTACAAGTGAAGCCAATAAAAGAAAGCGTTTTAAAAAGATGGAAACAAGATTTTATTATATATATAGAACAAACGAATCAGAAAAAAATGAATCAGAGGTATACGTTAATCAAATTATAACCTGATTTTGATAACTCCAGCTGCATCATTGATGATTAAAGTACATCTTTTCATTAGAATTTTTCGATCTTGTGTGACACTGTGCCGCACAGTCGCAATACTTTATTTGGTGAAATGTTATTGCTTAAATGTAAAATCCTATACTAGCATCCAATACTACTATTATTCTTCTTCTTTTTGTGCCTCTTTGTTCCTGAAGTTTCGCCGCCAGCTTCTTATATTCACAGTCACGTTTACATAAGTAAAAATGTCAATCAGATATGAACATAGTGTTGTTTTATATTAAAAAGGCAATCATCCAAGTAGTGATTTGTCTGTGAAAATACGTAAATAAAGTCTCCGAACCTATGTAGGTTACAAAATATTCACTACGTAAAATTAATCATAATATGTTGTATATATGTGTGAACCTTTTAAAGGAAGTAAAATGAAGGGCATTGCGTCAGTTTCAAGTATTCCGTAAGAAGTGACAAATAAGGTGCTTTACACCATGTCGCTTACTGGTTCTTTTCAAGTAATTTCGTCATGAGCTAATTTTGTTACTAACCTCGCGGTAGTCCCGAGCGGCATTTGAAGAATGCGGACTATCCATTCCATCCATCCATCCATATCATTATTTTCAGTAATGAGATACCAAGTAAGGAATACAGAAAATCTACATTTACGGTCTAAATTAAGATATATTCCTTATCCTCATTATAGAGGACAATTATTTCAGACAGCCTACTGATTATTTCATTTGAAACATATATTTAAAGAACGTTTAAGTCAGCAGGACAGAATTTTTAAACATGTATCTGGATTGCAACGCTGTCTAACTATCCTAACTAGAAATTGCCTGGTAACCGAATTTCGACCATAATTCATTTAGTTAAAAATTTTTTGGTTCATTTCATTGGCTTCACTACTTGAATTACTATTACTTGAATTGTCATTATATAGACTTTTGTACCTTTGACAGGTCAATATATTTATACTATACGCGTAAAGCTCGATGTAGTGAATTCACGTCATTTTTTAATTTGTAACACATTTGTTATTTTCTTGCTCGACTTTGGGCTCATTTGATTCGCTTTGACGAGTTCAACAAATTGAGCTTGGTAATTGTGATCTGATGCTGAGGAGGTGGATAGTAGAACTCTATTTTTACTTTTTGATTCGGTTCGCCATCAAAACTTGTTTCTTAGTTTCACTAAACTATAATTTTATTACTTATAATAGTAACTCTTTAAATGCAGACGATATTCGCACATACTTCCAATTCTTAACATTCGTTTGCTATCAATTTGTTTCAAATTGCTATCTCTCGGATTCCAAGATCGGTTATAAATCATTTTCAATCCAGATAACAGCGTCCATATACAGAATGCATTGTGTATTGTAAGTCGGATACCCTATGCAATGCCTACAAGATATATTATGACAGTTTGCAACTAGGAGTTTCATCCTGATTGTTGTGTAAATAGAAAGTGGTATGTGATTAAATTTCTGATTTTGTCGTCAGTTAGGACTTAATTGTTAAGGATAAAGTCTCTCATCTTTCTGTTTCAGTAAGGTGAAACCGTCATTCAAAAAAGTAGCAGTGTGACAAAGTTCTAATGTGCCATCGCGTTGGTTGCCACTACATGAAAAAACTCGAATGCCATTTTGAGCTGTGACATTTTTGTTATCGGTTCACTAAACTATGAACTGGGTTTTTTTTTTTTTTTTTCGTTTTCTAAACCAAGTCTATACAGGTGTTTTGGATGGTGGTCGGATGTTTGAATAGTTCTTTGTAGCTAGAAATGTTTGGTACCTCTTTATTAAATATTTTGGCACGGCTTGTTTAATTTGCATACCAACATTGAAGATTCAGTATTTATAGCTTATCGAACTTTATTATTAAAATCCGTTTCACTTGATTGTTTTAGAGTGTGTATGTTACACGATATCTTCGCCATTCGTGAACTGATTTCAATCATTCTTGTTTTAATTGAATGTGTTGTACTTAAAGTTGGTCCCATTTAAATTTAAAAAAAATCCACCACTAAAGTGAAAAATTTAAGGATGAAGAATACAATTTTTTATAATTTATCATGAAGGTGCATTGAAGTGGGTATTTTATTATTAACGTTAATTATTTATTATTTTAAAGAGTCATTATTTAACGCGACTAATTTTAGATGATGATTTTATATGCATCGGCTCCACTATCATACATTTTCTGAATATGTATGTAAAATTTTAAAAATATGATTTTTTTTTAGATTTATTTACTAACTTGTCTGTGTTTTACTTAATTACTCACAATAATCAAGTTCTGTCTAACCTGATCGGATTTGAAACCTCAAAAACTTTCTTCAAGCTCAGTCAGATCAATGAAGATTGGGCCCGCTCTGGCAATTCAAACGATCTCCATTTTCACTTTCAGAAGAAACTTATTTGATTCGGTAATCCAATCTTTTAAGTCTTTTCTACCTGCAACATCACGTTCTTCGTACATACATAATCATGTAAGATAACCTAACAGTATGTACTTACTTGTCCTAATGCAATGTGTCGTCTGAAAGCAATTTGCTACGCCGCATGCGGTCTTTCTTTCATTACTAGCACCCATCTGGGGTCCTTAGCAAAGTTGCTAGTAGATATTAAACAAAAATCATCTTTATTCTGCAGTCGTTAGAGTCTAAGTTACATTAGTATTTTTGTGCTTTAAGATGTTTTTGTTTCAGTTAGAAAACGGTTAGTTTGAAAAGGGTCTGCTATGTTTTTAAAGTGAATTATTTTAAAGGAAGGAATACTTTATAGACATGTAGAGGGGGTGAAATATTATGACGCTTCAGTCAATATTAAGCCGGCTTATGTTTGGGAGAACAATTTCTTGCAAAGAAATTGTTATATAACGGCATCGTAAAAATCTGTACACGTGGATTGTACATCGTTTTTGTTTTATGAGTAATGGAGTTTCTGACATAAACTAAAGTGCGTTTCTAACATAAATAAATAGTCGTTGTTCATATATAAATATGTATCTATAGACCGTAGTAATAAACTTAACAAATAATAATATGAATGGCCTGTTGGTCTAGTGGTTAGTGACCCTGACCGCTATGCTTATAGGTCGTGAGTTCGATTCCCACCTGAGTCTGGGTGTTCTTTGTGTCCGTTGTTTCCATGTTTGTAAAAGTCCCCCGCGACACAGGAGTAATTCCTAATGCGGGAGTTGTCTTTTTAATGATAAAATAAGAAAAAATAAAAAAAAAAACTTGTTAAGTTTATTACTTTTATCCGTTTTTCTTATTGACCCTTAATTTAGATAAAAACCGGACAAGCGCACCTCGCGCATTGATGGTTCCGTACATACTTATATGTAGATAGTTCATCCGTCTACGAAATCGATTCTTGAAGATTATTACCCATTTTTTTTCGAAAAACAAATTAAACTTTTCTGT
The DNA here is from genome assembly GCA_963859945.1 of Euplagia quadripunctaria. Taxonomy (NCBI): domain Eukaryota; kingdom Metazoa; phylum Arthropoda; class Insecta; order Lepidoptera; family Erebidae; genus Euplagia; species Euplagia quadripunctaria. Next base: position 7,172,217 of record OY982583.1, read on the forward strand.
TCTAAAATACTTTCTCATTTATCTATGTACTTCACAGTCAATTTTCTAAGCGCAAAATATAAGTTTGTAATCGCATTTTTTTAAATAATATAGCAGTAAATTATGACTTTCCGATTTTTTCTTTTGCTTGTACTGTAAGATCTTCTTACCAATTTTCATGATTCTATGTAGTAGGAACCCCTATAGGTTTTGATTTACCTCAGTCAATCAATCTATCAATCAGCCTATCATAGTCCACTGCTGGACATAGGCCTCTCCCAATGTACGCCATAGCACCCGGTCCTCCGCCTTCCGCATCCAGTTCATCCCTGCTACCTTCTTCAGGTCTTCGGTCCAACTGGCTGGGGGGCGTCCTACCTTCCGTTTACGGATTCGCGGTCTCCACTCTAGGACACGTCTGTTCCAGCGGCCATCGGTCCTTCGGCATACGTGGCCAGCCCATTGCCACTTTAGCATGCTTTAAATTTTCAAAATAGCTGAACAAATTTTCTCGAGACACGGCTAAAATATGTCAAATTAAATTTCATTTATGCAGTAAATTGCCACTTGATTTACCTGCTAAATGTTAAAATTGTTTAAAGTATAAGGCTCCAATGGCCGTGTATTTTAATTGTGCTCACTTAGTTTGATTTTTATACAGCTTTAATAGGCCGCAGACGTTTCGACCAGGTTGCACTGGCCGTGGTCACAGGCTGACTGGCTCTGATGTACACGCCCTCGTGAGGTAGAAGGTTCTTCATCCACCCGCACATTATCCATATTTTTAGTATTTTTGTTTCTGTCACTAAGAGTATCCCCATTTTGTAAGCGAACCGATGTGTCCTTATTTTGGTGTTTATTCGACTGCGCATAAAAGCAAGCACGGCCAGTGCAACCTGGTCGAAACGTCAGGCATTTCAGAGATATGTAATACTTATTTCGTGATCGCGTTAGTTCTCGTGTAAATACATAATTAGTATCTCTCTGGTGTACGTTACGTACACCAGAGAGAAACGTATTTGTTTTTCACACCCAGGTACCTTTTTTAATTCTTTTCAAAGTAACACTTAAATCACCTATTATATTTAGTATTATATTTAGTAAAATGACACTACTAAATACAAGGAGTCAGTTTGTTTTAAATCAGTCATTTATTTATGTAATTTAGTTCTATGTATATCTAATTTAGTAGTACTCGTAATTATTTTTTTTTCTTTGTAGAAACCCCTACGGGTCGTCACCTCACCGGAGCCGAAGCTAACGGTGCAGTGATATATCGGAATCGAACCGACTAAAACCACGCGGTGTTCCGTCACAAGTGGGTCTATTGCAAGGGACCCGGGATACCCTAAGAAGGAAGCCTCCGGGAACTCGTACTCGCTTAAAATAGTAATATTTGGCATTAGCTTTAGAAATTAACTTTTTGATTTCCGCCTATAATACTACTATGTATATTAAATACATGGAAGAAAAAAGGATCATCAAAAAGGTGTTTTCAAGTGATCTGTTCTTAGCGCATGACTTTCCAAAAAAAAATTGTATCGAATTGAACATTCTTCTTTTTTGAAGTAGGTAAAAAAGAGCAAATTAGTCAATACCGCTTTTACTGTATAAATGAAATTTAATTTGACAACTTTTAGCCGTGTTTCGAGAAAATTTGTTCAGTTATTTTGAAAATTTATTTAGGCTTGTTTCTCTAAAATTAAATTATGTTTTGCTTATTAAGCGGCGTATTTATAACCCGACATATGATAATGCCGTCAACGTGTTTTAATTAAGATCCAGTGATTGACATTGGTTGGATTAGATACTTCCAGCTGTTTTTAATTAATGGCTTACTGCTAATTAGCTTATCATTAAGCTATTAATATAATTACTACATGTTATAGGCACATTTTTAGGCATACTTTCAAATACTAGTTGGTACATACGTAAGTTTCTTTTTTTTTTTAATGACACCGAGTGGCAAACCAGTATACGACCTACCTGATGATAAGCAGTCACCGTAATCTAGTATGCAACACCAAGGGTATCACATACGCACTTCTGATCATGTAATTCCTGTCCATGCCTTTTTTGAAGACCTCTATACTACAGCCGTTTTACTTGACTGAATGATATCATAATTACACAAGCGATGTTAGCAACAATCTCACCACTATTGCTATAACCTATGAAATTTACTAAATAACAGTAACTGCTATGTTGTTCGTATCTCAGTCAGCACTAAAGTGATCGTTATCAACTTATAATGCATGCCTAGCCTTTTTTACCACCCCACTATTGTCAGGCTGACCAATGACGTAGCGCTACTGGTATAACTGGACATAATAATGTCTATTAACTCATTTTTATTAAATATTAAACAGTTTTATCATCTATTATATTTTGCCCCTATTTATTAATAAAATAAATATGAGTTTTTGAAGTGGCGACAACATACTTAACCATTTTGACGAAACATTTATTTAGGTGTACTACAACTCAAATTCGAAGATATTAATATCATAATCGAAGTCCAAATATGTTCAGTTTACCAGATGTCGCATAATTGGTTTGAGATGATAATGTCTTTAGATAACTTCCCTTTTGTCAGTGTCTTTATAATTATCTCTCCAAGCTTAGGATTAGATCGTGTGGTTGGAGAGATTTGATTTTAATTACCTCTGCCAGGTATCAATGTCAGCTCCTCATTCAATCTGGCTTCAACATGGAGGTAAAACAAAAACCTTAATTAATCCAGATAAAATGATCACGTTAGATAATAAACTTGATATAAAATAGGGAAATACTTTACTTAACCCCAAAGGGGGGTTTAAACTATTAGGCCTCGCGATTTAGTAAATTTGTATTACTGAAAGATATTGTAAAATAGATAAATACCGATTTCAAAACTTTTTAAAAGTTTTGAAATCGGTATTTATCTATTTCGGCATCGGCATGTAAAAAAATTCTTTATTTTGGTCCCAAAATAATATTTTAGTTCAAACTTTTTTTCTATATTTCGAACAGATTAGCAATGAAAGTAATAGAACCTCAAAACATACGGCCACTTTTATTCTCAACCCTTTTTGCAAATTTGTAAATTGCGTTATTACTTTATTAAAGTGGTAACAGGAAAGGGTTGTAACTATTGGTTGCTTATGAAGTTGGTAAAAATTCTATTTTAGTAGTCTACATTACCATAGCTCTATTTATCTACATCGTCACAGGTCAAGAACATCCAAAACAGCAGGATAAAATGGATGAAAACGGGTCACGATAGATAAAAAAGATTGCGTTCAACGTAATTCCAAAAAAAACAGTTAACCCACATCTCAGAATAATAGGTTGCTGATAGATATAACTCAAATCGTTGGAACATAAGAGAAGTGGGATCAACATGGAGGAAAAATATGTAGGAATTGAACCTAGAGACAGATAATATTGGATGTATACAGGTTCTACTAAAATGCGTTACCTACGAATCAAAACATCTCCATTCTAAACTTTATTCATTATCTTGCGCGAGCAATACCAAACCCAATATAAGCTTTCAATACACGAACATTGGCGTGTACGATATAGGCACATCATAGGTGCCTTAATTATCACTAAATCCCCTATTCATGACGTCAAGCCTTCCGGAGGCACGGTTTACAGTGAACGACATTGATTGCTGAGCCTCTGTGGTGTTCCCAATTAGGCCTTTTCAATCAGCGTTTGAAGTAAAAACATACACGGCGTTATTTAGCTTCTTTTGAAGAATTTATGTTGGTAGCAATTACTTCGTAAATAGTGAGTGTGGGTTCTTAAGCGTAATGAGTCTAAAGTAATATGTTGATGTGATTAAGATAGGTTACTTTTGAGGGATCATGGCCGTGTTTGAGTTCATTTGGGGCAACAAATAGAACTTTTAGGTAACTGTATTGCGAGTTAGTCAATGGCTCGGAGATGGATTGTTAGAAAATTTGTTAATCTGTGATTTGAAGAGCATGTAAAGCCGACTGCTTCACATGCTCTTTTTCGTTTAAGCTCTTTAACAAGATCAAACTTTTTAAATGATATTCTATAGGCTCTAAAATATTGACTAATGAGTGTCCATAAATTATATTTTTTGAATAGATAGCTGATAATAAAAACCGAATATCAGTCCAAACGGTTGTAATATATATATTACAAGGTTCACTACACAATCTGTGCGTCCTATTCAACTTTTGCATTTTTTCGAGACTTCCTCGCATAATAGTCGCATACATATTGCTGATATAACGTAACCAACTATAAGGAAAAAGCAATCAAGGTTCAAACTCAATTCCGGAACTAAATACTGAAAAACACACCATTGAATTCCACGAAAACTCACCCAAAGTAAGTAGGTGCCTAACCACACAGCTACATAGCGAAAAATCGCACTCAGAATCTATTGTAGTGTAGCGTTCGGGGTCGTCGAGCCCTGCTCGATAATTCCCTGTCACCGATCCATTGTGGCCTGCCCGAAAGGGTTTTTGCCCGGTATTCGGACCGAAGTTCAATGTTTCCCGGGTAAATTGAAATTCGATATTTTGAGTTCACTCTGTGTACGATTATAGGGTACCTAAAATTTGTGGGTTAAAAAGGTGAATCATTTTGGGAAATGCATTTAAAATAGATTTTTTCATTTTATTTAATAAGAAAATGTCGTCGCCACATCAAAAACTCTTATTTATTTTATTAAAATTAGGGACAAACTATAATAGATGATAACACAGTTCACTATTTAATAAGAATAAGTTAATAGACATTATTTTGACTGGTTATACCGGTAACGCAATACTATTGGTCGATTGATAAATATTAACGAATAGTGGGATTATAAAAGGGTAGGAATACGACGAGAACTATTGTCTTGAGTGCGAAGAGTGGTACGAACAACTTGGCAGTTTCTGTAGTTAGTGTTTTTCATATTTCATATCAGTGGTTTTGAGAATGTTTCTAACAAAAACAAGCAAATATACAACGTAAGTGATGATAGGCAGTTACCGTAATGACCCTCGTCACACCAGAGAAATAGCTCGCTAGTTACCAACTCTGTTTAAATCTTACAATATATATTTTTTTCTGATCCTACTGACACCGTTGTACACCTGTTTTCTGAAGTCAACAACATTAACCTACGGAAGTACCAAGCATGACGAGACGCGACATCTGAGGAAACTAAAGAGCGTTTATGAATCTGATCGTCATTTGAATCTTTTATTGTACTGATTCGAATTCACAAACAACATATCTAATTTTTTTAATGGGATTGGAGGCAAACTAGCAGATGGGTCACCGGATGGTAAGTGACTACCGCTGCCCATGGGCACGTCTGCAACTCAAGAGTCACAAGTGCGTTGCCAGCCTTTAAGGTGGGAGTAGGGGAAGGGGGGAGGGGGGAGGGAGTGGGAAGCGGGGGAGAGGGAAGGGTTAGGGTCTCCGGTAACCTCACTCACTCGGCGAAACACAACACAAGCATTGCTATACTGCCGGTATTCTGTGAGGCTGTGGTATCACTCCGGTCGAGCCGGCCCTTACGTGCTGAAGCATAGCTCTCCCACTAGAAAAACGTTATGTAATCCTTACTAACATTATAAATGCAAAAGTGAGTTAGTTTCATTGTTTGATACTCTTTCACGCGTTAACTAATCAACCAATCATCATGAAATTTCGCATACACGTTATCAGTGTTACAGAGAAGCGCACAGGGTATCATTCATCCCAAAAAATGTACTATTCCCGAGGGATAAAAACTTTTACATGAGCGAAGCCGCGGGCAAAAAAGCAAGTGTTTTATAAAGGAACATATGATATGACATATGACCATCGTATAAATAAAGGCATTGTGTTTTGTGAACATGCGTTTAGTCACAAGAAAGTGTGATTTGTACTCCATAAATATTTTCTACCTCCGGCCCCAAAGAGTGCGTTGCCGGTAAAGATTACAGATTGGTCCGTCACCGATACGTGCCACAGATCAGGTCCACGGCCTCTGAACGAATCCAAAAAAAGCGAATTCTTTAAACGCCGCTGGGTCAGATCCAAAAGATGTTTCCTTCAAAATCTTAAGCCCCACGCTCCATTGACCAAGTCCAGGTTATGGTTTGGCCTGAAGACACATTACTACCAGACGATGATTTCTAAATCTAGAATCAGAGACCGCATCACCTTATTACTACTATGTCTCCAATGTACCCTCTTGTAAGCAGAGGAGAAAGCTCAGAAACGCTTCGGCTACCTCGGTTAAACGAAAACAATGTTTTTCCCAAAGAATATTTATGTCGCCGCAAATATTCATTAATTCGGCAACATTAATTGTTTTTATTTATAAAGTATTTTAGTAAATACCAAGGAATTTGTAAGTTTGTGTAACACAACTACTAATACAGGTACATTCAAATATGGAAAGTACTCAGTAGATAATACACGAAGAGCTGACTAAAAAGGAACTCCAATAAATAGAAGTAAAATAAAGTAAGCTTTCGTAAAAACAGGACAAATAATCTCAGAAAACACAGTCGAACAAAATCAGAGTTCGCTTAGTTTTTCCATTACAAGTTGAACACGCGACCGAAGGATTACATTGCAATATTCTATTTTTTTCATCGACTTCTATTTTGTTTGTTCTAGATATTTTCGTAAGTCAGTCGTCCATGTTTCGTCTATTCTGAAAACTGAAGTTAAGTCGTGTATCATGTTCATGAGTATACAAATCTAGACCAACATTTTCATCATAATAAATAAATGACACTTACTCAAAGTACTTGTTGTGAAACAAATACCTTGTTATCTTCCACTAGATTCTGTTTAAGTCATCTCCAAGCCCCATTTTTTCTGACCATGTAATCTTTCAGAACATCTATTTTTTTTTCTTCGTCGCAGGCAATGACAGTGAAGGCTTCGATTAAAACACAGTTTGCTTAATTACATTTTCCGCCACACTACTGCATTAGTACTTCATTTATTAAGTATTATTACACAGACATGTTTAACTTACATGAAGCTATAGATTGGCACAGTATTGTACCACTACATATTATAAAACAAAGGCCCCCGCCGCGTCTGTCTGTCTGTTCGCGATAAACTAAAAAACTACTGAACGGATTTTCATGCGGTTTTCGCCAATAGATAGAACAATTCATGAAGAAGGTTTAAGTATATACTTATTATTATTTTTAACAATTCATGAAGAAGGTTTAAGTATATACCTAAACCTTCTTCATGAATTGTTCTATCTATTGGCGAAAACCGCATGAAAATCCGTTCAGTAGTTTTTTAGTTTATCGCGAACAGACAGACAGACGCGGCGGGGGACTTTGTTTTATAATATGTATTGGTAATACAATACTGTGCCAATCTATAGCTTCATGTAAGATAAACATGTCTGTGTAATAATAATTAATAAAGTACTAATGCAGTAGTGTTGTTAAGGTTTTGTGTAAATTGGTTGAAATATGATGATGATTGTTGAAGATGTCTCTGCTACCCGTGCGAAGCCGGGGCGGGTTGCTAGTACACACTAAGACATCCTAATCCTAACTTAATATTACAAATGTAGTACTACAAAATACTAAAGTGACTTTGTTTGTTTATTACGCTTTTATACCTTAACTACTCAACCGGTCATAATTAAGTTTTGCATATACACCTTGACAGGTGTACAGAAAAAGAGATAGGGTACGTTTTATTCAAAACAAATAAAACTGTTCCCGAGAGAGAAAAAACTTTTACACGAGCGATAAGCTAATCTTTTTTTTATTTTCTCTATATCTCCGTATAATCAATCATTTATGACGATAATTGTTCACCACATCCCACTATCCCACTAATCCCACTAATATTTTAAATGTGAAAGTTTGGATTGATGGATGGATGGATGTTTGTCACTCTTTCACGCCAAAACTACTGAACGATTGCGATGTAACTTGGTATGTAGATAGCTGGAGACCTAGATTAACACATAGGCTACTTTTTATCTCGATATTCCCACGGGATCGGGACTTACGCGAGTGAAACCGTGGGGCGCTGCTAGTTAGTACATACATTGCACCCGTGCGAAGCCAGGGCGGGTCGCTAGTTATATATATAATAAAGGCGATTTACGCGTTTGTCTGTCCGCTTGAATCTTTCTACGCAACGGATTTTGATGCGGTTTTTACTACCATTTAGAGATTTTTTTCAAAATGGTAATACATGCACGTTATATTTTTTAAAAATACCGAAAATATATTATTTTGGGTGCTTTTATTCTAAATGCTGACAAAACTATACGAGAAACATCAAAATGATGTATTACGGAATTGGGTATTTTATAAAGATTTACATTATACGTGGGATATATTAAAAGTTTTGCGTTACTCATCAATAAAACAATTTACATGTAAAGTAATATATTTACTGCTATTCGAAGTATTCTCCATTACATTTTAAACACTTTTTCATTCGGTCAAACCATTTTTGAAAACATGAAAACCATTGGTCTAAGGGCTAATGTTTTTTACGTGCTGGTTGAAAGCTATCACGGCCTCTTTCGGCCCCGTACTGTCATACCTCTCATCAAATCTTCCGGGAGAAAAAAAACGCAATTATTTTTTGTCTACGTTTTTCGCCTGCCTCAATTTTGTTGGTTTACTGCCACCTTCGAACAACCATCCATAAGACTGTTGCTTTCTTTCCAGCATGTAGCAATATATCCATGTTTCATCTCCTGTCACAATGTCATACACAGCATTTGAACGTACGAAGCCTTGCCCCATTTTACGTGAGTGGGTCCTTATTATAGTTGGCTAAATGTGGGATGTGTTTGGGGCATACAGGCATAAGTGCATGTATAGAAATTGAACCAATACGAAGCGGATAGACCAACAAAGACGCCACATTAGTAAATACATTGTACCGTACGAAGCCGGGGCGGGTTGCTAGTTGCATTATAATAGCAAACGGTGAAAAATGGAAACTAAAATAAAACGAGTGTCCTGAATACAGGGATGTTAACGAAGATGGGATTACGTTATTATTGAAGCAGAAAGGCTGTCTATAAATGATAAATATTGTAATGTATTAAATTTATTTCAAGGTACATATGAAAAATGGTAGGTAAAAAAAGTTAAATCAGGTCAAGCATATACGATTACAACAATTAAAACAATAATGAATACATTTTACATATATTTTTAATTTGCCAATTTGGGCAGAGAATATGACGACCCGTAATAGCAACAGCGCAACAGATAATAGCCGTCAGGGTCATAAGAGGATAGTAGTAGATAGCATAGTTTTCTTTGGAGCGGGGACTCTCCTAATGGGACACCGCCAGGGGTCCTGGAGGCGAAATCCCTTGCGTCACAATACCAGTGGCGCAGGAGCCGGAGCCTACTCATTTTTAAATCAAGCTACAGTGGTTCCAGCTCCGCCAGGTTCTCATGGCTGAATGAGAAGAACGACTTAAGCGATCCAGCGCGGGCACATGGCGGTAAGACCCGTCATGGAGGATTGGCTTGAGAGACGTTGGCACGGCTGCTTTGTGTAAGTACCTATGTCGGATAGACCGGGAGCCAATGTCTGTGTATCACCACTGCGGGGGCTGCTGCGAGAATATCACGCTTCATGGTCTGGTGAAGTAACCTGCGGTGAGAAGCAGCGTGCCAACCTCGCCACGGCCTTAGGTGACCATGATTATGTCTATGGTGCAACGCGAGAGCACGTGGGAGTTCGATGACACGTTTTGCGAGAAAATCATGCGAGGCCCATCTCGTAAAAGACGCACCAGGCAGGAGAGAGCAAGACGATCTCCGGTCTCCATGAGCGCTAACTTGAGGGTGATAGACATGGTTATCCGTTGCACTAGCAGAAGCAGGCCCGAGACACACATGTGATGTACACATCACGCCGCGGTCTCGGGCCATCAGCTCGAGAGGAGCTTGTGGTGCACCGTATCCCTAGTGGGATCGCTTCTTCTCCAACAGAGGCCTTGGCAATAAGACTTCGGGATGGGACACCGTGTGGTTTTAGTAGATTCGAGTCCGATACAACATCTTACCGTTTAGCCCCGGAGGTGACCCATTGGAGTTCAGAAAAAAAGCAATTTAAAACTCACCTTTAAGAAGAGATGAGTTGTGCGGTTTTTAGTTAGGTAATACATATTAGTTCTTTGTAATAATAGTATAAATACACTAACTTTAAAACTTTCGGGTTCCATGATATCATTATGTATTTATACGGGAATTAACGCGATCACGGTTATAGGTATTACATACCTCTAAATTTAATGACGTTTCGACCAGGTTGCTTTGGCCGTGGTCACATGCTAACTGGCTCAGCGGTGCACGTCCTCCGTCGTCGAGACCGTGAGGTAGAAGGTTCTTCATCCAAACATTTTCGATATTTTTAATATTTTTGTTTCGCCTTGTATCGTCACAGACTATACTAATAGTTTCCCTATTTTGTAAAAAATAGAACAGCATAAGTATAGATACAGAGATTTTTTTTATGAATTTTAATAATTTATAGTCAACAAACACAAATATTTCGTTTATTTAGACGATAAACACCAAGGAGACCACTAGAAAACGGGAGAGGATTTATATTCTATTGTCTTGACGACATCGGGGGCTGAATACTGCTGAGCTAACCTTCCTGATCGTTGTATGGGCTACGATTAATAAGGCAGCTCGTTATTCTAGATCAAACCAAAACCGGGCCCGATATATTTAGAGCGCGCCTATCTTAATTAAAGGAGCAAAAGCTTTCTACACACCAACGTTGATGTTGCTTGTACGTAAATAGCTGGTCAAGACCTATAGAAGTTTTAAGACTACCGGGCCCTGGATCATGGGATCGGTTACGCGATTTTATTCAGTTGAAATCTAACAGAATCACCTTCGTATTTAAATGGTACCCCAGTGGATTCCCAAACGCAAGAAAAGACAAATGTTTACAGCAAACACTATTATTCAGTCAGCCTCTAATGGAATGAAGAAAAATGAACCAACGACGTTTCCAAGTTAATTCAACTAAGTAGGCTCTCGATAAGGTCAAATACCAAGTTACGTTAGCATACATGTTTATGTATGAGTAGGGTGGTATGAAAAGAGAAAAAAGTGTCTGCCTATGTGGTGGAGAAAATTGAATGTGAATGCTGAGATAAATTGTCTGTGTTAAGGTTGACGGTTCAAGATTCTCTTCCAGTATACTTTAATCAGGGTATTGTAATACTTGAGATTGCGATGGGCGAACTAAAGATTTTATTCAAACTTTCTAGATTACACGTATACGGGAATGCCAACCAGTTAGTATTTCAAACGTAGTACATCATTATACAGCACGACATAGTTGCATCCAGGCGGCTACTATATAGCCTTCTAAACATGAACGAACAAAGTGAGTCCTACCAACATAACAAACTACAATTTTTTTAAGGACGTGATGTTGGTAGTACTCCCGAACTCCGTTCGGAGTACTTTGAATCAGAATGTATAGATAGTAGATAGTATTTTGATCGAGTTTATTTTCATTAGTTCTACTGAACAAAGACAGTTATACTTTAACATAATGGGATCTCATGTATATGTATATTATTAGTCACATGAGACTGGATTTCCAAAAAATACATTTAAGAAAATAAACGAAAGAAAGAAAGAAGAGAGAAAGATTTATTCGCTCGAAAAATGGTTACATGTTGTTCGTTAAAAATCCTCAGCACAGTTTGCCTTTTTTAGGTCTACGAATACTTATATTACATTTAAACTAATAACATTTATTTACTTACTATTAAATAACAGACCGACTGTAGTTATAATCACCATTGACGCTAAGGCCCATGTAAAAATATTTAACTTGTGGTTTAAAACGTTATTAACTGTAGTTTCGTTCACTGTACTGTAAACGTCTTATTTATTATCAGCTGCGCCTCGCGGTTTCACCCACGTAAGTCTCGACGCCGTGGGAATATCGGGATAAAGCCTATGTATTAATTCAGGTCTCCAACTTCCTACATACCAAGTTTCATCGCAATTGATTCAGTAGTTTTTGCATGAAAAAGGAACAAACATCCATACATCTTCACAAACTTTCAGGTTTATAATATTAGTAGGCTATGCTATATACTATTTCTTGTTAAATAAAAAAAAAATGAAGTACCCACTTATCATCTATTTTTAATACGTATTCTTCAAAAATTCATTAATGCTATAAACGTATTTCTCAACAAGCTATAAATACAATCTAGCTTTGAACTGCATAGCGGCAGATCTCGTATCTTGCTAGAAATTTTATTAAACACTAGCACTTCCAACGCGGCTTCGCTCGCATGTACAAATTTATACATTTTGCGAGAAACCCTAAATCTTTTTCCAAAATAAAAGTAGCCAAAGTTACTCCTTATAACATCAGCTATCTGAAAGTGAAAGTCCCGTAGAAATCGGTCAACCCGTTCCGGAGATTAGCTGGAACAAACAGACATACAGATAAAATTTTTAAAAACTAACTTTTAGGCATAGGTATCGTGCAAATAACCTGTTATTTTGACTTTACAAACACACACTTAAATTGTTTTTATTTGTATTGATTTTAATTGTAATGGGGTAACAGTTGTTCTGGTTCTAATATATGGTAGTAGCAGTCTAGCCAAGTCTACATACCCTTAATCAATACGATTATCACTCGTAGTTTACGGAAAAGCCTAAATACCATTTAGGATTTCCTGTTAACATTAGAAAATAAAGATACTTATTTGGTACTATTTCTACGTGCATCCGTCTCGTATTTGGTTTTTTTAATATATCTTATCTTTCATGCCGTCTTCATTTCTTTATTTCATTTATGTTTCCTTTTAGATATGCGAGTATAAAAAATTTCTTTATAAGAGGCACCAGCAGGAAAAAGTTAACTGAACCGCAAACATAAAAATTAATTAAACATGATGTTTCTTAAAAAATAATCACACATTAGTCCAAGTCCGTGTTTAAAGATAATTTTAATGTGAAACTCTTGATAACGTTCGTGTCTTCAAAACAAATAAAATCTTCAAGGTATCTTTTAACAGCTTATTTAATCGCTAACCGTAAGGTCTTTTCAAGTCAGGGGCAAAATATTACTAATATTATAAACGTGAAGATTTGTGACGATGGGTGGATGGATGTTTGTTACTCTTTCAAGCAAAAACTCCTGAACGGATCATGATGAAATTTGAAGCAGAGATGGATTACAGTCTGGAAGGGCACGGCTACTTTTTATCCCGGCAAAATGTACGGTTCCCGTGGGATAATTTTACCATAATTTCCAATCGAACGAAGTCGACTACGAAACTAATATTCACGAACATTAAAAAAGTTGCGTTAGTACATAGGTACTATGATATAGATGTCCATGATTTTCATCTCTTCAATGCTGATCTCTAAAATAGAATTAACTAACTTTACTACAGCATTTTGTTATGCGAAACATTTGTTGCGTTGTTGTGTGTGAACAGCAATAGAACGTAACTCTATTTATTACGTAAAGCAAAAATATTAAAAATATTTATCTTGAGAAAATACTACATCCTACTTATCGTAAATATTACCATACATACCATATGGTATGTTAATATTTACGATTAGTAGGAAACAGTATAATCAAATGGAAATAGATAACACATATATTTTTCTAACTTTTTAAATTTAATTTTTTAAACTGTGGCACAGTTACGTTCTCAAGCAACTGTCATAAAATAAAATTAACGAATAGACTGAGTATAATATTTCTCCATCCGATTATAACCCGCCCCGAACACTTTGTACGTCATTAAAAATGTAAACCGTTTTCAATTCCTTTTAAAAGAACCTCACGAAGTAGATTCACGGTAGAGCTAGAGCGGTATCCGCAGAAGGAAGAGTTTTAGATGTCTGCCGGTGGTAAGCAGTGTAGTCATAGAAAGTAGGCGTAGGCGATCTGCGGACCTCCGCAGACCCCGTACATAGGGGTTCATAGGCGGGACATAGCACCCGTACCTACGGGTGCTATGTCCCTTCTACATAAAGGAAGGGTGCTCCGACCGGGCTGAGTGATCTTATCTGGCGGACCGCAGCTCAGCGGTTGATGTTAGAAAGTTTTATAATATATTCTGATCGGTGCGAGAACTTTTATTGCGCGATACAGGATCAGTAGATACTACGTAGTTTGGCTTGTCTTCGCTAGATGACGTTGAAGTATCATGTTTCATCACTTGTGCAATTAGAACCACACTCATTTATCACTTGGAAGATGTAGCTTAACCAAATCTTTTACTCTAGTTTTATTTACTTAACTCCAAGTTTTCAATATTCTTTGAAATGGTGAGTTCATATTTTTTTACTTTTAGTGCCCTCTTCTTTCTCTTGACCCGTCAAGTCAGTTTACTCATTTTTCGATTGTCACTCCATGATTCTTGATTTAGGAAAAAATGTGTGGAGCTCAGTATGACGTCTTCCGGAACGGTGGAGATTTTAATACATCTGCTGGACGAAAGCCCCGTTTATGATTATACCTATATATCTCCCTTTCAAATTGTGGTCACTTTTTTATTAGCTAGACTCGAACCTTAATATTACTGATCCATGTAAAATCGAAACCAGTCAATCGACAAGTCAGTCCTAAATCAAGAATGGATGTCTTTAGTAACGAGTATCGTCCACACTTATATCTCAGCAAAAACGTTCTGCGTTTGATATCCGTATAAAATTTGGGGACAAACGGTCGCATAGAAATCTCCAATTATCGTTTATCATGTCACTTGTTTTTACGATTCAATACTGGCGATGGTAGGGTTGTCTTGAATCTGATTTGATGAAGCCGCTAAATTTTGTTCAAACAACCGGACTTGGATGAATATTTTTCTTTATTTCATCTTATAATATTAGCCTGGCAGAAATAAAATAATTCTTCTTTTATGCTACTACTCCAATTTACGTGGAAGTATTGACATCTGTGTGAATCTCAATAATAGTGTAAAAGTGTTTTAGAATTTGTTGAATCTGCGAAGTTGCTGTCGGATCTGCAATTGGTAACCTACTTAATTTGTCCCATGCTTAGCAATGCGTTAAGAAAATAACACTCAAAAGTACTCCCAATTCCTACTATGAGAGTAACGTACTCTCATAGTAGGAATTGTACATTCGAAATAGTAGCAGTTAGCGACGGGATCACTTAAGTCACTGAGTCAATTACAGAAATTTTGTGATTGTTGTTTGTAATTGGATGTTTTTAGCCAACAGACTTTTACTAGACTAATACAACAAAACTGTTTTTTTTATATACTAGCTCTGTTGCTAAAATATTGAGTAAAATTAAAACCACTACCTTTTGATTACCAAGATAATTACCCTATCAAAACACATGATTAATCGATTAATTTTCTTCAAAACGATATAGCCAAATGACGTATAGTTAACAAAGTAAAAGGTTCAACTTTTTGATTGACAAGTACGTACATGTAAACACATCTAACAAAAGAGACAGTTCACTCCATTGACCAGCCTTATATGTGTATATCCCGGGACAAGGTTTTGAATATGTCCGGAATGCATTACGTAAACTCGTTGAAATGGTGGAATGCCTGAAACACTGGAACTTCGTGAAAACGGTACGTTACAAGAATGTTTGTGAGTATACTTTGTGAAAAATATTTCTAAAACATATATTTAGTAAGGCATCTGATATTCTGACATTGTCGGAACCTTAGAGCCACTGCGGATTTTGCGATTTTTAATCGGGCAATAGTTTAGTCGTTATCGTCTGATGACTGTGGTCAAATTATTGGCTGAAAGTTTAGTCCTGTGGTGGTGTGCACACTACAACGATTTGTAATTAAAGATTCACACATGTAGGCCGGACCTATAGATTAACTGTTTAATTTATGAAGTGTGCGCACAGACATACTTAACCGGTGGGATATTAATTGGACCGGGTGGGTACCACCATGCAGTTGCGATAAACCTTCCAAGTAATTCGATTTTAGTTGGATTGCATTCAGGGTTCAGGAACTGCACAGCCGGGGTTGAGGTTGAGATGGCAGTGGTCGAAGCAAGCGTGGGACCAGTGGGTACTGGTGGAATCAAGTGTGTATGGCGTGGGTCGACCCGCCGGACAGGGAGACCCGTAGAAACGGTGGTGCCGCTGGCCGCCCGCGGCATAGTACAGGAGCCCAACTGAGACTAACCACCTTGGGAGGCTGCCCCACCAGGTCGCGCATAATCCCAATGTGGCTCGTCGTGCCGTTTGGTGACCGGGGTACTGATAATGATACGGGGGCCCTTCCGTTCGGTGGTACCGCCATACTACACATCTATTGATGAATCTATTACCTGCACCTTGTCATGCGCCGCTGCGTGCACTGTCACCTCATTTGTTTTTCACGCCTTTTCTTTTTCTTTAATGTACCATGGCCGCGCAACTTAGTAATACTGGTTTTACAACCACTCGCTATTTGAGGTGGAGTTCATAAACATCCGTGGACTCCATACAAACCTCAATGCCGTATACCACCACCTTGAGACGAAACGGCCAGCAATGCTCTTTCTAACAGAGACGCAAATACGCCGCCCTGACGACACGACCTACTTACTTTACCCTGGCTATACTTTCGAAGAAAGTTTCTTCCCAAAAGCCGTGTTTGTTAGGGCAGCTGTTTGCTGTCGTCGACTACGCTGCCTGGAAGACCCATCCTTTTCCTTACTTTGGCTTCACGTGGACCATGGCTTTTCTAGCCGAATTTTCGTGTGCCTCTACCGCTCCCATACAGGAAATACTGATGCAACTCGACTCTTTGAATATCTGAGTCAGGCGGCAGATGATGCGCAGGAGCGGTTTCGATCGAATCGATCAACTGGTGATCTTCTAGCGTATGTCACTCATATCTGGGGTGAGGCTATGGACAAGCACGGCGAGTCACTGGCTATTAGCTTAGACATCGCCAAAGCTTTCGATAGAGTCTGGAACAAATCGCTTATTTCCAAACTTACAGAATTCGGTCTGCCCCCTCGACTGTGCAACTGGGTTGTCAACTTTCTGCAAGAGCACCGCATTTGAGTCCTTTGTGACGGTCAGGCGTTGGAATTTCTGCAGGTTAATGCTGGCGTGCCTCAGGGGTCCGTCTTGTCGCCCACTCTCTTTCTCCTGCATATAAATGATATGTTGTCCATCGGCAACATACATTGCTATGCAGATGACAGCACGCTGCACGGGCAGTATCACGGACATTCTGCGGCTAGGCAGGCTGAAATCGTTGAAAAAAGACGGCAGCTTGTCATTGAACTTGACCGGGACCTGGACCATCTGTAAGTGGGGTTCCGAGAACCTGGTCGAGTTCAATGCCAAGAAAACACAGGCATGCGCGTTTACTGCCAAGGTATCTTCCTTACTACCCCTTCCAGCTCTTCGGGATACACCACTACCGCTGCAGGACAATCTCAACATACTCGGAATGGATGTCCGCTGTAAACTGAATAATAAAAACTACATCGAGAGTGTCATAAAAGCGGCCTCTCGGAAACTCGGTATCCAGAACAGGGTGAGGCGGTTTTTCACGCCAGAGCAGCGATGTCTTTTGTATAAGACACAGATCCATTCCTGCGTGGAGTACTGTTCTCATCTCTGGGATGGCTCTGCACAGTACCTTCTTGAGGCCCGAGAGCCTCAAGAAGATTTGCAGTGGCGTGCTATCCGCATCATTGGGAGTCCTGAGGTCACCAACACCCTTGAACCCTTGCAGTTGCGCAGAAACGTGGCCTCTTTGGCAGTATTCTACCGCCTCTACCTTGGCGAGTGTTCCGAAGAGCTCTTCTAACTGATCCCACCCTCTCCTTTCCTATCCAGAACAACACGCAGCGGACGTAGTTGTCACTCTCTTACAGTGCAAACAATCCCAACTAGAACCAACCGGTTCAGCACCTCCTTTCTTTGCCGCACCAGTAAAATGTTAAATTGTTTGATCAAATAGGGATATGGTAGTCATTTAGTCAAATGCGTGCACTACCGTTCAGCTTCATACTGATTGCCAAACCGATAAAACTATTGGCCGATTAAAAATCATCAGGGTATGGTGGCTCTAAGCTCATTCAGTACTAGCTGCGCCTATGTGTTAATCTAGATCTCCAGCTATCTACATACCAAGTTTCATTGCAATCGGTTCAGTAGTTTTTGCGTGAAAGAGTAAACATCCATCCATCCATCCATACTCACAAATTTTCACCTTTATAATATTAGTAAGATGAGATATAGTCTGAGAGAGCTTGTGATAGCTGACTGTCATATTGACAAAATGCGACATTATTGTGGGCTATTACTGGTTGATTTCAAAAACAAACTGCTTGGCGCAAATTAATATTAAATATATTCTAACCTAACTATACTTTAACATTTTTCTATGTGCACGCTGAAATTTTCAGTTTAATATAGAAGCAATATATGTATAATCACTGATCAAATTATGCTATTATTATGAATAATATTTAATATTATTATGAACATTTTTGTCCCCGATGCGGATGGTACGTTACATTTTATATTTAAAAAAATATTTTGCTGCGTTCCATTGCCTTTCAAAAAGATTTTATTACTTTTAAAATTTGTATGTGTGTAGAATTGGAAAGTACTGACGACAGTGTTAGTAATTAATTATACCAACCCATAGGCATTGATTTTATCAGCGTGAATCGTTTTCCCATAGATAAAAACGTGCATCCTTTTGCGTACTACTTACATTTTATTGTATTATTTATTTTTTAATTCGCATTGTTTCGATCAACTCCAAAAGTATTACATCGAAACTAATATCTCATGAACAGTAATAAAGTCGAAGAAGAGTTCCGTTTGTCAACAATATTCAATAAAACACTTTACGAAAATATAAATATCACTTGTAGCTTTGATGAAATAGAGCACATAAGAGTACCCCAGGGAGGAATTTTTATCATATATCCAAGCAAAATATCGAGTCAAAAACCGAGACTCCGAATTGTC
Organism: Euplagia quadripunctaria; assembly: GCA_963859945.1. Classification (NCBI taxonomy): domain Eukaryota; kingdom Metazoa; phylum Arthropoda; class Insecta; order Lepidoptera; family Erebidae; genus Euplagia; species Euplagia quadripunctaria. The sequence continues at coordinate 7,191,168 of OY982583.1, forward strand.
GCCGGTGGAAGGTGGAGGCAAATAATAGAACGGCATTAGAGCGAGAAATATCACGTAAAATATATTTTGTATCACCCTATGGCCTTACAACTGCACCGGTTCCAGTAGCTTGGTGTAATTTATAAGCTTGGAGATTTTAATATTTCAAATAATACTCCGATCACGAAACATACTACACTATCCTAGTAGTGAAGGTGAACAGTTATTAAGTGAAGGTGAACAGTCATTAAGTGAAGGTGAACAGTCATTAAGTGAAGGTAGATCCTGTTCCTACGTCCAGCTGATTCTAACAGATAATTGATATGGCCTACCTACGTTTTTATATAAAGTACCTCGGTTTTGATTGTAACAGTGGTTCTCAAACGAAACCTTCGTACTTTACTTTTTATCAAACCCTTATTAATGTTCAGTTTATAATCGAGAAAGGTTGAAAAGTTTAAAATAAACTTATTCAATTCGGTACAAAGATATTAAATGGAATCCTTACCTATAAAATCCAAGAAGTCACAATAGATTATAAAATAATAATTCATAATAAACTAATTTTGTTTATATGACAATTGCAATTGTAATTTGCTGCCACATCTGCCAAAGAACCAATGCAGACGATCGTTTGAATAATCAAGTTTCTGGCTGGAGACCATAAATTGGTAAACCTAAGACATGACGCCCCTGGTAGCTGAGATAGATTGAGTGCAGGAAGTAGAGGACCAGTTGTCAGCGCTGGCTGGTGGGCGAAGGCAGAGATCTAAGTGAGCTACTTTAAGCTTATTAAATAGTAAAATTGGAAAATATGAAATTCCAGTTGTTAAATAAGTATTTGATCAAACGACAAAAGGAATTTGGAGGAAGTCGAATTGTCTATTCGACGCGTCTACATATTTTTATGTGATCCACTCTAAAGGTAGAAAACAATTTAATAAACCACTTACTAAAGATTATTTCTATAGAGTACACTTTTTTAACTTACTTGGACCCTCATCCATTTGTTTTCCAAAACAAAAAATTGATGTCATTATTATATATACATTAAGATCATTGTTACTAACATTTTATGGACTTTTGGTCTGAAATAAATGATTAATAAATTAAAGTGACACGAGACAACGTTTGTCAAACTGTATTAATTTTAAACCAAATTAAGTTCACTTTGATATCATTTTGAAATATTTGTAATTTAATATTAGACTATCTAATAACTTTAAAGTTTTATAATATTGATATTAACTGCATGATAACTATTGTAATTGCAAAAGTTACTATGACTTAACTATTATAAGTTTTGCAGTCCCGTGAGCAATATTGAATTTATATTAAAAAAAATTATTTATGTTTTTATGTTAATCAAAAAGACTTAAACGTTACGTTTTTCATTCTTCAAAAGTGCCTTAATTGGTTATACAATTACATTAACGAATTTATGGCGTCCATTAGACGCTCATGCAAACGACAGTCATCACCAAAAGTTTTTATTAAGTATCTAAACTAAAGAATGTACATTGTTATATTTCAGGTCATTCCACCTTCTCCTTGGACACGCTTGATATTAGTTAAGCATGTAGGTATGAATGTAATAAAAATGTAATAACATTTTCAACTCAATTTTCACTTATTTCTAGAATCTGAAGCACAAAAAGCATGCCCAAGCATAAAAATCTGACGACAATGTAAGTTTAATGTTAGTAAGTTGAAAATTCACATGTAATGTACAAAAGTATATTGTATAATGTAGGAAAGTTTTAGAGGAATAAAGTATACTCCATTCTCTCCGTTTCAAGCATAAGTTGCTAATCGTATCAGTAGAATTCGAGTTTTCGGTTCGCCCTGTCGTTCCTGATTTATAATGGCATTTCGTTGTAGCTCCTATAAAATACAAATGACGTTTTCTATTAAATCAAAGGATTTATATTTAAGAGCTAACCCACTTCATTTACCTCATTATAAGAATCACTACATTCATCTTTTTTAGTTTCAGGAAGTTTAGGAAAAGGGCGGCATTGCTGCCAATAACGGCTGATTTAATTTAGCAATACTAAAATTATCACTTCAACTTCTTTGGTTTCCTCTTCACCACCTTTAGCACCCAAGCTTAATAATCTTAAATGTTTTACACCGACTGGAAATGCAATCCGTCTTGACCTAACATGATTAGATTTATCGCAACATCCGTCTCTCGCTCCTAACAGACGTATGGAAACATTACGAATTCGACTCAGGCAGGAGCTCGATACAGAAATTGAGTTTCCAACTAAACCTTGGGAATAAAATATTTTCGGACCAAAATCGCCTCTGGGCTAACACAAATTATTGATGATATCGATTGAATAACGTGAAATAGTGATCGCAATTTCTTGATCAAGTTTATAATTGTGATAACAAATATCATTGTTAGTAATTTAAACAACACTAAAGTATTAATATAAAGATAAGGATGCGCTCAAAGAAAGGTTAGGTTACGAAAGATTAGTATTAGTATTATTAGTACGGGATGATAATTACTCACAAAAGCTACAGCGACTGGTTAGCATAAATGAGCATAAATGAATCAGTATATTTTTATGACTTGACTTGATAGTGACATTAAGATGTGGCTTGAAATAAATCAGGTAAACCATGTCTTTCAAGCTTATTATTAATAAATCTTATAAATAATTAATAAATATTAAATTAACATTTTCCAGAACGGAAACAATAAAAATAAAATGGCACTTATTGGCTGTACCTGGTTCATAGTCGTCGTTTGCGTACCACCTGTTTTGCGTTGGTGCATGACGAAATACGTTCTCAATTTGATTTTGCCGTGATCATGGAAATAGTAATATTCTGAAAAATCGAGCGGTGGTAAGACAATGGAGTAACCGATGGTAAAAAAATATCATTGCTATTCTACAAAGTTCAATTTCACATTCTAAGTAGACTAAACGAGTTTGTAATAGCCAGTATTAACAATCGGCAATTTCTAACGTTTTAAAAAAAATATATTTAAAATTTATAAAAACTCATATCAGCAAATAACATAGAACATTTAGATACGTTTGTGTAATGACGACAGCCTTTTGGGTGCGCTACCAGTAGATATTATGGCGACATTCCTAGGGCCATCTAATCAAGACCAATCGAGCCGAGCCAAGTCGAGCTGACTAGGTAACTATTGATCCTGTGTCAAGTGACAAATTATAATTTGACACTTATACTTTTCTCTTTTTTCCTTTAGTTTGTAAATGTTTATTTATTTTAACAAAATATATTTTTAAGGTGGACATGGTGCCATTGGGCAGCATAGTCGTCGATATATATATGTACGTTGGGAAATTATCGACTGTAGTTTGATAAAGTGTGTGATGTGTACTTATATCTTTAAAATGCTATTATTATCACATCACACGCGGCGCTACGTCGCCAGGATATTTTAGTGTGGCTCTTTTTTTTCTTTTATCGATCCAGACACATATGAAGTATCTGAGCCTAGTGCTGCATAGGAAGCTTTGTTTTGACGAACACTTTCGACAGTTTACGCCGTTTTTTACCTTTTAGCTGATGACTAATTATGCTTATGATACTTACAGTTTTTTTTGTCACTGTCGTTGCATGGTACAATGGTGATGGTTATGGGTGCGGGGATAGGGAGGCCTAACTATCTACAATAATACCCGACTGAGGAGTTTCCAAAGAATCCGGCGGAACACTTAACATACATTTTTGTTTTAAAAAAAAATTGTGTGTATTAAAATCTTATGAATATGTACCGACTTTAAAAGTAATTAATTTTAAATAATATATTTACATTTTAGAGTTTTTTCGTCTGTGTAAGTGTATATTAGGTTTTAATTTGAAACTGTTTTAAAACAAAACCAATTACAATTCAATAGCTATAATTCTGCTGCTGTCTGAATGTAAACTTTATACCGTTTTCTAAATTAGACAGACATAGTAATGGCAAAACTATTTTCATTTGAACTTTTTTTTAAATTTAATTGAAAATCAGAGCCAAACATTTTTGAAAATGCTAAAGTAAACAAACTGGTTATTACAGTTGCAAACTATAATAGATAAATAGTGCTATTTGTTTTTATATTTTATTAATTACAATTTATTTCAATCGGCATATGAATTATATATTTTGTTTGTGCTCTGCCAGTAATCGCTTTCAGCCTCTAAGCATACGTAAAAGGTTATATAAAGTTATCAATGTGCGCTTAACGCTTGATGTAGTAATTGCTAACAGGCTTCGGTGAACTTCGTCCTTTAGCTGAGCCTTATGCTTATTTGCCACAGCGAATATACAACGTTACTTCATGTTACTCAGAGTAGGACAAGAAAGTAGTAAGTGTACATATTATTGACGCATGTGTTAGAAACATTCTCATAACCACTGATATAAAATATGAAAAACACTAACTACAGTAACTGCCAAGTTGTTCGTACCACTCTTCGCACTCAAGACAATAGTTCTCGTCGTATTCCTACCCTTTTATAATCCCACTATTCGTTAATATTTATCAATCGACCAATAGTATTGCGTTACCGGTATAACCAGTCAAAATAATGTCTATTAACTTATTCTTATTAAATAGTGAACTGTGTTATCATCTATTATAGTTTTTCCCTAATTTTAATAAAATAAATAAGAGTTTTTGATGTGGCGACGACACATGCAATACCAGTTCGATGTCAGACCAGCTGCTGATGTGCTGCACAATCATTTAATTCAACTGTTCTGTGGGTGAGATGAAAAAGTTAGATAAAATACCTTCATTCAAATAACTGAAATCGATTCTAAAAATCTTGTTATCTCTGCTGATGTTCTCTGTTGTGGCAAACAAGCATACGATACCTACCCCTAATGGATGACGCTCACCGAGTCTAAGGACAATAGGAATTAAGCAGATATAACAGGGTCCAACACCAGACTATCACGCGCGCATTGATGACTTTATAAAAAACCTTTTTACATACATTTATGCATATATGTTCAGAGTTTAAACTATTAGGTACCTAATAGTAGAAGAAAATGTGTAATTGCAAGGTCATTTATTACATGTCCTGTTGTACCTATAGGTTTTGTTTTTCTTTTTAGTTATGATAATTTATGTATGTGTTTTGCTAATAAGTTAGTTAAGCGATTACTGTAACAATATAATATATAAATGCCACAGTTAATTACGACTATATCGGTTAAACATTCTCATTTTAATCCCTGTGGGGCTTCAGTTTTGCTGTTTTATGAATCAATGCGTCAGAACTCAGAGATTCTTGAGTTTTCAATCTTGTTTTATTTCCCAAGAGAAGCTTTGTGTTAATCAAAAGAAAAATTTCAGACAAGTCTTTTGATTTTTTCTTCTTTTGTAGATATTTCCTCAGTCAGTAAGTAAATCTAAAAGTAAAGGTTCGTCGAGCGCGATATGTCATTTTGCAATTGTTAATAAATATCTTTATTTTGATTTACTCAATAAAAAAGATAAGTATTTATAAAATAAGAAAAAAAAACTAAAATCTTAAGTGACCGAAAAAATATCTTGCTTAAATAAATATATTGACTGAGCTGACTGAAAAATAATCATAATATATATTGACATTAATATTCAATAGCTAATGCTGTGTATTTACTGTAATGTATTGCTACTTAAAATTAGCATTCTGGGAGAATGTTGAATGGTTTAACAAAAATATTAGCATTTTGCCACAAGCGGCTTAAGACTTTTAATTAGGGATGCTACTGATTTAAACCTCTTCACTTGCACATTTCACATGCAATCGTTCAGCTTAATCTTACTAATTAATAAGGACATTAAATGCGAACACAAGTTTTCTTCACACCTACTTCAGGCACAACAAATTTGGAAACTAAATATTTCTAAGGCATCATTGTGAGAGACAAACAAAAAACATAAAAAAAAATATAAGTTGTAATAATTTTAAAGAAGCGTTTATATATACAAAGTCTTACTGCATCCCTTTAGATTTTATTCCAAGAAAGGGAGACATACTCAGACACATTCACTACCTTTCCAAGAAAACACATTTATTTAAAATGTATTGGGAAAGCTATCCATCTCTTCATTGAACGAAACCAAATATTTTCCGACAAATAACTAACACTCAAGTACTATGAACTTTGCATTTTCGCATGTATGAAAAGGCATGGAGAAATAATACAATACCGTAGTTGTATCAATCAACTACGTATATGTATATACCTACACTATTGCAGCAAATGTGGTCCGTGTATCATTTTAAGATAGATTTCAATCTATTTGTTTTAAATACTTATTAAAGATTTTTTTTTAGGGTATAGGGGGCAAACGAGCAGACGGGTCACCTGATGGTAAATGACTGCCGCCGCCCATGAGCACCTGCAACTCAAAAGTCACAAGTGCGTTGCCGGCCTTTAAGGTGGGAGTAGGGGAAGGGGGGAATAGGGGGCGAGGAAGGGAGAGAGGAAGAGGGAAGGTTTAGGGCCTCCGGTAACCTCACTCACTCGGCGCAAAGCAATGCAATCGTTGCATCACTGCAGGTTTTCTGTGAGGCCGTGGTATCACTCCGGCCGAGCCGGCATACGTGCCGAAGCATGGCTCTCCCAGTGGTAGATCTTATCTATATAATCACATACATAATTATGTACTTCAAGTAAGTAATAACCACATATTTGACTTAAGTGGATTAGGTCACTTTAATCTACTCAACACTTGGGTCTAGCAACACAATTATAATATGAGCCATAAGATGCTCATGTTTACTTTTATTCTGGTTTGGCCTGAAGTTTGGCTAAATTTTGTTTGGAATTTATGAGTATTTGGTTCCCGAATCTGATTATATTTGGTGTCCTTCGTGTTCTTGAATTTTACGTGCGAGTAGGGTAGTACGATACGTGGATTATTTTCCAATACGCTATTCTATATATTTTTCGAAGGTAATTGTTAGTAGTATTTTATTTAAAGATTGCTACTAAAATAAGCTACGCAGTACTAAATCGAAGAAGCGAAATTAATCCTGTTAATATTTTTCTCAGCTTTTAACAGCAATTAAGCTCTGAAAAAGTGAAAATAACAAAGAAGAAATCTCATATTTCTTGTAGACAAAACCACATCACGTACTAGTGTTCAGTTACAGACTAGAATGAAGAGTTCGTTGGACCTTGTATGTGTACGACCTTCCGATGTGTCCTGCCTTGTTGTAGGGCGTTCACATTAACCTTTTGCGGGTAGTTCGATCTAAAAGCAGAATATTTGGGATCAGTGGTTACGAGGCTTAGGTATAAGTTTTAATGAATATTGGTACCACATCATATTTAGAACGATATAATATGTTATGCAATGTAAAACAAAAGGTTCAAGTGTTACCTACATAAAGTCAGTCGATTAAGAGTATTAATTCATCTGTGACACACACACAGAGAGAGAATAAAAAAATGTATTTGTCTTTTACGTAACATAGGTAGATTTTAAAAATAATACTTGGTAAAAATTAATATTATAAAGACAAAGTGGTCTTGGACTCGGCACTAAGGTTGCCCATATTACGCGAGACTAAAAATGTGTTACTTTTAGCTGTCGGTCAAGTGCATCATCTATCTTAAATAAACCAAAAGGTGTTCAAAATTAGAACAATTCTCTATAATTGATAGCAGTTGATACATATAAATGAGACTTGCAAATTCTGACGGGTGGGAAGCGTAGAGCAATTTCTGCTCCCCAATGGCCATATATCGCGCTTAGATTCTACTGTTATCAAGATTCAAGGCGTTCAAATATTTAGTTAGTTTAGTTAGGGCGCCGTCAAAACAGCTGATTGCATTAATGTTGTTTAATTGATTACATTGCAGTTTTTAGCCCTATAAAAAAACGTAATTCGATATCGTACTGATTTCTTTCTATCGTCTTGTTCGTCTTAAATCCTGTAAAATTCATAGTGAAAATTGTCATGGTTGTTTATGTGCAGTATAAGAATATAGATAAAGTAAGAGAAAAAAAGCCCAGCAGTGCTGTTTATGTAATTTTTAAAAATGAACTTTTTAACCCAATATTTCCCTCAAATTATTCATTAAAACTTTCTGTACGATTTATAATATTTTCCACCAAACAGTTTAATAATCGAAATTTTAGAAAGGGGAAGAAGTTTACATAAAAATAAAACACGTGTAGAATTAATTTTGTAGTAGTAGTAGACAATTGTAGTTTAAAAAAAATATATATTGAAGAGGTAACCCTACACACATTTTAAAGCCCGGAAATAAAAGGCAATTAAAACGGTAGGTATCGATATTTTTTTTGGGAGTGATTTATCTGTTACGAAGTACATAGGGCACACTGAAAGTTCTGCGCTCCTGGCCGCGCATAAATGTTTGAATTACGAATGTTATATTTTTTTAAACATAAGAAACCCAATCATTTCTTAAAAAGAAATTGGCGGGAAATCGCGTGTCAATTGTTTTTATCACAAGTTGAAGTTCGTCGTCCGTAGCACAAATGAAACTAACGCGAAAAGATTTTAGGGCGACGATTTTTTATGATTTTAAAAATTCACTAACTCCGTAAGACTGGACTGCTCGTCTTCAAAATGCTTTTGGAAGAGAAGCATGTCATTTGAGCATCGTAAGGCGTTGGTACGCAGAATTTGATCGTACCCGTTTTTCTCTCCATGATGAAATTCGTGAAGGTCGGCCCTCAACTGCGATCACTGAGGAAAATGTGGTTATTGTCAGGCAACTAATTGAAGAAAACCGGCGTATCACCTATGAGGAGATTCGAGGACATTTGGGGATTGCTATGAGCCAAATTAAAAAAAAAAATTACATCAACATTTAAAAGTTAGAAAAGTTTGTTGCCGCTGGATTCCTTATGAACTCGCCCCAGAACAAAAACGGACTCGTGTTGATTGGTGTAAAAAAATGTTGTTAAAGTACGATCACGGACGTTCAAATGCTGTGTATGACATTGTGGTAGGAGATGAAACATGGATATATTATTACATGCGGGAAAGAAAGCAACAGTCTTTTGTATGGGTGTTCGAAGGTGACAGCAAACCAACAAAATTGAGGCAGGCGAGAAACGTAGGCAAAAAAATTACTGCGTTTTTTTCACCCTGACGGGTCCTGTCTGCACGATCCCACTTAAAGACAGTTAATACTGAGTGGTACACCACTATTTGTTTGCCCAGTGTCTTTGAAAAAGTTAGGAAAAAACGACGAAGAAGTCGCATCCTATTGCACCATGACAATGCGGCGCACACCGCGAACACGACAAAGTTATTTTTGGCTTCTGAAAAGGTTGAGCTAGTACTCCATCCCGCACATAGTCCAGAGCTGGCAACATGCGATTTCTTTATTCTCCCAAAAATTTAAGATTTGATGAGAGGTATGACATTTACGGATCCGGAAGAGGCCGTGATAGCTAGACCAATGGTCCTCATGTTTTCAAAAATGATTTGACCGAATGAAAAAATATTTAAAATGTAATGGAGAATACTTCGAAAAGTTATAAATATATTATTTTAAATTTTAATTGTTTTATTAATGAGATACGTAAAACTTTCAGTGCACCCCACGTAACAACTTAGTAATCTGTGCTACAAGCTCAAGAAAAGAGTGTATAGGTTTGTAAAGAGTCAGCAACGTCCTCTGGATTTGCAAGCGTCAATAGGCTACGGTAACCAGTTATCATCAGGCGGGCCGTACGTTAGATTACCTCCGCCGTGGTATAAAAAAAATAAAGAAATAATAAAAAAGGAAACATAGATTTCCCTATTAATAGCGTTCTGTAACGAATGCCCAATGTTCCTAAAAGTGCAAAGACCACCCCTATCCCTGCTGAATGGATGGATCCCTCTACATCACAAAGGTGCCTTGTCAGCGCTTTTTACAATGTACCAATCCTATATCCGTGCTCGTCAGTCCGCAACCATATTTCGTGGCATGTACTCATCCCAGTATATTTTGCGTGTGTCAATATATACATATACTATATCTCTGTATTTCGACAATTGAATCGCTGTTATTCTCGAAGATTTTTTTTTAAAACCTCAAAATCGGTCCGCGTAACAGTTCGATCATCTATCTCCACCTGAAGCTCAAAAGTTTATGAAATCTACTATCGATCAGAACTAAGTCTTGACCTGGTTCACTGTGGTTTTATATCAAGTTGCACCTAAATTTAAAGTAACATATTAATGTTTCATGTTCTAAAAAGATCTTACGTAAACACTTGTAGTGAACGAATTAATTCCTCTTATTAGAGATATATGAAACTCAAGAGAATTTCCTTTATTTCGATCAGAATAAACGTTCTTTCCAATCCAAACAAATTCAGTAGCACCTCCACTTCAAATAAATAGCTGCGGTAGTCGTGACGGGAGCCCAATTATTGAGATAGATCACACCTTTGAGACGAGCGCTCTTGTGGAACTTGCTCCGTCTATTTACTTGATGCCTTCCTAATTTATCGTTTTGTATGAACTACTGGACGTTTGATGAAGGAAAACCAGTGTTTTTGTGTACTTTCTTATTATTTTACTGTTAGAAACTGTTAATTGAATAAGACTTTTGACATATTACTCATTGTTGTAATAATTTTAAATATCAGCACTCTTACTCTTTCAAATGTGTTTGGTGTACAATAAAGACGATTATAATAATTATTATTATTATCGGTTATTAGGGTTCAGAAGTCAAACATCATGATCCATTAATGATTTTGAAAACAGAGCGATAGATTAGCATATAAAAAGTGGGTATGGAACATGGTACATTAGTTAAATATACTGTTGAGTTTATAATATTTATTCCAAACATCCTAGTTCACAAAACATGCTACTCGAAAGTTAAGTGAAGAAAAGTAATCACCGTAAGTGATAAGAAAGTGATAAGCAATTACAATTTGCAAAATAAGAATAAATGAAAAACAATAAATAGATAAATAAATAAGTATAAAAACAGATAACAAGATATAGATAACTAAGAAGATACCAGGTACTTAAGAAGTGTTTAACAATTCTCGAATATTCTAAGCAGTTATTATTCAATGGTAATTTAAAACTTTAGTTTAAACTCTATTTAATACCTATAAATTTAAAATTTAAAACACCCCCGACTCGAAAATCCCTTCAACGATTACAAAATGCCTTACATCATTTTGGAAAAGTGCTGATACTCTTACACTACTGGACCGATATTAACCAAACATAGCTAAGAACCACCGCAAGGAAACTGGCTTTCAAATGAAAAAAACCGCATCGAAATCTATGCCACAGACAGACACACAAACATAGACATCGACGTCAAACTTATAACACCCCTTTTTTTGCGTCGGGGGTTAAAAAGAGACTACATATTAACAGTTAAAAACTTTATGCCATAGTTTAATTTGATATCATTTTAACCTTTGTGTAATAAAAGACACAATTAAGTGTCGAACGTAATTATTGAGTTTTACTTAATACCGTCTTTGCACGGAAAACTCGAAACAGCCAAACGCAATAGCTTTGAAGTTTAATTAAAGAGCACGCATTTTCAAGATGGCGCCCCGATGGTACAGTCGAGGTCCCATTACAAGTGGAGCGATTTAAATACGGTTTAAAAATTCATTGATGTCTTACGTGTGCTTCGTTGCTATTTCAAAATAAAATTATTACAATAATGAATAATGCCGTGTTGCATCGTCATCTACCTGTGTCGATCCATAACCCGTTTCTAAATAGTTGAGCCTTGCGAAAAGAAATCGGTAAAGCAAATTCACATAAACTCTTTTAAATCATCAGTTATTTTAACACACGCCCCAGATTTTAACAATCGAAATTTAGAGACAAGGATTTACACGGTATTGATAAGTTTTGTAACTGATGGGTTATTAATGAGGAGTAACCAATTTAATAAATAGTATGGTATTTATAGTACTTTGCGTTAAATATAATAATACAGTATATTGCTTAATATTTGAAATAAATATAACAGTAACAAACGGTGGAAATCTGAAAAGAAAAGCCAAAAGTATTAAAAAGCTTAGAGAATTTTTTTTGAACATAGTCTAACTCTGCAAGATTACAATTTTTTAAAGTAAAAGTCTAAACTTTTACTTTAAAATTAATTCCATTCGCTTTAACATAGCATAAGCTTTACTTTAAAGTGAATCCCTTGATGAAATCAATACTGATTTTGTCACATGTACCTTTCTCGTCTCATCTCAAACCCAAGGTTTTCATTGAAAAAGTAAAAAAATAAAGATCAGAATCGCTTACTGTGAGACTTAGCTCTAAACAACAACATGACGAGCAGGAATGTAAATCATGCAGCAGAGAGGTGAGAATTCAGACCTCATGATATCTTTTATTTATAGTAGATTATGCCGTGGTTTAAAGATGAAGTAAACCAAAGTTTTAGTATGTAATATGATATTTAAGGATAAGAGAGATTAAGTAGTGATTTCATGGTAATGAATACATTTTTATAACGCCAAGGTCGCATACATTTCACTTGACAGTAAGCCTTCAACGTAGCCTAGTGTCTTTTGCATCGCCACCTTTGCGCATTATCACACAAAAAGCACATCCTATCTTAAATTTGCAACAGTAACTACATTTTTTGATTATCGAGACATGTGCCTTTTTTATACAAGTATTTTAATAAAACTTATCAATTTACTTTTTTTAAATACAATAGAGCCGGGTAAAATGTTTAAAGCTTGTTCTACTATTAGTTCTGGTAGTCTTGTTTTGACGGCTTTATTCATTATTTATATACACATAACATTTAATTATTTTTTTAATTAAAGCCTTCAACTTTTGATTGTTGCCATAAAAATCATTTGAAACTTTGGCTTGTACTTCATTCAGCTATTGTTCTAAATGGCAGGAGTGACCCACATTTTTACTATCCTATACATACGCATAAAATTAGCACTGCACGAGTAGTCCTATAAAATGACGGGTTTTCTGAAGAGCGATTTGAGCAACAAAGTGCAACGTTCTACCTTCTTTACCACTCCACTCCACGATAAGTTTGGCCCAACGTCCATAATTGAACATCGCGGTTTCAGAACTGAAGCAACAAAAAAATACACTTGTAAAATCAAATTCTTAAGTAGTTTTTTAATTGTTCCCTTGTTTTTTTGTATGGTTTAGTTTACAGTAGAACCTTATATAAATTCTCAAAAAGTTAATGTTCATTTTAATTACTGCAGTAAAAATAATCTCTTTTTGGAGGAAACACAAATGATATCCGGAGTTCTGTGAGAAGCCTGTATGTTAGAGTCCTTACTACTATCATGCAGTGTTAATTAACTAGGAAAAGTGGTTTGCGGCCGTTCTAATTAATTTAATAAAGATATAAACAATGGCTGCGACGCCCGCACTACCTAAAAATGGTGTAGGAGTATTAGTTAAGTTACAAAACCGGGGACTTTCGGGGGTCGGCTTTCAATGTAACTAAGGTATGGCCGAACTTCAATATTTTACGTGAAGCCACTGCCATCAGACCTCCACAACCCAAGTCCTAGGCAATATCGAAGTTCTGTAGTTAGACCAGGTTGTCGGACTTTTAGGGCTCCAACTACCCGATCCAACTAACGAATGCCACAGATGTTCGTATGGCAACCGGGACTGACGGCTTAATGTGCTCTCCGAGGATCTCAATGTGTTAAGAATGGTCCCTCCTAAGACTGACCTGGCTACTGACTGACTACTTTAACCTTGTAATGTGCTAACCTACTCGGTTACCACTTAGCCACGAGCCCCTGTAGAAGAGCATTAGTAAAGTAAATTTTTTGGCATTTGGTGTTAGCATGACCATAGTTAAAATTGCAAACCATACTTACTTTTTTGAAAGTCAGTCAATACTGACTTTCAAAAAAGTCAGTCAATACTGATAATGACTAAGTTACATCGCGTGATGCGAGTATTTACAGATACGACCGCTTGTCGTAAACTGCCGTGTACTGTACAGATTTGACTCTTCGAAAAAGTACCTATAGTTTGTAATTTGAACTATGATTATGGCAACACCAAATGCCAAGTTGCCTTGTACTAAAAAGAAACCACTTTTAAATGAAAAGTCAATTAATTATGAATTAAGATTTTTTTGGTAATATTTTGTAAGAAAAGCCAATTAAAGAAACAAATGCGCTTAAAATAAAGCTACATTATATTCAGATTTGGTGACTTGAGAAAGCAATAGGATGACAATTAATGAAAACGACGTAAAAGCGGATACTTCAATGTTTAACTTTTTCTTATTACTGGAAACATGCTCCATTTGAAATGATCTGTTATTGGAAATAATCTAAAAAACTAAGTTTGTTATTTTTGTCTTTGTTTTATTGTTCTTAGTATTTATTATATCTAAAGTTATAAAGTTAGGATTATTTTTCAACTTTTGATGGCCTTAAAGCACAGCAAAACGCCTTAACGATAATATAGATAAGACTCCTTATTTATAAATGTAAATGAAATCCTAAAGTTTCACCAGTTGTCTGTTAGGTTGCTGTCCTGCGATGGCTGTCAGGGTCATATGCAGATACCGCACAATCTCCTTCGGTTCAAGTCTGACATAGCCAACTCTTCCTCGTATCCTCTACTCCTACCCTAAAAGCCGGCAACGCACTTGTGACTCTTGAGTTGCAGTTGCCCATGGGCGGCGGTAGTCATTTACCATCAGGTGAGCCGTTTGCTCGGTTGCCCCCTGTACCATAAAAAAAAATCTTCTACATCTACCTCCTTCAACAATCATTAATAAATAAGCGTATGCTCATTGCTAACATGGACATTCCAAAGCAATATAAGACTGTAAATTACCGTTAATATAGAGGGCCGCTTCAACTGATTGATAGATCCGAAACCCGCACAAATACTTCAAATGTTTCCTACTTCTGAGCAGCCATTACAAGGGGTTCAAATCGAAAACTTAGGCTCAATAAATAACGGCCGAACACCTAACATATTTATTATTCAGTATACGTGCGTACCACTTAGGGTAAACCTCTAAAGGGTGTAACAGACATAAGCTGATGCAAAATAGATTTGAAATGTATATGACTCCGAATGTATGTTATGGAGTTGTAACCGATGTTTCGGAATCTAGAATTGAAGAAGCGGTTTGACTGATAGATATTGTTGAAGATTCATTTATTCTTGTATATTATTTGGTCAAAGTTAACTTGAATGACGTCTAAAATATATTTTCAGGAAACTCCACGTTCACATTAAAAATAAATTCGATTTACATGTTTGGTCATAAGACACATGTTCAAGTTAAATTCTAGGTACATTACTAAGCTTCAAGCGTACGTCAGCAACAAAAGTAACTTATCATGTCTATGATAAGCTAATTTTGCCGCTGACTGTACGTCTCTCTCTCTTTAGAGAAACTAAGAATTGATATTTCTTTGAAGATATTAAAAATTTCTGTAGACTAACTGTTTACAGTGTTTTTAATGCCTTTTGTTAATTGGAGCTGTAAAACTTTCATTACTTTCAAAAAAAATGTTTTCGTTACCACACTATTTAAGAACTACAATCTGTGACGATCCTTAGATGCAAACCCTTGGTGTACCTTCACCAGCGATACATAACAGGATACATTTCAAAATTCTTTGCGTGTCTTTCCCATACGTATAATAGAAAATTCTTTGAGAGATTGCATTCTCGAAAATGCAATCACATTCGGAAAGGTGTAGGTACAGTTGCAGTCACAAATGTTAACATAGATCATATTATTGAACAATTTTATAACGTTGGCTGAAAATTGTATCATTTGTCTACTATTGCAGTTTATTGTAAATTGAAATAGATGGAAAACAGGGGTATTATTTTCTAAGCTTTATTGTGTGTATTGTGTATGTGTGTATTAAACAACCACAAAAAAAAAATATATCCATGTTTTAATTGGTTTACTAATGTTTGCCATAATTTTAAATGCCATAATTTCATATGCCATACTGGTATTTGCCATAATTTCATTAGAAATAACGCTTCAGTTGCCATAATCGCGAAAAAATTACATAAAATGACTTTCACTAATTCCATTGGCCATAATTGATCAAGTGTCATAATAATTTAAATCCATAAATGTATTTGCTATAATTTTCGTTTTCAATAATGCCATTTTCCATTTATATTACCTATACTTATATTATGTTGATTAATAAATGATTATACGACACAGATTTTTTATTCACAATTAAACCTAAAACTAAACCTCATATGGCGTCTACTAACTAAGCTCGACGGAGCCCCGCTTCGTGGGGCTCCTATTTCTGGGTGGTTAAAAAAGCGCCGCCCGCCTTAGTCTTCTAACCTAACCTATCCGAGTCAGATTGCACTGAGTCGGGGTGTTAACGATAATTAATTTCGACCTAACAATATTATGTTTTATTTTCATAATTATATCAAATTTTAATTATGTCAAGAGTCGATTATGAGATGTGTTACTTATGGAAACTAATTATTATGATATACGAGTATGTTGTTATAGAAAGTCATTTTATGGCCAATAAAAGTTATCACTGTTGAGTTGTTAAGGTAAACGTTTTTAGTACAAATGATAATAGTGCAAGTAAATATTATGATCGGGGATGATTATGGCAAACAATATTAGTGCAAATAAATTTATGGAAAACGAGAGAATACCGTTTTAATTGTTAGAAAAAAAAACTAAAGCAATTCTGGTTATTTCTTCGAAGTAACTACTTTACTGGATAGTTAGATTTAAGTAATTTTTACTTCAATTTAAATTATAGGTATAAACATTGAAACTAAAAGATTCAATGAAAAAAAATACCAAAAATACTTATATCAAACTCATATTTTCCTATTATATGTAAAAATTTTTAGACAACTCTCACTCTGTTGTATGTAATATCCCTAGATCGTAATAGACTTTACAATGGCGTTCAAAAAAATCACCCAGTCTGAGAAACTCACGAAATTTTTACTATAGTTGCTCGATCTTCAGTTTAATTTTAGTTTAAAATATATATCATTGAAAAACGGTGGTCCTGCTTTTTTTTCCAGAATACCTTTGTAGTTAACATACTATGTATGTAAGACATCTACAGTACATAATTATATATATTTTGGTATAAATATTTTGAAGTATGAGTTCAAGCGCAGCGATATTTTTTATTAGAACAAGAATTGAAGTGAGAAATAGGTCAGCTATTATTTAATACAGATTTTCCATGTGTCGTTTACCGATTTTTGCTCTTTTGTCTCTGGCTTTTGTAAAAAGTTAAGCGGTTTTACAATATTTCCAACTCCTGGAATACTCCTAATTAAAGTCGTTGCGGTTGACAACACCATTTAAATTTCCGGTATTTCTGTCCGTCAGTGTTGTTAATCCTGTTGTACATGAGCTACCTCAGAGATTCCCTCTGTTGTAAGTCTTGTTGATATTGATAATATTTAATAAAAGTTTTTATTGAATATTGATCTAAGTAACTATTAGTAGTTTTTCATTTAAATTGTTCAAACACACACGAAAACATAATAAAATAGCTAATATTTATTATAAAAGATGTTTCTATTCATATTAACCTGACTGTCCAACACCGCGCGTTCTTTTGGCCAGACGTTGCAATGCCTATATATCCATTTTTGAATGCCACCCGTGAAATTGCGCGCCATACAAAACCCCGACCATAATGTCGGGGAAATGATTTATAAGTCCAGCCCGCGGTTTGTGCGCTCTTATATTGCATTTTACAAAGATACCGGTTTTAATCTAAAACTGAAAGTGATATTGTAGAGCTTATTTACAGAATAGCCCTGAGAGAGACATTTGAATAGAAATTGTGGTGATCAATGAGAGGAGGAGGTGTGTAGTCAAAGAAGGGTACACTACAGGTGTGTCTAAATTAAAAATATAATGCTTTTAAATATATTTTGTTACTAAAATGTAAGTAGGTACTATTTTTAAGCCACATAGTATACTAATTTTTATAAATTAGATTATGGACTAATTGATGGATGTCTTTAATTAACAGATTTGAAAGGTCATCTGTCAGAAGATGGTGGAATGCATTGCTACATCAAGATTATATTTGAAAATAGAATAAAGTCTTGTTATTAATATTTCTAGTCATATTAGTACTTCGATAAGCTTGTACCGATATCCATATAGAGAAAATATGTATAAGCGTCATCTACGACGATAAATTCATATTATTAACTGATATTGAATTCGTAGATTGTTTTGCGATGTGGAGAAGTGATTTTTTTATTGGTAGAAGGTAAGAGGACCTAGTACCGGTAGCTCTACTTCAGCTATAAATTACTTATTAATCAATTCTTGTCCCTTTTGTACATCAGAAAACATTACTGAATCATTTTCAGTAGTAATGAACTTTAAATCTTTTATATAACAATTGAATTGATGACCTAAAGTAGCATCCCTTGATGTGCTATCACCCACCCGTTACTATGCAGAGCAAAGTGTGTTTAAGTATATTACCAGGAAATAACGTAAGCGTTACTTTGTAATAAATTAACTTAGAATGATAGAATTAAAATACCTGCTACTTGGAAGACCATGTTGAAACACATGCAATCATATACAAATATTTATGACTGACTGTACATGGAAAATAAAACCATCAAAAATGTGTGGACGGATACAGAAATTCCACCTAAAGAACTCGACGACGAAGGACGGACATAGCTGTACTATTCAGACTATTTCTCAAGCTCTTATCGGAATCCTAGATAGAACAAGCGGCGGTAGCGTAATGGCTAAGGCATCGGACTTCCGATCAAGTGGTTGCGGGTTCGAACCCCACCCAGTGCACTACCGTCGTGAACCCACTCCTAACACAAGCGTTAAGCTTAGCTGGAGGGGTTAACGAGATTACTAGTAATGTGTGACCCACGTTACTAGTAATTTTTTTTTTTTTCAAAAAAAAAAAACATCTGAATGGAATTTAAGTCAGCCTGTTACCATGGAAGACCAGTATAACATGGTCGAAACGTAAGATAATTCAAAGCTATGTACAAAATCAAATTACTCGAAAATTCCCGTAACGTACATCGTGGAAGACCAGCTTTTATATAAGTTATTATAGCAAAGTATATTCTTTGAAAATAAATTACTACAACACCTAATAATCAGTAAAACTAAAGTTACTAATACGTCTGTAACAGTTCACAACATCCAATAGTCAGTAAGCTTAAGTTAGCAAACGTCAAATTCTAGCTTTAGACTGTAATATATCACAGTTAGCATTTCAGTAATGTGCAAGACTAAATCTTCCATATTCCTAGAACTACTGTGATCGTTACCATAGAGCTTAAGCGTACTGACATAAGGCAGGCATAAGTAATACCTCTATTCATTAACATTACCGTGAAATCTCTCAGTTGACGCATAAGTTCGGTGAATTCTATTTATAAAAATACCTAAATGTTTATCCTTTGTGAATAACGTTGCTATTTAACTAAGGTATAGGTATTATATAAAGCGGCGATAGCGTAATGGCTAAGGCGTCGGACTTGTGATCAAGTGGTTGCGGGTTTGAACCTCACTCAGTGCACTACCGTCGAACCCACTCCTAACACAAGCATTTAGCTTAGCTGGAGAGGTTAACAAGAATACTAGTAATGTGTGACCCACGTTACTACAATTCTTAAAAAAAAAAATTGTTTAAAATACTAATGTAAGAAAACAATGCGTTTACATTCCTACTTATTGCTGCCATTCCACTCTCTAAAAACTTTCATCTCAATAATAATAACTTGACACACCTAACACACGGCCGTCTAATCCCAAACTAGGCAGAGCCTGTACTATGGTAACCAGACTGCTGATAAACATACTTATATATTTCCATAGACATACATATTACGGATAAATTACACCCAGACACAGAACAAATAATCAAGCTCATCATACAATTATTTTGTCCGGCACAGCAGTCAGTATATAATACCACTAGACCACTGTTGGTCTAGTGGTATTATTTTATTAGTGGGGGGTCAAATGATAATTTTAAGCCACTGGAAACTTAACGGGCGTTGTTCTATCTAATCTTTAATTTATTAGTGACCTTTTAACTTTCATAGAAAAAAGCTCTTTCAGTGTTTTCTAGTTTTATTTGTTTAAACAATTTCAACCATTCTTCTTTTACCAAAAAAATCCGTATTCGGACTATTAATTACTAATATTATTACCACAGAAGAATTACTAATATTACCACATAAGAGACAGTAGCCCAATCCTTCTAACCGTTCTTAAGTTATACGCTTATCAAAGAACAGCATTTTGATTTCATTGTTATATAGATTTAATAGACATGCTATAGATTGACGGTAAATAATGCTTGAGATTATACGTCACAAAACTACATATCTCGATACAAAACAAAGAATCAAAACAAATAAGTCTAAAACAACAACAAAATTAAAGAATAGCATAGATCATTTCCAGACGAAGAAGCTAAAAACAAAACCATCCGGAAAAATCCTCACTCACAAACAAAGGAAAGAGTAATGATAACGATTTAAAATCACGGAGGTTGAAAGAGGGAGTCTAGACTCCTATAGAGAATAGTTAAGATAACAGTCCTACATATTTATCTGGTTGATCTAATAGACCGGAAAGGGCTTATTCTTGTCCGCGAAGAGATACATTTTTCTTTAGATGACTAAGTTCTTGAAGCTAATGTAGGTAGTTCCTTTAGGTTAGCTAGTTTATTGGAAGAAATATATTTTGATAGGTTTTTTAAGTTATTACTTTTGTTTCGATTGAGTAAGATTGGCGGCTTTAAATCCGTACAGAAGTTGAATTTACAAAGAAAATTAGTTCAATGGTTATTTAAAAAAAAAACTTATCAATATTTCGTCTTATACAGATAAATATAGCAGACAAGTCAGTAAAAATGAAAGAAATGAAGCTAAAATACCTGAATACCATTTTCGATTAAATTTATCTACTCATTATATTTCTGCTATATCGAGTTATTTATAAATTCTATGAGGAGATCTCAAGAGTAGAATGTTAACGAAAATATCATTCAAAAGGGAGTAAGTAGCTAATAAATGTTCCCTCTACTGTGTGTTTTTTTTGTGCGTTCACCCATATATTAGAAACGCATAAACAATGTACTCGTAATTTTTTATTCTAATCGATATTGAACTATACGATGTTTTAACAGCCTGAAAAACGATTAAAAAAATATACGCTTTTCATTTATTTTTATTCCACTGGCAATCTCAGTATTTAGTCATGGTGTCACTGCTTTCTTAAAAAATACTAGTGTTATCAATAAAATTTACAGTCTTTATTCTAATTAAATTTTCTCAATGAAAATCTTCGTCATTCGAAGCGAAATTGAATTTTCCTGATATTATACAGTTGTTTAAGAGGTGAAGGTTGATTTAAATAAAACAATAAAATCCTTAACAATAAACTTAATAATCCCACCACACTATTAATAAGAAAAAAGTACTGATTATACACGTAATTATGAGCGGACCAACCTCGGATGAACTTCCGAATCAGAATTTTACAATTCACTACCTGGATGTATTTGTACGCCATTTAAATTAGTACACACAAACTAATATTTGACGGCAACCGGCTTCACGTTTACTTATGTGGTTTACTTTGTAATGTAATTATTAAGTTTGTTGAATTCAATATCACTTTTTTATAAAACTTAAGAGTAGTAATGCGGTGATACATTAAATTATTAGTCCACTAGACATATTAAATGAGTAGATCGTAATCCAGTAGGGTCAATTTTAGCCTGAACTGCAACGATTCTGCATATAAGGAACGTTTACTTGTCATTATATACATAGATAGGCTTTCCATAAAAAGCATTAAAAATTTACTGCACTTGACAAATTAGCTTGTTACTCTCTTTAATTTACAACCAGTACCCGCAACTAAACCAAGAAACAAAGGTTGCGACACTTGACATTTCTTACAGAATCTTGTCTAATAGCCTGGAACAGGGCTAAGTTGTGCGTCCACATTTTATTTACGGCTCGTACACAACACGGTCGACGTTTTTCTGCCAACATCAAAGGATCGGCCAAACACATTCCTTTGGTGAACGAATTTTCTATTGAGAAGGTCCTTATATCAATGTAGTGTGAAACGTTATGGATTATGGAATTGAGTTTTATGGGCGTTTAGTTCGAAGGGTGTTGGACTATGTCTCTTTTGAAGAGCTTTTTATCACAGAGGCTATTTAGGATTTTAGGCTTAATATGGAAATTTGATTTTCAAATTTATCCACTACACTTCAACCAAGAGATTTGGATTTAGATTACTACTTATAGTTGTAATTTAATGGATCACATTAGCTAAATAACTCAAAACAGTAAATCAAACCTGGGCGCTTGTATGCCAAAGTCAGCAAGTAAAGCAGCAGTATGTAAAAGTCAGCTGCCATTGGTTCGTATTTATTAGTATTATAAATGAACCATACCAGCCACTGCTCAAGTGTATTAAACCGGTACAGAAATTTCGATTTATCTTGAAGAGGGTAGTCCAAATAATGAAGAAATTAATAAGCATATTTGAGAAGGAGAGGTTACTTTATTTCACTCCAACATTTTGAAGTTAATTAATAACTAAAAATAAAACTTAACAACAGTATAATGCCTTGTTACGTAAACGTAACTGTTTGTAACCGTACCATACGTAACCGTAAACGTTTCGTTGCAATTACAGTTGCGTCTGCAATTCGCTCTGATATACACGCACATATATTATACTATATATTTTTCATGTATCGTCAATCAATCGCGATGTTAGACGTCTTTCGTTTCAGCTTAATTCATTACAATGCTTTAGTATATAGGTGCATTACAAAGGTTTCGGTAATCACAGTAATTTTTTCGTTCCTTCCTACCTTAGAGGGACTCTTTTCAGTGTGAACAGGTCATTATATAACCCCACATAATCTTCTACCTATCGCGGGTAGGGTAAAGTGAGCCCATTTTTCATTCCCCGCTAGGCCCATGGGAACGCTTTAGTTTCAATAAAAGCGAGATAAGGGTAAGTCGGGAAAAAAAGGAACTATGATGTATTTTTTAAGAAATTTTTATAATCTGATAAATTAGATGGTTTTTGTATGTTAGTAAAAAGGAAAATTGAACATTAGTTATATATTTTGCTGATTTTTTGAAATAAGTTCTTTGGCGTTCAATTTAACGTGCCCTATATAGACAACAATAGGTTAGGTAGGTACGAACCAAAAATGTAGCTGGTGATATTTATGATTATGTGTGATAACATATACTAGAGTAAGTAGAAAACATAATAATTTATAGCATACGTATAATAGAGACAAAGCCCTTTTTGTATTAGAGCAAGCAGAGCTAGCAAACTTTAATATCATATAAACGCATACATATCGAATAGATTGTATTCATAAATATGTATGAATTTATGACAACCTAAAATATTACACATTACTTCAATTCCCAATACTAATATCGAATATTCTAGAGGCTATCTTACAAGTAATACTGACGTAACACATGACAATATATCACGGCCCGTCTTTAATATTAACACAAGATGGACATAAATCATAGGTTATAGCACCAACAATCCTGTACCACGTATAAATTTATTAGCAACGGTCCCTAACTTATGTCGGGCGCGAATTTAATCCAAGTTATTGCATTTATGAGCTTACAGTTGGGGCAATCATATACGCTTACGCTCCAATCCGGTTTTGTTACACACAGGAAGCCATCCGGCTAAGAAACGGTTAAATGGTATGGATGTTGTTGTTGATGATTGTAAAAAAAAACTGAGCGTATTTAAAAAAAAAACAGATTCCCGTGAAGTGCTGAGTTTCTCATTAAAAATTCAAATATACCTTTAGCTCCCAGATGAGAGAAGATTTTATTATATTAGAAGAATTCTAAAATTTTAATGCTTCTTAATACGCTCCGGCCACGTATAACACAGCAGCTGCGTAATTAGTTCATAAATGATATGTCTAAGAAATTAGTAACGATTAAAGATGATTTTTGTGTCCCTAATTTAAAGTTGCTGTAGTGCTAGGTTCAGAAATAGGCTTCTGCAATTCCCTTTCCACATACTTTTCAGAGGTATTCTTGTGTGTATTAACAGTGGGAAAGTCATGCTTCGGCACGTATAGGCCAGCTTGACCGGAGTGATACCACGACCTCACAGAAAACCGGCAGTGAAGCAATGCACCAACTCGGTGAAATACATCATTTCGCTGAGTTAGTGAGGTTACCGGAGGCCCAAACCCTTCTCTTTCCCCCTGTTTTCCCCTTCTCCCCCACTCCCCCTCTTCGCCTACTCTCACCTTAAAGGCCGGTAACGTATTTGTGACTTTTGAGTTGGAGGTGCCCATGGGCGGCAGCAGTCACTTACCATCAGGTGACCCGACTGCTCTTTATACCATAAAAAATCAGACCACCAGCCTTTGTGAAAGAGGTAAAACCCGAAGTTGTCGTGTCCAGTAAGTACTTATAAACGGCTGCTAGGGTAGGCCGAGTAAGCTGATAGAATAAGTAAGCAGTAATGCCTTCACGAAGTCATATTTACCCAGTAGTACGCCTACCGGTTTAACTGTTGTATATCAGCTCAGTATAATAATATACAGATCACATTCTATCCGGTCCGGATGAGTCGGATTGAAACATGAATGTCTGTAATCACTCTTACAATATTGAGGGTCGATTTACGTGTTCGATAAACTTTACTTATTGATTTCCAATTTTAGTACAATTTGGTTGATTGAATAAGTTTTATTCGTACCTCTGGCTCAATGCTGATTACAAGTAAGATCTGACATGAAGATAATATTCAACAGAATACCAGAACATATATGGTAATTGATTCTGGTTGCTGGGCAAAGTTATCCTGATAGAGATGAAGTTAGTGAAGTGAATGGACATGAGGTGGGTTAAAGTAAGGAATATTAATTTTGTAAGTAAGTATGGGTTACTTGATCACATAGTTACAAAACACGCCTCGCTTTGTCAGGACTAATTAATTGTTTTAGTGTTCGCCATTTGTACGAAATGCGGCAATAAACATATTAGTATATTCATTATATTAATACGAGAAAAGATTTCTTTGCTCCCTTTTTGGGAGTCCTTAGGAATGTGTACTTTGGAGTACTTAAAGTTTATACGTAAAAGGCGCGCAGAAAACTAATTGTTTTTATAAATATTTGTTTTCTAAGTTAAAAAATTATGCAAAAACTGCTTCTGAGGTAAACGAAACAATGGTCGAATTTCGTCATTATTATCATCAGCCGAAGGCAGAGAAAAAAACTGTTTCATTTTTTTTATAGATAACACTTAAGCTCTTCAATTGCCACTAAACAAAAAAAAAACAGATTTTTCTTTCTGTCGCTGAACAATTTTTTTCTTTGTCTACTTATATAGATAGAGAGTTAGTATTATTATTTGTTATTCCACATACATGAGTAACATCGTGCATTAAAGAGAAACTTTATTTTAACTTTTTATAACAGATCGCTTTACTAGACAACCTTGGAATATAAATTAAGTGAGACTATCGTTGGAACTAGAAAGACATGACACGTGTCTTTATTTAAATCAAAATGTTCTGCCTGCCTATGACGTTTACTTAACTACACATTAAATTTGATGAGTAAATCGTTGAAGTATCTGGAATTGATAACTACGTTATATGTTGTGTGAAATTATTCATCATGTTTTAAATACTTTTTTAACATTATTGTTAAATAACACCTAAACAAAAACAATCCTAAGTTTTCTAACATTTTCACCGGTCACCGGTATAGTCACCGGTAACTTTTTGTGCTGTGGTATGTACTGATAGAGAAATCTTAACTACCTACCATCTTAAGGCACCCCCTGACAAATTAACATAACTGCTGTTTTGATGCTTGTAAATACTTAAACAACAAGCGATGTCACTCGCATGTTGTTAACAAAATCATTTTTCCTCAACGACGACGACAAAAGTATGTCAACTCGGCAACATCGCCATAACATATAAAAAATCGTAAGTTTACTGTAGGTGAACGTACTCTTGACCAAGTACAGATAATTGTTAGCGAAACCATTTATAGGGACATCAGCGTGGTCGGTCATGGCGCAGCAAATATCTAAGATATACGTGCTATGGTATATCGTAAACTATAATAAGCGGGGTTAGACTTCCCAGCTACAGGCAGTTAGATATTTCTTATACCTCCCAATCCATTCGTATGAGCAATATCCCTTTCCGTCCATTACCATCCCTTGTTGCCTACCTTTCCCATTCAATATTCACCTACTTCTCCCAATTCTCCCATATTTAATTCCCAAAGTTCTAGGCGGACGGCAATAGGCTTGCCTCCTATTACGGGAGTGGGACTAAAATTATATTTGGCAAAATGTGGGAGTTTTAAACGCCTCTGCCTACCCTTTCAGGGATACAGGCGTTATACATATACACACATACATATATGAATAACGCCTGTATAACAAGAAAACATTGGTCTGTTTCTGTATAAACTGTTGATAAAAAAATGGGATGTTGATTGTTGGATGAGATTTCTAATGTAACTTACTTAAAGTAAGGTACATAAAAACCTATTTCTACGTTTTATTTTATTTGAGATATTTTATGTTAACATAATTCTTATTTACGCCGTGATAACTTACCATGGTTCCTATTAGTTACTAGAAAATATGACTAGGTTACAAATTCAAGTGTCTATCTATTATCTCAATATCTTGTCATAACCAATCGGCTTACGACGCTTATGACGCGTCAGTTAAAAATAAGCCCTTCTATTTAAATTTCTGAAAGACACTTTGAAATTCTCAATAAATATAATAATTATAATTCAACGTTTCCTAACATGTCCCTTCAGTTGTGACATTTAGCTCATTCAAACAATAACTTTCATAAATGAACGTAATTCTCTACGTCTGTAATGTTATATAATTCAAACCATCGAATAACTTTACAATGGTAATGAACGAGTTATTCCGTTCTTATAATAAATTACTGGTTCAAAAGGTGCCTTGCGGTTTCATTTCGTTAATGTAATATTGTTTAATAAATTAAACAATTCTTGCGAAATGGAGCGGTTCTTGATGCGGGTTGATGCTTAAATAGCGGTTTTTTGATTATAGATAATTTATTTGTTTTGCGTGATATTGTTTGTTACTTAATTTGATGTAATGGAGTTGGATACAATTTAAATTCCCTTACATGTACTTTCGTCATTAAACAACGTAAGATGAAGGGTTTAAGTTGCTTCAATTGCTTCTACAGATGATATTTTGCTGTATAATTAGAAGTAAACACAGGTTTTAGGTTATTAGACGGAGGTAGAACACAAGTATATTGTTCGAACCAGGGCTGCAAAAATGGGAAATTATCTGCGCATTACAGAAAACAGCGCTTAGACCACATTGCTTGCTGGTAGTAATAAGTATGATGAACGTATAGGTTTTACTTTACATCAAACTGTGTTATTATAAAACGTTTTATATATTGTCATATAACATTATTTTATACTTTTTTATGGTATAGGGGGCAAACGAGTAGACGGGTCACCTGATGGTAACGCCGCCCATGAGCACCTGCAACTCAAAAGTCACAAGTGCGTTGCCGGCCTTTGAGGTGAGAGTACGCTCTTTTAACCTCTTTGTACCTTAAAAGGTGGGACAGAGGAAAAGGGAAGGGTTAGGGCCTCCGGTAACCTCACTCACTCGGCGAAAATCAATGAAAGCATTGCTTTACTGCCGGTTTTCTGTAAGGCCGTGGTATCACTCCGGTCGAACCGGCCCATACGTGCCGAAGATAGCTCTCCCACTGGCTTAAACTGGCTTTTTAAATGTTGGTTAAAACAGAGATCAGACTCTGCAGTGATTGATTGCAAGATGGGAAGTCTGCAGACATTTTTAATGTATTTAAGTTACAACATTTAATTTCAAACTCGAATAGTTTGACTGAAATATACTGAATGGATGGATTACCTTAGAGGAGTAATAGTCATTTCAGCCCATAGGTTAATTGCTAAGAGTCTCGACCAACACCTTCAGAGGCTCACGTTACGCAGTTGTATTAAGAGCCTGATGCAGAAGGCTGTCCTCCTCGATACGGCACGCATAGTGAGGAGGTTTCAGTCTCTGGAACCCTAACCACCGACAGCTTGGTCCCTGTACCCGATACCGGTAGGACAATTTTTTTATATTTTTAAATATATTTTTTTATATATCTATCTGTATTCTTTCTATCTATCTATATCTAAATGTATTTAAAAATGTTATTTTTGTGTATACCTATTTGAGTGAATAAAGAGAATAATAATAATAACTAGACACATCTCACACACGGCCGTCTGATCCCAAACTAGGCAGAGCCTGTACTATGGTAACCAGCCTGCTGATAAACATACTTACATTTAAACATACATACATTATATGCTGATATACATATTATAGATAAATTACACACCACACACACAGTAATATTTTATTTAAATTTAAATAGGAGCAATATTTTTTTTTTAATTTAAAAAAAAGTTTGACCACTTGGAATTGTGTAGAGATGCAGCTTCACTCTGCATTCTCCATCGCTAAATTCCCAGCGCTACAAAATTTCCAACCCCACCATTTAGATAATTGGCACTCCACCACGGTGCGCTTCTCCAGGAACTTTTTGCCTCACCCGACCAATATATCATTGATGAAATGATGATGATAAAATTATCGCCTGCGTTATTTTCGGACCAATACGACCTTCAAACTTTCAAGAAAAGAGCGTACTCTCACCTCAAAGGCCGGCTACGCACTTGTGACTCTTGAGGTGTCCATGGGCGATGGTAGTCACAATCAGGTGACCCATCTGCTCGTTTGCTCCTTATACCATGAAAAAACAAATGGATTCACAAATGGCGAAGATATCGCGTAACATACACAAAATTCTGCTCCTCTAACACTCCTTTTTAAGTCAGTTAAAAAGCAAAGCTTAAGGCACTTTTTAACTATCTTAAACCTTGTTTTTTGGTCTTCTAACCACCTTTGAAGTGACAGATCACATTTACGTCATATTTTTCCAGTGGTACAACAAAGATCCTTTCATACCGTGTCGGTATAACGACGCCTTCACAAAGACTGCACACACGACAAAAGCTTACAATCTTTTGTCAACGATTTAAAATGACTGCTCTTATCTTTCACGTAGCTTTATGAGTAAGCCTCTTTGCGTTTCATGCTGATTTTTCTATAAATACACTTATTTTTCCATTTCTTTAAGATGTAGTACAGTGTATAACTTATTGATGAGGTAAAGCAAATATAATCAACATTTTTTTCTAGCCGTCAAAAATGTTTAAATCCTAATCGTTACTATTTATTATATACTAATACTAGTACTAAAATACCAGTTTGGTGTGTCTAGGTCACTTGACTACACGGATAGCGCAATGGCTAAAGTGGCTAACTCGCCACTAAGCCACAGCGTGTCACGGGGGTTCAAGTTCACATGGTACAAAAATTTGTGTACTGTCTACAAATAATTATCCCGAGTCTTGATTTTCTTTTTTTGTCCGTTTTTGAAATGTTTGTGAGGTTCCTGCGACACTGGTATTATTTCTGGTGCTGGAGTTGTCTTATAAACAAAACACCATCTCTAATGAGTCCCTTATAATAACCACTAGTTATTATACAGGACGTAGTAGTAGTTATAAACTATAGTCTAGAATATTTAAATCTAAATATCACGGCAAACAACGTGGTAAAACCTCGCGACTGCCTGTTGTTTTGTTTTTTTGCAATGAGATGTTATTACTTTAATATACTACGCAAGTGGTATTTGTCTTTGGTTTCGCTGGTTTCCATGTTCTCTACTTACGTGAAAATGACACGAAATTAAACGATAATTGAAAATTATTAATCATCGCACTAATATTAAAAATGTGAAAGTTTGGATGGATGGATGGATGTTTGTTATTCTTTCACGCAAAAACCACTAAACCGATTGCGATGAAACTTGGTATGTAGATAGCTGGAGACCTGGATTAACGCATAGGCTACCTGTTTATCCCGATATTCCCACGGAATCGAGGATATTTCTATGTTCACAAACCATAATTTTTGTAAAACCTTTTATATTAATATGAGACATTTAAGACATGTAAAAAAGATACGGTTGGCTGAAGTTATATTAAATACATAACATATTAAAAGGTACTTAAAAACACAATTTTATAAAAAACTTTTAGAAGGCTAGTTTCATATGATTACAAAGTTAGAAAGCTCCTAATGAAAAACTCTGTACTTGTACCTAAAAATTGTAAAAGAAATACCACTTACCACAAATTTTCCTTTGTGACTGTACTCAGAGTAAAACGCAAAAACACACTTATAATTTCAAAGAAAATCGTACGCTTTGATTATTCAAGTCGTTCGAAATGTGCACGAATTTGATATGTTTGTTTTTTAATGTTTTTGGAGCCCTTTGAAGAGTTTTAAAGTTGTTTATTTGCTCAAATAAGCGCAACTTCACTCATGTGCGAATTTTGCACGAATTTGTGGATACATAAAGCGGCCGTTTAAAACCTTCATTTTTCCTTCTGACCTGAAACACAGCGTCAACGGAATGAACTAACAAATGTATTATATTAGTTATTTTTAGATCTTTATCTACTTAAAATCCTAATGATTTCTGTATTTTTAACCGACTTCAAAAAAGAAGGAGGTTCTCAATTCGACTGTGTTTTTTTTTTATGTTTGTTGCCTCAGAACTTTTGACTGGGTGAACCGATTTTGATAATTCTTTTTTTATTTGAAAGCTGGTGCTTCCCATGTGGTCCCATTTCAATTGGTCCAGTTCTGACAATGGCATCCATGAGAAAACCATATATAAGTATTTTATGGAATAGTTCTTTTTTGTTGAAGTCGATTTTTTTTTGAAAGAATTATTAGGGTTAAGATATCTTATTTTAATTATTTTCAGACAATTAATAGATTGATAATCACAATCACTAGTTAATAATTTGGGTTATGCAAATATGATCATGTCTTACGAGTGTCGTTCTAAATTCTAAGTTAAGTGGCTATAACGCTTTCGACGGAATGTTCATATTCTTTCTCTATCTAAAAGAACGTTTCTGAGATCATCAGAGAACAGTTTACAGACAAGTTCTTTTTGTTGTATTTTATTTGCCCTTTTCGCTAAGAACCCTGCCAAAATATATTTCGAGTAGTGGACTGGACTCATGATAGACGGAAACTATAAAAAGTTATACCAAGGTTTCAATGGTGCAACTTGTCCATTACAACATAACCATTAATAAATTTATCAACTGCTAGTTCTACGTTTACGTTCTACATTTCACGGACTCTAAAAAAAGAAAATTCTCAATTCGATAAATTAATTTTCAAACTGATTTCTTTTCGGAAAAGTTCAATGGCAAGCGTGGCTATTTAACCTTAAAATCGGTTGTGTTATTTTTATAATACATAAGTATATTGTTGTAAATGTGTATTATTTTTTGTTTTGCTCTAAAGGAACAACAATAATTATAACAACACACGGTCGTCTGAGCCCAAATTGATCCCAAACCAGACTGTTGATAAACATTCTTACTATTCCTTATTAATATTATAAATGCGAAAGTAACTATGTCTGTCTGTCGCCCTTTCACGCCAAAACTACAGAGCCGATATGAATGAAATTTGGTACACAGATAGTCTGCAGCCTGAGAAAGGACATAGGCTTTTTAATGCGAAAAAAGGGGTGTAAAGGGTTGAAAGGTGGGGATGAAAAGTTGCATGGAAGTATCGTCATATTTAGAACTAGAAGCTTGAAACTTAATTTTGTAGGCTGTTGATTCGATATAAATACATTATTCCAAGCGGACGAAGTCGTGGGCACAGCTAGTACTTTATATTTCTAAATACATTCATATTATAGATAAACTACAGACAGAGAACAAATGATCATGTTCATCACACAATTATTAGTCCTGGGAATTGAACCCACGATCTCTGGCTCAGCAATCAGGATCTCTAACGACTAAACCAACAGGCCAGTCATATAGAATAAAATATATTTAAAAGTTACTTGTTTTAATGATCAGTTAATTTAGTTACACCACAATCATTCGTACTCATAAATTCCATTTTCAGTAACTAATACAATAAAGAAGAAGAATACTAAGAAGTAATAAATCTTTAAAAACTAAACCTGAATATCAATTGTGTTACCAATAAGCAATTGCAGATTCAATAACTTTATTACGTTCCTTCTTATTGAAGAAAAGGCTCAGTGGAAATCTCGAACTTAATAATAAAATTGGAACGAGAAAATTTGGCGATCCCAGTCACAGGTGGCGCTTATACAAGATTTTATTTCGATTCATTAGACAAATGTTCGGCTTCTGTTCCAATAATTGGGTTAGATACAATTTTGCTGATAGGGCTGATTGTCTTATTGAATTTATGTTTTGTTTTTGATCGTCCTAGGAAAGTTTCACACTGAATATTGCATTCGAAACAGTACATAATTACTGTAAGCATATTTTGTCATAGAATAAGCACAAGATCAGACAGCACATTGTCAAGCATCTACGTGTCGTCAAAGGACTCTGGCGATCTTAGTCACCAGAAAACATTTTTATGTCAGCAGCTACGTTTTAAATTTGAACTATCGATCGTGTATGTAGGAGAAATAACTCAACGTTTTTTACATTGGTTACTAGCAACCCGCCCCGGCTTCGCACGGGTAGCAAAGACATCTTCAACAATTATCAACATATTTCAATCAATTTATACAAAATCTTAACAAACTATACACCTAAACCTTTCTCATGAATTACTCTGTCTATTAGTGAATACCTTATGAAAATCCGTTATGTAGTTTTTCAGTTTACTGCGAACAGATAGACAGAGGCGGCGGGGGACTTTGTTTTATTCTATGTAGTGAAGTGTAACTAACTTTATTAGTATTCTTCTGCAAGATTTTTCACGAAATATTTAATTAATAGATTTTGTCGTCCAGTATCCTCGCTTTCAACTGAAGTATCATAGTATATTCTACTTTTGCTTGGCATATCACTAACAGAGCTGGACGCATGTGCGAACATCATCATCATGATTTTGTGTAATTATAGCTCACCATATTTTATCAAGGATTCTTTCAAACATTCGGAAAGGATATATGAAAATTATTAGACGAAAAATTACAAGACTTAGTGTCCATCGAATCTTTTTTCATATCATCAACCACAGTTTGTCTTGTTTTGCCACATAAATCAAATATTTAAATACATATTAGTACCCTTCTTCATTTGAACATGATATTATGATAATTCTAAACAATTATTTCCTTGACACACTCAACGTATATAATTATATATACTACTACAGAGACAGGCTTAGGACATATTGCGACCCTTATAATATAAATGTACATACCACGAATATCTTTGTGGTAACATAATGGTAACTATATGGCTACGCTGTAATTATACGGGACTAGAAACGGGTCCTTTGGAGATCAAATGTAAATTAATTGTTGTTATAATATATTGAGTTATAAGAGGAGTACATTATAATGGGACTTCCTACTACTATAGGAGAAAGCACGGTATTTTATTTAACTTGCAATCTTTGTTAGTTTAGGTCAAATCTTGCAAGCTGAATTAAAACCTCTTAGTTAGGTACGTAAGTTATCATTTTATTTGCCGGACTTGTAGGTACATTCAGTCAAAAATATTAAAGGCTAGCTGTGCCCGCGACTTCACCCGCGTGGAATAGTGTATTTATATCAAATCAACAGCCTAAAAAATAAGTTTCAAGCTTCTAGCTCTAAATATATATATACGATATTTGCATATAACTTTTCATCCCCTCCTTTCAACCCCTTAGACCCCTTTTTTCGCATTCAAAAGTAGCCTATGTCCTTTCTCAGGCTCTAGAATATCTGTGTACCTAATTTCATTTAAATCGGTTCAGTAGTTTTGGCGTGAAAGGGCGACAGACAGACAGAGTTACTTTCGCACTAATATTAGTAAGGATTGTAGATGCTCCAACAGGTATAGCAGCCTTTAATGTTAATGATTTGACAATTCATAGATTATTACCAGTTAATTACCAGTCGAACACAAGCAAACGCCTAAATATTAGGCGCCTTCCCGATAAAATCCTCCAAGTTCTACAATCGGATATAAAACACGTTGTTTTATTTATAATCGATGAAGTCAAGATCAATGATATCAAATGACACCTTGGCTAACATACCTCTACGTTTGTCAAAAATATTCGATACCATGGATAAAGAAAACGGTTGGTTCGGTAAACTAAATATCTTAGTTCTTGGAGAACTTCTACAACTCCCACCGGTAAAGGAAAATTCACCTTTTATAAAATTGACGTCTCCAGAAGTTGAAAAGCTAATAGGTTCTCTTCATTTTCCAATCTGTTGGGAACATTTATTTTAATACCAGGAATTCACGCAAAACATGAGGCAATTGAATGATATAAATGCTTCTACGAATACGAGTAGGAATCACTACACACGGAGACCGACGTATATTATCGGAACGTTTGATTCCACTGAAATCATATTCAAACGAAGGTAGGTTACATGAAATTGCTGAATATCATAGCCGGTTTCCTGCCGTACATTTACATACAGTTTGTTTGCTATCTACGAGAAACATGGCTCATTAACTAAATTACGCCATGTTGCAAGCTATCCCCCATCCGGAAATTAAACTTATTGCCACAGATAGTGTAGATTGCCCGAGGTATCTTGCAAAAAAAGCTCGCGAGTGCATTGATAAGTACGAGGAGGTTGCTTCTATGATATCAGGATTAGAAAAAACTATAGTTTTTAAAAAAGAAGTGAAAGTGATGCTTAAACGAAGTATAGACGTTTCTTTGGGTCTTGTAAGCGATGTCATAGGCAGCAGCAGGCGGATTCAAACAATAAAAACAAGAAAAATTGGCATCATTTTTATAGTGAAAAAACATTATCATGTAAAGTAACGCCAAGACGAGTACATATTGCTCGCAATATAAAAAAGTTAGCAGATCTGATGAAGGGCCAAGCTCCTAACTCTACGCGCCCTAACCTAACACTATCTAACGCTCATCATAGCGTATAGCGTCCTGCGTGAATCCTAGTCTTAAGTTCTCTACAAATCCTACACCTTAGTCAAAATGTGTGGTCAAAATGTGAGATGTGTGGACGTAGATAGATAGATAGAATATTCTTTATTGTACACCATTCATCGAAATTCATTAAAACAGCTTTCATAAATTTCCATGTTTTCCATGTATTTTAATTTGTATTCTGTATTCAAACATCTCGTCGCCTGTGTTATAAGGTTAGGCATTAATAGTTATTGCAATTCGAAACATGTAATTACCAAACGATGTTCCAGTTTCAGCACATGAGTACAAAGAGCTATAATCATGGGAATTATATTGTGTGACCCTATTGAATTGACCCGGTATTCGGAGCAGATGATTGATTATGCGTGATTCGATTGAACGACTCATTACAAATAGTCCTTCCTCGTACTCTCTAGATATAAGCGCGAGTATTCAATAACAGCAACGTTAGTGAATACTTAATTTGGAATTAATAACCTTTTACAATAAGCGGAGTGAGTACTAATTTGAAAATAGTTTTTTACTTTATTAACAGTTTTTGCTATAAAAGTACACAAATGATAAAGAAAAATAACTTGATCACAAAATAACAGTAAAAACTCTTTTTTTCTTCTTCAACTCTTTAGGTAACTACTGAGAAAAGAACCTGGTAATAAGAAACTTATAGAAAGTGTTACTTCACATAAATTGACGCGGGTAGCAGAAAATAAGGTACTACAACTATTACATAAACTGGTAAAAGAAAAATATTAAAATTTACATTATAAAACTTACTGAGTACCCAAGTCATAAGTCTGTGTGTTATTTATTTACATAGTCAGATATTTGCGATAACACAATACAAAGTATATATTATATACTATTTGCTTTTCAATATATTCCCATGAGTGTAGCCTAGACCAAAGAGATTAAAATTTTTACGCCTTTAATCTTTACTAAACATTTAATTTAGTAAATATATATAAAAATATAATATTTATTCAATTACTTGCCATGACATGACTTATTCTAAACTTAGAATTTTTTCGAGCCTTTTTAATTCTAATCCTTTAATTTTTTTGCCCCTGTACTTCCGTATAAGTTTTAGACATTTAATTTAGATGTCAGGAACAAGTTTCGAGATCATAAACTGGCGTCACGTTTACGAACACTGTAATTAGAAAAAGTCGTAAAACTATGGACTAGGGCATAAACGACGGTACGGAAAGAATTTACGGACTTTTCTCGGAGAACACGTAAAAATTTTTAGGTTACGGCAATTTATGATTTTTGTTTTAGAAGATAAAACTAAGGAGGATTATTATTGTTGCGTATACTCTTTAAATATGGAGGGCAGTTTACAAGATCTTGAATTGATTAGCAAACGTCGTTTCTGAGTTATACTAACCAAGTTTTGTAACTATAGTTTTTAGGTAATAGCAATAGTAGGTCTATTATTTTTGGCTGTGTGAACAAATAGCATAAAACAGTTTCGTAACAAACATTTTACGTTACATGAAAATCCGTACATGAAGAGAAAAGAAAATTCGCTGACTAAATATTAACAAAAAAATATTTTGAAAACTAGATCTAGCTTATTACAGAGGGTAACCGTGATCAAAATAATTATAGTTTAGTAAAACTAAAAACACGCTTTAATGGCAAACCGAATTAAAAAGTAAAAAATAATTTTACTCCACTTTCACCTCTTGGCTTTATCATCAAACCATCGTTACTAAGCCAAATCTGTTGAATAGTAATACCAATGTATGCACATACACAGCAAAGACTAAGGCTGCGTTGCCCCCAGAGATGTGCGAGTTAACTGAGCGGTGCGAAGTAAGATATGCGTGTATGTTTTTCCACTGATCCATGTTTTCCGTACAATACACAGCACACATCCTTCGCACATATCCCTCGCACACATCTCTCGCACACATCCCTAGCACACATCTCTCGCACACATCCCTCGCTTGTTTTGTACGTACTAAAACCTCGCTCCGCTAAGCCGCTAGGTAAATGAAACAATTCTACTGGTTCTTAACAAGCAAATCCCTCGCTACGCATCCTCGCACATCTTTGGTGGAAACGCAGCCTTACTCATAGACTTAGACTTTAGTTTTTTCTTTGTGACATTTTATCAGATGTATCTATGTACAACAGTGACCAGTAATTTGAGAGAAATGAAACAAAACAGCAGAATCTAAGCATTGTTGGTTTAGACTGTTTTTTTTATGGTATAATGGGCAACCGAGCAAACGGGTCACCTGATGGTAAATGACTACCGCCGCCCATGGGCACCTGTAACTCGAGAGTCACAAGTGCGTTGCCACCCTTTAAGGTGAGATTAGGAGAAGAGGGGGAGAGGGGGGAGGGAAGGGTTAAGGCCTCCGGTAACGTCACACGAAATTCAATGCAAGCATTGTTTCACTGCCGGTTTTCTGTGAGGCCGTGGTATCGAGCGGAATCGAGCTGGCCCATACGTGCCGAAGCATGGCTCTCCCACGTAACAAATATGTTTACTTAAAATGAAAAATAGTGGTTAGACGGTTTACTTTACACTGGTAAATAATAGCTATGATTTTTAAATAAATAAAAATTAAATAATTCCATTTCTCAATATGACTACAACATAACTAGTGGAAATTGATTTTAATGAAATAATTAATACCTAAATTCCCGTTTCTCACTCACTTCCAGTCCACTCTTAAGAGTTTAGAGAGAAATTATGGTAGTTTCAATTCTAGAAGAAATTTGCTGTGTCCCACCTCGTACGTAATAAAATCGTACTAACGTTATTATTAAGTACATGGGAAAAGGCAAAATGTACTTTTTCTATGCATAAAATGATATGAAAATACTTGTATTCGAGTTATACAATCTGCAAGTATTCCACAACTTCATAAATTGTTCGCCTCTATTTCTTGAAACTCTAGATTGCATGTACACACGTACAGACTTTATCTTTAAATGTTTCCTTTGAGTCCTATTACTTTACAGCCAAAGAACACAAGGTTATATAAAAGTAATAAGTTACCGTTACATAAATTTTGTCTGTCGTTTATTATCTAGGAAGATGTATTGCAGGAAAACTTCTCAAATAATAATTTCGCCGCCATTTTGTATAAAAACTGACTTAGTTCTTTACTTTACCGTGGTAAGTTTTTCTACTTAAACAGACCATTTTTAAACAATAATGAGTTTAAATTAAAAGAAGAATGTAGGGCCATTGTTGTTGTAAGTATAATGAAAGAGATAGGTTCTGTAAATTAACGACAATTGGTGTTCAATGAAATGAAATAAAAGCTTTCAATTTTGTGGGTCACAATATGACACTTGTACACTTAAGCTAGAATATACATTTTATGCCTGTTTTTCAATGCCATGGTTAATTCAATAGCCTTAGAGAAAGAACCAGATAATAAAACTCACGGCCATGATTTTCAAAGGCAAATTTTATTTTTAGAAACGAGACAAGAGTGCGGCAATTTTAAAGCCCCTGTCGTTTAGTGTTGTGAAAGCATCGACTTACGAAAGAAACATATTATGTGATCAATTGTGGACTCTACAGAAATATATAATATTTTGTATAACTCTACACAATCCATACTACCAAAGATCAGAGGTAATCCAATAATAGGTGATTGTATAAATTTAAATGAAATAAAAATATAAGTTGCCATCGCCTAAGATGCTGTTTGCCAGAACGCTTGAATTTGAATGTATGTAAGATAAGATGATGGGTGTAGGGATAAAAGTTATGTCCTACACTGTATAAGCAGTGGCGTGTATTTACTAATTTGTCCTTTTTATACTATTTATTGAGCGCATGTCACTTTTAAGTGAAAAGTTGAATATTATGTTTTATAAACATAATCATAGCATATAGGTGTGTTGTTACCTATCTTTGTAAATGTTGCCTAAGTGACCTGTGTGCTTTTGATTTATATATTTATAATAATATATTTATGTATAAATAATATGCTTCGTCAACCGCGTTGAATTAAGCTAGAGCCATCTATTATAATGCGACCTTTAGAACTTCTTACTAATTACATTAATAGTTATGCAATAAGTCGTTATTATATCTACATATATATAAAAATCGTGTAACGTTGTTGATGAATGAACCGACTCAAATCAAATTTCGCACGAAGCGGTGCAGTTTGATCCAACTTGAGAGATCGGATTGTTTCTTTTTTTTATTCCAAATTTGACCTAGCCAGCAAAGCGTCACCGGGTAGCCAGCAAATATATTTAAAAAATAGTTTATAAAGATAATCGAATAAGTACCTAATAGACCTTGTTGTAAAGACTTATTACTATGAACATTTTCAGATAGCTTCCACATTGTAGAAAACCCTTGCTCCCATTGAGATCCCACATGTTAAAAGAAGGTTTAATAGACACGCATATTTATTTACTACTAGCTATGCCCGCGACTTCGTCTGTGTGGAATAGTGTATTTATATCGAATCAACAGCCTAAAAAATAAGTTTCAAGCTTCTAACTCTAAATATGACGATACTTCCATACAACTTTTAATCCCCATCTTTCAACCCTTTACGCCCCTTTTTTAGGTTAAAAATAGCCTTTGTCCTATCTCAGGCTCTAGACTGTGTATCAAATTTCATTTTAATCGGTTCAGTAGTTTTGACGTGAAAGGGCGACAGACAGACAGAGTTACTTTCGCATTTATAATATTAGTAAGGATCAGTAAGGGTTAAGTGAACGTGTACTTGTTTCCCATCCCTACAATATAAAGAGGCATGAAATATCATGCATTAAAGTAAAAATACTAAAGCTTAGTATAAAACTCTTAGAAAAAATAGGTAATCCGCACTAGGCCGGTTTAACATCAAACAAAAAACAAAGGACGTGAACCTGCGTATTTTGTCAACACAGGCCGTTGTACGTTTGCGAGGCGAATATTTATAAAGGTGAAAATTTCAGAGAGAACACAGAGGGCTCTGTGTGTATGAATATTTGATGAAGCAGTCAGATAATGTGGCATTCTATTTTCGATTTCTTTGTTGCTTTCACGGCGTGATTTTTATCAGATTTATTAGTGTTTTATCTTAAATCATACAGTGTTTAAAAAAAGTATTAGCATTAAATTTTTAAAGCATAACATTATTCAATGTATAAGATAAGTAATTGAAGTGCTTGTTTGTTTTCTTGAAAGAAAATCTTCAGCATAAAGTGTATTCTAATACCGATCGAACCGATTTGTATATTGCAAAAAAATCTTAACAGTTCAGTTGAATTACTAGGTTCCAATATATACAATTGCAAGAGATTCGAAAACAAGCATAAAAAACTACAAAATTAAAATACCTTGATTCAATAATCCATTTTTTATGGTATATTGGACAAACGAGTAGACGGGTCACCTGATGGTAAGTGACTACCGCCCACGGGCACCTGCAACTCAAAAGTCACACTTGCGTTGCCAGCCTTTAAGGTGGGAGTAGCGGAAGAAGGGAAGAGAAAAGAGCTGATAATCTTTGAACAACTGAAAAGCTTTTTTTAGCTAAGAACACTCCCGATTAAACCACCTTTAAAAAAAAAACTAAATTTAAATCTGTCCATCCGCTTAGGAGGACACAGACAGACAAAATTTATATATATATAACTAGCCGTCCCCGCAATTTCACTTGCGTTTATAGACAATGCTCCGGTTCTTGGTCGTAGCGTGATATTACATAGCTTATAGCTTTTCTCGATAAATGGGGTATCCAAGACTAAAAGAATTTTTCAGTTCGAATCTGTAGTTCCTGAGATTAGCGCGTTTAACCAAACAAGCTCTTCAGCTTTATAATATTAGTATAACTCTTTTTTGCGTCGAGTACAGAATACAAATAGTACCTACAAGTGGTAGGGGGTTCAAATATATATGATAAAAAATACTGTGCGACTAATGTACTATTTAATTTTAAAGTATGTTATTATCTTTGGTGACAAAATTAAAGTGAGAACTATTATGCTATGTTTTAATGACAATTACAAATATATCAAGCACTGACAGAGGAAAAGCCTTACTGAAGCTGAGCTTTGAGCATGCTTGCGCACGTATGAGCCGACTCGACTCCGCTCGTTACCACGGCCTCACAGAAAACCGGCCGTGAAGCAATGCTTGCATTGCATTTCGCCGCGTGTGTGAGATTACCGGAGGCCCTCTCCCTTATTCCCGTCCTTCCCCTTTCCCCCCTCTTCCCACTCTTCCCCCCCTCACCCTCTTCTCCTACTCCCACCTTAAAGGGCGGCAACGCACTTGTGACTCTCGAGTTGCAGGTGCCCATGGGCGGCGGTAGTCATTTACCATCAGGTGACCCGTCTGCTCGTTTGCCCCCTATACCATAAAAAAAAAAACTGAAACAAAAGCAACCTATTTCTACACAATTTAAGTAATCTCTTTAAAAACTTATAGCGACTAAGAATCCAAATAACCTAGTTTTTAAGGAGATAAAATTGGAATCCTCACTTCCTCAGATAGAGCTAGAAAATATATATAATATTTCTTTGTTCTGAAATACAACAATTTCTTCCAAGTTTCATAACGTGTCAATTTTTCCTTCACTGAATAAACGCCAAAGGAACTCCAAAGTATAACCATTCGAGGTACACTAACTATAATTGCAGCCTCCGGTTAAAAAGGAGTGAGATGAAAGGACACTCCACTCATAAAGGCACTGAGATCTCGTGAATGGGAACTGACAAAGTGTTTCACACACTCAAAAAGATCTTTATTTTGAGGAATGTAAGGTTCAATGTTGGTGATATTTCTGGTATAAGTAACATTTACGCACCACAATGTCTAGTTTTCTGTCTGGATTGCCGTGGAAAAGGTTAAGCCGTTGTAACTAAAATGCTGGCAGCAGTCAATGAGATGAAAAGCATTTCGTTAAATACAGGGGAAGATTTAAGCTTTTTTTTGCAACTAATGTTACATGAAGTTTAATTAGGTGTAAACTTTGATATAAATGAAGAACGATTTGTTTTAGAGCCTTTTTTACTTTACTTTTAGTGTCATGTGAAATTATATTTTTAGGTAAAGTTATTTTTCCTTTCATACTACGACTCGACCAGGTTTAACTAGAATACAAAATTATTAAAAAAATGTAGACCAATTTTATTTAATTTTACACTTAACGTTAAACCATAAAGATATAATTCGAATCCATTCACTGGTTCTCAAAACTAACCCGAACGTATTTATTTCTTTAAAGGAAATACACGGTCATCGACATACCTACTTACAAAAATAGCAACTTCTACTCTACTCTCAACTAAGATCTCCGACATCATGAAATTTGCTTCGCTGATATTACATTAAGTAAACTTAGCCTCGTTGTACGCTGAATTAAAAAGTCTTTTCAACTCCTTAATTCAATCTAAGTAATCGATGCAACATTATTTAGATAAACTACGTGAGGGTTGTTAAAGCTAAAAAAGCTCGACACGATTCTACTACAATTTATAAAAATATCTCCTTCAGTAGTAATCTTTAACACCGGTGTGTAATTTCGCGTAGTAACGATACGTTCTGCAATTGCTTTAATTAGATAGCAAAAAAAAACGACAAGTAATAAGTCTCACGATCAAGAAAATAACGTCATTTCATGTAAAATTGATTTTAACTTGCAGTCAGTGGGAACTGATTGCGATCGTGACCCTTATTTGGTGATCAGCTACTGCTACATAATACGCGGACTTCACGAAGTTTGTCGGAGTGTACTTGAAAAATGCACCCTGCAGCAGTGTATACAGCAGAAGACTTTTTCTTAGCTCGGTTTTATCTATGAAGATAACCGAATCCGTTTATTTCCTATTACTGCAGATAAATGTAATTATTAATTACTGGCTTTTGCCAGCAGCTGCACACACTAAAGTAATTTTTCGATATTACTACACTTTTACTATTTATTTCTACATGAAATGTATATAGGTCTTCTTTTCTGTATCCCTGACAACGTTTATGCAAAATTTGCATGATACTCGGTTGTAACTGACAGTCATATTTATAATATTCGTATTGGTATAGGGATCTGTTTCCGCATTTAGACTCACAGCCGGTCCATTATGCGTTAACTATTTGAGCCAGCCTAGCCCCTTCCAGAAGCACATAAGCCTCCTGGGGCGTTCACAGGCTTCTAGGAGCAGTATTTATAATATTAATTAGTTAATTATGATTTATTTGTCAATTTATTTATTTGGGAAAAACAAACAGTTATACATTTTTCTTTTTTTTATTAAAATACATTAATATTTAATTTTTTAGTTTTAAGATTTACCGTGTCACGATGCTTTGTTTTAAGGTATTTGCAGTTTCATAATCAACACACACTTGTTCTTTTTACAAAACATTTCTATCATCTATCTCATTAATCTATGATACGAGTACTGAGCAGACCAATTTTTGTGACTCTAATGATATATTCGTCGATCCTGTGGCAAAAAATTGGCGCTTATATACCTGACGGTTTGATTAATGAGTCAAGCTAATTTTTAGTGAGGTTTTTGCTCAGTAGTTATTCTCACTAGTATTACAAAGAATTTGCCCATTTAGCTACTACTTTCCTACGTTGGTCAAAAAATATGGCTAACCAAATGTCGTGTGTTATACACGTCTACTACTACTTATGATAGACTCAAGATTTGAAAAAAAAAGGAAATAATATAATATATATATATATATACGATCAAAAGTGATTGAAGTTCGCGAAATCTAATAATGTTATTTGTGTGTTTTGAGGAACTCATCAGTAGTGAAATGATTTGATATGCGTGTCATAATTTATTTTCCCTTCCAAGCTAAAGCTCCATCTTTCTTTCCGTATCCTGAAGCCCTCGTAAATTACTTTTATTTTAACATTACTTAGAAAACATAATCTTTGAGTTTTCATCACGTACTAATCACTTTAATTAGTTCATTATTACATCCTGTCGTACAGCGTAATTGATCATACGTTGTGGGCTAATTAACTCTTATAAAAGAAAGACGTCTCAACAACATACAAACAATTTGAAACTTTAAACCCATAAAGTAGAGTCCAAATTCAAACAGCGTAAGGTTCACGAAGTTAGGAACTTAAAAATTGTAGCTAGTCTTTACGTTATCTTGAACTTCCATTTTATAAGGACGTGAGAGCTCTCTAGGCTGTGATAAGGCGTCTGAGTTAATTGTCCAAGTTCTTAGTTTTGCGTAAAATTTTCATGTGACCCATGTTGAAGTTTAGAAAGACTAATTTTGATATGTGTGTCTTTTGTTGGCAGCTTTCTGCTTTGTTTACCAGTAGCATATTAGGTTGACAAGATTTTGATTTTAAAAATATTTTGTCTTTACTACTAGATATTTTTATATATCTTTGTTATTAATGGTATATAACATGTCGCTTGGTAGTATCTTTGGTTTAAAAGGCCTTTGTGATTTTAAGAGCAATAATACCACTAATCGTTAAATATTATCTAGTGGTATTTCAGTTATAAAAACGTGGATATTTATTTAAAAAAACTAAATCACTGTCAATGTTGTTTTTTCCTTAATTGTTCCGTAATTCATAATGAAAATAATATTATTATTTTTAAACTTCTTTCCCCTTAATTTCTGTTTATTGCCATTAGTAGCATATTTTCAGATGAATGGTACACAATTTACGGTACTCATAAGCAAAGTAACCAGACTTATCTTTGAAAAAAGTATAATCTACTCGTACTTATCTCATAAAAGTATCGCAACATGTACCTACATCTTCGTCGTTCACCTACATCGTACCTACATCTTTCAAAACATTTATCTTTTCAAAATTGAAAAAAATATTAAAAAGAAGTCCAAACACTTTTTTTTAAGTTGATTGAGAGTATTTATAAAATTATGACTGGATGTTTCGTTTTAATTAAAACAATTGATCAATTTATTTACACC
Source organism: Euplagia quadripunctaria (assembly GCA_963859945.1). NCBI lineage: Eukaryota > Metazoa > Arthropoda > Insecta > Lepidoptera > Erebidae > Euplagia > Euplagia quadripunctaria. The sequence continues at coordinate 7,236,163 of OY982583.1, forward strand.
CCGGAGGTCCTTAACTAATAGGTTGAACACAACTGTATTGAATAATATTAAATTGGTCCAAGCTCTGCCGAGAAATTCAGAAATATTGGTCTTCATTTCTCACGGTCTACCCAAATAATTCAGTAAAAGGATAGTCTGAGATAAAGTAAGGCTTTCGAAATAATTGGTAAAACGATAGCTTTAATAAAATAGTACCTTGGTCTGCCAACCCGGTAGCTTTTGGATATCAATAGTAAACAATATCATGAAGGATATATTTGGTGGGTTGCTTGAGTGAGTGGTTTGGAAACAAAACATAACGAACAAATAAAATGTGAACCGTGAAGCTTTTTTTTTGTTTTTCTTTATTTTAAACCTTATAAGTTTATTCAGTTGGGGTTGTGAGCTCCATAAGCTGTTGCTTTTGCTGTTTGTATAACAGTTAAGTAGCAGTTGTGACTAAAGTATTATATGAACCGACTAACCTTCAGCTTAATGCAAATTTAACCTAGATATTCTTGCTTCCAATTTTACAGTGGAAACAAATTCATGTCGAAATATTTATTCTCTAAACATGTTTGTAAATGGAAAAAAAGAAAATATCGATGCAAAAAAAGTACACAATGTTCTAGATACACAATAGAAACGGTTGTTACTGCAACACGAAAAGTATTGTATTTATCAAATCACTAAAGACTCCCAGATGGATCGACGATCTGAAGAAGATAGCTGAGATAGACCGGATATGAAAGGAGGAGGACTGAGTGTTTGACTGTGTAATTCAATGTAATGGTTTTGAGATTTTTTCAGATATTACCTAAAAATAATACAGCATGGCTACTGAATCTTTTAAATTATCTTTGGGTGACTAATAAATTTAATGTAAATAACAAACCTTTTATTAGCAGGTAAAGACTATACCTCCTTTTTCAAACAATCAATCAATCAATCTAGGCTGACCATGTTTGCAAAAAGCAAAACAATTTATGGACAAAGAAAGTAATGGAATGGATACCAATAGATGCAGTCAGGAACAGAGTTCGACCAAAGAAAAGATGGAAAGAAATATTTCGAGAAAAAGGTGGACTGAATTCGATAACCAAAGCTTGAGATCGAAATCTATAGAAAACAGGCAACTACCACTTGATAAAAACCTAACTACCTACCTGAATTAGGTGTCTTAAGTATTAAGCTATATTTTTTTATTTTTTTAACTTGTTACATTAATTTTAATATGTGATCCCACTAATATTATAAACGTGAAAGTTTGGATGGATGGATGGATGGATGGATGTTTGTTACTCTTTCACGCCAAAACTACTGAACCGATTGTGAAACTTGGTATGTAGATAGCTGGAGACCTGGATTAACATATAGGCTACTTTTTAATCAGATATTCCCACGGGAACGGGACTTACGCGGGTGAAACCGCGGGGCGCTGCTAGTTTTATATAAGTAGTAGAATCAAGGCTTTATTTATTTATTTATACCTCTTCTATTCGCATTTACAAAGAAATGGATAACCTAACGAATTTACTGCGTTGGATATTATGAATCATGTTATAATACGCGCAATCAGGTCTTCCATAAAAATGATCTTCGTCGGACCATTTAATAATAAAATATACTGCTAATCGGGTCATCAAAATGCTTTTACAGTTTACGTCAAGAAAGGGCAGCAACCGATCAATCCGATCATGGCTCACGAATCATAAAGCGCAGTACTTTGCTTATAAATAAGTTAGTTAATAATACAAATAAACCTTTCACTAGAATATTTACCAATACTTTTTCCCAAAAAAACGCTTTTAAGTTATAAACTTGTTTAAAATCGATTTACTCGTTCAACTTATGTTCGACTTTAGGCTTAAATAAATATCCATTTTATAAATTCAACAATGTATCCCAAAATCCTTTTACAGAAACAAATGCCCAATAGCTGAGAGAGATACAAAACACTTAAACCCGTCTCGTCCTCAAAGGGCTTTTTGCCTACGGGTGCAATTATAAAGGAACCCTTTGCAGCCTGTTCCATCGCTGTCTCCGTGGACTTACCTCTTTTTGATTCTGTATTAAGCTGACGGACTATTCCAGTTTGGAAAAGCTGAAAATATATGTGCCTTATATTAGAGAGTCAGAGTCATTACTATATATTCCCCATAATAAGCATTTTAGTTCAGTTTTGGCTACTTATAATGTTCCATTAATCAATCAAACTGCACATTATGTGTTAGAGATACCTACAGCAATTTTATTGTATTGAATAGCAAGTTTTCTTATACCTACATTTACGAATAATCACTGTAATAAAATAGCGTAATTTCTCGTATTATGATACTATAAATTTTTCACTATGTTTGGAAGACAAAATATCCTCGCATTTTCTTCCAAAATAACTAATAGTTTTTTTAATTAATAATAAAATTGGTGCTATCATGATATCATCTGATATCATATACATTTTCATACAATTTACTTTTAATTAATTATAAAATTTCATCAAATAATTCAATTTGTAATTGTTACATTATTCTTCGACATGTCATTCATTATTCCATTATCTTTGACTTGTCCTATAGTGTCTGTCATCAGATTTTTATTCAAGTCCATATCGTGCAAAAACTTACTTAAAAGTCATATTCATAAATACATTAAAACTCAAAAAAAAAATTATTTGTTCATAGTTCTTGCTTAAAAATAAATGTATGTATAATGACGGACTTTATGTAAATCCATTTGCTATCAGTAAACTTGTATATGTCCTGTTATAGATAGGGTCTCATTTAAATTCAGTGACTTTTTATATCTAAGATAAACTCACGTGACTTATTTCTTGTACACTTTCTATTTCTTTTTGAAAAGTAGGTTATTGGGTAAATAATATAGTAATTGTTTGTTTGTGCCAAACAACTTGTAATTTGTTTTAGTTATCCTACTTTCTAAAGTTTCGTTAAGTTTGTGTAAACACTGTAATTTATCAAGTTGTGTTCAAAGGTGCTTTTGCCGGCGGGCGCAATAATTGCACTGTTTGGCGAATGCTTGCCTACTAAACATCTTTAGATTTATTTGCTTTGATAAGTTTGTCAGTTACTATTTACTAAAACTCACATATTACACATTAGGCATTACACCAGAAGTTAAGTTTGTGTTTGTGTTAAAGTTAAAATTGTAATTCATATTTGCCGATGAAACTTTAGGTAAATTAATTTGAATTGTCAGTCAATTTTTATTTTGTTGATATGTCAACACAAATTAAAAGTTTCAAGATATTTCAGAATTTACTTTTATTTATAAATTTTCACTAAGTGCCTAAATATATTTTAAGCTATTAACAATCGAAAGTTTTGGTGTGGAAAAGATATAGCATTTTAGTTGAGAGGAATCAGAATGTGTAGCTTAAATATAATAATAACAATTAACAGTCTATTTTGTTTTGTGTTGTTGATAACTGAAAATAATGATGCGTAATAAAAAAAAATATTCACTCAATTTTTATTGTATTAACTCATATAACAAACAAATAAGATTGCAAATGTTAAAAAAATTGTTTATGAAGTATTGACACATAGTACGAGTATGTAAGAATAATATAGGGACAAGAGGTTAGGCAGATAGACAATCGGATGGATAACAAAGGGATCCTATAATGGTTCTGATTTCCCTTTTGAGTTAGGGAACCTTTAAAAGATGAAAATTATTTGTTAGATTAGATCATTGTTAGATCTCTTTAATTTTAGATTTGTCTATGAATAAACCCTTGTCAAAATCGAAGGTTTTGCGACTGTTCTTGACATTACAATTTATTTTACGTCGTCTCGTACTTGTTCAGAATCAATACATTTGTAAACAAATAATATTTCTGTTATTGAGTATTCTTATGTAGTTTAGTAAATTAGCGATGCTTCAATCAATCAATCAATCAGCCTATCATAGTCCACTGCTGGATATAGGCTTCTCCCAATGTGCGCCACAGCACCCGGTCCTCCGCCTTCTGCATTTAGTCTATCCCTGCTACCTTCTTCAAGTCGTAGACGCTTATATCAATGTAATTCTTGTAATACAATAGACGAAAGATTTTACTAGAGAACATTTCAATTTCATTTTTTCATTTTCATGCACAAAACATAGGGTGGGGTCTTTTTGGCGTTTGGAAATTCCATTTCATCGTTACCATCGTGGTATCGAAATCGAATCCAATCAAATCGTAATATCACGAATATGACTTAAGACAGAACAGTGTGCCTCTGGCGGTCTAGGTCGCTTGTTGGACAGTAGACGCCTACACAATAAATTTCGGGGATCTTGTCGCCTCTCTTGTTTAGATAGCGCACGCGGAATACGTCTCGCCACCGTCTCAGGTCATCTAGAATAAGTATAAATTAAACATTAAAAAAACCCGATTTAAAAACAAAACCCAAGAACGTGAAAAAATATATTTTCTATCAATAACCCTAATCATTGAGACTATTCCAATAAACTCAAATTGATGAGAAGTTGGGTAACCTACTGAGTTCAGATGATCTTGCAGCATCAGGTAAAGTTCATCATGTTATTGTAACACAATTGAAGTTCCTAAATATAAATAGGATAATAAATTCCAAATCGCTCAGACCAGTAGAAGTTACTGATATCCCTTCAAGGTTTCAAAAAGAGCTAATGATCTTTAAACGGCAGATTTTCTTGAAATACACATATGTAGCTAAGAACACTATCGATCGAGTCACCTTTATACCTATATTACCTAATACCTAAACTATTCCATTTAGGAGCTATAATGCCACAGACAGATACACAGATACACAATACACACGTTTTATTTTATAACACCTCTCATTTTGGCGTCGGGGGTTAAAAACCACAGCTTCACCCATTAAACCCACGGCACCGCTGTTCTGATATTATGGTAAGCAAAACTCCAAATAAGAGGGGTATAGGGTTTGCTATGCATAAGTGATATCACCATTCATCATTTGTCGAGTCGTGTACTTCTTGCTAACATAGTTCTATAAAACAAATGGTTCAAGATTCTGTTGGGGGTGCTTGGGCGACGGATGAATATAAAGATGGAGCGCGTAATAACGTGTTTATTACTTCACATTCGTACAAAGAGTGTCTTACAAGACTGAACATCGAGTACCATTTATAATATTAGCTTACAGACTACGATATATTTCCCTACGTATGCACTTTACATTGTAGGTACAGTCACGTACAACCGCTACAATTACTCCCCCCCTTTTTTTATATTTCCCAAAAATTATAAAAAAAAAATACAACATTTCGTACATCAAAACATAAAAGTTCACATTGATTAATTTACAAGTCAGCGTTAAACCAGGTGCAGATACTTGATAGTTGAGTGACAATAACAATCGTATCGTGTTACGAGCACCTGACAATTTCATCATAGGTAGCAAGTACATACGCAACCTGATGCCATAATTACGTACATGTAAAAACAAAATTAGTTACCAAAAACACGTTTAAAATTTAACGAAAATTACACATTGGAAAAAAAAACATTTTCAAACAATACCTGAACACTTAAAACAAAACACATTTACACAAATTACTCATTAAAATTTGCTATTGGTTGTTGACCAACCTTGTCCATTTGAATGGTTGACACAGCGGCAACCATCTCCTTCCTGGCCCATTTTTTTACGCTGTTGTTGCATTTTTTATACAACACCCAAACGAAAAATACTAACGCCAATATCAGGATGCTACCTATGGCCAAACCATACATTTCCACTTTGCTTTCTAATGATGAGTGGCTGGCGTCGTTTGCGCCATTTTGTGCAATTACTATCTCCTCCGGCTTACTGTACGATGTGCCCATATTAATATTTGAACAAAAAATTAACAAAATAAAAGTTGTAGTTGTAAGTATGTTTGTACTGAAATGATAGAAATTCACTAAAATATCGTATTTAAATAATGTACCCATGAAAAAATGCTGACTTACTTAGCTTACAACTAAGGTCAATGTCATAGTGTCTGCGATGCGAAACTATGCTACCTAATTTTATAGCTCATCAAACTAACATACTACATTAAAACATCGCGTAGCTTTGGCTATACCCATACCTTACGCGAACCTCACTGGTAGTTTTACTATACGACCGGAGCGCGTTGTGTGACTGCTAACTGCGGTTGGGGGTTCGGTTGCCGGTTGACGTATAGGAATACAATCGCTAGGGTCTGCTACACTAACTACGTACGCTGGTTTCAGCCGATCTACGGATATGGTAGCTTTTCTGTTAGGAAGCTGAATGACGTAGAACTTGGGTCCTCGTTTCAATACGCGGTATGGACCGTCGTAAGGCGGCTTCAAGGGTTTTCGTACAGTGTCATCGCGAACAAAAACATAATCTACTTTCGCGAGATCTGGGTGTACGAATACTGTGCGCGCGTCCCTAAGTTTTGTAGGCTTAGGTTTCAACTTGCTAATAAAATCTCGTAATCTTTCTACATATTGACTGTGATCTAAAACCTTACAACTAGAATCGGTATAAAAATCACCTGGCAAACGTAATGACGTCCCGTATGTCATTTGCGCCGCGCTCACACCCGTATCGCTTCTAGTAGCCGTACGTAGGCCTAACAAAACTATAGGTAGCTCTTCTACCCACGTGGAGGAGTCTAAACGGGCCATAAGCGAAGCTTTCAGCGAACGATGCATTCTCTCGACCATACCATTCGAAGATGCGTGGAAAGGGGTTGTGCGTATTTTAAAAATGCCTAATAGTTTCATAAGTTCCTGAAACAAAGAACTTTCAAATTGCCTGCCCTGGTCGCTTGTCAGCTTAGCAGGGCAGCCAAAACGCGAAATCCAACCTTCAACGACGACTTTAGCTATTGTCTCTGCTGTAATATCTTTGACTGGATACGCCTCGGGCCAGCCGGTTTGCCTATCTATGATTGTGACGAGATATCTGTAGTCATTTACCGAAATACCGAGTGGACCTACGATATCCACGTGAATGTGTGCAAAACGTTCAGTTACTGGAAAAACGCCTAGCTCCGACTTATTATGCCTAGACACCTTTACGCGCTGACAGTTTACGCACTCTTTAGCCCATTTACCAACGTCACAATTCATATTACCCCAGAAAAATCTTTCCCTAATTAGCTTTCGCGAGGTACGAATTCCTGGGTGGCTTAAACTATGCACGGAATCGAATGCTTGACGTCTAAATTGTTGTGGTAAGTACGGCCTAGCTCTATCAGTTGAGGTTTCGCATACAACCGCTAAGTCACTTCCAGGAAGCACTAAATCCTTAAAAATTAATTTGCTATCACCAGTTCGGTTACGTAATTGTGCGAGCTCTTCATCGGTTCTTTGTGCTTGCGCAATTGCCGCGTAATCTAGAGCCGTGGGACAGCTTACTGTTGCCACGTGCACGCGAGATAAAGCGTCGGCTACCACGTTTGCGGCACCATCAATATGATGAATTTCCGTTGAAAATTCACTAATATAAAGTAGTTGCCTAACGCGTCGTGGTAACTCATTATCGCTGCTAACTTTTTTGAACGCAAATGTCAAGGGCTTATGGTCAGTAAAAATAATGAGATGTCGTCCTTCTATCATATTCCTAAAGTATTTTACAGCCAAGTATATTCCTAAAAGTTCTCTATCATAGGTACTGTACTTAGTCTGTGTTTGCGACATTTTCTTCGAAAAATACGCTAATGGTATCCATTTGCTATCAACGTATTGTTGCAAAACCGCTCCCACACAGGTGTCCGATGCATCAGTCATAAGCGCAAACGAAGTATCGGGTTTAGGGTACGATAAAGTCGCTGCGTTTTGCAAGCTTGCTTTACACCGTGAGAAAGCCTCAGTGGCTTTTTCCGTCCACTCTATTTTAGTTTTATCACGTTTTTTAGAATTTTGTAAGTACTGATTTAACAATGCCTGATCCTGTACAGCATGAGGTAAATGCAAGCGGTAAAAATTTACCATTCCCAAAAAACGTCTAAGCTGTTCGACAGTTTCCGGTTTCGGAAAACTGGTTATTGCGTACACTTTTTCTTGTAAAGGTCGAATACCTTGTGTAGAAACTTCGAATCCCAAAAAATCTATTTTAGATTGCCCAAAAACACATTTATCTAAATTTATAGTTATACCGAATTTGTTTAAACGACTGAACACTTCCCGTAAATGCTGTTCATGCTCGTTTTCGTCACTAAATATTAAAATATCATCTATATAACAGTATATATAGTCTAACCCTGCCAAAACAGTATGGTTCATGAACCTTTGAAAGGTTTGGGCTGCTCCGCGTAACCCGAAAGACATACGCGGGAAATCGAACAATCCAAACGGTGTTATTATGGCAGTCTTCTCCACATCGGCAGGATTCACTGGAATGACGTGGTATGCCCTACAAATATCTAATCGCGAAAAAATTTTTTTACCGGCTAAAAGATAAGTAAAATCATGCAATCTAGGAATAGGATAACGGTCTGCTTTTGTAATTGCGTTAAGCGCTCTGTAATCCCCCACATGGTCGCATTTGCCCATTCTTTTTCATAACGATATGTAGAGGACTTGCCCACGCACTGTTTGACGCTCTACAAATCCCCATTTCCATCATAAGTTTAAATTCATCTTTTACCTTAGCGTAACGATGTGGCGGTAGCGGTCTGGCTCGGGCATACACTGGCGGGCCGCTGGTCTCTATATAGTGGTACACATCATGTTTGGGCGGCTCCTTAAAGGAAACCGGCTTGGTGATATCCGGAAACTGGGCTAAAATGCTATAAAAAGGACAATTGATATCTATTGTTTTGATTGACGAATCACTGTTATTTGCAATAGACGCCGATACTTTTAACCTGGTTATCTCATCAATTAATCTATGAGCACTTATATCTACGAGTAGCTTAAAGTTCGCTAAAAAATCTGCGCCTAAAATAGGTTGTCGCACTTCAGCTATCACAAAGGTCCACCGTAACTCACGACGTAATCCTAAGTCTAACACTAATGTTTTAGTTCCGTAAGTTTTTATTTTGGTTCCGTTCGCCGCGTATAACGAATAATCATTGCACTCTGAATTACGATAGTTTTTTAGCACTTTATCTACCGGAAGTACCGAAATATTCGCACCAGTATCTATAAGAAAACGAAGTCCACTGTTACGGTCTACTACGCGTAATCGATGACACGGGCTGATGTTTGGTGGGATAGCGCAAACATCTGGCTGCAACGAACTCGCTAGTCACTTGTCCTGGGGTGCCTTCCAAGCACAAGGTTCTGTACATTTCTTTGCCCTCGCGCGAAAACGGTAATGAAAGAAACAAAGCTAATCCGGGCTTTCAGGAGTCCTCCGGGGAGTCGAGGAGTCTCGGCTTCGGTTCCTAGATACGGAGCGTGAATGGTTGTTCCGATTCCCATTAGTTGGACGAGACGTCGACCTTGACCTTTCCAGGCACTGAAGTTTGGCACTCAACTTTGCTATTTCAGCCATTATCAGTTCGGTATCCTTCGAAGAGTTGTGTTGCTGACATACCTCGTTCACATGTCCAGTACGCGTTGTCTCAAACACCTTGTCTGCTATTGCCGCCAAATTATCTAGCTCCTTGCTATCCGACACAGCAAGAACTGCACGCACCGGAGAAGGCAGATGACCTTGCCAGAGAAGCTTGAGTGTGTCATTGGGGATCTTGTCCTTGGCCAGCTCCCTCATGCGGCGCAAGAGCTGGGAAGGCTTCTGGTCACCCAAATCCATTTCACTGATGAGTTTCTGCAGCTGGCGATTTTCTGATTCCTCGTAAATCGTGAGAAGGCGCTGTTTCAACGTATCAAACTTTTTTGCAGCTGGGGGATCCATTAAGAGATCTGTCACCTGTTGAATAGCCTCTTTAGACAATTTTGAAACCACAATATCGTACCTCGATTCGTCTGAAAGCTTTTGTGGTGCCAGCATAGCCTCTGTTCGAATAAACCACACTCGCGGAGAGTCGACCCAAAATTCGGGAATTTTAGAGGTCAGTGTTATGGCTGCTAACTCCACTGCCGAACCTGCAGGAGTCGGGAAGCTTTCCACCGCTGGCTGTTGTCCACTAGAACTTGCTTTGGTAGTCGTCATGACTGTAATTTGCAAAACACTAGTGATTCCAAAAAAAAATTTTTCGTTCACTGTTGCGTCACCCCAAGAATGTCACATTACGCTTGTAAAAAAATCGCGTCGCCACCCCCGAAAATGTCGCAAGGCGGGCGTCCTTACTTTTACATCGCGCCGCCAAAAAAATCACGTCGGGACCCCCGAAAATGTCTGCAAATCACGTCGGGGTCACCACTGTTGGGGGTGCTTGGGCGACGGATGAATATAAAGATGGAGCGCGTAATAACGTGTTTATTACTTCACATTCGTACAAAGAGTGTCTTACAAGACTGAACATCGAGTACCATTTATAATATTAGCTTACAGACTACGATATATTTCCCTACGTATGCACTTTACATTGTAGGTACAGTCACGTACAACCGCTACAATTCCATTTAGAGAAAACATTGTTCCTTATAAATTAAAACTCAACAATATTGTTACATAAAATATAAGGAAACCTTGCATCGTGTCTTAAAGACTATTTTATCATCTTAAGAAAATGAAAACCCGAAAGTCAGCGTCGAATGGCGTCGCATGCAACACCAACATTCCCCAGTTTACACGTTGAAATTCTGTAGAAAACAATTTAGCTCCTGCATAACGGTGCAGCGGTTGCTCTTACAAGTAAAATGATAACTCAGACGTGCAGATCGCTAAAGATAATAAAAACTCTAAGCACGAAGAAGCTTTATTCTGAGGATTTAAATAGAAAATAACATAAATAACGATGGAATCTGTTAAAAATGTGGTAAAATAGTTAAAAGGCCGAGCAGTGCAGCGTAAAATGTGCATTTATTTTATTTCTTAAAACAATTTTATAAGTTTTTCAGTTGCTTTACACCACGATGGTAACATGGAAGTGGCATTTCCAAACACCAAAAAAGGCCCCGCCTTATGCTTTGTGCATTGAAATGAATGAATGAAATTGAGATATTATCAGTTAGCAGGGAAAGGTCTTCAATCGTTCTTGGTTTTAAAACCTGTGCTAATAAAAATATGAAATGATATAAAAGATTCGCAGAATGTAGTTTTAATACGTATCAACGTTGTTTTAGACGAACAATTCAATGCCTTAATAAACAACACAATTGGCCTTTAAAAAAATGTTTAATCGAGTAAAAAAGTGGAAAGAAGATAGCAATGAGTTTCGGCCCCTAAATCACTGATTTTACATCTGACTTCATAGATATCAAGAAATATAACTTATTAATTTTCTTTGCATTTAACTACAATGCTTTGACTCGCTCCGAAAATTATTATGACTCCATTAACTTCAATAATACTTCGCACGTGTTAACTATATACATATATATATGACAATTAAAATATAAAAAGTTTGATAAATTGAAGGAGGTAAAAATAAAAAAATTGCAATCTTGAACTTTATTACCACTGCTAACGGCAGATTTTTACCTGGGTAATTTTGTTTCCTATGAAGTTTTATGCAGTAGCCAGGTGTATTTACATAAACAGCGAATAAACAGTACATGTACCTATTATGTAAATGCATAAAGATATTTTTTATATCCTAGATACGATACCGTTGTTCGTCCGCAAAGAACTCCTAAACTCGTGAACCGATTTTAATGAAATTTTGTACACTTTGTGCAGTTTGGTACAACTTGAGAAATATGACAGTTTTTATTTCAGTTTACAGCCACAATATTTTTTATTGCAAATTACTTAGCCACAACAAAGCGTCACCGGGTAGCTAACTGGCTGGCTATTATATAAACAACAGCGTAAAAATCTGCGAACATATTTACACCTAAAATACATGCTTTTATTGCACCACCTACATATTTATAATAAAAAATATATTTTTCATAAATAAAAATTAAATTCGAAGGACGTGTGGTTAAGGTTTTATACATTAAACTAAACGTTTCTCAGTGGCCCATATTGTGAAACAAAATGTTATGCGGAATTCACTGAGAGTAGCCGAAAATGTTCCGCTGGCGGGTCGCAGTATTTATGCTCGTAAGTTTTTTATTACTACTGCTAATTTCAATCTAAGTCTCTTTGCTTTTGGCACTTGCTGTGATATTTAGATAGTATTTTTATTCACTAATATAGTCAACAAAATAGTTGCTAAAGACTATAAGACAAAGTATTAATTACTAGCCGTCCCCGCAGTTTTACCTGCGTTTATGGTCACTGATCCGCTCCTATTGGTTGTAGCGTGATGATATATAGCCCATAGCCTTCCTCGATAAATGGGCCATCTAACACTGAAATAATTTTTCAAAGCGGACCAGTAGTTTCTTAGATTAGCGCGTTCGAGCAAACAAACAAACAAACTCTTCAGCTTTATATATTAGTATAGATTTGCAGTAAATGGTAGTTAGAGATCCAAATATATATAACTCTCCGATTAATAACTTGCAAATGATTCTGATCAACAAAATCAACGTCCTCGAGGTGCAACAAAACAGTAGTGCCTCTTCTTCTTTTAGATTCCTAATAATAATAATAACTCGACACATCTTACACACAGCCATCTGATTCCAAACTAGGCAGAGCCTGTATTATGCCAACTGTATTAGTATGTATGCCAACTTGTTAACAGCAAAAAAAAACGTTATTTTAAACATATAAATTATCTTATTCCTGAAACAGATTTGAGTTTTTAAGAATTTTTAAGCTGAGATAAATGCACCTGTTCATTGCTAAGAAAAAGTATTCAATTTAGAAATGTTATTGTTATTTTCTCCAAGTTTTACTGTAAGGCTATTCTTGCTATTTCCTGTTTGTTTCTTAAACTCGTAAATAAAAGAAACAATGTAACGTTTACGAGTTTAACGTTCTTCCCTATTACAGGAACGCATTTCGCCCAATTGGCTCACACACAAAACAACGGCTGGCGGTTAGAACAGTTGATACACAAACAACAAAGATATAACGGATTTTTTTTGTATATTTCTTGGATACATTTTTAGATACGAGTATTAAGGGGCCTATTACAAGCAACGGCTGAAATCTAAGTCTCTGGTCTAATAAAAATAACAAAATCTTTATTGTTTTATGTTAAAAGTTGTCTCAAATAATTTGCATAAGCAATTGAGCAGTTGTTGATTTTGTGTTTAGGTAAATAATACATAGAAAAAAAGAAAGCAAAAATAAGTAAAAACAAATGTTTATAAATCTAAAAATAAAAAAATCGATATACATAGTGTATATCGCTTTGATTGATTTGATTGAAATACCTTTATAATTTTTACCTCACCAACCTGACATTTCAACCATAAAAGGTTTAAAAATCTAATTGCAGTTTCAGCAGTGTATGCAATGAATGTACGATACTAGAATTCAAACACACCACTACCATCTTGCCAGTGCTAGCTAGCTACCAGTGATATGAGCCAGTGATATACTTCCTTCTGTTGTGATGACCAAAATTGTTGACTACTTTTGCACAACGACAATGGTGTAGAGAAACAAACAATGACAGGCTTTGACCACGGCCCATGCAACCTGGTCGAAACGTCAGTAAAATCAAAGGTACGAAATACTTTTTAAATACGTGATCGCCTTAATTCTCGTCATCATAATTACATTATCATGGAACGCGAAAGCTTAAAAATGTTAGTACGTGTATAACAAACAGAGCACCTAAACTTTGTATGTACAATGTTTGCATGTTGTATTAGTAATGTATAATACATATTGAATTTCAGAAACAGAAGCGAATCGATTATCGATTATCAGTTTCTGTCAATACTCATGGCACAATATTTCATACTACTTAATATTTTAATGCTTTTTTAATATACACAGCAGTGTGCCTTGATAATATACTAACTAATTCTCAACAAAACCATATTTTAAATAGTCAGCTGTTAGAAAAGATCAAATAATTCATGCAGTGCGGCCGAAAAAAGGCTTTTTCAAGAGACTTTTCTACATGTTTCTGAACACCCTCAATATCCGGTGGTGAAAATGCGAACCGCTCTGTACGTTTTAGGAGCAAGCGATTCTAAATTGAATTTATCGCATATACATTTTATTAAAGACCATTTTTTATTTACGTTAGTAAAAAATACAGGTTACTGTATTTTATGTAATCACCAAAGCTCTTTTCAGTTAGTGTATCGTTAAATTTTTTTATTGACTTGCTTGAGTAATTGGAAAAAAAATGGGTAACTTTTACAGAGGTAGGTTCCTAAATTTAATTTTTTGAATATTATTTAATTGCTCACCCTCTGCTTTCTAAGAATTATTTTAATTACTATATCTCTTTTTCTATTTTTTTCTTAAAAAAAAACTATTAATATTAAAATGATTAATAATTTAATAGCAGAGTATGACTATAAAAAAAAAAAATCTTAAAGGTCTGTAAATTGAACCATGATATATTTTCGAATTGTTAGAAACAGAAGTAATATACAAAAATCAACTCTGAAGTATAAAGGAAGAGATAGTAGATAGCTATAGATTTTACAATTTACTTAACAGTGCGATACTGATTCGCAATCATGATCAAGATCGAATAACAATATCAACACACGTGGAAGCGAGAAAAAGAACAAATCGATTGATCGACGGATCGATTCTTATGTGGGATCATTTTTTATTGTAAAATATGTGGGAGCTCTTTTAAAAATAAATTTAACAAATATATTTATAAAGGATATATGGTATGTATTTCGGGGATGCCCGACTAGTTTCGGACCCGACTCCCCAAGGGGAAGGTCCCCTTTATATAAGGGTGAAGCAATCTTCCGCGTCGATATCAAGCGCTATACTCAATAAATATATGCGTATAAATATCGAGCGATCTTTGTTATTTACTTGATCTAAGAGACGGGATGGGTTAAATAAATTTGTTTTATTTAAAAAAAAAAGTACTTCCAGTTTTTCCCAAAATTTCCCCATTTTCCGAGAAACTTGTCCAATTTTTCGTTCCCTAAAAATTTATTATGGGCTATTATTTCCTTTTAAAAAAAAGAATTAATCACTCAAATCGGTTCAGCTGTTCTCAAGTGATGCGTTTAAGAACTAACAACATTTCTATTTTGTTTAAATATAAATATATTATCTGTATAGCTAAGCTAAGAAGTGTTGCACTGTACAGTAGTGTAACATAGTGGTATTTAATCATAGGAGAGCCATGCTTCCGCACGTATGGGCTG
This sequence comes from Euplagia quadripunctaria, assembly GCA_963859945.1. Taxonomy (NCBI): domain Eukaryota; kingdom Metazoa; phylum Arthropoda; class Insecta; order Lepidoptera; family Erebidae; genus Euplagia; species Euplagia quadripunctaria. The sequence goes on from OY982583.1 coordinate 7,251,392, forward strand.
GCTCCTCGTCAGCGATACCATGGCCTCACAGAAAGTAATGCTTGCGTTTCATTTTGCCGATCGACTGAGGTTACTGGAGGCCCTACCCCCCCTCCCTTCCTCTTCTTCTCCCACCTTGAAAGCCAGCAACGCATTTGTGTTGTGACTCTTGAGTTGCAGGTGTCCATAGGTGACAGTAGTCACTTACTACCGCACCGTAGACACTTATAGTCGACATTTCAAAAAGTATTTTCGATTATTCTAAGAGCTTTTCCTACAATAATACTACAGTTGTCACTAGTGTTTAGAGTCAAAACAGAAACGTCCATAAACGTCATAATTTAATCTTGGACCCAAATCTATACCACATAAATTATATTATAATTATGATTATGTACGGCAATTAAAGCGAACACGGTATAGGTATTTAATTTAAATAACGCAAAAGTTCAAAATTTAGTACAATAAATTGTAGTTAAGATAAAAAAAAACACTTTTTAATAGCGATCCAAAGTAAAAAAAGTTAGACCATCTATCGTTAGATCATCATCTACCGTTTAGATGACAAAACTACATTTAAATACAAAGTTTAATTTCGATTCGATTCGATTCCAACAATTAGAAGTAGGTTAAAACTGACGATATTCAAGATTTGTTAAGGTAATGCAGTTAGTTACTTTCAAGTGCAGTTAATAACCTGACATATCTCACACACATCTGTCTGATCCCATACTAGGCAGAGCCTGTACTATGGTAACCAGACTGCCATACATATTATAGATAAATTACACTCAGACACAGAACAAATGATCATGCTCATCACACAATTATTTGCCCTGGGTGGGAATCGAAGCCACGACCTCTGGCTCAGCAGTAAGGATCACTAACCTACCTAGACCAACAGGCCGTAATTATCGCAATTACTTATATTTGTACCTATTACTGACTCTCTAAATCACCAGCGTGTAAAAATGTCTTATTTGCGCATTTAATTTGAATTTAAATGATAATTAGTTTATACTTACAAATAAATTATATCTTCAACAAGACTTTGCGAATATAAATACGTCGAATATCGACAGTGTGGTATTTTTTTATAAAGCAAATAAAAAGGTTTACAAAGCATTTCAAAAGGCAACCTTCGCCCTATTTCCGTGGTAATGAAGTATTCATCACCCGCCTCTGGCGTGTATAGAGTGTGGTGTAAAATACAAACCTTATAAGTACTGCGATTACATGAATGGGAATAAAGGCGATGAATTAAGGTACGTACATAGCTTTAAACTTCCTGACATGTCGATCATTATACACTGGCCGTGGTCACAAGCTGATTGGTACAGCGATATTCGTCTCCCGCCGTCAAATCCATGTCGTGGAACTTCCGTCCGCACTTGGGATAATTATGGGAAGATAAATATGCCATCATTTGTAATGCACAAGTCAAGCAAAAGGCTGGTGTATTTTATACATAACCAAAGCTCCAGTAAATGTTTTTGTTATAAAGTACTTATATACTTTCACCATGTATATAATCAAAGACTTTCACGAAGTTATATTTAACTCAAAAAATTGTAGTAGCTTTTTCATGTTTTATAAATTATGGGTTTTAATGCAGTTTTGAATATTTTTTAATCTTAACATGTTGGTCAAGTCTACTGTAGTAGTCGCCGCACCGTCACCTATACTTTTGAGACATCTAAAGAATGTTTAAAGTCTCAATATAAATTTAGACATTTCATATAAGTTTGTCATACTTCACCAACTTCAAAAGATTATGAATTCAAAGCTTGATGTACTTTTCAAATAACTTACAAAATAAATTTCAAAGTCAACATTTTTATGCTTGACTAATACTACAAGAAATATTGTATTCTTCGATGTAGTTCAATAATAAATAACAATATATTATGGCTGTAGATTGAAAAAATGTTAGGACCGTTGCAGTAAATATTTCAATTAGGTATGTCAAAACCTTCAATCTTCTTCTTATTCCGTGGATTGATGCCAAATGACGTAAAATTTAATTATATGAGATTAACATGCTATTTTGTTATCTACTTTACTAGGCGATGCCGTTGAACATCTGATCCTTCGGACAGTGAAATGAAAGCTAGCAAATCACAGTTATTATGTATGGATCCTATGAACAGCGCAGGTAGCTTGCAATTCTGCCTTTGACTAGTTGTCACTTTAATTGACTGATGACAAAGAAGTTCAGAAGTCTTCGTTTATTGACATTGTGATAGAATATTAAAAAAGCTAAAGCTTACAGTTTGAACCATACCCATCGAAAGCATTTTGAGCAGTTAATGAAACGCCATTCGTTGCTTTTGATAGAGCTAATTATACTGACGTCAGTTTATTGAGGCACTTGGCGTCTGATACATTGGCGTACAGTGTTGTTGAACTAAGAAATACCCTCAATCTATGAAAAAAAAAATGAACTATTAACTATAGATAATAGTCCAATATCAACCACTAAACTGCTGAATAATAAAATGTTAAAACTACTTATTAATGTTATTCATAATAAAAAGACGAATTAAAATAGCTAGGTAATATGAAGAACAATCGGATGTACTTGCTAACCATTCTTATATACAAAAATCAATTTACATTAATAAATCAATTTAATAGATTCACAGTCGACCCGTCAGATTCGGACCTGTCGTACCTAAACAATTTGTGAACGGGTGAATCAATTATGGCGTAATTTGACACGTGTTACACCAGACATACACGGCCCGTGCGCGGGGGGAAAATTTGAAATCAAATTCTGTTATGGAAATTAGTGGTTTTATAAATAAATGAAAGCAAAAACGAATCTTCATGATAAAGCTAAACAAAGCAAGCAAAATTTGTATTCAATACCAATACACACAGAATAGAAAGACAAATGTGTAGACATACGAACATTTTTGTTTCATTTAGTATCATCAGTTTCACATAAAGAAAACATAGTTACGCCATTGTCTACAACACTAAAAATATAACCTTAGTCTATAATATCACAAGTGAGTAAAAAATGGTGTGTCAGGACGCTCTTTTTTCTTAAAATTCTTGCATTAATTTCAACCTTTTCTTTTTTGGAATTGGCTATTAATACTTCGTTTCTCTTGAGTTAGGGCGAAAGCTTGATGTAAAATATAAAGTAATTTAGCTCCAACCTGTGGGCCCTGCGATTAATTAAACAGTCCACCCTCAAGCGTAGTGAAGGTGTTAAATGTGAATTGAGAAAGTTTTGGGTAGTGATGGTTGTATCTCTATTTAAGTGGTAAAGTGGAGATACATTTGTTACTATATCAGGAGTAATATATAATATGTCTGAACCCTTTACGGTATTACGTACCCAATCACATTTTCAGGAAGTTTGTAAGTTTTGTTGAGAGTTGTGAGTTCTATTTCGTTCTATATTATTTACCGTATATTTCTAGTAAGTGTTGTGCTTATGACCAATTTCACAAAACACAATCAATTATCACATAGGGAATTGTCTGGGAATTTGTGGCGTAATATTAAAAATTTAATGGTAATATTTAATTCTTCTACTTCTTCCAAATTTCTTAATACAGTCTATCAGAACATGTCTAATTTCCTTTTACATTTAGTTGTCTTTTATGAAATGGAATGAAATGCGGGAACATATTTTGTGATCGATGACTTTTTATTGTATTGTTATATGAACCACGCTCTTTGTGTTTTTAAAATAGCACAAAACTTTGATCGAAGAACTTGTCCAGACTTAAGCTTAATATTTTTTCGTCATCTTTTAAACGTACTTGGATTAACATGTCAGCTCACGCTCAGCTGTCCACAAAAGCTCCACATTTATCTGAAACAAATATTGTTTTTTCATAAACTTTGAAGTATATTGGTGGTAAGAATATGTTAGTACCACCAAATATACGTTCTATATAAATAAAACTACACTATTATAATAGCTACCACTTTAGTATAATCCCTCGGTATAATAAAAACCTATCTATTAATGACTAAGATGACCACTGAACCCGTCATCCATATATAGAATTAATGATTCATTGTGATATTTCGTGATATTTAAATGATTAAAACCACCTCTAGCACGAAAGTTAAAGATCACGTTCTTAATGAAGCTTCAATTCCGATTTCAAAATTGTGGTTACATGTGAACTTTTCATGACCCTATAAACCATGCAATTAGTTACCTTCGGTTATCACAGCTAAGGTTCAATTTTATTATTTCATCTAAGAGGTGTAAAGTAGGTTCTACCTACGCCTAAAGTTGGCAAGACATTAATCTTGTCACAGGCGGTGTCTGAACAAGTTGAATCGGTATTGATTGAGAGTAAACTTGAATTGAGTTGTATTTAGCTAATATACTGAATGCTACCGAAGTTAAGGGCCAGGCTACGGTTAAATTATAATTTGTTTTGTAGACGATGACAGATAGGTAAACCTAACAATGAAGCAGTTGGAAGTGATTAATGGCTTGCCAATATGAATTTTGATACTGACTTAAAATATTTGTACAAGGACAATGCTATCATTTTAATAATTGTCATTGGTTTGACAGACAGATTTCTTTTTAAATTAGAGATTCTTGATAAAGCATTTGTTAAGTACTTTCACCACACAGAAGAAAGCGATTATCCAGCACAATTAAAGCATAAACGGAGAATGAATCTTACAAAGGATGAATCTTTGTGAAGCCGGTCTGACAGTCCATACTAACTTTTAAACTTTCGCGTTCCATGACAGTCCATTTCACAAATCTTCGAAATGTGATACAAACGTATTTCATTGACAAATTTTAAATTGTATTTCAATTCATCATTGTCCTGGCTGTCGTGGTTATTAGTAAAACATTCAAGCCAGTCAACAGATAAACGTGGTTAACCAGTACTACAAGTGTAGTGCTGATTTTCGAACGGCTATAGCTGGGAGATGGTGGGAGGTAATTTGGTTTGCAATGTACAACTGATACCATTGAGTATTAATAGATACTGGTAACCACTTACTGTCAGGTTTGTTTATTTGTTTTAACAAATTACAAATATAAAGATTTCCGCCGATCGATTTTGATGACATACAAGAAAAATTGTAGCGAGTTATGCGTAGATTTTCTAGAAAGAATCCGAAGTATCAAGATTGATTCTGTACTGCTAACTATCGACACGGTAAAAAAGCAAAACTTTATTACTCTACAACCCACCTTAATACGGTATGTACCAAAGCTATGTAAGCTACTGTAAAATATAGACAAACAGTTGAGGTAACTTCACCTGACGCTTCAAGCTTGATTCATTGGACTTCCTTTTGTTTTCCACTCGGACCGCATCGTCCTTTCTTTACTACCTATTGTAACCAGTTATTTTGAGAACAATACTGTCACTCATGAGATTAGTATTTTAAAAGTACAGTATTTGTTATTACGATATCATCTAAAAGTTTAAATTATGAGAGTTTGTTATTAGTTGATGTTCTCATTCATGTCTCAACATAACCATCTATTATGATCTCAGTTTAAAAATAAGTACTATCAGTCACTTATTTTCTGATTCAGAAAATCTTTAAGCTTTACATTTAAACGCTTTACGACGGAGCTGATATGTTCCTAATTAATGCGCGTGACAAAGCTATTTTATACTAATTAAAATCGGTATTTCACAGTATGAGGGCTGCATGTCACACCAAGCGCATCCGTGTGTGGCCAGTGGCCCATTGCACAGAAAAGGAATCTCGTAAAATAAAGTACAAATTAACAAACAGAATTTGAAATTAACAATGAACACCGTAAATATAAACATTCGTGTCTACACACAAATATTTGATATTAAGAAATTTAATTAAGTATTTTTTTTTTATAGCTTTGGTTTTGTTTACTGCTCTGCTTAGATACAGTAAACGACGATGCCTTGACCAATGTTACATTCTATAGTCTAGAAATGAACACCTAGAAGACCTAAGAGGTGTTAGCAAAACACAGATGCTGCAGAGGTCGCACGTTTGGCTATTTGGTACCAGCTTCAAGTCTTCATTAACCAATGCCTTCACCTGACCTGCTTATTCGAATGGAGTAGAATTAAAAATCAATACAACGTCAACGCGAACTGAACGCGAAATGTAAATCAATGGAAGAGGAATCTTCGCACGGGGTAACAAATACTGTAATGATTACGACCCATTTCCTTTTATCGTTAGTACAGAACCGTAAAAGTTTACAAAAGTATGTGAAAGCATAAATTCTTCCTTAGACACTTTTTACCTACATCAAAAGAAACCCTAAGAGCTATTATATAAACTTTAAGTCGCTAACAATTAACCACAAATTAAGTACACTATAAATATAAAAACCACTTTAAAACCCCCAATATACTTTATTTTGAGAGCCCTTGTTACAGTGCCCTTGCCCTTTACAGGTTATTCAACAAAAGGCATCCTTTTCCGCTGTTCAAGGATGAATGCAAGGTCTGAGTTAGTTAATTACTAATATTACATAACTTTACTTGAGTCCTAATACTTTTGATGAATTTAAATATATTCAAGCGATTACTGATTGATTCTGTGAAGTGGAAGAGTAAAACTTATGTCTGATATGAAATAAGGACTTTATTTGTCTATTGGGTTAAAGTTTTATAATCATGATATGAAAGTTTGTTTTTCGTCGTTTAGTGAAACTCAAGTCATGATTCGCCTGTTGGCAAACAACATCCGAAATAAAACACAACTTTTGTGTTATTAAACCTAACTAGAGGTTCCGTAAAAGCCTGGTTCCATTGGAGACCCTACTAACCATCACTTGCACAATAATATTCATAATATGTAAGGTAGACTTATTTTTCTATACAGGTGACTTTGGTTTAAGGACTACATTGCTGAAGTTCTATCAGGCTTTGTGGATTGCGCAAATTTCAGGGAATTTACATGGGAAAATAAATATTAATTAAGTAATCTATTTTTGGTTATTGGGTTATAATTGCTGTGATGCACTTTTACAGTCCGATGTCCGTTCAAGGCAACTATTGGTTCTGTAAATCATAAAAAAATATATGGAGCAGATGTAAATGTAGGTCATGTAGTATCGGTTTAAACCTGTCATAGCTTCGACGCCTTCGGAAATTGAGAAAGACCGTCGTCTGGCCAAACTTATTGCCTACATTTCTTGTTGAGCTAATTGATTGTAGGTTTATAATTATGCAAACTCTAGTTTAGTTTTTAGTTTCCCTGATTCCAAGTCTTGTCCTGTCTTGTGAATAATAGGGTCAAAACGAAGCTACACCCTAAAGTGGGAGGTTTTATAAAAGTTATTAATACAATACCTATATGTAATAAGATTATGTTATTTATATCATTTCGTCTACTGTAATGTAACGACTTAACGATTCAAGAATAACATAGTATAAAAGGTTTAAAATAAAAGATTAATTCAAGAAACTTAATCATATTTTAATTTTATTTATTACTCATTAACTTTTACAAGTATTACGAATGACTGTTGTCTGTTGTGTCTTTGAACAAATAAATTAATTTATTATTGTTTTTAAACAATTCTAAAATTATTTCATATTGTCAGCTAGCTTGTAATTTCATAAGATGTTATTATAAACCTAGTACACCTCAATTATAAATGTTACAAATTTCCGTTTGTTAAATACTAATTTGTAACAACTTAATTAGTAGAAAATTTACTTTGAGTTAACCTTGTATAGCAAAATTTTCTCTAAATAAATGCTTAGTAAGATTCGTCTTGTATATCAAGTGTATATTATTGTTAAATTAAATTAACAAGTTTATGAAGATCTTCTTCATTGAAAACTTTCCTGTTGGTTTCTTTAATTTTTTATGGATATTAAATTATTGGTTACCTACAGACTAAAAGCATAGAAGAAGAAGGCTGTAAAATATAATGCAATGGTTTAGACCAGTGACTTTAATAACACTTATTTCCCATTCTACTTGGTATGTTGCAGTCTCTATAAATATCTCCTATCACATAGTTTCGTAATTCCCTGTTTGGGCATCAGCAGGCAATTCATCTTAAACATTATTTTCTTCGCTTGTTGTCCCACGTGGTGGTATTTTATACCATTTACACTTCGCAATCTAATGTTCTGTCTATGTTGGTGATCTGCAGATATGCAATTTAGTGCATATCTGCTGTAAACCTCTGCAGTGTATATGTTTTATTAACTCGGATTTAGAGCGTATATGCACATGGAGGAAATAACTTAAAGTTAAAGAAACAAAAGCTCAGGTTTGTGTTAAGCCACTCAGTATGACAATTAAATACTTAGGACTTATCATTGACGATACCTTATCTTGGGGACTTCAGGAAGTAAGTCGCAAACTGTTTTCTAAAGCGGGATCTTTACGAAGGTTATGCTCACGCAATCTTTAAGATTCTTGACTAGGTATACCGACGTCAGCTATCTGAATCTCACCGTAGCACAACTTGATAAACTTGAGCAACTTCAAAACTTTTGTTGACGATTTATATTTGCCTTGAGCTTCTGTAGAAACTTCTAGTGGCTAACAATCCACTTTTGCCGGAATTTTCATACTTTAAAAATATTTTATCCATGGATTGAAAAAGACATAACTAAGAGATGGCTGTACATTATATGCAGATGTTACTCATTTCATATCTTTGTAAAACCATGGAGTACAAAAACAGTGTTATCTATCATCTATTGTTATTTAGAAAGATATAAGTATGTTTATTAGCAGTCTGGTTACCATAGCACAGGCTCTGCCTAGTTTGGGATCAGACGGCCGTGCGTGAGATGAGTAAAATTATTGTTATTTGGAAATATATAAGTATGTTTATCAGCAGTCTGGTTACCATAGCACAGGCTCTGCCTAGTTTGGGATCAGACGGCCGTGTGCGAGATGTATGAAGTTATTATTATTATATAACAATATTTGATTTATTTAATAATATATAAGAGGGCTGAGACTTCCCGACAGCAGCCAGTTCGAGAAACAGGTATGTGACCGTGACCTGCTCGAGCTATTGATTACGTTTAAGGACTATTCTTTTCTTTTCATTGCCTTCCCTTCTTAGTTTTACCTTCCCCTTTCAACATAATCCAAATTTCCCATTTCTTTCTCCGAAAGTGCCGTAACTGCAATATGTAGTAACGCATGATATGTATGTACTATTTCATTATCAATTTATATTAAGTTTAATTTTAGGCGTCTTCCTTCGTGCAAGTCGTACGATTCCTACTTTGGTAAAATAAAATGGCGGCGGATCACATAGAAGACGCAAGAAACAGTAAAATAATGTAAGAAGTGTCAGTATAATGTTTGAATTTCTGATTGTTGCCTACTCTATGCTGTGGTATAAAACACAACGTTTTATTCTCAAATAAATTTATTTGGTTGAAATGAGTTTTTTTCATGTGACGACGTATTTATGATATCGTTTAATTACTTCGATTTTGTTTTTAATATGTATTCTGAAGTCACATAATTGACCACCTGGTGTTCCTGTCCTAGTGGCCTCTAGAGCCACTAGGAAATACAGGACATTTGGTGACGCAACCGCAAATTTGGGTGCGCGCTACTGCAGTCTCAGTCCCGTTTCCCTTCTGAGACTGGCGGTACACCTTACTCTAGGTTCCTCTCCCTACCCATTTTTCCTTATACAAATTACCCTTCTTCCATTCTTTCCATCTTAAAACGACTACATTCCCAAGGAAGGTTGGCGTCAGGCAGGCAGCAGGCCATAAAAAAAGCTAGCCGAAGCCCCTTGCAATGTTACACATTGCGACGACCTCAATGACAATTGGGAAAAGGGCAGGTGATGATGATGAAGTCATATAATTGTACACGGATGGTACAGCAGTTTTCCTAATTATTTGATTTGGTTTATTATAATAAAAGACTAAAATTTAGTAATGGTAATAGTTTGGGATTACTTTGTGTATGAATTGTGTGCAATGTAAGCGGCGCTGGCGTAATGGCTAAGGCGTCGGACTTGCGATCAAGTGGTTGCGGGTTTAAACCCCACCCAGTGCACTACCGACGTGAATCCACTCCTAACGCAAGCATTTAGCTTAGTGGGAGAGGTTAACAAGAATACTAGTACATGTGTGACAACGTTGCCAGAATTTTTGAAAAAAAAAATCACGACTCAGTAAAAATTCCCTTAGGGTAAGAGTTGTCTGTTCTGTTAAGCCAATGATAGAAAGAATAGCAAATAAAAATTTATCATGTTTTTACTATTCTGTTTAGGCCATAACAGAAAGTACAACAAAGATATCTTTATTAAGTTTTTTTTTAAGTATTTATCAGGTCTATAGTTTCTGACATAAATGTTTCATGACAAATAAAAAAAAACATACCTTATTGGTTTTTATAGCCGAAATACCTACATAGGTATCTAATGAACACAAATTACATGTTGTATCAAATGACTTGTATACGTATACGTTGGTTGCTTTAAATTAATCAAGAAAGTTATCACGCGATGCCTTTCTAAGTAAGCCACTACTGTGAGCGTGCACGGTGTAATATGTGCCACACATACATGATAAGCAAATAATTAATGTCAGCTAAAGAACTCCTTCTAAAGTCGGATTGATTTTAATCACTGTTAAAAGCCTACATACGTGTACTGATTAGGAGCATATGAGACTACGCCTAAAAGCTCTGGGTAAATATAACTTGTAGTGATAGGTAAGCGAGCGATCAATATTAAACTTTATTAATTTGCTACCATAGTTCTGATTTATATAAATAAATTGTTAAAGTAAACTTCTATATTATTATTAATTAAGCTGTGCTCATGTCTGTTATCATAATAACGATAATTTGCTTTAGAACTATAGGAAAATGAGAAATTCTCACTACACACACACTCTACAAAAGTAAATAATTGGAGGGTAATGGTGTCTTCGATTTGACATGGAAACGGCAAATTTACCTCGAACTAATAAAAATCAAGGTAGCCCTGATTATGTTGTTTTCGTTTCGTAGAATCTGTGAGGTCAGAAAATATTTAATTAATGTTTTATCGTGGGAGAGCCGTGCTTTGGCACGTATGCCCCGACCGGAGTGATACCACAGACTCACAGAAAACCGGTAGTGAAGCAATACTTGCATTGCTTTTCGCCGAGTGAGTGAGGTTACCGGAGCCCCTAATCCTTCCCTCGAGCTCCCTATACCATAAATAATAATAGACTCTACATCCTTATCCTCTTTAACACTGATATTTGCGACGCATTTTAAGATCGTTTCATTGTTTTTTCCTGGTATAAAACGCCTTTACATCTAAGGGTCATTCCAACCTTTTTGATATTTAGTAAGAAAAAGTCATAACCAGCCTAAATCATAATATTAATAACGACCTGAGCCGAGAAATACACTATACATATATTACTGGTAGGGACTTTAAGAGAGACTTTTCAACATCATTAACAATTCAACCCTTTATCCAATTAACCTGTATTTTGAGCAATTACTGTTTCAACTGTGTATGAACTAGTCACCTTTTTGAAGGGTATAATACACCATCAAACTCCGCTATTACGATGTTCACACTCGTTTTGGGTACAGGTTTTTATAGGTTCGAGGAAACGTGAGAATGTGTTTACGTGCGATGGCCGTTGTGGGTCGTTTTACTCTTTACTAGTATTGACACGGTCGTGATTTTTAGTACGATACCTCAAAATATGATTTCCTCGAAAACGACAGAAGAGTAAGGAATAAATTAGTCTATAAAATGTTACACAATCTAACCACATAAATATGGAACAAAAGGTTTTCAGAGAAATGGTTCCGGGCAAAGAAAAAGTATTTCTTCAAACATGACTGTAGTTATGACACAAAGTATAAAGAATAAAAGTATAAGCAAAAATTTTTTCTTTTTTAAATATTACTTCTTCAATAAAGAAACTTCTCTATGACGCGGGGACTTTTATGAACATGTTATCAACTATCAGAAAGCACACTCAGACTCTGAACACATTTTCTGTATTACGCAAAAGTTTATGCTATGCACGAATCGATCTCATAACATTCGATCACTTAAATTTCACCGTTTTACACCGCATTGCACCGTTCGTACAAATAAGCTACAAACATAATAAGAACATAGACATGTGAGGTGTAAGTAAAAATCCATCATAGCAGGTTTTAGAGACCTGACGAATTGCATCTATTTTTATGACTTTAGTTCTTAATTCTCAATGACGTCAGGAGCTAGCTGGTGTTCCTGACGCAGTAGCCTCTCTGTCACAGGAAATACAGGACATTCGGGTACTCTACCCCGGCCTCTTCAAGCTACTGCAGTCTCAGTCCCGTTCTGCATCGGAGACTTGCGGTATCCCTTACCCTCGGTTCCTCTCCTTACCCATTTTTCCTTATTCCTTTTTTCCATTCACCGTGCCCATCCCAATGAGAATTGTGAAATTGCGGGAAGAATATGACGATTCTCAATGACGTCACTATTGAGTGATGGTAAGATCCAGATTTGTAAGACAACGAAAATATAACAAACGGTGACTGAAATGTGGAATCTGCTGTTGGTCCACTACATGTGAAAAAAATTAATTAACCTACACAGCCAAGTTCATGATAAAAATAATTGTTAGCAAGTTTATTAAGAAACTAGACTTCATTTTCATTATAAACCCTATAAAAAGTTTTACATTCGACATTAAAAAGCACTTAAAATTGTTATAAACAAGTCTGAACTCGCCAAACTGACAGGAACAGTTCCCTGGACTTCCAATGTAATTGAAATTCACTACTGCCAATTACGAGTCTTGTTTAAGTTACAGTTAAAAATTATTTTCAATTCATGTTGGAAATTTAGATCTACGTTGCTTGTTATAATGTTGTAAAATAATTTTCTTAAAAGTTATTAATTAGCCAAACAAATAACCTTGTACTTTAACCGTGTGTACACAAATGGAACCTAAATGGTCGCGCACGGTACGGTTCCAGAGGAATTTCCTCCCGCGAATGCTCCGGTTGTGGAATGTGCTCCCTACCGAGGTTTTCCCAAGGGAGTATAGTATGCATGCCTCAGACGAAAAAAATATTTTTTTCTATGATATAAATGTATTTAGAAATACAAAAATCATCAATCAAATTTATCAACAGACGATTACCATAGTACATAGTAGTACAGGCTCTGCCTAGATTGGGATTAGACGGTCGTGTGTGAATTGTGTCAAGTTATTATTATTATTAATATTCCCTTTGTCTACATCATTTTATAACTATATCATTAATATCTTAAAAAAAAACAGTACTATAATAAAAAAAGCTATTAACATTCGCTCGCATAACTTTTATTATTTTGATATCTCTCATGCGAAAATATATGTTTTATTTTGACTGTAAATTCTACTCAAGACGTAAGAATGCATGTAAAAATTTACTTTCCATAATAATATAACACAAAATAGTGAGCATTCGGGAACTGACATTATGGGCCCGAGAATACTATTTGCGTCAAAAAAAAAAACAATAAGCGGGGTCTAATAATTTTTAAAACTATTTATTTTGACATGAAATTTATAAATTTGCTTTTAAAAACCGGTGGACAAACTTCAAATTTTTAAAATACCTATTTGAATTTTAATACTGAACCAGCTGAATTCCGGTACGTAACGATGTAACGTCTCATATATCGTTACACAAAGCGATTGAAAGCTTGTCCGCAATAAATCTCTACAAAGAGTTCTCAAAGCCATTGCCTTGTGTAACGCTTGCCTTCCTAGAGGAATTGAAATTCAGAAAGATGTGATTCATTTAAAGCTATAACAATAATTGTATCCAGTGCTAAATGAGATAGATATAAATGTTTATAAGCGCTATTGTGTAATGTGTTTTTTTTAGAGTTATTTTTTCTTTAATATTGTTTTTAATACGTTTCGTAGGGCACAGGTCGTAATTTATTTACTCCATATTTAAATATACAAATCACAATCCATCTATGTACATAGATATTTATGATATGATACTTCATTCACAAAGGACTTCACAACTATTGTAAATATACGCGATTAAAATTTTTTTGCATAAATTTGCAGTTCCGGTAATATGATGATTGGAGAGATAGTTAAGGCCACACACGATTGTCCTTACTAGCTAGCTATTGTGAAATTTATTAAGTTGTTGCTAAAGTTGCCATTTGGTAAGAAGTTGTTAAATAATACTTTCTCGAGCTCATACGTAGCTGAACAAATTGCTTATATATAAAAGGAAGAATTTTAATTTCATTGAAATAAGTAAAACCTTGTTCCGTTCAGAAAAATATTTACCTTATAAATGTTTGAACGTGGGAAGTCATTTTAATGTAAATAATTGTCAACAATAAAAATACTGTCTGAAAATGAAATGAGAAAAAACAAGATTAAGAGTACAAACATAAATATTCCTCAGAGTATTTCCTGGGTTCTGTACCTATTTTTATTCTAAATAATGTTTTCATAGTGATCCTTTATCTAATAACTTTAAACGGGCAATTCTGGTATATAAATTTAAATATAGTATAATTTGTGTATCTCAGAAACGGCTCTAGGGATTTGAATCAAATTTTATATTTAGATAAGGTTTTGCTTTTAAACTTAATTTAGATAGGTGTAATTCTAGGAAAAACGCAATTTCACAAAAGAAAAACCAAGCGGAGCTCTGTCGTCCGTCTTTATGTGAGTACGAACAGATTTGCATTGTTAATTTTTCCTTCCTCTTCTAACTTTTGTGATCCAATCTTGCGGACTGTTGACACCATTACATACAAAAGATTTAGCTTTCACCTTCATACAACACACAGAAAGCTTCACAATAGGTTTGATAGAAATTTATATGAAACATCGATTAGTGACGTCAAGATTAAAGGTGTGATGATTAAAAATATTTTCAAAACGTCATAATAGAAGTTATCTAATTTTAAAGCTCTTTTAAATCATTGATTTTACTTAGATCATTAAATCATTTATTTTCTCATAAGAAACTATTTAATTTCATAACTGGTTACCACAGGAACCTTTAATAGGAACTGACGTTCTCGTTAGCATACGAGTAATCAGTGTAATCACTTATAATCATTCACCTGCTGTCAGTGGTAATCACAAAATACATCTGAATAAGATCATTTAGTTTATATGTTTATGAATGTAGTTCTAAAATATCGTTATTTAATTTTAAACTTTTTGAATCGTAAAGTATCTGCACCAAAATGTTTAACATCAAATTCAAATGTTTATTTTAGAACCCATTGGCTGCTTGACTTCTCGAAATGTAGACTAACCAAAATGTTCCACAATTCAGTTTATAACGAACTCAGTTGATCCTCTATTTGTTTTCGAACGGTACCCAGAAAAATTGACGCGTTCAAAAATCTCTACGGATCTTAGTGGGGTTACGCTTGCGTTTTCTTTGTTTTCATTCGCTTTGTTCTACACTCGTGCTCTATTAATCCACACCAAATTGGCTGTTAAACCGAGCTTTATTTGTATCTTTTGCCCAGGTTTATTTTTTCTTATTAATATTTAAGTTTTTCTAGACTTTTGTTTTGACTGGGTTTTGTTTTGGTTATTTTATTTGACTGGGCTCTGTTTTAATCTTTATTTTATCTTTGATGTTTATTTTACTCTGACGAAAGGAATTTTATGTGATTGTAACAAAACTGTTTTTTTAATATATATGAATGTAAGTTAATATGTAAAGGCGAGTCTGTCATTAACTATTCCTGATTTCAACACAAGGCTTTTGTCAGCCTCAATACTAAATGAATAACACCTTTATTAAGTCAGTCAATTAGCATTACAAAGTCAGTTTTTAAAGCTGTTATTCTTACTTAATTACTTCAAGTTTCACTAAAATCATTATTAAAAATAACCCGCTAGGTAGCCACGGATTGTCCATTATATATATATTTCTTGATCACGTTTCCTGTCATCTAAAATTGTTTGAAAATTTAGATATTTTTTTTATATTTTTACATTTAAAACGAGACATTCTGATTTAAAATCAACCAGAGTTTTGTTTAAATTTAATTTATGTCTGTAAGTGACATCAATTGTATTTAGTTCGATAATTCAAATGTAGAAGATGTATGTCAGTTCACTGTAATTCACATATTGTGCATTATATATTTTTTAGTTATTGACACTGACCATAGTTTATCAATATTAAGGTAAAACTGCTAAAGAAATTGCAATTAAATTAAAACTTATGTAAAACTAGTAACGATGTTAGAAATGTTTTTTTGTTAGGTAATGTAACGGTTTCTGAGATTGTTTATTACTTACACTCTAATCGCTAAACGCACATACATACACAAATAGTTTTGTAATTTGTTCTAGATTAAAATATCGATTGAAAACTAGCAATATTTTTAATTGGAAGTTGGTGAAGATATTTGTTCGTTTGTTATTCAATCATGCGTAAACTGTTGAACGGCTTTAAATGAGATTAAACATATAGACTATATATTGTATTAACACATACGTACCAGGGGAATGCATATCCAAGCGGACGACGCGATAAGCTGACGGTAATTTTTCATTGTGGCCACATTTAGAAGACGAGTATAGAGCGGACAAGAGTATTACGTCCTGTTCAAGATGAGAACATTTAATTCAATTTAAAATATGAAAATAATATGTATGTTGTTGCTAAAGCTAATATCAAAATTACCAGGTCTCTACTTCTGAAATTGCTGTTTATTTTAACACGTTCTTATTAGCTTTGTGGCGGAACGGGTGATGTCCCTCCAACACAAAGGGAAACAAATAAAATTTTTACGACAAATTACTTTGAATTTAGTATTTTAATAAAAAATATCAGTCTTCATACCAGCAAGTTATAAAAAATGGCATTTATAGGAAAGACCAAAAGGTGTGTAACGCAGAACGCAACGTAAGATCGACTCCTTGTATATACAAAACGATGTTGAACGAAATAAACTTATTTTGTGGTCACCATCCAGCCAACTGAAAAAGTCACCATCAATTACTTTTTGGTCGGTACTTAACCCTATTAGGGTGATAAATGATTGTGTTTGGTCGGATGTTTGCTATTCTTTCACGCTCTGATTCCTGCTCAGTTTTATCTCAAATATTTATTCGTTTCTATTCCATCTATATTCTAATCTTTTTTTTTTGTATAGGAATTACATACATACTTAAATCATTTAATATTCTGAATCTTTACTCCTTTCAATTGACTCTTTGCTAATGGTAAATATACACGCTCTTTGAGACACACACACACACATATACATACTCACATAATTTTATGTTAATTTTTTTTTATGGTATAGGAGGCAAACGAGCAGACGGGTCACCTGATAGTAAATGACTACCACTGCCCATGGGCACCTGTAACTCGAGAGTCACAAGTGCGTTGCCGCCCTTTAAGGTAGGAGTAGAAGAAGTGGGAAGAGGGGGGAGAGGGAAGGACGGGAATAAGGGAGAGGGAAGGGTTAGGGCCTCCGGTAATCTCACTCACGCGGCGAAATGCAATGCAAGCATTGCTTCACTGCTGGTTTTCTGTGAGGCCGTGGTATCGAGCGGAGTCGAGCCGGCCCATGCGTGCCGAAGCACTAATTCGAAGCCGAAATGAATTGAAATCTTACAATACTACTATAGTATTTTAAGATTTCAATTCATTTCGGCTTTAAGAGTCTGTGGTCAGTTAGAGACAGACATATGTTAATGTAAGGTGCGCCCATAAAAATAAAAAATATTCTAATACCGTATATAACGTGTGAGTAAAACTATGTTCATGTTGTAGAGTTCTATTGTTTACGACTTTAATGAGCGCATTATTTGAATATAATACTGGCAACGTTTCTTTATACCGACATTTGATTCGACTAGACATTTTTATTAGTAGTTGCCATAATATATTATGTATAACCACTCTTGAAAGTAAGAGCCTTCAATTCAAGGATTCTAATAATGTATAAGTAATAAAATGTATAGTTAAGTCATTGAACACTGAACCAACATCACATTGTTATTTTGCATAGTATTTATTACTCACTGTGCTAATTGTCTGTAATAGAAGTTTTCGACCGTCAATAAGAATAAATAAAATGAGAATGGTCATAATAGTGTGACACACATATGACAACTTAATTAATAAATAACCTGAATTCGTAAAATTTAGATGTTTTACTGGAAACATTCCCATTACAAAAGCTTTTCTTTTAAACATACACACACACACATTCACATATTCACACAACACACACCTACACAAACATGCACATACACACACACACATACAAACGCGCGCGCACGCACGCACGCACTATCATAATATAATCGTAGAACGGTATTTTCAAAAATGAACTTAAACTTTTTCAACGTGCTTATTGAAATTTATATAATATCTCACGTGACAACCAAATACTGTCTCTTACGATACAGGCGCAGCCTAGTTTGAGAGACAGGGTTCAATTCATGAGTAATTATGTATATCGTTAAATTTAATACTTTGAACTTTAGTGTAATAGTATTATATCATGTGTGATAGTATCATAACGTACTGTGTATCAATATCATAATGGAAATACTTACCTTGTTTATGATTTACCATTGTAAAAATATTTAATCTATATCTATACTAATATTATAAAGAGGAAAGATTTGTATTTTTGAATTTTTGTATTTTTGTATGTAACGAATAAACGTAAAAACTAATGAACCGATTTCAAAAATTCTTTTGCAGTTGAATAACATAGGCTATATTTATCACTAGAAAAAATTTGAGATCCTTAGAAATCCCTAATAAAACCAACCCAAGGTGTAAAAAAAATAGCCATAAAATGTCTTGCCATAGTATTGATGATAGAACAAAAAAAAAATATTCTACAATATTATAGAACATGTTAATATCTACAAAAAACTTCGCGAGACCATATGTCCAACTATTGTAGTTATGTCACTATAACTACTTTTTAAAATTTTAAAAGTTGATAGGAATGCCGATCAAAATCAGACCATGTTATCCATACCTTCGTATTAATTCTTATCCAAATAAATTATTTCGAATTTAAGACTGTTTCAATACCTGTTGATTACTTTTTGAATTATGAAAATCGGACATTCCATTCAAAAGATATTACGAAATTGAAAATAAGTAATAGCCACTTTGGCAATTTCTCACAAATAATACTTAAATTAGGGGACGGAAAATTACCCACTCCAATAACAAACAGTTCCTAAGTATTGTTGGATAATGAATAGGCTCAAACTGTTCACAGTCTAGAAATTCTTATAGACACAATCTATCCCGACATCGAAAATCTTACAAAAACAAATTTCCATTGGCTCTGTTCGAGAGCGATTTTGTCACCAAGAAACAACTCAGTAAATAAGATAAATAATATGGTTAAGGAAAAAGTACCCGGTGATTTTAAACGTTACAAATCTGTTGACACCGTGTGCAACATCGAAGATACAGTGCACCCACAAGAATTTTTAAATTCCCTCAATTATACCAGCTTGCCACCCCACGAACTAAAATTAAAAGTAGGTGCTCCCAGTATATGTAGTGGACGTAATGGTACAAGACTTTTGATAAAGGAATTAAGAGACAATGTGATTGTAACAACTATAATCACGGGCCCCGCGGCCGATCAGCTCGCTCACATTCCGCGGATCCTGATGATACCGACGGATTTACCTATATATTTTTAAAAGGTTACAGTTTCCAGTAAAGATATCGTTTGCCCTTACAATAAGTAAATCCCAGGGACAAACTTTCTCGATGGTTGGCATCGACCTAAGGAAAGAGTGCTTTTCTAAACGTTTAAAAAAATAATATTTTAATTAATTTCAATGAAAATTATAATTATGTGTTTACGGGAATTAACGCGATCACGAAAAAGTATTACATACCTATGAATTGCCTGGCGTTTCGACCAGGTTGCACTGGCTGTGGTCACAGGCTGACTGGCTGTGAAGAACCGACAGATTAGCAAATCAGCGATTGCAGAACATGCACTCGAAGCGAGTACCAATCACTGGATTAAGTTTCCACGGAACGTCACTTTTACTTAAGAGTTGTACGTGAAGCGATAATCCAGTGATAAAAAACATGCCACCTCGCTTTTATACGCAGTCGGGTGAATAACAGAACAGGGACACATCGGTTTGCTTACAGAACACTGTTAGTATAGTACGTGACGGTACATGCCGAAACGAAAATATTAAAAATATCGAAAATGTACGGATGGATGAAGAACCTTCTACCTCACGATCCCGACGACGGAGGGTGTGCACCGCTGAGCCAGCCAGCCTGTGACCACGGCCAGTCCAACCTGGTCGAAACGTCAGGCAATTCAGAGGTATGTAATGCCTTTTCGTGATCGCGTTAATTCCCGTAAACACATAATTATATCATGAAACGCGAAAGTTTATAAGTTCAATGGAAATTAGTTTAAAGGTTGAAGTCTTTGTTTTTAATTTTGAAAATGTAGACAAATTGAGTCATGTGCGTTTTAATTAGCATAATTATAAGTAAAATTATCTTTATTAATCCTAAAATGTTAAAAAAAATGTCCACCCGTGCGAAACCGGGACGGGCCGCTAGTATTCAATAAAATATTATTAATTTTTTCTGAATATGTTAGTAATAAAATAACATAATATGTGCATCATTCGGATTATCAATATCTGCTCGCTTTCTTCTACCTAATCGATTACGAACTCTTTACTTAATCGATCTCATATTCAAATAAGCATTAAACGTTTCACCGTAAAATAATCACTAATACGATCCCCATTTCGATTCAAGTCTCGTACGAAAAAAGGTTCCACAGGAATCGAATCGAATTGCCAGCAGCGTGGAATTCGTATAAACGCATACCGATTATTATTATGCATCGAATGCCAATCGAATGACTCGAATAGAACTCAGATAGACGTCGACGTGCGAAGATTTTCTCGCATCGCGATTTTTCTATTGATGTGAGGTTATTGTCTTGAGTGTAACGTGTATATGTAGTCATATACTGCATGTTGTTGTTTTATTTGTATTTGTAGGTATTACACGTTTACACGTGTTTATAATACCCCAACTAAATTGATGGAGATTTTCAGCGAAGGGAAGCAAAGCAAACATATAGGTACTACCGTTGTGAACTAAAACTACGCCACACCACGCACCCTTTCTTTGTTTAATGTTCCTCTCATTTACATGACCTTTTGTTAACGAAATTCCAGCTTTATGTTAAATTATTCTTTCCTAAGGTATTTTATACTTATCAAGCGCAAATGTTAATTTAATTAATTAATGTCATTCGGCGAACTTTGATTGGGCTCATTTCCTAAAACTTTATACTGTTCAAATATACGTTTTAATGCTTAAATCAATTTGGGATGTTTAACGGTACTAAAGGCTCCCTGTGATTAGGTAACGCCCTGTCCTTCATCACAATTTGCTGTTTGTAAACTTTATCTTATATGTATATTACATTTTATCTTATATTATTATTAACTCTTTGCTAATCAAATATCATGTAAAAAGACAGACAGAAGAAGAGATATGTTACACTCCTTTTGCATCAGAAGGTTTGTTGCAAACGATGACGTCTACCTCAAAAAAGAGAAAAACAAGCATCTAATGTGGGAGAGCCATGCTTCGGCACGTATGGGCCGGCACGACTCCGAACGATACCATGGCCTCACAGAAAACCGGCAGTGAAGCAATGCTTGCATTGCATTTCACGGCGTGAGTGACTTCACTCACCGGAAGCCCAAACCCTTCCCTCTCCCTTATTCCCGTCCTTCTCCTCTCCCCCCTCTCCTCTCTTCCCACTCTTCCCCCCTCGCCCTCTTCTTCTACCACCTTAAAGAGCGGCAATGCACTTGTGACTCTCGAGTAATAGGTGTCCATGGGCGGCGGTAGTCATTTACCATCAGGTGACCCATCTGCTCGTTTGCCCCCTATACCATAAAAAAAAAATGATCGTCTTCTTTAACGAGTTTTACATCGCATGGTTTTTTCTTAGCTAAAGAAAGCATAACATAAAATAAATAAATAAATTCGAAAGTTACTGTCTGTCTGAGACAGTAACTTTCGAATTTATGATACTAGCTGTTGCTCGCGACTTTATTCCTAGGAACGTTCGGATTTTTTCGGGATAAAAGTAGTCTGGAATAGGCAATCAGTTAAATCCCAAGCGCTGATCCTACACACCTAATTGTAAAATAAGTTTTTAGATAGATATTATACACCATTAATAAATAACAGTTGAAAAACAAATTATCTTACAAATCAGAGTACAATTGGCGATCTTATCGCTTAAGCTATGTCTACCGAACAACCTTAAGATGGAAATAATGAAAAAAATATTTCATCAAAACAAAGTAGTTGACTTACGTTCGTTTTCGAGATACAGAATAAAACTTACATACATACATACACATACATTTACATATACACATATATATATATATATATATATATATAATTACACTTATTCAGTAGGGTTTTCAGTTATTAATCTGTGAAAAATATTAAGTACTTAATTTAATGTTAAACATTCATATCAACTTTTATGTTAATTGAAACACAGCTTAATGCAATGTAAATCGAAATTAACCACAAATAGTAGAGCATAATTATTTAATTTGTGATTTGAAATCGGGTAATTCATTTTGAAATTAATGACTTTATGTATGACTCAATATTTTCCTTATTATGCTTAAAAAGGTTTGCATACAATTTGGTATTTTATGAGATGATAATATCATCTCATAAAATCTGATAAATGATATCTGACTGCTTAGAGAGCGCAAAGTGGTCACCCAATCAATTGCTTTGGCGTCGAGTGATGTGTTTTCAATCGCCACAAAGGATAATATTAGTGTCATTAATAGACAATTCTGCCCACAAGGATCACCGCACCAGCACACGTATCTTGTGTTCTAGCTGTCAAGCTTTTCAAGTGGTCGGGGTCACTAGAAATAACTATTTCAAACCATTCCAGTTATATTTCACTGGAAAAATTGATTTGACATGAGCAGGACCGCTTTGTCGTTCCGTCGGCAGGTTGGTAACCCTGCCGAGTCTATTAGTCTTGAATCTAGAGGGGTCCATTACTATTGTAGTGGAGGGACATGCACTTCATGAAGATCTTAGAATACTGATGTCTAAAGCCTCTAACTACTGAGCGTATTCTAATGTAAAAGTCTATCAATGGTTTGGACTGCCTTACAAATTGTTTTTTTCTTTTCTTTTTTTTTTATAAAAGACAACTCCCGCATTAGGAATCACTCCTGTGTCGCGGGGGACTTCACAAACATACGAACAACGGACACAAAGAACACCCAGACTCTGGTGGGAATCGACCCCACGACCTATGGCATAGCAGTCAGGGTCACTAACCACTAGGCCAACAGGCCAGTCAAATTGTTGACAGATGTGTTGACCTTAAAACAATTTTATTGTGCTAGTAAGTTATATTTAATACAGAATATGACAAAATGTAAACCAATTTTTTTTTAATAAATTTGTTTATTTTTCCTTAATATTACACAATATAATGATCTCCACTTAGTATACCTACGTCTTCAAAATAAAACGATATAAAAGCGCTTTATACCGAACTTATTAAAATAACAGGCATATCAGCTTTAAGACTACATTTTCCAAAGGTGTTTTCCTTAAAAAAGCGAGCGGTGTTGTCGAGGCTTGGCGTAAATAATGAAGAAAGGTAATAATCCGTATGTTATATCTTTCAAACGACTGGTTTTTCTGACAAGAAAAATGTATAAACAAGAAAGGCTCTCATATGAGTTCTTTTTCATGTCATCTTTCTTCATAAAACTCTTGTCTTTTATAAATCTCATTTGTGTATTTGATTTGAAAATTGAATGTCTTACGGGGAGATTGCTGAGTTCGAGATTTTCAGTTTAAAGGTCACAAGATTTAATTACTATCATTATTAAAAGGATACTAACTACTTTATCTTTCTAGACTTGACAGTTACAGAAAGATAAGTGCGAGACATGTACTCTGCAGGGGGCAAGACTGGCTAAGTGTAAGCTTGTTGCTATATGACGTGTGCAATTTTAAACATAAGTAGAAGAATACAAAACACAAATACAAAATAAAGTTCAAAAAGTAAGAGAAAGTGTAAAAGAACCATAATTGTAACAGAATATCTACTAAAATTATAATACGTTGACTTCTAAAAACGGTAAGATTTTAATATCCAGCTGTGCAAATAAGTACTTGGTTGTACGGTACAATGTTTAAGTTGAAAGCAACTCAACAGTGTATTATTTAATCTAACTTCGTTCGCAGTGTTCATATGGTATAATGTGAATAAGTATGACGTTTGCAATACAGAAATAAAGTAATATTTCCCGTTCATGTTAAAATTATCTTCAAATGAATTACAACTGTGTGAATTTTGCCTTGCAATGGTTAAACAGCTTAATCCGATTTGGTATTCATATTCGTTGCATGCATTTTGAAGATTTTTTATGCCACGTAATTAACTAGCAAAATGCTCGCCTCATGATAAGTGATCACCGGTGCTTATAAACATTTACCTCGTAACATTTGAGCTACCAACTCCTCTCTCACAGTGCGAGCTCGAAAGAACCCACGCAAGTAAGGCTCGCATCTACCATAATAGCTTAGAGGTACAATACCTTTTTTGGTTACCCGACGTTTCGATCGAATTGCACCGATCGTGGTCACTGGTGAGAGCTTAGCGAAGCCTCCGTGAAGTGCGAGTTTCGACAAGTACCCGCACTTGGTCTTCATTACTTTTATTTTCGATCGCACTGTTGGTACTTCGACACACCACATCCCGTCCCGTCCCGTAATAGCTAAGAGGCTGGGAAGACCATGGGCTGGTGGTGGGCCAGACGGATGTCCTCCCTGGCATGGAGCACTGTCAACCAGAGTTCCTGGCAGAAAAGGCAGATTCTTCCCCAGTCTCATAGCTCCTATATGACTTGAAGTTTCTTGTGCAATATTTTCTTAAAAGGAACATTTGTAATGGTGTTATTTTAAACAACAGTTCTTCAAAACGAATCTTAAACCCGGGTAAGAGATACGGAGATATTGTGCTCTATTTGAAAACTTTCTCCATTTTATGAAACATTTATGACGAATCATTTGTTCAAAGACAACGGGTATGGCTGTAAAGTACCTTTGCATTGCCTCTGTAGATAGTGGCCTACAAAGGCAAGCCCACGGGTATGGGTGAAGAGTGGCTGAACCACATATGTAAGGTGGAAAGCAAAGGTATCCAGTGGCTATCACGAAGATGCCTAATTGAGAATTGAACTTAGGATGACAAGAGATGGTCCATCCTTCATAAAACTCATTATGTAAAGAGATATTTGGAGAACGCGAAATTGTGGAAGGAAAGTATTTTTTTAATAAAAGGTTTTTTTTAATTAAAAAAAAAGACGTAGTTGAACGACGGATAGCTTGTTTAAGCCGTGCGTGAAGATTTGACGAGTTCTAAAAGACTTTCAATCTCGAGTTCTCTTGCATGTTTATAAGGCTTTTAACTCTTAGATGAATACGATTTTTTTAAAGGTTTTATGTAGTAAGTAAACATAAGTCCCATACACAATAATAATTTTAACGGAAATTTTGTATGTATAAGTACATAATGTAGTCCTTAGAGATACTATAACTACGAGAATGTAAGTGAAAAATAAAAAATGCACTGAAATAAACCTAAAAATAGTATTTATTACTGTAAAAATATTCTTTAAGGCTGTAAATAGAATCTCTAATATTTGTTAAGAACACATTTAGAGCAATCGATCAAACTCGGAAAAAAATGTTTTACTGAGTAAATATCGTCCTTATTTGATACTTATTTTTAGTTTGAAATTGAGTTTTAGTTGAGAGCTAGCCTTTTTCCAAGCTTCGTTTGCGTCATAAGTTTCAGTAACTTCAACTTGTATCCACAGACAATGAAACACTTACACATACATTACACGTACATACGAGTAGAATACCTATGACAGTCATATGAAAGCAGTTAGTAAAGAAGTTATTTTCTTTTCCTGTTTTATATGAAGAATGGAAACCAGTACCAGCGTATTTTTATTTTTCTATTAAAACATTTTTTTTTTTTTTTTTCTACTTATTCGGGTTTATTTTTTTCTCGTAAATTATATTTTTTTAAACAAAAATAAACAGCGTGAAATGTATGAAATGAAGTGTCACCGAACTCATGGTATATTAAAAATGGTATACGGAATTCTATTTTAATGGCCGAATCCTTTTTTTAAATCACCTAGAAAAGGTGCGCTTATATGAATGAATGTACGTTGGTGCCGCGTTGAGATCTCGTCATATCAAATTCTAATGGTCTTACGCTTTGTTCGTGCTCATTACATACGAATGTATAGGTAAAATTACAGAGGAAATAAATACTATATATATACATTATTACATTTCCTTCTACCTCATAGGAAGGGAGCGCAGATTCTCCCCCTTGAACATGGAGGAGTTATATGGAGGTGACTCTAGAATTAGAAAGTTCATAGTTCGCCCTCCATGGTCGAGACTCTGGGGTTTTAAGAATTTTTTTTGTAGAATATAACGTTACTTCTATGACTACTGAAGCTATCATATTAAACTTTTGCACCTACAGTTGAATATCCTGTAGCTGCAGCGAAGACTCTTCGCAACTACTATCATCTATGCCAGTAGGTTGCAATCACTTGATTCTAGCCATCATTTCTCTATAGCCGATAGTTATATACTTTTTAAATATATAAACAGTCCATATACCAAATATATACAGTGTTACAAATGGTTGTGGTAAAAATTTAGGAGCATTATGTGTAGCCAATAAATAGTTGATTCAGTTTGAACAAAATGGAAATTGAAAAAAAATATTAAAAAAATTTAATACTAAATTTATTTACACCTTCCTGTAATACGCTGTAGATATGTATAATTATGTATATTTCGTACGCTACATAATGGTTAACGAGTGTAATTATTAGAATCATGTTGAACATGTTGCTTATCTTCTAATCTTAATTTAAAAACTATCATTTAGTGCTGACATTATTAAAGCTCAATAGACGGGTTGATGTTGTTAATTTTCAGTTAAAACTTTGTCCCATACGAATCTTAGATTCACTGAATGGGATAGGTACATTTTATAATGGATCGTTTGATGGATGGATGTTTGTTTCTCTTTCACACAAAAATGTCTGAACGGATCCGGATGAACTTTGGCACAGAGATAGATTGAAGCCTGGAAAAGCACATAGGCTACTTTATATCCCGAAAAAATTCACGTTTCCCGTTTGATAGATTTCATCAAAATTTCCACACATTTTTATGCATACACGTCTTAGTAGTTACTAAACCGATTATCATAAAATATTGCTTACCCGTTGTCAAGGGTACATAAATGACATAGAGTAACTAGTTCCCGAGGGATAGACAAAATAACTTTTACACGAGCGGAGCCGCGGGCGAAAGATAGTAGCGAAGCCGGGGCGGGTTGTTAGTACTCTATAAATTTCAGTACAAAAAAGAACAGATAACAAAACAAGATTTTACTTAGAAATCGGATTCATTAAAACTAACAACGTCGAAACAATGAACAACAAAATCCGAACGGCGAAAAAGAATTGCTTGTTTCCGAGAACTATTAATTTAGATTAATTTATAATAGGTTTGATTGTAATGTTTTCAAATAATTTGTCAGTGATGTCTGTTTAGAACGGGTATTTAACAGTTACAAAGAGTTGGAGAGAAAACAGGAAAGTAGAATACCTTGTTAGTATCTTTGTTTAGATTGTTTTGGATCAAGATGTTTCAGGAGATGTAAGGAATATTTGTATAAATCTGTTCTATCAGAATACAATGTAAAAGCGTTACGATTTAATAATACTTTAAAGTATTTTCTGTAATTACCTTAGATACTGTTGGTGTAGCAAATGTTTATCAGTCAAATAAGGACTATTTGATTGTGCACCTTATTCTATGAAAATAAGAAATAGATTTACTAAACATACGTAAATGAGCGGGTGGGTGTTGTACGTACCTTAACGTATAACACCCCATTTTTTTACTAATTTATTATTACTAGTTAAATATTCACCTGATTATGTGTGGGAGAGAAATGCTTCGGCACGTATGGGCCGGCTCGACTGGAGTGATACCACACAGAAAACCGGCAGTTAAGCAATGCTTGCATTGCATTTCGCCGTTTGCGTATTATGTGTGAGGTTACCGGAGGCCCTTACCCTTGCCTGTCCCCCTTTCTCCCTCTTCCTTCCCCTACCCCTTACTCCCACCTTAAAGGCCGGCAACGCACTTGTGACTCTTGAGTTGCAGGTGCCCATGGACGGCGGTAGTTACTTACCATCAGGTGACCCGTCTGCTCGTTTGCCCCCTATTCCATTAAACAATATGTCTTTTATTTCCATCTTCTTTGTTCTTTAACTAGGTACTCGTACTGAGTCTACAAAATCTTAATTTCATTAGGCTTTGGCTATAACAGTTCTATATACTCTTTTCATACTTAATGTATGAAAACATTATCCAAACATACAAAATAATAGTCTAATGTTTTTTTCCATAGCAACCGTTCGTTTCACTGGTTGAGCTTTTTCTACCATGAAAGACAACATATGCCAGTGTTAGGAAACTTTTTGGACGAGATTCAAAATGAGCGTAAAACTTTATGTCTGTAACATACGCCTCATTCATGATTCAGCATAAGTTTTCTGATGGGAAGAAAAACATTGTGTATCAGATATGAAATAGGTTATTAGGGCATAAAATAAATAAACTTTTATCATGTGTTGGTTTCTTTCTCGAGTAATGTTTAAGCTTTCTTTTATATCAAGGTTTCAATTATTCATCGAAAAAAAGAGAAATTTCTACCTTGCGATTTTGTCTTCAAGTATGTTGTGTATAATTACTACATATTATAAAACAAAGTCCCCCGCCGCGTCTGTCTCTCTGTCTGTTCGCGATAAACTGAAAAACTACTGAACGGATTTTCATACGATTTTCACTAATAGACAGAGTGATTCATGAGGGAGGTTTTGGTGTATAATTTGTACCCGTGCGAAGCCGGGCGGGTTGCTAGTGCATATTAAGTGACACAGTTATAAAGTATAAAGCACTAAAAGTTACGCCTAATCAATAAGATAAAAATGAAAAAACCTATTAAAAGTAAAGGGAATAGGTAAAATAAGAATGATAAATCGAAACCAACCATCAAATTGATTATTAAAGGCTTTTTAAAGACTATTTTTACGTTCTCGTCCTAAACAACAAAAATAATGCAGAGTTATTCTCTTTTATCTACTACGGAATTCCTTTCTGTACTTCCGAACTACTAGATCATGATAACGTCGATAGTAATGTCAAAACAAATCAGTTAACAAATATTGGAGACATATAAAACGCCTTTTGTGTAACAATTGAAAAACTAAACAAAGAATGGTATATTAACCGGGATTGAAGCTGTCTATATAATGATACAACAATTTATTTAAGGAAGTACCGAATGACAATATTTTTGCCTGTCTTGGGCAGTACCTCCTCCAGAAGATCGCAGTTACACAGCTGTATTAGTCTATTAATGTTATTGCTTTTAATTCCGTCAGTCTTGTCCCCTACGTCAAAGCTTAAAAAAAGGGATAGGGTTCGCATCGAACATGTGACACCGTGAGTTTTGCAAATGATCATATACATGTATCAGTAACCGGTTACCAACTTCGGGCCGTGCCCGAAATTTATAATGCATTTAATTGCATATTTATGGAAAAGGTATTCATTATCAATTTAGAATATAATAGATAAATATATGGGTACTCTTTATTGCACACCAAAAAATTATTATACAATCTATAATTATGATTTTAAGTATAGTACAATGGGCGGTCTTATCGCAATCTGCGATCTCTTACAGACAACCTTAGGATTATAGGAAGTATAGTCCATACTGTATAGTAATACAGGTACAAGTACAACTACTAAAAATAATAAGAAAAAATATACAATTTATATCGTTTAGATTCTTTATCGTTAACAGTATGTTTAAGTATACTTAAATTTGTATTATTATCTAAAGAATACACATATGTACATTTATATAAAGAAATATACTCGACTCCATTACGCGTTCTGATAAGCGGACAAGTTGAGTCAGCCTAGCTCCTTCCAGAAGCACAGAAGCCTCCTGAGGCGTTCATAGGCTTCTAGGAGCGACGTCGCTTCCGCGAGGATACTTGCCCGTACACATACATTTATCATATATAGTTATTATGCAGATAGGTTATGGTCCTTGACGAGTTTCTGTAAAACAGTTTGTGACTGTGCTCATCGGATAGCTTCTGGCAATGCCATCCACAAGCTTGCGGCTTACACTGTGAACGATTTGTCAGAAAATGATGTACTATGAGTTGAAGATTCCAGCGTTCGATTTTCCGATCATCTCAAGTATCTATTGTGCGTGTCGTGCATTAGCGCGAAACGTTTTTTGAGATAGACAGGGGTAGTAGGGTTAAATAAGATACATTATACAGTAAAGAGAGGATATGAGTATTGTACTGTGTTGGACCAGATAGAGTAGATATCATGCAGTCGGACACGCTGCCGGCGGCCGTACAGGTAGTAACAAAACCAGTCAATAGTCTTTGGACGTATGTTGAGAGAGTTTAGTATGGCAAGGAGGACGCCGAAATCCAGTGTTAAAAGCATTGCTGAAGTCTAATAGATATAGAACTGTGAGGTTTCCATACTGTCTGTCCTTATATCATCTATAATATTGACGAGGTATGGCCGGGGTGGAAACTGGATTGGAACGGGTAGGTTATTCCTGAAAAGGAATATACTGAGCTGATAGTAGATAAAGTGTTCAAGGACCTTAGACAGAAAAGGTAAAATTGAGATTGGGCAACATTCGAAGTAGGATACAGGTTTGGGATTTTTGGGTAAAGGAATAATTTGGGCGTATTTCCATGCTGATTGATGGAAATACACTACTACCAATGAACTTATTAAAGATATGGGTAGTTTTAGGTACAATTTCATCAAGGATGGAATGAACGATATTACGACTGATAGAATCAGTGACTATTGCATTAGATGTAATGAACCGTATACTCTCCTCGACATCACAAGCAGACACCTGACTAATAACAAATGGAGGGTAATCAGGAGTTGGAATGGTTGAAGGATAATTTTATTTAATGTATTAATATTAGTTGTCTTATTAAATTTAGAAGCAGTGAAGTGCTGGTTAAGCTGATTAATATCCGACTCCGTCCGTTTTCCGACTCCTAGTGATCGCAGGAATTTCCAGACCTTAGCTGGGTCACCGTTTTCTACGGAGCTATAGATATGTTCGCGTTGTGTATTCCTACACACCTTTTTGCATAAGTTATATAACTTTAAATAGTTTTCTTTATTGATATCGGTAGGACTCGATTTATATTTTGACCTCACTGCTCAGCTGCTTTTCAAATGATATTTCTTTTATTTCATGTGTTAGTCAGGGTTATGGTGAATGTTTTAATTTTATAGCTCGAACCGGCGCGTGTATGTTATAGAGCGCTATAAAATTGGTATTAAATATATTCACCTTTTCGTCACTAGACTCAGCTATCAGAAGAAGGGTCCAATTGATGTTCTTTACGTCTTCTCTAAGAAGATCGAAATTTATGATATTAAAATTGCGCTGCAAAAGAACTTGATTTTGAATTAAGAGGATAAATTTTGTAGGACAGACTAAAAGAGAAAATTATGTTCAGCAACGTGATTCAGAGATGAAACAAGGATTAGGTTAAGAATAGAAGGTGTACGTTTGGGGATAGGGGGCATTTATAGGGAAAATGAAAAGATTGAAAGATTATACTATAGAAAGAAGACTCTTTTTTCAATAGACATGTATTAAAGACACCCATTGTAATAGTATGACTATAGGAAGGAGAAAGAGTTTGCAGGATATTCTCAAAGGACGTAAAAAAATAAATACGCAACGAGAGACAATAATAAACTGCTAAAAAAGTTTTTATATGATGGATCTCGTGTTCCACTAATAAATGTTCACCAGCGTTTGGTGAAGGCGGTTGTGAAGATACACAAACCACAGAGTGTGGAATGTAACACAGAAAAACATGGCTACACCAACGCCACCGCCAACTGATCGGTCATTTCTAATGAGTGTGAAGCCAGGCATAGAGTAAGAAGTTGAGGGAAGACAAAGCTTAAGCCATAATATATGGTAAGTAAATTTGCAGTGAAAATGTTAACCTACAATTTCCTATCTCTTGTTCTATTATCCAAGCTTCACTCATTGAAAGTTTAAATTCAACATTAGAAGTTTCCGCATAGTAAATTTGAAGGGCAATTTTAGTTGTAACATAATATCTATTTAAACTGTAGCGGTAAAGTGTAGTTTCGTATTTACCAGGATTATATTAACGTCTACAACATTGTTTGATGTACATAATTGAAGGAGGCAGCGTCTTTTGAAGTGAGTGTTTAATATTGTTATTCTCTGTAACATTTTATACGTATATAAAACTTAAAAACAGGAGGGAAAACTGTTTAAAATAACATTATTAAATAAAAACACAGAACTAAAGTAAAAAAGGGGAGTTAGATTCTTTTTTTATTTACCCAGACTGAAATCAAATACCTTTAGTTAAATTAAAACGACCTGTGTGAATAATTCGTTTGGAGTGCCACCAACCTTTTATACACAGTATAACGACGCAACAAAAAAAGCGCTTTTCAGTTTTTTAAGCTAGATTAATACGTTCTTTCTTTATTTTTTTAAACATCATTTTGTCATGTGAGTGTATCTAGTATTATATTTTTTTTTTTTCACCAAGCCTTTATTGTTTTACCTTCATATCGTATTTCGTAAGCACCGCCACAAGAATAGTAATTAGTTTATTCAGTGAGATTAACAAATAGATATAAGCGAACTACGTTGGTAAAGACCTTGTTAACTAAATCGGTCTGCACACATCGATCTTGAGCAGTCTGACATATAAGACAATAGAAATTTATCTTACCAAATACATAAAAACAAACGGTGTAATACAATAATTTAATCGGTAATTATGTTTTTGAGCCGGTTGTGTCATTATGTGTGTGCTTGTTTCGTTTATAAGGAACTAGGTAAGCTACTGATTGACACTTCTAGTGAACAGAAGGCGGCCCTTTTTCTACGCTTTCGGGCAATGATGCCAGCCTTATGGGAACGCTACCATTAGGCGACGATGCAGAGGAATTTTATAATGAATGTGCCTAAATAGTCCGTATTTTTATTTTATTTTCTACTAATTTTTATTAAATATATCCATCACAATAATTATCATTCAATGTCATAAACAAATAACCCACCCTTGTCGCTCCCAGCGCAAAGGTGCCCATAACGCTTGCTGCGTTTCCACACTGAATGGCTATGGCCAACCTCTGCACCAGGAACGACCCTGAGCGGGAGTCTACTAAATTAATATGATATCATTAAAACTGTTGGTATATTTATTAGTCTCTGTAATGTTGACGACCTGTATGAATAAATCGTTTCGAGCGCTACCAATCTTTTAGTATAAAACAAAGTACCGTTTTTGGTGATAACGTGGAACAGTTTAACTTCAAAAGTATAATGAATTTTCTGTTTCTTGTAAAGGTACTTGGAGTTACTTAAAGATCAATGCTGCCGTGATAATGAAGTATTCAGGAGAGGCGTCTTTCTACTGCTATCTCGATTACCACGGCACAATGTTATGGATTATAATAAAACTAAATACTGTCTAGTCTGTCTAAATTTAGTTGTTTTAAAAAATATATTATTTTTGTAAATTCGGCTATCATCATTACCACCTAAACAAATGGTTTGTAATAAATCTAACCCCAGCGTTTTGTGGCCGTCAATCTGTCACGAGATCACCAATTGAGATAGCCGACCTCGATTTGTGATCTGACCAAATATAGGGCAAGCAAACCTTACGATGTTTTACTCTGCATAATGCAACTCTAGGTTGAACAAATTTCTTTTATGGAAAACTAACTTTTGCCTGGCTTCATTTGCGATAATGTAGATTTTGTCAATGAATCTGTCCCTCGGAAACAGTTTTTTTTTCTGGATAAAAAGTCCCCTATGGCCTTTTAATGATTTTTCGGTTGAATAGTATTGACACATTCGCATAAAAATGCCTTGGTTTTTTTTATTTTGTGTCCAACGCTGCAATTACAAGGTTCAACTATTTGGAAACTGGCGGTTATAGATTGATACTGGCAGATAGCGGTCTTACCTATTTGCAACACGGTATTTTTAAAATTTGTATATTATTTGTTTTACTGTCGATAAAGCAACCTATTGTTGCCTTGGCATTGCGATGATCTATATTTAAAAAAAAATTGATATTTTTAAATTTAGATGTTCAAACATGTTTTAAAGAATTTTATAAATTAAAGATATCTGACTTTGACTTTGACAATATACCGCGTGACTGCGCAATTTTTTGTATCGTTCATTGGTTCCTTTTCCGTTTAATTAATTATTCATTTCACGAGTTCTAATGTCTCAAAGTATTTTTCAAATTGTAGACGTTTCACTTTTGTGATAAATATTAAAGTTGCGTCAAGTTTCGAGGTTCATCTATTAATGTACATTAAACTTTTTTAAACTTACTTCCTATATTACAAAATCATTAAACAATATGACGTAGTTAACATTTCGACAAACATTCAGTATGTTTGACTTCCTCCGCTATTTATACAGTTAAATGATCGAACAGCAGATTGGCAATATTATCTTAACATTCACTTTAAACCTTATCAATAGAAAAATAAACCTTATTTTCGTTAAATCGATGGTTTAACTATTTATTGAAAGTACTATTTACAAAGTTTTCACTGTTATTACTACAGCCTTTATTAGGCACGTGGTAAGGGTGAAATTTGTTTGTGAAAACAGTATTATAATTGTTTTTGCAGCGGTAGTCCGCAACTGTAACACGTTTTCCGTGTATCGCAAACGATTTATGACTAACGTACGCATTTGGAAATCTGTTCTGTTAATTAAAGGGCTTATGTATAAATATTTGGCTCTTGTAGTTATGAAGACATTATGCGGTTAGCTTCTGGTTGTTTATAACTCAGTAGATAATTGCAATGATAGAAATTCTTAACTTCCATGTCAAGCTATATAAGAATGATTCAAACATGAAAGGGAAATGATGACAGTGTTTGAGTACCAATTCTGATGCAGTGACGGTCACTAGTCTCACTGGACTGAAGGGATGGAACAGTGGTTTGAGTGACTTGGCAACTGCTACCGCGTAAAGAACTGTAGGTTTGATCCCCATGGCTGAAAATGTGTGATTCACAGATATCTTTTTCAGAGTGTATAGAAATAGTGGTAAGATTGTTACTGACACGTTTGATTATGTAAGCTATGCTTTTTACTTATTTATACAACTACTTTAATTAATTATAATAAATTAATTATTATAGAGATTAATAAAAGCTTGGAAAATATACTAACCGAAGTGCTTATTCTTCACAGACGATGATACCTATCAGCTATTTTATATTATAATCAAGTTTTACTACCCTGAACAAATTGCAATAAATTATATGAATGACATTCTTGTAGTCAAATTTGTGTTGCTTTTTCACCAAACCAAAAAACGGTACATACTTTATTGCGTCGTTTTACTGCGTATAAAAGATTGGTAGCACTCCAAACGAATTATTTACAAAGGTCGTCAACATCATAGAGAACAATAAATATATCCACAGTTTTTATGTATATGCTAAGATAAATGTCTATTGTTTTATATGATTATATGAATTGTAGCAGACTGCTGAAGATACTAGTATTCAGATAGATTTAGTTAACAAGGTCGTTACTAACGTGGTTCGCTTATAACTATGATTCTAGTCAATTTCACTGAATAAACTAATTACTGTTCTTGTGACGGTGCTTTACGAATCAATTTACACATAGTTTATCATCTAAATCGTTATATGTTTTTATGTATGTGTATATTTGTATATATTATGTGTGTGTACATATTTTGATGTATGTTTATGATATGTGTATTTCATTCTATATACTTAATTTAAGTATTTTTGTCTGATATTTAGTTAGCATATTTAATAAATTATAATATTTTTAATGCAACTACTTCCTGTTCTCTCTGCATCACCCGAAGGTTGGCTGGCAGAAAATGCCTTAGGCAATAAGTCCGCCTCTGTACTTTGTGTACATAAAGTTTTAAATAAATAAATATAATAATACTAGATATACTTACATGACAATATCTTGTTTGAAAAAATAAAGAAAGAAAGTATTAATACAGCTTAAAAACTGATGTGCATTTTAATAAACTAAAAATGTTTGATTTTAGTCAAAGAATATTCTCCCAACTCGAACAATTTTTTTTTTGCACATTTCGTCATATGAGAAAGAAGCAAGATATAACGTAGAGAGAATTAAAAAGAGATAGTCGTATATTTTTAAGAAGTTTCACTTCTATCAGTTAATTGTATAAGAAAATTCTCGATTAAATATTTTCATAGTTTTTATGTCCAGATTTAAAAACTCTTTGTATACTTACCTTTCTTCTTGCAAACACAAATCCTGTATTCGTGTATGTCCCTCAACATCTTATGATCACAGTGAGGAGGAGGAAGAAGAGGAGGAGAGAGGTAAAAACTACGATTAATATGTACTATAACAGTTTAAAGTTGAATTAAGCGATATATCACATAGTCCATTTCAAAATTTACAATTGATTGAAGAACTCTTTATACGTTAACACATTTATGGATCAATATCCGAAATAAATTATTATTATTATTATTATTTTACAAAATTACTACTTGTGTATATTTTTTGGATCATTCAAATGATATTGTCATATTTATGATTGGCAATAATCAATTACTGTGATTCAAGTCATAGTTTGAGAAAAAAACTATTTAATTATGGTACTCCATAAAGTACCACCATGTTATATAGCGTTCAGAAGATCGCTTTTGTAGTTAAAAACATAACCGTAGATTACTTATCATATTATATCAACGAGTGATAAATAAGCTGCAAAGAAAAAAATAATTAATGGTAACTTAAGGTGCATAATCCAAAATCAATGTCAAGTGGCGGCGGTAGCGTGATGGCTAAGGCGTCGGACTTGCGATCAAGTAAGTGGTTGCGGGTTCGAACCCCGTGCACTAACGACGTGAACCTTTTTTTTTTTTTTTTGTGCGTGTGGAAACCCCCTCGGGCCGTCACCCCGCCGGGGTTTTCGGCGGGGTGGTGTGTCGGAATCGAACCGACTAAAACCACACGGTGTGCCGTACTGCGCCTTAAGTAGGAGGGATCCGGGAACTGCTTTATTAAGACATCCGGAACACCGACGTGAACCTACTCAAACATTTAGCTTGACTGGAGGGGTTAACAAAAATGCTAGTAATGGGTGACCCACGTTGCTAATATTCTTTAAAAGGAAAAGGTTTTGTAAGCAATAAATATACGAATATACACTTGTATTGTTTTCTTTAACATATAAATTGAACTCTCAATCATAGAGTACCTGTTTAATATTGCTTCCAGCGACTTTAGTACAAATCTTACTCAACGGGGTGGGCCTGGGCGCTATCTGGAGAGTGGCTACGGCTCCACCGGTGACCCCTGTGCTGAAAATTTGAAAGATAGTGATTACTATCCGACATCAATACGTAGACCTAACATACTGGTTAACTGTTACGAAGTGTAGTAACACTGTACGAGCTACGCTGTGAACTATGTAAACTATGTATTATGTAATAAAATGCGTCTTACTTATTTAATGCATATCGGCATTATTGTTACGGTAGGCACGTCTTCAATATTATAACTTTGTACTTATAATTTAGTAACAAAAAATCCAACAAACGTGATGGTTATCTACTCATTTGTAAGAATCCATATTATATTGTAAACTGTTTGGAGTCGATATATACGAGTAGGTATATTTGAATATTTAATTATTATTTTAATCGAGAGGCAATTACCGTAATTATGTCGTATTAAATAACTCCTACTTATGATTATTATTATTGTGAGGGTAATTTTAAAATAAATGTGAATGTTGGAACGACATTTGACTTTGACATAAGATGTCATTCCAACATAAGCGGGGGAAACGAATGGCAGTTGACAGCCACATGTTGAACAGTGCAAAACGTTTGTAAAGTTGAGTATTACATCCAATTATAACATTACAATCCTGTATCATTTGGAAAACCGAGTTGATCCTTCACATTTAACACAACATAACGAAACCACAACACACTATACAACTACATCTCTGTTGGGTAGTAATAAACCCAACAAACACTTTCTGTCGTATCACTTTCAGTCGTAACATAAGCTAACGTACGCTTACTAATTTCTTGTTAATATATACAGCAGCAAAGGTATCAGACTCGCTGAGAATGTATTAAGACAAAGTCACGTAAAATAAGCAATAACTTTACTCTCTTTTTCTATATTTACATACAAAACTTCAACAGAAGTTGACTACTAGAAGTTTGTATATAATTACTCACATTGTTCAAAGGAATAGTGTGGACTAATTGCATTCATTGCAGAATATAAATTACTAAGCAAGTGCTACTACAAGAACATCGAGCTTGTCTGTAATTATGTTGAAGACAAATGTGCTAATTTGCAGAGCTCATTTCTAAGGTTTTAATACTTCTAATTCTGTTAGAAATGAAGTATGACTCATGTACTTTCACAAAGGGTTAAGTAATACCCGTGATTTTGGGTTCGATGTTACGGAGCCGAATCTTATTAAGTACATTTTAAGTAAGATTATAAAGTTATTTGTTACAAACAAAATAGCTTATACTTTAAAGAACACTGGCAAAATTATTGTTCTAAAGATTGCTCAAGCATTTACTTTTAATTGTCTAGATCTGACAACACAGTATGTCATATTATATAAAAAGAGATAGTTAACCTTTTACAAATGCGTGTCTGAATTATTTTTATTTATATAACATGCGTCGTTACACAAACTGCTTAAGTGATATAAAACGCATGAAGTGTAATACAAACAAAACGTTTCAGAATAAATAAAAACAGAAATAATAATAATAACCAATTACCACCTAGCAGGATTAGTTGACGCAGAGTTTGTATTTCTGCGTATACCAACCTCCGATTCCTATCCGAATCTGCTGCTCTGGATGCATCAAAAGCATAATATACCATGAAATGAAAGTAAACACCAACAATGAATTCGAGTAGTATACTAATAAAGATTTGTATGTTATGCGAAACATATTTATACGAACTGTTGTTATAACATTTGAACCATATGATTTGGGATAAAACATCGCATCACTCACAAATTATGTACAAGCACCAAGATTTTACTTCTCTCTAACTATTGCATTAATAAGGAGTTCCACTAAGCATACAATGTAGATTAATATTGGAAATCTATTTATAGGCCCAGGTAAGGTCTGATGATAATTGAAATTATTTTAGTAATTGAACCGGCACTGATAACCAAATATGAACGTTAAACAAATGACAAATTAATAAACACCACAAGTTAAACGTTTGCGTAAACCCTAAAATGTCATTTGAAACCTAAAGTGTATCCTAAGTAAACATGAAATCACAAATATTCCAACAATTTGTAACATATAAATTCAATCCAATATTCCTGCAGATACACAAAATGACCACAGTTAACGCGCAGTAAAGTGAGTACTGTGACCGCAAAATGTCGTGTCCAATCGAAGTAAGACATCGGTATAACTGTCTGCCTAGCGAGTTAACTATATTAATGGAGTCTGTTGCACAGCCATGCTGAAATACGAATCAACACAGGTTTGGCAGAATCAAGAGGAACCGTTAGTTCGTGAACCGTTAAATACGCACGTCAAGAGTAACGTAACTAACTAAACTCGATAGTTTAGTTGCATATGCCTTTGCAATATGATATATGTTTAATTAATAAAATCATTTGCTTTTAAAGGGTTCTTAAGATTTCCTTGTTTTTTTTTTCAAGATGTTTATATTGTAGTAAGGCTACAAAACTTGCTTTATCCATAGCGTATTCTGTTGTTCGTTCGTTCTACTCCTGTTAGTTTAAAAAAAGGAAACCAAAATAGCCTTTAATGTACGCAACGCATTGGCTCAAGTTCACTACGCTTGGCCTGACTTAGCGGTATAGTGCATCTAGCATTGCCAGAACTGCCTCTTCTTATGGACCTAATCAGAAACACCAACAATTATTGCTACAAAGTATATCTCGGCTTAATAAAATACTTTAACCCAAAACTGAATTGATCTTTTTCTGATTTCAACTAGTATTTTTTTATTTGAATTAATTTTTTATTCGAAGTCTCAAAGTACCTGGATCATACAGTAAAAAGGGTCTTCCCAGTTACTGTATGATCCAGGTACTAATACAAGATATAAGCAAGAAGCAACCTTTTTGGGATTTACACTGAATTTAAAACTAAACTAAGAACATTAACACAAAGTTAACGTACCCATAAAAATAAAATAAAATTGAACAATAATAAAATACCGCATAATTAATGTTTTGTGAAAGTGACTCACAGATCTCAAATAAATTCAGAGATTAAAATTAATACACATCCAAAGAACGACTAGTTTTAGTTCAAGTAACTGTTCGATGAAATTTGAGAACTTAGGGCAAAGTACTCGAGTATGTTTATTCAGTTACATTAAGAATCCCTATCTTCGAATCAAAATCTAAAAAAATCTAACTTAATGTCTTGTCATTAAAAGTAAAGCAATTGTAAGACCCATTGCATCCGACAAATTGAAGTAATCTGAATTTCTTTAAAAGCTTTACCGATTTAAATAAATGGTCTAAAATTCTTTAAACGTCTACTTAATTGAGAGGCCATTTTGTTAACTGTATCTATATAGACATTTTATTGCTGGATCACTTTCTCAAGAACATTTCCAACTATTAAATACGACTTAACAACTTAAAAATCTACTTAAGACAAATCAAAAGGACGTGGTCTTAATTACTTAATACAAAAATCTTGTCTAAAATGGCGGACCTTAATGGATACCGCAAGATTTATTGTCAGGAAAGCTCATTAGCCTTGATTTAGAATCGTAAGTAATGCTGATGTTTCGTATGTAAATTTCCTTTTAGTATTCAAAGTGTTGGCTGACGTGTGAATATTATTACCGAAACACTTTAGTCGTTGGCGTTAAGTCTTCGCAATGTAGACGTGGTTTACACAGTATTAATATTCTTGTGTTAGGATTATTTCAGTTTTATAGTCAACAGGGTGGTTTGAACCCGCAATCTCTCTGTTCAAGTTCGCTTAAAGATTTGTAGATTTTAGCATAAGAATTGACTGACGTAAAAGAGGGAATTAACGTTTTGTAATATTTAAATTAATGTGTACAGTTGTAACGCGCTGGATCAAATATAGAAGTTGTAATGGCATGTAAAGGTCTTGATATATTACTAGTTTTCGCGGTAGCTTCACTCTTGTTAAAGTAGATTTTGTCAAGCCGGACGACCGTCTAAAAGTAAGCCAGTTTAGTGCTTTTCCCCCCCAAAAGTTTTGGGGAAAGATACATAAACACAGATTATATTGATGGTAGTTTGCTTACAGAGTGCATTCATTACATATATACACATATATATATAAGAGACTACAACAGAGCTATATATATATATATATATATATAGCTCTTTGGGGATGGAAAAAAAACACTGAACTCGCGTGACCGTCATGCAGATGTATATATACAGATGTGTGTGTGTGTATACATATATATTTATTTGTATGGGTTTTCACTTCTGACGTGCAGTCCTACGACTGATAGTTTTTTTTTACCCCGCGGACACACCCCTCTTCTGGTAAAAAGGTATCCTTTATCCTTTTCTATACCCCTGACGATGCGTATTCTAAATTTCATGGTGATCGAGCGAGTAGTTAAGGTGTGAAAGCGTAACAAATAAACAAAGAAGGTCACATTAGAATTTATGATAGGAAAATTAGGAGTAAGGATTTACTTGAAGAATTACACTTACTAGTGTACTTAAATAAAGTCTTCTTGTCAAAAACATTTACCACTTAGTAGTAAAATCTCGTCGAAAGCTAATTAGACCTAACACTTTTGCACTCAACTGTATCACAACACCAGGATCACAGTACAATCGGGAATGGAAGTGAAAAAAAAATGCAATCGATTCACATAGAGATTGGCTCCGTTCGTCGTGACACGGTGATTTTCATTTTACAAAACCAGTGCTAGAGTAACCATTTCTTTAATGTTTATGGACTTATTAACACTTACTATAATTCATTATTTAAGTGTTGTGTGCTTAGCAAACTTTAACTAGTGTGGTTCTGTACCTTCAGTGAAAAATTTCACTCTAAAATCATAGTTTCGAGAAAATCGAAAAATTGTCTGTTTATCTACTACACTTAAGAAAACACTGATTTCGTTTATGGTTAGAAAATAACTCACAAAATATTTCACTACATAAAATTTGATATTTTTGTATATACTTACTACTGTTATTACTTTTTTTTGTGTAAAATTAAATAAAATGATTTTTGCCATTTTACATCTTGTTTATTGGTTTAGTGTGTGAGGGAGTCGAGTGTATTAGCTGTATCACGCTTTGTAAATGCAAGTGTACCGCTTTTCACGAGATGGTTTTATTTTGGGTCTCATGTGTTTATTGATACAAATTAAATTATATCAATACGCACTTATTTCAAACTACACGTCCCCGCAGTTTCACCTGCGTTTATGGTCACAGCTCCGCTCCTATTGGTCGTCGTTTTATAGCCTATAGCCTTCCTCGATAAATGGGCTATCCAACACTACAAGAATTTTTCAATTGGAACCAGTAGTTCCTGAGATTAGCGCTTCAAGCAAACAAACTCTTCAGCTTTATAATATTAGTATAGATGATATACTTTGATTAATTGAGTTGTATTAAACAACATTAAAGAAATGTAAAATAGATATTAAATCAGTTACAACATTAGTAGTTGGTTTCATCCTACTAATGTGATAAACGCGAAAGCTTGTGAGGAATCTGGATGTATGAATGTTTGTTACTCTTTCACGCAAAAACTCTTGAACCGATTGCGATGAAACTTGGTATGTAGATTGCTGGAGACCTGGATTAACACATAGGCTACTTTTTATTTCGATATCCTTTGGCATCGGGACTTACGCGGGTGAAACCGTGAGGCGCGGCTAGTATTTAATAATTTAGTCCATGAAGAATTATATTTGTGTCAAAGTTTATTGATGCTGAAAAAATACAATAAAAACAATGAATATTCATTCTATTACATCGTTTTATTCAAATTAGACCTGAAGCATACACTGTTAGAATGTAGGTAACATGATTGTAAAATGTGTTTATGGTCAGGTACAAGCACAGCTAGGTTTTTTCTACTCTATGTAACATAAAAAATCAAGTCAGTCGATTACGAAAAGCCAACGTGTTTTAATAGGTTACGTACCCAGCATAGCACAGCACAGATTTTATTATACACAACTTTAATTCTAAGTAATACAAAAAACTATCATTAATTTCTGGTCTACCGATATGGGCACCTCACTTGATCAAGAATTATTCTTTGTCTGGGAAGCTATACATTTCTCTATACAAGAACATATTCAAAGTGTGAATAATATATTATTTTAATGTAGTAGATGAAACGATAAAATGAAAAATGTGAAAAACTAAGCTTGAAAATGGTTCGGAGATCGTGTACGTGTTCCGAGTACATGAACAAGCTTTAATTGCGATCTTTTCTGAACTATTATTGGTAGAAGTTATTAGTTACTGAATCTAGATATATTTCAGTATACTGTATCATATATTTTTTCGTGGTAGAAACATTTAACTTTCATTAACTGAAATAAGTAATTAAAATCGAATGTGAACGTAACATTCTTTATTTTGGAATCGTTTGAAATTCTTGTAACGTGATTCTTGAGCATTATTAAATAAAATAAATATACTAATTTAACGTAAGCAATTCAAATAGACATTACATAAATAGACATTGCTCCAGCTACATCATTAAATTCCATCGCGAGTCAGTATATACTGACTGACTAAGCGCGTAGCCAAAGAGATCAGCCTCTTTTACTCTTCGGATCTTTATTACGAACGGACATATCTACTTGTTTAATTAACGTTTATTTAAAACATAATTATTCATCTACACAGTCAATTTAAATTACTATTGAAACCTGCTAGGGTCAGTTTTTTTTATGGTGTAGGAGGCAGACGAGCAGACGGGTCACCTGATGTTAAATAACTACCGCCGCCCATAGGCACCTGCAACTCAAGAGTCACAAGTGCGTTGTCGCCCTTTAAGGTGGGAGTAGGGGAAGAGGGGAGAGAGAGAGGGAAAGAGCAGGAAGAGGGGAGAGGGGGAGAGGGAAGGGTTAGGGCCTCCGGTAACCTCACTCACGCAGCGATTAGCAATGCAATCATCTCTACTGCCGGTTTTCTGTAAGGCCGTGGTATCACTCCGATTGAGCCAGCCCATACGTTTACTTTTTATTCTATTATCGTCAGTAAACAATTGTAAGGTGTTCTACCCATTTTTTTAATATTTATGCTGTCCCAACTTTATTCCTTGGGATACTGACTTCTAGCCGACCTTAATCTGACCTCTGTGCGG
The DNA here is from genome assembly GCA_963859945.1 of Euplagia quadripunctaria. Lineage (NCBI taxonomy): Eukaryota > Metazoa > Arthropoda > Insecta > Lepidoptera > Erebidae > Euplagia > Euplagia quadripunctaria. The sequence continues at coordinate 7,296,041 of OY982583.1, forward strand.
TCTACACAGCTTCACTAATGCCTCTTCTCTGGGGTTCCAGGTTCCATTTTAAAAGTTCCAGTCTTAAATTTGGATATTACAACTAGTATGTTAATCTACGAGATTAAAACTGCACGTAGATTCTACCACCACTTAATCATCAGACGATTTCATCGAGTTTTTCATTTAACATCACTGCGGACAGAAGATACCACCGACAGAGGACCGCACTAACTAGTTGAGGCCAGTGTCCCCCCTCTTGTTCATCAATAACTAAAATTGGGGAACTTTTATTTTCTAGCCACCAGTAGAGATAAATATACAACTGCCGGATAGATTTTCATTAACTAATGAGAGTCAATATATTCGGTCGAAAAAGCTTGGTGTTTTTAACAGCTCTAAATACGTCCTACAATCCAGACCTAAATATTTATTATTAATGGTATCTTGAAAGGCTTTTGACAAAGAGACAAATAAATAATTTTTTTAAGGGATCTTTTAGGATAAGAGTTTTTCTGTTGAGATCTAAAACCCAACAATACAGCACTGAGTTAAAAAAGGTTTTCAATCGAATTTAAATTTTGATTGAAAGATTTTTTTCTTTATTCTTACCATTAAATAGAAAATTATCTAGAGCTGATAATACAATGTTTATTTCGGATCAAAGTTGCCAGCAAAAATTCTCTCGCATAAAAGTTCACAAGGGTTACTTACTTCTATTTGAAAATATTTGAGATTTAATAGCTTACATATATAAAACAAACCCTGTCTTTAAGATAAAGGGAAAGTTATAAAACAATTGTTTCATTTAATACAAATATACCGATATTCAATACCGAGCTATATAAAAAGTTTTAAGACGGTATTTTATTGACTGAAATTTTAGCGATGCGTATACGAATGAGCAGCTAACCAACCGTCGGAATTCTCGTTTTATACCGTTTTTATGGTCACCCTAATACAGTCTGTAGATGTGTGGGCAGCCTTTATTATTTCCCGTAGTAGAGGTCAGTAATAAATCATCTTTTGCGATAAAAGCGTAAACGATACATGCCCTCGGATACATACATGCGTTATATATTTTTATATATTCCCTGTGAATGACATTTCTATTAGGGAATTTAGTTATTCTTTTGGCGATTGAGTTGGCCGTGTTGTTGTCATCGAATCTCTTTGTGGTGTGTTTTTGGAGAACTAATTTCTATTACTATTGACGTTGATGTTTCGGTTTGACTGGATTAGTTGTGTTATTTCACTCATGAAATTGGTTTTTTCAAATAACGAAACGTGACTGTATTAGTAATAAAAGAGAAAGAAAATACCATGGGATGAGATATATATAAGATTCGCTTTGGTGAGTGTGCGAAATCTCTCTTAGAATTAATTGAACCCTCACCATTCCTTTATCGGACTACTAGGGGCAGACAGAGGTTCAAACCTTTCGTTGTCAAAACACCGAAAAATTCGAACTAAACGGTTTAACAGCTCCTTTTTGGTTCAAGTCGCCAAGGTGTGGAATGAGCTGCCTGCGTCTATTTTTCCAATCAATTATAATCCTGGAACGTTGAAGTGTAGAATGAATAGGTTTCTCTTGGATAGGCGTGTACCATCTTCTTTTTATCATTACTTTCTATCAGGTGAGTTGGACGACAAACGCCTATGCCATTTATTAATAAAAAATAATTGAAATCTAGTTTTAAACTTTAAAGATTATTGAGTAAATATATCGAAGTGACGTAAATTCAAATACTAAAGAAGTCATATCAGTTGTTTTAAGAGATTTGCGATAATCGGTTTTTTATAACAAGAGGATACAGCACTGCGCTCATTGTTTGCATTTTGATTATGGAGCTCAGCATAGGTATGTCTTTAAGGCAAACCTTTCTTTGGAAATATCATACTCATAATGCAGACGAGGCGAGGCCGAGAGGCAAGATAAGTGTTTGCAAAGTTAGTTATATAAATGAACAAAAATTTTCATTTTTTTTATATTATAGGGAGCAAACGAGCAGACGGGTCACCTGATGGTAAGTGACTACCGTCGCCCATAGACACCTGCAACTCAAGAGTCACAAGTGCGTTGCCGCCCTTTGAGATGGGATTACGCTCTTTTCTTGAAGGTTTGAAGGTCGTATCGGTCTGGAAATACCGCAGGCGACAATTTGTTCCAGAGATTGGTTGTGCGAGGCAAAAAATATATTATATTATTTAATTACTTTGATCACCTTAATATGTACTTTCCTTAAATAGTCATAAATATATATTATGTTCCTATCTGTATAATGATTGCACAAACAGTTACCTTACAGAAAGAATCTTCCCGTCCTTAAACTATAAAATAATATCTATTGCATTATTTTCACACTGAAATGTTACACAATTTCTGAATACACAAACTATGTTAATCTACATATTTGCCAAACACATCCCAAGAAAAGCAATATCCCGAAACATGTGTTGTCAAACATGCAATATAAGATACATTGCAGCATCACAGAACATCTTATGACGTCTCATAAACCTTAAGGGTCACCTAAGGGATGTATTTCTGTTGGTATGTGTCGTCATTGTGCTAGGTCAAGTCGTAAAAACGTTTGAGTAGATTGTCAAGAATTTCGTGTCAAAATACCGTTAATTTGTTTCGGGAATGCTTCTAGAGGATATTGAACTAAGTTTTATTTGACTAAATGAGTTCATTTGCTGTGAAATCGAAGTGTTTTTTATTTACGTATTTATTTGTCATGTTAACGTTATTTTGAGCCAATGTGAATCTAAAAGCTACATGTACTTGATTATGGCTTCTGTACTATGTTCTGTAATGGTACTATTGAAATAAATGAATATTATTATTATAGAGAAGTTTGAAGTTATAAAAACCTTCTCTATCAGCAATCTGATTTGATCTTTCGTTGTAGCTTTAGCAAGACAAAATATACTCGTACGTTATTGTAACTATGTATCGTCTGGATATGTTTGTCTCTTTTTAATGACGTTTCATCAAATTTTCAAATCACAACGATTCTAAAGAAGTTTCACTTCAAAAATGCTCGAGAGAAATAGTCTCTATTTTACCGGGCGATTTTATTATTTGTCATGCCACGTCGTCACAAAGTAAATGATATATTTTATCCGTACAAATAGCAAATAATATAGTTATCAGCTTTCTATTATATTTTCGGCAGTATCGCATAGCACCTGCTATATTTTTTGAGCCTCAACCTACTATTATTTTCGTTAACGCCTAAAAATAAATTAGATCTTTTGTGTTAAAATTGGATTCCCATTGATATACTGAGTGTCGTTCTGTGATAATTATTATTAAAAGTCAGGCAAATCATTACCTTAAGATATCGTGCTGGAAATTGAATGCAATAAAATAAAGGATAAAGTATTAGTGAAGGGTTTTCAACAAGTCTTAAAAGTGTGCTTATGCTGAAGTTAGGAGACTTTGGAAATACATAGTTACCGCACAGTTACATCCAAACTTAAGTTAAAGACTTCATATCTACAAAAATAGCTGAATTAGGAAAACATATTGTATATTGTGGGGATCTAACACCAACCAACACGACTTACGTTCAGTCACGTAAATTCAAAACTAAAACAAAAAAATGTTTAGTAACATACATTGCTAGATTGCTCTCAGGTTTGCCATATTGGAAGGCATATTTTCGTTCGCTCACCCCGTCACTCCGATACTCCGATACTCCAATATACTAACGTCGTAAGCAAAAATGAGAATAAGCTTGGAGAAATATCGCACTCGTGTTCAGAACATGCACAACATGAGTGTTTGATATTGATACGAATTTCCCTTGCTGCTTTGCTCATTTTTAGTCGGTTAGATGTAAACTGTGGAAGTTGATTCATTGCAAAAATTGTGTGTATTTGAATAAGATTTAAATTTAAAAGCTTTTATATTTATTTTATACTTACTTACGCCTTTGTTTACTTTACGTCTAATTTTTGGTCCTCATAAATTGTAGTCCTCAGAGATGTAATTAGATACCAACATTTCGAGAGTTATCTTTTTAGTCCCGTAGAGATCAAGACTGTTGTTTTCTTACGGGCATTTTTGAGTACTGTTACCAAATGTATAAGTATATGATATGAAATATTGTCTACCGAAGAATTAAATAGTTACACTCTAGCTTTTTTGCACGCAAACTAATACAGTGTTTACTCAGGAAATGAATTTGAAAATCGCTGGTGATGCAACGGCAAGTAAATTCACAACAAATATTACACAGCAAATATTAATATACACAGCAATTCTCCCCTGAGTTAACAGATAATATTATTATATTGGATCCCATACTAAACATGAATTCACACGACAAGTCACAAGACGATCCAATTAAAGAAGTTGATGTTGTATTACTGCAGTCAAAGGGTCTCAAGAGCACTTTAAGGCTAAGCGTAGTCAGATGACTCACTTTGACACAGCGTAGCGGAAAGCTAAATGTTTAATGTATGAACACAATTTTTGTATCTTGATTTTCTAGGGTTTATAAATTGAATATGTGTAATGAACCAATTTTATAATGTTTAAATATAAGGAGGTATTGGTCCCGAATCTATTGTACACTCGACTAAACTAAAACCTGACTTAATTTCTTCATACGAAATCAACCTTGTCTTCTTCGTAACAAGGTTTATTTGTTACTGGCATCTATTTCTCAGCACCACTAAATTTCACTAAAACCTGTCAACATATACTCAACTTTATTTCCACGCAGCGAGTCTCTATTTATTCAAATGCCGTATAATTGCCGTATAAAAACTTGTTCAAACAAAACGAACTAAGATGACGTTATTTTAATCGACACCTACGAAGACGCTTACTAAAAACACAGAGTAAAAGAGATGGCATTCAACGGATAGCGGCTCTCGCTACGTGGTATTAAAGTTTATTTAAGCGTGTCAGACTTTAGTCGACAAATAAATTGCTTATTTCGATAGCGACATTTGTTACCTACTTGTTTAAATTTGAAATAAGACCTTGTTTCAAAGTGTACAAGGTTTACATTTTGTATGAAGAAAATTTAATCAATTATAGTCAAGAGAGTAATACAACAGAATTGACACCATTGTCGCAGTCTTGCACGCTATATGTATATTTACCACAAAATCGAGTCTGACCGCCTTTAAAAGCAAAGTATTGATGACGGTATTTAAAATGTTTTTCCATAGTATTGATAGAAATGTTAAATTTTAATCTTTGTAAATAGGAGGCTCAGCAATTTTTTTTATACGTCGTTGAGTTTAGTAACTTTTAAGTCATATTCTAATCCTTAAAATCTTTATACTACGTTCCCAATGATTTCTCCTTTTTATACCACTAAATTAGCAAAGAAAAACACGTGCCGCCAGTTGGTGAGCAACTACATTACCAATGCCTATACCGAATCACAATTCCAATGCTGCCCTATTCTTCTTTCACCTCCTTTCACAGCGGATTTGTATGACCCTGTGATTTGGGTGGATTTACTGGAGTTTTCTGAAGTAGGGCAAAGGTGCTTCCCAAAAAAACCCCAGTTATTCAATGGATCCACCACAATGCTGGTTGAAACATAATAAACTGGCAGCACTGTCAGAACGTGAATGAGAATTTTTTTTTTGATAAAACATACTCTGAAAATAATAGGAAGTTAAAATAAGATCATGTCTGCCAACTATCCAAAATGTTTTAAGACTTAAATTACTGTTATTCAGGATTATAAAAATAATTTAAAAAGTTATATTAATTTCTATGTTCTAGTTTCGGCAATAAACATTATTATGCTAACTGTGACTTCAGTAAGTTTTATGTAACATACTCTTCTACCTTTGTATTAGTACAAACAAATAATTTTTATTTGCATAGTGGAACACAGCCTGAAATGAAAGGTTAAATTCGGTTGCAAAATTCGAAGCTATTCAAGCTAAAACCTGAACACGTTACTAAAGTAAATGTAGTAGTTTCATTGTTGTTAATCCACCCCTTTCTAGCTCACTCCGGTCAGCTTAACTTTGTAACACTCTACCCCGCTACTTTGACCTGCTACGTTTTGCTCAAATAAACATAAAAAATATAACTGGATATACAAAAAACAACCTCATTACAAAGAGAACCTTGAACAATTTTATTTTGCAACCTTGGACTGATTTTCAACATGTTTGTTTGCATAAGATTCTGCTTTACAAATATGCTTGACTTTGCAGAAAATTTTCTGTAATGATTAATTACATATAATGATTGATTGTTGAAACTTTCGACAATCATTGGCCATATTTGATCGATTTTAAAATGAAAAGTTATCAGATTCATAAGCTTTCATCTCCAAATGAAATAGTCACAAATGGTGTGAGATTGTTTGATGATTTTGTGATTTATTTTTCGTAAGTAGTGGAACTTTATTAACTATTCTGAGTCGAGTGTTGTGACTTCAATAGACCACTATTTATGTGATTTAAGGATAGTTATTTTACAACGTTGTTGTATCGTTGTATTTTGTTAAAGGTTTGAGTTCATTGGCAGGCTTCTCAGAAAGATTTACTTTAAAATATCGATACGATCTAGTATTAATAATTAGTACTTACATATAAAATTGGAAGTAAAATGCGCGTTTACTATGTATACCTGCATCACAATATACATGTATACCTACCTCAAAATCTACATAACGTATTAAATTTCATATATCTACCAGTTTGTTTCTTAGGAAATTTAGTTAAACAGGACTTCAGTACACAAGTGTTATAGAACGATTTAGCGATACTATTCATTACGATGATATTTAGTGCCAAGTTTATCTTTCTTTGTAATCTTTACATAGTATAAAACAAAGTCCAAAAACTACGCAACGGATTTTAATTCGGTTTACAACAATAGATAGAGCGATTCAAGAGGAAGGTTTATACGTACGCCAGAGTCCATTAAAAATGAAGAAAAAATTCACATTTTTTAAAATAAACTTAAAAAATTCCTAGTAAGCAAAAGCTACTACAGTATACAAGAATACTTAAATGACAAACATTAATTACCACCTATTGACAGAATCTCTATAATAAATTTCCATTTAAATGAACTTATAATACAAATTAAAACAAATGATATTTAATATTATATTGAAATTATATAGAAATTATATAGAAGGATAATTATGTATTTACATTAGACTAACCCAATTTATGTTTGTATTGTGTATGTAAACGACATTTAATATCATATTAACATTTTAATATAATAATTAATACTTACATTGAATATACCCAAGTTATTTTTATACATAAATATGTAAATGACATTAATATAATATAATATTGACTTAATTAAAAATACTATTAAAAACAAATTAATATGATTTAAGTATGTATGAATGACATTTAATATTATAATGACATTTAATATTATATATTGACATAATACAGAATAATTATATTATTATTTACAACAATTGAATTGGTTCCCATTTTTGTGTGTTCATATTTATAACAGAAACCTAGGGTAGCAAATATATCTACAACATAAATTAAAATGAAAAATATTTTTTAATGAAAATTAAGTAAATAAGATTAAATATAAAAACAAATAAATAAAAATAAATTAAATAACTTTAGATGCGAATTATATAATATCTCACCACAGAAAGCCGACTGAATAGCGCAATAATATAATATTACATGTGTGCAATAATAAATATAATGAACTTTGTCAAGGTACTAAAAATAATAATTATAACAAACTCTTCCTCTCTCCTAACATTGTGCTGTGCCCGACAGGGTCCATAATTGTAACCTAATTATAAGCTCGACATCTGTATCACATTATGGAACGCAATAAATGTATTGAGTATAGTTCAAATTCAAATTCAAAATCATTTATTCAATTAAGACACTAAGTGACATTTATGAACGTTAAATTGAAGCTACTGTTAAAAATCATAGATCGACGCAAACAGACGCCACAGCATGTACTGGATTGTCGAGGTAAATTAGGTGAAAACACCAAAATCTACTGCCTGCTTGTGTCGAGTTAAATATTCATTTATTTATTTATTTATTAAAAGTTTTTGCACATTAGTACATAGGCGGACTTAATGCCTAAGGCATTCTCTACCAGTCAACCTTTGGGTGATGCAGAGAAAATAAGAAGAAGTAGGTGCAATTAATAGACTTGTAAAAAATTTACGAAAACAAGGAATGGGATACATACAAAATTTGATACGAATATATACACACATAATACTCAAATACTTATAACTTAATGTAATAGATATTTACACATATACATATGCACAGATACATTTACAAATACATACATAGCTATATAATACATATACTATTATAATATTGCTTTGTGTTAATTTGTATAATCATATGACGATATTTGTTCACCACATTAGTATCTACATTACACCCGTGCGAAGCTGGGGCGGGTAGCTACTATTTTATAAACTAAACTATTTGTCAAGGCCTAAAAGTCTGTGTGCGTTCTAGTGTGTAAATGCTAGATAGTTTAGCATATAATATTTAATTTACAGGCAAATTCAATTCATTTAACACCAACTGAATTGTAGATCAGGCTTCTCAACGTTTAATTTGCTTCATTCTACGTAAAAAAACTACATTCAGACGTAAAACAGTTCCATAAAATAACCCTCGAAGGAGTAAATCACTCAAAGTGATCTCTCAAAACCCGTAGTCATAAAATCAGGTAGCATCTTTATGATTCGGAAGATAGCAGTATCTCTAAATAAAAGTAATTTATACCTAAATAAAATAAAGTAATAATTCTTGTAACGTCAGAAGTTTGCTGAATTTTTACGATACAGATTTATAGCGGGTGAGCTCGTTGCAATTTATTAACACACCTTCGTAAGTAAATGTAGCTTCTCTTTCTAAGAACTTTCAAAATCTGTTTCAAATTAGGTTAGCGTGTATTTTATACTCAAAATAGAAGAATTTTGTCTGGTCTACATGGTCTTACTTAAGATGTGTTAAAATCTATACTACCTTATCGGACACTTTTTTGGAGTTAAACTGTTAACGACAGTGGAGTTACTTTAGTACTACATGTATTTAAACCACCAGAAAACAATGAGAAATTGGAGTTTAAACTAAAATGTTTTGTTAGTGTATGTTTTCAAAAAAGAGGAGTAACCCATAACAGTTATCCGTTGAAAATGCTGCGATTGTTGATTATCTTATTTGTATGTTTTGAATACCCTGTCTTCATTAAACCTTTCATTATAATAAGCCTAAATGAGTTTAGATTTTCTATCGAATCCTATAAAATGAATCATCATCATCAAATCAACCACATTGACCTTTTGTTTTCATTTTTCTCTCTTCAAGGAACGTGCCGTTCTTTGTTGGAAATATGAAGGATTATTTCACTCCTTTTGGTGATTAAAAAAAGTCCGTGAATAATCACGGGTGACATTTTAAAGCACATTTCTCTTGAGATGTCGTTGAGAAGTTTTGTTCAAATATTATTTTTATTCATAGTGCAAAAACTACTTAAGAAAACAGACAAATACTTTTTCCAGGAGAATTTCTTTTTCTATTAATAAATCGTGAACAATCTTTTATACAAGAAGCGTAAAATAACGTACCGTTTAACAAATTCTTTGTCCTGTGCTTGTGCGTCATGAACGGATGGATCGGCAACTGTCGGTCACTTTCAAAATATCAACATTGCCTTAAAAGAATAATTTAAATACGTTTACAATGTGAAGTTTTTTGAAACGATAAACAAAAAAAAATTAAATTAAATTTAAAATACGCTCTACCTTTTAAATCAGTTAACAAGATACGCTTAAATTGGAATAAGTCCTATTTAAAAAAAAAATATTTTGCCACTTAGTTCACTTAGAGTTAAATCATAACATAGTAGATACCGTTGTTGTTTTCAACTTTAAATTACCTAATTAATTTTTCCAGCACCAGGCTTTGGAACTTTTAAAAATTTTTATTTAATAAATTATTTGGAACCTTTTCAGTTCAATATTTTAAATTAATCTGTATGATATTCGCTGGAGAAGTTGATGCATTCTCCGTTGTAGTACCCCTTGGAAACCCTGTGACACTCTTATGGGTTGAAAAGAAGCAAACACTCACCTGGAAAGACTGGGAATGGAGAGATAGGTAGGCCTGTTTGACGGGAACGGTGCCGGCCGGCCAACAACACACACTATCAGCACTTTCAGCTCTTCAGGTGTTGGTTAGTTCTTGATAGAACGCATAGTGGCGGGATGTTTGAAATGAGAATAAGGGTTTTAAGATAAAAAGGAAAGTGGAAGGGATGGTTTACGTTCGTCCAGAATCCTTTATTCTGGAAGACGCTCCAGAATTTAATTTAAGTATTTTCATGAAACTTACCGTCCAGGCAAACTTTCAAATTAATTTCAATAGAGCCTAAGGTGCTATTCCTAATTACTCTGACCATTGTTCAACAATGTAAAACGCGATTCCTTTATGTTTTCCTACAAGATGGAACTCGGGCAAAACCATTTTCTATTACAAGTGAATTCTTATTAAGACGAATCGCAAGATTTTCTCGTTACAATAGGGCGAACCTAATCATTGTGTCATTTATGAACAATCCCTATTCAGAAGAGAATGATATCTGACACACTGGTGTAATGTTCACTGAATATTACTTGATATGAGGGTGTTTTTCTACCCTAATAATATATATATTTTATATTGGTAATATGTATCTTAGATATATATGAGAAGAATGTTGGCTCAAAACGAATTGAAAACTAAGAAAAACACGGACAGAAATGAAAAGATTACTTTTTGCAATTCGAACTTTTAAATATCCTTTTTCTGTAGATTTCCTTGACGTACAATTCTGCTACTTGTTGTTGATCAGTTACGTGGCATAATTAGTACTTAAAATTAATTCAAAATATTACTTAGAAAACTAATCGCTAAAATTTATGATATCATCAAAATGGACAGGAAGGAAAAGCTGCACAAAACGTTCAATGCCGATAGAGGAATCTCATGAGTTAGGTAAGGACAGAAGCAAATAGACAAGTTGTTTCTACCTACCTCGGAGGGAGAATTGAGTTTATGTGTGTATTTGACCAGTATTTGAAGCAATGTAACTCATACTTAAAAATGGCACCACGCCAACTGTGCACGTAGAGCATAAAGAAGGAACATGTCACAGACAGAGCATAAAGGAAGTACAGCAGTCCGATAAGTCTTCAAAATTTAGTTTATGGATGGAAGTTCGTAGCTGTATTAATACAGCGTAGTAATGAATTCTACCCGGTAAATGTTTCATCTTGAGAATCTCTAAAGCATTTTAGACTTAGGTCCAACTCAGATTAAATATCAAATATAATAAATGGGCCAATAAATTAAATAATTTAAAAAAAACAAAAACTCGACTGCAAAAAAGACAATTCAAAAGTAATGCACTAAAAAGGCCGAAACAATGCATGCTAGTCCTGCCCTTTTAGTGATTTAAGTAAATGTTTCATTGTCAGATACACCCTGTATAAAACGTTCCAATTTTCCGTCATGAATTTTCTCAATTTACTTCTGTCCTTACATACTTCACGAACTTCCTCTATCGTCATTAGTCCTTTTGTTCCGATTTTCATTTAGGGAGCATGCTGACACCAATTTTAACTATGTACGTTTATCGACACGGATTTCAACCGACTTGTACATTTATATATTTGACTGTCAGCTTTATGTATTTGAATGGCGGCCATTTGGAATATCTTATTTATATATTTCTCTACGTGTTTTTTTTACTTTATTTTTACCTGTAAATCTAACAAGCACGTGTGTCACATTTGTGGGGCTTTCGTAATAAAGAGTTGGAGTACAAAAGTACTAATCTGAGATGCCTTGAAGCACTCCAGTGTATTGGTCACGCAATGTTATGGCTGTATACTGAGCTATTTTAGAAAAGGAACTGGCTGAATAGGTTTAGTAACAGTTAACAAATACCTACTGAGGATATTTTAACGAATAGGGTAGGTACACTGAAATTTAAATTCGGTTTTTATATTATTTTACATTTACGAAAAACTTACAGCTAGTAATGCAAGTACAGCAGACCGTCAATAGGAGAAGACAAGTATTCGCTAATAATGAGAAAAATTATAACAAAATTAATAACAGTAAACAGCAAAATACATATGTCTAGGATCATTAATAGTTTAGTGTAGTTGTATGTGTACACGTTTACTGCTAGTTTTCAAAATACAAATTACCTGAGCGCCTTTTCAGCGTAGCTATACTCGTATTAAAAATATCGAATTCAACATTCCGGCATGCTTGCTGTATACGCGTACGTGTTCTGGCGAAAAATAATTCTCACCGTTGGAGTGTACAGAAGTCTGATGATATCAGGCATTAACGCTGGTTAAATACACTTTTGAACAAAATAGTTGACTCTAAAGTTTAGATGGTGAACAAAGGAACATCAACGACCCATGACATCTTTGGTTGTGGTAGAATTTCGGGCATTCTTATAAATATATAAAATAAATTAACTTACGTTAAGTCTGGTATAAGTTAAGCACATAACTAAAATATACTATGACTACTACTTTCTATAGCAATAGACGAATAGGATAAGAATGAAAAATGCATTACAGGGTCAGAGAGAATGGAATCGGCTATCTATGTAAGCAGCATGTAAATTTCATTACTCTTTGGCAGGATATATGATCTTATCCATAAGATTATGAACTTTATCAGTATCAATGAAATACCTGTGCGTAAAGTAAATTATTCAAATCGATACAGAAATCACAATCATTCCAGATATTACCCTTTAGACCGTGACACGTGATCAAAACTTAAGACAAAGATGTGTTTATTGTCGCTAGCTGATGGCCTAGTATTCTACTGACAGTAAATTGAACGTTTTAAATATTTTCACCTGTCATTTTAAATTAGTAAACCGAAAAAAGAGCCATGATATATATTTTTGTAGAATCTAAAAGGGATTTCCATAATAAATTTACCTATAAAATAATACCGTTAACAAACAGTAATCATCGACAGGTAGACAATTAAAAACAAAGGATGGAATACCCGTTGAAAGAGCAAAAACAGGTAATTTGTCCAACATAAACACTGTAGAGAAAAAACCAGTGATTCAGCCCGAGGACATCAATCCAACTTTTTAAATTAAAGTGAGCAAAGAAACTCTGGATAAATGCGAAATGAAAGAAACACATTGAAGTTTTACGAAACAATTTATGGAATCGTGAGATTTTTGGTCTCTTCTTTTTTAATCCTTGTTTTGTGATGCAAGATTTATTGTAGTCTATGGTAACTTATTTATCCAGAAGTAATATAGGCTATATTTCATTTCAGTGATAGATTTAAGTGAGAGTGCGCGATGCCTCGGTCACAGCCATTTACTGATAAATTCACTTTGATTGATTATTTATTCTTTATGTAAGAATATAATTACAATAGGAAGTCTCATAAAATATAACTTCTACTATTCCAGAGTCAAACAACTTTTTCAATTGTCTGTATACTATTAAGGCCTCGAGCTATCGTACAGCCCGCTTCATAGTAAGCTACGAAAAGGTAACTAATAAACTAGTAATGGTAATGGTAAAAGCATCCGAGTATAAAGCTGAGGTTGTGGAATTAAATTCAGTAGATTTATCGATGTGAACCATCTCCTAGTACCAAAATAAGTGCTACATGGCGGAAATTTGATGCAAGAAGTAATCAAGCAGTTAAACTTGTCAGACAGCCTAGGTCCATCGACCACAATAATGTCAATAGCTAGAGTAAATCATGACCGATTGAGATACACAGGGAGCCTAAGCTTATCTTAGTAAAAAATCTGCTTACGAGGCACACGTTGTCACCTGTCACTGTGCTGCACTTGGACACGTGTTTTACCTCTGCATGCGGTAGAATCAGAAAATGTATGACATGAAATTGATATATTATTGCTAAACCCATAGAAAATGTTTTATGGGGAAGGTAGCCCCCAGCTCACATTTTGAAGGAACTGTTCAGTGGCTAATATTACTATTACCGTGTTTGGGCTCATTTGATTTGTTTTGAGTAGTCCGACAGATTGGAATTGTGAATTTTCAGATATTTTTTGTAAGTACTTTGGAAAACGGGGCCAGGGGCTTGGTGGTAAGCAATTTTCTGTGTTGATCCACAACGAAGAACTTGAATAAAAAAAACGTTCTGGCCAAAAAGGCAAGGAGTTGTTTGATAGAAACGGCGCAGTAAAAATATTTCTGGAAGTTTTTGAGTAAGCAGTGGATCATGATATTTAAACTTGTAAGCTGACTGGTAACCTCTCCTTTGCCTCAAACACGTTGTTAAGAAAACCCCAGTAAGTAGTTTGTCAACTTACCCACGACCATGGAAATCGTATACAAACGTAAGCGAAAATGTCTGCCTCGTTAATACCTTAGCGATAATATAAATTATGTTTTCTGCAATTCGTAACTAATTGAAAAAAATATACATAAATATATACGGACTATTTACAAACTTTATAATTCCTCTGCATCGTCGCCTACTGGCAGTGTTTCTAAAAGGCTGGCAGCATTGCCACGTCGAATGGCTAATGATAATTCTCATTGAATAATTCTCTGTGCAAGAAAAAGGCCCGCGAGAAGTCACGAGAGTGGTCACGAGAATTGTCGATCAGTCGTAACGTAACTAAAGTTTTTTACTCAACTTTTTTGTGAACCAACTCTTTTATATTGAGGTACACAAAAAACAAAATTAACAGGTTTGTGTATTATGAGTACTAACTTATAATACACTAACCTGTTAATTTTGTTTTATTCCACTTTAATACACAATGTAATCTATAGTGTTCTATTCAATCCAAACCCTTTTCTCTTATCTTCTACTCATGTAAATGCAATACCAAAAACACTTTAATTTCTCCACAGCTGCTTTTAATGGAAATGTAAGCTATTAGTAAGTCCACAGTGGATTATCAGCCGTAGTAAGTAAGCACCCCGTTCCAGTAGTGAACTTGATTAAATGCGTTATTATTTACCACCATTAGTTCACTAAAGACTCTTCTTGATCCCTTTTTAACCGACGAAAAAACGGAGAAGGTTCTCTAGTCAACCCGTATATTTTTATTTTTTTTACAACTAACAGGTGCAGAACGAATGAACTCTTGGCAAAAGCGCATTAATGACTTTTATACGACCAGTTTTTGCTAGTTGGGAAGTTACTCTTTAAAAATGCGGTAGTGTAATGGCTAAGGCGTCGGACTTGCGATCGAGTGGTTGCGGGTTCGAACTCCACCCAGTGGTGGGGTTCGTTAGTGTACTGACACTACTGACGTGAACCAACCCCTAACACAAATGTTAAGCCTACCTAGAGGGATTAACAAGAATACTGGTAATGTGTGACCCACGTTATTTGTATTCTATTTAAAAAAATATATAATTATGATGTTACTAAAGTTTCAAACAACGGATACAAAGAACACCCAGACTCAGGAAAACCATTTCTAGATCACACAAATTTTTGTCCCGTGTGGGATTTGAACCCACAACACTAGGCGCGGCGTAGTGGCGAGGTGACCACTTAAACCATTGCGTCATCCATGCAGTCATTTTAATAATGCTTATTCACCATCAATGTGGCAGATAGTCTTCTATGCAGATGATGTCTCGACGCGGAGAAAACAGCCGCCCCCGTTATCCTGGAATGCGAGGGAGTAGTCAAGGGGCCAGTATCCTCGCGGATATGAAGTCGCTCCTAGAACCTTGTGAACGTCTCAGGAGGCTTCTGTGCTTCTGAAAGGAGGCTAGACTGGCTCAACTAATCAACCTTATCTGAACGCATCATTATGGGTCATTGACCGCCAAGAGTCTAAAAGCGGAAACAGAGCCCTATATCAATACCAAAACTTCGTTTATAAGCAAAATACGTTATAAAGTTTTAGCTTCTTATCAGCAGAAAGGTGTCAAAACAAACTTTTTATTAAAAAATATTGCCTTTTCTTTCTATAGTAATCCATTGGGGCTTATCTTACACGATGTTGTCATTACTCCAACAGCTTTTGACAAACCGAAGGTAAGTCGTGGCTCTAATTATTAATTTACAACCGATTACCACCCTGTAACGCTTGATTCAATTTGTTAAATTGTTTTCCAATATAAGGAAAATAAGGTCGTCCTTTTCAGCGATACTACGCTGTAAAGGGCAAGACAAGGTACCTACTCGTGTTTCTCATTATAATGTTTTAAAAATCACTTGTAACAAATCAACTATGTAAACAAATGCTCTCACGTCATAACGTTATATTCCGTTAATTTTGCACACGGTTTGATTCGGATTTCGTTTACGGCTATTTATACAATATTACGAATAGGTACTATAACAAAATATCATTGAAGTTAGTGGTAGCATTTCAGTACTATTTACTTTATAAACGTAACGTAATATTGAAGATGAAACAGTAACAGATTGAATTTCGGGTTTCATTTACTAGCAAAATATTAAGAGCGAGCGATTATATAGGAGTATATAAAATTATCTTCGTAATGCTTAACTTCTCGAAACTATCTTGATAATAGAAGTGTTGTGTTACCAGAATTTAAGCCATACTTAGAGTAGAATCATATTCTTTGGAGCTAAGAAAGTATGACTCTATGGACTGTTTTAATAAATACATTAATATTTTGTAATTTAAGTCAACAAAATTCAACAAATTTTATTAAAAAAATAAAAGTCAACAAATTTTATTAAATAAACTAGCAACCCGCCCCGGCTTCGCACGGGTAGCAGAGACATCTTCAACAATCATCATCATATTTCAACCAATTTACTCAAAACCTTAACAAATTATATACTTAAACCTTCCTCACGAATCGCTCTATCTATTGATGACAGCCGCATGAAAATCTGTTAAGTAGTTTTTGAGTTTTTCGTGAACAGACAGATAGACGCGGTGGGTGACTTTGTTTTAAAATATGTAGTGATAAACGAACTTCAATTATTCTCTATTGCTAAGGTTTATTTTTATTAAAACGCTGTTATTGGCTATTCGATTATACCTATGTAAACACATCTTGAAAATCTATTTTCACCTACTTCTAATTTTCTAATTTATGCAGTGCCATCTACCGGGTCCAATTGTACATCTAAATCATTCTCGAATCCACCTCAAGACACACAAAAAATTTCATTAAAATCTTTCCATCCGTTTAGGAGGAGTTTAGTAACTACTAGGTATTGCTCCGCTCCCGTAGATAATAACATTTTACTAATATTATTAAGGCGCAAGTTCGTAAGGATGGGTGTATGTTTGCTACTCTATCACGCAAAAACGGCTGAACGGATTTGGATGAAATTTGGCACAGAGATAGTAATCAATCCCAAGGAAAGTAGCCAATGTGCTACTATATGGAATGGCTTCCAGACTATAATTAGTCTGGAAGCCATTCCATATAGACTACTTTATACCCCGAAAAAAAATCCCGTGGAATAGACTTCACCAAAAATTCCACGCTAACGAAGTAGCGGGCAACAGCTAGTAATCGATAAATTAATAAAAACGCAAACAGATTTTTGAAGTGAAACTTCTTTAGAATCGTGATTTGAAATTCGATGAAACGAAAAACTCACACTAAAAAGAGACAAACATATTCATAAATAGGATTTAGCCTCCGAGAGAATGATATAGAATACAAGTATACAGTGTCCCTATAATCTTCGTATGCTAGCACGTGTCTTTGCACCTGCGTACTACGAAGCCTTCTTGTGTCATTCACGTGTATCATTTTTGTGCATTTGCGTATTAAAATTCGTTGGTTAATTAATTTAGAAGTTTCACTTCTGTCGTGTGTAAATTGCACACACACTTTTTTTCTTAGCAAAGTAAATTGGTATACAATCTTTTTTGTTCTTAGAAACATATACTGGCTGATTTTAAAAATAAAAACTTTCGAATTGTGTTTTGTTTTAATTAAAATAAGAGCTATTTTTTTCAAATCGGCTTGATGATACTGCATCTATCTAGCAACGTTCTAACTACAAAATACGATCAAATAAACAAACTCTTCAGCATTATTTTTGTCTCAGTTACAAATTTATCTAAATATGGCAAGACAGACATTCGGCGCAAATATATTCACGTCTCACAAGCCCTTGGGTAAAAAAGTGTAATAGCATTTCTTTTACGTTTTAGTATTACAGTTCTTTAAGACAGACAGTGTTCAGTATTTCAAAAAGAAAATCAATCACAAGGTTCGATCGCATTTATAAATTATTAACACTGATTTTATTTTGTAGTTTTACAATAGAAAATCTTTTTTTTTAAGTTTGCACTCTTTTAAATTCATAATGCGTGTGTAGTCTCGTTATTCATTTGTTTAAGGTAAGTTTTTTTCTATTACTGTGCAGATGGCTGAACACGTAATTATGGATTGATACTTTAATATTTTACACAGATGGGTCTTGAAACGTAGGTTCTTTTGATTCTAAATTTAAATAAAATAGATTTACTGAACTCTTTGCTAATTTTATTAAATTACAGAACTTTGTATTTTCGTATTTTTGAACTAATATCATAAACTACAAACTATAATCTTGTGTGAAAAGATTTTCTTTTTACATTCAACAGCATGTGAGCAAAGTAGGATAGATGGATGTTTTGTTCCTTTTTCACGAAAAAACGGCTGAATTGATCTGGATGATATTTGCCACAAAGATAGACTATAGTTTGGAATAGAACATAGGCTTTTTATCCCGGAAAAAATGTACCGTTCTCGTGGGATAGATTTCACCAAAATTTCCATATATACAGGTAGTAGATATATGAAAATACGTGTGCTAGTAAGTATACAAGTTTGAGGTATTCTTATGACGTACTGTAAAAAAGTATTTTAAATAACACAATTTAGGTTTTTTTAGTGTAGTGTTTTTTTAGGGCAGTGACGCAATGCTTTTCGCCGAGTGGGTAAGGCTACCGGAGGCCCTGAGCCTTCCCTCCCGAATCCCCTCCACTACCCTGTTCCCTCCCCCCTCCCTTCCCCCCACTCCCCTCTCCCCTTGCCCTCTTCCACCCTTCCCCTACACCCACCTTAAAGACCGGCAACACACTTGTGACTCTAGTTTTTTACTTTTAAGAAAAATTAATGATTTGATTACACTCTGTGCATAAAAATAAAACTATTGTTAAAAGATTATTTTATAATATTAGTGGTGACATAAATCATATTAATTTTTATACCTAATTGATGGAATATCAAGATAATCTTGTTATTGACTGTCTTATCGCACTCGGCATTGCTGCTAGACATTTTGAAAATATCTGTGTAGATCTGAAATGTATATTTTAGTGCCTGTAAAGATAACGTGTCACTATTCCGCAATTTTTTTTCTATCAAAAGCAACAATTTCAAACAACAGCTCCAATTACATAAAAAACAATGTTACGAATCACTTTCAAGAACCTCAAAATGCAGAAAAGGATATTTTTTATTCGGCCATCAACTGCAAGTAGCTATTCGGTCCGGACATTCTCTGTTAGGCGTGCTACATACAGATTTGAATTGATAGCGAATTGGCTATGTTGACGGGCACCATGCGTAGTAGGTGATGTGGTAGTGGAATACTGTATATCAAATGTGTAAATATGAATTATTTACGTAGGTTTACCAAATATGAAATTTTGATACTCGTAATGAGCTAGTTTTATGGGATGTTTTAAGCACTGCTTGCTGTTGTTTGGTTCAATATTTTATTACATACTTCCTTGATAAGAATATAACTGTTGTTAAGATCTATATTCGACAGAAAAATTTAGCCTAATGTTTTGTCGCGCTATTCATAGTCCAATTAAGTTCAAATATAAGCATTAAAGTTCATCACACCTTTCAGTCTTAGACTGCTTCAAGTTGTGTAACTAAAAATATAGTAACCAAATATTAATTTAGTACATATTTAATGAAAAACATGTAAATTATCTATAAAGCATATTATTATTAATGTATTTGTACAACGACATGTGAGTGATTTCAAAGCATTAACAAAGTTAAACATTAAGATGAACGTTAAGCTGAATATGTGTGCAGTACACTTTATGCTCAGGTTTCAGAGAACGACAGACAGACAATTACTACGCTCTTTGTTATCAAAAGGGGTAGAGCTCTTGTAAAAATTTTTCGAGACGTCTTCCATTGAAATTTTCTTGC
Organism: Euplagia quadripunctaria; assembly: GCA_963859945.1. Lineage (NCBI taxonomy): Eukaryota > Metazoa > Arthropoda > Insecta > Lepidoptera > Erebidae > Euplagia > Euplagia quadripunctaria. The sequence goes on from OY982583.1 coordinate 7,316,197, forward strand.
TCTAGAAACCTAGAAGTGGTTCTAATTAGGATTCTTTGTCTGCCGCGTGTTTTCTGAATGGGTTTTGAAGTCAAATTTAATTTTTTTTTAACGTTCATTATTTCTCTCTATTTGTTAAATAAATTCAGTTTATAAACTTGGTCATTACAATAAAAGATATCATATATGGCGGTCTTCTTAAGATATTCCATTTGGTATTGAATTTTACTAATGTTTATTTTTTGATACCTAATAATTTTTAAACGTCTAAACAGATACACCTAACCATATGTGGTTAGGTTATAACCTATATAATATATAATTTACTAGTTTATTGAGTAAATAGATCTACATTGCTGTTTCTTTACTGAGTGATAATTGGAGTTAAGCTGTTTTAGTTTCAGTTGGTTACAGTGTTTTATGACCTTGAACCTGTTTTGAACTTCCTTTTCTGAGGTATGACGGCTTTGTAATGGAAATAATTGACAGGAGTGAAAATACAAATAAACGTGAACAAATGATTGTAAACATGTTTGGATTGTTTATTATTAGAAAGGTGTAAAAAAAGTGAAAAATAAAATACATTCAGCAGTTGATGTCATATAGCTGCTAGAGAGAGGGGCGGTATGGTGATTAGTCAATTAATACATGCCACGCACCGATATAGGTTTTCAGTCTATTTTTATAAGTTAACTATACACAATCTCAAACCACAATCTCAAACACGCTTTAATAACAAACTGAATTAAAAAGTTAAAAAAAGTGTGTGTGTGTGTGTGTGTCAGCTCCAACGTACTTCTCTCTATCTCTTTCTATCTATCTATCTATCTTTATTCGACCCACGGCTGGAGTTTACAGAATAATAGTATTTATATACACACACACACACACTTTTATACACATACATGATTTCAAAGTGACAGAAAACGTAACGGTTTTGAGTTTACGCTTTTATTAATAAAATTTCACTCACAATAAAATTTTCATACCCTTATACGAAAAATCTATTCTTTAGGAGTAAACTCCAAAAAGAGTCACTATCAAACTCCTGGCTTCATCATCCGACCATCGTTACCAAACCCAAAGTTTTGGCCTCATCAAAACTAATTATATGAACGCAAACTCGAGGGGCTTACTAGTAGCCACTGAAGAGTACCATTACCCCCTCCAGGCTTCATCACCAGATCAGCTTCAATATATCAAATGATAGTATTAGTTATAGTCATCCAAACTACATATATACCAAGTTTCCAAGATACGACAATTAGAAATAGGTTAAAGTTCAAATATTTAAAATCAAATCCAAAATTTATTTATTTCCCTTAAAACAAGTATAACATTATGTACAATGTTGTCATGACACAATAGTGGGAGACTGGTTTCCAAGCTAGGTAGAATGATAACCAGGCTTCCATTCCACAAGATAGCCATATTTTAATGTGCTAATGTGCAAAATTGGACCTAACACTTAAAGAATTAAAGAAAAAAAAACAAACAAGAAGCAAAACAGGTAACTGAATATATATTGTGTGTGCGTGTGTGTGTTTGTGTGTGTGTTCTGTGTGTGTGTGTGTGTGTGACTCCCAAGTTCCGTTTACATAATTAGTTACTTAATTGCAAGTGAATCTAAAAAAAGGTGTTAAATAAAGAAGACTGGCGATGTACCTACTAGTTATATTATTGATACGTCCACATATAATCTAAGCAAAAAAGGGGCTAAAAAGTTCCCATTAAATTTCTAGCAACGTAAACCGGGTCAGTTTGTTACCGACGTAAAGTGAGCGAGTAATATTAGTTAATGTTAATTAAAAAGAAACAGCGTTTTGCAAAGGCGTCTTTCATACATAATAAAGTAGTACCTGGGAGACCTTAATTTTATTTTTTTCATATTTATTTTTTTTGTAAAATTGCGTTTTTACAGGAAATACAACTATGCAGTTGAACTCAAAATGCAAAACTGTATCTGTATTTAAAATTTCACCAAAATCGTTAGTTTTTTTTCGAGATACCCGAAATAAAAATACATACTCGTTTATATTAATAAATTTTAAATTTGGTTGCGAAGGTAACGGTGGTAGTCCGTAAATATCCCCACTTAAAAACAATTAATAAAATGCAGAGTAATAACCATAAATTAACCCGTGAATGATTTATGAGGGGACGCCTAAACAAAGAGAAATATTTAATTTAAAACAACCTCGTGACTGGTTGGTGACACAAATGAGTGTCAATCATGGGGAAAATACGTGCTTGAGTATTTCAAAAAATACAAAAAATTTAAAATATCAGGTCAGGTGTTCCATTGTATGCTAAAGAACAAATACAGAAAATGTTCTAATAATATCTACGAGATTATTGGCATCAATCTTCTAGGTGTAATCTACTATGATTTTAAATAATAATAATCATTTATCTCATTCAGGCTGCATAGGCCCATAGATATACCTTAATCTAAATATACATACTAAAACATTGTGTTAGTAAATAAAACTTAGAACTAAGTTAGTAACTCTTCACTTGCACTAAGTCTTTGTGCGGTCTGTTGGTACTTGTCCGTGGAAGCGACGGAATACCACACCTTGCAGCCAAAAGCTTTCATCTAACACCTGGTGCAGATAACAGTTGTGTACTCGCACCACGAACGCCTTGAAGTCGTCGTTTGCCGCTTTTAAAGAATGCCCACTTATCTGACCTTATTCTAAGTATTTGGTCGGGTTGACAGACATCATTTCTGTATCTCACCTCTATTTCTATTTTAAATATTTATTTCTAAAATTCCTTTCACTATCATCAACGCTCACACTACGACAAACAAGTAATTTCTATAACTTATTTTTTAATGGGTTTAAATAAAGAAATGTGAGTATTTTTAAAATCTGACATCAAAGCTTTAATCTAAAAAACATATCACGAAATGTACAAAGCTTTACACCTTTGTATTTACAACATCTACAAACCACAGGCATTACAAAGGAACAATTCACCGCATCGCTTACCGTATAAACTCTACCCGCAACAAACGTTCAGCGAAGATACAATAATTCCCATGTCAGCACAAATTACAATGCTGTTCAATTGTCTGGCAATTACGTCATGGCAGGGCTTCAACGGGAAGCAATCACACCGACCCTTTCTGTCGGGGGTCATTGTGCGCGGAATGTTTAACTATCGAATGAATCAACTGCGGATTTTCGCAGTTGATCGCGTATCGACTTCTTAAAATGTTATAAAAGTAGGTTTGGTATGGTGGTTGTTAAGTACTTGCCGACGCGACGATTGTACTTTACAATTAGTGCAACTAGCTTTTTGAAAATAAATAATTCAATGAAATCTAAACTTATTTGTTTCGTTTTAGTACATGGCTTAAATAAAAGCTTGTTTTAAAAAAGATTTTTTTAGTAAGAACTGCATACTACCTAGATCTATAGTATCTACTCGTTAAGACAAATACAATGACCCCAAACACGATGGAGTTACTTTGAGTAGATGAAGAGTTCTCATGGCTACCTTGCAGCTTTATCATCAGATTCTGTTATAAATAGGGTCTGATGATGAAGCAGGAAGAAGAATCTACGACCAGAGTCCTTGTCAAGACAAATCAAACTAGCTTAAACTCGATGGAGTTGATTTGTTTTATTACAAAGTGCTCATGGCCACCTTCGGGCTCCTTCATCAAATCAGCTCTATGTCATAATAATATTAAATGTCACCCAATTAACATATGGAAAATTTCAGCTTATTCGAAAACCGAAAAGTTATTGAAAAATAGTTTGCAAATTTTGATATGGACAACTTACATACAAACATTGCAAGTTAACTAAAAGCGTTTGAAAATATAGGAGACTTCACGCTTCTCACAAGTAATCAATTAAAATATATATGATTAGGTTCTTAATATACAAGTGAGTTAATAACTGAGATCTCAGACCACCTAATTAGCAGTGACTGTAAATACTTGAAACACAAACCCCCTGGCCAGCCTGGCGGACATCTTACATACAAACATTGCAAGTTAACTAAAAGCTTTTGAAAATATAGCAGACTTCACGCTTCTCACAAACAATTAATTAAAATATATACTATTACATTCTTATTATACAAGTGAGTTCATGAATGAGAACTCAGACCACCTAATAAGCAGTGATTATAAATACTTGAAACACAAACCCCCGGCCTGCCTGCCGGACTTATATACAAACATTGCAAGTTAACTACAAGCTTTTGAAAATATAGCAGGCTTCACGCTTCTCACAAACAATCAATAAAATAAAATATATATTATTAGGTCATTTTATCGTTAATTTGAAATGTATTTGTTCAGGTACCTGTTTTTTTTACTATAGACCATGATATACACAAATTTAAGCTCAAAAAGTACTGGCTTAATGCATATTTTATATAAATGTAGTTTATTTCAGAATCACTATGGAACAAAGGTCAAATCTTCATTAAGCCAAGCTTTGATTTGATCAGCACGATCAAATCAAAGCTTGGCTTAATGAAGATGATGAGGATAGAGAAGTCTCAGAAGGTGGTTCCAGCTCAGGGATAAAGAAGACTTTGTTGAAGAGCAGAACCAGGAGTCTGAATCTGAGCAGGAGACAGAAATCTCAAATGAGGTGTTGGAAAATAATTCTATGTCAGTTGATGACCAATATTTTGTTGGTGTAGACAGTACTGACTTGCAGGCATAACATGCTATGCGTGTATACAGTAAATAGAAATTTCGAAAAAAAAAACTCGCTACTAGTTTTTCATTTCACTCTCCTTGACAGGGATGAATTGTTGGCTCACCGGAGAATACGGCAGAAATCAATACCATGGAATCTAGATTTGAAAATAAAAGACTTCCTGAACATTTCTGAAGTCGAAGCCCAACCATCTACCTCAAAATCATCGAATAGTAGGTCGATACGTCGCTGTCATGACTGCGGGAGGTCACGGAATAAAAGCACTCGCCGATCATGTAATTCTTGTCTCAAATTCGTTTGCCCGGACCATTCCAAATATATAATGTTCTTCTTGTTTAGAAACAAATGATTAGCTTTATTATTTTTATTTCAATTTAGTGTTTGATCGTAATTTGAAACAAAAGTGCCATTTTTATATTCAAATAAGCAAAAGTTTTTTTTATTTTTTTTTATAAGTACTTAAAGTGAATGTTTTATGTTGTGTTCATTTAAATAATTAAGAATACTGTATGTTAGTCCGTTTATAAGCATAATAAACCAAATTGATTAATAAATTCAAGTTTTATTCGTATTTTTAAATGGATTACATATGTAATCCACGCGACTACGTTACTTTTCCATGCGTGACAACTGTGGGGTAATATACAAGTGAGTTAATAAATGAGAAATCAGACCACCTAATAAGCAATGACTATAAATACTTGAAACACAAACCCCCTGCTTGTATTGTAGCTTTGGCGACCCTGTTTATCAACAGAATAATAACACCAACAGAATAACAACGGTTATCTCCTGGACTCTAGTTACTTCAACTTCGATCTGAATATAAATCTACTGTCTCAGCTTGTTTCTTTTAAAAGTTTCAGAAAAAAATCAATATGAAATAACATTTATTATACATTTAATGACAATCACGATTACGTGTTTTTGCCAGCATAAAAGCATCTAAAGTTAAACCTGCATATATATATTTTTGTTTGAACTTTACGTAAATAAGTGTTTTTCAATAAATGTTGAAATCGATCCTTCGTACTGCAATGGCCTCCAACGTTTCCGCCCCGAGTTAAGAATTTTGGTCATTTGAGTGAAGAAGATTTAAAAAACAATCTTGAGAGTTAAAGTATTATAAAACAGCCATGATATTTTATTTTGCCGCTGGTATACATTTGATAAGCAAGGTTTTTGCTGTACGTGGAATTTAGCATTACGTTATAGAACAAATTATATAAATTCTTAGAATACTCTTTTCGTGTAAGCATAATGTGTACATATACTTTCTTGTACAGTCAACTGCTTTTTTTGTAATTTTTTTTAGTATTTGAATTTCATAAATGCCTGGTGTTATGTCATAATACAAAAAAGGATCTTTTCTAGATTCAAATAGATCACTGAGAGGGAAAGAGAATACAAAACATAACGTGGACTATTAACACAAGATAGAAATGGTCTCTTGAGCAAATGATCTGAGTTCACAGTTTGTAGAAGGTTAGGTACTCATCATGTAAAATAGAATGTTTTGATTTTTTATTTATACATTTTAAAATATGAAATTATAAAGTCTAAAAAATTGTCATGAAGTCATCTCATAACTGATATTATCAGGTCATTGCGGAGTGGAGCTATGATAGCCATGCAGTTTAACCATTTGCGTATATTGACGGTAGTGGCAGTTCGAGAGCGGGTAGCGCATCCATCACTTCTCGATATTCGTGTGGATAAAAAATAAGTAAATACTAGAGACACTAGCCTAACAAAACGGTTAAAAAAATGTATAATTATACATTTGACAAGCAAACTATTGTTGCGGTGACTCTGTATTTGTTGATCTATAACTTTAAACTTTAATCATTATTTTTTTAAATTGACGATTTCGAATAATTGATGATCAATTTTATGAAATAAAGATATTGAATTTGAATTTAACGGTGAAGAAAACCATAGGAATGGGAACTCTGTTAGAGTTGAGAGTTATCGATAATATTGTAGAAGATTAGTGTAGCGTACGTCGTGCCGTAGCACATCCGTACTAGCAAACAGAAGTGCCATGTCCAGCAGTAAGACAGTTAATAGAATAAAAAATCTTTATACCACTGTAAGCGTATTTTTTTATTGATTTTTTCTTCACACTCTCTGTACCTTTATTCACAATTTAAAACTCAGATATCACAACCGGTGTGTGGTGTATTAAAAAGGGTTTAAAATAATTTACTATAAAAATAGGTAATGTATTATTAACGCCAACTGTACATTAAAAGTTATGATAGTTACCTTGAGTCGTAACAAAAGAAGGATAAAGTTAATCCATCAATTTTATAAGTAACGAGAAACATAACTTAATGCTGAAGTTTCCAAGTAAACGGTGTTTTCAGAAATCAAATCATTTACTACTGAGAAATACTGATCTGTCAACAACGGTATCTAATTTCTTACATAACGTGTTAGACATAAAAAGCATAACATTTATTTTTTATTACCTAACTACTTTATTCTATAACATGAAAAAAAAACAGCTTTCTTATCTTTCAAGAAGTAGTAGATATACATAGGTATATCTGTACGTAACCTTTCTTGGTTTTAAAGGCTGAATGTGATGTTCATATGAAATAACACATTACGTCAATAATAAGCAGTGAAGTCATAAAAATAGCAGCCTCCTGTCTCAAAACAATTCTTCAATAGAGAAACCATTGCACTCGTAGGTATTATTATGACCGCTAGAACAAACAGTAACAACGGTATTCAAACCAAAAAAAGTACATAAAGGAGCAGTAAAATATTGACTTCATTATGTGAAGTCAATCCCTTCTAGTCAGCAGTTTCCTTCATTGGTATTCTTTTTTCAAATACATCAATAACTATCTTGACGTTAATACTTGACTGCCAGTATCAACCAGTAGTACACAAAAAAAAGTTTAATGCAAGACATATTTTAAAAACTTAACAACCTTTAATTGGAAACAAGAAATCTGAAACCAAAACACTATAAACGAATTAAAAGTCAATACTCAAGTCAATAATTTTATCACCCTTGCCGATAATCCGTTTTCGGTTATCCACTTTGTGATGCACAATGTAATCAGCAACTCAAAATAGGATTGTACGCAGTTGTGCGTGGGTCAACAATGCCCTGATTAAAGTGCCGAATGATCCTGAAACACTATCTGAACTCAACAAAGGGTGTACTACCATGCTTGTTAGGAGATTATGTTGACCCCTTTCATAGGTACAGATGACGTCATTTGGAGATTGGATAAATTCTGTCGAGGTTTGATTGGACTAGGCAATATATTCATGTTTGAAGAAAATATGGAAGTATTCTTTTAGGTTTCGAAGGTTATAACAGCAGGAATACTTCAGGTTCATCAATTTAACAAAATGTATGTAATAATGCCGGAGTTTAATCAGCAGATGCGTAACTATTTATAAAACTTAAATAGTTGACATAATCCCGAGGTAGATCCCAGACCTACTTGTTAATACATATGACACAGTTGCAAGCAATTCAATTGATGTTCAATATTAACAAGCCAAATTGTCAACCGAACAAACTTCCCTAATGATTAGGTCGCTCCGTCCGGCGGACATATCCCGGACACGTTTGCATGACGTCCGGTTGCACGATCGCTATCGAATTTCAAATTTTGTTCCCGATAACGTTCCGTACCGGAACAACAGAAGCGTGGATTCCGTCCTGGCAATTTAATTTTTGTTTTCATTGTGTAATATTTTTTCGGCTTGATTGTTTTATCTCAATTTGCTTGGGTCTCAATCAATTTTACAATATTCAGTTTTAGAGTTACATATCTGTTACAGTGATTTGTTTACTATCGTAAGTGACTGATCTGTGCAAAAAGGCGCTAAACTCATGTGTTTATTAATGTTCGTTAAAGATCAAATCGTTCCTACTCTTATTATTAAACGGATTTGGTTAAGATTCCAGCGTAACTACCGCAATTTGATTTAATATAATTTTGAATGGGATAATGGCTTTCTTTTTTATCCACCACCATCTACTTCTATCTACTTCCAGAATATTCGCAGAAACTGATTAGTTCATAGGGGTATAGGCTCTCCTTGATTTTCGTGATAAGCAGAAGCGTGTTAAACACTCACGTATTGTCAATTACAAATCGTTCATACTAACGTAATATGAGGCAAGCCTATTGCCGTTAACCGGGCACTTTGGGAATTATAGATTGGAAAATTGGGCGTAGGTCCAAAGGGAAAGGTAAATAAGAAGAAAAGATAATGAAAGGAAAGGGCTATTGCTCAAGCAGGTCAACAGCTCGAGCAGGTCTCGATCGCATACCTGTACCGCGAGCTGACTGTTGCCCGGTAGTCCAAGCCCTCTAATATCCGAGGATCCTCATACCTGTATTTATATTTAAAATAAAGAAGATCTCTTACAACTAAATTTTCACACAAATGTTAAATACATTTTGTATGAAAATTAGGGTTTCAGAGAATCTTTGCTCACTTGCAATAATGTTTCGAGAGGATATAATAATAGATTTAGGAGGACGTCCATAAGGGGCGAATTTCAAGTATTGCTACCTTCTTAGGATTTTACAAAGATAACATTATTATCCTCGTAACAAGAGTATTTTCATCCAGTTCAATATTTTTATTTAGGAAGTAAATCAAAATATATGTATCAACAAATTCCCCTCTTTTTACATTTAGCATAAGCAAATTATTTTGAAGATGAGTTGTTGACGTAGCATACATGGTACAAGACTACATTGATAATAAAATTACAATGAAAAACATCTTAGTACAATAAAAACTATAAAACTAAAAAAAACGGATTATTCTAATATTAATAGGTTTAAAAGTAATAAATACCTAATAACTCAAACTTTATTATGTAACATCTTTAATATTATTTTATATTTATTTATAGTAATTTTAATACTAATATAGTTACTCTTAAAGCACCAAAAGACCAATTTATTCTCGCTTTTTTAGGTGTAACTAGTTTCGAAACCAGCATACAGCATTATTCTTGACAATTTCAGTTGAAAGCATTTTATATATTTTCTAGCATTACCTAAATCCCATAACGAAATTTAAAAAAAAAAATGTGTGTGTGCAATTCACACACGGTAGAAGTGAAACTTCAGAGAAGTAGCCTATGAGAGAATGAGAAATGAAAAGTAAAATCAACACAAATAATTTACTAATGTTAATAAATTTAATTTTAGATAATTTATATAAAAGTCAAAGGTCAAATTAATACAGATGTGTTAAATAATTAACATAAATTAATTAACCAACGAATATTAATACGCAAATGCACAAAAATGACACTACGTTGACATTGACGCATTCTCTGAAGGCTTCCTAGTACGCAGGCGCAAAAAGACAAAGATTATAGGAAACACTGATACTTGTATTCTATCTCATTCTCTCGCGCATTTAATCCTATTCATTTATGTATTTGTTTCTTTATCGTGACGCATTTTTGTTTCATCAAGTTTCAAATCACAACGATTTTAAAGAAGTTTCACTTCAAAACAAGGGCTCACTATGATTTACAATACAAGCCATCAATAAAATATACTACATTCTAGTTAAACTAGATCGTCCCGTGTTCATGCTCATACTCTACTCAACTGTCAATAGCCGAGATCCATTTACCATTTTTTTATTGCCGACAATTGGGAGGCATAAAGCCTTTCATATTTGATTTAGAAACGAAATTCGGTTTATTAACGCCAGCTTTAATAAAGGAGGGGTGAATACTGCCAATAAATTTACTGCTTTCGAGATATGACAGAGCTTGGGACTAGAAGGTATTTCATTATATTAATGTACATTTTGTCTAGTGTATGGTTTTTAGTACAAATAGAACTCCTTATCTTGTTTTAGTTGTGCAGGTTTTGAGGATAAGTCTAGATATAGGTACATTTACTACCGAGTATTTACTTCATACTACTTGCTTCAAACTCTCCAAGTATCGAAGTACCAGCTGTTGCCCGCAACTTGTTCGCGCTGAAATTTTGGTGAAATCTGTCCCACCGAAACCATACATTTTTCTGCGATAAAAAGTCTATATGCTATTCCAGACTATAATCTATCTCTGCCAAATTGTTGGGCCGTGTTTGGGTGATAGAAAACAAACATCCAACCTTGATAATATCAGTAAGATGAGGCAAAGATGAGTATGAGACTGTTAAAAACTATCACAATTGTCTGTACAACCAGTTTTAAACACTTTTAGGGTCATAGTAAACTGAAAATGATGTTGTAGATTATAATTGGCCATGTCGTACCTTCGTCTAACTCAACTTTGATCCGTGGTTTAGCTAAATAAATAGGAAAGATTATGCATGTCTAAGTCATTCAGGGTAAGCGATTGAGGTCATTCGTATAATGGTTTTAAAAAATAAAGTAACATAAATTATAAAAAAAAAATGTTTTTTTTATTCTAAGATATTTTAACATTGACGTATGTGAATACACTAGGTATGGTAGATATCAACTAAATTAGAACACATGTTACTTGAGAGATTACTAACTGTATAATGTATCACGTACTTCGATGCTAACAGCGCGCTGCTTTGCATAATATCATCTACATATTATGGTTTATGTGACGAAATCAAGAGGAGGGAGCTGATTAATTGATGGGTGACGATCGAAATTAGAATTTGTTTTTTTTTGCTTCTTCGGTTCAATTAAAGCTAAATTTGTATGGGCCAAACGTGACCAATCGTGAATTAATCATTATAGGCATTACTACATATTATGTGAATGAATTTACTGAGAGTACTTAACGCTACTACGGCATTCTTAACTCAAAAACGTAATGTAATACGCACACCCACGCACCACACACGCCCACTCAGACATTTGAATGTAGAGGACATTCACAAAGATGAAAAGAACGATGAGCTAATAACGTTGTATATTGAAAATAAAATCATTCAAACTTTTAAGCGCAGTCGTTCAGAAATATTAACGTGAAAAGTCACTCTTTGTTGGTAGATAAAATTGAAAACATCTTAATCTCGACAAATATTTATTGGTGCAGAAACAAATCTATTGTAAAAGTTTAGCGTAGCTTTTAAATAATGAAGAATTTCCTAATAGTGTCTTTAACTTTTAGCTATCGAATGAGCTAGACAACGCAGTATTTTATACCGTACTAGCTGCGCCCCGCGGTTTCACCCGCGTAAGTTCCGATCTCGTGGGAATATCGGGATAAAAAGTAGCCTATGTGTTAATCCAGATCTCCAGCTATCTACATACCAAGTTTCATCGCAATCGGTTCAGTAGTTTTTGCGTGAAAGAGTAACAAACATCCATCTATCCATCCATACTCACAAACTTTCACCTTTATAATATTAGTAAGATTAGTAAGATCATTATCAAATAGACTCACTGCTTACGAAAATTCCTTAACAAAAGTATTAGATATATGTATGTTGTATGTGTGTGATAGTATTCTTCAAAGAATTCAGGTTCTAGAAACAGCTGCTGACATAAAGAGGGTACACTTATTCATATGTTAAACCAGGTCGCATTAGCTACCTGGATGTCGCCTGGTTAGTAAGTTACCTTCGGAAAGTTCCCGTGCTCTTGCAACCGATACTACCGATGAGCTATTAATGGCCATTGTACCTAGTTTAATTCCGTCACACTGCTAAACCATATATCCCAGCAGTAGGAAAGGCCCGTAAGGGTATCCACAAGCTCAAATGAAAGGTTGCTGTTGCGGCATCAAAGTCGTGAGGATTCAGAATTTGTCAAACACATTTTGTAGATACTGATTCTGTTTTCTCAAGAGAGTTATTACTAATAAGATATCATGCGTAGTATATATTTTTAACCCCCGGCGCAAAAAGAGGAGTGTTATAAGTTTGATGTCTGTGTGTCCGTCTGTGGCATCGTAGCTCCCAAACAAATGGACCGATTTAGTGCTTTTTTTTTTGTTTGAAATGTGACTTGATCGAGAGAGTTCTTAGATATTCAAGAAAATCTGTTCAGCCGTTCGAAAATAATCAGGTCTTTTCTAATCGTTGAAGGAATTTTCGAGTCGAGGGTGTTAGAAATTTTAAATTTATGATTATTTACATGTGAGATGTGGATCGTAAATGGTAAACAGAACGTACGGAGACGTCATCGTAAAACCGTTTTGTTCGTATGTTTGTTTCGTTTTATATTAAAACTAGCCGCCATTATGTATTATTAAAAATTACCTAATCACTTCATATTATAAAACAAAGTCCCCCGCCGCGTCTGTTTGTCTGAAAAACTACTGAACGAATTTTCATGCGGTTTTCACTAATAGATAGAGTGATTCATGAGGAAGGTTTAGGTGTATAATTTGTTAAGATTTTCTGTAAATTGATTGAAATATATTGATGATTGTTGAAGATGTCGTTGCTACCCGTGCGAAGCTGAGGCGGGTTGCTAGTATCTTTATAAATTATAGCTTATGTGTTATTCTGTATTTATATTCTTTATCGTACATAAAAAAAAAAACGCATCGTAACAATATACATCAAAGTAAATATATGTGCAAAGGCGAACTTAGCCCATATTTGAGTTTTCTTGCTGCAAACCTTGGGAATGAAGAGAGTATAGCGAAATTAGAGACAAAGTCATGTGTAAACTTAAGTAAATATTTAGGGTATACACACGTATATACAACAATAACTAGTACATACCTATGCAATATTAATAAAATACATAGGTGGTATATTTACAAAATAAATAATGCAGTATAAATGATGAGTTAAATACATACTTACATAAACACATATGTACAAGTTACAGTCTACAAATTAGGCTGACCACTTATTATTGGGAAAGACAACAACCCTAATTCCCTCTTAAAAACGGGGTAGCGTGAATTTCATAGTGAGTAGAATTATTGGAAGAAGTTCGAAGAAGAAGAGAAGTTGACAAACTTGCAAAAACATTATTGTAGTTGTTTGACTTTTACGTTTATAATTTTAGTAGGATAAACAAAACAAAGCTTCAAATCTGTATCACGAATATTAATTGGTCCCAGGGACCATGAGCAGATCCATCCCCACCGATCAACAAAAATTTAATGTAGTTCAATTGATATAAATCTTAGCAAGTGAATATGTGTACCATAGAGACGTCGAATAAACACAAGGAGGTCTCATGATATCTAACGATTTATAGAAATATTTATTTTCGTCTGTTGTTTACATCCAAAGGTTGTTTGAAAGACACGGCTTTTATCGGCAAGACCGCCCATTGTACTTCCCGCCTATCATTAATTGTTTTCAATACATAGGTTTTTTGTATTTATAATATGGTGTACAAAAAAGATTTTACTATCTATCTAAAGGTCATCAGAAAATAATAAAGTTAGTTTTTGTGCAAGTCCTTACCCACGGTAAGTTATAACAGTGATGTCCATCTACAGGTGGTAGGAAAATTTTGCTCATCTAGTCTAGGTCAGTGGGAAGTACCCTATGAGTTTTGATTTACCTGCGAAATGTTCAAATTTGTTAAAATGTAAGGCTTAATGACCGTATTCGACCGCGTTAATTTAGTTAATTTGGGACCGCTGACATAAGTATTTAATGTTGAAATTAACATGAAATAGAATCATGAAATTTTCGTAAGAAGCAGGGTTTGACAACACGTGGTGTGGCTGCCTTCTGTTTAAGAGGCGACCAAGGCCTTCCAACACAAGGAAAGGAAAAAATCCGAAAGTCGTTAATTTATTGTTACATCACATAAAAAAAATGATTTTGTGATTATAAACGTATATTTTGGGGTTAGAAAGTTGACTTGTCGTAAATCGATGTATGGAAGAGTATTTTTAGAACTGCAAAGTTAAGTTTGTCTTTCGGGAAAGACGGGCAAATATCAGACTCGCAATTGTCCGGTTTCATTTACAGCTTCAAGGAACCGCAGCCATAAGTATTTAATGTTAATTTCAAGTTGACGCCTCCACGGGTTCTTGAGGAAAAGGGTCTTGAGAGTCACACAGACAGACAAATAGATATAACAACACATTAAAAAGATTTTCGGATTTTTCCTTTACTTGTGCTGTGAGACCTTGCTTCTTACTAAAATTCATGATTCTAGGTCAATGCTAAAAAACCATATAGGTTTTGATTTACGTACAAAATATTCAAATATGGTCAAGTCTAAGGCGTATCTTCTCCTAAGAAAAAGGTTATTGACAGACAAACAGACAGACGGACAACAAGGTGGGGTTAACTATAACAGTTCCGGTTCCGGTACGGTTCCTTTTTTACTATTGAGGAACGGAACCCTAACAAACACACAGTTTTACTATATTAGTACTTACTCTTATCCCACAAATAATTACATTATGTGAAATTTATTATTTATTTAATCTTGAAAATATTTAAATACACCTACACTAAAACATAAATAATAAATACGGACTATTTGCATGCATGCGTCATAAAATTTCTCCGCATCATCGCCTACTAGTAGCGTTCGCAGAAGGCTGGCAGCATGGCCACGTTGAATGGCAATATTGATTTTATGTGGTGTAGGTGAAGTCTACCATCTTCCATGGTAGTAGGTAGTTATAACATACCATCTGGTCTCTTCCCATCGTCTCACCAGAGCATTGGGTTCATGTTTAGCTCTTTAAAAATAATTCTTTTTCTATTGTAATGTGTATATCATGTTACTAAAAGTTCATGAGAAAAAAGCAAATTCTGGGAAAAAGAAAATATCCAACCTGATTTTAATCAAATTAAAGAACTAGAAGTCAGTAGTATCAACGCTCATATTCACAAAGGTACAGAGTAAACCCGCCAACGTAGCACCACCTCGACGGATTTCGTCCAACTGTGTTTAATTTCGATTCAATTTCATTCTTATTATATTTTTTCTCTTCCTTTTCTGATGAAACAGACAAAAATAGATCCGAATTTAACGCTCATTTCGTTTAATCTGGAATGACTTTGGAATTCTATGCTTCAAATTAAAGCTTTTGGAAGTTTCTGCGTCCTATTATTCAGTTTACGTACGTACGTTTTAGTTGTGTAGCTTACATGCTGGGACGAAATAGAATAAGAATTTGTAATTAAGAAATTAGAAAAAGATTTAATAATGAGAAAGATTTAGTTGTAACTGAAAATATGTCATAAGTATACGACATTTATTCTCTCAGAGCCGCTTACTGAAACTTAGTTTTGTAAACAAAGTATTATAATTATTTGAAAATTGACCGAATCATGAAATTAATCTCTGTAGTCTCATCTAAGCTTGTTCAATAAATATAATCAGTTGAGGTGTTAAATAGAATGGATTTTGTAACTCCCAGACAGATTTCATTAATCTTTGCTGTTTATGATATACAGACAAAATTGTTAGCAAGCCTCTTGGCGATCATTTTAGAATTTTTTTTAGGTACTTGGAAGTTGGGGACTTAATCGCTATAATACTTTTAAGGTACGATACATTTTTGATTACTTTACGTTTCAACCACCAATCGTGATTCATCCGTGTCCGCGATCGGGGCAATTCGGTTGAAATTTCTGCACAGTATTTTTGTCCGGAACAGTACTTTTTTCTGGATGAAAGGTACTGTCTATCCTTTTCTTTATAACTTACTGCGTGTATGCACGATGATCTGTTGAGAAGTTAAGGCGTAAAAACGTAACAAATAAATAAACTCGCATTCGCATTTATAATATTAGTTAAATATTATTCATTATTGGGTTGGCTTCTTTTTTTGGCAGGGTGTAGAATCAACATACAGAGTTTTAGGATAATGATCAGGTTTCCCTCTCATACCGAACAATAATCGAACTCCTAATAAATAAAGCTATTAAAAGTTCCCCCATCCTGTTCGGGTTTGTTATTTTTAGAAGGTTATAATAACGTGTAAATACGTAATATATGAGTTTTGCACACACACAGGTTTGTGTGGGTTGTCTATTAATGTTTGAAATTGAGGTCTAAACTAACTAGGCCATTTTTAAAATATACTTTAATTTGGGTATTTGACTGAACATTTCACTGAACAAATTCTTTGATATAAATATTTTTTTAATATGATAAGAATACTATATAATTCTATTTTTTTGTGTTTATAACGCCGAGTCAATTCGTAACTTTAAAAAGTAGAAAAACAGTAACAGTAGCTTTTCGAAACTGCAAAAATCTGTAAAACTGACCAAGATGAAATGGTGATGGCGGGAAGAACAGCCCATAACTAACTCAACGGGTCAGAAAGAAGCTCGTGTCTATTTTAAGACAGGAGAATCGATTCATTTCTTTGGAGACAATGGAGCCCCAAAAGTATGGTGGCCAGGATCTACCTGAAGGTTGTTTGAGACATCCTTAGTTTTTTCTTCGTTATTTTATTTTGAGGTTTTAAACCAGTAAGGATATGTTAACGCCATCGTACCTTAATCTAAAGTGAACACAAAAAACTAAAATGTATTTATCCTTGGTGAACCACTGTAATCAGATGACATTGTTTCTTGGCTGCTGCTGACCATGAGCAACTCATCACACTTTGAATTAAATCCACATCTAAAAAAAGCTTTAACCAAAGCCTTGCGTTCAATTTTATTCCTGTTACAATCCATCAGAAAATGTTGCACATCTTCAAATCTGTTACATCCGGGACAGTTGGGTGAGTCAGTCAGTTCTATTTAATTATTTTAATTTTATGCCGATGCGACCAATGACCAGATGAAATTTTTATAGCTGATTTAATATCATTTCTACTTAGTTATGGGTCATCAAATGTCTTATACCATACCACCCGTCAATGGATTTATGGCTTAAATATGTTACCCACTCATCATAACAGGCTTTTTTTAATTTAGCCGCTAATTCAAAATGATCTGATAAATGATTAATAGCGGTTCCAGTTACAGATGCTAACTTAGCTATTCGGTCCGCCTGCTCGTTTCTCTGGAGGCCACAATGCGCTGGAACCCATTGCAACCTTCCATCTTTAGAACCTTAGTTGGTTCGTCCAAAATGTAAATTTCCTTTAATGCAGCCTCAGCGGTCTGATGAGCGAAGGTTTCCACACTCATCATCATCAGCCTTTCATTATCCACTGCTGAACATAGGCCTCTCCTAATGAACGCCACTGAGCTCGGCTTCCACACTAAAAGAAAGCAAACTGTAAGGGCCCATACTAATACCCATTTCCGGATATCTGATTTCTTAATTGTTTGTAATTTGTATCTTGCGTTTTACATTTTAAAAGAAATAAGTTCATGTCAAGTCCAACTTATTTCACTCCTTAGAGTAAAGGGAAACATTAACAAAACTCCTGTACTGTAAAACTAACACAACGATTGTTTTATTCTCATACAAATGCCATTGACAACAATATTGCACTCTATTGTTTTCATATACAAAAAACAAATAACCGAATTCACCAAATATATTGAAAACAAAACATAGCATTTTAAGCCAGACCATTTCATGGTCGTTACGCGAAACATTTTTTCTGTCTCACTCTCGACATCCCGGTTGGCCCCATTTAAAAACCTATCAGCCTTTGAAATATACCTAAATGTAGGACGGTCAGTTTTTAGTCCAGTAAAACAGTAACAGTAGCTTTTCGAAACTGCAAAAATCTGTAAAACTGACCAAGATGAAATGGTGATGGTGGGAAGAACAGCCCATAACTTACTCAACGGGTCAGAAAGAAGCTCGTGTCTATTTTAAGACAGGAGAATCGATTCATTTCTTTGGAGACAATGGAGCCCGAAATGTATGGTGGCCAGGATCTACCTGAAGGTTGTTTGAGACATTCTTCGTTATTTTATTTTGAGGTTTTAAACCAGTAAGGATATGTTAACGCCATCGTACCTTAATCTAAAGTGAACACAAAGAACTAAAATGTATTTATCCTTGGTGAACCACTGTAATCAGATGACATTGTTTCTTGGCTGCTGCTGACCATGAGCAACTCATTACACTTTGAATTAAATCCACATCTAAAAAAAGCTTTAACCAAAGCCTTGCGTTCAATTTTATTCCTGTTACAATCCATCAGAAAATGTTGCACATCTTCAAATCTGTTACATCCGGGACAGTTGGGTGAGTCAGTCAGTTCTATTTAATTATTTTAATTTTATGCCGATGCGACCAATGACCAGATGAAATTTTTATAGCTGATTTAATATCATTTCTACTTAGTTATGGGTCATCAAATGTCTTATACCATACCACCCGTCAATGGATTTATGGCTTAAATATGTTACCCACTCATCATAACAGGCTTTTTTTAATTTAGCCGCTAATTCAAAATGATCTGATAAATGATTAATAGCGGTTCCAGTTACAGATGCTAACTTAGCTATTCGGTCCGCCTGCTCGTTTCTCTGGAGGCCATAATGCGCTGGAACCCATTGCAACCTTCCATCTTTAGAACCTTAGTTGGTTCGTCCAAAATGTAAATTTCCTTTAATGCAGCCTCAGCGGTCTGATGAGCGAAGGTTTCCACACTCATCATCATCAGCCTTTCATTATCCACTGCTGAACATAGGCCTCTCCTAATGAACGCCACTGAGCTCGGCTTCCACACTGAAAGAAAGCAAACTGTAAGGGCCCATACTAATACCCATTTCCGGATATCTGATTTCTTAATTGTTTGTAATTTGTATCTTGCGTTTTACATTTTAAAAAAAATAAGTTCATGTCAAGTCCAACTTATTTCACTCCTTAGAGTAAAGGGAAACATTAACAAAACTCCTGTACTGTAAAACTAACACAACGATTGTTTTATTCTCATACAAATGCCATTGACAACAATATTGCACTCTATTGTTTTCATATACAAAAAACAAATAACCGAATTCACCAAATATATTGAAAACAAAACATAGCATTTTAAGCCAGACCATTTCATGGTCGTTACGCGAAACATTTTTTCTGTCTCACTCTCGACATCCCGGTTGGCCCCGTTTAAAAACCTATCAGCCTTTGAAATATACCTAAATGTAGGACGGTCAGTTTTTAGTCCCCGGGACATTTTCGAAGTTTTGTTTTTTTGCCATTGGCTTTGTACGCTCTATGTTTTCGAGACACAGTATCGTATTAGATGTTTAATCTCAAAACAGAAAAGGTTTCGTGTCAGAATACTTTTGATATTCATTGTTATAATTTTAAAGCCAAATTTTTAAAAACCTTGGCATTGAAGCTTAAATTTTGGCTCTTTCTTTGGCATTTTTAAAACCTTGTCTTTACAGAACGGAATACCTTCAGCATCATTACGTAAATATACACAAACGCTGTCTATTGGCGATAAAATCTACATGCTGTTCTTTAATTAATATTTCAGAATTTCTTACGATAATGTCCATGTTGCCAGACTTATATAGATATAAGTCTGGAAACGTCATATAAGTGATGCATAACGGTGAAGTCGTTGTAGTCACTAGTGATTTCAAAGCGATACAAAGACAACCTTGATAAATGTAATGAAAAGTGTTAAGTTAGTAGATTTTGATATGGTTTCTAAGTAAATGAAGTATCTATTTGTGAATAAATAAAATGTATCCTAAACTCTAATCTAGTATCCGTATTATCAGAATATTAACATAAAAAATTTGGGGACTCGAAATAGAAAATAATTTAAACTACAAAGGACACATAGAGTCCGTCTAATGCAAAGTATCCCAGTCAGCATGTTATATAGTCAATAAATTAAGAAGAACTACCAATGTAGAAGAACACTATATCAGGGGATAGTCTCAGCTACGTTAGGTTCTAAAATTTTTTTTAAGTAATTCTATTACCTGGAATGTCGCGTTTATAGAATAAAAAGTTTTCGTGTTTCATCAGACTTTAAAGTAAATTTTGGATTTATTTTTATTTATGACTGTGCTATGTTTTTTTAAACAAAATATATTTAGGCTTTCAACGATTCAACTTTATTGTTTTGATCGCTCTAAACATGTCCCCTACATAAGTGTAATCAGATTATTTGATTTTCTTTGTAATATAATATTATTTTCCCAAAGTGCCCGGTTGACGGCAATACATAGTTTTTGCCTCTACCCGTACGTAAGTGGAATCAAATTATAACTGACAAAATGTGTTTAATATGCCTCTGCCTATACAGGAGTGAGCGTGTAGTTATTTAAAAAAAATACTGTTAAAAATTGTACAATCTTTTTTATTTTATTTTTTCACAAAACCGTTCTTGTGTTAAAAAACCGTAACGGCACCTTCGGTAATAAACTCAACTGGATAGAGTTTCTTTGTGCCAAACTTATAGTAATAAGTAGTAAAATACTTCATTCATTTCTACATCGCCCTAAGGTAGACTGGCAGAGAATGCCTTTGGCATTAAGTTCGCCTCTGTATACATTGTGCATAAAGTTTTTAAAGAAATAAATAAATAAAAAAAATAAAATAAATAGTAATTGTTTTATTGAATAAAAAATCTAATTTAACCATTTATAAATAGTCAAATTAGAGTTAGTAGTGAAGCCCATTTAGTATAGAAACTCATCATACGACAAACAATAGATCCCAGTAAAAAGATGTCAAAGAAGTTTTATTTGAATCACGTATGGGCCGGCTCGACTTCGCTTGATACCACGGTCTCACAGAAAACCGGCAGTGAAGCAATGATTGCATTGCTTTTCGCCGTGTGAGTGACGTTACCGGAAGCCCCAACCCTTCCCTTATTCCCGTCCTTCCCCTCTCCCCTCTTCCCACTCTTCCCCCCTTCCCCTCTTCTCCTACTCCCACCTTAAAGGGCGGCAACGCACTTGTAACTCTCGAGCTACAGGTGCCCATGGGCGGCGGTAGTCATTTACTATCAGGTGACCCGTCTGCTCATTTGCCCTTTTTTCATAAAAAAAAAACCAACAAATCACCTAAGCCAACAAAACATTCAGAAAATACACGACATTTCAAAACGAGCAGCGATTCAATATGTGAGTGAGAATTATTAATTATTCACAATCATTGAAATTATTTATTTTCTTAGACAAATCATGAAATATTATCAAATATTAAGCACAGTTTGCTTATATGTTTCTAATATTTTCTATTGACTAAATAAGTGATAACTATAATATGGTATAATTTATTGTGTGCGCACTTTCTTCTTCTACTTTATTATAGACATAAGTTGAGAACACCTAATGAGTTAATAAAGGAGGTCAGTAACCTCAAATACCAAGCCAAATATAAATTGGCAATGGACCAACATGTTATTTGTTTAGTTGATAAAAATCATATACTGTCGACATTTGCTCTTTTATTTACAATCGCAGACACAAAGGCTAATTATTCATTTACTTTTTTGCTACACCGCAGGTGTTTTTCTTTTCATTCACCGGAGCTCCAGCAAGGATATTATGTGGGGCTTGAACCCAACTTCGAAATCCAGTGAGACTTGCCGCCAGTTGAACAAAAATCTATCCCGTCAATATAGGGCTTTATATGCAGGCGGTAGGCGACGAAAAATGTTTTCTTCAAATATGAGTTGAAACTTCTAATATCAACTAATACATTTGCATATACTAATGTAAGAAACATTCTCATAACCACTGATATAAAATATGAAAATCACTAACTACAGTAACTGCCAAGTTGTTCGTACCACTCTTCGCACTGAGACGCTGAGGTCGCAAGACCAGTTCTGAACTTATTGCTACCCTTTTTATACGCCCACTATTCATTAATATTTATCAATCGACCAATACTATTGCGTTACCGGTATAACCAGTCAAAATAATGTCTATTAAGTTATTCTTATTAAATAGTGAACTGTGTTATCATCTATTATAGTTGGTCCCTAATTTTAATAAAATAAATAAGAGTTTTTGATGTGGCGACGACACTAATAACTTTGTATCTTTACCGCAAGTGGCCACTTTCAAACAACATGTGTTTTGGTATTATTTAAGCGTTTTGTCCAGAAACCCTCATATTAGACAAACATAACAAATAATTAAGAAGTAAGTTAAAGTAACAAGTTTTTGAATTGTCGATTTATGAATTATTTTGTACCGTGTCCCATAAATGACACTACTTCGAAGTAGACTTCTCATTAAGTCAATGAACTATATAAGTAAAAAATATGACAATGGTATCAGGTTTTTTTTTTATTCTGAGCAAAGATTTAATTAAAACGTTGCAAAAGCTTTTTAAAATTGTATTAAAATACAGTTCTTCATCTGCAGAGACTCTTCTTCAAACTTATTACAATATTATTAATATAGCAAATATAAATTTTCATTTCGGGGTTTGTAATATGAAAAAGATTTCATTGTTCATTATTTTATAGTTCAAATATATACGTTTTATTTTAACAAAGACTGCTACATTAGTACCTATTATTTAAGATAATTAAGCGGTAGAACTGCAAATAAGCGCACGAGTACCTATGCAATTATATATAAATAAAAAAGATGTTTATAACCGTATCGCTTGAGGAAGGCTGAACCGATCTCTTATTTATTTTGTGGTTCTAACAGTGAGGTTTTTAGGTAAAGATAATGATTTGCTCCAAAATTTAAATATTTTTTTTATTTTATTAAAACAATGAAACCCTTAAGGATGTACGGATTTGAATTAAACTACTACCTACTAACACAAAAGTATACTTCTTTGGTAGAGCTGTGGGCAGAATAGCGGGAAACAGGATACGTATCAAGTGAAGCGTCCATTAGAAATTGGCTGTAAAATAATAAATCCCTTGCAGCGTTTTTGAAGTCTAAAGCTGTAACACCTATATCTGATGCAGTGGAATACGCAAAACCTTGTCTACCCGAGACCGTCTTGCAGTTCTTCATACCGTTAAGTACGAATATTGGGTCGCTTTTTGTAACAGTATCACAGCGCAGATCATAATAACGGCTGATATACCGATCATCAGTAATGAGAAAACTGATAGGAAGTTGTACCCTTTGTCTCATAGGAATAAAATACAGATTACACTAGGTTCATTGGGTAGTAATGTATTTCCCAAAGTTAGGAAGTTTTGAATTTCAATGTTTTATCCTCGACACAACTTCTCGATTAAGAGCTTACCATGTTTTAATTTGTGTACGATTACAAGAGAAATTTAATTTAAGGATTAAAAAAAAACTTTCAGAATATCGTTAATAGTATTTTTTTTCAATGTTCTAGTATTAATGTACATTATTATTTTCCTTTATTTATAAAACCAATTTCTTATTTTCTAAGCTTGTAACATAACTTATTTATAAGATAAGTTGAAAGTATAACCATCGCACCAAAAAACCTAAAAAAATGTTTTGCATATTATGGAAAAAACGAAAATGAAACAGTCTGTTGATCGCTACTCATCATCATCATCAACAAATAACAATCCAAATGGAGGCAGTAATACAAGTAGACGTTTATTTGATATGTTTCTAACTTCATGAATTTGCTTTTCATCACTTTTGTTTAGAGAAATTAGGAGGGCCATGTTCGGCGATTTTGTAGTCACTGCTGATAATTGTTGCCAAAAGAGTCACAGCATTGTTAGCTATAATACAATTAGCCCTTTTACGACTTTCAACATAGCCCCAGACCATGGCAGTTAGCCAAGATTGGATAAGCATTAACCGTCACTCGGCAGATTTATTTAAGCATGAGGAAGTGAAGTAGGGGGCGAGTAGTATTTTTCATGACGGATAAGTACACAGCTCTAGTAGTAGTGAGTACGGCTTAAATAATCACATTTTTATCACGTTTACTTAGAAGCGTGATTTTTTACAGCTTCAAGAGACCGCGAACATAAATATTTTATGTTAATTTCAACTTGGTTCCTCCGCGCGTTCCAGAGAAAAAGGGTCGTGACAGACAGACCGACAGACAGATGGACAGACAGATGGACATCGAAGTGAGAGAGGGAGAGATCAAGGGTTCCTTTTTCCTTTTGAGGAAAGGAACCTTAAAAATGAGACGTGATGAAGCAGAAAGCTAGGATACATTAAAAGTAGAAGTACTCGCAACATAATAATTACGACGGCAGGGCACACTATGAAAGTATTAAATGAACTTAATGTGGACTAGTATTTCACTCTGCACGAGCAGCGACCTTAAAGCTCCTTAAAGTACATCCTCAACACCTCCGTAATCTACAATAATTTACTCTTTTTTATTCAGCATGTAGGTAATATAATTAATACACAGTCTCAAACGAATAAATATAACTTTTAATTGGAATAATGAAAGCTAAGCTACCGCTCCACTAAACAGCAATAACAAAAATTAAAAAAGTTAACTTAAAATATTAAATTTCGTTCTAGTCGTAACATAAGCGAATTTCTATTAGACTCAATTTGTCATACGATTACGTGCTTGCGTAGATTTATAACGTGACCACACTGTAATTGCCCACATTTAAAATAAACAATGTTTGAGTACTAAAATCTAAAATTCATAATTCGCATTGTGATTCCTTTATCATCATTATACTTTTCATACACGTTTATAGGGTTGCTTATGACGTGTTCTCATTTGAGGTAATCACCACTTTTTTCCAAATCTACACCGACAGAATATTTTAGTTATTTCTATTTTATTTTCTTGTTCCACGGGTCATCATTTACATTTATCTATATATTTTTATTATTCATTCAGTGCTCATTTCATCCACGATAAGCATGAAGTCGAAGCAATGTTCACTTACATTTTCCTTATGTACTGGATTTATCATACGTTCAATACTTATCCATTATGTGGGAACGAAGCACTGTATACTTACATTTGTCTTATAAACTTGATTCATCAGACACAAGTGAGTGTACGTAACTATATGTACGTATTGCGATTCTAACACAAACTTATAACGAGAGTGTTTGGGCATTTGCTGTGTGCATTAGACGCACCGTAGATATATTATTGTAGATTAGGTAACTTGTAAGGCTTTGGGTTATTTCTGTTACCCTAGCTCAGTCTAAGAATAATTGTCATTAGAACTATCATGGTCGTCTAAGACACTAAGCCTTAATAAAGGGCTATGATAATAAAATATCCAAAGAACTTTTGGAGCTCATAGATACAAAACCGGTGCAGTAACAAGAGTCCTCACCGCACACTGCATACTGAACAAACATATGTTCAACCTAAAGTTGGGCGGGAACACAATATGCAGATTCTGTCAAGAGGCAGAAGAAACTGCAATGCATATTCTATGCCCTTGTTGCCCACTGATGCAGCACCATATTATTAACCTAGGGTAGCACATCATCTAACCGCAGGAAATACAAACAATTACTGCTGACAGTATCTGGAGGTTTCTTGAAGCCATAAGTCTGAACAATAAACTGTAAAGCAAAAGTGCGCTATAAAAGACCAGAAATAGTAGAAGTAGCACTAGGCATTTAAAATAATAATAATAATCATGGTCGTTTATCGTCGTCTCAGTCACAGGACCACAGCTGAGTATAGCCTCTACTAAACACTTAAACAAACGCCTTCTTCTTGAAATTAATATAGCAATTAAAACCAGTGTTTCAGGGTTCCGTTCCTCAAAAGGAACTTTCACTTTGTTTTCCGTCTGTCTGTCTTTGTGTCAAGGCCCTTTTTCTCAGGAACTCGTAGACGCATCAAGTTGCAATTAATAACAAATACATATACCGAGTATGCGGTTCCTTGAAGCTGTAAGCTTCTAAGTCAACGCAATCAAAAGTATAGCCACTTAAACCTTAGATTTGACCAAATTTGAACATTTCGCAGGTAAATCAAAAACCTATAGAGAACTGCTCATTGACCTAGAATCATAAAATTTGGAAAGAAGCAAGGTTTCACAGCACAAGTAAAGGAAAAAATTAGGAAGTCGTTAATTTGTCGTTATATCACATAAAACACCTGTTTTTATGATTAAAAACTTATAGTTTGTGATTGGAAAGTTGACTTTGTCGTACATTGCAACCGCAAAGGTTAAGTCTGTCTTTCGAAAAAAAACGGGCAAAAATCTTCGAGAATTGATTCCCAAGATAGATGATATATATTATGATAGATACTATCTACATACAAGTTTGTTTGCTTACGGACCGGTTTTTTTTTACATATTCCAGGATTATATACTATTTTTCAGTTTTCAATATTCGTTACTTTCATTGCTATGTAGCTAAAACTACAACATTTGTCTTTTCGCTGCTTTTCTACATTTTTTTTACTATAGAGTAAAAAAAATGAAAAGAAACGACACATTTAACGTTTCCACCAAACGTTAAATGTGTCGTTTGGTACATAAAAGTACATAAAAACATTTAAAATATATATCGCCATGTATTCAAAACCTGGTCCTTTTTCGGTCCCTTATTATGGCACGATTTATTCATATTCATACTTAAATGAAGTGGTATTTTATTTTTTAAATGTTCAATTTAAATGGATAGATAACACTTTATTCGTACACCATAGTTACAGTAGAAGTATCAAACATACCTAGGTTGTTCCGAAAATTGTTGGCTACAGAATAAATACAATCTCTTTTTTCTAGAAACTATTTTGAATTGACGGCTAATTTCAATAAAAATCTCTTTGCTGAAAATCATTGGCCACCTATGTGTAGTTCTTATTTTAAATATTTTTTAAAAAGTAAATCTGTCACTCTTTTGTTTGCAACAATGGACGTCTCGCGGAATTGATTATAAACGAGGGTTAACCTTCAAGGAATCTCACGAAACACATTTGGGGAGTCTGCTCCTGCGTTAGCAACAGTTACTTATTGGTTTCGTGAATTTAAACGTGGTCGAGAGAACCTAAACGATAACTCCAGATCCGGCCGACCTACAACTGCAGTAACCAATGAAAATGTCATCAGGGTAGAGGGGCTGTTGCGGGAGAATAGGAGAATAGACACATTACACATCGAGTGATTCAGGCTGAACTGTAGATTGGATTACAGGCAGTTACCACCACCCTGCATAAACACCTAAAAGTTAGGAAGCTTGCTTCGCGATGATCTCTCTATCTCACCGAAGACAACAAATCCCGTCGTGTTAATTGGAAAAGTTTGAGGGAGTAATTTTGCAAAAAGTATCCAGTATCTTTACAACTGACGAAACTTGGATCTACATCTACGATCCTCTCACGAAACAAAAATCAACGTAATGGGTGTTTAAAGAAGACGAGTTGCCTACAAAAGTTGTTCGCAGTCGTAGCATTAATAAAAAAATGGTAGCGGTTTTTTTTCCACGTAGTGGACCAGAAGCAGTTATTCCGCCAGAAGACTGTAAAACAGTTACTAGTGAACGGTATTGCGAAGTTTGTCTGCCTCAAGCTTTCGGGGAGTTGAATAGCAATCGACCAAGGAGCGGTGTCCGTGCAATCTTTTTCACCAAGATAACGCGCCCGCTCACACAGCTGCTAAAACCATGGACTATTAGAATACTTTGGGAGTAAAAATATTACCCCCTCCTCCGTACAGTCCAGAGTTAGCTCAATGCGATTTTTTTTTTATTTACCACGGTAATAAAAAATTTTCGTGGGCGAAAATTTTAAACTGCAGAAGAGGCCATCGAAGAATTTCGGCGGTTATTTTTAAATTTTTCGAAAGCTGGTTCGTCGTCGTGTATAAGTCGAAAAACTTATTTTATTTATGTTTTAGTCGACAGTTCTCGTAGAGAAAAGTAAACTATTATTATGCGTTACTGTAATTACTTATTGATATATTGTAGGTAGGCAAACTGTAGGCTACTGCGCTCATATAATGTGTATTATATTGTATCTTAGCTGGGCTAGGTACCAAGATCAAATTGTTCCACCTGCACCATTTCTAGACGCCATTTTAATTATAGTAGAAGATGAGTAAAATACAATAATACAATTTTTATTTATATTCTAGACATCCTCTTTCCATAACTCCATAGCTGTTACTTACCTATGACTTCAAGTCATTGACGTTCATTCAAATGATTTCAAACATTTTCTACTAAATATAATAAACATTAGTGTTTAGAGAGCATCTTTTGCACTTCAGGAATCAGCTGTTAGTTAAAAATTGTCACACAATCTTACTTTTACTAAACCTCTAATAAACGCTACTCTCAGATTGTCAAAACTTACAGAATTTTGAGTGAGGGACTGATAAGTCTGAAGTTATTAATTCACACTATTTGCATCTCGTTACGTTTAGACCCAAGATTGTATGTAATTGTTTCCGTCTACTTTAGGAAATAATCGTATGTCCAAGACTTAACATTTCCACCCTGTATACTTACTAAATATAATACTTATACAAATAGATAAAGTATTGTTAAATGACAATTAAATCAGCGATGTACTTGTAGGTATAGATACATACACACCCCTAAATACGAAATTTCTTTAGCATTAAAATACTTATCATGAAATGAAGTTAATTATATTAGATAAAAGTAGATATAATTTTTTTATGAATTGATTCTACTGAATCGAATGATTAACTTTCAATACCAGAAATATTATGGTAAAATATGCGGTCGCCGAGTTCTTATTCAGTTAATTTACATTGGTCTCCGATATATTTAAGGGATTAAATCAGGGATAAGCTTTTATGAGATCTGATCTCAAAGCATCAGACAGATTAGTCTGTTGCTAACCAAATAATGGACCCTAGAATATGATGTTTCATGAGCATTTATAACAATAGAGCTCCTCATGAACATGTCTAAGGGGGGGGGGGGGGGGGTATTAACTTTCTGTAGGAATATATTTAGTTACTTTAGTCATATCCTTTCATCTGGTGGAAAAGAAATGAACATTATTATTTGATAAATTTCTTCAGTAGGTAAGTTGGGGTACATAATTGATTGATGGCATGACACACCGGGACAATCAAACAAAATGACATTAAG
Organism: Euplagia quadripunctaria; assembly: GCA_963859945.1. Taxonomy (NCBI): domain Eukaryota; kingdom Metazoa; phylum Arthropoda; class Insecta; order Lepidoptera; family Erebidae; genus Euplagia; species Euplagia quadripunctaria. Next base: position 7,345,637 of record OY982583.1, read on the forward strand.
ATAGGAACCAGGCCAGAGCTGGTGCAGACAAGCGACAGCATCCACCGGAACCATTCTGCGGCTTCACCAAACAGCGAGCTTATTCAATTATAAATGCCCTATACACAGCAATGGAAATTAAGAGATGGAAAACCACTACTAGTCTAAAACACTCGAAAGCTTTGATAAAGTGCTATGATAGATTATCAAAAGTTTACTAACACGGATACATACCGGATACTGCAACCTGAATAAACATAATATTCAACCTAAAGTTGGGCAAAAGCACAACATGCAGATTCTGTAATGTCAGAGAATGTAAATAGTAAAATAACACCAAATAAATCGCGATAGTATCCGTTAAAAATAGTTTTATTTCAATGTGTAACATTCGCGTAAACTTTCGACAATATCATGCAGATTCTGTCTAGAGACAGAAGAAACTGCAATGCATATTATATGTCTTTGGGGCGCACTAATGCGGTACCGAAGTATGAACCAGTTGCACTTCATGCAACCCCAGAAAATACAAACTATCACAGCTCATAAGATCTGGTGGTTTCTCGAAGATTTAAGTCTGAGCAATAAACAATAAAGCAGGAATGCGCTATAAATGATCAGAAATGGTCGAAGTAGCACTAAGAATTTAAAACCAGAAATAATTATAAGGCACATGATCCACTTGTCGTATCCAATTACACTCTTCATTACTACCTGCTATAATATTATTTAAAATAAATAAAGTGTAAAATGATGAAATAACACACATATCATTTATTTTTCCAACTGACCAAGCGAAAACTCTAGGTTTTCGCTCGGCAGGAACCATTTAATTACTATTTTGTTACAAAAACACGAAGTGTTGCAAGTTTAATCAACAGACCCAGTTTTCATTTTATAATTCACTGTGTTTTGTTTAGACTTTGTAAGGGTTCTAGTTTATTAACCTCAGTATAATTAAGATGCTTAAATACTACAACGACTAATAGTAAGATCTGATGTAAAAAAATCGGAGAAGGTTTTTTCTTCTTCATCTTTTGGGTACCTACCTAAAGGGGTTTTCTCAGGTACATAAAAAAACCCTCACCTTGGGTGGGGTTTTAATATAGCCTGTAACTGCTTGTTTAGGAAAAGAAGTACATCTTCCATACAATATGATTTTAGGTTGAAAGCACACTGCGAGAAACGGAAATCTGTTTTTTCTGTTTTTCTTTAAGAAGGTCATGAGGTAATCCTTAGTTTATTAGTTATAGATACAATGACAAAAATCACCATTAGAAGTCCAATAACCGATCAAAGGGAAACACCGTAAGTTTATCCATCATATTAAACAATCACAAATTAAAAAAAAAATGCATCTATTATTGAGAAAAAAATTAACAGTCGTAAAAAAGGCTCTTATGAAAATGAACATTGTTGTTTTTTGTTAGATAATTGTTATTGGTTCTATTTATGTTATCGAAACATGCAATAGTGAAATTATCATTTATGTTATGACTGAAGATTACCGTTTCACATCAGATTTTTGCAAGTTTTAGTGATAGGCCTTGCAATTTACTTAATAAAATTTATTCACGTTGATGCTTATAACCTCTGTTTCTGAAGCTGCTCCATCAGTATTCATCGAAGCTTATTATTTTTATTACTTATTAGTGTGGTTAATATTCATAGGTCAATAATCTCAGCACGAGCCAAAGGTCGTGATACAGACACATGCCAACACAAATGAAAACACTAAACTGTGCTTACACCGCTCATCCCCACGCTGTTCTTATCCACTTGGTTCAACCTACGCTTCCTTGGAAAGCATAAATCTTTTGTCATTGTGGTTTTGAGAATCACGTTTGAATACATTTCTGCTCTTTTTGTTCCCAGAGTTTTTCTAGCAGAGCCAGTGGTGAGGCATTCCACCTATACTCCTAATGGTGTGATTTATAGTTACGTTTACTGTTTTCTTACTATTGTCTCTTGAAATAATACAAATATGTTAAGTACTTCTATTGTCAATAATAGATAATACTTATGAAAGATTTTGAATTTATGTAATAAAAAACTTCTGGCATAATTTATGGTATTCAAATTAATTTGTATTACCTACTAATAAATCTATTAAATGACATTTATATGGCATATGATGAAAAATAAATATTATTCTATTCTATTCTACTTTTCAAATGTTTAACATCAGTTTTTTTTTTCATAAAAATAAACTACGCATTATGTGGCTAAATAAAAATTTCGATGATCTCTCAATTAACAAATACAAATGGAATATAATTGAATGAAAACAATTCTATTCAAACCTATTGATGAATTATCTTTTAAATTTGATTATGATCCATACCAATGTTTACTGAATCGTATTCTAAAACGTCTAGACAGATTAAATTTTAAAAACTTTTAACGTAAAAAGTTTTGTTAGTTTGGGTCAAATCTTGGCAGCTGAATTCAAACCACTTGCTCTTATCCTATGAAGCTAAAATTTTATATATTGGTTCAGTGTCGATGACAATGCATTTTTGTGATAAACATGATCTGATTCTCCTCCCAGGATTGGCTCCAGACGAGGGAACTCCTGAACAGTCCAAAAGTACAGACTCGAAACTACATATGCATTGAATTACGATAGTTTGTTCCAAACTTCACCATGACCTGGCTGTTGTGTCCACGATTGGCTCTAGATGAGGGAACTCCTCAGTGGTTAACATAACAGTCAAAAAATGTTGTATATGCATTATATTATGATTAATTCTGATGACGATATGGATGGCGCAATGGTTAAAGTCACCTAGATACGAGTGTTAGGGGTTGGAGGTCCGCACGATATCAATATACATCAATTCTGTGATCCCCAGTAGTTGTTCCGAGTCTTGGTGTTCTTTGTGTGGGTCATTTGAATTTTTTTAAAGTCCCCTGCGGTACATAACTTATTCCTAGTGCGGGAGTTTTCTTTTATAAGGATGCAAGGATTATAAGGAAGTAAAATAGCATGTATTGAACTTTTGCAACTCTATTGTCTCCACAACATGGAGCATGACAAGCATTAAATTTTAACCCGTCTAGGAGAAGAAAAACTTCAAAATCAAACGCAAAACTGTTTTTCGTGAGGCACAAGTAAGCTTAAAACTGAAAGTAATTTTGCATAGTCCCAAGTAATGGTGAGGAGTGCCGAGGACTGAGTGGCGTCAGGGTGTGTTAAACATGATGTTGCAAACGTTCCACAGCAGCAAGCAACACGTTCACAGAAAAAAATCACTTTAAAAAAATATTTTCATAAACAAGCTTTTATTTAAATGCGGCCAAAAGAAGAAAAAAGGCTTTGAATTAAATCAAATATCCACCATATCATTACGTATTTACACGAGAATTAACGCTATCACAAAATAGGTATTACATACGAGGTTGCGCAAGTCAGCCTGTGACCACGGTCAGTGCAATCTGGTCGAAACGTCAGGCAATTTAAAGGTTTTTAATACCTATTTTGTGACCGCGTTAATTCCCGTGTAAATACATAATTATATCATGGAATGGTTAGTAAATACTCCACCATTTTGTTAAATACCCTATACAATTTCATATGATATTAAAGCTTGTCGCCAGATGTTCCCGACTAAATTAGGTAGATTATCTACGTTTAATTAGACTTGTGTCAGTGATTGATCGATCAGTGATTTGATTTGTGTCAATTAGAAAACTTAAAAAAAATGATATTTTAGTTTAGTTGTCTCGATGGTCAAATATTTAGTCTATTAAGATTTGGAGTTTTCGTTTTCATTATTTGTCAGTGACAAGCATAACTTGAGTAATTAATAGATATGCACATTTTAAACAAATCGTTTTAGTAAATGTTTTAATTAGAGATTTTAGTTAGAGGAATATATTATTTAGTAGTATAATTGGTGGTTTTATCGACGTGGTCGTTTCACACGAATCTGATCACACGATTCATCCGAATCATTTCTTCTTTAAAATAATTTTCATCTGTACGAATCGACACCTCGAAAAATTATTATTTTTCAAAACGGGTTGATTCGCGCGAACAGATTTGTGCGAAACGGCCACTAAGCCGTTTTACCGCTGTCCGCGATTACATTCAAGTTCATATAAATTTTATTACAAATCCCAATATTCTGCCTGCCACCACTTTTTTGGCTAGAATACTTACGTAATACACCAAAATGTAACATTTATACCTTCACTAAGGCATGTAGTTAATTTCAATTGGGCCAAATCCAACTGCCAGTGTTTATCCACTTTTCAATAACAGCTACGGCCTGCGGTTTTATACAGTAAATTTATACAGGGAGTATTTTGAACCACATACCTACTGCTGTGACATCTACCTACTAGTTTCAAAAACAGTATCCTTTGTCTAGGGTGGATTCACGAGAGAGTTCAATTTATTGAACTCTCTCGTGAATCAAATTTTAACTAGTTAAAAGTTAATCAGATCAAATTAGCAAAGTGTAAAATATTATAATAGATCCCGTCCTACGTTGGAAGAGATATCTAAATGGACTTCTATTTCTATAAAAATTAAAAATATCTATAAAGATAAAAGATATAGATTCTATTCTATTTCTTAAACAGGCGTTCATACACAATATAAGCATGCAAGATGTTGGAAAGTATAGAAGCATCAACTTTTATTTATTGGGGCGTACAAATTAAAAAGTACTCTTACATGAGCTATATTTAAATCCAATACCATCCTATTTAGTTTATCCCCTTACTGTTCATCTAATCTGTTTCTCAGAATATTAACTTTATTTCGCTCATTTACGCACATTACTTATATATAATTTACTCGTATGTAAGTAGATAACTTGAGAGGACAGCAGATTTTTACAAAGGTCGGTGTTAATATAAATTGAATTCTAATCGAAAAGCTACTTTTAAATGAAACAGTGTATGGTGAGGTAATATCTGTCACTGTAACTTTTTAGGATTTTAACTTCTTGATAATTTTACCGAAATACCAGAAATTTCTAAGCTTTACCTGATATACTCAGTCAATATACTCGTAGTAACTACACGCAGAAGTATACATTCAGTCGCCAACACTGCTCTGCGTTGCGGGCGGTAATAAATTAGTGAGGAGCCAATAATCCACAAATTTTTTATACAATAGTAATTCACTACTGTCGATAGTGAGGACATGCGACATGATCGATCATTCATAGCTTTGAAACATAATACTTTTATATCCTTACACTAAAAATGCAATAGCTAAACAATATCGCCGCTCTGTATAGAATACGAGAAGTAAGAGGTATGCAAAAAAATACGGTAGAGTATTTTAGTTCACTGAAAATTTTTAACTTCTGTGCGATGTAGCACTGATGATTAGTTTAAAAACGACTATGAGAAATACACACGGACTGTCAGACGACTACGACAAAATTACTAGTGGCGATGTTACAAATTTGTTATAAAACTAATCTCAGCCAGACTTTTTCAGCTAGGGTTTTCTGGCTGGAACTTTGATTCGCCCCAGCTGTTATCCAGCTACCACTTTAGGAAACACAACAGAATAGAATTTACTGAAATGCCACAAAAAGTACTTTATCAAAGCAGTGAAATGTTTATATATCAGGTTCAATGTTTTGTTATTCCATAAAATGTTTTCTTCATTCTTTATGACAAAAAACTATGCGCATCTAATGTATTGTTGAAAGTTGTAGCGTAAAATTAATATCGTAATTTGAAAAATTCAATTATTAATTTACAGGTTTTTGGATTGCAGGATTGCTTTGTTCAGGAAAGGCTCCTAGGTATACCTATAGCTTAATTTAGAAAGCAAAATCAATACTAACTACTAACTTTCTAAATACACTATTTCTGTCAGCCGTTTCCCAGATACACGAAATAAACATAGTCGTTAAACTTATAAACAAGAATTTCTCCTCTCAAGAAGAAAGTGATCAACGGCCCAAAAAAGTTGTATATATACCAATTGGTGCGAGAAATTTTATTGCACGATGCAGGATTACTAATTACTACGTAGTTCAGCTCGTCTTCGCTAGATGATGTTGAAGTATGTTTTTGTTATATGTGGAAGTCGCCACATACTTAGACCAGACTTATTATACTTCTAAATGCGGTCTTTAATTTTTTTTTATTTTTCCAAGTAAATAACAAAAAATCAATCAAAAATTTAATCGGCTTTAATAAAATTAAGGACACTCGTAGCTTGTCAACATAGGTTGCTTTTCGTCGACATGTATGGCGCAGTGATACTGCATTCGACTGCAACGTCAGAGGTACGATACCCACTTATTGTTAATGCAAATATTTGTATTCATCAATATGTCTATTTACATTGGTCTGGTTGTTTAATATATTCCAGGTTTTTTTCTGAGATTGTAAGAAGTCTACTTCTGCAATATTAATATCAACGTGATATCAACACCATACTTCGGAAAATATAATAAAACATAAAAATAAAACCTTTTCCATACAATGCACGAAACATCACATATAGATTCTAGAACGGAACAGTATCAATGAAAATGTCAAAAACATAATTAAACTCTAAAGAGGAAACGACGGCCATGTTTGCGGCAACCCCGCACTTCCGTCCGCCATCTTTGGAGGGCAAGTTTGCTCAGTAAGCAAACACATTGTTCTGGAGTTTCTCAAGTGGCACTCAGCCAAGTTTCAGATATACATAGTTTTTGCTAAGAATAATTTTGCAAACGATTCTGGTAGCTTATTTAATCATTATGTGAGCCTCTAAAGAATTTCTAAGTTCATCATTTAGGTAAAAAATCATAAAGTGTTGAATATTTTTCGCAGTTTTGCTTGCGATAATGTAGTTTTTTAAATCGGTTCAGTTAGAACTCGAAAACAGTACTTTTTAGGGTTCCGTTCCTCAAAGGAAAAAAAGGAACCCTTATAGGTTAACTTTGTTGTCCGTCTGTCTTTCTGTCTGTCAAGACTCTTTTTCTAAGGAACCCTTGGACGCATCAAATTGAAATTAATAGCAAATACCTATGTCAGCGGTCTCTTGAAGGTGTAAAATACCAAGCTTCTAATTGAAAGCAATGAAAAGATACCATTTAAGCCTTAGCTTTGACCACTTCGAACATTTCGCAGGTAAATGAAAACCTATATGGTACTTCCCATTGCCTAGAATGAAATTTGGTAAGTAGCAAGGTCTCACAGCACAGATAAAGGAAAGTAAAAATCCGAAAGTCGTAATTTGTTGTAATATCACATAAAAAAAATAGTTTTTGTGCTTACAAAATTATATTTTGCGGTTGGAAAGTTGACTTGGTCATAAATCGATGTATGGGAGAGTATTTTTAGAACTGCAAAGTTAAGTTTGTCTTTCGTAAAAGACGGGCAAAAATCTTCTAGTAGATAGATAGTCCCGAGATAATAATAATAATAACTTGACACATCTCACACACGGCCGTCTGATCCCAAACTAGGCAGAACCTTTACTATGGTAACCAGACTGCTAATAAACATACTTATATATTTCTAAATACATACATATTATATATAAATTACACCCAGACACAGATCAAATGACCATGCTCATCACACAATTATTTGTCCTGCGTGGGAATCGAACCCACGACCTCTGGCTCAGATGGACGTACTATCTACCTACAAGTTTGTTTGCTTACGGAACCTAGATGCGCGAGTCTGACTCGCACTTGTCCGGTTTTTTTTTGTAAAGGACGTACTTTATTTCCTTTTCTGTACTACTGACGATGTGTATGCAAAATTCATGACGATTGGTTGAGTAATTCAGGTGTGAAAGTGTAACAAACAAACAAACTCACATACGCATTCGCATCATATTAATTAGAAGTATTTTCTAAACACGACTCCCAGTCATTTGATATTTCCGACTCTGTATTCAGACACGGTGCAATAAAATCTATGTGGAGTTAATTACTGTTTGTTCCTGTATTTAGATCAAACAACGTTTCGCATCCTAGCTCCCATTGAACTATACATTTATTTAGGTGTTTTAATGACTACCGTTAGCATACCTATGTTAATAAATATGTTGCAGTAACAATTTAAACGAAATGTTATTTTTTGCCGTTTACACATTTGAATCAATGATTCAATAATAAATGTAATAATACTTAAAATAAATATATAGTTTTAATAATTTATTATGTACTAGCAACCCGCCCCGGCTTCGCACGTGTAGCAGACACGTTTCAACAATCATCACTGTATTTCAACCAATTTACACAAAACCTTAACAAATTATACTCCTTAACATTAATCATGAACCGCTCTATCTATTGGTGCAAACCGCATGAAAATCCTTCCCGTATTTTTTCAGTTTATCGCGTACAGACAGACAGATAGACAGGTTGAGGTGATTTTGAACAGGTTAAAGTGCAAAAACTACTTTTCATTTAAATTTGCTTAAAAATAACACAGTTTTCCTTGTGTACTTCTGAACCGAATAAGAGAATAATAGAGGTGGTTAGAATGAGATTATAAAACATAGGTAAGCGCGTCTAAAAACCGTGTTATTGTGTATAGTTAAAGTTATATTTAAAGTTGTGTATAGTTAAAGTTAAAGTTATGAAACAAATGACGCTACTTAGTGTTTTTTTGCCCCGACGTTAACACGATGGGTGTTATAAGTTTAACATGTGTATAATAATGTGTATTTGTGTGTCTGTCTGTGGCATTATAACTCCCAAACGGATGAACCGATTTGAGTGCGGTTTTTTGTTTGAAAAGTGACTTGATCGAGAATGTTCTTAGATATAATTCAAGAAAATCCTTTCAGCCCTTCGAATATCATCAGCTCTTTTTTAATCTTTGAAAGAATCTGCAAGTCAGGGGTATTTCAATTTTTTTAATTTAAGATTATTACCCTAATAGTATAGAATTTCGCATTCGGTCCCCTTATGTAATAGAATAGGTATTATATACTAAGCTTTTATTATAGAGTTGAGGGGTAGTATCTATTCCACTCTACTTTACCTCCTTAACTTCTGCTCATAATCCTACAAATCGAACCCATTTTATTATTCAAAAACAAATATAAAATAAAAGCTCCACTCATTTTAAAACATAATATTTCAGTACGATAGTTATTAAAAGATCATTATAGAATTTAAACTGTCATATATTAAGCCATTTCAGCCCGTCATTACAACTTTAAATATGTCCAATATTTGGATGGCTATAGGCCGCGCCACCTGTCGTTATTTCCTGTAGCTATTTCCCATATTGGGTAATCAAAACTTCAAATCTGTTCCATTAATATTTTGAAAGTACGAATATATATCTGAGTTAATTTAACCGAATGTTTGTTAGCCGAATGTTAGGAGTCTAAACGTAAATGATATTTATAAGAGGACTTTTATTTTGTTAATTTGGTACATTATTCCAAGTATGCGGTAGAAACTTCACGTTACGAAGACTACAAAAACTTTTAGAAGGAACGGGCACAAAAGGATAAACAAGGAATTAATAAGTACAGACAGGTCATCATCGTCATCGTCATCTCAACCATGGAACGTCCGCTGCTGAAGACAGACTTCTCTTAAAGACCAGCAGAAACTACACGCGACAAGAAAAGGTTTTGAGGAGCTACCTTTGCCTGTAAAGCATATTGTTAGATCAATTAGGGTCAGATAGACAGACGACTAGATGAGGAGAGAAGAGAGTTGTTGAATGCAATCAGCCGCTGACTAGTTTTTGTTACGTATATTTAAGTAGGTATAGGGATGTTGTACGGCTTAGTTTACATTATATCAGTGTGTTAATAACTATGGGTTGTTTCACTTGTCAGTCGAGTAAGGCGCATTCAAAACAGTAGCGACGAGGATGGCACGAACATGTCATCCTTATCATTACCGTTTGGATTGATTTCGAGTTTCAATCATGAAATTCAAGATTGGGAGACTTGTAAAAATCGATTGCAAGCAGGTGTGAAACGGCATGCAATCCTGTGCTACAAATCTAGCATTGCCGAAAGTTCTTGAAAAAAAAAAGAGCTTCGATGAATTAAATATGTTCTAAACAAATCCAACTCTCTAGAAATGCAATCATTGCGCCTTGTACTAGGACTATAGATATTATCTAGACTGTTTTTTAATCGAACATTAATATAATTAACTCTATCTCGCTATAATTTTTTATCACATTACTTATATGATCTGTCTCAGTCTCTTTTTCTGGCCCACATCAAGAGTTACTTCAGAACCACATGTCCTAGATAAACATCAAACTGTGTAAACTTCCTTCTAAATAAATATTTGATAGTTCATCAAAACGTGAAAGGTATTATATATTATACCGTAACCACCTATAACCACATACTAGCACATTTATTTTCTTTCTCAATAATATGGCTTTGAAGGCGTAAACTCCAATAAATCAATATCCTTGTCTAATTAAAAGGTAACAACTGTATGTAGCCGACGAAGCATCCATATTGATATATGGGTTTCTACTTTGTTATCCTCGTGACCCGTTAATCCGGTGAACTTCGGGATGCCCTTTTTTCCTTTATAGGTACCGTAAATGTTATTATGATTGGTATATTCGGGAAAATTGAAAAATATACAATAGGTAAACATCAGGCAAATTTTCAGCTACGGAAATAATTTCTAATTTCACGTGATTACTCATATTGTTTGTTAATTTGATTGGGAATTAAAAAACAATTAAAGAACTCATTTAATATAACTAGAGATTGCGTGGTGGTCGAATTTCGACTATGCTTTATTTCATTGGCCAATATTACTTGACCTGTCATTGTTTAGACTTTTGTACCATGACAGGTCAAAATATATACTGGACACTCATAGCGGTGTGTACCCGTTTTTGCATTTTGTTTAACTTTGTAGCAAATATTGTTCAAAAATTTTAGCGTTCGTCACTTCTCTGTATAAACTATAAGTGTGCGAAATTTCATACTCCTCTGTCCCCTCAATTTTCGTAAAAAGGGATCCAAAGTTTTCCCTTCACGTATTAATATATAGATATAATATTGTGAATAGGTAACAAATGAATTAAACCTAGTAATTTATATTATAATGTAATAGTAAGGTATTACATACCTCTGAATTGTCTGACGACCAGGTTGCTCTGGCTTCTCGTGATGGCGCTAATTCCCATGGAAACACATAATTATAGCAGGCCCCTCCTCTCTTCTCACTACTTATTTGTTTTATACTGCCCCCACCTTCCCAACGCAATCGTTATAACAGTAGGGTCAGTATACCTGCATCTCGTTCCCCAAACCAAGGTCCCGGGACGCAGGGACCTTTATACGGCAGGTCTTACCTTCAACGCCATGGCGCCGGCACTAATTAAGGCTAGTTACCCGTATGCCTATCGGTCACAGGGAATCGCCACTCGTGAAACCACATAATTATAGCAGTCAGCCTGTGACCACTCCCAGTTTTTATCTCAATTAATAATTCCAATATTTTTATAGCAAATTACTGGTCACAATGCGTGGCCGGGTAGCTAGTGCTATATTAAATATAAATATATTACTAATATTTTGTACGGTACGTCAGATAGAGAGATACAAACTCGTATCAGGCATACCTACACGCCCATTGAGAACGAACTATCCCATTGTTAGTAGGAAGACATCTGTTACTATCCACTACCACTGTTTCTAATCTAACCTGAAAATAATTTCTTTAGGGTGCATATTTTCTGCAAGAGGACAATCTGTGTTAATTAATGGTATGCTCTTCTATAATGATTGCTGCATAAACCAGATCACCAGTTATATATGTTATATGAGCCAGTGTGTGTTTACAAAAACTAAGGACACACACATACAATCACGCCTGTGTCCCCGGAGGGGTAGTCAGAGGCGTACACCCACATTTTGCCAACTATAATAGTCCCACTCACGTAAGAGGGTAAATCTTTTGCTGTCAAACGGGCACTTTGGGAATAAAAAAATTGAAATTTGGAGAATTGCCTTCCATTGCCTGCCTGTCCCTCTCAATATAATCCCAGTATATTGAGAAGGACAAGTGGGCAATGAAAGGAAAAGGTTTTGGTTGCCGGGAAATCTGAGCCCTCTAAATTATCTTATTACTTTGAACGAGCAATTCTTGTATGTATGTATTATATGATGTATGATTTATAATTCGGGTATCTCGGAAACGGCTCTAACGATTTTAATGAAACTTTGTATACACAACTGTGTATACGCATCCTGTAAAAACGCAATATTACAAAAGAAAAATTACGATTTTACAAAAACCTACCGAGCGAAACTCGGTCTCCCAGTTACTATTTAAATATCGTGGCCGGGTAATTGTGCTATTCTATTATATAATCACTGTTCTTCTTATGGTATAATGATACAGTAATGAAAGAAGAATATTTTGACAGTTGCTTATTCAGATTTATATATTTTTGTTATTTTACCTTGTTTTACTTGCATCCTAATATTCCATCCATCCTCCGCGCCTTTTCCCAACTAAGTTGGGGTCGGCTTTCAATAACTACGAAACGGCCGAACATCGATATTTTACGTGAAGCGATTGCCATCAGGCCTCCACAACCCTAAGTACTAGGCGATATCGAAGTTCTGTAGTTACACCAGGTTGTCGAACTTTTTGTTTAGAGCTCCAACTACACATTTCGAATGCCACAGATGTTCATATGGCAACCGGGACCTACGGCTTAACGTGCTCTCCGAGGCAAGGAAGGGTCTCAATGTATTAAGAATGGTTACCCATCCTAAGACGGACCTGGCTAGCATTACTTAACCCCCTATTTGCATCATCTAATATTATAAATGTGTGAATGAATGAATTTGTGTGTTTGTTTCGACGCTGTCATATATAACTATTTTACCAATCATCATGATATACACTTTGTCAAACGCAATACACACCAAACCGACATGATTCTTTTCATATCGGCCACCGGGTTATGTCGGCGGGTCGGCGGGCTGTGTCGGCGGGTCGGCGGGTTTGGTGGGTTCAGGGGTGCAGAAAAGGACGTAGGATACCTTTTATCCAAGACAAACGTTTCCTGAGATATTTTTCATGAGAGAGCAATGCTTCGGCACGTATGGGCCGGCTCAACCGGAGTGATACCACGGCCTCACAGAAAACCGGCAGTGAAGCAATGATTGCATTGTTTTTCGCCGAGTGAGTGGGGTTATCGGAGGCCCTAACGCTTCCCTTCCCTCTCCCCCCCTTTCCCCTCTATCTCCCTCACTCCCACCTTAAAAATCAGTAACGCAAGCAAAGCCGCTAGTAAAAGCTAGTCATTAATGAACTGACTTTTCCATTAGCTTTATACTCGCATAATATTCAGATGTCATAAAGGTAAAAGTTTCTTTAACTCACAGCACATTGTATTAATTATTATTCAGATTATACTTAAAACTTAACTTATTAACTCGCAATAATGATGTAAGAGAGCTACTTAAATTAATTATTAAACCTTCAGAAAGTGCGTTATAAGCATTATATTCAGACTTTTTAATGGAGGAAATTTCTCTTTAAGTCCCTCAGCAGCGATAGCTTTGAAAGAGCTGTTTTTACCATTATTAAAGAGATTTTCCAAATTATAAAACTCATTTCTACGTATGAGAGAGATTTTTACATCACTATAAAAGTATTGCAAGGAGTTTTATCGTCTCTTAGATTCACACGTTTCACTTCCAATAAATTAGTAATACCACACATTTTCCTTCTAAGAAATAGCATCTTGCGTGGAAATATCAGTGTGTTAGAAAGATATCATTAGAAGAGTTCCATATTAAATGAAAAGGTTTTATGTTTTGGATCCCGATCCCGTGGGAATATTGGGATAAAAGTAGCCTATCCGTTAATCCAGGTCTCCAGCTATCTACATACTAAGTCTCATCGCAATCGGTTCAGTGGTTTTTGCGTGAAAGAGTAACAAACATCCATCCATCCATCCAAACCTTCACATTTATAATATTAGTGGGATTAGTTGTATCCTCATCATTTCCTTTGCATGGAAGCGTTCACATTGTGCCATAGAATACCTCAATGTGGCTTATGTATAAGAGACTAGCCGTTCCCGCAGTTTCACCTGCGTTTATCATCACTGCTGTTGTATTGGTCGTAACGTGATGTTATATAGCCTTTTTCGATAAATGGGCTATCCAACACTAAAATAATTTATCAATTCGAACCAGTAGTTCCTGAGATTAGCGCGTTCAACCAAACAAACGAACAAACTCTTCACTTTATTATATTAGATATTAGTATAGATAGGCATATGGTATTCCGAACTTTTTTATACCAAGCACCAATATTTTTGTACATCATCGTATTTACGAGTCACAAACCATTACGCCAGCGCACGCAGATAAAGCCGTTCGGGAGCACTTTTTCTGCCGACTATCTGAACAAAAATTTGAGGATAGCTAAAGGTCAAGCCTAACAATAAAAAGACATACATACACCAAAGACTAGTGCGTTTAAACAAACAAACAAAAAACTCTTCAGCTTTATTATATGTATTATTAAGATATATTATCTTAGTATAGATTGAACACATACTTCCACAAAACAACACCGTTTTCCCAAGTAGCTTGACATGCTGAAACTTCATTTTGCTTACGTAAAATATGTAGGGACATAAAATATTACGGTTATACGGTATATTAATCAATTATCTTATTCTTATCTAACATTTTTTTTCGAGAATATGGAACCTCAACGTTAAACTGTGTATTTTTTTTTATTATCTGCACTGTCTTCAAATTCAAATTCAAAATCATTTATTCAATTAAGACACTAAGTGACATTTATGAACGTTAAATTGAAGCTACTATTAAAAAATCATAGATCGACGCAAACAGACGCCACAGCATGTACTGGATTGTCGAGGTAAATTAGGTGAAAACACCAAAATCTACTGCCTGCTTGTCTCGATCTATAACTTCCAGTTTCCAAAATGCGTAGAGCCTTATGAGAAGAATACTGGCAAAGAAACTCATGGCCACTCTTTTTAAAAGTCAGATCTTCAGGTACAATGGTATTAGTGTTACATAAAAGGTAAACATGATGCAAGCTGTTGCCACCTTAATTTCATTTTGTTGAAATGCTCCAAAAGCTAACGTATAAACAAATAAATATCACTCAGTGATACCGTTGAAGGTTTGAACCTATTAAACATAGAAATCATTCAAGGTGCACATCAGTTACAAAGTCTACTGTTAAAACTAATTCGTGACTGGATTAAGAGGCTAGAGTTGCAGTTGAACGAACCAAAAAAAAATAGTATAGGCTAAAGCATCGCTGACTAGGCCGACCAGTCTCACCCCAAGCAGCACCCGTTCACGAGTATGACACATGGACCAGCCATCGTCTCCTTCGCCCTATCAGAGGGAAAGAAATGACCCGCCCCATGACGACGCCGCAAGCAATGACATTTTAGTGAGCATGACGAACCATAGTCGAGATACTGATAAAAATCACTACTAGTCAAAATTACCATAATAATCGTCACGAATTACTTTCAACTAACAATGGTTTGTTAATAATTTAGCTTAATTATAAGACAAAGAAGTTTGTGTGTTTATACCTAAAAACACCTTAAGCCCAAGACTGTTTGTCGTTTAGATAATCGTTGATCGTATAGTAGTCTTTCCTAATAAGGTGATTTTTTACAGTTCGCTTAAATTTATCTACAGGAAGGTCGATTACATCTACAAGAATTTTATTATAAAAACGTATACCAAGACCTTCGAACGAGTTGTGTACCTTATGTAAGCGATGATAGGTAGCAACGAGTTTAGACTTGTTTCTTGTATTAATATTGTGTATATCACTGTTTTTCTTATAGTCATTGATGTTGTGCCTAACAAACATAATATTTGCAAATATATACTGTGATGCAACAGTTAAAATACCTATATCCTTTAACAACTCTCGAAGAGAGACTCTAGCACCTGAAATGTATATTGAGCGGATGGCTCGTTTTTGAAGAATAAAAATCGTTTCAACATCAGCCGCCTTGCCCCAAAGTAGTATACCATAGGACATGACGCTGTGAAAGTAGCTAAAATAAACAAGCCTAGCTGTGTCCGTATCAGTGAGCTGACGTACCTTCCATACTGCGTAAGCTGCCGAACCAAGCCTACCTGCAAGGCTGTCTATCTGGGCTCCCCATTACAGTTTACTGTCTATTGTAATTCCCAAGAATACTGTTGAGTCTACAATACTTATGATCTTCAAACTTTACCTACTGCCTACTGACTTTGTATACTACTATTATCTAAATTTAAATGCAAAAACTTGTAATTAGCCTTTTTACACTGTAATCGTTTTTAATCTGTATTTCATCTGTAAGTTTTCCTGAAAATAGAAAAAAAATAAAATAAAAATATACGGTTATATAGTTTGATCATAACAAGTTTAGTTTAAACGACTTTCAACCATACATCGTTTACACTGAATTTGTCTTGTTTGTCGTTAGAACTAAGAACAGGCTCTCAAGTAGAAAATTGAACTCTTACACCAACAGCTAATCTATAAAATATAAAATCACTTAGCGCTTGACTATAAAAACGTTATCTGACCCTGATCCAGTTGCCCGATTCTTCGCCCCGATTAATGAAAGGACCCGAATTTACCAACTCTAATCCGTTTAACACCTCAAGTTTGTGCCCAAATTTATACCAAACTTCAGACTTCTGGTGCCGAATAAATTCTCAACTGATTATACCTATTTATTAAGCATGATAAGCAGGTTAGGTCTTGCTGTTCCGAAGTAACAGTATTTGCTTACTAATGAAATGTAAATCTTAGTTTGATTGAAGATTTGTTCATAGAAGCTGGTTACAAGTAATTTAGTGTAAATATAAAGGTACCTATTTAAAAAATTCTTGTTAGTTTAGTGGTTTTACTTGGCCCTTATAATTGCATGCGATCGTCAGGTTTTGGGGCCGATTACTGGATTGGGCAAACTGTTATTGGAAATTCTCTTTTCTCTCTGGACTTTCCCTTTATTATGTGGGATAAAAATACATATCTAGAGGCGGTAGCGTAATGGCTAAGGCGTCGGACTTGCGATCGAATAGTTGCGGGTTCGAACCCCACCCAGTGCACTACCGACGTGAACCCACTCCTAACACAAGCGTTTAGCTTAGTTGGAGGGGTTAACGAGAATACTAGTAATATGTGACTGACGTTGCTAGTATACTTTACAAAAAAAAAAAATGTGGTCGTAATGCGCTTCTGTTTATTTACATCTGTAGAGCAACGGGTCTTATGTCCTTCCAACACAAAGGCCCTCCGTTTCGATTCCGATTCTGCGACCAGGAGAGGGGATCATGCCTGGTGGACCACCGGTTTATGTTAGGAAGCTGCATATAATAGACTTATCCCCGTGAGAACTTTCGTTGCGCAATGCAGGATCACTAGTTAGTATGTTTTTGCTGCATGTGGAAGTCGCCACATCACTCTCCTCCAAGACCAAAGGATGTGCAATGTGCTATGTCTTGACACTGATAAGGCCGTAAGGGTAACCAGGTGGTCGCTGCCGGCGTGTGGTATTCCTGTTGAGGCCACGGATGCTGGTGGGCTGAGTTGCGATGATGGTGCTGCTGATCTGATTCTTGAAGACTTCCAATCACTACCTGTTGAGGAACTGGTTATAACTTTCCATAAATTAATTTGTATCTATTTTCTAGTATTACGATAAAGATTAAACTATAAACTGTTTTAAAATAACCTCCATTTAACCCAAAACCCACACACCTATCAAGTTTATCCTACGTTCCATATTTGTTTCCAAACGAGAACTAAAACCAGTAACATAGACTTCAGCTAACAAAAATTACGTGTCGCCCGACTCAATCTGACACAACTTCGTCTCTGTCAATTACAATTACTAACCAGTATACAACGAAATATGTAAAATTTAACATGTATCTCATCCAGTTAGAATTAGAAATTGCCTTGGGGCACGGGAATTCTTTACGGTTGAGTTCTTAAGAAGGGAAAAGTATATTGATGCAAGCTTGCAATAATATTTCCAATTTAAAAATTGGAGGTTTTTTTTATTTAGATGATGAAATTAGTTCTTGTTGTAAGAGATAATGACGATGACGTGATGAGAATTTTATCTTCTTCTATAGTGCAAATGTTTCTAACTATATAATGCAATAAAAGCAAATTTTGGACATTTAATAGTATTACCGTCTGAAACACAAATTTAAAACCCTTTATCGTTAAACAAAATAAGCCGTTAAGAAGTCCAAATAATATTTTTTTCAACCATCTATTTGGCTTTAAGTATTCAAACGAAAAAAGTACTTTCAAACGAATTCCAATAAAGTATGACCTCTTTTATTTGCAATAGGCTATATTGGAATATCTTTAGTGAATGTGTTGATAGCACAAAGTATACTCATTACCGTACCGATTTACATAAGTTTCAACGCGCATTTTGATTTCATAAGCAAGATATGTATATAAAACCAAAAGTATCCATAAAATCTCACTTTATTGCGTTGCTAATTAAAGGTTTAATTTTTTTATTACAGATATATTTTTGTTAAACTGTCAGTGCTATTTGTGTCTATAAATTAGGGTACTTTTAAAAATTTTAGTTAACAGACATTTTAACACTGTTCTATAGGGAACGTGCACAATGATGGCTCTGTGACCTGGTGGCGCAAATTCATTTTCCAGTTTTTTGTGGCATTTTGTGACTCGATCATCGATATTATGGATCTCACAAACAACTGGTTTCAAAAAGATAACCTCTTTGCCCATTCTAACTTAGAAACATAGAATTAATTAAAGAACAAGTTGAAACATCGCACATCGAACATCGAAGTCGCTCACATGAAGTGGTCACCGAAATCCTGCGACTTAAAACAGTTGCATTATTTTTAAAACTTCTATTCTATGCTATGTTCTATATCTAAAATCTAAAAACAATTGACACCCTAAAGAGGAACATAACTCGCGTTCTTTATAAATTTATACTCCATAAATGTAAAGGTATAATCCAAAATCATTGTGAGATGACACATCACCTACAGACGAGCAGTGGCATATCATCAGAATTATCTAAAACAGAATTATAATGTGCTATTTGAGTGCTTCTATAAAGAAAACCTGTACTGTACCTATACTATAACCTTTTTCTGGTTCTTGAGGAAAAGTACAATAACCAAATTTTTTATAGCTAAGTGAAGGTTTATCTACTTCGTTAACATTTAAGTGAATAAGTACTTCCTACAAAATTTATCATCATTCATATATATTTTATGGATACAAATTTTATTTAATGTTCCTTCATAAAACGGCATTTGAAGATACAAACAAATAGTCCAAATCAAAATATGTACTTTAAAGCAGCGTCCGCACGAAGTTCACTAACTCGGTTTATAAGTTGTTGATGGATGAGTGTTAGCCGACACTTTTGCTTCTGCGCCTTTGCTCAGCTCTTCGACTTTAACTCGATATTTGTCGTATATTCTGCGAGCTATATTTGGACTTCTTTAGAAAAAAGGATCGCTAGATAAAAATTGTTTAATATAGTAATACATTTATTTATCATCGCAACATTCTTCTTAGTAGCTAACTCACATTTGGTATCTTCTTAAACTTCAAATGAAATATCTATGACAAAAAAATAGTACCTATTTTATCCTTTTTAAAGTTGATTTATAACTTTGAATAACTGATATTTTAAAAATCAGTCTTCTTTAGGGTTTTACCAATATACCCCCGTATTACTTACTCTTTTTTCAACAGATTTTTAGATAAACAAATAAAATTCCTTTTTGTTTTGACGGCCAACCACCCTATTTCATGTAAACCTCTGCAATATTTAATCACTAGTAAAACCAACCCCCAATTAACAAATACTGGCTTTGACAGAACAGTAGCCCTTTGTTTTTTTAGGATGTAAAATTCATGTTATTATTAACTTTAATTACTTATTTAGGACGCGACGCGTTTCAATGTTGGCAACTTTTGTAGTGTGAGCCCTATCAAACTTTTGCTTCATCATTTCGGATTTACAAAGTATCTGTTGATGACAGTATATTTCAAAATAAACACTTGACTCTTATTCTAAAGGTAGAAAGTCTATATTTAAACAAAAGCAATATTTGAACATGTTACTTAGTTTGTTTTTGTAACGCCTGCTGAAATTAAATTCAATTTTCGGCATGCTAAATATTGGGAGCTTTAATTATTTGTCAAAATCGTGTATTCTAAATAGAGTGCCTTGTTGGTTACGTGGTAAAGTTTTCGCTTATACATTGGAATGCAATCGTGAACTTTTTGTTCAATTAACAGATTCACAAACATTTTATTGTTTATTTTTGTGTAAGCGTTCCCGTTAGGTGGCAATAGACTCGATCCATATAACGTAGGATTAAAAATTTAATAAAGATCTGCCTACCGTTACCGTATTCGGAATCGAGGATAGTGGACATTTAGTGGTAATGAGATCAATGTAATAATAGGGTTGTTTTAAAGGATGACGGTATGTATTCGCAACATTAGAATTAGACAATTGAACAATGTTCTAAGGCTACCCTTTTGTAATTAAATGCTTTTTGAGATCTGTTACTTCAATAACTAATAGTGAAACACTCAAGGAAGCAGCCCTGCGTCGTCAATCAATCTTCGACTCAATTATTCCATGATGTTAGTGTCGAAATGTTTAAAAAATACTTTACATTTCTTGGCAAACTTTTAATATTGCAAGAACTAAAGTTACAAGTTTCACAATCCGCACTAACTATACACAGCCAATTTTTATTTTTTATTTGAATTTATTCGTTTTTGACATCTAAAGATGCAGTTTCATACTTATAGCTTTAGTTTTGTGATACATGTGTGAATAAGCACTAACTAGAAATCCATATGTCTTAAATCTATCGGTTTTACGTGTTCGTAAAACTCATAAACACATGGCAACTTACACGTCTACGTAAGTCAACTGTTAAAAGAGACACCGAAATATTAATCAGGTTTTAATAACTGAAGCAATTGAATATTTGTTTTTGCACTTTAATGTAATATACCTTTTATAGTGTTGTGGTAGTGCCAACAAATTAACATAGTATTTACCATAAACTTAGTATTAAGTTTATGGTGTTTACATAAGTAGTAAACAAATATAGAATGATTGTTTTTAAGAAAGTTTAGTATATTGCAAACTGAAATGTATTCAGCAATCTGACCTTGTATTTTCCCCAATAACATACACATACATAAATATATTATGTAAAATCTTCTCCATCTTCCGCCCTACTGCATTTTCCTTAATATCAATTTCTTCCCTATTTACCATATGGTAATAAGTATATTATATATGAAGCGCACTTGGGTAGCTCAGCTAGCGTTTTCTTGATTACCTACTACTAACATACTCAATAATTAAAATGAAATTAAAAATTTGTTAATTTGTTGTACCATCAATTCTGGACCACACACTTCACAGACTGATTGTGACAGCTATTGTCATCATTGAGTATGTTACTAAATATATATTGAAAAAGGTGGAAAATGATGGAAAACCTCCGTCTCCGTCATGGAGAATTGAGTGGAGGGTTGCTTTTCTTACACGCTGACGCAGGATCTCTTAGGGCACGACTGCTTTGGGAAGTACCGGTATCGCATTGGACGTGGAAACGCAACTGGGACTGTAAAGTGTAAGAATGTATATGTGACTTCGAATAATTTAAATCTGGAATTCAGCTAGACAAGCACGGAAAAATTCTCAACAAAAAAACTGATTGATTCCGTATTTAAAGGATTCAATCACGCTGTTACGTTAATCTTGCCTGTCATCAGAATTTGAAGTAAAACAAAAAATATATACTTTCGCCAATCGCTACCAATGCACACTGTACAATGCTGTGAACATGTAGTTTTGTGTTTTAATCACGATTTTACGTTTCACAAATTTTCTAGAAATTAACAAAAATCTTAAATAAAATATCACTTTTTAACTCCCGACGCAAAAACGTCAGGGTGTTATAAGTTTGACGTGTCTGTGTGTATATGTGTCTGTCTGTGGCATCGTAGCTCCCGAACGGATGAACCGATTTTGATTTTGATTTTTTTTTGTTTGAAAGGTGAATTAGTCGGGAGTGTTCTTAGCTATGTTTGATGACAATCGGTCCAAGATGGCCGCCGCCACAAAATGGCGGATTACATATTTTTTCATAACTCCCCCAATATGAGTATCAAATGAAAGGGCTTGACTAGTAGAATACTATACACTATGATAATTTTCAAATCCAAGATGGCCGTTCATACTATTTTTATTGTTTTGTTTTTTAAATTTTTATATTATAGTTATTACAGTATGTATTAAAACATAACGCGTCAATAAAAAAAAACAACTGCACAATAAATTTGACGAGGAGAAATAGTATGTTATAAATTTATTCATAGGGTTCTGTTTATAAAAGCAGGTGCATCCGAAATCGTGGCTTTACGAGCAAGTATAATGTGTGCCGTCAATTTCGGTTTATGACGTCGCGCATCGCCGCGGAGGGTGGCTAGCGGAGCGGTGAGAAGGTTGAGCTGCATTGGTAGCGATTGGCGAAAGTATTTTTTATTTGTTTCACTTCAACTTCTGATGACGGGCAACATTAACGTAACAGCGCTATTGGATCCTCGGATATGGAATTTTAGTTAAGAATTTTTCCGTGTTGGCCAAATCGCAGATTTAAATTAAGCGGCGGTAACTCCTAACACAAGCGTTAAGCTTAGCTGGAGGGGTTAACAAGATTACTAGTAATGTGCGGCCCACGTTCCTAGTAATCTTATTATTCGAAGTACTTTTTAACTTAATCAGTTCAAGTTTTTATTGACAATGGAGCCTTGGTTTCTATAATTTCCCTCTGATGGCAGAAGGTACAGAAAAGGAACTGCAGTGGAGTGTACGGTGTAAAAGGTATCATAACAATAAGTTAAGCTAAGCGAATTAGCCTAGTAAACATAGCCACGTCAATTTTTATCTGAATCAAAAAAAAACTTAGATAATCTTATTGAAAAAATGTGAGCTATACGGATTTTATTAAGATGCTTAGATTATAATACTTTTTACACAAAGACTTTCTAAAGTTCACCAATCTTAAATAACCCCATTTAAACTCGCTTACAAAGTAACCCTACATTTAAAACCACCATACCTTATTATACAATTGCCTTATATACGTATGTAAGTATAAGGCTTTTTAACATTATTGTAGACGTAAAGGTCACGTGAAGTGAAGTTTTGTACCTTTGTCAAAATGAAGTACGTCAATGGTTGCCGGGACACAATAGAAATGTCAATGCTAATGAATTCTACGCGGGTGTACCCTCTCCTCGCCAAAATCTAAAGTAATTACTTAAATAAATGTTTAAGATAAGCTAAAATGTACGTAATCACCTAAAATTGTTCCGACAGTTAGGTCGAAGCTGATTTCAGTATTGATTATAATTAACGCCTGCCTCATTTCGGTGGAACTAGTTCGACTTCCAGGTTGTCACGATTTTTGGAAATTCTTAATAGAATAACGGAGTCGGGAATCCTGCCCAGTGGCAAGGTTCATCTCTTACTACGTGATACCAACCAAAATACAACTGCCTAATGTGGGTATTAAATACAAACACATGCTCTGCCTAGAATCGTTAGTCTGAAATAGTTTACTCCTTTAAAAACTTCATAAGAAGAAGAAATTGTAATATTTTTATTTAATTTTAGGTATAAAAAAATTCGCTGGCAAAATTTGTATGTCAATTGTCTTATCCGTACAGAATGCCATCACGTATACATTTCAGTACAGTGCCAAATATGAATACCCTTCATTTCTAGACAGTTTCAATTGAATTTAATAAAGTGATGCCAGCAGCTGTCTCTAATTCATCTGTAGACAGACAATCCAATTTAGATTCACATTTAATTTCGAAAATATAAAATGAAAGTGGTTAAAATGCATACCAATATTTGAAGCCATTGTCGCCGACAATTATGTAGTTGAAATAATGATGTGCTGTTTTCTCATAGCTTTGGATATTGATTAGTTATACTAATACTATAGAGCTGAAGAGTTTGTGTTCGCTAATCTCAGGAACTACTTGTTAGAATTAAAAATTTCTTTAAAGTTGGATAGCCCATTTATCGAGGAAGGCTATAGGCTATAGGCTAAACCATGACGCTACGACCAATAGCAGCGGAGCATCAATGAAAATGTTGGAAAAACGGGAACAATTTACAAACGCAGACGAAGTTGCGCGGGTCAGCTAGTATGTAATATATTTATTAGCTGTTGTTATTAGCTGCTGTTCGCGTGGAAATTCAAATTTACCATGGGAACCGATTTTCTGCTCAATTTTCTAACTTTTTCATTCCGTAAGAACTTTCTACAAAGTATTAGAAAACATAAAAAAGTTCGTTCTCAAGTTATGACGTGACCAAGAAAAATAGGCTTTCATTTATAAATAAATATATATTATGTATTGTTGTATATCCATCCGAAATTAAAACCTATAGAGCCTTTTTTAAAGACTAAAGTCATTATGATGAAGAAAAAGGCGTAAAAAGATTTTCAATCTATAAGTATTTCCAGCCAGTTACTTGAAAGTGCTAAAATTGATAGCTAATTGATGTTCCGAAGTGTCGTTTTCCAAGTCATTGGCTTCTAATGCTACTAAAAGTAAATGTTTTTCAAACAGCTACTTATTTAAAATATTTTTTATAAGTTATACGTAAAAATCATATTTAAAGTGTAACAAAACATTGAGTAAACATAGATGTTCAATCTGGTTAACGACTAGACGGGCATAGAAAGTAATGAGGAATATTTTACTAACATAAACGCTTTAAGCTACTAAAATAGCACCAGTATAGAAAGGCCCCTTACATTGATAACGTCATTGAAATTAACTTAAGAATATACGTACTAAGCTTGATTTGCGAGGTCATTTTCTCTGGTTTCTTTTTAGGTCATTGTCCTCTGTGTTCTGCAAATCCGGACTCCTCTATGATCTGATTACAATAATACCAGTCGCTTTGATTTACAAAGAAACGTTATAGATTTTAAGTAGCATTTGCGTTTATATTTGTAGGATTTGTGCGAGGAGATAAAACTAAAGTAGAACACTATCTATCAATTCAAACAGGCTTCAGCACATGGACTAAGTTTTATTACGTTTATATTTCAGAATATTCTGTATTTTTGACCGGCGTCTGGTTTCACGACGACGCAGATGTGTCTCTGTATTATGTCTGGAGAGGTCAGGGTTTCCTTTCATACCAATTTGTTTAAGAACCTTTTAGAATGACGATCTTTTACTTTAGAAAACACAAATTCTAAACATATTAAATTTCATGTAAAAATATTTAACACCGCTGTCTCTAAATCTGCCTTTGGCTAATCCAAGTGCAGAAAGTTTTCTATTCATAGCTTCTTGTAACTAACAGTATTAATAAAACAATAATTCTGTGTCATGTTTAGATGGATGGATGTAGGACTGTAGACGTAATAAAAAATAATTATCGTGAGAAAACCTTTACAAAAAGAGAAGAGATTTGTTCGTAACATTCTCAAAAATCTGTTAAATTTGCCAATACAAGTCAGGCCAGCGAGATCGACAATGGCTACCTACTTTAAACTAACCTTTCTCATCAGAAGATGCTCATGGCTCAAAGCTTGTATTGATATCGAATAGGAAATAGAAAATTTCTACT
The DNA here is from genome assembly GCA_963859945.1 of Euplagia quadripunctaria. NCBI lineage: Eukaryota > Metazoa > Arthropoda > Insecta > Lepidoptera > Erebidae > Euplagia > Euplagia quadripunctaria. The sequence goes on from OY982583.1 coordinate 7,371,293, forward strand.
ACTGACTCTTTTTGCTACGTCAGTAATAAATACTTGATTCAATTGCTACATAAAATATAATTGTGAAGAAACAGGTTTTTGTGTCAATGTGCTAAATGCAATTGATTTAATAAATTTGGACCAACTAAGTCTGTACATAAGTAAATTTTATTACATTTTAATTTACGTAATGCCTCATTAAGTCCTTAGGGCTTCAACAGATAAACTAAGCATTCTAGATGTTCTCTGTGAAGCGCCCTAAAAAATTAAATTAAGAATTTGAAGCAACGATAGGCCATTTTTTCTTGTCGTATTAGACTGTGTTCAGATGACGGGTGTTGGCAGCGCGTCGGACGCGCGATTGGTATTTATACAATGTTCATACGGCAAGCGTTTCTCAGGCGTCAAACGCGCGTTGCTGCAGTTTAATTTGAGTTCTATTTTCGTTGAAAAAAATGGGTATTAACAGAAAATTAAAACAGATTTTTATTTCTTTATCAATTAGGGTTCATTTCTTGTATTTCCACAGAAGAAGTTTCAAAGAACTTATGCTAAGTGAAAAATAGTATATGGACAACGTGCTAATGTAAATGAATGTACGGCACACCAATGACGTACGGAACATTCGCTTCCGACACACCGCTCCACCGAAAACCCGATAGGGTGACGGCCGAAGGAGGTTACCACACGCACAAAAAAAAAAGAAATGCTAGTAACATAGGTATTGAGGCATACGGTCACATTCACGTACCTATATGTTTCAGGCAAACCTTGCTATTTTACTAAGATTCAAAGCTGCAATATGGTCCACATATAGATACATTATCGAATAGACTCAGCTCAGCGGCATACGCAGTACATAAGAAATGCTGCTGATATACAAACTATTTTTGTTTGTTTTACTATTACTGTTTTTTGTTTCATTATAAATTGCTATTCAAGCAATCTGAATTTATAATTAATATTTTTAATTTGAATTTATAATTTAAAATCTATAGATTCACTGAGGGACTTTTTTATAGCAATCGGTATCATGACGGTAGCATCCCATTTTATGTATATCGTCGTCGGACGAATTTGATTTTTAGTAACTTTACAGGAAAGCACTTTAAAGTTTTCAAATGATGTTTTACGTAAATTTTGTCGGCTGTTTCTGTTAATGAAATCTAAAAATGTTACTGTGTGTATGAGCTTTGAAAAAATGTTTTGTTGTATGATAAAGTGTAATGTTTTCAGTAGGTTTATATCAAAAACAAAAATCAGATCCGCCGTTTTTCTACGACTGCGACGATATTTGAAAACATTATTTATTATAACATTTAAAAATAGTGACATTCATGTATCATTAATACTAGAAATAAGGCCAAGCATGTAACACCAATGATTAGGCTCCAAACAATTTGTAGTTCATTTACATGCCAAAGCATACTTACGCTCCTACAATAAAAGCCCAAGCCAAAATCCTGAGCATGAAATTCAAATCTATAGTTAAACAGAAACTTTCTTGTAAGACATACTACTTACACTGTTGTAGACTACATTTAGATGTGATGACAATGCTTGAAATTAAGTTGCTTTAATTTCTTCGCATAGGTTTACTTATGACATTATGTATGCTGATCTTGAATTATTGTTTTGTTTTTGACGTGTATCTACAACACAGTATTCTATATTCTTTTGTTTTTAATCTTTGACATGCTATTAAACATTTCTGTAAATGAAAGTGCCATTTGAGATAATAATTTCTAGCGAAAGCTTTACATCAGTCTGGCAGTTTTTAGTGTTTTCATTGGCCTTCTCAAATGTCTGACTGCGGTAGCGGACTGGTTGGAGTCGTGAAAATGCCTAAGGTGGGTGTCGTGACTGGTCAGCTCAAAACTGAAATCAAAACAAAACGGCACCGGTGTGATACCACGGCCTCACAGAAAACCGGCAGTGAAGTAATGCTTGCATTGCTTTTCGCCGAGTGAGTGAGGTTATCGGAGGCCCTAACCCTTCCCTCTCCCCCTCTTCCCGTCTTCTCCCCATTCCCCTACTCCCACCTTAAAGGCTGGCAACGCACTTATGACTCTTGAGTTGCAGTTGCCCAAGGGCGGCGGTAGTCACTTACCATCAGGTTACGTGTCTGCTCGTTTGCCCCCTATTCCATAAAAATATATTTATATATATAAAAAGCACCCTGAATGCATAGACTTGGATCCTTGAGTTAGTTTCGGCGTTTCTTCTCAAGGCTAGTCAAAGGAAATGCCGGCACTATCTAGTTTAACCTGAATAATTAATGTGTATAAGGGTCTGAAAAGATATACGTGTAAACTAAATTAATTAAAATAAACCCTGCAGGAAACCTTTATATCATGCATATACAGGATGTTACAGAAAGGTATGGTCAAATTTTAGGACCTTTATTTGATGGCCACAATCGGTCCGTGAGACAGTTTTGCAGTAGTTATATAGTAAATTATTATAGTTAAGAAAAACTGAAAACCGGCCAAGTGCAAGTCAGACTAGCGCATGAAGGGTTCCGCACCATCGTACAAGATTTAATACTAAAAGCCAAAAAAATACGTCTCTATTAGAGGAGCCCCCTTTAATTTATTTTTATTATTTGTTGTTATAGGGGCAACAGATATACACATTCAAAAAAAACACAAATACCCAAATAATTTAGAAATGTAAAACAAATAACTTTAAAACACTTCCTCTAGGATGATAATCCAGCAAACTAATAATACATTTTATTACCAACTCATCGCACCCTTTTACGAATAAACTACCCGTGTAATAATAACAAATGAAAATTCTAACAACGTTTCAGTTTTAATGAAGGCCTATAGGGTGCTATTAGGCGGTCGCGTAAACATCAATCATTTCCTAAATTTTAATAATGAAACGCTTTATTTACAACATTTATATAACACAGGTATTCTTTTGATATTGGTTTTATTATTTTGTGTATTAGCGGAATATTGCACAGCTGAAGAAAAGGGCAAGAGATGGCTGCTCATAGTCGTCATGCACAGTGTTCAGAAAGCGTACGTGCCGTTCAATAGTAAAAAAATGAGAAGAATGATTAACAATCAAATATCAGGATTGGTCGGTCGTGCTCCTGGTACTATTTTATTTTCAGCGAACGTTTCTTAGTACACATTGAGATAAATCGTGAAGTTCTGATGTATTTTCTACTGCTTATATTTACCGGCTTCAAAAAAGGAGGAGGTTCTCAATTCGACTGTATTTTTTTTATGTTTGTTACCTCAGAACTTTCTACTTGGTGAACCGATTTTGATGATTCTTTTTATATATTAAGCTGGTGCTTTCCGTGTAGTTTCATTTCAATTTGGTCCAGTTTTGACAATGGCATCCATGAGAAAATCATATAAGTCTTTTAAGGAATAATTTTTTTCGTCATCAGATACAGACCAAAGGACTCAGGCCTGGACTGCAACTTGTGATCATCACATCTACAACGTCAATTGAACCGTTTGATGTGTGTCACGTGGCTTCGTCTTGTTGAAACAGTGTTCTTGTATTAAAATCATTAAACTGTTAAAAAATAAAGCTAAAAGTTTGCTTTGTTTTCTGTCTATCTATTATCTATTTTAAAAGTTTAGTTAGTTGCAAGCCCTTGAAATCTACAAAGAACTAAGTTCCGATTATTCCTTCGGTAGACGTCGCGGACCTAACAATGGTCTTTAGGACTATAAAGCGGTCGCTCATGTTTCTATTTAGGGTTTTCGGCTAACCAATAACGACAATTCTGTTTGCTTATACGGCCATTTTAATGGAAATTCTGGTAAATCATTGATGTTGATAAATACAATTTGTAAAATTACACAGTATTAGTATTTATCAGTCGATCTCGTTTACTTCACACAAACTCGCAATAACGATATTATGATTGTTCTGGTAATAAGCGCAGGTATAAAACACTGATAATAAACAGTGAACGGCTCCCTTTCTACTAAATTTCCACAAACTGAACCATTTGCCTGAACAGTATTGCACGGTTCACGCCCTATCGAATCCGTCTTTCGGCGGTTTAAGGGATAAATAGCACCTCACCCTTTCTGGACACCTTGTGAATTTAAAAGTACAAGATCAAGGCGTTAACAAATAGTTTAGGTGTTAAAATATATAAAATACAGCGTTAATATAATAATAATAGAGTATATCTGAAAGATACAAATAACAAATTTTTATTTTTTGATACTATTAGACATTGCAACTCTGCAACTCCAATATTTGACCACGGGCTCTCCTGTCTATCTTTTTGTTAGCACTCTTTATGAAATACCGGGTTGTCATAACAATAACTATTGGACGACAAAAGCCACAGCAACACTTAGACCGATGGATATGTATATAACACCCTGTACTGATGGGTTATGTTGTATTTGATAATCCTATTTAGGTTATTATTTCTCTTCTTTTTCTATTATTTATTGGTTTTCACTATTTTCATAATTCTATTCTATGTATTTACCACTGTTACACTTTTTTATTATTATTTTTTTCACTTTTTATTTGCTTTTTACAAAGTTTTATATCACTGTCCAGGACTGGCTCAGGGTCTTCATGAAGTACGTGGCGACCCTGGCAGGATCACCATATTTCTGTTATCTACGAGTTCTAAAATTGTATATTCTACCCATATACCTAGCATTCGACTTAAAAAAAAGGTTAAATTCAAACAAACTCTCCGATTATAAAAAAATGTTATTACTATGATTAAATTATTACGGTTCTTATTTTATGTGCCTACCAAAATTTTACAAATAAAAAAATCTGTAATAAAATAGTTTAATTTACATTTACTTTGTATTTGATGGAACTTTTCATGACCATGTCGCATCAAGAGTACGTCCACTCGATCAGTCTATCGACGCGTGAAGATGACTTTGATATAATTACTTCAGACTTCGGTGGTGCGGTAATTAATTTCGTTACATTACTGATTCATTAATGTTTAGAACTGGATTAAACAGCATAATCCATTGCGTTATAAACGTCAAGTGTAATTAGTTTTGTGGAATTTCACATGCGTTCGAAAGTTTTATATTACGTACTTACTCATTTTGTTTTACATGGAAAAACTCATGGTACAAGAGCAAAAAGAGTTTATATTTAAAACTAAACTAAAAAATAGATAAAAAGAGCCTATTTTTTCTCCAAAGTCCCCTTCCGCTAGAACCCTACCACAGAAATTATTACATTATTAATTACTAGTAACAAAGTTATAAAGCAATGCACCTGTGGTCATTGTTCCGTCCAAAAAGTCTCTTTATTGGACTAGAAAATAAAGTTTGAACTCTTGGGAACCGCCGCGCCGGTCCGAGAGTTGGCACTTTGGAACTTTAAGAAATATTTTTAACGAAATTAAAATAAGTTTTAAAAATCTTAAATAGGAACAATGAAATAACTGTGGATAGGACAAATGGAGTTTACGGTTAACCGGTTCGCGAAATTTCTTAAGTATTTTAGAAAACTGATATCCAGCGGACTATTACAGAGTATCTATTAATTGTTACTTTCATTATTTTGTGTTCGTTTCCTTTATTTTTTTTTATTTTTCATCATACCTATTAAAGTACCCAATTACCTTTGAACTAAAATGACTGATATTTTTATTTTATATCAAAGAATAAATAATGATACTTTGACCTATATAATGCAATTCAATTTTGTTAAATCTACATAAGAACACAAATTAAAAAAAAAATATTATTATTATTAAAACAGTCTCAATAACTATATCTGATAGTTTCTTTAATACATAAACAAGTGAAATAACGCAAGGCTATCTGTCAACAAAAAAATTGTTGATTTTATATCTTGTAAAAATTAATACCATCAGAAGCATCTTCAGTTTACTATTGGCATGTTATAGAATAGCTAGCGTCCATAAACAGACTACAGTTTATAAAACAGAACGAATCATAAAAAACTCGTGAAGAAATCAATAAAACCACCACCCATAAACTATTAAACTTCTCAAACCTGGTTGGAGGATCCTCACTTTATAATGTACGAAAAACGCGCCCCATTTAAAACCATCTGTAAACTACGTTCGAATAAAGAAAAAGCATAAGCAATAATTTTTGGTTAACGTATTCACAATAGGAATTTTATTGAGTTTGATCACAAATATCAATGTATTTATTAAAACACTCCATAGAGTAAAAATCACACTTTCTTGGCCTTAGGCTCAATTTCTCGTAATAAAATACATCAATCATCAATATAGTTTTGAGAATTAAACATTTTAATGATGTGATGAAACCATTCTATTCAATATGTTATAGTTTCATCTTCATTTTTACATTAAGATTATAAAATAAATAGTATTGAAACGCTACCACTAACTTTAGTGGTATTTCGTGTTATAGTACCTATTCGTAATGTTGTATAAATAGCCGTAAACGAAATCCAAATTAAATCGTGTGTAATATTAGCCGACTATAACGTTATGACGTGCGAGCTGAACGAGTCACCTTGTTAATTAGGCGCGGTGGTTCTGTTGTAATTGCACACATAACTGGTCGTTACCACGCTACCTGCTTGCGTTTGATATTGATATAGCATGTTGTAGTTTAGTGTAGGATTATGTGGATAAGGTAAATAGAAATAAAACTGCTCTTTTTTTTCTTTTTTTATGGTATAGGGGGCAAACGAGCAGACGGGTCACCTGATGGTAAATGACTACCGCCGCCCATGGGCACCTATAACTCGGGGGAAGAGGGGAGATGGGAAGGACGGGAATAAGGGAGACGGAAGGGTTAGGGAAATGCAATGCAAGCATTGCTTCACTGCCGGTTTTCTGTGAGGCCGTGGTATCGAGCGGAGTCGACCCGGCCCATACGTGCCGAAGCATGGCTCTCCCACGTTAAAAAAGTCTTGTCTTATAAAGTTATGTTGATAATTTTAAAAGAGATTACATAATTGCTGGGAGCCAAATTAGAAATAAATATTTAATCTACATACGAGTAGAGCAAAATCAATTAAGAATCATTTTCGTCTGTTTCTTAACCAAATATTAAAATGTATTTTTTGTTTAATAGCTATTACCGAGTTTTAGTGATTTCAATAAAAAAAATAGATGTAGACAGTTTTTTTTTTACAATTAAAGTAAGACAATAACAGCGATAAGTTATTTGATGATTTAATCGTTGTACATCATCAGCCTCCTCCGCGCCTTTTTTGCAACTTAGTTTGGGTCGGCTTTCAGTCTAACTTCGATACGGCCGAACTTAGATATTTTACATGAAGCGACTGTCATCACACCTTCACAACCCAAGTACTAGGCGATATCGAAGTTCTGTAGTTAGACCAGGTTGTCGGACTTTTTAGGGCTCCAACCACCCGTAACGAATGCCACAGATGTTCGTGTGGCAACCGGGACTGATGGCGTCTCGGAGAGCACGTTAGCTCTCCGTCTCAATGTGTTAAGAATGGTCACCAATCCTAAGACTGACCTGGCTAATATTACTAAACTTTGTAAACCACTTGGTTACCACTTAGTCACAAGCCAACACACACATAACCAACTGAAAACAAATAAATAAACTTAGCACTGCTTTCAAGATGTCGTGAAGCTCATACAAGATGAAATCGGTTTTCTTACCGATTTCTTATTCATTTCTTTTTGAACTTTGAATAGATAATTTTAATTAATACAACGCTAAAAATGTTTAAATCATCACAATCCAAACTGCGATACATTTAAGAAAATACAGTTTAAATTTCGTGTTTGTAAAATTAAAGCTGTTCAATTTCCATAATTTTCTTTTATATGTAGAAATATGTCAAGCAACAGGTTTTATGAGCACTTTAATTAAAATTTTAAAACATTGTTATTAATATTTTTGAATCGCACAAGTTAATTTTCAAAGGATTAATTTAATTCTTGAAACCTAGACGGCGTTATAAAGAGCATTTTTGGTGTATTTATTTACTGGGAAAGTATCTCGACGAATACAACATTATTGTAACAATAAAAGTGAAGCACCCCAAAGGGTTACCCATTGATAATACGTGTTAACAGAGAGATACGATGAGATACGGCGAGGGGCGGACAGCTAAGAAAACCTTTTAAAAATTACATAGTAAGGGCGGTCGGATTTGCTGTATCTGGATTCGGTCAAAACTAGTGAATACGGTCTGGAGCAGACTTTGGCCGGGCAACCCATAACCTTGACCGGTAATAGTCAGGCTAAGCGGAGCAGGTAAACTGCCTGCAAAGGGTTTTGATGTCGGGAACACTATGATTTAAATCAACTATTGACATACCCTGTCTCGTACTGCATTTATAGATATCGTAATCTTGCTTGGTAAGGTGATTTGTGATGTTTTAAATCCAAACCTTATGACATTATGGACGATTTTAAGGTTGTTTCTAAGGTTATCAATCGTTCTAATTAAAGCTCGTTAAAACCATTGTAGACTTTCTTTAGAAAACAATATTGGCTTGCTATGCATAATGTGACTATTTTTAACAGGTATTATCACTGCATTTCATTAAACATTTTGCGAAATACGCAATAAAAATGAAACTAAACTCAAACGCTATTTAACCTCTACTAACTACTACTTTTATTTAATCTTTTAAATAACTTTTTTTACTTGAAATAAAATGTTTTCTGTGTTCTTAATAACTGAGTACTTTATTACATTGTAGTGTATGTAAATCGAAATTCGAACGATACATACGAACATTAAAAGTAATATTTGGGTAGTAACAAAGTATAACTAGCCTTGTGATGTAACGTCGAAAATTATATTAGCTTTCGAATAATTTAAACCCATAGACCATTTAAGTTCATGACACACAAATCAATAAACGAAAATATCCAACCGGATCAAAGATTCTTAGAATTTCCAATATTCGATAAATTTTCTGGCAAATTCTCGGTGAAACAGAACCCCATCCTTCGAGCGATGTCGTGTTCACATTTTACCTAATTTGGCCCATTTGGTCCTTTTGTCTAAGTCCTTGGGGACAATCGGTACAGAGAATAGAAATGCGTAGATTAGCGTAGCAACATTGTTTCCCGTGTAATTAAGGTATTCTGTTATTTAGTGTCCAATACGTTTAATGTAAAAGTTAATTGAATTTATGCTTTAAATTTTGAATAGAACTCGAATTAGATTATTTACAGCTTGTGCCATACAAGCCGCTCAAAACTCTTTCAATTATTTGTTTCCAGTACACATATATCTATCACGTGAACAAAATGCGGAGAAAAATAACCAAAAACGGTAACATATTTTGCTAAAAAAGACAACTGACTGACTCTCAGGGCCTTTTAAAATCGGCAGCAAATCACGAGGTTTAAAGGATTTACGCGAATTAAAATTTACTCTGTATAATGAATATTTTACGCAGAGCCTCTAGATTTTAAGAAATAGGAGTTTTAAGTTTGTTTTGTAGTTAGTTAAACGTTGAGTTTTAAACCATGGTAAAACTTGTCATAATCTATAAAAATTAAGTGGTAGTAATAGACGAGTGTCAATATAAACTAAAACAAATCTCTAAAAACTTATTTGGGAAAATGTCACAACAGTATTTTCGTATATAATTATAAAATAAGTTGTTATTTTTTGCGTAACGTCTGCATTCTCCTATTCATGTACTTAGTTCAGTAAAAGACGTTCTTCTTCTAATTCATTGATTTATGTATTTACTAGCTCATTCTACTCTCGGTAGAAGCTTGCGTACCAGTACCTATAAATAGATATATCCTATTATTTTTACTATTAGAACTCGGCAGTCATGTGCTATAAAACTAAGTTTACTAGGTTCAACAGCAACAACATGAAATTGACGGCTTTTTACCGCCTGAACATGTTTCAAATCAAAACGACAATTAATAGAAAAGTAATATTTTAGACTTTTATTTTTACTCTGTTGTAGCTTATTATTTTTATACCATATTTGATTCTTCGTACATCCTTCCCTATCCCTTGGGTTGGGCCTCCCTCCGAATAGAAATGTGTTGATTATTTACAAATAGCGCTATTTCGTGATTCGTTGCCAGGTATTGTCCGAAGCTCGTGATTGTTGGCTTGCTTTTGTACCTGTTTATAAGCGTTATTGATGAAGCTTTCAACTTTCATTTCCTCCTGAATATTAGAAGCGTTTCTGAGTAACTGAATTTAAGAGTAATGAAGTTAAAGCTACGATTTATTATTTATGATTTATTCCATTTAATAAGTTACGACTGAAGGTAAAGCTGATGATTCAATTTAATTATATATTATTGTTGAAGTTTCATTGACAGTATCTGTAAAGTCTCTAAATATAAGTTTGCCAAATATTAAACAGAGGGAAATAGAAACAAAGCTTTAATTTATATATCAAATCAGTAACATAAAAACGAGCACTTTGTGTCCTGCACGGAGCCTTAATAAGATTGGAATTGTTAGAAAAGCACGATGTGAAACTTGAAATAAAATTATTATTACATTATTTAACAGATTCGGATCTATCTCAAGCTCATTTTTGTGATTATTAAACGGGTTAACACTATATGGCACAAACTTTGGTATTGACATACTCGTTTCATAATATAATCCTTTTATTTGTTTATTAGATTAGTCAACAATGACCACAATAAACATTACCATTATGAATATAACATTAGTTTATGTTGTAAGTGTAACAATCACTGACAGGTTAACACCACATGCACAATAAATCTATTTTTGTTATTTATGCTCTTAAAATTAATTACTTTACTTTTTATAATTTTTGCATCTAAGGTGCCAGAGAGTTGGGTATGCCCTAAAATGAATACATTTTGTGCATGGAGCAGAGAAAGCATAGACGAATATATTACACAGTATGTAGAATACCTGAATAAGAAGGGTATGTAAGGGACAAATTAACTACATCGTAGATAAAATTGTTTTTATACAAGACACTGCACTGTCTTTAAGGTTGACTTTATTGACCAACTTCTCTGTCTGTTTTTTAAGGTTGAAGGTTAAAAACAAGTATTTTCAAATCAGAGAATACGAAACCTACCTCGAACCATCTAATTTTATTATTTTGTTTAATGGCATTGCAAGAACTACTGAGGTTTAAAATACCGTAACTTCTCTCTTGAGAAAACACTGAGTGCATAATTACAAATTTATAATCCACTTCAAAGTTGACAGGTGTAGTAAAATGCATTTCAAAATTAGAACAATAAAAAACTTTAAGGTTGTAATAAGCAAATGGAATATTTTATGATAAAAGTGTAAATTTGGGTGCACCTACATTTTAAATATTAGGTTCTTACCTATAAAATTGCTTTTTATATATGAAATATCAGACATTCCTTTATTGTATACCGAAGAGATATATATTTCATAAATCAAAATAATATGTATTATAAGTTATACCCTGGGAGAGCCATGCTGCGGCACGTATGGGCCGGCGCAACTGCAGTGATACCCCCGCCTTACAGAAAACTGATAGTAAACCCTTCCCTTACCCCTCTCCTCCCCCTATTTCACCCTTCCCCTACTCCCATCTTAAAGGCCGGCAATGCACTTGTGATTCTTAAGTTACAGGCGCCCATAGATGGCGGTAGTAATTTAGTATCAGGTGACCCGTATGCTCGTTTACCCTCTATAGTGCCCTATACCATAAAAAAAATCATAATTATCGATGCAATTTTCGTATTTTGATGTGATGATTTTGATGTTGTTTTTGCTCCAGCTGTGGAAATGTTAAGTAGAAAAATCTTAATTAAAAGATGTATGTAAAATATCCAAATGTCGTAAAAAATACAAATTTGTGTAAACAAGGTATATAGTAAGCATGTTGGGTGACGGAGAGTTTACAGTCGACTCTAACAATTGAGAAGCCCTGTTTGTTTGACAATGATTTTGTCTCTTTCTACAAAAATTGTTGTCTCATGTGTTAAGAAGCTCCAATGAATAATATGGACAGAGGTCTACTACTAGTTATTCTTGTTCGATGACTTCATATAGTACACTTTCTAAGTTTTTAACTTTCCGATTTAATGTAAATGAATCAGTATCATATCAGCAGTAAATTTAAAGAAATAAATCTACTTCTAGTATTCTTTCAAATTATTATTATCGACTTACGTGTCGGATTGGCCACGGGGCTCATAAAACCAAAATATGCTACTTCTATATACTTCATTGATATTGCGTGTCTTAGTGTGGTCCGTTGTCCGACAGAGCTCGTATTCAAATATAACGCGCGATTCAGATTTTCGAATGTTTACAGAAACAGATAGAATAAAAAAACCAAACGTAAAAAATCAACAAATGAACAACGGATTCTTAACAACAAAATTAATTTTAAATTGGGAGTTTTAAGTAGAATAAAAGATAACGATATTCACTAGCCAGTATCAAAAATCAAGTGAGGATTTAATATAATAAAGACAATGGATGTGGTTTTATTCAATTTACTTTGCCCGTATTGTTTGAATCTTGTCTGGTTTTTATTTCATTTGTTTTAGTTTTGATATATATAAAGACATTTAAATATGTTTTTACTGTACAGTTAACTTGTCCTTGTGACTTATACCAACCATGTCTTTTACCTTCTGTTTACAAGGACAATTGGCCCTACTTACGCAAAACGGAATCAACCCACATAATGATAGTTTTGAGAAAAAGCCGTTTTTGTCTAAATTTTGTACATAAAAAAATTGTTTGTTAAACTTATTAATTACATTTTTAAATACCTCTAAAACAAAATATATATTTAAAAATATAAAAAATAGTATACCACCGACATCGGGTACAGGGACCAAGACACCGGTGGTTAGGGCTCCAAAGACAGGAACCTCCTCACTATACGGGCCGTGTCGAGGAGAACTGCCTTTGCATCAATCCCTTGATCTAGCCGTCTAACGCGAGCCTCTTAAGGTGTTGATCGAGGCTTTTGGCTATCAATCCATGAGCAGATATGACGATCGGAACAATGATCGCCGAATCGACATTCCACATATCGACAATCTCGTGAGACAAATCCAAATATTTGATTTGTTTTTCTCTTTCAACTTTCACGAGGTTGTCGTCATGAAGAACAGCGATATCGATAATCATTGCGCGGCGCTCTGATCGATCTATCACCACTATGTCAGGTTTATTGGCAACAATAGTTCTGTCAGTGATGATAGATCGATCCCAATACAATGTGGCACGACCATTTTCGAGAACTGGGTCGGGCACATACTTGTAATATGGCACCTCTGAATGCAAGATTGTATCTAAGGGCAAGTTGTTGATGCACAATCCTGGCCACTTGGTTGTGTCTGTGCAAATATTCCCCGTTGGCAAGACGAGAACAACCAGAAATAATATGCCTGATAGATTCACCAGGACGGTTATTATTATTATTTCACCAAATTTATACAAACCCCTAATAAATTACACACCTAAACCTTTCTCATGAATCACTCTATCCGTACGTGTAAATCCATTGTACTTTTGCAGTTTTTCGTGAACAGATGGACAGACAGACAGACAAACGCGGCGGGGACTTTGTTTTATAATATGTAGTGATACTGCAACCATTTCTTTCTTTACGGATCACTACATTTTCACAGACGTCGGCCGAGGTTCATCTTCAAACACCCACACATTACTCTGGAATTTAGTAAGAACGTTGAAAAGCTAGATTTCATTACATGTAATTATCGAGTTCACGTAGTTAGATTAGCTGTCTTAAATTTTCTTTTAACATAGCAGGAGACACCAAGTCACGCGCTGCTCCCTCAACGTATCAGTCATCAAGTGCGGTACCCAGAGAGAACAAAATTTCCTTACTTTCAAATGGTTGTGAAGAATCCGATGAACAGTTGGTGCATTTAACTTGAAAGTTTCTTCTATCTATCGCTATGTCACACGTCAGTTCTTCCGCCAATTCTGTTCTGTTCTGTTCTGTTGGCCTCCCGAGCCTTGCATCATCCTCCAAATTCAAATTGCTGCGATTCTATCTTCGCGAAATTGAATAATACGGGAGGAAGCTATGCCCCGATTCAAGGAATTTTATATCAATTTTTTCTAAAGTTGGAGGTTCATTCAACATGACTTTAAGCATATGCATATTCATGTTAATTTTTTGTTGTGGTTCTGACTACCATACGAATGGGACTATAAAATGAGATGTTTCACATTGACATCAAACCTTTCTAAGATATTTTTGATGAGACAAGACCCCATCTCCGAGTCTTTGTAAAAATATAGGATTATCCATTTTTAATATGCAAACAAGAACCAACCCGCATGGTTCTATATGATTGATAAAAAATAAAAAATTACAAGGGACCACGCTGTATGGTTCTTTAGTAAAGAAAAAGAATTTCATAAATATTTTAGATAGTCCGATTACCATGTAGCATGGGTCTTGTTAGTTTATTGAATAACTGATTTTATGTGGGTTGATAAACTTGTCATGAAAATGTTTTGTTCAGTCAAAATTGTCGGATCATTTTGATATTTACAGGGTAGATAGAACGTGGATTTTTAAGATTTTCTGTGTACTTAAATCGATTTTGACATGTGTGTGGATTGGTTCCTGTTTGCATAAGTAGGTCCAATTATTGCGGACTTTTATTATCATCTTCAACCTATATTTACACTGTTCATCCACTTCTTAGAATAGGTTTCTTCTCTGTAGCGAATAACAGACCATTGGGTTGTTGGTATCCTGGCTTTCCTTATTGCTCATCTTGGTCCACCGTCCGTCATCGAGTCTATTTCTAGGAAATGTCTTGCCCACCACCCTTTTTCCGTTAACTTAATATAACTTGACCAAGTTTCCAGCCTTCGTTTTACTCAAACATACTTTGTTTTGCCCTAAAATAGATTTTGTAATAGTTCTTACAATAGATAGTAATGATGACTTAGATTTAAAGTGCATTAAATCTCAAATCAAATAACAAACATTTCGTATACTAATAAATTCGAATCAAATTATGATAACAGAAAAATCAATTTCTTAAACTAATAACATTATTAGGCGTAAAAACGCAATGACAACTAACTTGCTTAAATTAGCCAGTTAGTCTATATATTTTTCAATAGATGCTTTGAAGGTTAAATACCCTTAACTGCTTGAAAGTGTACGTCCAAAGTAAGGCGTGATATATCTGAAAGCAGAATGATAAAAGACAGCAAAGACAGAATGACAAAAGAAATAATTTAAAAGTTACACGCCTACAAATTCGGCTGTAAATAAAGAATAAAAGGCGCTTTAATTCTTGAAAACACCATCTAAACATAGTAAATGTAATTATTCAAGAGTTTAAATAATTTTATTCAGAGACTTTTCCACAAAAACCACCCAACTCCGACTAAATTATGATGTTTCAGGCTCTCGTTTTACAACAGTAATTTTCTACACATAAAGAATATAAGTATCACTGTTTTACAAATCATCACGCATTTCATTGCAATAGAAGTGGAAAAGATATGCCCTATATAACAGCGACTCCCAGTGATAAATTTGACTTAGCTGCTCTTAGTACAACATTAACAGTAACGACGAATCGTAACATTCATAAAATAATATTATTTATCTGAAATTTTCAAAGTATGGACTAAAATAACTTGCTTAGTTTACACAATCAATCTATCTAAGATCTTTTCTTTAAGATTTCACTTAACATCTTAAATATTTATTTTCATTTTCGTGGTAGTTTGAAAATAATTTCAGTATCGTCGTCGTCGTACCCATTGAACGAAGTAAAAATAAAATCAATGTAGCCTTATGTTAGCCTCCTAACCGCAATGAATATTTAAAAATCGTTCTAGATTTTTCAACTCGAATCCAAATGCTACAAAAAAGTTTGAATAATGTTTATGAAAGTAATTGTATATTTTGTGATGCGGGCCACTATTACTTGATGAATATTTTATAACTTAATTTACACTTATGACATATTAAGTGCTGGTCACAATCAAATAGAAGTCATTAATGTGTCTAAACGCAGGCGGAATTATAATTTGAATTTTGGTAATGTAATAACTTATTCTATTAACATAATTAAGTTCTGTCACAATATTCCTATTGTATAATTTGCTTTGTAATACACGCAATATGTTGATATTAGATTTTTTATATATTTACAAAAGTAGGGATATTTTATACGTTTCTTATACAATTTGAAAGCAAGCAGATTTTTGGTAATAACCCAGCTATCAGAAATCATAAATCTTTAATCTTATACTACCAAACAATCAGTAGATAACTATAGGTTTTACTACAAGTTTAATTAAATATAAGTTTGTTTGATCCAAAACATACAATAAGATATTTAAATAATATAAATGTAACAGGGTGGTAAAAATTGTTTAAATAATGAATTTATCTAAAGTGTTGGGGGTTCCATTTATTCTGTTTAAATTACTTTGCTCAGTTTACTTAATATTAATAGATTAGGATAATGCTGGAATAGTAGAGCAGAAGGCTCTCCACCATCTAGCATCTAAAGCATCCAGGCCTACCGATCTGCGTCTGACTTTAAAAGATGACAAAGACTGAGAGTAACCGCTTCATGGTGACAACCTTGATGGGATTTTTTGCCCTCAGCGCTGCAGTACTACTAGCTACTAGCGGTAGTACTTGAGCTAACGTCCCAGCCAGTATGCACTTAATTTTAGAACATCCAAAATGTACAACAAAATTGGTGTTTTCACAACAAAAAATACATGACGCAAAATGCTATATTAAAAACTGTATTTCCAGTGAAACATAAAAAGGAACGAACTTATTGCTGCCTGCGTGCTGCTGATGTTCGCCACATCAAAAACTTTTATGTGTTTTATTAAAAATACGGGCAAATTCTAATAGAAAGTGAAACAGTTCACTGTTTAATAAAAATGAGTTAATAGCTATTATTATGCTATTGGTCGGTTGATAAATATTCAACACATCCTTATACTAAAGCTAGACTTTGACATAGGTGGTTGAGTTATGAGTATATAACGCTGGAAATAATTTAGTATGTATATTCATCTCGTGTACAAAGGAAGGAGGCCATAAAAAGCCTATTTAACTTTAAACGCTTACATAATACAGGTTGATCCACGCGGTTGCGAAACCCTGAGTGGCATTGAAGACAAAAACCTCTTCAAAGTTTGTAGTATCGGTTTTTAAAGTATAAGCGATAAGCGGTTATATTTACAAAACGACACTGAGTTGTAACGTTGCACTTAAAAAATATTAGTTATATGTTTTATTACATATTTCAATCTATACTTATCAGTAACTAGCAACCCGCCCCGGGTACAAATTATACACCTAAACCTTCCTCATGAATCACTCTGTCTATTAGTGAAAACCGCATGAAAATCCGTTCAGTAGTTTTTCAGTTTATCGCGAACAGACAGACAGACGCAGCGGGGGACTTTGTTTTATAATATGTAGTGATATGTAGTGAAGATTTTTATAATATGATATTTTTTCATCATTAGCTCAGCTACATGATAATAATATGGTGATGATTCTAAACGCAAAAACCTCATAAAGTAATGAAAAGTAAACAGAAACACTATTCGTTCCTAGAATTTTCGAGGGTTTCTCTTAATTTTATAAGGATCCCATCATCAGATCCTGACTTCCTTGACATGGGACCACCCTTGAGGTACCCTATCTAACAAAAAAGAAAAATCAAAATCGGTTCGGCCCGCCAGCCGCTCTGCCCCCGCTTTTTAAATCTCTAATATCTTCTAAGATATTCATTTTTATTATATGCTGTAAAAGGGCAATTTTGATCTACATGAAATGCACAACGTATCTAATGTATTTAATTGGATAAGGAATAATACTGTATTGTTTAAAATAGTTTGATAAATAACCCATAATTTTTTTTTAATATGTAAAAGATAAAAATGGTTACTGTGGGTTATTCTTAGGAGATAAACATATACAGTTGCGGACTTTTTTATTGATCTTTTTAAGATATACAATTCCGTAGTACGTTAATTTGATCTATCTCGTAAGGTTTAGCCAGCGTTTGCAATGTAAGCGCACAAAAATATGTTTGTTACGACATGACATTACAAATCTTTGAATTTCTCGACTTTTCTCTACAATAATATGCTTGTATACTACATATAAAACTTTCTATTGAATTACTCTATCCATTGGTGAAAACCGCATGAAAATACGTTCAGTAGTTTTTCCGTTTATCGCGAACAGACAGACAGACAGACGCGGCGGGGGACTGTGTTTTATAATATGTAGTGATCAAGTAGTATATAGTTGCTTTTATGGTATAAGTTTGATAATACGATATTCGACCTTAAATAGATCTCATGTTAAAATTGTGAACATACGTCAATTTAGTAAACATTTTGCAGGTTAACAGTCATTACTCATCAACATATGCAGCAGTACTCTTGTCGTCATAGTCGTCTTTCAAATTTGAGGTAAGAGGCAACTGAATATTCAATACAAGATTTGAGAATTTCTTAAAGCTTTCGTGGAAGCTTTTCTTGTGACATAGTTACACAAAATGATTATAATAATAAATATTTAAACTTAAATCATTCAATTAATTTCAATTTCAACAATTTATACACTTCATAACATTTAATAAATAGGCAATAATTTGTGTTTGAATTGATCGGTGTAGGATCATTTTTATTAATCCGCGAATGCTTATGCTTTACACGCGCACTAACAATGCCAATCTGAATCTTTGAGTTAACGAGAGGACCGCTTCAATCTTCGATAGCTATTGTTTAACATGAGTGCTCCGCTTACATTATAGAATAAAACGCAGCGTCTTCATAAAAATATCGTTTAGATTTAAAGGCAATGCATTAATAGTCTTTTTAAATTAAATGCGTGTTCTGATTTGGCTTATAGTGAACGGTTATTGCAAGTCTAGCTTTATAGCAGTGTTAATGTCTAATTTTAGTCTCCTTTGTTGCATGAGTGTCTGCTAACGTTAATTATTCGTATGTCTGGCCATGTAGAAATCATGAATAACAAAATAAACTAATGTAGTCTCGACTTCCCCAACCGTAATCAACACGACCACGTTTCTACCAGGTTGCACTAGTCACAGGCTGACGCAGGCCAGTGCAACCTTGTCGAAACGTTAGGCAATTCAAAAGTATGTAATACCTATTTCGTGATCACGTGAACTCTCGTATTCATTCATAATTATAACATGGAACGCGAAAGTTTAAAAACGTAAGCAAATTTTTCTTCTCCTACTATTTAAGAGACATTCACTAGGTGTTCTAAGTATTACATTTAGTAGCCACGTCTACAAGAATTTCCAATTCTCAATTGCCATTTCTATTCAGACATGCTTGTATTATTAGTGAGAAGTAGGTCAACGTCATATACCTACAGGTTAGGGCGGGAACCAACTAATTATTGATTACCTTAGCATTATTATATTGCTGCTCCAAGACTTTACTATCTCAACAAATACGTAATGAAACTAAACATTAGTATTTCTTATTCGAAGAAGGTAAAAAGTACCCTTAATCATATCTCATCACTGCGAACGACATGAAGAGACATCAAGTCTATCGTCTTCTAACTCTACTGCGGAAGGGTAAAGAAGGTTTAATTATTTTCACACTTAATAAATAGGTCAAATCGCAACTAGGTTAAAGTTGAACTCGGCGTTTGGTATGAGGATAAATAAGAAATGCGTGTGTTCCCCAATAATTTTGTTGGTTGTTCGTAAGCTGAATAAATATAACCCATTCACTTGAGGCAGCACTCAGCGGTTTAAAAAATTTGGAGCAAATAAAATGTGCGCCATATTAATAAAATGAAAAGTAATTAATTGTCAAAAATAAGCACTCACTAATCCGGATCCAATTTTTTTGTTAAGTTTTGTGGTTTTTATAAAATTTTGTAAAATCGATTATGTAGATTATTGTTTCTTTTATTGCAGTGTTTAATAAATGAAATCGATATTATAAGAAAAAATGTTTACCTTAGTAGTACGCGCATTTGAGACCCAAACCTCCTAATTTTAATGTGTTCAAGTCTCAAAAGAATAAAATCATTCAAGATTTACGTGCGCGATTCGTTATTAATTGGCCATTGAGAGTTTGAGTATACAAATCCTACCCAGTACTACCCAATGCTGCCATTCTGGTTGGCCTGTTGGTCAAGTGGTTAGTGACCCTGACTGCTAAGCCAAAGGTCGTGGGTTCGATTCCCACCCAGGACAAATAATTGTGTGATGAGCACGATAATTTGTTCTATGTCTGGGTATAATTTATCTGTCTGTATGTATTTAGAAATATATAAGTATGTTTATCAGTAGTCTGGTTACCATAGTACAGGCTCTGCCTAGTTTAGGATCAGACGGCCGTGTGTGAGATGTGTGGAGTTATTATTATTCTGCTATTCCAATGAAGACCTGTTTGAGCCCCACCGTCTACCACGTCCGTGGGTCAAACACGTAGAGACCTTAAAAGGAAACCGTGAAAGCGTTTTTCCAACTGAACGTAACCACCACTGGGGTATTCAGTGGGACGGTGTGTCGGAATCGAACCGACTAAAACCCACAGCATGTGTAGGGTATACTACACCTAAAATACAACGAAAAACCATTCCTTGAACAAACATTTATTGTATTAGGACTGCTAACAAGACTGACTTATAACGTGCAATCCGATGTGCAACGAGTTTTCAAATAACTTCATAAACGTTTTTTTGCACATGAAAACAAAATTTTACCTTGACTTTCCTTTAATTAACGTGTACGAGGTCGGAATCACTTTTATAATAAATTTACTGAATTTTATAGGGAAAACCTGCAGAATACAGATTGACCCGGTTTTGAAGGAAAGTTAGTGAAGTTTTTTAGGAAGAAAATTTGTTCATTAGCTTTTGCCCGTGGCTTTGCTAGCATTACTGTAGATTTTATTAATAAATTTTAGGCATAAGAAATGAACAGTACCTACCTTATGTCTTTTTCTGTACCCCATGAATCGTATATGCGAAATTTCATGACGATTGTTTGAGTAGTTATAGCGTGAACGCGTAACAAGCGAAGGAAAAACTCACATTTGCATTTATGACATTATTTAGGAAAAAAAATTATGTGGATTCACATCATTAGGAAAATTTGAAAGCTGATATTATAAATACAATTTTCCTAATAAATATTATTGTCAATTCTTTATAACTCATCATTATATTAATCCGTGAAGAGAATTCTTTGTATTTTTAAGAAACTTTCGCGACTTAGTAACGTGAATTTTGGAATATTTACAGTTTATATATGGAAGAAGTGCAGAAAGCAAAAATTTTTAAACAAAGTATCTTACAACTTTAAAAACTACATGAAAACATCATAATGAAATTACACGCGTCCAGTATATGCGTTGACCTGTCATGGTAAGTAAGTCTATACAATGACAGCTCAAGTTATAATGGCCAATGAAAAAACCATGGTTGAAATTCGACCACCAAGCGATCTCTAGTCTATATTAATACGCGAAGAGAATCCTTGGTACGCATTTTTATCGCGGGAGGCTTCACAAACATTCAAACAACGAACACAAAGAAAACCCAAACTCGGGACAACTATTTGTGGATCACACAAAATTTTGTCACGTGTGAGATTTGAACCCACAACGCTCGGCGCGGTGTACTGGTGAGGTGACACTTAAACCATTGCGCCATCTGTGCAGTGTTCTGATTACAAACATTTAACAAACTATAGATGTTCGCGAAGTTAATTGGTTCATTAAAAGGATTTATTTAATTATTACTCTATCTACTATGGTATGACACATACCACAAAATCTTATTTGGTCTGCTTATACGAAATAATCTGATTAATGAATATTGTTAGATAGTGTTAATACCAATAAGTATTTTTGTTTAAATTCATTTAAAACATAAACAAGATTCTTTAAAATTAATTTCGTACAAAATATGAAAACACAGTGTTTGTTATGATGATTATAAAATGTAACTGAACATGGCAAGCAGTTTCGAAATTAACTCTGCATTCTGATTAAAGGTTGATATAAATGTTCGCATAAAAATAAATGAAAAAGTGGTTTAATTTCACGAAAACCTTTGCATTTGGGTCAAGAAGCGATCAGTTACGATCCCGGAGTTTGGAATTTTGAATAATACATTGCACTAGGACCGACCCAATATAATCCAGCAAAACGTGCTTTTTCCTCAGGCGTGATACTTTTTATACATATACATATGTTTACACATGAGCACATGCCCCATCTTCTAGTAAATATTACCTGTTATCTTTATACGTCAAACGGCAGATGCTGTAGAAACTTGTATGAAATAACTGCTTGTGACGTGATACTTTTCAGTTGTGTAATCGTCTACTTTCAATACTTGTTTTTATCGGTAAAAATAACGAACTTGAAAATAGTAACGAATCAAATTTTTCAGGTTTTAAATAACACTATTTTTAACCGACAACTTCCCTATTCCTTTCAGGCTTTGGTCGCTATGCATCAGTAGAAATATAAAAAAAATATTAACAGTAGTTACTTAATAGTGATTTTCTACCAAATAAAGATGTTTCACCAACATGACTTTAATTCTACTGAAAATCTAGGCGCACCCTACCCGTTGCTAAACAGCTATGTCGACCTTGTACTATGTGCCAACACAGCAAAAACATATCACGTTTACTTACTATATATGCAGTGCTACCGAGGGTGTTTGACCTCTGTAAACATTGAGAGCGGATACCGATAATCTATGGTAACTCCAGCAGTCTTGTCAGACTTTATCAAGCTTGCGCCTGTCGTGGTATTCTTATGAAAGTTGACTGACGGATTGACGCTCTCTGAGCCACAATGTAAACGGGAACACATCGTTGTATTGTATGAATAAATAAATCGCAGTAAAAAAGACGGACCGAGTAACATCTTGGCTTCAAAAAAGATGTGAACGCCCCTATCTTTATGTCTGAGAATCTCACAAGTAAAACTCGCTTACACTTTTTGGCATGCGATCTCGTGAAGAGTAAAAGCTACAAGTTTTGCTGGACGGCTTACGGAGAAATATAGATTTGCGAGAAAAAGTGAAAACTTGCCAACCATTTCTATTCTGTCTGAAGCTCAATATACTGAAGTAATGAATGCCGCATGACTAGCTTATAATTTTTGGAGGTTACTCCTTAAGAATTGATTTTAATAAAAGGCGCCCGGTATGAAAAAATATGAAGAATAAAATTTAGTGATCTGAGGGCAGCGTAACGCTTTAACGCTTTGTTGTGCTTTTTGTGCTTTATGGGAGTTTACTCCTTATCCTCGACGTATGTAAGTAGATATGTGTATATACGTTTAGAATATATACTGTACAGCATCTACAAATTATGAGAGAGAGAGAGAGACAGAGAGTGAGTGAGGGAGAGGGAGAGAGAGAGAGAGAATACCTCCAATAAATTGTAAATTCCAGTCGTGTGTCGGAGCTGACACACACCTTTTTTATTTGTATTACTATTTTTACATTTTGTTATGCTTTATTGAAAATAACCCACGATGAAATTTACACACTCAGCTATACACACGCAAATACACTTATTACAATACTTTTTCATCTCAGACCCTACAAACTAATAATTAACTAACTAACGCACTCAAAAATATGTTAAGTAAAATTCAATTTAATTACTTTTATGGCGACTTTTAAAGTATTTAAAACATAATAATGAAAAATAATCATCTTAATACCATAACCGACCTGGATATAATTACTAAAAATTGCATCGGCTTTTAAATGCAATATTGAGGAAACTATGATTTCACTACTATTGGTCAAAATTTTGGAAGTATTAAATACTTCCAAAATTTTAATTATAAAATGAGAAAAACTTAGTATATTATAAAATATACTAAGTTTTTCTCATAATTTTTCATTAACATTAATTAAACATTGGAATAGAGGTAACGTAGTTATTATTATTACTAGTTTTATTTCTTCAATGTGTTTGGAATGGTCTGTTTAAACTATTCTTACTGTTTATAGCATATCTTTAATTTTGACTTGGTGATATAATTTGGGTATGTATAATAATAAATGTAAAATTTTCATTAGCGCTGATTGTATATTATATAAGCATTGCCTCTCAATTATAATGGGCCAATTTCAGAAATACTGTAATCTTCATATTATTTTACAAATAACTTTAGCTTTCGTTACATTAAATTCTAAGTTAAACATTTCAAAAATTCACTCAGTTATGTTTTTTTTTTAATATTTGATTTTATATGGTCTGGTTAGGTTAAAAGAAAACTACTATCCAAGACTTTCAATTTCCTAGCGCAAATAGTTTTATGTCAAGGTTCATCGGCAAGTCAGCGAGAAAAATCTTCTTCATATGTGAAGACAACCTCGGGACAAAGTTTGATTCGCTACATCATATAAGAGAAGAAAGTCTTTGGTTTTTGTTGCATAGGCTATAGAGTTTTGAAATTCATATAATCGGTATTATTTTTTCGATATATCCAAGTACATAAGTCAGTATTAATACGTGAACCGAAAACTTTGGATTCCTTTTTAAGAAAATTGGACGGACGGAGGAGTATGAAATTTCGCACACTTATAGTTTATACAGAGAAGAAGTGACGAATGCTAAAATTTTTGAACAATATTTGCTACAAAGTTAAAAAAAAATGCAAAAACAAGTACATACAGGTATGAGTGTCCAGTATATATTTTGACCTGTCATGGTACAAAAGTCTATACAATGACAGGTCAAGTAATATTGGCCCATGAAATAAACCATGGTTGAAATTCGACCACCAAGGGATCTCTAGTAACGTATAGAAACGCAAGCTTATACTGATAATTGTGCAAAACATTTATATGTAATATTCCTTTTCTTTCTTTCATTAATTCAATTCTCGGGAAAAGTTCTCTTCGGCCTTAATTCTCTGTCCACTGCCTTATAACTGCCGAACAATTTGTTTTTTTTTCATTTGCAATCTACGTTCATGATTATTTAGATTCGATGATGGCTTTGAAAGCGTATTTCTATCATTTTCTCTTCACTACTAAATTTCGAACGACAGTGTTTTTGTTTACTAAAGTATTTTTATTGAAATTAATAATGAGAGGCGTCTTATTACAGAAACATTATTAATTTGGAACATAGATTGTAAGACAATTAACAATTTTAATTGACTTGAATTGAAAAAAAAATTTTTGTTAATCAAATAGGCTTTATTGTTCAAATAAGCTTTTATCTGCATTTCGTATTCCATCTATAAATTTTATTTCGCAAGTTTCAGTTGTCTGCTTTTGCTTTTTTGTGTTTGTGGGGGCCTGCAGTCCTTAGCACAGGGTATCTTGGTGGACGGGACGGGTTTTCCCCTACACCTGCTATAGTGGCCCACCGCGGGGAAGCGGCATCTACGTGTGCCTAGACGTCGCCTAATTGAGAGGTTTTTATCAACAGGTGGTACTCGCGTTTTAGCGGGCAGTCGCCAGGGGGGGTCCGGATGTCTTAATAAAAGCAGTTCCCGGATCCCTCCTATTTAAGGTACAGAAAACCCCGGTGGAGTGACGGCCCGAAGGAGTTTCGACACGCATAAAAAAAGGATACGCTGGTTTGGCTTCCTGACTCGCACAAAAATGTTGACGCACTTAAAATGATTTTTTCACACTGTTTTCCGTCATGTAAACCTTTATAATTCTTGTAATGATTTTTTTTTCTGGCAACGAAAAACAAATTCTTATTAGGTATTATTAATTTTCAAAATGTGTGTCTATTATATACATATACTATATAAATATACTTTTCCTGTATATAAAAGGAATCATCATCGCCACTATCATTACTTGCTGTGTTCGTCTTCATCGACGTGAGGTTGGGATGGTGGTAGACTGTTGGGTCAAATAGCTGTGTCAAAAAATCACATATTTGTGTAAATTTTGTCCTCAGTTTTTAACAAGATTTACACACTCCAACTACTGCTTAAATCCGCTTCACAGCATACTTTCATATTTCATAATTTGTACCTATTTTTATTCAATATGTTGATGTGGTTTATAAAATAAATTAATAATTTCATGGATTCTTTGTCAACAAGGCTCGTGGATAAGTACCGAGTCACATCTTTTTATTTTTAATAGACAAGATACATTTTGAAGAACAAGAATATAGTTGAAATTGAAAGACTAGGTTGACATTTCAGAAAAAAAGAAACTTGCGGGCTTTTAAACTGTTTATAGGATAAAAAAATCGATGTATTGCTGGCACTAGACATTAGCTTAAGGGATTTACTCTCGATTTTGGAGCAAAATCCCTTAACGACTTTATGTTTATTACTAGCAATTCCTTTATAGTTGTTCGTCATTAACAAAAGTACATAATTTTAATGGAATCTTTTTTTATATGAAAGTAATAATGGTAAATTACGCTATACAATGAAAATATGAAAAGTATTACCTAATCCAAAATAAAAAAGTATTTATTGATTTTTAAACATATCTTTTAAACACATTTACAAGTTTTAATTTAAAATTTTGTAAAGTCTGATTTGGGAACACGGTAGTTTAATACAAACTTTCATTATTTATGCACCGCAAACATTTGTACTAAAGTGAAACAAATAAACTACTACGCTCACATGTAGGTATAAGTTTCTGTATGTGAACGTTCTATATCGATAGTATTCTTTTATTTATAAAAGCCTGCAGGGGTATTACTCAATAGTGGATTATATGGAAGACGCTTGGGATTCAATTGTTTTTGGATTCACAGGCTATTTCAAGTAGTTCATAGAAATGTAATGTGACCTAATATTTCTCATCTTTAATTTGTTATACTTCCGTTTCTTTCTTTTATACTTTAATTTTATCTCGTTTAGTTTTCAGTATTCATAAGTCCTTAGCTTAACAGTGTTGTAAAACATTTGTTGCAGTGACATTGTGTTGATCTAATTTTTAGTTAAATAAAAATTCAATCTCAAGCAACTTTTTAAGAATTTTATGAAATAAAGATATTTAATAATATAAATAAATTTATTTCATAATTGCTTCCACAATGATATTAGTACAAATCCAGACTTAGAAAATAGTGTCAGTATTATTCTACCTAAGTTAACTAAAGATGGGTGAGACAGTTCCACACCTTGGGGGTTTACTTTACTGCATGCAGCTGTATCCATTTGTTATTTTTAATTTAAAAAAAAACACTAAGTAGGATAAACTTTAGGTGCCCTTTTATCGATAATTTGGTTTTTTTTTACTTATGACATATGACTTACGAGCGGAAGTGCGATATGTAGTTCAGATGACAATATTATAATTTGGCATCTTGGAGCTGACCTGATGATGGGGCCAGGAAGTAGTTAGTGGAACTCTTCAGTGTATGTATTTTTTTTAACTTTTAATAAACTATTATTATTATTAGCCTTTATAGATATTACTCGAATCAAATTAAGTAGTATTTAATACCCTAATATGGATAATACCCTGTAATATATGTAGGTATTGTAAGCTCTCGCGGTTTGAGAGGAATTAGATTCGGGTGTTGCAGGGAAGATGGTGAAATTGATAGAAGCTGGGACTGGCATTTATATTTGCAACTGAATTAGCTATAATAAATACATACACTTTATAATGGCCGTCCTCTCTGACTACTTACTGCGGTTTCAGTATAATATATTTTAGTTTATGCACTGCAGAGCTTCAGTCTTCTTTCTACTGATTCTATACAAATTCAAAATACAGTTCGAAATTATTTAAACATTCTATTACCAGCGAGCATCCCGCAAGGCTCGAAAGAGGTTCAAACCTCACACTATGTATTATACAATTATGCACGATTGAATTTAATGTAATGATTATAATAATTTACTGAGCATTATTATCATAATCTGTGCAAGTGGGTCTTAGTTGGCGCTAATGTTGTCCATTGCCGTACAGCGGGCAAACGCGGCCTGTGTTATGAGCAGCTTTGCGCTGGGTGGGGATTGGGATGGACTTCTTTAAATTTGACTATTTTGTGTTCAAAATTGTAAACCTATTGTAAAGTATATGTGCTATAGCTGTCATTTATGATGTACAAGACACAATGGTGTCAATTCTCTTGTATTTTTCTCTTAACCACAATTGACTTTGACTTGAAATTTTCTTCATACAAGATGTAAACCTTATATCCTTCGAAACAAAGTCTTATTTCAAATATAAACAAGTAGGTAACATACGTCGCTATCGAAATAAGCAATTTATTTGTCGACTAAAGTCTGATACGCTTAAATAAACTTTAATACCACGTAGCGAGAGCTGCTATCCGTTGAATGCCATCTCTTTTGCTCTGTGTTTTTAGCAAGCGTCTTCGTAGGTGTCGATTAAAATAACAAATAGACCTTGTTGCGAAGAAGACAAGGTTCATTTCATATGAAGAAATTAAGTTAGGTTTTAGTTTAGTGAGTCTGACAATAGAATCGACACCAATATCTGCTATCTAAAAATCTGCTTAACAAATAAAACGATGTCAATAGTTCAACCATTAATTTTTTGCTACTCAAAGCGAGCTGCCTTTTGAGAGTGAACATGTGATTTCAATTACACTGAGCTCTGTTGTTAGCTCTAAAATTCAATACTGGCGTATGCAGTTTAGATTTATTACTTGGGGTCTCATATTTATTCAAAATAAATGTCGGAAATCCTTTTGTCTCACAAAATTTAGTATAGGAAAGAATACAGTGTTTAAATGCATGGGTGAGATAATAGTTTCAGTGGCTACTTTCCCATCTGCTACAGCGTCGAGTGTAGTAGATTGGACTGCTGTAATAGAACATTTATTTTTGTGATTCACAGATAGTTGTTCAAAATTTAGTTCTTTGTTTGTTCATTTTATATTTCCTACAGTGCTAATTATGATTTATATACAACATTTATAGTTCAAACATATAGCCTGTTTCAATTGCTTTTTTTTGTAAATTTAAAAAGAAATAATTTTATACGATGTTTGCTACAAATACTTTTTGAAACAGAATTAATTATAAAAATTAAATTTATAATAATGTTAAGTAAAACCACTGGTTTTGGTACTTG
This sequence comes from Euplagia quadripunctaria, assembly GCA_963859945.1. NCBI lineage: Eukaryota > Metazoa > Arthropoda > Insecta > Lepidoptera > Erebidae > Euplagia > Euplagia quadripunctaria. The sequence continues at coordinate 7,400,286 of OY982583.1, forward strand.
ATTTTTCATTAGGTAAATCATTATAAATTCTTTGTGGTTACCCCTCTATATATTATATATTTTATTATATTTTACTTGTGGGAGACCCATGCTTCGGCGCGTATGGGCCGGCTCGACCGGAGTACATTACATTGCTTTTCACCGAGTAAGTGAGGTTACCGGAGGCCCTAACCCTTCCCTCTCCCCTCCTCTACCCCTCTTCCCCCCTTCCCCTACTCCCACCTTAAAGGCCAGCAACGCACTTGTGACTCTTGAGTTGCAGGTGCCCATGGGCGGCGGTAGTCATTTATCATCAGGTGACATGTCTGCTCGTTTGCCCCTATACCATGAAAAAAAAAATTAAAAGAATACACACTTTTGTCCCCAATCACCTCTGTATGTTTCTCATAATTAAATCTTACACCCAATCCATCAATCTTTTTTTTATTTCATAAATATAAGGTCGGGGAAAAGTTTCTTCTTATTCTATGTACAAATTCAAGACATTTCGGTTTTTAAAGTTTAGTTACATTTAGTTATAATATATATACAATTTTGTTCGATAACTTGTTGCCATCTGGTAGGTAGTCACATAATCCCGTTACTGTACTGTTGAAAAAAAAAACTGCGACAAGTAGTTTTGACAGTCCTTGCTTCATGTTAAACCTAACACTACCCAAAGAATTCTGAAGAGACGGAAACAGGTGAAAACCTGAGGGTGCAAGGTCAGGACTATATGATGGATGCATTAACACTTCCCAAGCTCTCTCAATTTTTGCTGAGTGGCCAAAGATGTGTGTGGTTTGGCGTAAAAAGTTGAAAGACCACTCTTTTTCTGTTGATCAATTCCGGCAGTTTTTTCTTAAGTTCTTGCTTGAGTCTCATTAGTTGTTAGCAGTAGAGATCCGAATCGATGAGTAGAGATCCAAATCGATGACTTTGCCCGGCAGTAAAAGCTCATAATGGAGTATGCCCTTCCAATCCCACCATATATTTATCAATGCCCGCTTTAAATAACAACTTTACTTTAATACTAGCAACCCACCCCAGCTTCGCACGGGTACAAATTATACACCTAAACCTTCCTCATGAATCACTCTGTTTATTAGTGAAAATAGCATGAAAATTTTCATTCATTAGTTTTTTTTTCAGTTTATCGCGAACAGACAGACAGACGCGGCGGGGGACTTTGTTTTATAATATGTAGTGATAATAATCGTTTTCACATTTTTAGGTCAAAAACTTTTGAGCAAATGAAAAACTCGTACATTTATTGCCTCTACTGTATGTAACACAATGAGGATTGAGAAGGATTGCTTCGACTCCGCTAACGGAGACTAAGTGTTGGGTCAGAATCCAACCAACTAAGTAGTTGGTACGAGGTATAGCGAATAATTCTTAAATAATATTACTCGTCTAGGAATCTATACTATCATCCTAAATCTAGACGAGAATTATTTCTGCAAATTATGGATTTATTTTACCTATTAATTGGCCAACATGAATAATCAACCAAGAGTAATATAACAAAGTGTATTGTCTAATAACACAATAGCTTTATCCCATACATTTGTTGATGCGGTGCGCATAAGGAAAAATCAAGGGAAATCTGTAATACGGACATTTCCCTTCGGTAAACGTTAATCCACTTTGAGATTGGAGACAAGATCCTTGCATAACTTGGTTACCGGTGTAACTCATATACCTGAGTAAAGTACTGAGGTGCGTAAAAAGATATAGGTAGGGGAGACCGGGGATGGTTGACCAAAGGAGATTGCCCATTTCAGCATGAAAATAAGTTTCACACTTTTTTATGCTGCGTCAAATATGTTTAAATCGCAATATTAAGCCTGCACTGAGTATTATCTGAAATATAAACGTATATTGTAATATAACTTGGGGTTATTGAGAAATTAAATTCCAATATTAGGTTAAAAAATAACAACCATAACAACAACGAGAAAATATTGTGACACTGGCGGTATTTTCTTTTTTAATAATATTTGTGGCATCATGTTTTTGACAGGGATACCATGTATAAATTAAGGCAAAACTAACATTGAAGTATACATTCACTACATAAACTACGACTACATACACGAAATAATAAGATTACTAAACTGCAATATATTTTAATGTGACATTACGAATTATTATCACGTATATTATTATTTAACCATTTTATTTTAAAACGATGTTTATTTGAATTCAACCATTATTGGTTTATTTTATATAATGGCAACATTTCACTTAAAATGGAAACGGTCATTGATTCAAGTTTTAGTCCTTGTAAGACTTAATTTCAAACCTCAAGTTCTATAGAAGAGATTTAGGGTCGAAAAGTCACATTAAAATCAGTTTTTTTTTTTTACATTAGAAATAATGACGCGAACGTCTAAAAGTGAAATCATGAATGGGCATCCACCTTTCTGTTTAAACGCTTGTTTTATATTTGTTTTGGTGTATATTATTATAAAAAAACAATAGATCTGATAGATACACTATTAAGCTTTAGAAAAAAATTACAAAAAGCTAACAATCCAAGTCCCACTGATCTGGTATGACTCCTCGGGCGTAGCTTACCCGGAACAGTATTACCAGATGCGAAGGGAGGATGCCAATTCCATATTGCAGAAGTGTGGGGAAAATGCCATCCTCCCCCGGTGATTTAAAGGGCTTAAATTTACTTATAGCCCATCTTACTTGGTTGGGCCTGAAGATTGAGCTGGCCAAGTTCCAGTTGGAGTTTTGTACCCTGTGGATGGGGTCCTTTGGGTTGCAATCTTTGTTATTGGTTTGGTCCGATCCTGGAAAGTGGGTGATCCTCAACCTGCTCCATGCCTGGGGTTGGTTGACTTTTCACTAGGGGTAAGTTGACCTATAGAGTAATTAGTACAAAATCGATGGATATATATGATAAAAAAACAAGAAGTAATTGTTTATAATTTCTTTATTGAAACAAAATTATCAATTGTATGAAATTTAAATATGAAAATTTAAAGAATGAAATGTTCTTGATGATGTTGACATGCTCTATCGATGACATATTTGGGTGTATTTCCTTAATTTGCCTTTCTTTCGGAACCATGTGAAACATGGTTCTGAAACAACAACTTTTGTTTTTTTTTTGTTAAATTTAGTCAAAAGATTAACTTATTTGATGTGACGTAAATTCATACTACTATAGGCTAGGTCAACCAAGCCCATTATAAATTAGTCTACTACCCCAAATTGCTTTGTAACTTTTGATCACGTGCCATATCTCCAAATTGAAGGTATGGCATAATCTTCAGAATCCAGAGAAATATAATGTTATAAACAGATTAACCATCAAACTTTTATTTTAAATGGCTTGAAAATAAATAACACCGAATTACGCCTTACTAAAAATAATGTTACTAAGAAAAAAATAACTAACGTATTTAGTTTGATATTATGCTCCTGCTTCCAAATGACCTGCGTGCGCGATGCTGCGTTTCTGACAACTTAGTGGGAATGATTATTCGTGGGTAGTTGTATAACGCAACACTTTCATGTAGGTCGAGTTCTTTGATAATTAGTCTACCTACCCCTTTGGCCAACCATCCCCGGTCTCCCCTACTCATGGAATACTTGAATTTATGAGAGATATGTGCAACATGGTTGAATCGTCAGGCAATTCAGGTATGTGATACCCGTTTCGTGATCGCGTTGATTCCCGTACATATACATAATCAGATTCCTGTGAGTTTAAAACAAATTGGCTTGTAGATAATAACTTGGAAGTATGTATACCCGTCTAGAGTACACAACGAAGTCATATGACGAAGAATCAAATTACAGATCGTGAAAAAAACAGTTTTGAAATGACAAAGGAATATATTTGTCAAATGGTCGATGGCTGATAAAAACGTGTCCTAAAGTCGAGGCAGCAATTCCACGATATAATATATAGTTTCAACCCCAACCTGACATATCGTCGACTTGAAAAAGATAACTGGATTAATACGAAAGACGACGGATTTAGTGAAAGGGTGAAAATTGGAACGCCTTATATACAACGATCTAGATTTCTTGCAGTTGCAACGCAGTTCCTTCTTCGACACCTCCTTAGGTCCTTTGACACGTACTTTCTTTGGCGTGTTGGTATATAGGTAAGTAGGTTGGACACGTCATCATTGTCAGCGGTTAGATATTTACTTGGATAGACGCATAAGGATCTTGTCCCGGTGAATACCGGGATAGGTACTAATACGGGATACTCAATACTTTTAATAGATAGTGATGTATCTACACATATTACCTCCTGAACACAGACTTATTCATAATAATATCCGATTTCTCAATGATTCGGTTCATTTTCAATCTTCACAGGTACCTATGATTTATATCTTTTCACACCTGTATAAATTTGCTCGAGATTAGAATGTAGGATGTCCATCAACTGAGATATGGCTAGAAAGTAAGCAGTGAAATGACGAACGATAGAGTAGAATGGAAGAATAAAACATATTGCACCGAACCCAAATAAAATTGGAACAAGGGTAGGCAGATCATGATGTCCATCAACAGAGACACAGTAACACAGAAACAGTATTACTCCCCAAAAGGTGTCTAGCAGATAATGAGATAGTAACTAAAGGAACCTGGTATAATGTAAAATGTAGGAAGTAGTATAGTAAACTGGCTTCGTGACTAATTTTCGCAACTAGTAGTAAGTCTAGTCACATATGTTTATCTAGTTAAACCCAGTAGACCCAAGTTCCTACTGTTAGTGACCTTATAAACTCGCTGAAGCAAAACATTCTTGTTTTATTGTATATATCCATTGTGTCCTCTATTACGTAAAACCAACCAGTTACCAACTTTGATCTCCAAACAATACATTGTAAATGTAAGTGATTACTTTATTGTAAAATATTACATCAGATTTTTTCAGTTATCTTATAGGAACTTGTAACGCCTCAAACTTTCATTGGATAAATAAACAAAACCAGCTAAGAAATATAATAGAACTATTGTGTTTATTAAAATAAATTACATCGTCGTATTCGTGCACTGATTTATTCTCAGCCAATATCATTGTCGCGAACGAGGATCCCGCAAAGTAATTTATTTCAGCGGCAGTGTAGTAAGGCAGAAAATTATCAAACACCTAATAAAATATATATAAAGACATTCTCAGAACGATGTATTCATGTGGAATTTAATGAAAACCACATTCGGTTAAATTACCCCCTTTGTAGGGAGCACAGTGGTTTTATAATCTGTCTCTCGCATCAGTATTTAAATAGCGCGAAACACAATTTTATTTTTCAGAGCTTCTTGAGCATGCGCGGCGGGCCACAGTCCGTTTTTCCCCGGCTGTACCGGGCACTCTCACAGCCGAACCTGTAGGTGATCGGTGACACACACTTACAAAATGGTACCGCGACTCAAATCACTGACACGCGTCTAGGATCACTCACACATTAACAAAACAGCATATACACACAGTTTACGTACAAGGTTCCACGCACACATAGAAATTCCAACCCTGGCGATGCTGTGTTCGTTAGTTAGTTACCCGCAAGGTGTCGTAAAAGGCAGACGTGTTGTTTCGTCGTTGTGACATACAACGTTCGTCGAGTGCAGCGAAATGTGAAGTCGCGAGTCGTAAACCACGGTATATCCAAAAGTGATATGATTTATGAGACATAATCAAGGCTTACATTAAAAGTTTGTTGACAACTTTGTGTACTTACAAACTAAGTTCGGCTAATAGTTTTAAGTGAAGTGTTTGTGTGGTTTACTGTTTATGTGGAATTTATTATAAACAGGAAAGTTTTATCGTATGTAGTGAAGTCAATTAATATTTCTGGATTTAACAGGTAAGAATTTGTTGATAATAATAAGAAGTTGACGAATTTAAATATTATGTTCAAACGGTATATAACCACGTTTTATTTTTCTAAATATTATTATTGAAAATGTTTTCAAAACTATAATTTAACATTAAATAAGATTAAAGCCAATGCTTATGCTGCTATCTGAGTTATGGATTTTTTTTCTTCAATTAGGTAATTTAAGGTATTTGTAATTGGACTCGAAAATATCTTCGCAGTTTCAAGAATTCCCTTTAAGAATATACCAAGAAATGACGTGTTACTGTGTTAGTTGCGGTTGTGGAAAGCGGGTTTTCCTAGAAGTTATTAGATTGTTATTGATTTTTATACTAAGGGATACTTTTACTGCCATGTTGGTTTTATCGAAATGGAGTTCATGTTTTTCATAAGTATAGGATACTCTTCAGAGTATGTTTTTGAACGATTATATTTTTAAAGGTTGTAAATAAGATTTTCAGAGAGCGGATTTTGAGTAAAAGCGAGAAATAATGGAATAGAATATTCTTTATTGTACACCATATAAACTTACAATAGATCTTAAATTTAATTTTAATGCTTGGTACAATGGGCGGTCTTATCGCTAAAAGCCATCTCTACCAGACAACCTTTGGATGGATTTAGTGTCAGGAGTAAGTAGTAGCTGACGGGGTACTATATATAACAATACATATACTTATACATATGGGCAAATATCCTACTAATCCTACTAATATTATAAACGTGAAAGTTTGTAGTATAATGAATTTTATTTTACAACACTTTGAAAAATAACCTTATCCTTGTCTTGTTATAAAAAATGAGGAGCGTTTGAATTTAAAAGTCATTCGAACTTTCGATTTAATGGATATAGATGATTATTTAGTCCGTATGAATATTTCAAACTTAGCAAATGGTGATTAATGATTTAAGATTCAGTGAAATGATGACCTTTTCTAACCTTTCTAATATTAACTACTGCATCATCCAAACCCGAAGGCAATGGAAATGTTGCTAAGCCGTCGGAAATTATTACGTGATCTCTCAAGTTGAATTTCGCGATAACCATACTGACAGTTGGTTTAGATTCATGTACTGTTAAGGGGGATGATGGTAGTTTATGAAAGGGTCGAGTAACTAACCAAATGAGATTAGATCTTAATTTGATGTCAAATAGTGAATTGATAAAGCAGAACATGCAGAGAAATGAAAAAATTAGAAAGATATCTTGTAGTAACTTCACAATTTAATCATTTTTAAAGATTACAGTTTATTTGTGATAAGTTTAATCATTAGTATTGGTTGTGAATCATAGTGTACAGTTAGCTTTAAATTGAAAAATAATAATATTTCGGCTATTAAACAACGTAATTCTATGATTCATTGATAAGTAGTGTATGTGTTAATTATAGTCTCGGTCTTTTACAAGAAAAAAAAAACATAAACTTACCACAATTCGAAAAATATCGCGTTCACACATTAATCGTTAAAATTATATATTATGTTACCCAGTTTTCCCAAAAAGATTCATTGCCCACATCAAGTTTTACGGCCGAAATTTTCAATTAAGTACCAAATTCATTCAAAAATTTTATTGTCATCAGTTTATTGACATTTGTAAGCTACTTAATTAATTTTACATTTCCATGTCGTTATGGCGCTTTGCAAAAAGAAGCTATCCACTATCTGCTATCTACAACATCTGGCTACTGATACCATTCTCAGCGTAACAGCACTGGTATTCTTGTTAACCCTTTTCAAATCGAAATGCAAGAAATCAGGATGGCACCTAGTCGCCTATCATTTAAAACAAAGGTTCGTGCTCTCCTCTTTCGTAAACTGGCAGAATCATCAGAACAGTAGAAAAATATGTTTATGTATCTATTATTTATATAACTATATTAAATATTCATACAGGTATGTATGCATCTATGTATATATATATATATATATATACATATATATATATATACTTCTGCAATGCACCTACTTCATTAATTTCTACACCACCTTAAGGTAGACTGGCAGAGAATGCCTTAGGCATTAAGTCCACCTCTGCACATATTGTGCATAAAGTATTAAATAAATAAATAAATGCCTAAATTAAGAAAGTCTTTACGTCTTTCAAAGGTTTACTTAGTAAATACAAAATAAATCTTAAATTTGGAATTCAGATCTCACCTAACGTAAATTCTTGCAGATGTCGGTCTCTTCTCGTTATGCGTACTTTGTAAGAGATTGCTATTTTATTGCTTACATGCAACACATTAACCTATTTCGTTCTGTAGACTTCCAACCACAACTGTCGATATAGATCATATTTTTTAATTTAATTTGCTTCAGTTACTTTCTAAACATTAAGTAGATTTAAAAGAGTAACTATACAAACGTTATTACAATAGATATAATTCGAAAACATTGTAGACATGTAACAACTACAGAAAGGGTTCAATTTATAGAAAGTCGTGCTTATACGTAGCAGATCTCCATCTATTTTTAGATAGACTATAGATCAGAATTGAAAACTACCATGAAATATATGTTTACGATGTAATCTACTTTTATAGTTTGGTAAACACGTATACTATATACTAGCGAAATGTTTAAGATAAATCATAGGGCAAACAGAATTATGACACCTAAATCACAATATTTCGAATATGTATGTTAAGTGATTAATATTTTTTTTTATTTTTTTGTATTAATAATAAAACATATATAAAAGAAACACACACATAAATACACAGTCATGTTAATATATAAATCTATTCGTTTAGTAGTGGTGAGTAACTTAGCGCGCCTTCCAGAACATTTTCCGGGGGATTAGGAGGAAAAATATTATTTAAGTAAGGAAAAAAACTTGCTTGATGTGTGAGCAGCGCGTTATTGAAATACATGTGACAGTATAATATATTAAATCTAAAGAGGTGAAATTGAATTTGATGTTAGATTACTATCAACATTAACCCAAAAAGGAGATCCCTTGCAACAATTTTTTATTTATTTAACCATTTGTTTATTATCATCATCATTCAGCCTATTGCAGTCCGTTGCTGGACTTAGGCCTCTCCCAACGTGCGCCATAGCACTCAGTCCTCCACCTTCCGCTTCCAATCCATCCCCGCTACCGTCTATAGGTCGTCAATCCATCTGGGTGGGGGCCGTCCTACCTTCTGATTCTATACCGATTCCCGGTCTAGTTGTAAATGTGATAAAATATTTGAATAATAAAATATTATGTTTTCAAGTATAGTCCAAATGAACCCCTTAATTTTAGAAACAATCGGTGAATCGAAGTTTTGTAATCTGATAATAAATTGTATTTGACGTGTCAGTGCCAATAAAAATAAGAACGACAAAAATACGAAAATAATTCCTCACAGACAGAAGTTCTGACCTTTACAATCATAGTGTACAGTGAAATTGTAGATTGGTTGATAAAAATGAAACACAGTAGACTTTCAGACTAATTCTATTATACTATGTTAATTTTATACATATACATTTAGAAATTGCATAAAATACAAATGCAATAAATCTGATTTGATTTATTCTTTTGAAATTATTGTTTAATTTGTATATGTTATGTTGAATATTAAGTATTGAATAAAACTCACGACTAGCTTTTAGCGATAAATGTATGCCCAGTGTAGGTACTCAAATTTGTAACATAGACATCATTTCTAGTGTCTATCAACTATGAGAAAAAAATAGTTTAATATAAAAAAATTAGTAAGTCATCTCCAAAATACCCAAGTGAGTAAAATGGCATATCTTTAATAAATATGAAAAAAAAATACTCATAAAACATAGTTTACTGCAAGCCCTGAGCTAAACCAAATACTATATAATTTAGTTGAGTCATTGAGCATTTAAGCAATCCCGTTCCACATTTTAGAGCTAGTCGCCAGCTTATCAACCCATGCAATTTCTGGATGGTGCCGTTGCTGCAGTTTTGTGGGCGTTACAGTACCGATTTGTCACAATTTATGCGGTAATACGGTATTTTAACCGAACATGTATCGCAACTACTATGTGACCTAGTGCCAACTCGCTTGGCACTGACACTGAAAAAGCAAAGAATAGGCAAAAACAACTTAAAAAGATAGCACCTATACCGAAACATACACTTAAACAAAAGACGATCTTAACTATAGATATAATACCTAACATAATACATGAAAGAAAAACATTAATATGGGTTTAATTACAAAATTAAACCAATATTAATATTTTAGCCAAACATTGGATCAAATTGTGGTTTGGCAAGGTTATATTTTAAGCTTTATGTAAACTTTTCGTGACCGCGTAATATTCAATTAGTCCTACACAATATAATCGCTAAAGCAAAATTGCAACAAATTTCTCAAAAGCGAAATTTGAAGCTGGTTATAATTCGTTATTTTTCCTTTCCGGGGTCATTGTACCCAACACTAAAATCTTCAGGAATTTAATGAATCTCTTAAAATAAAATAGAAATAATGAAATCCTTATCATTATCACTCACGTGCTTGGTTTAACTAATATATTATTTTAAGACAATTACCAACTATTAATTATATTTCTGCAGGAGAAAAATAACGCAGAAAAATTATTAATAACGAATACCTAAATATAGTGGTACTTTCTGAAATTTTAAGAATTTTGTAACTTCGCAAAATCATAAACATTTTGCTCCGTTCTACATATTATTATGTCAACTTTTCAAATAACAAACATAGCCGCGGGGCCTAGAGTGCGCCGAGTTGAGTAATACAACCTATACTCTTTTACGTGGGATCATATTTAAAGAGTAAACGAAGCGAGTTCAGATTGCTCTTGTTAGATTTCCTAATTTCACACGTTGCGTAGTTAATTGGCGATGTATTTATATTTTCGGACGATTATTTCTGTATGACATCAGTTATCGTTAGTGGATATTATTGTTAAGTCTTGGTTAATTATAATACTTAGGATGACGTGTATGTGTAATATGTACTCAGTGTAATGTTCATGATATGATATACATAATATTTGTTACTTTGTTGTCTTATTTGTTTATTTACATGCATGCGTCATAAAATTCCTCCGCATCTTCGCCTACTGGCAGTGTTCCTAGAAGGCTGGCAGCATTGCCATGTTGAATGGCAATGCTAATTCTCTGTGCAAGAACGAGGCCCGCCTTCTAGTCACGAGAAGTGTCGATCAGTCGCTTAGCTAGTTCCTCATAAACGGAACGAGCACTCGGACTCGACTCGTTTTGACTCCAAACGGCTCAAAAATATTGTTACCGATTAAATTATTGTATTTACGCCGTTTAAGGCTTCTGCTGATGCAGCAGCAGCGCCAGGACAACCAGTTGTACTTGGGACAAGTGATTGCGCGAGGGTGTCAACGCAGGTTCCGTCCTACACCAAAGGCCTACCCATCTTCCATGGCAGTAACGACTTACCATCTGGTCTCTTCTCATCTTTTGGGATCAAACCATTGGGTCCACGTACGGCTGGTACGCCGACGGTAACAAGAGCACGACGGATTATGTTGTTAAGATTGGCATGTCGAAATATACGACCTGCGCTTCTGCTACAAGAAAGGCCATGATGTACGAGACTGTCGACAGCTTCTCCACAGTGACAAAGATACGGAGGATCACAAGGAGCTTCTAAATGAAGGCAAGTGGCAAGCCGGAATCCAACAAGGTGGCTATGTTGGGCTATGGAAGTGCCTGAATCTCATTCTCCCACAGCCAACAAACGAGCGCGCTCTGCAAGATTGGATGTGGTGTTAATAAAAAAAATCCTTCTTAAAGTGCCTAACGGACCATCCGATTGCCTCTGAGAGAATGGATTAACAGGTAAAAGAGTATTGGGACAAGCTACCTGCCAAGCATTTATGGCATTAGTCTTGTAGGAAACTTTACAATTAACCAGTGTGTTTGTTAGAATTTACCTGGTCAACTCTTCTTCTGTACCGTGGACCGAAGACAAAAATGCCGGAAGGCTGACATCTGAAATTTTGCAAACGCCAAGAGCACCCAAACGAACCGGTAAGGCTGCGTTTCCCCCAGAGATGTGCGAGGATGCGTAGCGAAGGATCAAACACATCCTTCGCTTCGCTTAGAAACCAATAGAATCGCTTCATTTACCTATCCTCGCTCAGCACAGCTCACGGCTTAGTGGACCGAGGTTTTTGTACGTACAAAACAAGCGAGGGATGGATGCGAGGGATGTGTTCGAAAGATGTGTATGAGGGATGTGTGCTAGTGTGTATTGTACAGATCCTCGCACCACTCATTTCAGCGGTCTACCGCATCTCTGGTGGAAACGCAGCGTAACGATGCTTGGCACCAGGCTTGGTCATTCAAAGCCACATTTAAAATTTTGCCAAGGGTGCTTTTGAATAATTTTGTCAATTTTTCCTAAAAGTGTTAAATGTTTCTAAAGTTGCGATGATCGAAGTGCATGAGTAAATTATGGTATGAAAAGACAAAAAACGGAGTATAGTAAAAACCGAATGGACATTAATTTTAAGTAAACGATCCGAAAAATCACCAAACTTTTCAATTTTGTCTTCTGTGAAAGATTGAAAACCATCTTAAAGGACCCAAGAAGGCGGAGAGATGTTTTTTCTAAAACTTTTATGTTAGGTGCCAATGAATTGAAAATCTGTACAGTCGAGTGACTGTGTGTCTTGTCACAAATAAAAAATTCGCTTTCGTCAGAATAGAGTTCTAAGCCTATAGATTTAAATTTATTTTTTATGAAAGCTAAATCTTGTTTATATCCTTTTAATCAGTTTTAATATACTTAATTATAAGAAATAATTTGTTTCTAAACTTACTTAATTCAACTAATAATATACTTAAATTAAGTTTTGAGAAGTTGGATTGTTTAATATTTGGGACGTATAATTACTTTATGTGTCACTAACAGATTCAGTAAAATCAAAATTAGCTATTACATTTTAGGCTCCTTTTAAAGTTTAAACTAATGGTGTTTGTCACTGGTCTAAGTGAGATAGATCTGAGAGTTCTCCATAGTATTTTTCAAGGTTTGAGGTACTCATTTAGCCAGCTGTCTTAGCATAGTGAATTGGTCCCTCTCATACTGAGATTAGATTAGATTATACGGCGGTCTTTTTCTAAACAAGGATGATACTAAAACGTAAATAATATAAAAACTGTAAGATCTAACGTAGTAAGTATTAATGCTTATAATTAACATATCTGCAAATGTTTTCTTTTCAACAAAAATTATAATATAATGACGCTGAACCAAAATCGGTGAACGCCACCAAAACGTCAGGAAAAAAAGGGATCATACTTTCTAAGATATTGAAATTTAGATATTAAGATTATATATCTATTATAAACACTAATTAAAACATCAAAGATATTTAAAACAGTAAGAATCAAATTTGGATGAAATATCTGACGCGCCAGTCGACAATTGGACTGCAACATCAGTGGTTACGGGTTCGATTACTCCACAGTGCTCTTTTATCCAGATATTTTGTTATACATGTATAATGTGTATGTATTTACGCATTACATTACAAATAAACTTATTACAAGCTATGTTTAGGTTTTTAACCCCCAACGCAAAAAGTATAAGTTCAACTTATGTATATGAGTGTCTGTCTGGGGCATCATAGCTCCTGAGTGGATGTACCGATTTTCGTTATTTATAAGGTATCTTGATCGAGAGTGTTCTTAGTTTGTTTGAAAATGTGTATCCATGCTGCATTATCCGAGGCACCTTATCCACTTATATAATTTTGTTATAATAAATATTTTAACTCATGAAAGAATGTTTGTGAGTTGTTATTGCTCAATTTTTGTCTTTCTGGCTTTAGTTATTCCATCGAAAACCTGTTTAGTAAATAATATTAAAAAAATCATTCTGAAATGGGTACTGATTTGCAACATCTTCATCATTCCATTCATTCAATCATTAGCAAATGCAATCGTTCCCTATACACAAGTACCAAGGCTAAGGTAAATGAAAATGATTTATTCATATAGGTTACAAAGTAACACTTATGAAAGTCAGAAACTATATGTACATTACGTACGTCCGCAACGTAGGAGTACGATCACATGACAGGTGTTAAGCACGCGTTGGGTTTTTGAAGTGTAAACTTCTTTAGTGGCGTTGTGCACTTTTTGGGATGGGTAAAAAATTTTAAACTCGCGTCAGGACACGTGACCTGATCAAAAATTCGTAAGACGGGGACGAGTTAAAAAATATGACCTTAGAAATTCAAACGTTTATGAGCGGCCAGGAGCGCAGAACTTCCAGTGTACCCTATGTATATATTTAGATATGTTATTACCTACTTTTTATTTTTAACCTAATTATATTTATACAGATGTGTGTATGTATATACAAATACATAGTGAAGTTATGTTTTCACTTCTGACGTGCAGTCCTACGACTGACTGTTTTTTTGTATAGTATTCACATAGCGAGCACTTTTACAAAATTCTTGTACTTATTGAAGCACGTTATCAAAACGCAAACTCAAGGTCCGTCATCTGAACATAGCCTTTTAGGTAGAGCCTGCAAGAAAACGACAAGTTGGTAAAACTCACGTTCGCTATTTTTTTATTGACAAATTTTGTACTTTACAGTTGTGAAAAAGTGTTATTTACGACTAATTTGTGATCAGATAGTGTAATAAGAATATTTAGGATTGACTAACGTTGCTAAAAATGCAAATATTTTTAATTTGTTATTACTATATTATACCATAAGTTCACTAGGACATATTCGGCAGGTCGACTTCGCCACTAAACCAGCAAAGCCCATTAAAACAGAAATTCAATAACAGTGATTTGTGACTTACCCGTGATGATTACGGGGTACAAGCACAGATTACTAAGTAGTTACTACGTAACAGATAAATCACTCCCTACAAAAACGTCCATACCTACCGTTTTAATTACCTACTCTTTCCGAGCGCCAACCGCTGCATGCGAAAATGATCTTAAATGTTCTCAAAACACGATTATTATTGCCTCGCAATAGCGCAAGCATGCACTGCCGTAAGTGAGTTTAGGGTTAACTCTTTTTATGTAATAAATATTCAATATCTATATTTTTATAAAAAAAGCCTATGTTAATTAAGTGAAGTTTTATTACTGACTTGACCTTTTTTTTTTGTGTGTGTGGAAACCCCCTCGGGCCGTCACCCCACCGGGGTTTTCGGTGGGGCGGTGTGTCCGATTCGAACCACACGGTGTGCCATACTGCGCCTTATGTAGGAGGGATCCGGGAACAGCTTTTATTAAGACATCCGGAACACCACAGCGCGACCTCACTTAACCAAACCTCTAACGAGAAACATCAATAAATTATTAGAATAGTTAAATTCACAGTCTCAAGAAACCAAAATAGCAAAGAAAATAGACAAGAAAAAACTACATCATTATACTACTATATTATATCTTCATACATTATCTACTGGATCTACATCCATATACAGCACATAAACTATCAGAAACCATGTCAATTTTCACCGTGAATTTGACTGTATTTAAAGTACATTCAAGTATGTATATCAATACGATTTCGAATTACGTTTTTGTACTTTAAAATTTAAAAATAAAAACGTGAGCGCTCGATGCCTCTGTCGGCAACCCACTGCGCGAGACTACGTATTAGGTCCGCCAGCGGTCGAGCGGCCGGGAGGTGCTTAGCGCACGTAAGTACATCGAGTGGCATAGGCCTGGCACAAGGAGGTCTCGTAGTTTTAAGTTCTTTTTTTATGACACTTATAACGGAAAAATAAAATAATATTAATGCATTTCGAGGTTAACGTTAATATACAACAACTTTTAAATCTTTCTCTCAAGAAAAGTTGGAGCAGTTGGCACCACAAAGCTCCAAGTTCACAAGGGACAGAGCGGAGATTTTTATAAATTAGAATACTTTCAATGGCAGCGGCTATAATCTATACCAAAATTACATACAATACTTTGAGAGTTACTCAAATAAACAAATCAAGCCGTGACTACATCGGTTAAAATCCGAAGATTTTGTCTGGGTGCTGTTTATTATTATTTCATCAAAATGTTACTTATAGTTATTTGATCATCAGAGAACAGCGTTACAACTATTATTAAATATGAAAACTAAACCTTTAATATGAGTAAAAAACATAAAATTGCCTTGCGGCACGCCAAATTGTATCAGCAATTCGACTGATCTCAAGCCTTTAATATTAGGTACCAATGCAGTAACTACCATATTTACAGCACGACTATAAAATTACTCTGAACTCCATAAAAAACTGAGATTACGAATAAGGGCCGTTCGGCTGTGACCTTTTCGAGGTCACAAAATACCCCATTATGAATTTACGCAAGTACTGTAGATATGTTTTAGCAAAGTTGTTCTTGATTTTTTTCTTTAACGACCTTAAGAACATTATTTTTACTGTGGTGGGGACATTATTATTTATGTTTCTGCTGGAGTAACATGTTCTAAAATATTTTCATAAAGGCAGGTAAAATACATTTTGGATGGCAGTTACCAGGTTTGGTTACGCTAACGGTTTTTATCCCGGGTAGGTATGGCTTTACAAAATTTTCAGATTCTTCACCACTTTAAAATAATATACGTAAACCGCCTATAATACTCTTTAAACCTGTTACAAAAAATCATTTCATCCTGTCATTCAGAAATCTTCTGGAGTTAGATATATCATTCAAATAAAACTAGAATTCTTAGCTTAACACTTAGGCGAAGTATGTCCTGGTAGTTCGTCACTGTTCAGCGACGAAATTGTTCATCTGTAATTATAAGTCTTGATAAGAGTTCTCTTATCAAGTCTTATAATTACTCCTATTTTTTCAAACATTAGTCTGCACATCAATATTACAATATGTAGATTATTATAGATTTTCACTGTTTTATTTTAAATTTTATCGTTTATTGATTCTGCCTCATACGTTATTGTTATTACAATATATATATTTTTTACACTCGTATGAAGTATTATACACAAATAGAGACGGAGGTGTATTCCAGAAAGATTACGAAAGCGATGTGTATTTTTTTTATCTTTTGCCGTCTTGCGAGCACGTATTCAGACTACAACAGGTAATCTTCTATTTTTTTCTTGTAATTAATAAATATACTGATTAAAGTAATCAGTATATAAATCTAATTTCACCGTAATATATCATATCTTTTATTATATTTAATAGGTACTAAAGAAGCGAAACATGCAAATTTTTAAAATTTTGCACTAACCATAAGTTGACTGGTAGAGAATGTCTTAGGCATTAAGTCCGCATATGTACCTGGTATGCATCAAGTGTAAATAAATAAATAAATCTATTCATTCGGGTTTTTGCCACAAAATTACATTCCTGAAGATTTTGGTCTTTAAAAACGAATCAAACAAACATTAGGACCTAAAATAAACAAATGAAACAACTAAAAGAGTTACGATCCCTTATTGGCACAGGTACCTTTTCAATTTCAAACGCTTTATTATATTACAAATATTATGTCTTACACGAACTTGATCGGCAACAGCGTTCAAAGAACCCCACTACAGCGTTCCGGGACCATAATGAGATTTTAATTGCTCCTACCCTTCTGCCTTGCAATTTCAGTGCTATCAGGATCTTTTACCTTATTAATATTAATTACTAGTTTATTTTACTTTATAAAATCAATGACTGTGGTTAAGTTAATGATCTGTACTAAGTGTATTATATATATGTTAGTTTATCTATACAAATCAATGCTTAACAGACAGAAGTTCCACGAATTTCACAAGGTATACAAAAGCGGCCTTTGAGATAAGCTTAAATACCAGAGACTCGAGGTTATTTCTGTTTGATATTAACCTGAAGATATTTGAAAGTTTCGTTAGATAACTAGCTATGGCAACTTGTGGTCGTGAATATACGCTTAAAATTGTTGGATTTTCATGTTGTGTAAATATAAGAATAGTTTAAAGGGGTTTACAGAAAAAAATATCTCTTACAAAAGATAAAAACAAGACAACTTTACACTGTGCTCTTTTAAATTCCCTCCGCTATCCATATTAAGTGAATAATCTGACAAATATGATAACGAACGTACTTCGCATAATTTCATCTTGTAAATCTGAATTGAAGTTTACTACTTACTGACCTATGTATGGGAGAAGTGGCATGAAAGAGCCAGTTTACTAAACGGAGTAAAAAAATATACTTTTAATGAAAGAAATGATGATTTTTTATCTTAAATTATTATTCATATATTGGTATGAAATTACCTACTTTAAGTAGGTAATGTCATACCAAAAGGTATGAAATTACCTACTTTAAGTAGGTAATTTCATACCAAAAAACCTTAAACACTATGAAAATATCAACGAAATATTATTTTTTACAAAATGTGTCTATTGGCTCTTTCATAACATTTCGGTATTGAAAGAGCTACTAAAAGTATGAAAGAGCCAGTCTGTAATATAAAGTATAATTGTGAAAATTATGCTAAATAATAATAAAAAAACCATTAAAAAAGAAGAATAAGACAATTATAATAAATCCTTTTTAAAAACTAATGACAATGACACGATTTTATCTGACAAATTCAACCACTCTAAGATTCACATAAGAGCTGTGATTATGCATTAATATCAATGCTGGATTCTCCTTTGATAGCCTAACATGCATCATATGGGGAGGAAAATTGTATTTACGTAAAACAGTGCTTAGTTTCTCAAAAAATATATTTAGATTAGTTTTATTAAAACTTGTTGAATGGATAGAGAAGTGCTTTTAGGTTTTCTCACAGCTAAATCTTTGTGTGTGCCCATAAACCCTTTAAGCCAATTATCACTCGCACTTTTAATTTCCTTCCATTTGTCTGGGCTGATATCATTGGCCATGGCATGATCCAATACCAGTTTTTTAGTTTTATGCCTTGTTAAGCCATAGCACATTTTAGAAACAGTCTTTAAATAATCCGCAAGCATATTCTCCTGGTCTGTTTTGAAAATACGCTTATTTCCTATTAGAACAGTGTTTATAAGCTGATTCACCAGAGGCCTTTATTTTTTTAACTATTTTAGTTAAGTTTGCCCTCGATATATTTCAGACAAGTGCAGTTTTGTTAATGGATAGACCCTTCTTCAAAACTTCACTGACAGCTTCTTCAATTGCCGATTTTTCAGGTCTTTTTCGTTTTTTGGACCAAGCTTTTCCAAAATGCAATATATGAAGCAAACAATTTAATAATATACAAAAAAAATGTATATTTATTATTATTTTATTTTATTTACAAAATTCAAATGCAGGATTATGAAAGAGCTGGTTATGAAAGAGCCAGCTCTCTTAAGGCCCATGCACCCGGCTCTTTCATAACTTATTCTTAAAAAAATATAACCTTTAATATAATACAACAATATCAAAACTTTTGCGGCTCAGTTTTTACGCAGCTACAAGGCCAAATATATACACAAATTCAATCTACAATCCATTTACCTATATTTGTTTACAATAAAATACCAAAAAACAAATTAAATGAAGCAAAATACCTACTTTTAATAACAAAAACTTTGACTCAATGTCTCGGCGTCCGTTGGTTTCGGTGGCGTGTCAAATGTTTGTGGGTGACCGGAAATCAGTGTTCCCACTTAAAAATTAAATTACCAACCAGATCCGTTCATAAACTATAAAAATAATGTAAGTGGCTCTTTCATGCCACTTCTCCCCTACTAACGAAATGGCCAATCCAGTTAAAGCAACACATTTTGAAATGCTAAATATGCAGGTAAACGTAATGACAGTTTTTAATTAACTAAACTACTATAATGTATTTTTATTATGTAGCACACATCAGAAATAATATCAAGTTATACTTATAGAATCCTGTTATCAGGCTCCTTTGTTGGACAAAGTATACATCAAGTATAAGTAGAGTTAAAAGACGATGTTTGAGTCACTTGATACTGTTTAAAGACTTGATATTTTATTTTTTCTTTTACACCAGCCGTCAGGACATTCATAAGAACACCGTCTTTGAAAAAGGATAAGCTTATAATAATAGTGATGTCTGTATTGTTAACAATAATGTGTTGATAGGAGCCAAGATTAAAATCCTTCGACCCTAAATTGTTAGAAAATTATGCAATGTGGCAAATTGCTAAGCCATTATCATCATTGAAACATAAAAGCAAAACTGATAAATACTTAGTCTACCTAAGAAAAAAAAAAAACAGATTGAGGATTTGCTCAATAAAGCGTATATTTATATGAGGCTGGAAATTCACATCGGAAGAAAACACATATAATAACCGGAATTTAATTAACCTGCCAAGTTTTTTTCGCAGTAACTTGGATTCTGTAGCAATATGCACAGATTATGGCAATCAAATATCTTAATAATTAATTTGGTATTTCATAATAACATAATACATATTTTTTTGATAAATGTTACTACAATACTTAAAATAAAAAGTTAAAATTAATTTTATTCTTCAAAGTGTGCTAATTATTGTAAGAAGATACCAACTAAGTACTAAGATATGACTAAGATTCCAAAGTTAAAGAGGATGTAAGAGCTCTTTGAAATTTCTACTTTTCTTAACATAAACAATAGGTAACCACACTATGTGAAGGTGTGAATTTTCCTGTAAGAGAATACAGTTTAAAGCATATCTTTGTTAAAGTTTTAATGCTGGCATGAATGTAAACAGCGCTGTGATGGAATTCCATTGCTATTTACATTCATGTCAGGATCTGTACGTACAATTTCTTCAATTACGTATTACTGGCTTAAGACTCGCTTCTGGAATATTAGAAGTATTAGTACCGAAAAGAGTCGTACGTCTGTATAACTTATTAAGCCTGTCTTTAAGATAAGACTTTACTCTAGTATCTTTTTTATTTCATACAAATCTTTATCAGTGTTCATCTATGATTTAAGAGTAGATTATTTAGTGTAAGGTATTATAGAAACGAACGCCCCAGCTCATGAATGAGGTCAATGCAAATATTTTCCCGAGGGACTACAGTGTGGGGTTCTTCAAGAAAAGTGTTTTTTTTATGATATAGAGGACAAACGAGCAGACGGGTCACCTGATGGTAAATGACTACCGCCGCCCATGGGCACCTGTAACTCGAGAGTCACAAGTGCGTTGCCGCTCTTTAAGGTGTATAAGAAGAGGGGGCGGGGGGAAGGGTGGGGAGAGGGGAAGGACGGGAATAAAGGAGAGGGAAGGGTTAGGGCCTCCGGTAACCTCACTCACGCCGCGAAATACAATGCAAGCATTGCTTCACTGCCGGTTTTCTGTGAGGCCGTGGTATCAAGCGGAGTCGAGCCGGCCCATACGTGCCGAAGCATGGCTCTCCCACATGAGTGTGTACAGGTTTTTACAGAGTCGGCAACGCGCATACAATTTCATCTGGAGTTACAACCTTTCATGGGCTACGGTAACCGCTTACCATCGGGCGGGCCGTATGCTTTTTTTCCACTGACGTGCTATAAAAAAGTAAAAATAATATAACTTGAATGAGAAGTGAATTCGTTCATCATTACAACATCAGTGTAGATCGCAATTCCTAGATACAATTTAACACGTGACCGCTCACAAAAAAGAATTATCCAAAGTTCAAAACTGGAATAAAGGCACCCAAAAATTTGACGTCGAATTTTATTCCAAGATTTATATCTTCGCAATATCTGCTTTAATGAGTTGAGGAACGTTGAGAATTTCCATCGGATTCTTTGGGCCCTGAAATATTTTTGTATCTCTGTAGTAATTGCACTGATCTCGATCTAATCCCCTCATTCTTTCATTTATTCTATACTGAGTAACACAGGAATGCGAGAAACTACTTGTGCCTATTTTATAAAATAAACACTGAAAATAGTTGCTGCTTTGTTAATGTACTTGAAGTAAATTTATACATTCAACTAGCTGCGCCCCACGGTTTCACCCGCGTAAATCTCTCGTTAAGTTTTCTTCAATTTTCGAATTTTCCTTTTTTAATTTTTTGTGCACACTTGTTGCCGTAACCAAGGGAAATAGGGATTCATTTTTATATGTAAAAGGTTTAGTAAAAAATATATGTTTCGCATACTAAGCTCATTACATATTCCTGTAAGTTAAGTGAAGTAAGACCAAGTATGATGCAATTATTATGTAATAATAATAATACGAAAATCTAAACAAGACTATGTATCTTATCTTTTTTCCTCCGAGCCTTTTCCCAACTAAGTTGGAGTCGGTTTTCAGTCTAACTACGACACGGCCGAATTTCGGTATTTTACGTGACTGCCATGAGACCTCCACACACCAAGCACTAGGCGATATCGAAGCTCTGTAGTTAGACCAGCTTGTTGGACTTTTTAGGGCTCCAACTACCCGCAACGAATGTCATAGATGTTCGTATGGCAACTGGGACCGACGGCTTAACGTGCTCTCCGAGGCACGGAGGGGTCTCAATGTGTTAAGAATGGTCACCCATCCTAAGACTGACCTGGTTAGTATTACTTAAACTTGCAATGTGCTAACCTACTCGGTTACCACTTAGCCACGAGCCCATACGTTAATAACAAACGAAAAGTACTTCTATTTGCACTTCAAGGCTTTTTCGTAATTTAGCTGATTTTAAAATTGCTTATTTAATTAACTTAGTAAGTTGAATCGGAAAGTCAGATCAAAAGACCGTAACCACGAGAAAAATTAAATAAAAGACTAGAAAATTAAATCTAACAGAAACAATCTAAGTGTTTTCATTTTCAAGTCTCGTAAGTACAAGTTTTACAACCGTTAGTTCCATTTTTCTTTTCTAAGTATTCTATTGGCAAAGGAAACTCCAGGAGTAAAACACGAAGCAAGAGAAAAACAAAGGTAAGATAATTGGCAAAATAGTCCCAGTCTTGAACACAGGATTAAGCCTCCGTGCTGGGAATAATATTGTTATGCTGCAAGAGAAAATTACTACAACTTCTTTTAAGTCCTGTAAAATACTTAGGTTATTTAATCCAGTGCAGCAGTGGTATGATTTTTTCTTTCATTGTAATGGTTCTATTTATTACATTTTAAATCACTATTCTAAAGATTCAAACAGCGCTCTGGCAGTTGTCGTTAAAATTGTCTACAGAGACTGACACTAAAGTAAATAGAAATGGTTCGGATAATTGCTTTAGTGTGTGTGTTTCATGTTTATTGCTTATAAATTACTATAATTTCTTGTTTATTCATAAGTTTCAAAAAGTGTTTATCAGTTTCTTTATCGTTATACATTTACTTTAACTCATTTTAATTACTATTTTAAACATTCAAATCTTTAGGCATATTAACCGTTGGTATTTATATTTCACGATGGGAGCAACAGTGAATTCAATAGAAAATATTTAGAAAATATAGAAAATAAGATACGTGCATGGTTTTGAGTATTTTAAAGATAAATTGCTGTAATGTTTTGATGAGTCCCTTATTTTTTGGTTCTTGGCCCTTGGTTTTGTAGTTGAAAGCACTACGGTTTACATATATTATGTAGTAATAGTATTAGGTCAAAAGTTTTAAAATATAAATTTAAATTTCATTGATCACCATTTTTTAACCCTTGACGCAAAAAGAGGCGTGTTATGAGATTGACGTGTCTGTGTGTCTTTGTATCTGTGTGTCTGTGTATTTGTGTGTCTGTGTGTCTGTCTGTGACATCGTAGCTCCCAAACGGATGAACCGATTTGAGTGCGTTTTTTTTTGTTTGAAAGGTGACTTGATCGCGAGTGTTCTTAGATATAATTCAAGTAAATCTGTTCAGCCGTTCGAAGATCATCAGCTCTTTTGTAATCGTTGAATGGATTTTCGAGTCAGGGATATTTTAAATTTATGATTATTGTATAATGTTGATGTCAAAGTATGCAATACAAATTTAACATTTAAATGCATAATAAAGATAAATAAATTAAAACAAAAAAGATGAACAAAAGTAGTATGTACTTTTGTAATTTATTAAAGAGTCCTGAACTTATTCTCTACTATTGATCTGCAAATAATGTAAAAAAAAAGATAAATTCAAGAATTATCAAAAATCTTTTAACCGTAAGTTAAATGTTTTCTATCGACTTATGCAAAATTATGAAAAACTAGCAGCGCCCCGCGGTTTCACCCGCGTAAGTCCTGATTCCGGGGGAATATCGGGATAAAAAGTAGCCTATATGTTAATCCAGATCTCCAGCTATCTACATACCAAGTTTCATCTCAATCTGTTCAGTAGTTTTGGCGTGAAAGAGTAACAAACATCCACATCACCGTCGTCCATACATTCTCGCAAATTTTCACGTTTATAATAATAGTAGGATGTGCAACCAAACTTACAAGATAGTTTGAAACTAAAGAAAAAGTTTTAACAATCGTATTAAAAGAACACATAGTTCCACTATCCACCTCCTGACTCCATCATCAGATCAGCTCAATAGTACCAGATTATTGCATTGTTACTAAACTTATATAAGTATTCAAAATTTCAGCTCAATCGGAAACCGGGAAGTAAGTCAAAATTTACTTCTAAGATTTTATTACATTGTTAGTTAGTTAGTTTTTCCTCGATATCCTTGAGATTCCGTCATCAGATCCTGACTTGATGATAATGGGACCACCTCGAAAGTAAACCCTTTCCAACTAAAATCAAAAATTTTTAATTGGTTTACAGTTGGCGAAAATATCGATGAACATACACAAAAAAATACATATAGACGAACATAGTACCTCCTCCCTTTTGGAAGTCGGTTAAAAATAACAAAACCATTTAATAATATTATGAGAAGAAACTCCCTATGACTGAAAGTAGATACAGATTTATTCACAAACCAAGTATTCTTCGAACGTTTATTATTACAGAAATTATTACAAAAAAAAAATCAAGTTTATCTTATGAAAAGCGACCGTCAAGTTTAAATATTATTCTTTCATCCCGTGATTAGTCAAAAAGGCAATGCCAAGGTGAAAACAAACAGTGGAAATAAACAGTGACGAAAAAAAAATATTTTGAGTGCTGAACAAAGGTACCAATGAAAATTATGTAGGTTGGGCCAAGGGAAGTCGAGAATCTTTTATTACAGAGTTTCAAATGCTAGTAGCATCATCTGAAATTCTTTGTTTTTTGGGGCAGTGGAATGGCGTGGTGCGTTGGGGATTCCTGTTTGATTTTTTTATAGATAGCTAGTTCCAACTAGCGTTACTAGTTTTCACGAATAAAAAAGTGAGTAGTTATTTTTTTTAATGCTAAAGTTCGTGTTACATACGTGGGCTAGATGTAGTTTATTACTTTACCTCCTTTTTTGTTGAACAGAGAATAGAATTTAATTTAAAAAAAAACTTAAAAAGTATTTACAAATTATTTTTAATAATTCACAATACGACAATATATACTGTTCTGAGTTTTATGTCGGCGCTAAACAACAGAGTTGTATCCGAACGCGTACGCACGTGCTACGTAACGTCATCGTACCACTCTATGAGTCAGGCGAGGTGGGGACGGACCGGTCGATGCAGATATAAAGCGGCGCACTCTGCAGCCGGACACGGTTCTTTCGGGACTCTTGCTCCGTCCACACCTCTTAATTGTAACACGGGTTACGCCTGAGTCATAATAATAACTGATTATTTTTTTTTTTACAAGTATTGCATGAATTATTTATTGTTAATTACTTTTTAAACGAATTAGTGTCATAAATAAATTAGCGTATTAATAATATTGAAGTTTTTATATCGCCATGTCTGAAGAACAAGACCTTCAGAATCTCCGCCCGCCTTCACCAATTTTACAACAGAATTCGGCTCCACCCGAAATCAGAAATAGGATGAACAATGGGGCTTCCTCAGCTCCATCTGCCCGCTCTGAAGAAGATAACAGTGGTGGCACGAATCAGGCACTGTCTGCATTGGCCAGTATTATAGAAAGCCTAACCCGACAACAACAAGCTAGTATGCAAGCTAACCATGAGATTCTTGCAGGACTACTAAACCGGGCTGTGGCCCCAACAAAACGACCCAGACTCAGCGACATATATATCGCACCGTTCGATCCCGACGGTGATGTACCTGTGCGAGATTGGTGCGAGCACGTGGATAGAGCAAAAACCCATTGGCAACTGTCTGATTATGAAGTTTGTACAAAAATAGCTGGTTTATTGCAAGGTCGAGCCAAAACCCTTGGGGATACATGGTTAGTAAAGTCACCCATTTGGTATGACATGCGAGGAGCACTGATACAAACCTTTGAACCCGAAGCACGGTATTCAAATGACATAGTGAAGCTGCGGAATTTTAAGTTTGATATGACAAAACCAGTTGAATCGATTACTAAAGCTTGGAATATCTGGAAACGTGTCATCCATGGTGACAAAGACAAAGACGCTGTGGAAGCTGTAATTGGCTGCATAGACAACGAGTTCCTTCGATTGCGTCTTTTATCCAGTAAATGCTCTTCTGTACCAGAATTGATTTCTGTAGCAGCTACCATTAGACAACGAGAACTGCGACAAGGTGAACCACCTGCTAAAAGACCAAGACTAAGGAATGATAGAGGTGACGCTATGCTTTGTTACAAGTGCGGGAAACCTGGACATGTGTAGGCACAGTGTAATAAGGTGAACGAGAAAACGAATGATCTTAAGCCGTTGCTGAGCACAACTAACATAAACGAATCTTTGAACCG
This sequence comes from Euplagia quadripunctaria, assembly GCA_963859945.1. Taxonomy (NCBI): domain Eukaryota; kingdom Metazoa; phylum Arthropoda; class Insecta; order Lepidoptera; family Erebidae; genus Euplagia; species Euplagia quadripunctaria. The sequence goes on from OY982583.1 coordinate 7,426,764, forward strand.
AACAGAACGCCCTAAGCCCAAATGCAGTTATTGCGATAAAATTGGTCACACTGAATCTGCCTGTTTCAAGAAGATGGCCGATGATGCTGATAAGGTAAATTTAGCTAGAGAACTTGACGAAATATTAACACCGATAGTTATGGTGGAAATTGGTAATCGCAAATTTACAGCATTCTATGACAGCGGTGCCGCACGATCTTTAATAAAACGTTCTACCAGTAAATCTATCTCCGGTAAGCGTGAAGATTGTAATTTAGTGCTGAAGGGTACTGGCAGTGAAAGTGTCCCAATCCTGTCCTGCCATAAAATTAACGTGACGTGCAACATAATGACATTTTTGTTGAAGTTGCTTTTCATATTGTGGAAGATCACGAAACACCTTGCAGTATTTTAATAGGAACAGAAATAGTGAGAGGCACAGGATTAAGCGTGCTCGTTACTGAGACAGGCGCTACCATAGTGAAGCACTCTTTAATTTCAAATGTCAGTATGCCTGAAGATCTCTTTAAAGATATGGACACAGATTTAACCAAAGGGGGGGAAATACACGAGCTAAAAAAGGTACTGTCTAAATTCAATGATACGTTTGCTAATGGTATCCTTAAACATCAGGTCAATACAGGAAGTTTCGAAATTCAATTGAAGGATCCAACTAAAGTGGTGTCTAGAAGACCTTACCGTATGGCTCCGGTGGAGCGACAAAAATTGAAATATATTATTAACGAGTTGATCAACAACGGAATTGTCAGAGAAAGTACGTCTAATTATGCCAGTCCAGTAATTCTTGTTAAGAAAAAGAATGGCGAAGATCGAATGTGCACCGACTATCGAGAACTGAATAAAAATACTGTGCCCATCAAGTTTCCACTGCCAATCATTTCAGATCAAATTGATCGATTATCGGATGCTAAATATTTTATCAGTTTAGATATAGCGCAAGGTTTTTATCAAATCCCAATCAAAGAAGAATCCGTACCAAAAACTGCCTTTATCACACCAGATGGTCTATACGAATACGCGAGAATGCCGTTTGGACTGATGAACGCACCAGCTGTTTCAACGTGCGATTTTGACCGCATTACGACCTTTGCTGGATAACATCCTGGTCTATATGGATGATGTGTTGATAAAATAGACACGAACCGACCCGAAGACGAACAAGACATACTAAGCTCTTAGTTACGCCCTTACATTCTACAAATTATGCCAAGAACTCTGTTCTCTCCAGAATAGTATCAACCTATAACACCGAATTCAAAGATATAGATTTATTCTCGACTAGTAAAATTGGATTAAAGACACATATAACGAACATGATAGTGAACACTCAAGCTAAAGTGTGATTAGGTTAAACTTAAACTACAGGTGGCGAAGAGAAGAATGGGTGTACCGTGTATGTGAGATCCAACTCTGTGTAGTATATTGCAGTACATACACACACACACGCACGAAGACACGCACACACGCATACACACACGCACACACACACGCACACACACATGCACGCACGCACACACACGTACACGCACACACACACACACTCACACTTGTTCTTTTGAATTGTAATTTATTGGTTTTTTATATGTCATGTTTTTGCTGCAACTTCTATATTTTTATTCACATTTCTGCTGTAACCAGATCTGGACCTGTTTATAATGTTATTTAAATTGTATTTATGTGGTTAACATTAATTGGTTTCCCCTTATTTGTAGAAATTTGATTGTAATATTTAATGTTATGGACTGTTGTTAACCCTAATAGTTTAAAAATAAAAATAAATAAAATAAAAATGCAAATCATTCACCGAAGGATTACGGATTTTAGAGAAGGTTTTAACAGCTTTAACGGAGGCTGGGTTTACTGTAAACGCAAATAAATGTTCATTTTTCAAGACCTCGATTGAATACCTCGGCAATCTGATTTCAAATGGTACGGTTCGTCCAAGCCCCAGGAAGGTAGAGGCCTTGGAAATGTGCTTGGAAACGTGATTGCTCACATGAGTATGAGAACTACCAAACCAGAAAGTCACTACCACTCTTATGAGCTCGAAACACTTGCTATTGTAAGAGCAATCAAGCATTTTCGACAATATCTCTACGGCCGATCTTTCACAATAGTTACTGATTGCAATGCCATCAAGTCATCGTCGAACAAACATGAACTCTTACCCAGAATCTATAGATAGACTTCAAAATTGAATACCGTCAAGGATGCCGAATGAAACATGCAGATTTCTTTAGCCGCGATCCTATAGCGTGCATTAATTTGGCTCAAAATATTGATATATGGTTGAAGGTTGAGCAACGGCGTGATGCAGAGTTAGCTCAAATTATAAAGAAGTTAGATCGTAACGAGGAAATAAGTGAGTACCGCATGAATCAACTTGTTTTGGAACATTTTCATGGTGTGCATCAACCTGGGTGCAAAAAATGGAAAAAGGTGGTTCCTAAAACGTACCAATGGAGTATCATTAACGCCTACCTCCTACTGCGCTAAAACATTTCGGATGGGAAAAGACTTTTAGCAAGATTCGAGAAAGTTATTGGTTTCCTGAAATGTCCACAACGCTGAGAAGATTCATAGATAATTGTGTGATATGCAAAACTAGTAAAGGTCCTTCTGGAGCCAAACAGGTAGAAATGTTTCCTATAGAGAAGAAACCTGTTCCTTTTGATACTATCCATATAGACATAACTGGCCATCTTACTAGAAGGAATCACAATCATGAATACGTGGTTGTTATCATAGACAGTTATACCAAGTTTGTGACATTGACCTATGTTACTAATAAAACTGTAAACTCAATGCTACGCGCACTTAGATATGTTGTATCTCTATTTGGAGCTCCAAAACAAATCATAAGCGACCAGGACACTGCCTTTAAAGCCGAATTTGAAGAATTCTGTAAAACTCATAATATCCACCAGCATTTTATAGCTCCAGGAGTTAGCCGAGCCAATGGACAGGTAGAGCGGATGATGGCCGTTGTAAAAAACGGATTAACTATAATTCGCAATTATGAAACCCAAGACTGGAAGAAGGGTCTGGAAGCACTCCAGCTGGCAATCAACTGTACTAAAAACAAAACTACAAATGTAAGTCCAATTAAAGCCCTTACCGGGAGACAGTGTGCTGTACCACCAGGATTAGTATCTTTGATTGACGAAGAAGGTACAGTAAGTCGAAATCAACTGGATTGCTACATACAAAAGAAAATTGACATACGAGGAAAAGAAGACAAAGCAAGACACGACCAAGGTAAAGTTAAAGTAAAGAGGTTCCAAAAGGTTATTGTTTTGTTTAAAACTAACCCTAGGTCCCAAATCGGATTCGACTTGAAATACCCAGATGCATATGTGATTTGAAAAATACTTCCAGATGACCGTTACCAAGTGAAAAAGATAACGGGACGCGGACGCCCAAAGAAGGTGGCACATGACCAGCTACGGCTTGCACGCAAACCAAACGAAGGCACAATTCAAGACGAAACTACCATGATACCAGGATCAAGTGAGACTCGGCTTAGTACTCCCAACAATTTAGTCCAAGTTCAAGAAGAAATAACACTGTAAGAGGTAATTAACTCCATTTTTGCATTTTAATATCATTATTGCAGTTTGTGTTTGTGATTGATGTAAGTTGAGGGCATGGGCCTCCTTATTTCTAAAACTTGTGACGTAAGTTGAGGACAGGGGCTTCCTTACTTCTGAAATATGTGATGTAAGTTGAGGACAGGGGCCTCCTTACTCTTAATGTTTTTGAGATAAGTTGAGGACAGGGGCCTCCTTACTATTGGTGTTCCAGAGATAAGTTGAGGACAGGGGCCTCCTTATGTTTGGAATTTGTGACGTAAGTTGAGGACAGGGGCCTCCTTATTTTCGCAATAAGTTATGCAAATTGAGAACAGAGTAAAGTGGTGCCCAAACAATATTTGGGTTATAATATACTGCGCTTTCTATTTCCTTTAACAGGTCGAGGGCAACCATTGTGCAGAATGGCCGTGTCGGCGCTAAACAACAAAGTTGTATCCGAACGCGTACGCACGTGCTACGTATAACGTCATCATACCACTCCATGAGTCAGGCGAGGTGGGGACGGACCGGTCGATGCAGACATAAAGCGCACTCTGCAGCCGGACACAGTTCTTTCGGGACTCTTGCTCCGTCCACACCTCTTAATTGTAACACGGGTTACGCCTGAGTCATAATAATAACTGATTATTATTTTTTTTACAAGTATTGCATGAATTATTTATTGTTAATTACTTTTTAAACGAATTAGTGTCATAAATAAATTAGCGTATTAATAATATTGAAGTTTTTATATCGCCATGTCTGAAGAACAAGACCTTCAGAATCTCCGCCCGCCTTCACCAATTTTACAACAGAATTCGGCTCCAGTCGAAATTAACTTTAATAAACTCACATGAATATATTAAAATAACTGACACTTAACTCGTATAATGCTAACATGAACCGCTATTCAGGGAATCATGCCTGTTTAAAAGCTTGTGTTGTTTCTTTCCAGTACTACCAGTGACTGGCCTGTTGGTCTAGTGGATAGTGACCCTGACTGCTGAGCCAGAAGTCGTGGGTTCGATTCCCACCCAAGACAAATAATTGTGTGATAGGCATGATCATTTGTTCCGTGTCTGGGTGTAAATTATCTATAATATGTATGTATTTAGAAATATATAAGTATGTTTATCAGCAGTCTGGTTACCTTAGTACAGGCTCTGCCTAGTTTGGGATCAGACGGCCGTGTGTGAGATGTGTGAAGTTATTATTATTATTATAAAGTAACGGAATCAGTAAAAACAGCATCACGCATAAATAAAACCATAGGTATTTGAGCTGAAATTGAGATATATGCGTCATTCCCTTTTTATTGTGGACAGATTTGAAAAACTTAAAAATAAATAGGCAAATTTAGTCCACGTCAACAGCGACGTCATAAAATCTCAATTTATATGCCAATAGCAGTAAATTTCAATCAGTTTTAAAATGTTAAGTTCTTTCTTAAAATAGGTTTAAGCAGTATTACCACTGTTGATTGTGCGGTTCAGAGCAGACGAGGGCAATTGCTCAAAGCTGTTCGTGCAATGTCGTTTTAAGAGAAACGATTTATCGTCGCCATGTTGAGAGTTTAAATTAACGAATTTTGTCATAAAACCTTTGAGCTTGCTTAATTGTAACAGTTAAATTACATTTTCATTTAATTTTAAGCTTGTTATGAATAAATTAAAAAGTAAAATTAAACAGAAATCACTAAGAGCTTTGAGGATCTTTCCAGAACTTAGGGGTTCCTAGATCGAGATTGGACTACTCTACAAGAGATCGCTGTTTAGAAGCACAACTGGCGTATTGCTTTTTTCCCGATAGAGTAGAATCAATACATCAGTGACACCAGCAGTAGAACGTCCGCAGCTAGGCATAGGCCTCCCTTACTGACTTTCAAGAAGACCGGTTGGAACCGGCCTGCATTCATCGACGACCTGTGATCTGTTATTACTGGCTTGTTGGTCTAGTGGTTAGTGACCTTGACTGCTGAGCCAGACGTCGTAGGTTTGATTCCTATCCAAGAAAATATTTGTATGATGAGCATGATTATACGACGATATTTAGACATCTATATGTATATTTATCAGCAATCTGGTTACCATAGTACAGGCTCTGCCTACTTTGGGATCAGATGGCCGTGTGTGAGATGTATTATTACTTACCATCAAGTCATAAACACAACACAATGTGTTATTATTGTATATTCCATCTCTTTTTAGAGATGGATACCATGAGATTTTTATTTAAATAATATAAGTCATGAGCACATATGTACACTTTTTAATTTTTTTTGTAATTTTCCGCAATCTATTCCAAAACTACTTTTCCTTATTTTTCCATCTACTTAAATGTTTTTGTAATTGGTTCTTTAGCATTCGATTTCTTCTTCTTTATTTACACAAACAGCTACGAATATGTAAACTATGAGATAAAAGATGCTGATGAAAGCAAAGGAGAACAAAAGGAAATACCTGTGATGATTCTGCAGTACAGTTTTCACTCCCAGGTCTAGGTGTAAAAACGCCTAAGAACTACGGTTGTGGGTATAACGGTTGTTAGTAGCGGGTAGTTAAATGAGTTAAATGTTTTCCTTTAACAATTTTCAACAAATGGTTCACAAATAACCAACATCCATTTTTCAGAAACGTCTCTTACGTTACTAGCTCCTTAATTTAAGTAGAAAGTTTTTATTAGATTATCTTGTGATTGCAACCTTATCACACTCACACTTCTACTTCATAGATCAACACCGTTAGTCGTAAAAGCATCAAGCAACACTCGCATGTTCCTGATAAACTTAAATTGTTTTGGCACCCGGTGAGACTTAAACTGACTAGTGGTCAGTGATCCTGACTTTGTTACGTGTCTGGGTTTAATTTAACTATAATTTAAGTATTTATTTAGTAATATATAAGTATATTTATTAGCAATCTGGTTACGATAATACAGGCTCTGCCTAGTTTGGGCTCAGACGGCCCTGTGACAGGTATAATTATGTATTTAAACGGGAATTAACGAGATCACGAAATAGGTATTACATACCTCTGAATTTCGTGACGTTTCGACCAAATGTGCACGCTCTCCGTCATCGAATCCGTGAGTTAGAAAGTTCTTCATGCTTCCGCACATTTTCAATATTTTTAATATTTTTGTTTTGCGATGTACCGTCACATACTATACTAACAGTGTCCCTGTTTTGTTAGCAATCAAGCAACCTGTGACAGCTGGCTCAAAAAAAGTTTAAAGTAAATTAAAGGAGTCACATGGGTTGTGTTTTGAGGTACTTAAACCGTTAATTCTTTACAAGTACACATACAATTTTTAAATAACAACCGTACTGACACCTTCTCATAATATAGTTAGATTAGTGTCGTCTTATAATATAGTTCCAAAGAGTTATTAGGAATCCCACTAATATTATAAATGTGAAAGTTTGGATGGATGGGTGGATAGATGGATGACTGAATGTTTGTTATTCTTTCACGTAAAAACCACTGAAGCGTTTGCGATGAAACTTTGTATTTAGATAGCTGGAGACCTGGATTAACGCATAGGCTACTTTTTATCCCGATATTCCCATGGGATCGGGACTTACGCGGGGGAAACCACGGGGCGCTGCTAGTAGTACATACTTCGCCTAGCACGACTGTAGCTAACATCGTAGCATCGTAGCAGCTCGTAGCAATCATTTCTTGAAAACCAAGGTCACCTTTTAATACCAGGTTTCTTTAATTCTTTAAAAAAAAAAATACTATCATTGATCAGGTAGGTTCTCTATTCAATTAAAATTAAAACTAAATATTTTATGAGAGCAATAATTATAGTGGTAGTATTACAGTAGCTTATAGTAGAATTAATAACATTCTAAAAAACGTTAAAGTATATGTAAATTTATGAAATACACATTTCAATAATAATATTAATAATAGTATCTTTAATAAATAAATAATTATCATATTTATATAGTTCTCAGTAATAGTTCTAAACGTCATTTGTTTTCATTTAAACATTTTGTATAAAAAGACAACTTGTGAACCAAATAAAAAATCATCATAGCGTATTACAATAATGGACACAAGATGATCTAGGTATTATATTATCCAATCATTAATTTTATGTTTTACTTATTTAAAAGTAATTTACATATTTAAAAGTAATTTTTTTTATATTTATTTTTTATAATTTTATATTTGCTATTATTTACAGTAAGAGTATATATCGATTTGTATATCGTTATGGTAGTAAGGAATAATGAAAGAACTCCTAGAACTATGTTCAAATGTTCTTTGAAAACAAAAAAGATAACGTCATTTAATATTCTTTTTTTACCTCTTTATATAAGCCGTTTGTACTTGGGTCTCTACAGACTAATTTTTGTAAGAAAATCTATTCTATATTACCCCCATAAAAGTAAGCGGAAAGAATGGCTAAAGTGGGCTGCTTACAAGGAGTCGAAATTAATAATTTACCGGATTATTCGGAAATACTACCTAAATTTAAAATACAAAATTATAATAAATGGAAAATACAGTTTAAGGAGAAATCTGAAACGAAGGGAATTTGGTATCGTACTATACAGTCTGAGCCGCTTTATATACCATGGTTTATTGGATGTTACATTAATAGAAACCACTTAAAAATGATATTGAGACTTCGTTCTGGACACATTCTATCGAATAAGTTTGCATACTTAATGAAAAAGAAAAACTCTCCGAACTGCAGCTTATGCGGAGTTGAAGAGGATGTACAACACGTGCTGATGGAATGTGTCAAGAACCGAACAGAAAGAAAAGCACTGATGGAAACATTGAATTTGAGCCAGATTGCTGTAGGAATTGCGCAGACTATTCTTTCACTACCAATATCTGAGATATCCAAACAGCTGTGTATTAGCGGTTCAATGTTTCTACAGTGATGTATAATTTGTAAGCTATAAATATAGAGGATACAATGGGGTTGACATGTCTAAATAGATAAAAACCCCTACTCATTAAAAGATTAAAAAAAAAAACCCCATAAAAGTAATCACATGTTAAACAGCAAGTAAAATATCCAGTAAAGTAACCTTCATGTAAATACACCCATATTATACGAAATAGTTACCTTTTTAATAGACACAGTTTCATTTGTAGTCAGGTTAAATTAAAACCAACTTAATTCAGACTATAATCATAGTGAATTAAGTTCAAATGTTCAACTGCAAGTATAAATTAAAAGTTTTAAAACATTCCTGAGTTCAAAACCTCATAAAAGATTAAAAAGAGCTTATGAACTTCAAACGCGTAAACAGATTTTCTGGAATTCAGGCTAAAAAACTCTCTCGATCAAGTCACATTTCAAACAAACACTAAAAGGCACCCATTACACGGTAGGTTTTGTTGTCAGTTTTTCCACAATCAAAACGGTGATTGACGAATAACCTATCATCTAATGCAATGATTGACGTTTGCATGAGCGTCTAATGGATGCTCTCGATCTGTTTAATGATGCTACAGATATACAAATATATTCACTGAAACATACGTTAAACTTAAAATACCAATCCTCTTTATGATGAAATAAAGAATCTTGTAATAACCGCAAATTAAATTAATTAATTTATAATCTCATTGAATTTATTAGAAAGCCAAATAAATTATATAAAAGGATTGTGAAATTTTATTTTATTCGTTAACAACCGTGAACAAGGAATTTCAGAATAAAACAATTCCTAATTTTTCTCATTCGGAAAATCGTTACGCCTACAATAAAATTTGTAACGCTTTTCATGCCCAGAAATAAATAATTTCTTCCTTCGTTTTTCTCTGAACACAAAAATACATTCTCTGAATACTTATAATTATCGGAGTTAATGGGAAAAGGAAATTAAAACATTTTCGGTAACGGAACGCTTAGAATAGAAATGTCTTTTATGCTGCAATGCGGAACAAATATTAAGATATATTTTATTGTTAAGGTAAGCTAGCTTTATATCACGTTTTATAAATAGAGTATGGGGAACATGGAATAAAAGCAACAAGGGTAAATACCTATAGGTATGAAATCAAAATTATTTATTTCAAGTAAACCCATTGTAGGTATTTTTGAATTGTCAGGAGGAGTCAGTATAAGTAGGTCGTGAAGCTAATTGCCTGTTCCAAAACGTAGATCCTATGGAGAAGAACAGGCAAGAAACTCCAAGGACACTCTTTTCCAACACGTTTTTTTTTACAAAGTTATTTGTTACATTGCTTATATTCGTTGTGCTCGTATGCGGTACGGTATTGCCAAACTTACACTTACAATTGTTTTGTAAAAGTATATTTATTGAGTTGCAGGTGTCCATGGGCGACGGTAGTCACTTACCATCAGGTGACCCGCCTGCTCGTTTGCCTCCTATAATATAAAAAAAAGAAAAGAAAAATAAATATAACTAGGTATTGACATATACACGAAATAAAGCTATGATTGGTTATTTCTCGAGCAATCATGGTACAATAAAATCGCTACACTTTCACTTCGTTAATTTACAATCTTCACCAATTAATAAAATAAGGTTCGACACAATTAGAATAACAGTTAAGTAAACTGAAAAAAAAAACTAATTAAACTGGATTAGTAATTGTGGAGTACTTACAGTGGAGCTCCCATTTTATTCATTAAAACAATAATTCGTTATACCCAAAAGTCTGAAGGTATCTTTATGCCTATCCCACTGATAAGTAAACTGTTTTACTGTTATACGAACAACATTCAATAAGTAAGACTACTACATCAAGCCGACCACTCAGCACAAGTAGCAACTGTTCGCGGGCATGTGTGTATCACCCATCATGTCTCTCGCCATTTTAGAGAAAAGGTAGCGATAATGTAATATACTAATAGATTTATTAACAAATAAAGAAACTTATAAACAACTTTAACGAAGTGATTGTGTTAGAAACTAATTAACAAATACCTAAGTTAGTGAAACAATCACGATGAAAAATTATTGCTCTATTACTTTTTGAAAATCGTGGACATACAAACATATACCTCATCTTTTGATGTCGGTTAAAAAGACAACGATGCTTAAGGGAGTATAAGTAGGATAATGCAAAAAAACAGATGTGTAAGTGTGTATAAGCGAGTCCAAAATATATAAATAAACACATATTGATATCCCCTCAAAGATGCATAAAATAACAGATACGGAATTCATTACGTTTCACTTCGTTACGTTTCGCTTCGCTACGTTTTAAATGCATAGCTGTTTGGACATATCAAATATTTTCACGTCATTCGAAATATAAATCTGTATATTAAGCAAACAACATAATTTAAAATATTATCAAGATCGGCTTTTATTGCGTGAACAGTAATGAAATGATTCGAATTCGAGATGAAAAATGTTCGACAGGTAAAAAACAAGTTTGTGTGCAGCTGTATTTATTGGGTTTCTAGCGAATTCGACAATCAATTAGAGTTGTGTTTACTTGTCTGTACTCGTTGTTTTCCTGATATTTCTATCTTATAGTTCCAAAATTAATATGGAGTGGATCAATGAGGGGTTAATGATGTGAGTGTACGATCGTAGTTTCTTCACAAAATTATATTGATGAATTAGTTTTAAATACTAAAAATACACCTATACCTCACAAAGCATATAATTAGTTTAAGGCATGCTTTGTTATGTAACTGCAATGTAAAACATCAAAAGTGGCTGTGTGGCAAGTAATTACTAACTAATATGTCATCTAATAACCAACACGGCGAGGGTGGCTTCCTTAGTGATGTAGTACCAAAATTTACTTACGCAGTACATAAACGTTCACTAAGTAGGAACGAGCGGGCTGTGTGACGTTTCGCTGGTGTACACTATAAGCGGGATGTTTACATTCATAGCATCGTCCCGCAAATTACAGATTGATACTAAAAAATAACTCATTCGCTCGATGTTATTAGTCTTACATCAGACTACACGTACAACCTTTATGTATAAGCTATGTAGCTTAGCGTATTAGTGAGCGATCAATATTAATCTTTAGCTTTAGCTTCGTTGAGAGTATAACTATTGCTAATATGTTTTCAAGTCAGTCATTTGTTCTAATATTTCATTTGTATTCAGTGTATTCTTGTATCACGAATTGCAACATTTTTATTATTATCGTGAGGTGAATTTAGTGTATTATGTAATTAACTTACTACTAATCACTTGTTTATCACCAATATTGTGGTAGTGGACAAATTACCTATGTGGAATACCGTATGGAGCCGGTCGACGGAGGTAATACCTTACAGAAGATTGGGGTTAAGGACTCAACTGGTGTTAGTCTGCTTGCTCACCTTGTAGTGTTAGAAGAAAATAAAAATTACTAATATTAAAAGTATTAAAGATTGTTGGTCTGTCTGTTAGTTAACTATTTATAACTAGACTTTTATGGCCAAGGCTAGTATGTGAAAAGGGAAATAGGCAAGTTATACACACATACACCTGTATCCAAGAAGGAAAGGAATACGCAGAGGCAAATTAAACATCCACATATTGCCAACTAACATGGTCCCACGTCAATCGGTCAAAATAGATTAAGGTTGGGAAGGAAACGAAAGGATAGAGATATTGTTACACTGATGGATTGGGGATTATATAGATCGAGCAGGTGAGGGTCTGGCTGTCGCCGGTAAGTCCAAGCCCTAAGCCCAGCAAGTTTTCATCAGAAATATTACAAAAAAAAAACTTGCAAAAAATCAAGAAGTCATAACGCACATGTTCGCATAAATCAACAACCAGACTATCAAGACAAATTGAAAAAACTAGTCTACCTGTATATTTATTATCTACTAGCTGCACCTGGCATGCGTTGTAATGCCATTTTCTTTTTTTTATATAGATTTTTTGGGCCAGGAACCCTCGCGGATTTTTTTTTATGGTATAGGGGGCAAACGGGCAGACGGGTCACCTGATGGTAAATGACTACCGCCGCCCATGGGCACCTGTAACTTGAGAGTCACAAGTGCGTTGCCGCCCTTTAAAGTGGGAGTAGGAGAAGAGGGGGAGGGGGGAAGAGTTGGAAGTGGGAGAGGGGAAGGACAGGAATAGGGGAGAGGGGAAGGACAGGAATAAGGAAGAGGGAAGGGTTAGGGCCTCCGGTGACCTCACTCACGCGGCGAAATGCAATGCAAACATTGCTTCACTGCCGGTTTTCTGTAAGGCCGTGATATCAAGCGGAGTCGAGCCGGCCCATACGTGCCGAAGCATGGCTCTCCCACGTAAAAATGGGATGGGATGTCCCCAGAACACCCTAAAGTTTCATCACAATCTGATCAATGGCTTCGGAACGCATAGAGGCCAAACATACAAACTTTGGTTTTTATTTATAAAGATTATATGCATGATTAAAAAAAAATTTATCTATGTATGTTTATACAATATAGTTCTACAACCTATAGTACAAGATCAGCTTCGGCTGGGTCTAGATCCTAGAATATTATCGATACTAATATTTATAGGTGAAGAGTTTGTTTCTTTGTTTGGTAAAACGCGCTATTCTCAGGAACTCCTGGTTCGAATTGAAAATTCGTATAGTGTTGGATAGCCCATTTATCGAGGGAGGCTATAGGCTATATAACATCACGCTACGACCGATAGGAGCGGAGCATCAATGAAAAATATTGCAAAAACGGGGAAAATTTACAAACGCAGACGAAGTTGCGCGGGTCAGCCAGTTTTTAATATTGCATAAACCTGAAAGTTCTGTTCCATGACAATGTGTATTACTTTATCCATTTTATAGGTATCATTTCATGACAGCATAAATGGTATTTTCTCATATGAAGAAACCATGATTACATTTCCAAGATGTTTGAGAAAATAGTGACATTGGCACTTCCGTATAATATAGCAACAAACGTATTCGAGAATAGCATCACGTCTTAGTTATTCCAAAACACGAAATGAATACGTGTTGATGTATTGTGCGATTGAACAATATGCATACTAAATACTAAATTCCGTATATAGTAGTGTTAGTACAGGATGTATATAACTGACAAATTACTTTGGTCGCCGGAATGACATGTACTTAAAGTGTTGGAGTAGAATATTCTTAGCTGAGACTAAACGACCTTCGGAAAGGCTTATGTTATTAAGTGATTACTTTCAGGCTCAAATGTGTACAAGGAAAAGCAAAATGTGAAGGAACTATCAAAGCTTTTGCATAGATGACAATTATTTTGAACACTTCTTTCAGAAATATTGTCAAAAAAAACCATCACGTTCTTTTACAGACTTCCTTCTGGTTTCCCTGGTATTAGTTGGCACTTACGTGTTCCTGGCGTCATAAATGCCTGGGTGTGTTTTCCAGGCCAGGCACATTTTTTTATTGTACCTATACTTTAGCAAGGCAATTCTCTGTATCACCACAGAGCCTGTAATCGTGCCCGGTAAATAGTGATAAATTATTACGTAGTACGTACGTACATAAAATTATCGACAGAAATCTAGAGGCTTAATACACATCTGCTTATCAGTTCAGACGTAAGTATATAAAAAACATATTTTTTTGCTATTACTTCAAAAATAGATTAGTTTCCAGATGAAGGTTTTGTTAGCTTTAATATTACGTCGAACGTTGAAAATAACGTCAAGTAGGTCAAAATAGGCGTAATAAAATACAGACCTCAGAATATTGAGACGTACGATTTCAGTATTTTATATATCACAGCCCTTTCATTTATTCCGATTTTAGACCTGACTCCAAATTTGCTGAATAGTGAATACGTCTCGGTTTTTCGCTGTGATTAACTTTTGGATTGGGTCTGCTTTTTGTGTTGTGACGTAACCTATTTCCTGAATTAAATTTATTTGTATATTGTAAAGCCAATTTGATCGGAAAATGCGAATACTCGTGTTGTTCCGTAGGTATTGCCTACTGTTACCGATTTGAAATTTCAGTTCGGCAACCATTTTTACCCTGTAGGGCTATTGTTTACTACAACTAGTGGTGTAATGATATATTTTTCTCACGTTAAGCCAGTAGTTAGTTTCTCATAGGAGGAATATCTAAATAGCACAACTGCTTACCAATATCAGAGATGTAGTTAATTTTTTTTGTGTATCCCATTTTGCTAGTATTGAAATAATATTTGTAGAAGAAGAAATTCTTTCCCTGTTGAGTAACTCTGAATTTTAGCAGCCATGTCTCATATGTGTAACTAATTTTTTAACATTAATTCTCGTATGGTAGTCTACATAATAGACTCAACAAAACAAAAGGTTTCTCTCACAGTTGCTGTACTATTTGTTATGTTCAATAAAGCATACCTAATTATACTTTTAAACAAATCAGTTACGAGTTCAGTTGCTGCTAGCCATGGAGTCGGACCTATTAGGCTCATAGAAGGTAACATGGACCAACTACAGTACAAAAATATATTGAAAATTCAAAAATCTATAACTTCACACATTCCACCTGCTTTTATGAAAAAACTGAGGTAAACATATATGGAAATTCACAACTTGTAAACGGATAGTTTTTTTTTTTCATTTTTTTTTTATTGTACCTGCATGCTAGAGTCATGCCCTTTCAGTGATTTAAGTAAGTGTTCTATTTTCAAACACACCCTGTATAACTGACAAATTACTTTGGTCGCCGGAATGACATGTACTTAAAGTGATGAAGTAGAATATTCTTCGCTGAGACTAAACGACCTTCGGAAAGGCTTATGTTATTAAGTGAATACTTTTAGGCTCAAGTGCGTACATGAAAACCCAAAATGTGAAGGAACTGTTAAAGCTCTTTCATAGATCCAGCCCAGCTGTTAATTCGATAGAACATATTTTATGCGAAGTCAAGAAAAGGGTATCAAATTGACAGTGCGGCAGTTTGAGAGTCTTTTTTTAAAAGAATGGAAATCAAATTCTGTTGATAAATGTAAGAAATTAATAAAATCGATGTCTCGCTGCTGCAAAGCAGTAAGAGTTGACGACATGGCACAAACGATTAATTATAGTCCAAACTAATTACATATATTTAATGTATTTTTAGTAAGACTATGATTCATCAAAATTAATTCTCGAACAATTCAATGTTTGGTCGTAATTACTGGTCCAGCGTTGTTTCTATAAACATTTGGTTCTGTTTAGTATAAAACCGGACAAGTGGGAGTCTGACTCCGTGTTCTGTAAGCAAACAAACTTGTATGTAGATAGTACGTACATCTTGGGAATCAATTATCGAAGATTTTTGCCCGTCTTTTCCGAAGGAATAAGTTAGCTTTGAAGTTCTTAAAATATGGGAGAGCCCATACATCGATGTATGACAACTTCAACTTTCCAACCGCAAAATATAATTTTGTAATCACAAAACCTACTTTTTTATGTGATATAACAACAAACTAACAACTTCAGGATTTTTTCCTATACTTTTGCTGCCAAACTTTGCTTCTTACCAAATTTCATGATTGTAGGTCAATGTGAAGTATCCTATAGGTTTTGATTTACCTGCGAAATGTTCAAATTTGTTAAAATCTAAGGCCTAATGGCCGTGTCTATTGATTGCGTTGACGATGAAGCTAGATTTTTTTAGAGCTTCTAGAGACCACTGACATAAGTATTTCATGTGAATTTCAACTTGATGCCTCCACGGGTTCCTCAAGAAAAGGGTCTTGAAAAAGGTCAGACACACAGACAGATATAACAACAAATTAACAACTTTCGCATTTTTCCTTTATTTGTGCTATGTGCTATACCTTACTTCTTCCCAAATTTCGTGATTCACCTGCTGTTTTGATTTACTTGCGAAATGTACAATGCAAAATGTGTTTGGTTAAATCTAAATCAAATAGCCATTTTGATTGCATTGACTTGGGAGCTTAAGTTCTTTACAGCTTCAAGTGACTGCAGATATAAGTATCTAATATTAATTTCAATTTGATGCGTCCACGGGTTTCTGAGAAAAAAGGCAGGACACACAGACAGATAGGCAGACGGACAACAAAGTGATCCTATAAGGGTTCCTTTTTTTTCCTTTTGAGGAACGGAATCCTACAAAAGATATTTTTTTGAAAAATCTGTTATTATTTTACACATTTTTTATTTCATTTTATTGCAAAGTTTTGATCGTATGTATATTTAAAATTAATACATGACTTTGTTTACCTAATTCTGTGTTTATAAATCATTCTTAATTATATGACCACCACTGTATTTAAAAATAGACCCCAGAATAATGATTTTCCAAAAATAAAAGTAGCAAAACACCAGACTCATAAAAAGCCTAATGAGCACTATTTTACAAAATACATGAAAGCGTAGAATAAATCCCATTTTAATTGCATAAGCAGATTTAAAGCGAAGTCAGGTGCTCTGAATATAACACTCAACTGCACTACTATTTACACGAAGAATTTTATTTTAAATTTCTGCATTCGTTATGCTTCGAACGTAATGCAGTCGTGAACAAACGTTTTTATCTCTTAGATAAACTAGAAGTTACAGGGCTTGGAATTTCCGGTAATAGCCAGTTCGAGAGATATGCGACCCTGCCCATCTCGAACTATTTCTTATACTCACCAATCCCTCCCTAAAAGCAACATCCTTTTTCTTCCATTACCTACTTCTCTACCTCTTGTCTACTTTTCAATTTCAATATACTTCCAATTTTCCCTTTCAATATTCCCAATTTTCCCTTTGAATATGCACCCAATTTTCCCATCTCTGATTCCCAAAGTGCCCGGTTGGCGGCAATAGGCTTACCTAGGGTTAAGGTATTGCCGCCATCCGGGCACTTACGTGAGTGGAACTAAATTATAGTTGGTAAAATGTGGGTGTTTAATACGTCTCTACCTACTCCTTGTGAAATATAGGCGTGAATGTATGTATGTAAAGTATGGTTGAAACCTCAGCAACGTCGCAGTACCGTGCAACGGGGCATTATTACTTTATACATTTTTTTCTTTTTTATTTCGCCCCGGCTTCCATCCGTCCCCGAATCTCAAATTTATAATTCCTTTTTTCCAAACTTGTTGCCACCCTATTAAGCTTAAATTTTGAACAACTGTGTAACTTTAATGAAAATACAACAACATGGTAACGTGGTACTGGTTTTTATGATAGAACTAGAATGAGAGTTGCTAAGTTAAACATCTGATTTTGCAATGCGCTTGTCACTAGAGTAACTGTAAAAACATAGAAATTCCTCCTCCGAGCCTTTTTCCCATCTAAGTTAGGGTTGGCTTTCAGTCTAACTACGAAACAGCCGAATTTCGATATTTTACGTGAAGCGACTGCCATCAGACCTTCGCAACCCAAGTACTAAGTGATATCGAGGTTCTGTAGTTAGACCAGGTTGTCGGACTTTTTTAGGGTTCCAACTACCCGTAACGAATGCCACAGATGCCCCTCCGAGGCACGGGGGGTTCTCAATATGTTAAGAGAGGTCACCATCCTAAGACCTGGCTAGTATTGCCTTGCAATGTGCTGATCTACTCGGTTACCACTTAGCCACGAGCCCCTCTAACCTCTTTTTTTTTATTATAAAAATTCATACTACTTAATTACTGGATACCGTACTATAAATTCGTTTGTAAATTGGCCATAGTGAGACTAAACACGCATCTTGAGTGTAATATTATATGTAATAGCTTCTGATATATTGAGGCCTTAACATTAATTATATCTAACTACATTGTAAGCAACTAATAATATGTTGGTTATAGACTTGGAGGGTGTTCTGTATTCGCTTCCGGCTACAGACTCAGGCATCTGTTTATCTATTGTGGAAATCAGTATTATCATTTGATTTAGGTTTGATTAAGGAAATAAACATCTTTTTAACATTACTAACTACATTAATATTTAAAAATAAATAAAAAAATTAAAAAACCCCCAACACAAAATAATAAAAATAGTATGAACGGCCGTTTTGGATTTGAAATTTATCATAGTGTATACACACACACACACGCACGCACGCACGTACGCACGCACGCACTCACGCACTCACGCACTCACGCACGCACGCACGCACGCACGCACGCACGCACGCACGCACGCACGCACGCACGCACGCACGCACGCACGCACGCACGCACGCACGCACGCACGCACGCACGCACGCACACACACACACACACACACACACACACACACACACACACACACACACACACACACACACTCACACAACACACACATAGTTGGTTGAAACCCTTGATGACACCAAAATACGGTGACCAGTTACTACCAGGCGTAGGCAAGCTTTATCTTTGTGCAAAAATTGTCTTAAGTACTGCGTTATTAAATAAGTCTTTCGTAAAGGTAATTTCTTAATAGGTTGGTAGAAGCCAATAAAATACTATACAATGTATTTCTATGTGACCTATTTGTCATGCTTTTAGTTGAATTACGCATTACGCTTCAATATTGTTACAAAAACATCAGACTAACTGAAAGTTTCATAATGAGTGTGGGTTCATGGGTTCTCCCTGTAAGGTTTGTAACTAAAACCTCACTGTCTTTTGCAAAACGCGTTTTATTCGGTTAAGGAGTTTCTGAATCATAATATATGAATACGAGTAAACTGCATAGTTTTTTTAAGTTTTGGCTTGGTTTTGCATGCTGTCTTCGATGGCTAAGTAGAAGCCTAATTATGTTTAATTATTTGGACTTTTTGATTCTTCTGACATTCGGTAAAACAATGAATAATAAGATTACTATTTATTGTTTGTATTCGATAAAACAATAAATAATAAGATTATTATTTAATAATGTAGTGTAATTAGTTTTTAGTTAGTTATATTTGCATGTCAAATCAATGCTGACTAAAGTTGCTTGGACTTAAATGTTTAGCTCCTAAGACCTGTTTTACCTACCAACTTTATGCAAATAAATAAAATTAGAATTTGAATTTGTCTCTTGTGACTTAAATATTATCGGAAAAATAAAGTAATAGAAAAGTTTTTCTCTCAATTTGTATAAACCAGTTTAAAAACAGTTCTAACAAAATATAATATGTCTGCCATTAGGGTATGTAAAGTGTATTCACTTCCTATTCTATTGTTTGCGTGTACTTTGTATATACATATGGATATATGTGTGTATAAGTAAAGTCGCTTTGTACATCAAAATTCTGTTTAGAGTAAGTTAGTATGAAAGAGGAAATAATGTGTATGTAAATGTACCGAGCCCGCTCACTTTGAGCAATGAAGTTTAGTTTTAGTTGAAGGAAATTTCATTTTATACTCACGAGTAATGCCACTTGAATATTTTAGATCATGAATAGAGAATTTTGATAGTTTGAGTATTTACAAATTAGTGACGTTTAATGTTCATATTTCAGTAAATAAAGTTAGAATTGAAAACTTTTAAATAATAATTAAGTAAAATAAATAAATTAAAAATACTTACAATCCATGAACATGAAGTATTACATACATCCCTACACTCACACCTGTATTCGCAAAGGCTAAACACCTATATTTTGTCAACTGTAATTTAGTCTCAATCATATAATATTAGCCTTTTGGCGTCAACCGGACACTTTCAGAATTAGAAATGTGAAAATTGGGCATATTGAAAGGGAAAGTTAGGTAAGAAGGGACCGCAATGAAAGAAAAGGCATATTAATTGCTCGAGCAGGTCAGGGTTACATACCTGTAATTTAAGTAAGCCTTCTAGAAAGGCGGCAACCGATAGGGTATGACAACATTACAGTTAAAGCTACTGCTTTCCATACCTTAAGTGCTTGAAGGTGCAAGTTGGTGCAGGTTAATACTCGTAGCTTAGATGGTGTGCACCTTCTTGTCAATATTTTTACCGCATCCTAAACAGTGGGAGAACGATGGTTGACATAATATTTCCAGTCGAAAAAAGCAAAGTTAAATGGTCGCGGTATAAAAATCGTGTGTTATTCTATGAAGCTCGCTGCACGGTATGCGCAATCAACTCAATGCAGGTAAACTGCGTAAGAAATGTCCACATATGAGACTTTCGGCGTTCTCGACATGGCAAATAGGCTCTAGAAATTCCTTTTATGGTGGTACGGTCATGTGATACGCAGACCAAAAAAGGTTACATTGATTGGTACATTGACGAGGTAGTGCTTTGAGGAAAACTCGAAGTTGGCCTAAAAACACTGACTAGATCTCGTAAAATCCTATTGACTACCGTATTATAAATTGAAGAGGTTTTACTTAACTTGATTCCTTTTGGTATAAACCATCAGCACGTCCCAAATCGTTCATGTTCGTTCACGTTCATCATTCCTGGCAACTTATTTTCAGAAAGTACACTAATTAAAGCCTTCTGTGGATTAGTATTGTTTCTCATAATACATTTTACTAAAACCCGTAAGAACATAAAATTACGTTATTTCTGTTGCGTTCTTCTGTATCATATTACAGTAACCCAGATAATAGCAAGTACTGGGATTGTAGGATCTATATTATGAGGAGAGTAAGTAAAAGATTAGGCTGGCAACACAGAGGCTATGCTTTAACTCCGAATTACAATATCAATTGTAATAACATCAAATAAATTAATAAATTAATATTTCTTGAGGCTTTGTGCTTTCAGCACGACATCTAACGCACCAGTCCGCCAGACGATTGTCCTTTCTTGCGATTCGAATCTCTTAACTATTTCAAATACGAACTTGAGTATGGAGCCGCGAGCTAGACTCTAGCTAGAGATCACAAGTGGACGCGGAGAGTCCCTCACAACAATATAATAAAGGATGTGCTTTCCAGTCAGACACTTTATCGGAGACTAAATTGTATCCTACCTATATTAAATTAACCCTAAAGAGAAAAGCCCCTTCATCACATTTCTTATCATAATTAATTATCTTAATAAACAACACTTTATTTGATAAATTATCGGAACATCGTCGGCGTCCTATCATACTGTCAACTTGTCTTGAGTGATTGAGAGGGTAAATAAATAAAAACGAATATTGTTTTGATCGCTACTTATAAATGAAAAAAGATCAGGGCCTTAGAAATAACGATATTGTTTATTTAGTTAAAAGTTGAAGAACCTTATGTTTACTATAAAGATTCTTGAATATCATGTAAATATTGTATGTAACTTAACTATAGTCAAATCAAAGACAATGTTAACCGATTGAAAAAAGTGATAGTCCCGTGGTTGAACCCTTGGCTAGCTGGAGGTACCTTTTCATTCCCTGGTCAATTATTTCTTACTTTTCAAAGTTAATTATCACTTAATTTGATGAATATCTTCGAACATTTGTGAATACTGCGAACCCGCATTGCGCCTCTTACTCTGCGTGGAGGCTCATGCATCGGTTTCGGATAGTTTATGAACAGAGCTGATACAGGAAAATTACAAAGGATACCTGCGTCAGAGATTTGTTGCTAACGTGTATTTTACATGTGAGCAACAAACCTAAGTTATAAAATAAATGAAATTTCAATATTTTTAAATGAACACCTAAACAAAGAAGTTTTTCAATTCGGCAAACATGTGTTTGCGATATTGTATAAAAAAAGTATCGCGAACAATTTTGGTAGCGTCAAAGATTGTGTAAAAGCTGGGTGTAAAGTCCAGTGAGCATGTCACGGCCTGCAGTGCAAATATTTGTGCAAACAATGTAAAACATTTTCACAACATAAAACGTTCCATGTGCAAAGCATCTGTCGTGTCTACTGTGATTTGAGGCTTGAAGCACATTCATCAGCACTGATTCGATTTTGAAGGCCTTTTGGTATAGTGGTTAGTCATCCTAAAGTAATTGTGTGATGAGCACAATCTTTTTCTGTGTCTATGTATGTAAGCATTTAGTGATATATAATTAAGTATATTTATTAGCAGTCTGGGGACAATAGTACAGGCCTTGCCTAGTTTGAAATCAGACGGCCGTGTGTAAGGTGTCTCAAGTTATTATTATTTTTTATTTGCTATTTAAAACTTGTACATACATAAGCTTGCATTGTAAACTTGTATACAGTCTTTGACTTTTAGTATGTTGAATACGTCTATATGTATTGTAAGTCTATAGTTATAGATAGAAAACTCTAAAAGATAAAATCTATAATACAACGAAGACTCACTCATAAAATACTCGTTTGTATGTATTTCTGTAGACATATGTGGGCGTAGATTCATATGTAAGAGCATACCTTCTTAACTTAGCCTTGGGTTGAAAATCAACAGTACTCTTGAGTTAAAAATAGCCTGCTATAGAGCAATATGTTTCAGTAGCTATATAGTAGACTATTGATCGTTTATCAGGGGTCGGTCACAGGCTTTGTAAGTGTTCAAAAATTACATCGGAACATTTATTACTGTTACAGAAATAATATAATTTGTATTAGTTAGTTTAAAATTGAAAAAGGTTCGTCCATTTTGTAGCCCTACTTGCCTATCCATATATATTGGTATTTTAGGTCTATATTTTGGATCAAATAGTAAATATAACAACCATTCCTAATATGCACATAGCTGTTACTGTTTCCATAGATGAGGCATTCAGTACGTAATCCTCGTGAATGATAAAGCAGTTCTACCTTTTTAATTAGCTATATCTATTCTATTTTTAAATTTAGATAATGGAGTTTACCACCACTGGTAGTGTACTAATTTGTGACCACTGGTGGACTACCGGAACTACAGTAGGCGCGCGAGTTAAATGCAGTCGGGGCCCAAGGGGAAGGGTGGGAGCATCTCCTCTCGCCGCCGCAAATCTTGCCTCGCATGCCCGCAGTGAAGTGCTGTTCTTAACATCCAGCATACGCTTATCGTTTACCGATCGAGTCAAAACTCTAGCCTTTTCTTTTGTTGATTTTTGTTTTAAAAATATATGACTCAAGTCCTTCAGCTTCAGTTACAAAAAAACGTGTTTTTATTCGTCATCAAGTTCGGAAAATGGCGCAAAGAGTGCAGAAAATTAAAAGAGTGGTCATATCGTGGTATGGGTAAAATTAATAATAATAATGAGACAGCACAATGTTAATGCAGACCTGTCTGTAAAAAACTTTAAGAAGTCACTTACAATCAGTCAGATCACAGAGGGAGATAGGCGTGGCTTTGACGACCACATAATATTGTTAGATGAACGATATTCGTAAAGAGATGCATTAATTGAAGATACTATCGACTCATGATTGACGTCAGTGATAGCGAGAATAGTGATGTCGATTCTAATACGTCTATCATTCTAGAATTTGATGATGATTGAGTAGGTACTACTGACTGTATTGTTATTATTTTATAAGAATTAAGAAATAAATTAATAAATGTGTAAATTGTTTTTTGATTATTTTACTAATCAATGTCTAATAATTATGTTTTCAATTTTGTATTAACTGTAAATTTTCGTAATTTATTTTTTAAATAATGCCATAAATACTATATTTTGTCATTTCTAACGCATTTACTAAGTATGTGCCATAAAACTTTATTAATAATATTAGAACAAATGCTTTTCGTGTTACTGGTGACAAAATAGTCAGAACACCCATAACATGTGACACTCTTAAAAAGATTTCCTGACTTGTCATATAAAAATATAAACGAGTTTTGGTCTCTAGAGGACACTTGGATATCGTCCACTTCGGTTTCTATAGTTTTTTCGATTGGATTTCATTTCATATGTCTGTCAAAGTATAAATCTGAAGGAACTTCAATATTAGCTGAGTAATATAAGTAGTTTGAGCTTTTCTATTGCATTGCGATTATTGTATATGAGGATTCTCCACGACTTGGTGGTAATAATTTCTCGATTTGATACCTACAGACTATAATAATAATAGCTACTAAGAGATAGGTCTCTTCTACTTACTATTAACGCATGACCTGGGTAGGTGAAGGTAGGTAGGTAGGTAGTGTAGGCACTGCCTATCTACACCAACCGGATCATGCGTTAACGAACTCACAGTGCAGTAAGATTACGAAAAAAAATTAGATTCTAAAAGCTTTTATTAAGATCTTATACATATTATAGCTTAGTTTTTCGAATGATGTACAAAGTTTATAACAAGTTACTGCGTTTAAGTTATGTTAACAATGAAAGGATCATGAAAATAATTTAAAAAAATGTTATCTGTAATGAATCAGACCCTGTAATGTTGAATTGAGTTAAAAGATTAAAAAAATGTATTTTGGGACAAAACGAAAATCTCCTGTACCTCGTATACTAATAATGAAACTAGTATAAAGACTACCGGCTGCGGCGTTATAATTAAAAATTCTGGAAATGCCGTAAAAAGAATCTAAACGAATCTCTTCAAAACAAAATGATAGGCTGTTATAAAGCTGCGATATAAAAATGAACAAAATAAACCATAAACTTGTCTTAAAACTGTTCCTTATCTCCACATTTTATGGCTGTCTGAAACGAGATTACGGTGAATATTATAATACTCTTATTTATTTAAAGGTGTAAAGGTAGATATTATTTATTTTGGGAGCTTGTAATGAAACTGAGTAACGGTTTGATTATTATCAGGATTTGAGAAAATTAATCTCACACGTCTCAGTATAAAATAATTTGAAAATATGTAAAAAAATAGTACCATATTTAAAGGCATTTTACCGATTATCCAAACAATCGAATAATGTGTTTTATTTTTAATTGTTTCGGAAGAATTGTTATATACCTAGTCATAAAAATTTCAATACACAGCCATGGACAAATATTTGATTTGATTTTAAGCATTTAAAGCCTGTTTAATAATTCTATAATCCCTCGAATTGGCTGTAATCATTTCAAATTCTTATATTAATAGCCCAGCTTAGCGTTAATTTATCAAGTTTACAGCGGAAAAGAACATATTTACATCTAAATTATTTTATATTCGCAATTTTAAATGCAATAGTTATTCAATTCAAGCATAATTTTCAATTCAATGGATAGATATGAGCCATTAAATTTAAATATTCACGATTGTATGCAGTAGGTAACTATGTTTTCAAGACATACCCATTAACTAAAGATTCAGATAAATCATCAATTTCTAGTCTAGCCTAGTTTGAAGTCGTCTAAAGAGCTACATAAAACTCTAACTTAGCATTATTTCCATCAGATACGCTGTAAAAAAATGATAATTAGCAGTTGTAAAGATCTATGTTCTGCTAATAAAGCCTCGTTACTAAGATGACCAAAGCGTTTAGCAGTATCGAACATATAAAGTCGAGCAGATAACACAGCTCTTTAGCCATTAAGATATTAACTGTCATGAAAATTGTCAATTGTACCTTATGAAACTTTCCTTTAAAACGTCAAAGCAGTGTCATAGTAAATATGTATGCCGTTCCATTCAAAGACCCTGTTGCACATCGTATTATATACCTTACCCATAAGGACTTAAACTGTCTGTTTATCCTACTAATATTATAAAGGTGAAAGTTTGTGAGGGTGTATGGATGTATGTATGTATGGATGTTTGTTACTTTTTCACGCCAAAACTACTGAAGCGATTGCTATGAAACTGGGTATGTTGATAGCTGGAGACCTGTATTAACATATAGCCTTTTTTTATTTTAATATTACCACAGGATCGGGACTTACGCTGGTGAAACCGCGGGGCTGCTAGTTTTAAATAATTTGATAATGTGTGGTTAATTTAAGTGACGTTACGAAAAAATTGCATTTATAGAGATAATAAAAATTCGGCAAGCTGAAACTCTTACAGCCTTTAAAAATTTGGTCAAACAACATTATCTGTCACTATAATAATATTATTCTATTCTTTACCATAACTAAGATCTAAATTGCTGTCTATAATACTACATTATCTCCACTAAGTAACTGTATATGTGTATGTGTATGTATATAAGTATTTATCAATTTTTAGAATAGTACGCCATCAACTACTATGTATTTATTAAATAATTTTGATATTATCTCCATCCTAAGGTTGTCTGGTAGAGATCGTTTTTAGCGATAAGACCGCCCATTGTACTCTGGTTTGTAAGATAATAATTTTTTTTCAACTGTTTTTATTAATGGTGTACAATAAAGAATATTCTATCTATCTATCTATCTATAATCAAATCAAATGAATAGTTGAAAAATTAATAGTTTTAATCAAAGTCAAGTGTGTAACTCAACTATTTAGCGAACGATACAAGCATAAATAAAAAAATGTAAGTATCTTGACTAAAAAATCTTTTCAACGATTAGAAAAAAGCTGAGTCACTAAGTCACCTTTCAAACAAAGGAAACAAAATCAAAATTAGTCTATCTCTTTAGGAGTTATGATGCCACATACACATACACAGATAAACACGTTAAACTAATAACAACAAAAATTAATTATTATAATATTATTAATTTAATAACAAAAAAATATTATTATTATTATATTATATTATTATATTATATTATTATAATATTATTAATTTAATAACAAAAAAATACATAAAAGATGTTAAATATAGTCTGCCTAATTCAATAACAGTATTACGCAGAGACAGTCGTCCCAGCGGTCACTTGTCAAGGACATTAGTCTCCGGGCCATAAGAAGACAAATTAGCCCCCCGTGGTCCAGAAATCGTCCTAAAAAGATCGCCTAATTATGTTGATAGAACGTTCCTTTGCTCCATTTAAGTATTGATAAATGAGAAAAACGTCTTGTTAGGAAGAAGTTGATGTTGTTGACTTCCTCTCAGTTGCGATTTTAACAGAGTCGTATTTATGTTTTCGGATTTAATGGTCGTTCAGAAAAGTTGTTTAATGGTTCTGGTCGTTTTTTGTCAGTAATGTTACAATATCGTGTAATTAGGATCCGTGGTACTTGTTTAAAAAGCTACAAATTGTGAAAAAACCCTGCAGCTTTTTCTTTACTGCCATTTTCTAATCATTAATTCAATTTAGCCTATACTCATTGTAGGGTTTAGAGGAATTCACGGACACCTGATTAATTAAAATTCATCAAGTTGTATAATATACCCAGAAACTTAAGAAAAAAAACTTAACCCTTCTTTGCAGTATGGGATGAAAATTTCTTTGCATTCAGGATATTTTTCGTCTCTTAGAGAGAACTACGAGTATCCTTTGGTTAAGCTACTAAATTAGAGGGCTTATGTCCGCTTTTCCTTTTATATTAAATTTTACCGTCCGTAAGCAAAACGAATCGTTTCTTGATTATAGGAACCGGGGACGGTAAAATTTTCGTTGAAAATTCATCGAAATTTTACCGTTCGTAAGCAAAACTAATTGTTTCTTGATTATAGGAACCGGGCATAAGACTTTCCAGCAACAGCCAGTTTGAGTCATAGGTATGCGACCCTGACCTGCTCGAGCTATTGCTTAAAATCCCCCAAGCTCCCTTTCCTTCCATCGCCTTCCCTTCTTACCTATACACAAATCATTTTTGGAAACCAAACATATGATCTGCCTGATGGAAATGCCATTACCACGCCACTTATTGAAATCTTTCACTACAAACAACACTACTAGCACCTTATCTACCTTACCGCCATCTTGTGTAAGGTGGAGATGTTTCCCAAGTCGAGCGTTTTCATCACCACCACTCGAGCATGTCCTATATTACTTAAAACTTTATATACACATGCATTGCAGCACTTATGCATACAAAATGTCACGTGTCACACGTGGTTCAGTAGAACAGTCACCATTAATTATCAAAATGTGCTAAATAAACCTACTTATTTCCACAGTTCAAGTAAATAAGTGTTAAATAATGTACTTGTGTGTATTTTTAACATTATTAATACATAATTATTTAAACGGGAATTAACGCGATGCCTGACGACGTTTTTCGTCGTTTCGATATTTAAATATAATTATTTCATTATATTTCTTACACTTTCTACACATTTGTAATACAATAAAAATAATAATTTAAATATTTTAGTAAATATCTACTAAAAATATGGAACTATTTTTTTTTTACATTTTACATTATTTTGCCTCTTTTGAGCCTCCTGCTATCCATCAATAAAGACATTGATATTTCTGGACACGAAAAGCATAAAGTCGGATCTGAAGATCCTCCCAAAATGACTTTTTTACATCACAATAATCAACTTTTTTCTCTTTCTAGTAAATTTATAAAATAAACATAAATACCAAACAATAGTACAATAGGAAGTCACTCAAGACAAATTTCTTTGAATCAAATTACCAATGAAACTATATAAATTATACCGGTACATGCAATACCCATAAAATACCGCGTTCATTATTGGATTTATGATTATCAACATTCGCAGACTCTTTTTACTCCCAAAGCTCCATTTTTATGTCTTTATTCCGTACCCACTTACTTCTGATTGGGTTAATGAAATCAAAAATTGTAAAAGACGTCCTTCAATATCTTAACGACCTACTCGTATCAATCGAAGGAGTAATGAAATAAAAAGAATTAGAGAATTGATGTTCTTGGAAGATCATAAATTTGTAAAATAAGAGCAGATGTTCGAATAATGTCCTTAAAAGTAATTAGGTACATAGATTTACTTGTAATTATGTTTTGGACTTTTCGTCTGCAAATCGATTTAGGTTAGGTAAATATATTTATTGCCACGGAAAGTTAGTGAAGCTATCAAGATCAACTGTCGCTCGGACATCAACAGAGATGGAGATTGGGGACTCCTTTCTAATTTTAGACCGGATTTAAATGCTGTACCACCACCGACGCTACATAACAGTGGTCTAATCCTGGACTGCGACTCAATCAGCTTAGAATAGACATTGCCTCCTATTGAACCAGGGCAATTATACCAAATTATATATACCAAATAATTATTACACCAAACGACACACTGTCCCAAAAACACTCGTCTATGCTTCCTTCTTCGATTGGCATCAGTTACATGTTTGAACCATAATAAGCATCAGGACACTTAAGTCCTTGATAAAGCCCTATTGGATCCAATCTAGTGGGGTTTCTATCAAGCCAAGTACAAGAAAAAGGAACTGGCGACGCAGCAGCCGTGTGTTAAATTACACCGGTCAATGTCAATATAACACGGCTCAGAGACACTTTTGACCGCTTAATAACTCATAATCTATTTTATGGTTTAAAATATTCTAAATCTTACATAAGATTTTAATAAATAATTTAAAGGAAACGAGGACAAAATAACAGTAACCCTATTATTTTGTTTTTTTTTTATTTTCATAAATAGTGCTGTCGGGCGTTTTTCTCTTACTTTATCATTATATACTGCACATAAGCAACCATGTAAATTTTCACTGTGACTTTTAGAGTCTTGACAGAATACATCAATACGATCTCAAATTACGTTTTTTTTTTAAATAAAGGTACCGATCGGACTACTGTTACACTAGAAGATAGAAAAGATGAGATCAAAATGTACGAAAGCGGGAGGTATATAAGTAGTTCAGAGGCGGTGTAGCGCATTTCCGAATTTCCCAATTATGAGCATTTCCCCTGGGGATATAGGAGGCGATGAAGGTAAAGAGGTATTTATTACAAATCTTTCTTTCAGCCTTTCTATTACTCCATCTCGGCTGAATGAAATTGTTTTCGATTTTCTTTACATGTTGACAAAATTTTCGCCATTCCTCTCCACCGATATGTGAAAAAAATTGATTAATCCAAATTATTTTAAAGGAGGAGGTTTGTTTCGTGTACTCATATTTTACCTCAAATTTCTGACAAATTTGAACCCATTTCTCTTCTCATTGGATTTTTTTTTATTGAAAAAAGATGTAATGTAGGATTTGGAGAAAAGAAAGACGTTAAAGAACGGAGTCGCAATCAGTGCCATAGTTTATTTATATATTTATTCTTTCTTGTACACTAAAAGTAGATTAATAAAAACAAGGAAATGGTATGTACAAAGGCGAGCTTAACCCAAACCTGAGTTTTCTTCCAGCAAACCTTAGAGTGAATAGAGGATAGCAGAAAAACTTAGAAGCAAAGTCGTGTGTACGTAGACTAATTAGAGATACCAATTAATAGATATAACTTATTTAAAATAAACATCATGTATACCGACACGTATACTCATTATTAAATTGAATACCTATACTTACACATATTTATAAAGTAATATATATTCTATATATAAATACATACAAATATATATACATACATTTACTAATACATATTATAAGTCTGATTTATTGTTGAGAGAGAAAATAATCCCTGGTTCTCCGCTTGAACACGCTTACAGAAGGGCTATCACGTATTGAATGCGGTAAGGCATTCCATAACCGGACACCAGAAACACTAAAAGTTGTAAAATAAATAATGTTTAATCCTTACTAATGTTTAGTTATCATTAACATTACAATTGTGACAGTAACTCTGTCTGCCTTTCTGTCAGTCTGTTACGCTTTCACGTCTTAACTACCCAACGGACTTTCATGAAATTTTGCGTACATGTTGTTAAGAATATAGAAAGGGACATAGGTACCTTTCATTCTGAAAATAAGTACTGTTCTCGAGGGATAACTGTATTGATTGACAAAATCTTCATTAACGTGAGCAAAGCCACGGGACATTTTTTATTTTTTCATTTTCTATGAATCTCTATATCTCTAATAATTGATAATTATAATCATATTTCATAATGTCTTAGCATCGTTTTATATGATCATTATATTACAACATGACAGCTATTTAATCAGATCCTTTTAAGCGTTCCTTATGATAGACATTTATAACTTATAAAATAAAATTAAAATGCCTTACCTTTTTACCAAACAGTGAATTGACGATATTAAAATTATAAAACAATTTTCTTTTCGGATGGAAAAGTTTAACGAGGAAATCTAATCCAAAAACTTTCTAAATAAAATGTTCCTTTAAGTTGATTTTAACAAATTATACTCCAATAACCTGGCCCGTCGCAATCAGGTACGCGAACAAACCAATCGACTTTAAAGATTTTGAGCAGGAACATAATTTCAAAGCAATTTATGTTTACAGCCTACTAGGTAATCTCCTTCTAATATTTGCTCTCTTAATAAAA
The DNA here is from genome assembly GCA_963859945.1 of Euplagia quadripunctaria. Lineage (NCBI taxonomy): Eukaryota > Metazoa > Arthropoda > Insecta > Lepidoptera > Erebidae > Euplagia > Euplagia quadripunctaria. The sequence goes on from OY982583.1 coordinate 7,458,216, forward strand.
TATCTCTCTACGAAGGAAATTTATGATCCAATAAACCTGTTAGTCGTCACATAACCAATTTAATCTGCCTGGCCTTTGATAGCTCAACGATTCGTAATAAAAACAGATTAATGTTTAGTGAAAAACTCTAGCGTTTTTCTATAGAAAGGTATTGTTCGTTGAAGTCATCTCGGGGGAACGATTTGGTGTGAAACGCAATAGAAATTTACATAAAGGATTTAGATAGAAAGACAAAGTAATTTTGGTTGGTTTTTCCTTATGGAGTGAGTTGAATTCCGATGGGAACGTCGTTAACGTTGACACCAGTACAACCTCGGTGAGTGGTATTATAAATAGCTGTGGCAGAAAACCAAGGATAATAAGTTTGTTAAACTTCAACGAAATAATGAATGCAAATACTTCAGTACATTGCTTTTGGATAAAAATAGTACTTTAGTCGTAGCAGAGGGATAGCCGTAATGATAGTAGTTAGTTTAGTTCTTTCTAGTTTAAGAATATCTGTATCTCATTCTTGATCCTTACCCATTCGTTCAATTTTTTTTTATTTTACCTAAATCACTTATCAATCATACTAAACTTTGAGTCAAAAAAACACATGTAAGGTGATATATTTTAACTTCGTATTGAAATTCTATTTACAATTTGTCACTTAATGTATACTCAGTAATTTGTATGGAATTCATTTTTGTATATTCTTTACTTCATTTCAGTCGAGTTTTCTTCATTACGACTGCCGTTCTATTCATATCTTCAAAGGTAGTTTTCCAATAATCTTTCTTCTTAAAGTATTTGCCAATATTGAGCAAATAACTCAGTAACAAATATCCCTTTGATTACGTTTATTATAAGGATATTGCTTACAAATTCCAACCCGATTTCGTTCTAACCTTGGATTAATTTTATGAGAAAATAATATCTATAATTTGTCGTGATGAAATAAGCAACATTATATTTAGGATATATTATGACGATATTGATATAAAATGTCTACATTTTATGTATTTTGGTGAGTTTAAATTTATTATCACACCATTATTACTGATCATAAAAATTAGAAGGCAAAAAAATTAAGATTTTATCAAAACATACACTAAAACGAATTCATAGAATTAATGTGAAAAGTCTCATGAAAAGAGATATCACAATATTCTGCATCAGATAAAAAGGTGGTGGAATTAGCAAGATAAATGACCAGTATTATGAAACCCTGTTTTGGCCCTTAAAATCAAATCCCTCCGGTGACCGCACGGCAACACCGCGACAAACTACCTAATTCAAAGTTACAAACATCCAAGCTGTGGCGTGTTGTGCTCCAAATTTGAATTTCAATGGCCTATCGAACCCCTGGACTAACAAAGGACACTCCAAAAGGCAATCAATGAACCAAAACAACCAATCTATAGATATTCTTATATTGATGAATATAAGCTGTTGTTCTTATAGTGATAATGCGGCCATCGTTTATGCTATGTCATTATGGATCGTGGGAATTCTTCTAGTCATACCTTTAATGTTTGGGGCGATTCATGTTATTAGTTTCTGTGTATACGAGCGTAAATAATACGTGGATGATAATACCTTTAATAGAATATAAAATGAAGGAATAGTATTAACATAAATGTTTATACTACTCAACTAAATTTATTTTTTTTTTTTCTTTTCCCTTAGGAGAGACGTTGCCACTTAGGTGAATGTTCGTCTGAGATCATAGTGACCTACAATTTGAGCCCGTCTACGCCGCTGTCTAGCCCCTTTGATTAGCACAAAGTGCAGTTGGGAATATTTACATAGCGAAATGAATCAGACGTCTATGTAGGTATACTTTCGGAGAAGTAATTGGTTCTAATAAATGTGTGTGTCTCTTCAAATCTGCAATCAAAAATACTTCAGTAAAAAATAGTTCACTCGCTTTTCAGGGTGTCTTTAAAAAAACACCCTAGGTTCAGCGTTCGGTTCTTGGATATGTGAATTTATTCCTTGAATTTGCGTCAATGTAGACCATCCGGTCAATATATAATACTGACTGGTAAATACAAATATACTGGCCCTTGGGGTTTCGAGAAAAAATTGTAATAAATAAACAAACGACATTGCAATGAAAGAGATGAGTAATCAGGTAACACTTCGATGAATTAATTGGTTTCTATAGCACCTTTTGTACTACAGCTTTTGTCGAATATTATCAAACAAATGCTAATTACATTGACAAACGAACGCACGGCCCACGTTATGGTAAGCGCCTATGAATACTGGTGTGGCTTGTGCATTGTCAGCCTAATTTCGCCTTCCATTGAAAACCGACGAATAGAAACTAGCAACTCTGTTTTTTTTTTACACTAATTCTGATATTTGAATTAAAACTAACCATTAGTATTGGCTTTAGTACAATTATTATGGGAAAGTTTTACTTAGAACTTCATAGTAAAAATGTGGGTCGGTAATAGATAAAGTTGTACTATTTCGGCATAGCTTGCGTACCTTTCAATAATATCAATTTTACCATTTTGCCTAATGAGGATTAAAAGTGTTCACAATAATCGCGTCTGCAATAAATATACTGTGTAAACATAGAATGTTACTATGCCGCACATACAGTATTTGAAAACGGTGTAATAAATATCTACGTCAATACCCTAAACATAAATTGTGTTAAAGATATAAGATAAGAAAAAAAATATATATACAAATACTAACTGTTACCGGCGACTGCGCACGCCGATCGGTATTTGTGTGTCCCCTTTTTACCCTTTAGGGACTAATTTCTTGAAAATTTTTTTTTAGCTGATACCTATTTCCTATGAGGATTCTATCGGATAAATAAAAGTTTGTGGCCTTTATACTTTCTGTAATTTTGTGATTAATTGTGATTATGTTATTAAGGAGATCTCTTTTTTCTTTTTTTTTTCTTTATTATTCGGGTTCCAAAGGTTTATTATAGTTAAAGAAATGGGTTAAATACTAGCAATAAATGGGAGTAGTTAAAATTTTCCAAAACTGTGTGTTCATGTGTAGCGCAACTTTATCTGAAAGTGTAGCGCCACTTCATGTAAAATGTATTACAAAGGAATTATTAAATGAATAAATCTTAGTCTTAAATTTTAATTCTTTTTAAAGTTAATGAAAATGAAATTATTGTTTATAATGGAATATATTAATAATTATGTTCTAACAAAATCACACACAGACACACACAAAAATAATATTCACAACTCAAGCTTAAGACTTACTAGAATAAATACCTTCTTGTTATATTTTATCTCAAATTGCAATATTAAATTAAGTATAACTCATTGAAAACTCATCTTATTATCAACTCATAAAATATATAAAATGAATTTGATGAAAATTTATAAACTTTATTAAATATTGCCCTCATTGGGTGAGCACCTTAAGAAAAGCTGATAATATGATAATAGAGCGATTCCGACGGCCCATAGTGAGGTCAGTGCCATACTGAGCGTATTTCTTCCCAAGTCTGTGGTTTGTGATAGATATAACTTCCTAGTTAGAAACATAAAGTTTATTCATTTCTAAAAATTCTGTTGTTAAATTCACAAAGGCAAATTTCTTGAATAATTAATAATTATTACAAGCCCCAAACAGACGATTTCCAACTTAATTAAAGTTTCTTATATTAGAGTCTTACCATTTTATTTCTACTTTCACCCAGTTTCTTAATTTGCGTGGTATAAATTACAAACTTTAGTTGATGTCAAGCTTTTGTGAGGTCAGATGCAGGCAGTCCGTGTAAGTACTGGCAATTAGTAGGCCAACCCCAGACACTTGGAATTGGTCCTAAATTGATACAGCTCTACTCAATTAATTCACTTGCAACCAGTGTTATTTGTAGTGGTTCTCCAAGTAGTTAACAACTGTTTACTCAATGAACAGCCTATATATCTACTTTAAAGAAAATATAATCCTACGTGTATTTGTATGTATGTAGGTCATTACTAATGAATTTCGATTAATTAGTTTCGTTGCTGAGACTTTGATGTTGTCCTTGCGTCACGTTTGTGGTCATCGTGAGAAATTACCTATGCTGGTAATAGATTTGATACAGAACAGAGTAATGAGTGTTGCTGTATTCGGTTTATGTAGATTTTGATGTATCTAATGGGCATGAGATATGTTACACATTTTTTTATTTATATTAAAAATACTTAAACAACGAATCATTCCAATCTATGTGTGAGAAATTTATGGTTCCCAAGAATTCCCTTTTCAGAGGGCATTTTCTGTCTGGCACAATGCATATTTTTTTATTACATTAAGTATGTAACTTATTTTATTGTTGATCAAAAACTGGTATTTATACCTATCATTTATTTGTATTGTGCTATGGAGAAATATAAATTTTTCTTTCTTTCTTTCTTTCTATGCACATAAATTAAAAAATCTTAATATTCGTATAAAAAGTACATGCTATAAAGCAACAGTATGCACGTACATTGTCTTACGTAGTCTATTAAATAAATTGATGACAGAATATCCTTAACTAGTGTCTTTCCCCTATTGTCATATTACTAAAAATGTAACAAAAAAAGTATAGAGGACTTTATAAGCAATACACTTAAATATCTTTAAACTTACCGCTGTTGTGATCATAACCAGTTGTCGAAAACACTGAATGCTCATAACTCACACCACAAATTTGTATCGTAGAGAAAACGTAGCAAAATGATTTGGCAAGCAACCAAACCTCTGTTACCTACAGGGTAGATTTGCCGTCTTTATTATAGACTCCGCTTCTTGTAACTGCTTACAGCCGTTTAAGGTGAATTGTAAGCACGGCAGTATATTGCTTTATTTGGTAGCGAAAAAGGTATTGTTGGGAAATTGGGAGGGATTTTATTTTTCCTTATTGTTTGTACCTAGACGAAGTCTACGCCGACAGACATAATTGCTTTTAAGTAAAGCATTGCGTAATCGTGTGTATGTCTATGTGAGGAGGTTTTATAATTGATTTGCGATCGCTGGTGACTTTAGCAGCATTTCTAGCAGTCATTTATCTGTAGAAATAGTAATTCCAGGACCCTCTTTTTACGAAAGGAATGGGTATCTTTGAAAGAAATACTCGGCGCTGCAGTTACCTGGAAGGAATGTAACGAGCAAACGAAAATACTGTTTATTTTGGAGTCGCCATTCTAACTACTACAATTACCATAAGACCATTATTTAGAAAAAATACGGGGTTAAGCTTTTTACCCCCTCCCATACCCTAGCAAAGCCACTATCACCCAAGGAAGCATCGAGTGAATAACATCATTTTGAGGTGAGTTACAAAACCCGTACAATGTTTTTATTAATTTATTATCAACTCCTGAAATCAACAATATTATTTTAAATCCATTATTTAGTGAAATTGATTTATAAAATAAACTATTGCGATATCATGGCTGATTATAAAATCCGCATTAACCGAAACTTATCAATCTGCGTAGAATTATGATTCAACCAAAGATTATGATTATGATCTGGAAACCTAAAACCTCTTTTAATTATTTCTCTTAATGGTAGTCCTGATTTACGATTCTATTTTTTCCATGATTTATGGACTTCCCAAGCGGTTTTCGTTGATAAATGGCTCGGTTCGTTAGTCAAGTTCTTTGCTAAAGCTCGCAACTTTGATAGTTAGGTGCGTAAAACCTGTTTTTCACTTAATAAATGCGAAGACAACACGATTGATAACAGAATATTTTTAGTGACCGTTCCAGAATGACCGTTAGCTTTGTTTTCTTCGTGGTTTTATAATGTGGTACCTGGGTTACCAACACTCGGGCGTTTGTTTTTTTGGAAAATAGCGCTACTGAGAATTTTGTTATAGATATACGTAATAGTATTTTGTCCGACCCGGGAAGTGAACACATGATTGGTTCCAACTGTAAAAGCAAATTTATGCCATAGGGTGAAAAAGGCATATTAGAATCATATAATGGTAAAATTTTTACGTTAAATGAAGCTTGCTTTAAATAAATTCTAATATCCTGACAAGACAATATACAGCACTTTAAACTCCGTAATAATGTTGGGTTCGATCCTTATGTACACACAGAAATTAGGTACATCAATTAATATTAAGGCTGAACCCCTATCACGACCCACGTCAAAATCATTGTTAACCGGCGATATATTAGTTTTTGTTTCACTTACTACAAAAGCGAATAGGTGAAGGAATGTGAAACAGTATTCAATTATTAGTTATTATATGGTTATTGAACATAAATTTCTGTACAAAATATAGAAAAAACCACAATGTTCTAATAGACTTTTAAACTTATATTTTTAAGCATGCATATGTGGAAAAGTATCATGTTCATACTATCATACTCTACCTACACTCTCCCTTAAACACACACCCATACACACGCATGCAGACACCCAGGGAGAAGGACACCATCTTGAATATTATGTTAAGTAAATTCTAATTCTAATTTTAAATTTAAACGCTAAATGTGCTCCAAAGTCGAGGTGTAGGCGTTGTTATCTGAAATACCAGTTCCAAGCCTAGTTCACCAACAGATGTTAATACTGAACACAAATTGGTTAAATTTATTATAATATTAGCAACCACTAACTTTGTGCAAACATGTATAAGTTTTCTTGTTTATTTTTAAAAGTTTTAAAGTTTTTTTTTTTTTAAGGCATTTCCCGCATTAGGAATTACTCCTGTGTCACGGAGGACTTTACAAACATAGAAACAACGGACACAAAGAACACCCAGACTCAGGTGGGAATCGAACCCACGACCTATAAGCATAGCGGTCAGGGTCACTAACCACTAGACCAACAGGCCAGTCATTCAGGCTAGCTTAACCGATAACAGCTTATGGTCAGACCTGATATTTTTTCTAAGTTACTAAATTATGACTATGACTAATATGACACTATTATACTATCTCACAGTGGCTTCAACTCATTAATTTGATTTCCATTTTCATTGTTACTCCTATCACACTTTATTTCATTTCAGAGTTTGTGAAAAGGATTCTTTGAGAGCGCTGGTTTCTACTTAAATTTTATTCTACAACGAATATAACAATTCCCCAAAACTCTTTTAGTCATATATTTCTCTTTTATGTATATTGTTAGTTGTATAAACATATATGTATATGTAAGATGTGTACCTATGTGTTTTCCATTTTTTCTTGACATAAAACTAAGTCTTACTAACAACTACCAAACTATATTCATCAACAAAACTTTATCAGGCCTTGACTAAATAAAGTTTTCAGTGTAAAACTCTAAACTCGATACGGTTTAAGTAATTACTGTGTTTGTATTGTAAGTAAGTCGAGAAAGCAATTCTCATATGAAGAGGAGCTTAAATTAAACTCAGTACAGTTTTTTTAGCACATTAATTAAATTTCACACGTACGATTTTTTTTTATGGTATAGGGGGCAAACGAGCAGACGGGTCACCTGATGGTAAATGACTACCGCCGCCCATGGGCACTTGTAACTCGAGAGTCACAAGTGCGTTGCCGCCCTTTACGGTGGGAGTAGGAGAAGAGGGGGAGAGGGGGAAGAGGGGATAAAGGGAGGAGAGGAAGGACGGGAATAGGAGAGAGGGAAGGCTTAGGGCCTCCGGTAACCTCACTCACGCGGCGAAATGCAATGCAAGCATTGCTTCACTGCCGGTTTTCTGTGAGGCCGTGGTATCGAACGGAGTCGAGTCGGCCCATACGTGCCGAAGCATGGCTCTCCCACGTAACTACGTACGTAATACTACGTAAATAACTAAATTGTTACAATTAGAGAAGTTTCTTTAAAGCAATAGAAATTGGCCTTTTCATAAAAAGATAAATTATCATGAGATTGCCGTGTGTACATTTCTAAAGAGGGGGCCTATGTAATCAAATCATAAATCCTATTAGACTATTGTTATTGTTTTCTTTTGATACTTTTGGTGGAAGAACATATAAATCATGTTGATTTATGTAATTAATTCTATGCTATGAATAAATGAGCTCTTGAACTTTGAATTTCATTCTTACTCAATTACAACCAAACAAAATGAGTCGAAAATAACAAACTATAAGAAAACATTATATTATTACTTGATGAATTATAAGATTTTCTACTGTTCATAGGATATAAAGGTCAAATAACAAAATATTACTACGCAGAATATACTATGACTATTTATAATCGTATCTCTTAAGATACCTAGTTACTTTGACCACTACTTAAGTCCAAAGTACCCTAAGTTCAGTACCCCACCCACGAATTTCTACTTAGAGAAACTATCCCAATTTTTAATTCATCAAAATTATTTGATATTTATTTGCATAAGAAACTTTATTATAAACTAGCTGACCCGCGCAACTTCGTCCGCGTTTGTAAATTTTAAATGAAGAACCGCTCCACCGATTTTGTGCCAACTTCACATAAACCATCTACTAAATAGTCCGAACAAAGCCTAAACATTTGGTTTGGATAGGTGAGCCCGTTCTTGAGTTATAAAATTACAACGAGAAGTGGCATTGATTTTTATATATATTGATAAAACTGTTTATGGAAAAAAAAAATTGTAAGTAGTAATTTCATACCTTATTCATATATTCCATATGCATGCTTGCGGATTCTCTCGCTAGGCTACGGTAACCACTTGTAACTGGGCTGTATGCTTGTTTGCCACAGACCTGGTATAAAAAACCTAGCTACAATATTAGCTCCATACCATCAATTTACCCTACTCTTAGGTATAGGCAGTACCTATTTCGAAAGTTAAATTATTTGTAGATGAAAGTAGTTCAACAAAAAAAATTGTATATGTTATCAGTGATTATTGGTACGTGTCAGAATACCATTTCCAATAAGAAGATGATCTTCATTGGCCGTGTCATATAATACATGTTACCGTAAGTCGGTGTGACGTCACTCGAATATTTACTGTTTTCAATTGTAATAACTCGCACTTCCTTGAAAGTTATGGGACTGTCTTCTGAGATACGACCTAGTCACGACACTATTAAACATCCAAGTTTACTACAGTTTTTATGACATAAATGGGGCAGTGGCGGAGATTCTCTTTTATATTAGGCTTAAGTTATATTAGAACTCCAAAAAATATATATTGCGTACCTTACTACAGTCTCATAATGAGACATCCTTATCTAGAAAACGCTATGGAAAAAACACTGAACAACTCTTTTGATGCGTTTGGTGTTTTTCTTTTGATAATTGTTGCTTAACAAAGCTTGTTGGGACAAAAAAATTTGTTGGGACCACCCATAAATGTGACCAATACCGGGTATGTTCTTGAGCTGTACTAGTACTGTACTTGAGCAGGTTTGCAGGACTACTTTAACGGGATAGAGTCAACTGTGCGCTGACGTCCTGTGTGTCATTATAAACACGATTGAAATCCATCAAATTGATGTTGAAATAGTGGCTGAAAGCGTAATGTGTCTAGTTCCATTCGGTTTGACTCCAATACAAGTACTTGGTATGAAAGAAATCCTTCTTTCACCACAAAGTACTTGTATACCTACTATTTTAACCATCATTATTTAAAAATAAAACCGACTTCAAAAAAAGCAATTCCATAAAAGACTTATATGGTTTTCTCATGGATGCCATTGTCAGAACTGAACCAAATTGAAATGGTACCACACAAGAAAAACCAGCTTTCAAAAAAAAAAAACATCAAAATCGGTTTTGCCCAGTCCAAAGTAGTAGACGTAACAAACATAAAAAAAAATACAGTCGAATTGAGAACCTCCTCCTTTTTTGAAGTCGGTTAAAAATGGAAACGGTTTACACGGCTAGGCTATGGAGGGCTGGTTACTTAAGGTAGGTAGATTTATGTTATACATCAACGATTTTCCAGAATTTATAAACCGCAACTATATCCTATTTGCAGATACAATGTTAATAATTAAAATAATAACAAAAAAAATAGATTCAGAAGTTAATATTGCTATGGAACAATCTATACATTGCTAAAACAAAATAATCTACAAATAAATATTAATAAAAGTAATTTAACCCAATTCCAAACATACAAAGCACACACACCAAAATTGGAAATACACTACAAAAATCACACCGTAAATTATATTGACGAAACTGTATTTTTAGGTAGAACTGTTATAAATTGTAACTGGAAGCCATATACATAACATATCAAAACACAAAAAGTGACTCAAACTAGCTCAAATTAAATTTTAATCTTCTTCATCTTCCAGATGATCTCAAAAACTTACCACTACTACGTACTATTTCGCACAAAATTATTCAAAATACTGCACAATAAAATCTATTATGACATCAATGACTACTTATAGGACAAAATAATAAATAATTTCATTTCATAATTGTGACATTTCCACTTCCAATAATTTGGCATTTTAATTATCAGTATTTTTATAATTTTTCACGATCGAATATTATGCTTCGTTTTAATTATAAATCAATAATGTACTTTATTATATAATGTAAATAGACTGTATCCACCTAAAATTTAAATTGCATGTTTTATAAATATCGAAATGTTATCGTTATAGTATATACCTATTTGCACGCTGAAAATGGTAGAATATGCTATAATAAAACAATGTAAGAAACTGTATTCACCATATTCTTGGAAATAAAGATATTGTTATTAATAATATTTGTTGTTATTGTAAAACTAAATAAAGAGCCTGTGGTGTGGCAGCAGTCACACGAACCAAGAAGTAAATAATTGCCTTTACCATGGGTTGTAATTTTGTTCGTGCCTGCAAATGGTTCTGACTGTCCCGAATACTAAAGACCTCAATATCGGTACTAACATGTACGTGCTATTATCTTTCCCGTCTATTCTTATTGCCTTAAATATCTTTATGATCTCTCTTTATGAACAGAATTAAGGTCACGTGAAAATAGCTAGGTTTTCTATGTTATACTAGAGACTGTTGTAGATTTTGATAAACCAAAAAAGGAAGTTGCCGATGTGCTATGAATTAATTGTCATTCTTTGATACCTGAAAGTATCTTTTGGACTCCGCTACTCTCTTTAAAAGTATTCGAAGTCAATATCCAGTATATTGACCTCGAATATTTTTTTCAGAGTCTATGATACTTTACCATTTCCCTCAAAGAGCCGCCACGCAAGGTCACAAGGATTGAATTAAAATGAATGAGTACTAAAATGTTTAAATACATTATATATTGCTTGTATTTAATAATTATAGATGTTAAAGATGTAATTAATGATTGATGATGATGGCTCTGACAATGAATGCAAATAATTACTTTATGAATTGTAGTTGAATAATGCTAAACAAGTAAACTAAACTAGTAGGTGAGAAAAAAATAGCGTTGACAAGGGTATAATCTAGAACTTTTTTGTAGTTATTTTGCTGAAATTTAAGTACATGAAAGCTAAATACTAAAGTATTATATACTCTAGTGTGTACCAACACTTACAACTATAAATAACTACTTGGTAATTTTATTATTCTTTATCTGTAAGAGTTATATAAGTATTACGACCAAGGTTTCAAGAATAACAATTTATATCTTTATAAGAGCCTATAATATGTTGGCAGCTTTTATATCTTACTGCATCTTCTTGCATTTAAGCCAAAACTTTATGTGTATGATATGTCATCGAATTAACTTTATTGTGTTCCGGGCCTTGTACGGGTGCTTGGCTAGAGTGTCATTTCCTAAACAAGTGTGTGTTAATTTTGCTTGTGTAAATAACTAATATTCCAGGGCACCCCTCCAACAAAGCTAAATGTTTCTTCAAGGTGTTCATTACACGGTGGGTTTTACCACAATCAAGACTGTGACTGGCGTCTACTACCTAGGTTGTTCCGAAAATTGTTTGCTACAAAATAAATATAATCTATTTTTTCTAGAAACTATTTTGTATTGACGGCTAATTTCAATACAAATCTCTTTGCTGAAAATCATTGGCCACCTATGTGTGCTTCTTTATTTAAATATTTTTAAAAAGTAAATCTGTTACTCTTTTGTTTGCAACGTCTCGCGGGAAGCTTTTCGTGCTATGATTTTTTATGATTATAAACGAGGGTTAACCTTCAAGGAATCTCACAAAAAATTACAAGCTGCATTTAGGTAGTCTGCTCCTGCATTAGGAACTGTTAGTTATTGGTTTTGTGAATTTAGACGTGGGCGAGAGAATCTAAACGATAACCCCAGACCCGGCCTACCTACAACTGCAGTTAACTCATGAAAATGTCATCCGGGTAGAGTGGCTATTGCGGGATAATAGACACATTACACATCGAGAGATTCAGGCTGAACTGAAGATTGGATCAAAGGTAGTTTCCACCATCCTGCATAAACACCTTAAAATTAGGAAGTTTGCTTTGCTATGGATATCTCATTATCTAACCAAAGAGTACAAATCCTGTCGTGTCGGTTGGTGCAAAAGCTGGAAAAGTTCGAAGGCGGAATATCCTTACAACTGATGAAACTTTGATCTATAGCTACGATCCTCTCACGAAGGAACAATCCACGCAATGGGTGTTTAAAGAAGATGAGTTGCCCACAAAAGTTGTTCGCGATCGGAGCGTTAATAAAAAAATGATAGCGGTTTTTTTCGACGCAGTGGACCAGTAGCCGTAGAACAGTTACTAGTGAATGGTATTGGGAAGTTTGTCTGCTTCAAGCTTTCGGGGAGTTAAATAGGAAGCGACCAAGGAGCGATGTCCGTGGCATTCTTTTTCACCAAGATAACGCGCTCGCTCACACGGCTGCTAGAACCATGGACTATTTGAATACTTCGGGGGTACAAATATTACCCCCATCCTCCGTACAGCCTAGATTTAGCTCCATGCGATTTTTTTTCGCGCGGTAAGAAAAAATGCTTCGTGGGCGAAAATTTAACACTGTAGGTGAGGCCATCGAGGCCAAGATACACTTTTTAAACCACCATGCCGAATGCATAAGTGCATTGGACTGCAACCGCAGGGGAATATTTTGAAAAGCTATAAATAAACTTTTGTCACATTCCAACTATTTTTCATTTCACTAACAATTTTTGGAACAACCCGCAGTGATTGACGTTTGCAAGATATTGATTTTCCAAAATCTGGATAGTTTGTGTTTACATCGTGCCAACCACCAGTCATGTCTTTGGGAAGTGAGTGACGCTTGCATGAATATGTAATGGACGCCTTTTTGGTCGGAAGTGTACTGGGAGTACAACAACTTCGCATTGCAAGTTTCACACCTTATAACGCTATCTCTCTTAGTACATTGTAGTATAAATACGTCTTCAGATTGCCTAACCCAGAAACCAATCCCAAAGTTAATTTGCTCCAAAAGGATTACACCAAAAAAATATGACTACACTGTGTTAATATCATCTGTTCACGAAACTTGGCTAGAAGCTTGCCCCACTTGGCAGCCGCTGTGAGCTCATGTTTCCCTTTTATATTTACTACCATCTAAAAGCTATCGCCTTGGTTTGCGCCTGGTGGTCTTGCAGCATGGCACAGCAGTTGGCTTCATTTTTTTTAAATCAACATTTGAAGTAATTAAGATAACTTAGACTAGACTTCAATTATTTGTTCTTGATTCACGTTAGGCTTATGTGGAATGTTAAAATGAGGTAGAATATGAAATAATAAATAAGTTATGCAAACTAGTGATTCAGTTCATATCTTTTCATTTCATTTTTCATACCGAAATACGGATATATCGTTTCAGCAACTCTTCACCTCAAGCTTTATTTAATAATTCCTACTACCTAACTTAAGTTTACCTTATTATTATAATTAACTTAAGTCAATGTAGTGCACAGAAACCGAGTACGTAAAAATAATATTGTGCTACAAAGGCTACAAATAATATTAACTTTATTAAAATACAACCATTTAATTTTGATCGGTTCAATTACCACCGGTAGTAGTACAATACGAGTATGGAACTGAATTGAATTTGTTTTTAATTTCTTTTGCAAGGAAATTCTTTGTATCACTACAGAGTCTGTAAATATGCCGGTAAATAGTGATAAACTATTACGTATTACAAAAATATATCGTAATCGAGCGATCTTTGAAACGTAATCTAAGATTGTTTAAACTTATTGACTTGATCTTTAAAAGCAAATAGGAAAGTAAATGAAGATGTATTGAAGCTATGATCGGATATATCATTTGTAAAATGTACAGTTAGCGCCTTAGCAATAAAATGGGCAACTTATATACTTCCAAGACAGAGTAATTTAATAAAGTTGGGTTAGTAACGCGGGTTTTGTTCCACTTACACCTCCCTAAGTGATAGATACTAGCGAGTTTGAAATCTTTATTAGGTATTATTAAGTATTAATGTTAAAATTCAAACCAAAAAAAAATACATGTAAATAATAAATTAAAATATTCATGTTTCAAAACTTTTCAAAATCAGAAGCTAAATTTCAAAGCTGACTTTTCTTTTAAGACCTTTCCTTGAAATAGAAAGTTCTTAAGATAAAGTTCCGAGCAAGTTCAAGTAAGTTTAATTTTCACTTTATATGTTATCTTAGCGAAATTTCTAACTAAGGTACACAAAAAATAAAGCAAGTCTTTGATCACTTACCAAACCTACAATATGTTAGTACCATCTACTTAGGATAAAACTAATAAATTTAAACAAAAGCCTATTCTGCTAACCCAAACTTATACCAAGAAACTATAAAGCAATAATTTAAACAAGCAATTAACCAAGACGTACACAAATTTGTTTAGGGAATGACACTCTAGCCAAGCGCCCGTACAAGTCCCGGAACACATTAAAGTTAATTCGATGATATATCATACACATAAAGTTTTGGCTTAAATTCAAGATTCAGTAAGAAATGAAAGCTGCCAACAAATATTATAGGCTCTTATAAAGTTTTAAATTGTTAATTTCTTGAAACATTATACATAACTTTTACAGAAAAGGAATAATTATCAAGTAGATATAGTTGAAAGGTTTGGTATGCTCTAGAGGGTCTATTTTGTATTCAGCTTTCAACCACTTACATTCCAACAAGCTAAACACAAAAAAAAACAAAACCCTCAGAAAATACCCTTATCAACACTTTTTTTTTTAAACTCACCTATTTACTTTTTAACTAGAAAAATGTAATGCTAATACCATCTGATTCTATAATCGATACCTAGCTGCTATGATGTGATGACTGATTAATTTCGACATGATTAAAATTTTTGTTACTGATTATGTCAAGATTCTTCGACAAAAATATTGCATTACAAAATGGAACTTATTAAATACAATAATTAATCACCAGTATGTATGTAATGTTGAGTTTAGTGAAAAATATAATTCTGGAACCTAATCTAAACAAGATACTCAGAACTTTTTTCGCACCTAATATAAGATTGTGGAGGCAAAACACAGTGTTATTGTAATACTCTTGGGACTAATACATTAAGAGGATGATTGATTACACTTTTGTGTTTAGAATTATTAACGTGTTGTTTTTATCATATAACGTGTTAGAGAAAAGTGTACTCGGGTTTTTGGATTGTTATGTATTGTATAGCTGATAAATATTTGAGTCAGTAATAATGGATAAAAAAATAAAAAAAATATTTCTCTTCAAAATATATTTTTTTCGTCTTTAAGAAACCTCGACTGTCGCATGATCCCGGGATATGAGTCAACCCATGACTAAAGACTCGGGACACGACACAACCCAAAATCCCGGTACATCGCGATACTTGGAGACTTCTCAGAATACAATTATGATGTAGCAAGAAAAACTAAAACATTTTTAGTAAAAGCATAATATTACCTACTAATTTAAGTAATCATAAAAAAATGATTGACCATAAAATCAAATCCTAATTAATAGTATTAATGTTAGAAACATTCTCACAACCACTGACATAAAATATGAAAAACACTAACTACAGTAACTGCCAAGTTGTTCGTACCACTCTTCGCACTCAAGACAACAGTTCTCGTCGTATTCCTACCCTTTTATAATCCCACAAATTTATCAATCGACCAATAGCATTGCGTTACCGGTATAACCAGTCAAAATAATGTCTATTAACTTATTCTTATTAAATAGTGAACTGTGTTATCATCTATTATAGTTTGTCCCTAATTTTAATAAAATAAATTAGAGTTTTTGATGTGGCGACGACATTAATGATTATAGTCTTAACAATACTTGGGTAAATCATATGAGCATAGATCCAGTTTTTGAAAGCAATTATGAGTATTATGTCGGTATTAAGTAGTTATTTATTTAGCTGATATGTGGCAAAATAGCGGAATACATATTTTTTTACAACTCCCTCAATATGGGGATCAAATGAAAGGCCTTGACTAGTAGAATACTATACACTATGATAAATTTCAAATCCAAGATGGCCGTTCATACTATTTTTATTATTTTGATTAGGGGTTTTTAAAATTTTTAATTTATAGTTATAAGTTCGAGTCACCAAAGTCTGGAATGCACAGCCTGCGTCCAGTTTTTCAGATAATTATAATTCTGGAACATTCAAGAATAAAGTGAATAATTTTAAAACATCTTTGTTATTCATCGTCATTTTCCATCACAGTGTCACAGTTGAGTTAGAAGACAAACGCCTAATCCATTATCATTAAACTAAAATTTAGTTAATATTTTTAGTTTTATTTTCGTTTACATTATTCAAGAATTCCACTATACGACGAAGCGTGGCTACACATTTCTGTAAATGTATATTAATTGAACAAAAAACTTTTATCAAAAAATTTAACCGACGAAAGAACTGAAAAGCGAATAATAAACTTGTAAGCCTAACTAAGCTCCTATACTAATAAATACCTAAATAATTATGAGTTTTCGCCAAACATAGAAACATCCAATAAAAAGAATTATCGAAATCGGACTATCCTGTAAAAAGTTATACGTGGTCATGCATAAAAAAATAAAAACAAATATATGGGTTGACTTAACAACCTCCTCCTTGTTTTCGTTATTTAAAAAAGATGTTGTATCTGTAATAATCTTTTTTTTTTTCAGGTATTTACAGCAATTAATCTTCAGAGTTCCGTAATTACTCTACAATTGTGGTATGTATTTTAGAAAGCTGCAGTAGAACAGCCTTTAGATAGGAATTGTAAACAATATGTGAAATAAAAAAGTATTGTAAATATATTTGATCATTTTATAAAATTTACTAACTTCCAATGTAAAATTAATTTACTGGTCTCGTTGTTTTACAAAGTGCCTTTGTACACACACGCAGTAGTGCTAACGAAGCAGTTTATAGTATGTATGCGCGCGTTCGCAAGGCATTTCAGTTGCCCCTTGAACGCGGTACTACGCGCTAGTGTGTTCCTTGCCTTACCTCTCTCGACTTATTAACTGTGTAACCAAATTAAAACCTTCTGATAAATATAACAATGAACTTTACAACGTGTATTATTCAACTGATACCAACCAACTGAAAGACCTCATAGATTCCCTAAACCTTCTTGTATTAGAAATATACTTAGAGCAGTTATCACGAACATTTTAGGTTAGGTATAGATTATTAAATTATACGCCTTCAATACTATAGTAGTACTACACACCATAATTTCTAATGCTACTAATGCATATTATAAGTAAGGGAGTAAGTAAATCTTTAAGTAACTTTGAATAGGCTCTCTAGGTACACTGAAAAAGATGAATGAGCACAGCCAAGCACAGCAGTTGAAAGTTACACATTACTATTTTCTATTCATCATCATCATTTCTCAATTAATTTCCGTTCACATAACGAGTAAGTTCCTATTTCACGGCGATTATTTCTACATTGGTTGTATCATATTTTGATTTAATTTTACGTTTAATTATGTACTTTAACTAAATGGAATGCCAAATAATCACAGTTCACATTTCCTTAACAATGACTAAGGAAATGTGTATGATTATTTATAATCATAGTTATGTTTTATTAAATGAAACCTGTACTAATAATTTAACAATGTAATATAATCTATTAAATTCGCTCCAGTTCTGTTAATAGTCTGAGCCTTGAAACCAAATATACCAGACCTTTATATTAAAAGTAAAACAGTCATATTAACCGCATACGCTTTCTCTTACTCTTTCCACCATACACCATCAGTAAGTTTGTTTAGGATGTCCGCTTCTAACGGGTCTCAGAACTAAATTTCATTTTATATGATTCTACTTAAAGCCTTTTTGCTCCAGCATTCGCATGAAAAGGACCTGTAAGGTGCACTGTTTTAATAGCTCAATTTAATGTAGAATTGGGTAAACTTATTTTATTTTTTGTGGTAAAATTGTGTTTCTTCGGGCCACGAGCCATGTTTTCTTTGTAAATGTTTAATGTTTCTTTTTACCAAGTCAGTCCTAATTTTGTTTAATTAGTATTACACCACGCTGGCTCTTGTTTAGGTAAGAAGTCTGACAGCCGTAAACTATAAGATAAAAATAACGTAAATATCTTTACGTACTGGCACTGTCAAACTCTAAAATAATATTATTAAAATAGGAATTTAGTTTTTAATACATAACATATATGAGCTCTCAAATCCTTTTACAGTGGTGTTCACAAAAATTTTGCGAGGAAACATAAACATAAAATTGGTGAAAGGTAATATTTAAAATAACAGCCAACTATCAACTACATCCCTCACATCAATCGTTATACCAACTACAGTTAATAGGTACTAGGTACTACATCGTTTATCTTAGACGTTCAAACTTAACCAGAACAATCCATATCGTGATTGCAATAGTTCCCAACTTGTTTCACTTAAACAAAACAGTGATATTGAAACTTACACAATTATTCACTACGACACTGTCGAGAACTGGGCCGTCGGAGATATGAGAGCACAATTTAACTTGTAAAGGATTAATGCTGAACATAGGATAGATAACATGACTTGTAAACGCGAATCGTAACAAGCCTCATGTAACTTTGTGGTATTGTCATTTTAATGACACCGGCCTCTGTTTCAAAGTAAATATCTACGCGAGATAACGTTGAATTAATTTTGAACGTTTTCAGTTTTGATTATATTATTGTAGATTGTAATGGAATATGTTCGGTACTGATGTTCGAGACAAAGGGTTTGTATATTCAAGAGGCTGTATAAGCTTATATTGATGATTGAGGATATGAGCCTATGTATTATTGTTCGTGCTTACTGCCTCGTTGGTTTGTTAGCGCATATATTTGCATGCGATGTGAGGTGCGGCCTACCCGCGTTTCTCTGGTCGAATAATTTGCTACTGACTTTTTAGAAATTTTATTTTTATTGAAATTCTCAGGACTGAGATATATACATAACGAGGAATACGATAAGTTAGCGGCTGAGCGGTCATCAGTAGGGATCTCTAGTAGAGGGTTCATGGCGTAGATTTCAAAGCATAACTACAATTTTCATAAACAATTTTATTTTTCACTTTATCTGAGTGAGTGAACCATTGGTCCCGTTTGGTGGGTCCGAACTACTCAATGGTTTCTAAAAGTGTGCCCCTCAATGTCCATCTGAACTCAAGACGTCGTCGTCCAAGCGATTCCGCTGCTTACAATATAATCAATCGACTGTCTTATTCTTAGTTAGATGTGTGAGAGATATACAGGTGGGAATATAATATCCCATTAATAACATAATATAACTCAAGTCTCGTGACTCGCAACGCAGTTCTTTTACCGCAAAAAGTTGTGAGATCCAACTGTTACCTAATTAGTTGACCAACAACATTTTATAGTGACCGTCAATAACAACCAGTGGTTGTGTGTATATTTTTATATTCGGCTGGCATTTATTATGTAGAATTGTAAATTGTCTTGTGTATATGACAGAGTGTGTTATCAGCTTATTGTCACCTATGATTTTTTTTTTTCCTATGCATCTGCCATGTCCCTCACTGAATCAGCCAAAGGTTGACTAGTAGATAATGCCATGTGGCATTAAGACCGCCCCGTGCAATGTAAAATGCAGAAAAGTATTCAATAAAATAAAAAATAAAAATAAACATCTTTATTTCTTTAATATTTTTTTTTAAGAATAATTTTAAATCGCCTTTCTTTTTAACCAAGAATTATAGATCAACACACAATGTGACGGCAACCATACGTTGCTTTGTTAAAAGTAAAATTATTAAAACAATGGATGAAAACAGATGCCTAATAAGGTGCCATATCACACAGTAGGAACTTTTATTATGTACGAGTATATATAAGCAAAATAATAAAGCACATAAACTTTTTATGGCTGTGTGAAAATCTTATATATTCTTTTATTAACATTCAACCTTGAAGTATTTTACATTAGGCTCGTCTCACAATACTGCGCAGCGTGTTTGTCAACGTCTTCTGTTCTTTATGTTTAATATATACGCAATTCTAGTGCATGAAGGGTGTTAGTAGTACACACACTGTCTTTTCTCTATCTAACATTAAAATGTCATTGGTTGAACTATAAAAGTACTTTTTTGGGTTTATGATTGTTTTCTAGGCAAATTTATCATTATCTCGATGGTGAAAGATCTTTTTTGTGATAATATGTCGCTCAATGTTTTCAATAATTTTCTAAATTTTTGTCGCATTTTTACAATGCCATTTTCGTTTTATAAAATAAACCTAACACTTGATTATAATATATACAGTAACCGGATAGGTTTCAGTTTATTAATAATACTACATACACGCCCAGAAACTCATAGAACCAAAATAACCCTTCTTCGCATTTCGTCCGCCCCTCACAGGCGTTTCCCACCAAATCGGTAATAAGCAGCTTTATGCGTTATACTATGCGTTGTATTGTGCCCTGTCTTTTAGGTTAAATTTTTCATTCAGCAAAGTTTCTGAAGTATACGTTTGTATATTTTGAGCTGCAACTCAATTTCGAATAACAATTCCAATGTGTGGTGTTATGCGTCGCGTCGGACATTGTTTAGTCGGTTCGGTTTTTTACTCACCGACGTTCAAAAAGTCTACGTATGTACATACATTTGCATGTTTTGCAGCTTCCAAGAGCAGTTATTAGTTACACTTATAAATGATTCAAAACAGATTCTTAACAGTAATAATATCAATGTATCTTACTATCAGTGAAAATAAAATGTTACTCAGAGAACAAATAGTTTTATTCGCCCACATACAGCGACAATATACATCACTACCGCGGTCATTTCGGCGTGTTACTGCGAGTTCTCTAAATAAATTACGTCAAGCTACAAAACAAGCACATATAACAAAGGACTCGCTGCAAAACAAGACTTTTCGAGGAAAAATAACATTTTTGTTTTGACGACATCCCCTCAATTTATACTAGGAGTGGCTCCGACAATGTTTGTTAGGAGCGCTCGTGATTGCGGTAATCTTTTAATTAAAGTTGAAGTTTTGAAAGGGACTTTTTGTTTCGTTTCATCTAATGACCTGAATAGTTGTCGAATGAATGTTATTTGAATAATAAGGTGGAAAAATAAAATTATAAATCTTACTTAAAGGAAAATATCACGTCAAGATTGTCTGATTAGACTTTGTACTGAAGAGCGCTTATCCCTTTTTGATCATTATTTTGTGTTCTTTTTATGAATTTTGCGAGGCAATTGTAAAAAAAGCAATGTTTTTTAAATATAAAAAGTACGATCATACTTTCATGTGCAGGCTCAAATTTTGCAATATTTTTTTAATTAATACGAATAACACAGGCTTTTAAAAATATTTATTCCTATTGTGTTTTATGAATACAAGCACAACAAGACAAAAATGTGTTTTGTTTTGTGAATTAGATCGTAAGTAAAAGAAGTTATAACAGAAACCCTGGAATCTATTAAGGGAAACAGTCTTGTCATATAGGTCAACAAAACTCATGAAAAAGACCAAAAAAGTATCAATGGTTCACAACGCATACAGAGCTAAAATGCAGTAAATATAAACTGCTACACGACAAATCTTGTTCGATTTTAGCCAACAGATCTTTTTTCATGTGATCGTTTTAATAAGTTACTTAAAAAAATATCATGCTCTTTCAACAATTAGTGCTTGGCTCTGGGTACTTTTAGCGAAAAATTGAGGTGCATTTAAACTATGAAGACTGTTGTGTGCCTTCCTAATTCTGTGTATACTTTGTAAAAGTCGACTTTGAGATCAATATGACGAGACAGTTTCATACAAATGTACTTTGATACATGCTGAAAAGCATCGTAGGTTACTAGCTACCACGACGCGATTAGCGTGAAATACGCATTCAAGTGCACCCTTACAAGTCAAACTCATAACGTGTACTTTATGTGACGTTGACGTTTTATAATATTCGAAATTTAAATTAAAAAATGCAATTTAAACCAAAAGATTCACTGGTCAACACTGAAAAATTTGCCAGAGTATTTTTATTTGTTTTCAGTAAAATTAAGTGTGCTGATTACGAAAATCCTACTGGTTTCTTTCTAGCAGCTCTAGTTTTAGTTTTACACGCAGGTTAAAAGTTATTACAAAAATATTATTTTTTACTTACTTTATTTGAAACAGTTACTGGGGTTGAGGTAAAAAATGTTTTTTCGTTCGGTCGTTAACTAATTGGAAATAGTTTTCTGATTTATGATTGCCAAGAAAATTTTGAATCACTAAAACGAAACATTTCCAGGTTCCCTTTTCAAGTTCGTTCATAGATTCGACAAAAGACAAAATTCTGCTATCAACTTTTCATTGCTCAGTCTAGTAAATTTTTTTGACAGACTAGCAAAACATTTGTCATCTTTATAAAGGGCTTTAACAAACTGCTTAATAACAAGTTTTATATGAAGTGGTGGCAATATAATTCGGTCTTGATTAACCAAAGGTGGATTTATTACATTTTGATTACCAACTATTACTGACTCCCTCAGTTGCCATACTTTTTGAGTCCAATGGTTGTTTTTGTCGTGGCTGTCCCATAAAACATGTTGATAATGTCAATGGTACTGGCACTGATGACTGATCAGAGTGTGTAACTGTGTCCACTTATCCTGATTTGCAGAGTTTATTCCCGTCATGTTTACCAAAAATAACAATCATCATGATGATTACGAGGTTCCCACGAAATCATAGATGTCTTGAACTTAAGAGCAGATCTTTTTCCACCTGACCATTGTCACAAAGAGACAACACAATTTTGGCAAACAGTATTTAGCACCCATGGCTTCTGTAGATTGCAAATGTTCACTCCAAAGTAGTTAAAGTACGCAGATTTAACGAAAGCCGTGATCAGTTTACGAAACTTTGCAAAGATACCTATACAGGCATAAGCCACAAATAACACAAAAATTGTTTAGATCGTTTAAACAATGTCTTCCTTTCCTAGCCATTGTTTTAATTATGAAAAATGTTTAATGTACTAAGTTGAAATTGACTTAATAATGCACCGTCACTTTAAATATGGGTAGATTGAAAAATCTCAAAAACTAGAGCTGCTACCCAAATACTAATGTAATTTTTTAAATAAACACCAAAGTACATCAAATGTTAATTTACTATATACACTGATCCCGACGTTTCAGTTGATTTTCAGCAGCCATGGTCACGGGTAGACTAAGATGGTGGTCGTCTCATGTATCAAAGTGCAAAGTTATCTCAAAGTACCCGAAGTTTGTTGATTGTTGGTGTTACTATTTACGCAGAATGAGCTCAAAGTGTCTTGAGGCCTTGCTGTGTTTTTGCCGATTGTCGCGATAGAATCCGTTAAAAATAGTTTTATTTCAATGTGTAACATTCGCGTAAACTTTCGACAATATCATACATCAAATGTGATAATAATAATCTTAAAAGTTTATGAAGTAGATATTTGTAGGACAGTGATAGATTAGTTGTTTACTGCATTACGCATGTAAGTCGAAAACAAAATAGGAAAAAGCAAACACAAAAAGAACGTTTTAAAAATGGCTGCAAAGTTTCTCCGACCGTATCACTTAAATAAACAAATTTGTCCTTTGTCACAAACGGTACTTTACTTGCTGAAATATTAATATGATTGCTACGAATTTTACCCCTCCTTGTCCGATAACATAGTAGGCAAACTTTGTTCAAATTGCTTTTACTTCAGGTAAGTTTTTAGATAAATGGTTTTAAGTTTCAGATTAAATGATAAAGGAGAATAATCAACTTGTAATTTTACATTCCAAAGATATTTAATTACTTACGATAGTAGGTATACCTATTACATTTTGAAAAACTTCGTATTTGATTTGCAGGCAACAGATTTCTTGTCGAATTGGAAATCCTTAATTAGGGAAGTACCTCTACCCTACAAAAGTATGCGGGGAAATCAGATTGGATAAAATATTTTAGTAATTTTAAGAAGTTAGAAGACTAGTGATAGGTATATTTAGATAACAAAATAGAACACTTTTTATTAGGGTTAGTAACTATGAAAATGATGTTATATTTGACTACACACTTCCCCAACTACATCAAAAACTCGTAATTATTTTATTAAAAAATAGGGGTAGACTATAGTAAATGATAAAACGGTTCACTATTTAATAAAAATGATTTAATAGACATTATTATGACTAGTTATACCGGTGAAGTCACGCCATTGGTCAATCTGATAAATGGCGGGCAACGGTACGGTAATAACGATCACTTGAGTATAGATCGAGGCACGAACAACAAAGAGGTACGTTAGTGTTATTTTGTGAATTTGATAGTTTATAGCAATATTGGTGTGGTTGTTCTTCACAGGCATCAATTCGTTCGAAAACGTTAATGTAGACTAAAATTAAGACCTAGATAAAGTACTCTTATCTTTTGTAAAAAAATAATGTAATCCAAAATGGAAGCAAAAGCAATACTATGCCTATGTACTCTTGGTTTTTGTAATAATATCTAAATATTTTTAGAAATTCGCGATATCTACCCGAGGATTTAAAAGTATTTAAAAAAACTCTTACCATACCTTTTTTATTCTGCCATATTTCTAAGACGCCACCAAAGTTATATTATCTGACAAGCGATTTCTTTATTATATAATAAAGAAATCGCTTGTCAGATAAACCTGACAATCTACAAGTCAGGTACATGAAATGATAACCATTTTATTTTTAGTTGTTTTCCAAAAATATTTGGTACCCTGTATAAATTGCTTTGTTTCCCACCGCTTATAAATTTTATTCCGTTTTCCGGCCAATTAGCTTAATTGAAGTGAGGATAGATTGTAAAGCAGCCTCTGTTCCACGTAGTCCCTTTGGAAATGGATGATTGTATTATATTATTTTTCTCAGGTCGATATACGGAGAAATATTCCGACTTTCTAACGTTATTGTTGTTAATAAAGACTTGAGGCCCGGGGCCGACCTTGTTTCTATCAAAATTAAAACGTCGGTTAAGTATCAAGGTATAAGTAGAAAGGTAATTCGAGCATTTATTAGCATATAAAAAATTGCAATTGTTATTAACAAAATAAAATGAAAAAAAAAATTCGAGTTTTCGTTTATAATTCAAAAGTTCTTTAAAGAGTAGAAAATTTCCAATAAAACGTATTGACTCCCGGTATTCTATCTCTATAATTTTATTTATGATTTTTATTCAACGCCGAAAATAGGTCTCCGCGCGGCCGTAACGGTATGAGAGCAACGCCGCTTGAGACAGTATACTACACAAAATATTTTTTTATAGAATTAAATATTAATTTTAAAATTTAAAAAAAAAATGGTATTATCAGAACACTAGTAAGAATAAAGCCCTGTTATTAAAAAAAATGTCTCGATTATTCAAAAAGTTATACAATTGTTACTTAATTATTATTTTTTCAATCTTTGTTGTTACAAATATCGACATACAAGTTTAAATATTTGACCTAAAATTGTTTTGCTTCTTGGAGTCTTTCTTATATAGATACTCAATAAGATCATGCGATACAAGTTTATTTAAGTTTAATATTTTCTTTACTATAAAGTTTTAAAGTTAACAACATTTGATGAATATTTAAGTTTTTGTTAACTTTAAAAAGCTGTAATAAAAAAAGTATATAATTTGACAAAGTTAGATAGCAGAAAAGACAACAAAGTCACTGCGCACATAATCGAGTTAATCTAAGAAGA
The DNA here is from genome assembly GCA_963859945.1 of Euplagia quadripunctaria. NCBI lineage: Eukaryota > Metazoa > Arthropoda > Insecta > Lepidoptera > Erebidae > Euplagia > Euplagia quadripunctaria. The sequence goes on from OY982583.1 coordinate 7,484,215, forward strand.
AAAAACTCATTTATTGTTCAGTGAACTGCGTAAACAATTAAACAATGTTCACTTTGGTATATTGTTGACGAATCCCCCCATGTACTCTAATACTCTTGTCAATATTAATTTAGGAAGAGTTGATTACACACCAACAGGGAATTGTTGCTACAATCGTGTATATTCAACATGTTTGCTTGTTAGTCAAATAAATTTCATTGGGCATCTAAATGTATTAATTATTTGATTTGTTGAAAATATTTTGAAATACATGAAGGTCTATTGATTTGGTAATGTTATTTATATCGTATATATAATGATTCAATTGTTTGGCATATGCAAAAGTATTAACGGAAATTTCTTTCTAATCAGTTTCAAAAGAAAATTTATTAACCGCGGTCCTTCCGCCTTTCTAATTATCGTACTCTTTTCATTTCCTTATTTATTGTCGTTGTATTTTCCACTATAAATTTACTTACGTGCGAAGACGTTAATTTGAAAATTAGGAGCCCCAAAAGGCCTTAAAAGTATTCTTTCATACTTTAACAGTACTTACACACATTAGATCATTAAAAGAACACGAAATCCATTTATATGTATATTGAAATACAAATTTATTCTTTAGTTTCTTCTCAAGGCAAACAAAATAACATAAATATAACAATTTTAAATTTATTACAATATGTTTAAATTTGAACCTGAAACAACTTACGTTGTACTAGAACTTATCTTAATTAAACGGTTACAGACAAAGAAAACTTCAGACTTTAAAGATATGTTTTAAAAATCAGGATATAAACTGTCTCATATCAGGACTGATATTAAAATCCTAAGCAGTCCCATACAAATTAAGCTACAATACAATTATTGTAGCGTTATTTGTATGGGGAATGACAATTCATTAGAACAATTTCAAACGATAAAACATGCTATAACAAAGATACCTAAGAAAACGCCCCCAAGATAAAAAGGGAAACTTCGTGAACTTAGTTTAAACGCACGGATGGCTTAGGAAATAGTAGTGAGGATGGAATTACGTGTGAGCTGGTAAACTAGTTCACAATTTATAAGGGTAACACACCGGCTAGCAAATTAGGAGGGTCAGCAAGGGCTGCCAAATAAAGTGTGAAATATTGAACGCCTCGTATAAAATATGTTGGGAAAAAGGACGTAGAAGGAATTTGATAATTGGTCGGTAGCCTATATAGCATAGTGATATATGGTTTCTATGATTTTGATTTGAATATGTAAATATTATTATAGTAGGTATAAGTCAGGTGCCAGATATTGAATATCTATGACAAAGATTATCTTTCTCAGTTTCACTTAAAAGTCTTACTCACACATATTTTTAAGGTTCATTATTTCCTCTTTCTTCTATAGGAGTCATTCGATGGAGGAACACTAGGATGAACTATGACTTCGTTTTATTCTTTCTGAGGAGAGACCTGTCTTCATAAGTCCTATGGTTGAGTATATGGTTATTATAATAGGATTGAAATAACACAATTTTTCTTAATTCTATCTTGTAATATATATTTAGGCTAGCTAGTCATGTATTTATTCCGAAAAGTTCATCATCCTCATCCTCAGCGCCTTTTATGACTGCCATCAGACCTCCAGAACCCAAGTACTAGGCGATATTGAAGTTCTGGAGTTAGACCAGGTTGTCGAACTTTTTAGGGCTCCAACTACCCGTAAGACGAAGACGAGACGAACGTATTCTCTGAGGCACGGATGGTATCAATCTGTTAAGAAAGATTACCCACCTTAAGACCTGGCTTGTGTTACTTAACCTTGTAATGTGCTGACCTACTCTGTGACCATTTAGCCACGAGCCCTAATTTTTGGGATTTTTTTTTATCCCGAAAAGTTCGTTATTATCTATTCAAGTTTATGACTTCATAAGTTCAAATATCATAACGGTGCTTGACAATTTCTTTGAAGTTAATGCTCATATTTGAATAGTAGAAAATTCACTTTGAAGCTTACCCTCGTTCAAAAGCCCAGAACCCTATTAGTCCATTTTATAATAAAATTTCGGCTAGTGAAACGCAATCTCGGAGTACATACGTTTTGAGGCTACTATCCGACAGCTAATATATAATATCAACTATGTATAAGGAAGATTAATATCATAACTATCTACTTTTTAAACTAATTCTTTCGTATTAATAGAGTTTTCAAAATATCTGCATATTTTTCATTTCTTTTCAGTATATTTTGTAATTTATATTAAATAGTGGGTGGTAGAAATCGCAACAAGCAGTTAGACCACGTACTGTTTTGCTTTTGTAGCCATAAGTTAGTGTTACATTAATCCCCGACCAGCCATGACCAGTGTTACATTATTGGAATGACCAGTATGAGGTAAACCGCTTCATGATCTCATTACTCCAACATTCAATTTCACTAGTGTGCACCTTTCATGATGCACTTAGTCATTGCTTTTATATTTTTTTATGTATGTTCAGCCCTCACTCCGTTATTTATGAACCGATTTTAGTGATTCTTTTTTTTATATAGGGTATACCTTAAGGGTGGGCCCATGTCAAGGAAGTTAAGATAAGTCTGATAAAATTGGGAGAAACCCTCGAAAATTGTAGGAACAAATAGCGTTGCTGTTTACTTTTCATAATTAATCAGGTATTTGCGTTTAGGAATCATCACATAATGAATGAGCTAATGATGGAAAGTATACCTTTCTTAAACAATCAGAAGTTTGATATGAAAACAGTAGTTTTAGTGACCACTACGTTTTAGTGAAACTAACAAATTTTAAATAAACTAATTTTGAGTTGGCGCCAAACTGATATTCATAGTTTATGTAAATAAGCTCAATACTCAAGACTAAAGAAATTTATTTATTTTTTGTTTTTTAGCTCTTTTCGTCGGTTTTATTCTTTGTTAAAAGTTTTAAAACTCTACCTGTATACAATTCTGCAAATACTATGGGAAGGGTTCAGTTGGTGTGATCAATTGGATGCTAATGTACACCTTGTACTATTGTCGATGAAGAAATATTTGCTCTACAATGTAATACGCCCATTGTACAAATCCAATTTGTGTATTTATTTTAAGCAATATGTCAGCAATATGACATGTGTAAAATCTTTGTTTTCCTTCTTATTTAGAAGAAAAATAAAGATTTTATATAGAAAAGAATAATCTTTATTGTACATCAACGACATATTTACGATGCAAGCTATATGATGTTGTTCAGTAAGTTCACACAATTCCCACTTTCAGAGCTTGTTATCTTTCCTATCAGTATCGTTTTACCCATTACGTTGCACATCGTATTGTATGTGAAATATCACTTTTCCATAATTATATATACTCTTAATTCAATTAAACAAAATATTCGTACTGCCAATGCCAAACGTAGAGTTGGATCCTGGAGTTTGTTTTGGCGTTTTTTCTCAAGGCTAATGATATGCTACAATCTACTATTATTTACTATATTTTACCCGAACTAATCGACGTGTAAAATTGTCTGAAAATATATATTTTGCAAAATAAATGAATTTATCATTTATCAAACACGTTATAGTCTGTCACTCATTTGTTTACAAATTCGTACAAATTCATAAACGCACAATAATTGTAGATTTACACTTGCAATATAAACCTCGAAAACGTTCACAAACTTTGTGCACATGTAACACAATATTGTCAGATCTTGATATAGTCTAACTTTAAAACAACACACATATTATACAACATTAATTAGAAACCCCGAGCATTCGTTTTCCAATTTGATACCTAGGAATATTGACAGGTCACATTGAGGTTTAAAGTCAGCGATATAAAGTCGATTATTAACTTTGTTAACTCCGGGATTGTTGAAACCGAATATATGAATATAGCAGCCTAAAATATTTAATCATTAATTTCAGTTTTGTGACTGTTTTCGTATAGTTTTTAAATTTATTACACATATTGATATTTCTTTTTAACTTTCTGCACTTTTACATAAATAAATAAACTTTAAGTAAATATTCCAAATTCTGCATTCCTCCCTCCGCAAAATTTGCCTCATAAGGGGTACAAAGAAATCTCTTCACGTATTATTATTTACATAGACAGATGTAGTTATAAAATAAACCAGGTAACGAAAACACCCTACCCTCCCCCGATTAACGGGAGCGAACGATCACCGATGGCTTTAGGTAATTCGACCAAAGCCAGCCTCTCGCTCAGTGTGCCACACCACATTGCCGCATCGTGGCTTGCGAGGACTCACATAGTGTAAGTATCAGGAGGAGCTTACTGTAGAAATGATTCTTTGAATTGTCATTATTGTGTTTCGAGTCATTCAAAAGCCGAAAGTCTTAAGACCGCAGTTCCAATGATGACGTCATTAAAAAAGTGCCATCTAGTGTACGATATCGTAAAGAGTCACTGCCCTATACAGCGCTGACACTCGCCCCGTGCCGTTATTTTTATTCAGTGAACTAAATTTAGATTTTCTTAAAACATTATACAAATATTGCGTCCTTCGAATGAAACACTTTTTAACACACGCACTATTTCCATACCGTTTATTATTATTCAATTAAGCGTGTCTTTTTGTGTATTTTTATTTGAAATAGCAACTGTTATGCCAAATTTAATCTTAATTACGTTTGTATGTGTTTCAGATCATCGATTAGTAATTTTAATGTTGTTCCTATCAGATTTTCTTTCGTATCTGCATTTCTCGAGTTTCATTTTGCACGATTATTTTGCTATTGGCCAAATCTACTTCATGTCATTAAGTTTTAATATGATATTTTTGACATTAATTACCTTGTGCGATTTCTATTATAGTTAAGTATAGGCACACTTTCAAGACAAATATAAATGATATAATATGAAGTAATATTATCTTAGCCTTTTTAATTTGGCAAAAGCTGAACACTTCCTTGTGATTATGATATTTTGAAGAGGGAATAATAAATAAAAAAGCCCTACAAAAGTCCGTTTGTACCTGTATCTGTAATGACAATGTAATGCTGACCTAACCCCTTTAACAACTCAAGTTTTTAATAATGAGGCCAAGAGCGCGGCGCGTGCGCAGAGGCTGAATAAGTCTGCAGTGACGTCGCATCTGCGCCGATAGTCTTTTAAATAGCATACACTAGATGGCGCTGTTCAAATGACGTCACCACCTGAACTGCGGTGTTAAGACTCTACGCTATTGAATGACTTCAAACACAATATTACTGTTTGTTAAGACCTTACTTCATAGGATCATTTCTATAGTAAGCTCTTCCCGAGACTTTCACACTATGTGAGTCCTCGCAAGCCACGATGAGGAGATGTGGCGCGGCACCCTGAGCGTGAGACTGGCGTTGGTAGATTTACCAAGAGCCTTCGATGATCGTTCGCTCCCCTTCACAGGGGAGGGTGGGGTGTTGTCGCTGTCTGAGTGGTTAAATTAAAAACGTCTAACACAATACAAGTAATTGTAAATTTTTTTAGACTACTACATATTATTATTACCTGCATTAAGACTACTGCATAAATAAACAACAGCCAAAACAGTGAATTTATTTAAATAAATCCATCATTTCCGTACCCTTTCAGGTAAAATAACAGCCACAAATTATACACTCATAAACAATAACATTACATTACAAGGGTTTATCCCTAAAGGATTGGCAGACGGTGGATTGAACCCTTATTTTGATGGTAACGCTATAACAACTTAATAATGCTCTGAGGTTACTACCAATAAATTTGTGACACTTTTAAATAGGATTCAGTCGTCAGGAGTCTGGAAATTCGTTGACAGAAAACCTTTTAACATGTTAATTTATTGAGGTCTACCAACAACGGTGATAATAATATTTTGGAATATATCACATAATACATAGATAAGAACTTCAATTCGCCTAGTACTTGGGTTGTGGGGGTCTGATGGCAGCCGCTTCACGTAAAATACCGAAGTTCGGCCGTATTGTAGTTAGACTGAAAGCCGATTCCAACTTAGGAAAAGGCGCCGAGGAAGATGATTATCACATATATACATAGCGCTGTCTAGACCGAAAAATTAAACCAAAATGAAGGAAATTCATATCAAAACAATATATATTTAGGGTTGTGTCATTGTATTTGAAGTAAATAAATAGTTGAAAAAATGTAGTAACGCAATATAATGTCTAACGTCACTTGAATAAAATTGCATGGCATAACTTATAAAATATAGTTAACTAGCAGCGCCCCGCGGTTTCACCCGCGTAAATCCCGATCACGTGGGAATATCGGGATCAAAAGTAGCCTATGCGTTAATCTAGGTCTCCAGCTATCTACATACCAAGTTTCATAGCAATCGTTTCAGTGGTTTTGCGTGAAAGAGTAACAAACATCCATCGATCCATCCATGTATCCATCCAAACTTTCACATTTATAATATTAGTGGGATTTTAGTTTAGATAGGCTAAAAAAACCAACCAAACCATGGTTACTGAACCCAATCTGTTGGACTGGTCAAAACGAATCATATGAGCCCAAACCCCAAGGATGTACTACTAGTCACTGAAGAGTTTCTCTACCTTCCTGCTGGCTCCATTAGATCAGCTCCAATATGCCAGATTATAGTTTTTTTGTGGGATAGGGGCAAACGACCAAACTTATGGTAAGTGACTATCACCACTCATGGGCACCTGTAACTCGAGAGTCTCAAGTGCGTTGCCGACCTTTAAGGTGGGAGTAGGAGAAGGGGGTCAGAGGGGGGGGAAGAGCGGGGAGAGGGAACAGTCAGGGAACAGTCTCTCGGTGAAACACGACAAAGCGTATTTTTATATAATTTCCGGAAACGTGTGTCTCACAGCGCGAGTATATATGAACGAACGAGGCGGTAGTATCATTTTTTTTTCTAGAGCGCGTCATTTATGCAACAGAAAATATGGAACCCATAGCGGCAGGATAGGATAGGTTAGGATATGGGTTTTAGGGTAAAAGGAAAGTGGAAGGGATGGTTTAGGTTCGTCCAAAGTCATAAGTAATTTATTTCATGACAATATACATTTCGTTGAAAATTGGTACAGGAATTAAAGTTTGAAACATTGCATTACAATAAATTATTTTGTTCTGCTTTAATTACTAATGTAATAATACGATAAAATACAAATATAGAATCTGATAAATCTGCTTGTATATACAAAGTAACTAGATCTAAAATTTCCATTTAACATGACCCTAGATTTCTACATTTCACCTGTCTAACACAGTAGAGTTGTCAAAACCATTCCCGTATAATATTTCACAAGTTCCCCTACGTCAAATATCTGTTTCCATCGGCTTGGCGTTCCATTAGCTAGGCTCATTCTTGTGACAGTACTTTTTCTTTTTAAGAATTATATATATGTGTTCGACGTCTGGAAAATGGTACCTTTATATTGATGCCATTTGGGCTCTTTAAAAAACGTATTGAGTTTCAAAACAACTGTCAAAGCAGGGAGCATGGCTACTGTACTTGTGCATTTCACTACATATTATAAAACAAAGTCCCCTGCCGCGTCTATCTAAAACTACTGAACGGATTTTCACCAATTGATAGACCGATTCACGAGGAAGGTTTAGGTGTATAATTTGTTAAGGTTTTGTGTAAATTGTTTGAAATATGATGATGATTGTTGAAGATGTCTCTGCTACCCGTGCGAAGCCGGGGCAGGTTGCTAGTTCCTTTATAACTAGAAGAGTTCCCACGTGAGTACATGCTCAGCATTGATATATAACGAAACAAGCAACTATTTAATAAGTTACCCTTTTTTAACGTCAATACTACAAAATTGTTTATAAAAGAAAAATGAGTGAGTCCATATAGAGGTAGTAGAGTATTGCAGAATATTCTATATTAATTCTTCATATTCGAATTTGATCTAATGGGATATATAATACAAATATATTTTATAATTTAATTATATTTTTTGTACGTAATAGGTGGCAAGCCTATTGCCGTATGATAATTGATATGTTTGCAGACGAGATGATTAGATAATTAAAAAAAAAAATAATCGAGCCTAGGACTCAATCTAATGCCACTATACATGGTTTTACTTTTATAATCCTAAATACTAAGCTTCATGTTTCGCAAAAGGTTTACCAACCGTACTGTAATATATATATATACATATGTATTAATTGTACTATATATTATATAGCAATAACAGTGTGAGAAATACTATAGTTTTATTGCCAAAAAGTTCTTTATTTGACTCGTTTTTAAGCCGCTCAATAAGAGCTCACTTGTAATTAGCTAGTTACTAACAATGTAAACGAACCTTGTAAGTCAATTTTATTCTACTTCTAATCTTCATTTTGAAATGAAACTTAGCATGCATATTTATAATAATATGTATATAGTTTGGATGATAAGCCTATAATATATTTAGCATCTAGGATCTGACTTGATCATGGAGCCAGAAGGTGGATAGTGCAACTCTTTAGTTTCAACTAGTAAATCCCACTAGTATGGTGATATATGATTTGTTTTGACGTACGTAAAGATGGTCTGATGATGAAGCTATGAGTTGGTAGTTGAATTATTTTTTCCTTTTTAATTCAGTCCGCCATTCAAGTTTTTATTTTTATTTTCTCACATTCTCGTAATTTGCCAGCCTTTACACTGCTTTATTCGATGTTTGTATTAATAATACTTTTATGCAGTACTTTAAACATGTTTTTATATTATTATATAATATATATCCGGCTTGTCGTATATTCTAAATAGTTTTTGGGTAATGTGAATTCTACTAAAGCTTACACATAACATGTTCATCCTTTCCTTAAAGTATCAACTTTTATGAATAAATACAGTGAAATGCCCTTCATAGTACATAATAAGATATTACGTTCATTCATAGATCTGACTTAATCTTGGACATGCTCTGTAAGCTCAACACTTAAGCAGGAGCTTTTGATTCCAAAGCCAGTTACTGTTAAGAGTTACTTTATTTTGTTTTATTAGGTTTAAAAATATTTATTTCTTACCCTTATCTAAACTTCTAAGCCACCGCGAAACTAGCTGTCACTCGATATGAATACTACGTAAAGAAAAAGTCAAAATTGGACTGAATCCCCTGATCAGATAAATTGAACGAGTTTAACAGTATAGATGAAATGGTTTCCCTGTTCTACGAAAACTGAAATACCGTAATTGATAAATTTGTACCAAGGGTTCAAGTTAAAAAAACTCCGCCGTGGTTTGGCAAACAACTGATTAGGTTAACAAAAGAAAAACACAAATTACTCCGAAGATTCAGAATATTTAAAAACCAGATCATGGCTATAGCATGGGTCAGATCTAAATGTGCTTCTTCTTTAAGCCTGCCCCTGTTTACTATTACGAATAAATCAATATCCTCTGGTGTATTTATCAACACGTGGAAAACAGTAGTTCCAGTTTACAAAACTCGAGAGAAAGCTGACGTCAAAAATTATAGACTCATCTCGATTTTGTCAACTTTAACCTAACCTAACCATACTTAAGAAGCCAGATTTTAGCTGAAGAGCAACAGTCGATGCAGGTGTCCAAGTTAGTGCAGTTTATATGAACTTTGATAAGGCCTTTGATCGAGTTTGTTATAATAGGTTATTGACAAAACTATCTGCTTATGGAATATGTGGATCTCGGCTAGGGTGGTTCAGATCCTATTTACTAGCTAGAACTCAATATATTGTTGTAAAGGGGTTTCAATCCAAATCCTAATTGACCACATTGCGAATTCCTCAAGGATCACGTTTGGCTCCTGTCTTAAATATAGTAAAGCCCATTTATTTGCTGATGATTTGAATATAATTACAGCTATAAAATCCCATTCAGTCTGCAATTTGCTTCAGGAATACTTAAATGCTATTTATAATTAGGGTTCTATAAATAAAATGACCTTAAACGTAAATAAATACAACTTCATAAGTTTCACACCTAACATTAATATCATCCACACTGAACCATATTGGTGTGGTGGAAGGTGTAATGCTTAAACAGCAGATGGTCGTAAAGGACCTAGGAATACTCTTTGATAGCAAACTAACATTTATACCACATTTAGACAACATCATTTAAAAATGATTTAAAATGTTGGGATTTGTTCTTCGCAACACAATTCAAATACTAAAATATCTGTTTTTAATACTGTAGTCACCTAGTTATAAAGTACATCAGTTGCAAATAGAGCGAATGCGAAAGAGATTCATTGCACATGTAGTATTCACTAGTGGGTTATATAAACAGCTCCTTTCATATAGAGACAGATTACATAATTTTGAAATTGACAGCATTTTGACTCGTAGACAACTCCACGATATGACCTTTTTATATAAACTACTCAGAAATGGGTTAGATTGTTAGGCTTTTTTGTCATCTGTAACGTTTAGAGTTCCGCGTCGAGTGCCACAAAATGTTTCAACATCTGGATTACTGTATCAGCTTCTTGCAAGAACAAAATTAGATTATCAAAAATTGACAATACATTGAGCCGACGCCCAAGATTCCGATGCTGGCTAGGGCAGTTTGGGAAGTTTCGTAGTAAACAGCCTTTTTAGATAGCCAACACCCTTATAGTTTTGCCATGTACGTCCGTCTCTCTATCCGTGGCTTAACACAGAGACTGGGACTAGAAGGCTTTAATTTGGAAGAGATGTACATATTTATCACAAAGACAAAGTATAAAAATATTTGAAGGTACCATAACACTGCACGTGGCCAGCCACGCATATGGCTGGTCTTTTTCAGTTAGTTTTGGCGTTATGTTAATAGTTGTTTCAATGCTTCGTATAACACCGCGAGATCCCTAAATAAAATCCTGATTTATGATAAAAACGATAGATACTCATTACGTATTCAGTAGTCGGTTCACCAAACGTAGGTATTGATTTCAGCAACTCCCTCGTGCGTAAATCACAGTCATTATTTCGGCCGTTACAAGAGATAACATTTTTGTATTTATTGCTACTGAAATTTTGGGAACAACTTCAATGCGCTGAAGCATTTATTTTCTTTTCATATTTTTTATTAGAAACTGCATAATGATCTACTAAATAATTGATCTATTTAATATAGAAAGTATCAAAAATAAGCAATAGTACTCCTGGAGTAAATCTGGTGTCCATGTGTCTGGTGGCCTTGAGGGGTAAGAAGACGTAAACCTCTGCTCTTCTCAATCATAAAATATACTTGGCAATTATGGGTCTGTTAATATAGACCCATAATTGCTTGCAGTATTGTTGTCTCCACTTTATTTGATACTTGCTCAACCCATTAACCTTGACGTCACGTCTCCAATTTTCTTGCTGGTATTGAAAATTTCGTAACAGAAAAACCGAATAACAATTTACCCGATTCGGGAATATATCCACAGAAACAAAAGCGTAATTCTTTGCGACGTCAACTTATTGATATACCACTACTAAATTATTTATACGCTGAAACAGATACCATAAAATGCATTTTAATAAAGGGAACTTCAAAGTTCTCAGTGCATAAATACATCGTAGAACACTAATTTCAGTTACTAATTCCTAACATTGAATCGCATAGGATATTAAATAGCTTTGCGGTACTTTGACATAAACTAACTATTATATGCAATACGTTTAAATGAGGTTTGAATATGTACATGGATTAGGCGATATTAGCAGGGGTAATGACTCGATTGTTCTGTTGGTTAATGACCCTGACAGCTGGTTCAGAGGTCTTGGTTTCGATTTCCAACCAGGACAAATCGCCATCCGGCAAAAAAGTGCTATGATACAAAAACAGTTATTTCGAGAAAACACAACCTTTATGCCGGTGAATTTTCCCTTTTTAACTGAGCGAATAACGATGGTTTCACAGCTGACCAAATGCAACTTTTGCTATTCAATACTATGAAAATGTCAAAACGTACCTAACATGTGATATGATACTTTTTTTGTGATATGACATCAATTGTTATCAATTGTTCTGTCTGGGTGTAATTTATTTATAATATGCATGTATTTAGAAATATATAAGTATGTTTATCAACTATATATCTGGTTACCAAACTACAGGCTCTGCTTAATTTGGGATCAGAAGGCCGTGTGTGAGTTGTTATTATTATTATTGTTAATGTTAAGCAATACGCAGTAAATATTGGTGTCTGCAGTGGGACGAATGACCATGATATTCGTGACATCGGCGCTGCTAGATATAAAAATATGAAAACACGCCCGATGGACATCGAAATCGTCATCATGAAAATACCATAAATGTATTAAGAAATATATAATACCTCTCTGCTTACCATAGAATTTACAGTTGTAAAAATATAATTAAAAGTATTCACAATTGAAATGGCATCAGTTCACATTATGAGGTTAAATATATTTATTTTCCTTAAAGAAGATTCCGGTTTCACATGTTTGTTGTACAAACTTTAAACATTATTCTTACTTTGACAACTCGCATACAAATACGGTCATATCTCAGCGATGCACTTGTAATAAATCGGTTTTTAACACACGAAGTTTGTTGAATAAGTTCTCGGTGCATCGTTTAGAAGTTGCTTGTATGTTGTTACTTCGATATCGAATAGTTTATGCGTTATTGGCTTGATGTTTTCATTCCTTTTATTTGATTCTTCTATATATTTTTATTGTATGTGCAATTGTTATTGCTGTACTTTGCTGGAGTTTACTTTATTTTTCTTTAACTTTGTACAGTTAAACGAATAACTAGAAGTCACACAAACATTTACTTTTGAGATTTACTACGTATTTTAATCCGACTAATTTTAGAATTTACGTATTTTTAGGCCAGTCCATACCTGTGGTTTATGGAACAGTGGCTCCATGTACACACATAGTCCAGTAGCAAACTACTTCCCTAGTATACCTAAGTTCGTAAGACTCGATGATTTTTCATCCTCTGCTTATTAGTTTTGTAAAAAGAACTACAAATAATCGGTTATTTTTCTATAGTGGAGTCCCTGAACCGTGGAATCGTACGGTACGAATCGATTTCTTTTTTGTTCGTTTAATAATTAATTTTGATTCATAGTCAAACATATGCTATTAAATACACAATATTTTTTTCTGAACAAAAAAAAATCTGACTAAAAAAAGTCTGACTAAAAATTATTACAAAAAAGCCTTAATGAAAAAAATATATGTATGGATGTTTAATTTGCAAACCAATAACATGACAAAAAAGTTCCTCTAAAAACTCGAATATTTAATTCGAGTTTTTATAAATGAAGCTTTTTATAAATGTATTCCGATAAGGAAAATAACAATAAAATTTCATGTTTCAAATATAAAATTAATTTTGCTGTAGGTTTGTTAAGTTACAGGATTTATACAATTACTCTTACAAATACTCAGGCCTCTATATAGTAATAATAAAGCTTCACTTGGAGGTGTATTTACCGCTACAGTAAACAACCATTACTGAGACACTCCTGACCTTGAGTATGTATGTCACGTTGTTAGAACTTGGAGCGTGACAAGCATTCGTTAAATTAGGAGGCGCCTTTTAGTACCGGCATTCACTGACAGGACGAAGATGAATTTCATCGACTGATAACACAGATACATAAAGATAAATAACTATGAGCGCGATGCATTTATTGCTTTCTATGACGTCACGGCACTATGTAATGATGTAAAATAAAGATTAAAATTAAAACAATTTCAACTTCTACTACTTACGAATAGCTAAATCGATTCCTTCATCGATTTTGTGACAGGTAGAGGAAAATAAAATTAATAAAAATGTGCACTAGAACGCCGTTGTGGACTATGACGTAATCCCTCTAATACACACAGAGAGGGCGCCCAATCCCAAACATACGACAGTTCACAAACAACGCCCATTACCATCGTTTGATATCGAATTAAAATAAAATAAAAACATTAATTATCATACTTCTGTTTTGCTGCTATGTCAACATTCGAGACTTTATTTTAAGCTATGCTCCTCAAAATATATCAAATAAATAAATAACCATTTTATTGCAATAAATATCAACTTTTAAATTCAGATCCTGTGAAAACGTTAATATAATATCTATTAAATTATCTACATAATAAAATATATTGTAGAACAAATTACCATTCTTCTATTTCTGAAGGCAATTCCCGGCAGTCAATTTACGCTGCGAAGAAAGAACAGCGCTAATGGCTGAATTTTATGGAGGAACGATACAGGGCTATGCTTTGAATTACGAAACTTAGCGAAGTACGACGGTATCGTTCGTTTCAATATTCATCATCTTTTGACACAGAATATCGTATTAGCCGTTTGAAGTAAAATCAGCAATGCATATCTGTGGTATAAAATCAGTCTTTTTTTTTTAATTTATAAAGTGTATATGTGGTAGCATTAAGTTATTAAAAATTATTAATTGAAGAAAAACCGTAATATATAGGCATAAAATAACTTCCCCGTACAGGAAACTTACTTTTGTTTCTCTGCTTACACTTGTCGAGCTGTTGCAATTTAGTACTGTGAAAACACAACTTTTCAACTGATATATGACTACGACTTCGATTGTGTGCAGACTGCAAGATATCTACGGATTTTATATGTGTCTGATCTAAAAACTAGACGGAAAATGTTGTTATACCGCATACGTGTTATAGAATTTACTTCCTAATTTTTTTTAGTAGTTAATCTAAGTTTAATAATACTAACTGATATTATAAAGAATATGAGTTTGTTACGGTTTCTCGACTTAGCCACTGAATCGATCACCATGAAATTTGGCACACACGATTACACGTTGTTAAGGATACGGAAAAGTATCTGGGGTAAAATTCATCTAGAAAAAAAAAACTGTTCCCGAATGATAGAAAAAAGCTAGTAGTTGATAAGCACTTAATACATATAGATTTTACAGATAGATACATTAGAAAACACAGGTTTAATTACATATCTATTATACGCCATAATCGTCACATACATGATTTCATTTGCAAATTTCACTCGTAGTTTATTTTCAGAGCTTATAATTAAAGAACCTGTATCTTCAACAAAGGCAAAGGTTTGAATTTACCCAAAAAGAGAATGGCAAAAGTACTCCAACATCTACTATACTTTTTGTTAAATACTCCTGTTGTTATCTTCATCCAAAGGTTATAAGGTAAAAACCGCTTTTAGCGATAAGACCGCCCATTGTACTCTCATTTGTAAATGTATGTTTCCTTTGAACTGTACGTCGTTAGTGGTGTACAATAAAAAATATTTATGCTATTTTATTTTAAATCCTATAGTTTGCCATAATTTACTGTGAGCGTAATGAATGATAGCATAATTCAATATTTATGTTTGCCGTAAAGTGTAATTACCAGTTCTATCATACAATTGCACTGCTTCTGGTGTTTAGAATAATATACCTTACTAGTTTGGTCTACTCCTGTTTGATTCCTAATATTTTTATAAGAAATGATATGTGTTAATTTTACAAAGAAACATGCAGGAAGAATGATTAACAAATTTAAAAGTATTAACCCGTCATAAACAAAGAGTTATAAGTAGGGCGATACATAAGTTTTTTCGTATGCAAACTAGATAGTCATATCCATATAAACTAAGTAATATAAAAAAAAAAACAAATTTAAAGGCAAAGAATCGTTTATTCGATCTTTTAAATTGTTAAATATGAAAATGTAGGACTTTCTCGTTATAACATTCGTGTAATTATTTTGTAAACCTTTAAGCGTGGCTTTACGAAACGAAAATGTTCCGAGGAAGTAAGTAGCGCACTGAAGGAACTGGTCGATTTGCCTTGACCATAGAACGGGTGTATAATCAATGCAATTGGGTCAATTTTAACTTGGGAGATGATGCAAAGTCTTGCAGACCGATAGAAGTGACCGATAAGAACATTGAGACTACGAAAATTATTTGAGGAAGACCGACGTGTGATATATCGATAGATCAAGGAAACCCTCAATCTTAAGTGCACTAACTATTTCTTCACTAACTATTCATTGGGTTCTTCACGACCAAGATCGAGGAAAAATAGTTGGTGCACTTAAACTTGAGGGTTTCCTCAATCTGTCGATATGTCATACAAAGTGCGGAAACTTTGTTCACTCTGGGTTCCGCACTTGACGACTGATGCGCTGAGGGAGCAGCGTATGATTTGGTCTCGTGATATGTTAAAAAAATTGTTGACGTGAACGAGAAAGTGAACTCGAAGTGATGAAACTGGACTGTATTATTTAAACGTTCCTACCAAATCCCGGAGTAAAGTGTGGGTGTTTGAAGATAAACCACCGGCAACGTCTGTGAAAATGTCCCGATTCGTAAAGAAAAGAATGGATGCTGTTTGGTTTACTAAGAGAGTAATATTAGCTACGGTTGTGCTTGATAAAGGGTAGATTATTTCTGCTGCATACCCTCATTATATTCTTAGTTCAATGCGACTTTGCACTATTTCTGTATGTAATAAAACAACTGAAGGGACGCAAGTTTTCGAGTGATGAGAAGCTTATAAGAGTTTTTGATTGTGTTCCAGAGGGATACTGGAGCAATGTGTTCAGCACCTGGTTTACACGTATGAAGAACTCTATTACTAACAGAGGAGACTATTTCGAAAAAAAATATAACGTGCGAATAAAAAGTACGACAAAACTTATGTAGCGCCCTAGTATAAGTATTCTGTTATCTCTCTTGTTCATGGTCAAAATCAAAATTGTAATCTCGAAGTATAATTTAAGA
The DNA here is from genome assembly GCA_963859945.1 of Euplagia quadripunctaria. Classification (NCBI taxonomy): domain Eukaryota; kingdom Metazoa; phylum Arthropoda; class Insecta; order Lepidoptera; family Erebidae; genus Euplagia; species Euplagia quadripunctaria. The sequence continues at coordinate 7,500,869 of OY982583.1, forward strand.
AATCTTGACATAGGTATTTTAATTCTTAATTTCATGAAAAACAATTATTGTTATATTCAAACATCCTATAACATACATTTAATCTTATATCTACATCTGAAATCAGTTCATGTATATACAGAAAAAAATCTAAATCGACAGTGATTGCCACCCCTAAGCAACAACCTTGAAATGTTAGTACGAAACATAAGCTAATGTCGTTTCCTTGTCTTCCTTCCAAGATGAGTCTTACAAGTGCTATGCCAAGAATTCAGAATAGTAAATCAGTAGAATGAACACTGTAACGATAATGGGGCATGTGGTTGTAATTTTTGTTTATTGTGTGTGTTTTACTGGGAATTACACGACAGCTGTGTAAATATCGCAACGGCGGCGTAACGACTTCATGAAATGAATCTTTACATACACACTCTATATGTTTATATCCCCGAAAGGGTAGGCTGAGTATCAAAAATCCAAATTTTACAGACTAAAATTTGGTACCACTCACGTGAATTGGGTCAAGCCTTTTGCCGTCAACCGGGCACTTTGGGAATTAAAGATGGGAAGACTGAGAGTACATTGAAAGGGGAGGGGAGGTAAGAAGGGAAGGTAATGGAAGGAAAGGAGTGTAAGAAATAGCTCGAGCAGGTCAGGATCGTATATTATAAGTCGAACTGGCACTTGCAGTTGTATATTGATGATTGTTTTTAAACGAAGAGATATACAGTAATACAGTTCTACTTATATAATTTACAAGTGTACATCCATATAATATTAAATCATAAAATTTAGATAAGGGGATGCGATTATGTTTAAAATTTACTGTTGCAATTTTAATCTGTTCAATTTTACTTATAGATAACAAAACACTTAAAAAATTTCAGTGACTAAAATTAGTTACCTCAAAACACATTCAACACACTCGTCCTTCGCCATACTCTTTCTGTCTCCTTTACTCCGTCTTTTTCTTTTACTCGCACCATTACGTTACGTTTCAATCACTCGATCTGCATTTTATAAATACTGCATAAAAATAGATTTATTTATGTATTTTAAAACTTTATCATAAAACTCTTTTTTTTTTAATTAGTAATTTAATAAAATAAATAAATAAAATATTTAAAAGAATCACGCGCCTCGATTTGTCGCCATTTTCGTGACGTAATAATGTAAAAGAAATTTCACGATAGTACAGTGTCAACGTCTTCAACACTGTCAAAACACTGTATCAGCTATGTGCTATGATGACTAGAAATTAACATTATGATGTCACATGCGCTCGGGTTTGTTCGGGAACTGTCGGCGTGTTTTCAGTGCTTGGTTCAAACATTTATTTTTTAATTTGATATAAATTGTTGCGAAAAACAATAATTTAAGAATGATTAATGATTATTCATCTTTCTATTTATTACAAAAATATTTTTTTCAAACACCCAATAAAATAAAGACTTTAGTCTGTGACATGTAACATGTAAGTTGTATTTTATGTAAAATAAACGCTTATTTAATGTTTCATGTAATAAAGTAACTAATTGTGAAGTAAAAGTAACTACAAAGAAACTAGCAAAAAGGGGCGAAAGGATAATAAAACTCGGCCAATATCTCTGGATTTGTGGTATTAATTACATTAACATGGCTTCGGACTAGACAGTAGTAGACTATAAATCAAGAACTCATCTTGGTCGCTTTTATTATCGTTATGGATAATATTGGCCAGCGTTTGACTCCATTAGCCCAATTCATTTTGGATCAATTTCTTACTTAGGTCGTGTTACCAGATTAGTTTTGCAATATCAGTCAGTAAATTACCAGGTCGATGAAAAGCGTAGAGTACGCAAGAAATGTCGAAATAACTTACTTATTGTATAGATAGGAATTCTAACCTATAATGGCAATGTATTAGGGACGGGTAAAAACGAATTTTTTTTGCGGTAAAAGTAAATAAATAATCATTGAAGTCGCTGAAATGCAGTAGAGTAACATTCATAAAATACACTTACTAACAATCCAAACTTTGATAAATATTCTATGTATTCAACCCGCAACTGGTGACATCAATTTACCTTACATTATTGGTAATCCAGGTTCCAGTTAGCAGGATTTTGAACCGTAGACTTATTGAAAAGTTAATAGTGTATTCTATTTTAACGTAAATTATATTTAATCATATTAATTTTTTTACTTAAAATATAATTATATCGTATTTCACATTTATTTTATAATTTGAAAACATTCATTGTGATTAGTTTTTTTTACTAAAACGGGCTTTTGATATAAGGAACTCAGAAAAAAAAGATGAAAAATAATATCCCTCGAAAACTTTTTTAGTAGAAAGGTTAACGGCAAAAAAATCCGGAAGTTGCCACGCGTCGCCATCGTAGGATGGGTTAATATTTTGACAAGAACAAAAGGCAACTAGTCGAACTTGAAATTTTTTTGAAGCTATAAGACGGAGTGTCTTATAGCCTTAGTATCACTAACTCAAAAAAAGTCGGAAAAGAATTGTATTTTTTTGAAGCACCCCGTCTTGTAGCCATAAACGTAACGTGCTTTTCGAAATGTTGATTTTCAGTCTATGCTAAACAAATACTATTATGCAGACTAGGATTGCTATAAATTATTTTGACCTAAAGCAAAATCGCTATAGTCTATATGAAATTGAACATCATAATTTTTTTTAACAGAAATGAACTCTAGTAATTTATATACGACTTTAAATAGGACTTAATGTATTGATTAAGATTGGACTCGGGAGGGTTAAAATAACATTGCTTAAAACAAAGTCAGAGAAACGTAGCCTCAAGTAAAACTATATCACTACATATTATAAAACAAAGTCCCCGCCGCGTCTGTCTGTCTGTCTGTCTGTTCGCGATAAACTGAAAAACTACTGAACGGATTTTCATGCGGTTTTCACAAATAGACAGAGGGATTCGTGAGGAAGGTTTAGGTGTATAATTTGTATCCGTGCGAAGCCGGGGCGGGTTGCTAGTATATTATAAGACAAAGTCCCCCGCCGCGTCTTTCTGTGTGTCTGTTCGCTACTAAACTCAAACACTACTGAACGGAGTTTCATGCGGTTTTCACCAATAGATAGAGCAGTTCATGAGGAAGGTTTAGGTATATAATTTGTTAAGATTTTGTGTAAATTGGTTAAAATATGATGATAATGGTAAATGACTCCCGCCGCCCATGAACAATGACACCTTCAACTCAAGAGTCGAAAAATACAAGTTACATCATTTTTGTAGAAACGTAAGAGTTAAACCGATATACTACTTTGTTATATAAACGAATAAATTAATGTAATTTCTTAAGTGGTCACTCGCTAATTACCACCGCGTCAAGGGATTTGGGTCCGATTATCACATGGAACAAAAATATTTAGTTGACTCGTAGATAGTTGTTCTGGGTCTGGTTGTACTTTTGTATATTAGTGCGGGAGTACGACGTGTAAAAATAAATCTTCTGGTAAATTCATGCTTATCAAGTAGGCTACAAATAAAGCACCACTTGTACAAGTCAAAGTCTACATAAAAAATTAACGCCGTGTTAAAAACTCATACGGCCACTCAGTTTTAATCGCCAAGTTACAAAATGTTGTAACTTTGCATTTTACACTTTCACACTACTTAATAGTGTTTACAGTAGTGTGAAAGTGAAAATACTTTATATTAAGGAACATATGGACACTAAATAAATGAATTAAGATTCTACTTCTGATGAAATAGTGCCCAAGAGCCCGTCTACTTGGGTAATGGTAACGTATAAAGACAGTGAAGTAAGTAACAATGATAAATACATTGTTAATAATATGTAAATACCTATTCCTATGTTTTAATATCTTCTCATTTCATATTTTTTAATTACCTACATATATTAATTATTTATTAATTACTAATGTACCTTGTTTTGTTAAGATCTGTAAAATGACTTTTTTATGTTTTACTAGCAACCCGCCCCGGCTTTGCACGGGTAACAGAGATATCTTCAACAATCATCATCATATTTCATTTTACAAAACCTTAACAAAGTAAATACCTAAACCTTCCTCATGAATCGCTTTATCTATTAAAACCGCATGAAAATCCGTTCAGTTGTTTTGAGTTTATCGCGAACAGACAGACAGACGGGGGTTTTATAATATGTAGTGATTGTTTAAGATCATATGTTTGTATTCATCACTCCTTATTATTTATTAACACAGTAACCAAATGGTTACAAACGAACCTATATTGTATAATTATATACTGTTGCAATCTGTTGCAATATATCGGTTCACACGCATGCTTCCTGTAATTATCCTCTGAGCTTCGATATACGCTTCCTTTGCCGCTATACAGTATGTAAACTACATAATCTACATTAAATTGGCGTTAGTTTTCTAAATATAAAATTTGAAATCGTAAAGTACTTTTTCATAATAAATTTATTTATACCCAAATAAAACTTCTCTTTGGTGACTCCAGAAAGTGTTTTCATCTTATTACCTAAGAAATAGAATAGCACTGAGTTGTTGCAAATTGATTTATCTATACTAATAATATAATAAAATAATAATATAATGATTTATTTCACTGAGATACCCTTTCACACAAATTACCAGGCCCCCATGGTGGCCCCAGGTCTGTGTGTGTGTGTGTGTGTGTGTGTGTGTGTTTATATGCGTGTGTGTGTGTGTGTGTGTGTGTGTGTGTGTGTGTGTGTGTGTGTGTGTGTGTGTGTGTGTGCGCGCGTGTGTGCTCACTCAGTCTTTATTTTGTTAATAAGTTTCCAGTCAAGTCATAGTTCTATTCTAAAAAATATGAAGTAAGAATTTGTTTCGTGACCTTCGTCAAATGATAGATAGTAATAATATAAATGAATATTAAATTTGTTGGATAAGTAATTACTTCGAAAACAATAGCTACGTTGCGAGAGACTACTTTTGAACAATTTTGTTGGACATACTTTTGTTTTAATGAGTTGGCTACAGTGTAAGGTGGGATGACAGGAAATCTGGGAGTGTGTGTGTGATAGAGTGAGTGGATAATAAATATTAAGTATGTTTTTGCAATTATTTTCTCTAATGTTCGGCAAGATTATAGGCTATTTAATATTATGCTTCAACCCTTACGTGCGGGATAGTGACCTAAAACGGTTTGTTAAATTACATTGTTTAAGGTAGGTTGAAACATTAACTTTCTTTGTGACGTTAAAACTTTTTCATAAAGCTCCACAAAGAGGGGTATAAGCAAATAATAATCTCATCCGTTCTGCTGCAAACGTATTTGTGTTTAATTAATATAATTAACTGTCTGCTACAATGAAAGTCAAATATTTATGTGTGGCTTCATTTCGCTCGAGAATATCGTGCTTGTTGTTGCTTGGGTTCATTTTACAATACTGAGAGATGGGAAAAGTGGAGAAAAGTCGACAATTCCTAATATAAAATACTCTTTGTAATAACACGCAATGACATATCTATATATATAAAATGCTTTGTCCTGAATGACTGACTGACGGATCATCGCACAGCCTAAACCACTGATCGTAGAGACCTGAAAGTTGGAGGGTGTGTTCCTTTTATGACGTAGGCATCCGATAAGAAAGGATTTTCGAAAATTACACCCCGAAGGGGTTGAAAAGGCGTGCCAAAGTTAGTATGGGAACACGTGTTTGTGTGGTATGTCGAACTCGATTCGAAAACCACACAGAGTTCCGTAACCGGGTCTTATGGCTGAGGCCTCATGTGTACCCTAAATTAGACTATCTACACTAAAATATGTGACGTCCGCCACCACGGAGACGAAGTCGCGGGCAAAAGCTAGTTAATAATATTTTGCATATTTTATTTTTTCTTTTGTACAAGTTGTGACAATACTTGATGTGCTCAAGAATTGTGCAACTCAAAAAGCGTCACAACTTAAAAAAAAATCAAAAACACTGCAATATCATTAGGTTTACAACAGTTCAAAATCCTACATCATAAAATTTTCTGCCTAAGATAATTATTTGGTCCATCTTTTTGGTACCATTATAATTTAAACCAGAAGTAGCCCATTTTGTTGAATGAATGAACATTTTTGGATGTTTGGAAATATCTTAAGCAATGTCAAAAACATAAACCATTTTCGTTTCCAGCGTGTAAATCTGTTATTTAGTTTACTCCCGACCGTAGGACCGCTTTGTAAAGAGGCTTAACAATGGAATACTCTTATCTGGTAACCTCTGATGTTATCTAAGTATTTGTAGTATGTGAGCCTATTATTAAGATAAAACCAAAACATTTTGATGTCCTATGAAGGTGTACTAGCAATTTTCAGAAACGTAAATTTACTGAATAGACTATATATAGAGCTATAAAGAAATGTTTAAAGAAGATAGGGCACAGCATATTTCTTCTCGAAATTAAGCCATCTTCAATGGGAGCACTGGTTTTACCTGGACTAATAGCCTTGTGTGTATTTTTGCTGGTTAGTAGGGTTGAAAGTATTTTCCTTATGTCATCACTGAAATTAGGAATAGGTAAATAAAGATTTTCCATCTTGAATATTACGAAGTCTGTGAATAGTTCATGGAGCTACATTATGTAGGTTTGAATTAAATATTTGTTGTTACAATTGCGACCAAACTGTAATTGTAAACACATTTAGACAGTTTGAATGGCGGTTCGTAATGGCGTTTACAGCGTTTCTTAATAATAAAATAAGAAACGTTTATTTGACATAAAATAAATACACACACATTCATTCACTGGAACAAATTATGGATTACACATTTGAAGACGTATTACTCTAACGGTACTGAGAACTGTTTTCCAAACAAGGTTATAGCCTGTATGTTGGAAGTCAGTGTTCAGACGTGGGATTTTGATACAAGATTAACTAGAGACGTGGAAGTTCTTGTCAAGTATTAATAACAGATTAAGGTATGTAAGTGACAATCTTTTTATTATAATTATTTATTATTCTAATATATTAATATTAATATTCAGTAAACATCCAGGTATGCTTGTGTGTGCGTGTAGGTATGTGTGTGGGTGTGGGTGTGTGTGCGTGTGCGTGTGCGTGTGTGTGTATGGGTGTGTGTGTGTGTGTGTGTGTTCTTTTGTGAGTTACGATGTGATTACTCAATATATTAAATCAAATTAAACTAATTATATCAAAATTCTATAGCATGATAGACACTTCGACACCCAATCTCCTCCAGCCTCCAATCGCCCTGTGGACCTCTCATTAATAATATGAGTGTCGATAAGCTCAGGTAATTAAGTTCATCGCTCATTTACGAGGCTATTGCTAGCACTAACAATTGCTTCGATATATAAGGTTCTGTATCCTTATTTTAGGTTTTAAAGCTTTATAGAGTGTCTTACATATTACAACATTAATAAAAATAAATATACATAAATATTTTGAATATCTCGATGGTGTTACGTAAAAAAAAAACCTTTTTTAATACAAATAAATAGCCTACCAAGCACCTATACAGGTACACGGCCGCCTGTACTGATGCACTGCCTGTAAATAGTTAGATCACCAGTAATATAACGTACGTGTTGTCAAACCTATCTCCAAACTATGGCGTTCTGGCAACTGTTCCCACCAGCAGTAAGACGAAATTGAACCAATGGTGTTTATTGAGCACAGTCCCCTGCAGGCTTGGTGCTTTCACGATCGATCGGCTTCATTTGAAGTAGGAATTTGGAATTTCGACGACATTCACATCGTGTATCAATTTCATCCATTAATATTAAAGTGTTTATACAATTGTTCAAACAACCTACCTGGTTTTATTGTATGAAATCAAATAACCACTACCCAAAAGCAATCATATTTCAGTTAAATGAACCTTTTACCTTATATTTATCCGCGCTTTGATAACATATTTTTCGTTATTTTGATCTTTCACGTAAACATCTGCCGTCAATTTTATCACACACCGTTTTGTTTCACGCCAAAGGGATGGAAGGGTGGCTTTAAATAGATACGTTGTCCCTTTGAAAGATCCCGGCTTTAAATATATGGGGAAATTGTTTTCATTATATTGAAATTCTTATTTATGGAGAATGTCCCAAAAAACGTTATACGGACAAAAAATTTGCAATAACGTGATGTATCTGTATTACTCCTACCACAAAGGAGTGCAGTGGGTTCTTGATGTTGGTAATTGGTTTTTAAAATTATTACACCTTTATTTTTTATGCGTGTGGAAACCCAATCGAGCCGTCACCACCACTGGGGTTTTCGGTGCGGCGTTATGTCGGAATCAACCTGACTAACACTTTACAGTGTGCCGTATGCCATACTCAGAATAGTTAAGTTATCAGTGGTCTTCCTTATAACGTCTGTTTGCAAAAGCGCGGGCAGCCTCCTTGGGTAACCTCTGGCAACTAGTGCGGGATGCATTAATAATTTTGAAGCCACATCTACATTTTCATATTGCACCACTAAAACTACAGTTCTGAGTTGCGATATGTGGTAGCTGCACCACAATTGGTTTTCATTCTTGTTTACATTGTCTTTAGATGAATACCCTGAGCTTATGATGTCTATATGCTGGTGTTGCATGTTTACGATGGCTAAAGTACAAATATTCCTAGCTGAATATTTCATATTTCTTCTAAATTATGGACATCAATAACGATAGATGAATACTCCATTGTTGACTAAACTAACATTAAAAAATCTAATATTGTTGTATAATACGTGATTCATTGTTTGACGTCTGTGGTACATCTTACCTATTTTTATCCGCTCTCAAGAAATGTTATGGTATTTACGAGCTTCTATGTACGTACCAAGTGTTCATTATAACGTCGAAGCGTCCCAACGGCTAGATGGGTTTTAATCAGGGAGCTTACACATACCTATAGATATGTACGTATCGATATAGATGTGGATATGTATAAGGCAGGCGATTACTGCAGTTTATTATTTTCACGATACCAAAATGGCGGTAGAGTTAGAAAAAACCTTGCGTACCGTATTGAAAATCGAATTTCTTCTGATAACAAATTACTTTTAAACCTCCAAAATGTAGATTTAAATTCGTTAATCTCAGGATGAATTGTGTATTTTTTTATTGCTTTAAATAGAAAAAATAAAATAGTTTATAGGCTATGCGTAATATGAGTACCTATATCCTCACCTTATAAATTGTCAAATGGAAGCAATAGCCATATAATTTTACAAAGGGTAAACTCACGGGGCACGCCTGCATAACTTTAAGATACTTACATACACGAATTACACTTTGTTTACGCTGAATACATAATTACGTTGAGTTACTGACGCATTCCGCTAGTTTAACCCTAATGTAGGGAGAAAGTGTACTCATACTACACACATGACCTTAAATTTACATCTACGCGCTTAAACTACCGCATTATTCCTCTTTGTGATACATATGGTTTGCATATATCAGTACTAACATACATATATTATAAACTGGTAAAAAGCTTAAAAAATCTTTGCTGCGTCGATTGAAGCAGTTGAATAGTCTTCGATAAGTTTGACCATCTTTCATTGCACTATGCTAAGCTTCAAGATCGTGAAAAAAAAGTGTAGCTGCTTGATTATAGAAATCATCAAAGCTACCTAGAATCTTTTCTCTGAATAGTTCACACAAATAATTCTAAAATTTCAATGTAAAAATTTGAAATGTATCCTTTAATTAAACATTGATACGTTAAAATGTTTACACAAATAAACATTGAGTCATTTATTGGCCTATTCAATTAGATAAATGGTTATGTAATTATTAGATGCATGAAAATACAGTATTGTTCTACATCTATATAAGCATTAATATGCTTGGTTTTCTAGTAATCTAGAAAACCAATCATTTGGTTCAGTAAGAACCACAATGACCTAGATATATCTAGGTTACATACAGCAATATAATTTTAGTACCCATGAAAACCATATAAACTTTTAAGTGACATTTTTTACTTCTTTAGTTTAATTACTTCTGATTAAAATATTTTCATGATCTGGCTTGCAGCCTAATTAAAAATATATTTTTAAACAACTAGCAATGCTACCAATTATAATAATTATGAAAATACCAACCACCGATTTTTTCTAATACAAAATAAGTAAGTAAATACATCAAATTAATCTTGTAAAACTGCACATCCAATAGAAAAACCCACCCATTGAAAAGTAAATAAGTTACAACGTTCATTCATTCAAAATGAGTGGAAATAAAACGAGTATGCTCTCATTCTCATTCAATTGGAAACGTTTATGAACGAATGAAACGAACTGAGTATCTGTCGAGTTTTATACAGCCGTAACAATGGTTTTATCGCCTCTTACTGTCTTCAGCTTAAACCTTTAAATACTGCTTTTTATATCACCATAAAGAATGGTCTTAGATGTAAAGGTATAACGGTTCTCTATAAAGGTGATCATAATATTGTCAAGATGGTATTTTTGTTAATTTATTAGAAATTAACTTCAAAATATCTTGTTGAATAAATAACGGTTCTACAGAGAGTTAAATTTTGATTTTAAATACAGGGATAGATATACAGGTTTTTCTACCCTATAGGAACTTCCAGGATCAAGGAAAGTAGGTACTATGTCGAGTCTACGTAGGCAGACGCCTACGCATCCAACGTGGAGACCCAACATCAAACTTGCGGTGAACACGTAACGCAGTGACTGAACTTCCCACTCTAGGCAGATCCTGGCCGCCATTTTTGGCCACCCTATGTCCTTGGAGAACAGCCAATTGTTATATTTTTTAAGAAATTGATCTCAAGAAAGAAGTAAGATACAAGTCCTTTAGAAAACAAAACTTTTAAACTAAAAATTACAAGAAGCTACTCGTCCGAAGTAGACGATAAATTCCAAAAAGTTGACCAGATAGGTATTACGTGAATCCAAGAGAAAAGAAAACACAATCAATGTTTAGAACATTTATTTTCAAATATCACAATATCAAATAACATACTTGGGGCACTGCTTTGAAATCGAATATCCAAGAAATTCAAGTCTTGCAAAATAAAGCAATAAAAATACTCTATAACTACGACAACTTAACCCAACACAAATCTACAAAGATACCAAAATCCTAACAATTAAACAACTAAACATACTTAAAACTTGTATACTGATACATAAAATTATAATACAAGAAACACATTCACAATTAAGTTAAAAAAAACCTACACATACAAATCAAGGAAACGAAAAAAACTAAAAGTAATATGGTAAGAAAAATATATTATATGAAGGTGTAAAACTTTATAATTAAATATCTGATGATATTACCGAAAGTGATAGCTTGTTTAAATTTAAAAAGAGTTTAGAAGATTGGAAAAAGTACTAGCACCAATAAATTTATCTTCATATCTTTAATTTTATATTGCTGTACATTGTATTGTGATCACAGAGACAATTAATTTATTATGTGTTATTACATGTCTCATTATGTAAGTGAACTGTATTGTTCTTTTTGAGAAAATAAATGTCTTTAAACTGATAACCGTATTACGACAGTGCAATTGTTGTTTTCTGAATATGAAATCTATTTACATATAAAGAAGCTTATAATGACTGACAGACCATGAACTACGCAGAGAAATGCTTACTCGTGTAGTAAGAGCATGTGGTTTCTAGAATAGGATCCATTTATAATGGTCCATTTCATAACCACCCACTAGGAGAGGACTTAGGAAAATTTGTCTCTTGTGTATTAGCAGTTATGTATGTATGTGGCGAGAGGCAAGTTTGGTATACATTGAATGAAAACTTTGTGTGTATTTTACGAATGACAAGTTTGTCGTTTGGCTCTTTGGTAAGCATAACGTAAACATATGTACATTTATAATATACATTTGGAAATTGGACCCGACATGGGAAATACATTCTAGTAGTAAAGAATTTTAATTTATAGTAATCTTTATCAGGTAACCTTTTAGATTTTAAGAAATAGATAAGCGTAGTTGTACAGGATCAATGACAGTAGGTACTCCATATCGAAAGAAGGTAATATTGAGTCTCGTTCCTAGTCAATCTACGATTGCACTGCATTAATATTGATTGAAAAATATATTTCAAAAAACTATTATATCTATTGCGATGATGAAGCCAGTGCTTCTGAAGAGCCATCGCACTGTTCTGGTCATTTTGGTAAATATTAGGTTTGAAATTTGCTGTACTGTGCTGTTCATGTGGTGAAATATTTTCGATTGCATTACCAAGTAAGATTCTTTGAAACAAATGTGGTAAACGCGCAGACAACCTGTCTGACGGTAAGCGGTACTTGTACGTCACCGACTTCTAACTCCTTTCTTAGCTCTGGTGAACCTAAAATACAAAAACTAAGAAGCTAGTAGTGCCACAGATAAGATAATTGGTAGTATTATTTACTTGTTTGGAGTTATTTCAGTGAATTGGCTCGAATTTAAACAGTAATGTGAAGTCACTAATTACTATTCTTATATGTTACTAGCAACCCGCCCGGCTTCGCACGAGTAGCAGAGACATCTTCAACAATCATCATCATATTTCAACCAATTTACACAGAACCTTAACAAATGATATACGATAACCTCCATCATGAATCGCTCTATCTATTTGTGAAAATTGTATTTGAGTTTATCGCGAACAGACAGACAGATGCGGTGGGGAATTTGTTTTATAATATGTAGTGATGATCACTATCGTTAAAAGAAGTAAACTGTAGTTTAATAAAGTATCGATGATGGCTTGTCTTTTCGACTTTACTAAAAATAAAAATAAATAATTTATTTGCAGCAGATATCGTGAAATGGTTTTTATTTAAATTATTTTTGATCATGTCAATTAAGTTGAGGAAAATAAGTCAAAATGATGTTGTGTTTATATTAGTTTATACTGGATATAGAGGAGAAGATGATAAGGATTATTATTAAACTCTGTTAAATATGAGTTTTCATTCGTTGAATTGAAAATCAAGTGGAAAAGAACAATGCCACGTTTCAATATTAGTTGTAAGTTTTAATCAAAATATTCGAAACGGTTTAATTTTTAAATAGACTCGCACTTGGCCTATTTAAAAGGAAAGAAAAAGACTGAGGAGGCCACCCACATTGCTTTTAATCTTCTTACGATAAGTAAGGATTTCAAATGTTTTAAAAATAAATATATTGAATGTTCTCTAAAAGCTTTTTGTATCTGGAATCAGCAGAATAAAAATAGTAGATGGATAGAACGTTTTCTAAGGATAATGCGGTATTATAATGGGATGTTTTTTATACTTTTCGACTAGAACGCTTAACAAAATGATGCTTTTATGAGAACGAGATATTCTCGAGTATGTTTAGCTTTGATAAATACCTATTATACTTTCTACAAATTTGAAATCGTAATATATATATACCTATAACCAACTATTACAAAATATAACCGGAAATATCTGTTTTTTTATGCTCTAGGGGGCAAACGAGCAGACGGGTCACCTGATGGTAAATGACTACCGCCGCCCATGGGCACCTGTAACTTAAGAGTCACAAGTGCGTTACCGCCCTTTAAGGTGGGAGTAGGGTAAGGGGGAGGGGGGGAAGGACAGAAATAGGGGAGGGTTAGCGTCGCCGGTAATCGGTATCGAGTGGAGTCGAGCTGGCCCATACGTGCCGAAGCATGGCTCTCCCACGTTAGTAACAAAAATAACTGTAACATGAAACGTGTGGTAGTCGGTGACAAAGAAACAGTATTAAAATATTTGGTATTTTTTTTTTATCGCTAAAGTTCTATTTAAGTCATGTGTTAAATTGGGGCATTTCATTTAGACCATGTCAGAAGGTGTGCTCCTGGCTTCCATTGCGTGTACCTGCACAAATTACTTTGGTTTTTCCAATGATAAATAATCATTAAAATCAGTTCAGGATTGTCTACAAACAATTTTTTTTTTATATAATATTAGCATCAGATCAGGTGCAAACCTTTATTTATTCAAACATCAGATGGAACTTTGATATAGGGAGTAGATACCTATTGGGGTAAGTGGAGGTTTTCCATAGGGATTTGCGTGACGGTTATATTCTACCTGCGTTTTCTCGCCGTTCCATCCTTGTCAGAATTACATTACATCAATGCTGGGATTGAATTCCAAAAAAAAAAAAAGATTTTTAAATAAGGGCACAAAAAATACACGCAGTGCTAGTGTATCCTAGTTTACATGTAGGATAAACTGAGATAAATAATATAAAAATATTTTTTAGTAAGCCATGAAGTTACCATGTGGGTGTCCGGTCCATCGAATCACAGGCCAGCACAACACAGCAGGTTTTAAGTCTAATATCATCTTGCATCAACGTTCACATTGAAATTCTTCTCCCTGCACACCCAAATTTGTTGTTGTCACCTGTGATTTTTGTTGTAGTTGGTCTGGAACCATGAATACAGTCAAAGTACCTACTTTCCTAGTTCAGTTGCACCATGTTCTGTTTTAATTCACATTGAGGTCAACGTCTTCAGCAGTTCTAAAAGTTTGCATTGAAATATATACTCTAGTGCAGACCTGGTTAAGCTTAACTGTAGGATATCTTGTTATTAATTTCAAGACTTTTATTACAAACTTTCTATTAATTATATACTTAACCATAACTATGTCACAAATGAAATTATAATCCGTCTATTTTTAAAGAAAAAAATTGTTCCGTTTGTAAATCTTATTTGGATTTTATTCAACATTAAAACAGTAAGAGTAAGCATACTCTAACATACGCATATGTATATATTCCGAAATAGACTCAATCAATGATAACTACTTACTAAAGTTCTTGCCGTAGTTTTTTTCTTTACGTTATGTATTTACCTTCCAGGTTTATTTAACTTAAGTCCTTAGCATTTGCCTATCTCATAAGTCCGCTCACTGTATGCAGATCTTAGGATACACGGTCGGCCCATTTTTTAAACAGACAGTGAAAAATTACAAAGGAGGGAATGATTGATGTGGGAGGCTCGTACGTTTAAAAAACGATTCAGATGCTTAATTTCTCTGTCGTCAGTTGTCGGTACTGTCGGAATGATGGATTGAGTTTGACGAAAATAAAGTCTGAAGTCTGACTGCTTTACTGTGATCGCAATTATTATTTAAAAGTGTTTATTTAGTGAAAGCAAAATCTATTTCAAGGTATAATTTTGTTAAAGTATTTTTCGTAAGCCGGTTCGCTCAGGCTCGAGTTCAATTTTCATTTCAAATAAATTCAGTCAACTTCCTTTCATATTGGCTTAGCATAACATACGTAAGTTAAAAGCTAACTAAATAACAATCACGAGTATTACAATACCTAAGTTTACCCTCGCTTAAGCTTTCATTGTTTGATATGAATATACATATAAGCCCGGAGGTAAAATGTTTTTATGATTTTTTTTAAACTTCATGAACAAGCACATATTTGTACAAAAGTAGAGTTAATTTATAGTACATTCACTACCAGTCAAACATGGAGTAAAGCAAAAAATATAACAAAGTATGTATAAAGATATTAAACAAGCAAAAAAAAATAACCAACTGAAAATAAAAAGTACAAACTGTTAAGCCATACAATTACAATATTTGAATAGACCTAGAATCTCTTATGAAAGAATTAAAAAGGCAACATTATAATATTTTTCATCGCGCCCGTTAAATTTCACGAGAGCCTAATATATGCTGTGCCGTAAATAAAACGGTCACGGCACCCCGAAACCTATTTGGAGTGTGTCCAAATATGTATAAATATAGTACATTGTATGCTAAATGGGTACGATATAGTGTTTTATCTTATGGCGTGTGCGCTAAAGTTTTGCGATTTGCGGTGTGTTTGGTTCAATGGCATCCGCTTTTAGTGTGGGAATGTTATAGTTTATGCAACATAACTTGCTTGGAAATGGTGTCATTATTAGAATCATATATTAATATTTTTGGTTGTATTGGTATAATTGTAGCGACTGGTATATATATTAGATGTGTAAATCAGGACTTCTTGTTTATCCGACGTTTCAATAGAATTGCACTAATCGCGGTCACGGGTGGATTGATTAGTCACGAACGACGCCTCCGTGAGTTCCTTAGTCTACATTTATTTTTCTTCGCACTGTCGTTACTGCGACGCATTATACTTACAATAACTGTTAAGTGCTGACAGGTTGTGTGTATTCCATGACAGGATTTCATGATGTTGGTACCCATCTTCTCTATTAAATTTTTTATATTTCTTGATTTTAACCACTCCATGTAATATTTTGGCATAATTCACAAGTGCAAGTAGACTATTAAGATATCGATTGCTTCTTCAAAATGTTCCATCCGGATCTTGGAATTCCATCACCACTATTGTGTGTGTGTGTCGAACAGATAATATACAAGCAACACGCTTTGTACATTATCTGTTTGACACGTATTATCGGTAACTATAATCTATTTGATAAGCTGTGACACAGAGTGGATAAATCAAAATAGTTGGTTGTATGTATTGTATGTATATGTGTAAAAATAAATAAACTTATGATTTCTAACATGCACATACATCAATCAATCAATCAATCAATCAGCCTATCATAGTCCACTGCTGGGAACACTGTTCATACATACATTAACATATGTTTAAGCTACATTACATACCTACCAACACTTATCTGTATATCTAGGTACATACAAAAATAATAATCTTAATCAGGAAATGATCAAACTTTAGTGATAAGTAAACTCAGATGTCATTTGAGTAAATAAAACTTATTATTTGTTAACAATAATGTGTTCGATGTAAAATATATAAAAAAATCTTAGTCCAAGTAAAAAACTTGCATAAAGTAACTGCAAAATTATGGTTTTGCATTGTTACGGGGTATGGTTTAATTTCAAGATTACATGGAATTACCAAGTTATCTTTATGTTATGTTTCCTCCTCTCTACCGCAAACTTTTCTGAAATTTGATTTCTTTTCTTACAGTATAACACACAAACAAAGACCATAGAAGTGCTCCTATTTTTGTACCAAACAATACAAGAAAAGCAAATCCAAAAGAAAAATATCAAATCTCCACATCCAAAATCGACAACAATACAACGTGAAAAATAGATATCCCATATAAACAATCAATAATGCAAGACACAAGATTCCGAATATCTGTCTCAGAACTTTTTGTTCGCTGTCCGTCATGTGCGGAGAAAAACATTTTTCCCTTCTTTGTTGGGCACATCATGAATAAATTCTCGGGATTCTTTAAGAGCGGCTTACGCGATCCTTTCCAATAACGTTTTGTGTGTATTCGAGGAGCTAAGACGCGGATAAAAAAATTATAGCGCCTGTTTGGTGTCTAAATTTAGAAATACTAAAATAAATACGAATTGTTCTATTAGGAGATAAATAGCATTTTAGTATCTTATACACGTTCGGATTTAGCCAGTGAAATATATCCACTTGTCCAGATTAATTTTTTCTCCACTACTAGAACATACTTCAACATCATCCACATTTTTCATGCATTTGCTGTTTGCTGTGTTCTATTTCGATCACAATATGGCACCTAAGAAATTTGATTTTATCATGCGGTATTTACTTAACTACAACCAAAAAAAAAGTTGAAGCATGAAAATCGAAAACCGTCTACAATTATTGCAATGTTATGGAATCTTGAACTAAGTTACAAGTTTTTTTATCAAAAAACTCTTCAGTTACTGAATTATCTGCAGCAAAAAATTACCAAAACTACACTTAGATGAAAATTGCGATATCTTTTATATTAAAATTTGTCCCATAAACTTAAGCTAATAATTTTCACTTCCTAACAAATAGCTGGATAATCAGGGTTTGTACAAAGCACATTTTTGTCAGAAAATGCTTCTATAGGGACGAATATATTATTATTAAACATAAACGATAAAAGAGTCGCAGAGCTCAAAGGCTTAGCATTACACATATTCCAAAATTACACGTTGTATTTTCTTTATAATATTTTCTCAGTTCTAATACTAGTCAGGTTTAGAAGTGGAGAGGAAGAAGAACTGGTTAGAGAGATCAGACTTCCTGCCAACAGCCAGTTCGAGTTACAGGTATAACATCCTGACGTGCTGTATCTATTGCTTAGACTCTCCAATCCATCTGTTTATCCCTTTCTTTCCATTGTCGTCCGTTCTTACTCACCTTTCAATTTACTATTATTTGTACTAGTGGGAGAGCCATGCTTCGGCACGTATGGGCTTGACTCGAACGGAGTGATACTACGGCCTCACAGAAAACTGGCAGTTAAGTAATGCTTAGCAAAAACACAACGGTTTCACCGAGTAAGCGAGGTTACAGGAGGCCCTAAGCCTTCCCTATCCCCCTCTTCCTCTCTCTCCATACTTCCCCCCTCTCCTCCCCTTCCTTTCCTACTCCCACCTTAAACGCTGGCAACGCATTTGTGACTCTCGAGTTGCAGGTGCCCATGTGCGGCGGTAGTCACTCACCATCAGGTGACCTAGCCCAATATCTCAAAAAACTTCTAATTTTCCCATCATAAAACCCACTATGTTTTTATTTGTATGTATGTATGTATGTATATATATGTATATATTATGTTTGTGTACATATTTGTATGTATGTTTATGATATGTATTTTATCCTATATACTTTGTTTAAGTATTTTGTCTGAAATTTAGTTTGCAAATTTACCTAGTAACCTATAATATTTTTAATGCACCCACTTCCTGTTTTCTCTGCATCACCCGAAGGTTGACTGGCAGAGAATGCCTTTGGCATTAAGTCCGCTTCTGTACTCTATGTGCATAAAGTTTTAAATAAATAAATAAAATCTCAAAGTACCGTTGATGGCAATAAGCTTGCCTTTAAGCTTGATTGAGGTCAAGTAAATGTAAAACCTTGGCCCAGTAACTAAACCAAATACCAGCGCCTCATGCCGCCCTGAGTGTGGCCGCGGGTGTTGGGACGGGTTTTCCCCTACACCCGCTATAGCGGCTCCCCGCGAGGAGGCGGCGTCCGCGTGTGCCTGGACGTTGCCTAATTGAGAGGATTTTACCCAAAGGTAGTGCTCGCGCTTTTGCGGGCAAGCGTTATGAGGGTTCCGGATGTCTTAATAAGAGCTGTTCCCGGATCCCTCCTACTTAAAGCGCAGTACGGCACACCGTGTGGTTTTAGGTCCGCCCCACCCAAAACCCCGGTGGGGTGACGGCCCGAGGGGGTTTCCACACGCACAAAAAAAAAGTAACTAAACCAAATGGATGGATTTACGTATACAATTGTTTCTGGTTAAGAAACCGATGACCTATAAAGGTAAGGTAATTTTTTGTGAACCTTTCTTTCTGGCACAAGTATTATCTACAATAGACGTGACAAAATACAGCAAAAAAAATTTACACTAAATGATTTGCAGAGGGGACAAAACGGGACTAATAATGTATTTTTTAATATATGCACATGTATATATCAGGAACACCTTCCATTGGATACTTGTACCACTTGTATAAAAGATTTCAAAATTGGGAAGGGCCAAATTTGACTATGTTTTATATATTATGTAAATGATTTTTGTTATGGTTCTTACTAGAAATTATGCTTCCTAACTATATGTTTTTTTTCGTCAATATTACTTTATAAGTCAATTTGTAAGTAATTTTACAGTTATCTCAGCCCCAAAGTTGATAATACGTAAAGACATTTCATACACCTGCTTTGTATGATAAGTTTTTTAAAGTTGCTTTGAAAACGTTTTTTGTGCGAGAGTGGTTTTGCAGTGCTTGTTCATAAAAAAATATTTGAACTTCACACACTGTGTAAACTGGAGCACGTTACTGTTCTCGACGTATTATTAAAACACACATGGATCTGGAATGTAGTAATTAAAGCTACATCTCTTGAGACTTCTGCAACTGCGCTGGGAAACAAACGTTATATTACCTACTGTTATAATGACTTCATTCGAGAAAGACCAAAGTAAAGTTTCTTATTAATTATAACGTCGTTAAATATTATGTTATCTAAGAATTAATAGAAATCAGTTTGATAATAATTATAGACAAAAGAAAATATTTAGTTAGTCAATACAATAATCAGCTGAGATTAAATGAAACAGCAGGCATCTCCGATGAAGGAGAACATGAGTATTGTAGATTGTATGATATTGTTACTGTGGATTCATTTGAAGGTAAATAAAGTTTAACAGTAATTACAATTGCATATTAAAAATCAATTGGAATCGATTTTTATTAACATAATTATACACAAAAAAATAATATTTAATTCAAGATTTTCGTTAAGCAATTGTGTTTTTACAGTACCACATATTCAAAGCTCAGAAATAAATAAATTCCTAAGCTAAATGCAGTATTTAACACCTCTTCAATTGATATTGATTTGTTTCACACTGAAAATTTCGTGCAATAATATTGAATTTAGTTAGAGCTTGTCGAAGCTTAGTGGTATTACAATTGTCATGTTGGGTTAAAATAATATCTCAATAATCACAAACAACGATAAATTATTTTAAACATTTATGAAAGTATCAATAATTTATATTAAAATAGATGAAGCACTTAATCATAGACATTCAATGTTAAATATTGAAACACCAATGACTTTCAACGTAGCAAAGAATTTTGACACCTTCATCCGGATGATGAGAACGTTAATATCTTTAACGGCTTTCATGAAGAGTTGCATAAGTACTGTAAAATCAAGATAATTCAGGCATTTAGATAAAATGAAAATATCTCCCTTGAAAGTGCCTATTAACTATGCTTTCAATGTTTATAATAGTTGGTTTGGTTGGTTGTTTAATATTTGATCATCAAGTGTTTAACTAAGCAAATAATAGTAAACAATCTTAGTTCTTGCATAAAGATTATCTATCTATCAACCTTGGTTAGGCAGAAAAATTAGATCATCTAAAAACAAAGCTCTTACGCTCAATCATAATTCACCAAGAATACCGCAAAACACGGATACAGCATCCAGAAATCGTTACAAAATGACACTTCAAATTTACACTTACCATAAAAGCCTGAAGCTCTAAACAGGGACACATTACTATTCCCTCTGGAAATAAGTGCAAAAGTGTATAACAAAAATTCTTCATAACGACATTGTTCAGATAATTTTTTTGCTTCACGGAGAATGGATGCGACTCGCGCGGCAACGAGAACTGACTGTGTTATTTGTTCACACCTATTTTTTATGATTATATTTATAACTGTTACGGTTTTGTTACTGTGGATGTAACAATTGAAGTCTAGTTCTATGTTTAATATTCTAAATACTCGTTAATTGATATTTTAATCACTATCACTAGTACTATTAAATTTAATGTTCTGTCACGTAACATTTTAAATGGCTTTGCCTGTCATGTATCTGTTGAGTCGCTGTACTCGGATTCTGGTCCAACAATATTAGCCTGGCTTATTATAATATTCTGAAAAATAATATATACACGTTAATTTTTGTGCTTTATTAAAAATATTTTCATTAAAAATATATAAATTGACGTAAAGAGAAATGAAAAATGAGTTTGTGATAAAATGCAACGTGTTCGACAAAAATTTTGACTATCCAAATTATATTAAACGAATCGTAAAATTATACTAAAGTATGTGTATATACACTAAATACATATATGTCACTGATGGCAGCAATTCTATACAATCTATGTGTTTTTCATGTTACATTTCTGTGGATACACCTTGATGATATACCATTATAAATTCATGCTGTACAATTCGAGAGCAATTTCTAAGCATGTGCCCCTTGTCACAGTGGCTTAACATTTACACTTTTGTTTTCGTTTTTGACTTTCGTTTGGTTGCGGTTTTGTCCAATTTTTTTATTTACTTATTAATGTTATATTAAACACAGTTCGCTGTTTTGATCGCTTACTGCGCTCTTTACTATAAAGATAATTTAGATTTTCTGCATCCTCCAACGTTATAAATGATAGTATTGAGTTTTTCACTGCCCACCAAGAAAGTTCTGACAGATTACAAGAACAGTTGCAAAAATGCTAGGATTAGCACGTCGATAAGCATCGAGTTCCACGCTTTGATTCAGTCATAAGATCGAGTAATAGCTTTTTCTTGCAAATCCTTGTCATTTGTTAATTTTTAGATTTTAATTAAGTACCGTGTCAAAACTTGTAGTAATTACACATGACAACTGAGTACACTTTTAGTAACATAATATGAGCGTCGCTAGTTTTTTACCTTAATGGGTCTTCTTTGTTATATATATATACGGTGTTACTCAAGTGTTTATTCCGGGGTTGCCCGACTACTTTTAGACCCAACGGTGGCACTTTTTCAAGGAGTGAACAGTCCTGCCGTGACGGTCTCAGGCGTCACACTGGCACCGTCGCGGCAGGATGCTTGTATCTATGTTTAATAAACATGAATTCCACTCACGAAAAGTTTTTTTCAAGGTGTATGTCATCCACATTTTGCCAGCGGAGTCTAAATACGTATGCTAGATACAATTACAAGTTCCAAATAAGTGCAAATAAGTATTTCATAGCTATACTTGAACCTTAGCATAACAGTCTTAAACACTATATATCAACCTGTGACCACGGCTAGCGCAAAAAAAGTCAACGCAAATCAAAGCCATGTAATGCCTTTTAAACACGTCATCGCCTTAATTCTTAGTTAAGTTTAAAAGTTAGTATTATACACTGGGTTCATCAAACAAATGGCAAAGAAATATTTAATTTTTTAACTGATAGCGGCTGATGTCAAAAGAATTATATAAAAGATTACTTAAAAGAAGTTTAGGTTTTGTTGAATTATTTGTTGTTGTATTTACTTTCTTTTATTGTACTTGCCGAAGTATGTATTTTGAAAACAAACAATTCAACAAAGTCTAAACTTATGGGTATTGGTTTTAGTACTGGGCTTAAATAAAAGCTTATTTTCAAACAAGTTTATTTAGCTGTTCTTTATTATACTTTTTAGTTAGAATTGTATCGTGCGTCGATATTACAAATCAGTATTCATTAAGATATATACAAAGAACACGGTAGGGTAACATTGAGTAGATGAAGAGTGCCCATGGCCACTTTCTAGCTTCAGTATCAGCCCTTGGATGTTATTTATGAACAGAGTCCTTGTCAAGAAGAATCAAACGAGCAAATTCTATGGGGTTACGCCTTTTTCATTTCAGAATTCCCATGGCCACCTTACGGCTCTATCATGAGATCGGCACGATGTCATATAAATATTTCAGCTTAATCTGAAACCGGAAAGTAGGTCAAATTTAACATGCAAGATTACAGACAGACACCGGGACAGGTGAAACTAAATAAAAGCTTGAAATAATTACATTTTAGTAAAATTGAGCGAAATTAAAAAGTAAAAGAGTTCCTATATTCACCTCCTGGCTTAGTCACCAGACTACCGTTACACGAGCCCAATCTGTTGGAATTATCAGAACGAATAAAATGCGCTCAGTCTCGAGGGGTTACTACTAGCCACTAATGAGTTCCACTAACCATCCTGGTCCCATCATCAGATCAGCCAAATTACAGTATTGTCATCTGAACTACATGTGCATATCTAGTTTGATTTCAGTACGACAGTTAAAAGTAGGCAAAAATTGATTTTTTAGATTATTAAACATGGTTTGTTAGTTAGCTAGTTTTTACAATTAAAGCTAATAAAAGCATGCTAAAAAGTAACATTGAGTTTAAAACGCAACACTCACAGCCAACAACAGCACTATTTCTTGATACTTGTAAGTAAAAATTTATTATGTCAATGTCGTTTAATCGAGTAAGAATGCACAAATGATTTGATGATAACGTACCTATTCATTTATGGCGTAGATACTGATCTGTCCGGCTTTCAATATTTGATTGATAATCCTAAAACAGATTAGAGACATAAAGTTTTATTGCTCACTCTTCATGGCCCATAACATGATAATTTAAAGCCCATTAAATTAATGGAATCTGTTTAGTAGTTTTTGTGTAAAACTTGTACATATACAAAGACAAACTAGTTGCTGATGCATTTTGTTTTATGTATAGACCTTGTTCTTAAATCAGTTTAATAATATTTGATGAATTCCCTTGCATTGAATATAACCTTTATTTAAAAATACTGATAATAATATTTGTGCTTAAGCCGAGTCGTGATAAGTGATTCGTTAATGTAACGCAAGTAAATTCGTAGTATTTTTGTTTATCATACAAGTAGGTGATATTCAAACCACCTGGAACCAACATTGATTTTTTGAACAACGCCTAATACATATTACCGAAAGTTTTGGTATTTCCAAGAATTCTATATAAAATACAAATCCCATGGGGAATTGCTATCGTTTCCACAGGATGTCCGTACAATCTAACATTGTTAGGGTTCTAGGGTAAATGAATTGGAACCCTCTTTTTTGCTTGCATTGTTTTACTATTATGGGTAGTCAAAGAGCTATTAAGTTTCCCTTTTATTTCTTGTTTATTTTATCACATATAAAAAGTTATTGAAATTACTACTTGTGTTTACGCTCAGTGCTAGTGAAATTTATTTGTGTCACAGTTTTAATACCCCATGATTCGGTTTAAAGAACTTTGTTTCTCATTAAGACAATCGTCACTTACATGAGAACAATATTTAGTAAATAATATTAATATTATCCCGGTGCGGGTAGAACAAAAATGATTAAATTCAGTAACGTCAGACAGTGGCTTAATAAGAATTGGAGATGCCCAAATGCTCCATTACCTCTACCCTATAGAAGACCGTGGTTGACAGTATCAGTTGCGTAGTACTGTTCTTTTTCTTCTGGTGAGCAGGTGAGCTAAATACCACTGCTCCAGGGGAAGGAAGATAGGGTCGGTATCGTATAAGTAAAGTCATTAGTCGAAATTGCATTTGTTTATTGCCACCAGTAATATCTTATTTTCAGGCGAGGCGTGTGCTTGTCTGAAAATATTCACTGTCACTGTCTGTAACTAAAATAAAGCCTTTCTTCAAGGATTAATAGAAGTATTGAAGTTTACATTACCAATTATGGTCGTGTAAATAGACACGCGCTAGTTAGAAATCTGTAGTAATGTTATTGTTAAAATGTTTCAAAAACCTTCGTTTTGTGCGCTTTGTAACTTGTATGTTACTGAACAATTTTATCAATTTTATTATCAATCTATTGTTACACAAAACCAAGTTACATTGATAGTCCGAGAACACTCAATTATTAATGATTCCTATACAGAAACTGAATATAAAATCCCTTAATATTCACGGCTGCCGTTCTTGACTAATTTTTTGTTTGCTCATTCAACCGTGGTCCACAAAGAGAATCTGTGAAAGACGTTAAAACTTGCACGTTGGCGATTCTAAAAGACTGATTTAATGGTCCGAGGAAACTTTAGGCCACTTTCTTTACAGAACTTACTAATTGAAAAGTTTTTGCTTAGAGATTAGCGACTGCAACGTGGAGCAGATGCTTGTCTATATAAATAATGTTTTGTAATTTATGATATCGGTAAAATTTGTGCTGAGTAACTTCTGTCATAATCCTTTTTACTTAATTTCGTAGATAAGGAAAAGTATCCAGATTAATTATAGTTAATTTAATTATTTTTAAGATACCATAATGATAGGAAAGAGTGAATGATTAAAATCAGTTACGGACTTAGATTTTCAAACTGACAAAGAACTATTCTTTTTTAACCTTACCGTGATTAAGTCCCGATTTATACATTTAAAATAAACTGAACAGTAACTGATTTACTAGTATTTTTTGAGACAGTATTTCACAAAGATACCTTTTTACAAAACTGGAAACTTTGTATCAATTCATTAGAATTATCCTGATAATCTAACACCTAATTTACAAGCTCCAAAGCTTCAAATACCGTTGTAACAGACAATGATCGCATACATTCCTTATTTATTTATTATTTATTTATTTATTTACAGAAATATTAAGGGCAATATCGGACTTCTGGGGTTTGTGGTCGTGGATTGTTGGGTTGAATGTGCTTCTTCAAACAGAATATATTAAAAAATAATAATAATATTTCAGATATATACTGGTACCATTTATATGTGCGTAAATTATTACACGACTTAACTTATAACTTGCGGGAAGACGATTGCTGCGCCGAGCAATTGCTCGCGCCATCAAATACAAATTATTACGTCATCATTATGTCCCCACAGACTAAACTCGTATGAAATGATACATAGAAAATTTTGATGGAAACCACAGACGAAAATAAACGGTACCTGGTATACTGAAAATGTTTAAAGCAGCAGTAATGAAATAAATATAATAGAAAAGCGAATTCTAT
Source organism: Euplagia quadripunctaria (assembly GCA_963859945.1). Lineage (NCBI taxonomy): Eukaryota > Metazoa > Arthropoda > Insecta > Lepidoptera > Erebidae > Euplagia > Euplagia quadripunctaria. Next base: position 7,527,088 of record OY982583.1, read on the forward strand.
TACATTTATATACATATCCATTTAATACATAAACACACACAAACAGTGCATTCCACAAACGTATTGCAATTACCGAAAGGATTACTAACAGAACATAGTAGAATATGCAGGCATTTTCAGTTTTAGATTTTCTGATCACTTAAAGATCGCGAATGTGTTGCCGTTTGAAATAGAACGGTAGCTGTTGTATGTTATAATAAGTTAGAGGGCAACATTGTGAGTGTCCGGAACTTTTGGGAGTGGTAACAAAAGCATAGACAAGTAATTTTTTGGTTCAAAACTATCAACGTGTTTTACTCAACTAATAAGAAGTGTATTAAGTAATTACACCAACAGAACTAAACATTGTGTTAAAAAGGGATCAGTGTAAATAGTAAAATAACGCCAAATAAATCGCGATAGTATCCGTTAAAAATAGTTTTATTTCATTGTGTTAAAGGAAAAAAAATGTGAGTATTTCGGCTAACCACTTATGTTGTTTTTAAAATTCCGCGATATAGTCGTACACAACCCAAATATAAATCTGAAGCATTTTGAAGTCGCTCAAGTTTGTCTAGTGACTTCAAAATTTCATTACTGCTAGTCACACACTATATACATGTCTACATTTATGCATATATGTATGTTTATGTAAGTATATGATATGTATTTATATAGTGTATATATGTATTAGGCTACAGGTTGCATAAATTTGTGTATTATGTGGAAAAATATTAGTTTGTACTCCATTTACTGTACAATTATTTTTAATTGCACCTACTTCTTCTTCATCACTCAATGCTCATGCTCAATGCGCATCACCCAATGGTTGACTGGTAGAGAATGCCTTAGGCATTAAGTCCGCCAATGTACCAAATGTGCATAAAGTTATAAATAAATAAATAATAAAATAAAATATATCTTAATTTGTGTCCTCCCATTTTGTACTATGACAATATATTTACGTGAAGTTATTTTTACCATATCATCAATATCATCTGACAAAGTTAGGTTTGTAGGCTACGTCTAGATATCCTCAAATTTTTAAAGAGTATTCAAAATGTGTGTCAATAAAGAATAAATCTTTTCAGCTATCATTATTGTCACACGGTCTCATATCGTCGTATTTTAAGGAAATCTCTCTCCTAGACACGCATTGATATTATGATATTTTTCCCTAATATTGAAGTGACTTTGCAGTTCATAATGGGACACACTTACCTGGCTTTAATCGATCCGTTCACCACTTGAGCATAACCCTCCATTCTTTCAAGGTGGACTTGATAAAGGTGAAAGTAAAGTGCTATGAGAGCATGCATATAATAACTAGGTACTGGACGTAAGGGTTTTGCTGACAAAGGGTTTTAGACGGGTTATATGTCGCGTTCGCTAAAGCTCATCGCATATAATTATTAAAAAAAGTTTAACCTACTTTTAAGCAGCATGGATTATGCCATAGAATCTTTTATTAGCTATTTTTCCATATTTGCGAATGTATTTTTTATAATAATTTTTTAAATTCACATGAAAGAAAACGAATAATTTTACTTTACATAATAATAATATGTAAGAGCGACAAAAATTTGCGACAACCATTTCAAGTAGTTTAACAGGGTATCTTGAGATTCTACCTTATTTTTAAATTTTATTGCAATAGGGAAATAGTTATCTTTAAAAATTTACAATTTATGCTTAAGTGTAATAAGTAACCTAGTAATCTTGTCTCTCTCTATATATCTGTCTCTGTCTCTCTTTCTTACTAACCAAAACAATGACATATCAAGGTTTTTATTAAATTAGTTTCCTAAGGAGTTGCGAGTCCAAATTCGTCGTAACATTTTAATACCTGTCAGCAGTGTACTTGCACTCGGACTACAGTACAAAAACAAGGAAGACAATCTTTGAAGTAAATTAAATAAAAACTGCTCAAGTTGCAACGAACTTTGTTAATAAAAAGAAAGTAAAATAAAGAAGTTTCTACTAGAATTGAACATCGTTACTGCAGCGGGGTCGTTAACCTCTTGAGGATATCTCGAGTAGTAAATATATATCACTGGACTTCAAATGTTATAATATTGTTTGGAATGTTTCTTTATTAAAAAAAAAAACAAATACAGCTATTTGATTGGTATTTAAGGTCCAACTCACGATACTTTTACTTTGAAACATTCTAAAATACAAGAACTTTTTTTAACAAAATATACTCGCCGATCACATATTTTGAGAGTCAAACGTGTCAGAAAGGGATTTTATCTTTAATGTACAGATTAATTGGAAATAGAAATAATATTATCGATTTCATTCACGTTCACGTTCCGAGATTGAAAATTATTTACATTGACCATGTCACTCCGCCTACGTAGATCTCTCTAATAAAAGACGTGATTTTCCAATAACACCCAAACATAGAACTCATACACTCACAGACGCCTGTATCCCTGAAGGGTTCGACATTAAACACCTACATTTTGCCAACTATAATTTATTCCCACTCACGTAATAGGGTGCAAGCATATGCCGTCACCGGGAATATTGGGAATTAAAGATGAAAAATTGGGTATGATACATTAAAAGAGACAGGTATTTAGAAAGATTTTATTCTTTTTATCTTTATTCTTTTTCTAATTTTAAAGTACTTACACTAGCCCTGTATCAATTTTTTTTTTATAAAAGACATTAGGAATCCTCCCGCATTTGGAATGACTCCGGTGTCGCAGGGGACTTTACAAATATACAAACAACGGACACAAAGAACACCCAGACTCGGGTGGGAATCGAACCCACGACCTACGGCGTAGCAGTGAGGGTCACTAACCACTAGGCCAACAGGCCAGTCGTTTTCTTTTTCTAGTTAGCTTAAAGGATGAGAAATCGATTTTTGATGATCTGTCAGTCAGTCACCCCTTAAAGTAAATATGTCAACTATTAAAGTTGGAGTTTTGAAATTTGACATAATGGTGTAGTTGAAAGCCCTTTCGGCGTATATAAAACTTCATTTCAATAGGTTTATCCAATCTTGAGTTAGAGGAGGTCTGAAAATGGTTCGAAATTGTTCGTGTAAATGTAGCACTAGAGTGCTTTAGCGTCGAGAACTTACCGTGCACTCCCATGCGCCTAGATAAAACCTGCTCTAGTTTGAAACTATTTTACCCCTATACAGAAACATAAAAGGCGACCTTCGCTAAACGAGATACAGACCCAAGATAATACTGATGCAAACCATAATATCATTACTGAAGTCTTCTCATATTTCGCCAAAACGAGCAGCTCAAAGAGCCAGTAAATCTAGATATTTGATTAAGATACAAACTTTAGCATTAATTTGTAACTTTGTAACGTAATCTTTTGAGAGTCCAAAAACTTCAGTTAATAATTGTGATGAAGTACTGTTAACTAGTTTGTATAAAACTTTTGTTACATAAACAAAATGCTTTAGGTTATATTGGATGAAATAAATGAAAAGACATAATGTTACTGAGGAGTTTTAGCTTCTTTAGCTCGTTTTCTGGTAGCTATATAAAGTAATAAAAGTTTCTGAACTGAATAATAGTAAAACAACTTGCACTGTAAATATTCACGCTAACAAATACGTTACTAATTCTATTTATTGAATTACTGGGTAAATGTAATAATCAGACCCATATGTTTCATTGTTAAAATAAATATCATCTTATGTAGGTGTTAATAAAATCTATATATTAATACGTGAAGCGAAAACTTTGGATCCCTTTTTACGAAAATTGGGCGGACGGAGGAGTATGAAATTTCTCACACCTGTAGTTTATACAAAATGTAAGTGACGAATTCTAAAATTTTTGAATAAAATTTTGCTACAAAGTTAAAAAAATGCAAAAACGGGTACATACAGCTATGAGTGTCCAGTATATATTTTGACCTGTCATGGTACAAAAGTCTATACAATGACAGGTCAAGTAATATTGGCCAATGAAATAAACCTTGGTTGAAATTCGACCACCACGCGATCTCTACTATAATATAAATACTTGACACATTTAACACGGCCGTCTAATCTCAAACTAGGCACTGTACTATGGTAACCAGACTGCTGATAAACATACTATTTCTAAATACAAAGATATCGCCTCCCGGCAATAAAAATGTCATATCACAAAATAAGTTTCATATCACATGTTAGGTACGTTTAGCATTTTTATAGCATTGAATGGAAAATTATGTTGCATTTGGTCAGCTGTAAAAACATCGTTATTAGCTTACGGACGGTGAAATTTTCGTTGAAAATTCAACAAAAATTTTACCGTCCGTGAGCAAAACGAATCGTTTCTTGAATATAGGAACCGGGAATTAGTCATTTAATTCAAGTATTCCTCGGGGTAAATACTTTTTTCTGAATAAAAAGTACCTATGTCCTTTTCTGTACCCCTGACAATGTGTATACAAAATTTTTATAAAAAACAAACTCTCATTTGCACTTATAATGTTAGTTACGACTTTTTCTTCTTGTGTAATGTAATTTCCCTTTTCCTTCGTTATAGATGATGCATTCAAGTAACCCGTACCAGCAGCACAGTGGAGAGGCGAAACTTTACAACGAATGGATGAGGCGTGGTTAAGCTATGACGAACTGGCGGGTCGACATGCATGCGATGGGCTTTAGCTACAGATTCAAGATTGGCGTTGTTGTCATCGTCATCATGGTGCTAGGCTTTTTTAATGAAAGTCAAGGTATTTATATTAGCTTCATCTTGTTTTACATCATCGTTAAAATTAAGTCGTTTTCTATGCCCAACATTTTTTTTTCAGCCAAGTCAGTCTCAGTTTAAATACTCTTGAAATTGTCATCCGCTTCTATTTCTAAGGTGTTTCTTTAGTATATTTGATGATTTGACATCACTAAGGCGTGACGTCACGCCCTTTTATTTCACACAAAATTGTACTAATTCTACAGTTTTGACGTTTAGTAATAAAGATACTGATTTAACTTGATAGTAATGAATGCTTTAAATACGTTTATAGATTTGGTTCTTTTTCTTTGAATTATTTAAAAAATAGAATTCGCAAAGTGTGATTTTTTTAGCATGAAATCGTGTAATTTCAGATATGATTTTGCAAAGTGCCATTTACATGAAAGTTTCAATATTCTGAGATTTAGTTTGTGTGGCGTTTACAACCATATGGTTAATAAATGCACAGTAGTTTAGTACCCTCATCGTCCTGTCACTTTTTAAATTTGTAATGTCTTTCAAAACGACTTTCAAATTTAGAACAAATAATTAAGATTAGGCTGAGCTATAGCGTAATAAATAAAATATATCTCTATCAATCTTAAGAAACTCCTTGGTATTACACCACTTAGAAATATCTAATGAGATGGAAAATCTTTGAAGCTCCTTGTCTAGTATGCATTAATAGGGGTCGCTACTGAGCATCTGAACCAAGCTGCATTTTTGTATACACAGGATACGATAAATGCGAGATTCTGTTCAAATTCATTTAATTAAAAAACTCAACAAAGAGACTCGTTCCACTGGATTATTTAGAGCTTAAAGCTGAGTCTAAACTATGTTTACCACTTCATTTGATATTATAAATTACACTTAAAAAAATGGTGTAAGGTGTAATTTCAAAATCGAATAAAGAACGATTGATTTACTAATTTTAGTTTAACCAAATCAAATTGATAACCAAAAGGTACCAACCTTAACCATCCACCGTTAAGGTGTTGTTTAGAAATGTGCACCTACTTTACGAAAAGCGTTTTTGTTGCGTTAGGTTTTTTTTTTCAAAATCCATTTCTTTCAAACTTAACCAACTATTTGTCGGCTACACATAACGTGATATTCTGAAGAAGGGCAAGTCAGGACTATCTGAAACGGGCGGGCTGTTGTCTCTGTCTATCTCGAAGGCAAAAAAAGGCCTTAATCGTGGGAGAGCCATGCTTTGCTCGACCGGAGTGATACCACGGCCTCACAGAAAATCGGTATTGAAGCAATGCTTGCATTGCTTTTCGCCGAGTGAGTGAGGTTACCGGAGGCCATAACCCTTCCCTCCCCACCTTAAAGACCGGCAACGCACTTGTGAATCTTGAGTTGAAGGTGACCATGGGTGGCAGTAGTCATTTACCACCAGGTGACCCGTTTGCTCGTTTGCCTCCTATAATATTAAAATAAAATATAAATGTGTCGTGTGTGTGTATATTACTTCATATAGATGTAAGAGTATAGTTTCATCATAACGTTTCTATCACTATTACCTGGAAGCAATTATGTGTATAGCCTTTAATGTCCTACAAATATCTACGTAGACAGTATGTTAACACGTATGATCCATTTGCACTGCATCATCGGTAACATGCTAATTAATGTTGCCTAATTCATCAATAGATTGACTATAACTTTGATTAGTGACACGTTATTAAGCTTGCTAAATAATACAATAGGCTATTTAGTTCCGTTAATGAGCTAATAGAGAGATAATTTTTTATAATTACTTTTAAACTCTTACCCTTAGATTATATATAGGTCCAGATGCCTAATCCGTGCTTCAAAATTGAACCCAAAAAATATAAGCGTCTAATATAAATATAAGCGTCTCACTCGTCACACGCGAGCGAACGTTCGCCGCTGAAGTACGTCTCGAGTCGCTACTTATAATATTTAAAAATGCCTGCTTGTGCTGTCACATTCTGTAAAAATTATACAAATGCATCAATCAATAATACATCACATTTCATATATAAGTATTCTATTTCCTAATGTATTTATAAACAATAGAACAAAATTTCAAATTAATAAAATTACGATGCCATTACTAGAGATGTTGCCAGGACGTGAATTTCATTTACCCATAACGCATTCTAGCAGTATATATTTTTTTTCTTTGCCAAACTTGTTATTTATAGAAAGACGAGAAATATGCTTCATGTTAATGTTCGCGAAACTGGAATCCTTCAAATATTCTTAATTTCTAAACTCTAGCACCCGGAGTTCAATGTGTCCGTCAAACGATACTTTAGCTGTGGGATTGTACTCGTATTATAACTTATTATTACTACTCCTAACGAACACAGCTATAGAGCACTTAGGACTTGTAAAATTTTGCTAGTTTTTTGATACTTTATAAAAATATATACATATATATTCAAGTCCTACAAACTAAGGCAAAACATTTACTTTATTTTATCAAAATACCTTTTCTTACTCTGTTCCTGTGAATGAAGTTGCATTTAATTTTATTACTCAAAAGTGCTTTTATGTTATATTTACCAAAAAAAAAAATTACTCTTATTCTCATATTTTTTTCATACGGCCTTATATGAAAATAGATTCTTAAGGAGGAAACTCTAAAAAAAACGTCTTGAAAACAAACCAAAAAATATTGTTAAAAATAAATAGTTCCTACTAAGTAGTTTTATTTTACATTTGTCTTTTTAACTAAACGAATTAAATGAAAAAACGAAAAAGTGACATAAACGAATATTTATAACTGATTTAAATACATTCAAAATGTATTTATTTAACATTACTTACATCAAAAAAAAAATGTAAAGTAAAAAAGTCCCTGAATTTTGGGGTAACCTCTATGCACTGGTAGTAAAACCGTCAATGCACACAAGCATAAACATTGTACGTAAAAGTAAACGGTGACTTTTGTACTAGTCACGGTATCTGGACCTATATATAATCTAAGCTCTTACCACTTGTATGCATATTGAACGAGATTATAATTGATTGTGCAGTTAATTTTAATCCTAAAAAGGTTCAAGAGTAAATAGGTTTCTCTTGGATAGGCGTGTACCATCTTCGTCTCCGTCATCACTTTCCATCAGGTGAGTTAGAAGACAAACGCTAAGTCCATCAGCCAAAAAAAAGGTTGAGATGTATGTGTTTTGCTAATTGTAAACTTATGTTAACAGTTAGTTGTAATATGTAATGTGAATCAGTATACCTGTGACCACGATTGGTGCAATTTGATCGACTTCGGGTAAACAAAATGGTATCGTATATTACATACATATATCTACACATATTACCGGGTTAAAAGTCCCGATTTACACATAAATTTTTTGTACAAATATTGTACCAAAAACCACAAGACACCTTATATTAATAAGCCAGTTACTGCCGTTGGCAATCCTAGAACACATTCAACTGGAAACCCTACTCACGAGCAGATATACAACAAATACTAATTAAGAGCTTTGTGATTAAATTCGTTTAATACGGAACACAGTAAAACAGCGAATGCACGATAAACCTACATTCATATGTATTCTCTTAGTATTCCATATTCGAGTATTATTAACAGGTGGTGGAACAATTTGCTTACAGTAGAATATATTAAATTAAAGAGTTATAAATACATGTACGAGTATTTTATAAGAGGAAACGTTTAGAAACTCAATTTATTAAGAGGCACAGAGAGCTTTGCGTAGGTCTGCGTTTCTGTAAACGTTAACAAAACAGCTGTTGATTCTTTTGTTTATAGAAATTATTCTAAAAAAAATTAGAATAATGTCTGATTTTTTTTTCGTTCCTCAATAGGAAAAAAAAGAGCCCTTAAACAATCACTTTGTTGTTCATCTGTCTGTCTGTCTGTCAAGACCTTTTTCGCAGGGACTTGTGTAGGTATCAAGTTAAAATTAAACAACAAATACTTATGTCTGCGGTCCCTTGAAGCTGTAAAAAAATCAAGCAATCAAGAGAAAATTCGAAAGTCATTAATTTGTTGTTGTAATATGTTTCACATAAAAATAATAAGTTTTGCGATAAGAAAATTAAATTTTCAACCAATCCATCAGCCTATTGCAGTCCATTGCTGGACATAGATCTCTCCCAAAAAAACGAGCAACAATCTTCTAGGATCGGATCCCCAAGACGGACGAACTATCTAAATACAAGTTTGTTTGCTTACGGAACTCTAGGTGCGCGAGTCAGACTTTCACTTGTCTGGTGTTTTGTTATTTTTATTTCGGTGTTAGCCTTGCGTACATTCTTCCGACAATGGTACACTAACAGTGCTATTTTTTAAAGTTACGATTACATAAAGGTACACAAATATAAAAAGTGAAAACCAGAGACTTGAAACACACGGTGATGGTAGAGTTGTATACACATTGACATTACTTGCTAACGGTTCGAGATACATTCCAACGCACGGCTTCTCTCTGTATTCAGACACTTCTACCTTTTTGAAGTTAAACAGAATAAAATTATTACGTAAAATAAAGGTTCCAAGTTCCTACAAAAAATACTAACACATACGATTATATGACTTAAAACTGTTAATTGAAAACTGATAGATAATATTATTAAATATATTATTTATTATCTTCACTGGATTTAAAACCAAATCATGAACAATTTGAAAGCTTGCTAAACTTTACATGCATGAGTGATACCATCGCAGTCCAGTTCAAACGGTGGAACTACGCATCTGATTAGCAAATCAACTGCATAAAATCAAACGGCATTTGCTTTGCATAAATACAGATTGGTAACCCAAAATGACTACCTAACGATCGGCGTACTTTGTTGATAATGCCTAGATAATTATAACCGTGAACGAGTTGCAACCGACAGATTTCGGAATCAAACTCGACTAGCTACATCGATGACGTGATTTCACTGCACAATATACTAATTAGCTGAAGAGGGTAATAAGAAGACTTATATAGCATTTTACATAAAATCTGTACCAGCAAAACATGAATATATCATAAGTGTTGATAAGATTGAGTTCTATAGATTTCATATAAGAGGAATCAAGGGTGAATGACCTGCCGTTCTGAATCAGTTTCTGCGCATTGGTAGCAGGTGCCACAAACAGTGGCGCAGGAGGTTGTTTTACCTATTGACAAAGGGTCCTTGTCGTGTCCGAAATTAGTGACGCACGATGAAATACATGCATACGTCAAAACAACTATATATCCTCTCTAGAATAGTATTGGGGCCGACAAAGGCCCTTTATCAAAGGATAAAGTAAAGAGCCCCGTTGGTGTCAGATATTCATCCTCAAGCAGAACAGAAAAAAAAACAGTTGAAAGATGGCAAATTGATCTCGGACGGACAATTACTAAACTAATATTACTATGACTATTTCCTTCGTATAGGTCAGGGGTCATCAAATGGCGGACCGCCGACCTACTTTATGCGGACCTAAGGTAAACAGTACAATATAGGAGGGAGGTGGCTTACACATCCCAAATGAAACTAATTGGTGAACCCTGGTACAAATATTGACCGAAACAGCCTGACATTCATAAGCTTTCAACATATTTATCTTACAAATATGCCATTAAATCTATTATCTGAGCACTTAACGCCTTTGTATTTAAGTAAATTAAGGATTTCTATAAACAATGTGGATACTGGAACAGATGTACCTTTTACGCTTCCTATTAAGTATCACTTAGTCATTTAAGTACCATACAATAGTGCATTCTCTCTTGTAACTAATCACAAAACAAGATATCAAACTTACTCACAATAGTTCGGGATAATTGGTAGCTGTAGGTAAACTTGATATTGTCCAGAGGTAGTTTGTGGGAACTGCCAACTAATTTGGCACCTCACGATTTAGTTACGTAGAGTACCTACTCTGTATTAATCACATACAGTTTCTTCGCTTAGTTTAATAAACAAAGTATTATATTCCCGTCAGTGTTTCGCTAGACAATTAATTACACCTGGAACTTGTATGAGCAAGCTTAACTCTATTCAATTGTTCGCATAAATGGCAATCTGTTATAATCTTTGTTTGTTATGATCAAATCAGTCATGATCAGAAAATTATAATGTAATTAAAGTGATGGTGTATATTATGATTCAAAATCTTTGACTAATTTTCAGAGCATCTTATGATACTGTCAATTAGACATTGTAACGTACTTCAGTATGTTATTATTAGCTATATAGACATAGTTGAATTTGGTTTTTAAACACGCTTTTGCTCCGAGCCATAGTCTTTTCGATTGCCATCATAAGCGCATTGTGTTGACTTGTCCCTCGTAGAGGTACTCTTAATAACTGTGGAGCGTAATATCACTTTAATATTCAGTATTGTGACTCGGCGCTGTCCTTGAAATAATTACCTACAGCCGCGCGGTACGTGAACACAAAATATTTGCTCCTTGACTTAAATTTAATAGTATAAAAAATCTATTGCCGTATTAAGTAAGTACTTATTTCAATCAAATACACAAATCGTAAGCTTACTGCTTACAAAAGCATCACACCGTTCGTTCGTCACTGCGGCGCGTTCACGACATGTTGTGTACCGAGTGTATATCGAAATTGAGACGCGTAGGTATGTCTCGCTTTCTGACCGTTTGTATGAAGATAGAATGCTGGATAGATAATATTACCGTGGCAATATCTTTACAAAAATTTGTTCATAAATAATATTAATACTAATCATTAGTACCTATTCGTTTTCAAAATTGCAAAAAAAGTACCATGAAATCGAATTCATATATTTCAGCCTTACTTGTTTTGACATTGACCTTTTAATATAAAACGCCATATCAACCGCTCCAAGTGTGTGTAATGTAGTTATAAATGTATGAATCGATATGTAAATGTATGTGAGTGCACTTGCGTTATCTACTTCTGTTAATATCTGTTTGACTAATTCGTTACACCTTCACAATCCATAATATCATTCCTATATACAATATTGTCACGTGTGTCGTACAGGTATAAGGTAAAAAAATGAACTGATATTCTTTCATGTAAACTTGGAATTACGTACTGACATAAATGTAGCTAAGACTTTATACTGTAGGTAGGGTTAACAAAAGTCTGTGAGTTGCAGCGACCTATTTAGATCTATTGTGAAACAAGAACTGCCTTTTGTTTAAGGAACTAGAATAGAACAGGTCTCTAGCTGTTTTATATGCTGCAACTGCTTTATATGAGTATTCAGATATCATGCCGATTATTTTTAAGTCGTTTGATTTTTTACGAGTCTTATATAAGAATTAAGTATTACATATATATTGTCCGCAAAGTTTACTTCTAACTAGTTAATGTTACTTAACTGTTTCTTTTTACTTTTAAACGTTTTAACTTGAATTTTGGTTAAATATTAGTGATATACTTTTTAATACTTTCTATTAAGAAATATGGTTCTGAATCCATCAAATGTACTTCACAGTTGATGAATTCAGAACCATATTTGTTCTACGTTACATCACCAACGTTTCAAAGGCAGCGGTACCTGGCTACTATATTGGCTGTAATTCCTAACTCCGGAACCGAACCTAGAATTTTGGCGCGACAGTCGTGTATGTGTGCACTACACCAGCGACACAAATTCATACTATTATTAACCTCATTATTTCCAATAACCATTTGCTATTCATTTATCGATTAATATTCTATGCCTTATAAATTTGCATATTGGTCGTGGGAGAGTCACGCTTTGGCACGTATGGCCCGGCTCAACCGGAGTGATACCACGGCCTTACAGAAAATCGGCAGTGAAGCAATGCTTGTATTGTTTTTCGTCGAGTGAGTGAGGTTACCGGAGGCCCTAACCCTTCCCCCTCCTCCTCTTTAACCCTCTCCCCCTCTCCTTCCCTTCGCCTTACTCCCACCTTAAAGGCCGGCAATGCCCTTGTGACTTTTTAGTTGGTGTCCATGGGCCGTGGTAGTCATTTACCATCACCCGTCTGCTCGTATGCCTCATATAACATAAAAAAAACTAAATGTAAACAAAGCTAGAAATAAACTGGATTGTTTAAACCTTTTGCAACAGTATTCAGTTTCTAAAGACATTTACCTACTGATTACTGTTCAAGGCGATCTCTTAAGTCAGTGCAGAGAATTCTTCATTTCCAGGAACGTTGTTATCTTAATTGAGAATATATAAAATTAAGTATCAGGTGAAAATTAATTCTTCTACAGAACAAAAAAAAACGTGTTCAGTATATTACTTCTTATTTTCAGATTGAGACAAATGATTAATTATCACTAATTAACAGAAAAGTAACTGCAGTCTCCTTCATTATCGGGCATCCGTTAATTTGTGCTTAATTAAAAGATAATGGAGAAGATAAACAAACGAAAGTGAAATATATTTTTCTTATTTTGCTTACAAGGATAAACTAATAAACGATGAAATATTATTTGTTTCTTTTTACGTTTCAATTTCGTAACGACCGTATTATATTGAAATTCATAAAGATATAAACAGAGGTATAGGTAGGCCCAAGCCTACTCTTTTCTATTTCAATTAGAATAATAAAATACAAATAAGTAATCAAACGACCTGTCAGATATTAAGCATTTAATAAACTATAACATAAGGAACGTCCTAATGGTGTTTTAAGTGTACATTGCTTTTAGACGCGTAAATTTGCAATGCTTACCGTACTTCATTTTAAACTATCACTGTCAAAATTTAAGTATAAACTCGAAAATGACAAGTAGAAAATAGTTTGTAAAAATATCGTGAACACAGTTTACTTCCCAATATTAATGGTTGCATTACATGGCAGACGACTGCAATAAAGTGGCAATAGCTCGTATACCTCACGACGTAAGAATGCTGTGCCGAACTAGACATACGTGACCAATTCGTACTCTATTTTTGTGGAAACTTGCTGTAATATTAATAAACGTGCCACCTTGACGTCAAAATTCGTGGAATTTCGTCCAATGTTCTCCTAGTAGTCAACCAGTTTAAAGCTTTCAAGACAAAGATGTCATAAAATCTATAGCAATATCTCCACACAATTTTTTTGCGACATCGAATATTACGCATGCACTATCCAGCAAATAGAAATCGAAAAATTGTTCATTACCGAGCTGATCTGGATGTACAGCTTGACCCCCGCCCGCTTACTAAAGACACGTTCATATAGTATGTAGTTCTCGAATATTCGTTTCGTGCATGACGGATGTGGTGCATGAGTATTAATGTGTTTTCTGTGCAAACACAGGATACTCATTTATACTCATTGTCTTCTTTATTAATTTAATTATCATCAGAGCACCACATTACTTGTGTTCGCGGACGGACGGACGGACGGACGGATACGAACGGCGCAATGGTTTAAGTGGTCATCTCGCCACTACGCCGCGCCGAGTGATGTGAGTTCAAACGGGATAAAAATTTGTGTGATCCACAAATAGTTCCTCCTCTCTGTTTTAGAACCAAGGAAAAGAACAAGATCCACGCGTCATCACGAGGAAGAACTATCTCCTAAAAAACTTTGGGTGTGTGGAACAAATGAAGTCAAGACACTAAACACTCGCCATGTTAAGCGTTGCCATATAACAACAGACGGGTTATTATAATAATAACCTTATTCCATGAAAATAAAACCGATTCTCAAACGATTAAGGTAAAAGCTATTACGTGTAGTAATTTGACACACCGTAGGTTGCGCTAATTCACTGCGACACTTACATTGCTGTACAGTTGCAAGATCTTTGTTTATCATAATTTATGTCATCGAATGCGATATTTGTAATTCAATTGCTATTTAATTTTATATTATGTACACGACAACGCATTATTACTTGATAAAGTTCAAATAGAAAAGTTGAAAATATATATTTGCTATAAAATAAGGGAATTGTAGTAACTGAACAAAAATGGAAACTTTCTCTATTTTCGAGTTTAAATGTTATATGCTGTATTCATATTTATGTCAGTACATTGATAGTCGGTCTTATTTATTCAGATAGTAGCCGTTCTCCGCAGTTTCACGTAAGTTTATGATCAAAGCTCCGCTTCTAGGGGTTACAGGGTGATGTTCCATAGTATATGACATTCGTCAATAAAGATACAAAAAGGATTCTTCAAATCTGACTGATAGCTGCAGTGATTAGCGCGTTTAAATAATCAAACAAAAAACAACTCTTCAACAATCGGTAGCGATGTAATTCAATAAGTATCGTGCTCGCGGTTAAGTATATCTGTATGTATTTACCTTAATATTAAAAATTTCGCGTCACGTTGTTTGTTCGCGATGAACTTCTAAACTAATCAATCGATTTCAGTAAATTTTGCACAATGTGTGCAATTTAGTCTAACTTGAGAGATAGGATAGTTTTTTTTTTGTATTGCAGTTTACCTAGCTGTGGCGTCGCTATGAATAAATGTTTACTGTTAGCCTGAGTAACAATCATACAATAATTTAATTATTCCAACAAAATAATCAATTGGTTTTACTAAATTCTCGTTGGATGAAATGCTCAATATAAATTTCCGTTTACTCGTGCGGTCTTCCCGCGGAGAGGCCAAAAGGGATAGTTGTATTTCATTGGCCAACAAATACTCAACTTAACTTGTGATTTGTCGGAAGACGAGTATTTGTTCTCGAGTTAGTTGCATCAGCGGCCGTATACTAAACCATTCGACCGCCGTGAAGTGGGCCCAGTAAACAAAATTACTATCTGCTGCTAACTACAAGCTACGATCTACGCACTGCGTCACACTCGCCACCGCTATATACCCGTTTACCGTGTTGCAGTGCACGGTGAATCCTTAAACTAGAAAAGGTTACACTTTCTACGCCTTTATGTTAACATCTTAATAACGTCATAAGAACATACTTTATATTGATTTATTTCTTACTAATATTATGCCACGGGTAACGCGTTTACCAATTGCAAACACTACTAAAGAACAAAGGCGAGTAATGTCTTCACCGGATGTTTCGAATATACTTATATATTCAAAACGGCCGGTGAAGAGGAGCTTGAATTGTCTAATATAAGCGCTCCAAGCATTGTCGACCCCATTTCTCACCCGACCACCAGACTTTCTCAGCCGACTTCAAGGCATTTAAAAGTAACGTTATGTACTATATTATATATTAACCTCATGGAAAGAGGATCAAGACAGCTTACTTGCGAAGTTCCTAATCACATTATTCAGACGCTCGGTGAATGGGGCACACTCTTCGGACTTTAACATATTAAAATTAAAATGTATTATTTTACTTTTTCAGTCTATAATAATTTATTGTGTATCTGTTTGGGGTGGAGCTGCAAAAACATGCTCCTACCAATTGAAAGTCGAAATCCTATGATGACACTGAGAGTTAAATTAAACTAAATATATTATAACACACAACTGTTTCTATGTTGCAAGTTTTATGTTATTTGTACCTATGAATTTGTGAAAGAAATTATCCAAACAAAATGCGAGAGCCAAAACATAAATTTAATCTTACTTTGTATTCAACAAACTTATATAATGAGTTTGTTTATTACTGGTATCCAAAAATTAACATTATTTATTTGTTAAGTGTTTTACTAGTATGTATCTTTTGTGGCAATAAACAATTTATTTATTTGACAATTATATTTTCTAACAGCGTTAGTAAAACAATCACTAACACAGCGTCCGAAACTTACTGCACACCATTCCTGTCTAAAACAAATATTCCCTAATAACGTTTGGCAAGAAAAATGGAAATAATTTGCAAAATATCATCCATTATCAAATAAAACGTATAGAATGTTACAATATTTGCGCAAAAACAACAAATGTTTGCCCAACTAATGTGATTATTTTGTTCAAATAGATTCACTCACAAACTACGCCGCTTGTACGGAATATTTTACGGGGCCAACGTTTGGATATTGTTTGTCATGGTTGTGTTTCAACTTGGATTCCTATTGTTTGGGTGGCGTGCCGCAAACAACTTTAGTGTTGGAATTGGTTTTCAATTAAAAGTTATTTTATTTTCGTATTTATTTTACTGAAGTATTTTTAAATTGAAACCAACGTGTAAAACTATTAATTTGGACTCTATCCGTTATGGAACAGTTACACAATATATGTTTAGGTAGGTACACTTAAAGAGTTCACTAGTGAAACTAAGGTTTCACTAGTTGCACTTTACAAAACAGTGTAAAGTTTACGCTAATGTAAAGTTGAATTCCATTATGTAGATATTCATTTTACCATACCCTATCACAATCCATGGTTTATAATGGTAGACTAAGTACTAATTGAATGTGTTTACTGTTACCAAAAATACCAAAAAAGAATTCATAACTTATCTAGGTATAAAAAAAATAATTTCTATTTCCCTTGGTCACGCCATAAATTGAGAACGACGATTTTTTTTTGTGTTTTCTAATACTTTGTAGAAGGTTCTTACGGAACGAAAAATTAAGAAAATTGAGCAGAAAATTGGTTAACGTGGGATAAATTTCAATTTCCACGCAAAGGAAGTCAAATATTTCTTTTTCATAAAATTCTTAAAAAATTATTTGAAAACGTAATTTTTTAAAGATACTTATAATCCTTATCCTAAAGTATCATTTTTTTTACTACGTTGGTGGCAAGCAAGCATACGGACCGCCTGATGGGAAGCAGTTACCGTAGCTTATGAACGCTTGCAATTTCAGAGGACTCGCATGCGCGTTGCTGACCCTTTAAAAACCTATACACTCCTTTCTTGAAGAACCCCATACTGTAGTCCCTCGGGAAAACCTCAGCAGGGAGCTCATTCCACAGCCGGAGCGTTCGCGGGAGGAAATTCCTCTGGAACCGTACCCTGGGCGACTATTTCGGTTTCAATGTGTGAGGATTAATGCCCTGCCGTGATAAGAATGAATAGGCACACGTGACTATTTAACGATCCCACTAATATTATAAATGTGAAAGTTTAGATGGTTACTGTGCCGATTGCGATGAAACTTGGTATGTAGATTGCTGGAGACCTGGATTAACGCATAGTATAGGATCGGGACTTACGCGGGTGAAACCGCGGGGCACTGCCAGTATTATATTATTATGGAACCCAGTGGCGTCCGTTAGATAATTTTACTTAAAATAATCGGGATTATGTAAAAATCCCTAAATGGGAAACTGGTGGGATAAACCGATTTCCAGCGGTTAGAATGTATTTTCATTTTATTTATTTATTTCAACTTCAGTACTGCGCAAGTTATATCGTAAAAAAAAATTACATGTTTTGTTAAAGGCGTTTGATTGAATTTAAACAGCATGTGTGTCAAGGATCAATGACAATACAATACAATTAAATACATCAGAATAAAAATTGCAACTTTTTAGTTCGGTTTGTCATTAAAGCGTATTTTTTTTTTAAACTTTAATATATTTTTTTTTATTATTTTATTATTAGAAATTAGGAACTACATAGCGGTCGACTATTTATAGAAAGAAGAGAAGAAATAAATAAATAAAAAAAAAAGAAAGATCAGATTAGAAATTCAGAGACGATCTTAACAGTGAATAATAATGACTTAGATTACCTGTTGATATTGCTAAGTAATTTTAGTACCTATTTTTTTATGGTATAGGGGGCAAACGAGCAGACGGGTCACCTGATTGTTAATGACTACCGCCGCCCATGGGCACCTGCAACTCAAGAGTCACAAGTGCGTGGCTGGTCTTTAAGGTAGGAGTAGGGGAAAGTTGGTGGAGGTGGAGATGCGGGAAGAGAGGGGGGGGGGGGGAAGGCTCAGGGCGTCCGGTAACCTCACTCACTCGGTGAAAAGTAATGCAAGCATTGCTTCACTGCCGGTTTTCTTTGAGACCGTGGTATCACTCCGGTCGAGCCGGCCCATACGTGCCGAAGCATGGCTCTCCTACGATTTGAACTAGCTTTGCGAACCATCCCTTTCCCCTTTTGGAACCTGAAAAATCATATCTCGTAATTGGATAAAAAGCATATATGGGAACAAAATTAAATAAATAAATAGTTCTTGAAGTAAGTACCTACGTAATATAACCGTGATACAGTTGCTTAAAATTTATGATTGTTGACAACATATTGACATTTCGAGGAATTACATAAATATGTTTTTGGGCCCGTATAAGATCACAAGACCGGTGGGCAAATGTAAGTGGCAAACGCGTGTAGTTGCGCAGTCATAATTAGATTTTATTCCTTCGAAGTGAGAGCGACAATTTATTTCATGTATCACTAATGTAGACAATTAGCTTATTACCAAGCCTTCTATTAGACGGGTAGAAGAATAATTCCACATGGTACAGAGCAGGCAGGCAGAGATCATTGTGATTGTCAGCTAGTGACCATTACCAGTGTAACCTGACCGAAATATTTAAAGATATATGTCGCTACAAAGCGATTCAAAAATATGAAGACAGCTTAATGTATTCAGTTACTACAGCTACTACATATTTAGTATTTCCAACTCTACTTTAAGTTATTGTCAAAATTATAGACCAATACCTGAATATATCCCGTCGTATAATTTTATAGTCACATATACATGCACGCATTGTACGCTCGTATATAACAATCCAAATTAGTGACCATGAGACCTTTCCATAATGTTTTGTAAGCAATATTTTGTTTAACCCTGTTATTAACTGAATGTAACGAAACAAAAGAGGGGCACAATTTCTGAAATCGCACAAGAAACAAAAGACATTTTAGTGAGCGCAGATGTTATTAATGTGTTTCATTAGTGAACGCGCGGATAGTGGTGGATGGAAACGGTAGGGTGTGAAACTGTTGTGTTTTTAAGCGTAGTTTGTAATTTGGATTACTTTGATATTAATATTCATATTGAAATAATAGTTTATTTTCTGGTTAATATTTAGAATGAATGCAGAACTTTATACTTGAAACAAACTACACGGCAATGAAGCAATTCATTAAATTTATATCCACATTAACAAATTTTAATATCCTATAGTAAGGTTTATCCTCAAATGTTAAACACATAAGTACATATAAATGCTATATGTATATTAGATCTTTTTAAGCAAGTTGACTGTGACAAGAGTGAGAGAATGACATAATAATGATTTCTTACACTGAGCATAGCTAGGCGTTGTTACTACTTTTAGGTGAACGTTGTTTGTGAATGTGAAGTGTATATATACAAGAAGTAGGTATGATGTGGGATTTTTTTAAAGTTTATGTATATTAATAAAAATCTTAGATTTTTTTTTCAAGTAATGGACACCAAACCGAAAGAACTTGAAAAGCCCTACAAAAAATTTTATTCCAATTTGTCCTTTCCACACACATTTAATCTTTGCAATAGCAATATTCGTGAAAATCGTAACACGAGTTATAAAGTCGAAGAAACTCAACTAATTCCAAGATTTCTTGAACAAACGCTGATTTGTGCAAGAAATTCCGAGTTGACTTGCAAAATTTTAATACATCCCTTGAATTTTCGGCGACTAATCGTATAAAATATTGTATGACTTTGATTACGTGAGTAGAATTTAATTATTTGCGTGTGCTTTATTTTGAAATTGGACATTATTTTTGAGCTTGTAATCGTTGCAGGTCAAAGAGAGTAAATACTAATCCTTCAACTAAGTACATATAATAGTAAGTAGTGATGTGAAAAAAAGCAAAAAGAATTAAGGTTTTCGGTCACAATTATAATCTTTCATGCATATGAAAAGTGTTTTCACTTAAAATATAAATTCCCAGTTTACACCAAAAACAATTTAAAAAATGATTAAAAAACTACTGTAAAAAAATGTATTTTAAGAATTCTAAATAATCGTATTACTAAGCAAGTAATAAACTAATATTGATATGCTAAAAGCAATACTATGTATCAATGCTAAATTTGTCATAAAGCCCTGATGTAGGGTGGGACTTAATTATAATAATTTAAAATGCCAACTACGGTGTTTGGGTGTTTTATTTTCCTTCATCAGATTAAAACGAAAAAATTATAATAACACAATCCGAATCAGGCATCTCAATGTGATCGGTAGACATACATACACAAAGTGGTGCCATTCCTATCACCTTAATTTGTATGAAGTATAGTACGTCATTTGTAGATTATTTAGATAACATGAACGAAATATATTCAGAACTTTAGCCACAGGACTATTTTTTCATAATTTATAACATCATGTATTTACGCAAAGATAAAGTACTTAAGTGTCAAAGACCTTACCGATAAACTATAGGCATGGTGATGACACGTTTCCGCCCTTACTAAACCAACAAAAAATACGAAATAAAATGTTACACAAATAACAATTTCTTCAAAGCAAAATCAAACATTGCAAAATGAAAACCACGAGTTTACGGATACACATTTTTGGTTTGGGATTAATGTTTTCAAGTATTTGAGAAACTTATGCGATATGAATAACACTAAAAAACTGCTGCCAATATTAATTAGCAGTAGTTTTTATCAATTTTCATCAAATCAAATTTTCAATCATTTTACTAGATACGTCTAATAAGATAATTATCATTACATTAATACGCGAATAGAATTCTTTGTACCCTTTTTTAGAAAGTTTCGTGAACGTAGTAACGTGAATTTTGGAATATTTCCAGTTTATATATAGAAGAAGTGCAGAAAGCTAAAATTTTTAAACAATGTCTTACAACTTTAAAAATTACGTGAAAACGGCTAAATGAAATTACACGCGTCCAGTATATGCGTTAACCTGTCCATGGTAAGTAAGTCTATACAATGGCAACTCAAGTTATACTGGCCAATGAAAAAACCGAGGTCAAAATTCGACCACCACGCGGCCTCTATTACCAGATCGTTCTTGTATCCTAGTCGTAATCCTAGTAAGATAGTTATGAACCGCTTTCATATAACTATCTTACGGTATATAATTATATAACTATATTACGGCTATAGCCATCTTACTGGAACATATATGTACAGAGTAACATTGAGTATGATAGTTGCAACTTCCGAACACTTATAAGTGTCGGTTGAGTCGAAAGGGTTTATTGTTCGCAGGCACGAATACGCACTTATAGCGGATAGTGCTTAAAACAAGCACTTTGTACAATTTGTACATGCACTTAGGTTGTTTAAGTGTGGGTTAAGTTGTTGACACACGCACAAAATGATATGTTAGCAATAATTTGATATGTAATTTTATTGGTTGCGTTACTAGCTAATAACTATGATAGATTAGTTGCCTGTTAAAATATTTAACAGCCCTCGTGAAGTTAATTGTTTTAAAAGATTGAAAATTCAGCTTCGTTTTTGTTTTAAATTTTTATTATGTGTAGGAACAGATGTTATGTCCCTCCAACACAAAGGAAGGATCCTCCAACCAGGCTCACCTAGTCGGTGGATCATGCCTGGCGGAACCCGGCCCAAAGGTTGATGTTGGGAACGTGGGAGAGCCATGCTTCGGCACATATAGGCTGGCTCGACTCCGCTAGATACCACGGCCTCACAGAAAACAGGCAGTGAAGCAATGGTTGCATTGCTTTTCGCCGCGTGAGTGAGGTTACCGGAGGCCCTAACCCTTCCCTCTCCCCTATTCCCATGCTTCCCCTCTCCCCCTCTCCTCCCCTCTAATCCCCCTCTCCCCTCTTCCCGCTCTTCCCCCTCTCCTCCCCTCTAATCCCCCTCTCCCCTCTTCCCGCTCTTCCCCCTCTCCCCCTCTTCTCCTACCTTAACGGGCGGCAACGCACTTGTGACTCTTGAGTTACAGGTGCCCATGGGCGGCGGTAGTTATTTACCATCAGGTGACCCATCTGCTAGTTTACCCCATATACCATAAAAAAGAGGCAGTCATGGGACTGCCGACAGAAGTGCAAACTTAAACGATACGACGAACTTGAAACGTCACATTACTGTCCTACTCACTCAATCACTCACTCGTCCACTCGCCCACTCGCCCACTCTGCCTACTCTGCCCACTCGCCCACTCTCCCCACTCTGGCCACTCTTCCGACTCTGCCTACTCTGCCCACTCTGCCCACTCGCCCAGTCGCCCCACTCTGCCCACTCTGACCACTCTCCTCACTCTCCCCACTCTCCCTCCCTCCCTCACCTTCTCCAACCATCCCACTCTCCCACTCTCCCTTCCTAGATTCCCTCCCTACCTCCATCACTCTCTCATTCCCTCCCTCCCTCCCTCTCCATGTCTCTCTGACGCTGTACATGTAAATTCTGAGTATAAGAAACTCACCTCCGTCTTAAGAATTTTCTTTCTCGTCATAAAAATATATTTTTTTAAAAACACTCGGACACATTTTCCATCCATTTTCGATCAGTTTTTCCTCGGACACATTTTTCATACATTTTCGATCAGGGTCCACGTGACCCTGAATTCTGACGAAAGTTTAACATTTTTTTCCCTTCAAAAAAAAAAGTTGTATATATACTAAACGGCGCGAGAATTTTCATTGTGCGATGCAGGATTAGTAGTTATTACGTAATTCAGCTCGTCTTTGCTAGTTGATGTTGAAGTGTGTTTTTGCTGTGTGTAGAAGTTGCAACATCACTCCCGTTCAAAACCGGAGGTCGATATCTTGATAAGTCAGCTGTCTATGCTCTATTAAGGAGCATGCCAGTGCCAGTAATGAGTAGTTCCGGTGAGTCGGAACTGAGTGCCACAAGGTCTAGTGAGTCGGAACTATATTCCGCTAGTTCCAGTGATTCGGAGCTGCGTGATGTTGGAGTATGGTTTGCTGTTTGTGGAAGTGGCAACAATTATATTTTTTTAAATGAAGATAAGATTATAAAATCAAATCATTTGACGATAGCAACGTATGAAGACACGATTTTGTGACATTTACATTGCTGCTGATACTAGGATTAAGTTACCTCTGATAGTATGAAAAAAAAATCTTTATTGGCACATAATACACTGTACCTAGACATATGTGAACATTGAACAGAAATTATTCAGTCTCCTTCAATCGTTACAATCATTCCATAATTATATTTTTTTTTGGAAAAATTTAACAGTACGCTACTTGCGTACTGTTAAATTTTTCCAAAAAAAAATAGGGGCCTTTGATAATGATCATCATCGAAATAGACTGAAATACAAAACAACACGCTATACAAGGACATTGACTACTATTAATAACCTACGGTCCTTGTAAATGTTAAAATACATACCTATATTCTTTTTAAATACATTTATAAAACCGATTTCACTTATCTTTTAAGATTAAATCCTTATAATATTGGGAGCCTCTAAAAAATTCAAGCCCAAATATTGAAATGTTTTTCGGATGAATAGTTTAAATTTCGAGAATGGTATAGGTCGTTAGCGAGCCCAATTTTTTTGGCCTTATGAATTTCAAAACTATTGCATAACATATTTACTAACCTTAACTGATCCAATCATGGCCAATCAATCATAAAAAAAATATTTTAAAACCAAAACTTGTGTCTTAAAAAAACAAGTTAACCCTCATCACCCATCATAGTTTTCAGACCTTACTTGCCAATTAATTTCCATGTTTTTTATTCAGAATACCTTTTTATATAGGAACTAATTCGATAACGCGTTTATTATTTTCTTTATTTATTTAAATATACAAATAAATTACATTTTTAAATACATTCAGATGTAAAAAGAAAATTTAAAAATATAAAAAAAAAATAGTGTCTCCCGGTATCGGGTACAGGGACCAAGCTACCGGTGGTTAGGGTTCCAGTGACAGAAACCTCCTCACTATGCGTGCCGTATCGAGGAGAACTGCTTTCTGCATTAGGCTCTTAATCTAGCCGCCTAATGTGAGCCTCTGAAGGTATTGATCGAGGCTCTCGGCAATTAACCCATGGGCCGAAATGACTATTGGTACAACGATTGCGGAATCCACATCCCACATGTTGACAATCTCGTTGGCTAAGTCCAAATATTTAATTTCTTTCTGTTTTTTAGCCTTGAAGAGATTGTCGTCATGGAAAATAGTGATGTCAATAAACATTGCTCGGCGCTATGATCGGTCTATCACCACTATATCAGGCTTATTGGCAACAATAGTCCTGTCAGTGATGATAGATCGATCCCAGTACAATATTGCACGACCATTTTCAAGAACTGGCACATACGCGTAGGACTGTAACTCGGTTATACAAGGTTATATTTAAGAGCAAGTTGCTGATGGACTATCCTAGCCACTTGGTTATGTCTAGTGGTAAGTACTCGCCGTATGCAAGACGAGAACAACCGGAAATTATATGCCTGAGGATTTCTCCGGGACGATGATATGCCTGACAAATGTCATAATAACTTCATCTGTAATTGCATAGACATATAAAGTATACAATCTATATAAAGACAAAAATAATATGAGACATAAGATGTAAGACTAATTAAATGATACCATATGACGCAAACTAGATTTAGACCACTGGGACGAAATGTATAATATAAATATTAAATAATAAACAAGTTGTCAAATTAAGTTCTCTGCATTTTGATTGCTATATCTGTGGAGACATCCCAAAGGAGTACAGCTATTCATAGACTGCAGACGGAGGTGGTACCTAATTTATGATGGTAGAATGTGCTATAATTTCTTTATTATCTACGCAGTATAGATATCTCTCGTGGTTTAACATGTTTAATTATTCTGACAAAATAAAGAATACTAGTGACATGGGAGTGAACCCTTCAACTAAGCTAAACGCTTGTGTGGGTGGGCTCGAACTCGCAACCACTTTATCGCTAATACGATGTCTTAGCTATTACACGATGGCCCCTTAAATTTAAATATTACTTTTTTAAATGTAATTAAATTGTTAACCGAGCTATCGAAATAGCTACATCGATAACCGTGGCTACTTTGAGACAGTTATGTGTTCTAGTCACATAGTTGAAATTTTTTTTCGTGTTTTATAGATTGTCGATTCTAAAACTCTGAACATTTTACATGTTTGTTAATACTTCGTGACACTTTTTGAGAAATGATTTTCATATACAGAGTGTTAGAGAAACTCTCCCGAAAACGAAGGCGATAGTACTAATGAAAGCTTTGGTGATGGGGCAGAAAAAATATTTATTATTATTTTACTTTAATTTATTTTATTATATTTTTTATTAGTATTATTCACACTCCATCATGTTAGTACCGCTAAAAGAAACGATAATTTCATAAAAAAATACATCACATTACTAAAAAAAAAACACGCAGTAAAAGACAAAATCAAACATGATCGAACGAGAATAATGTTAATAAAACGTTGTAAAAAGATTTTCTTTTCATCAGGATCGATTTTTTTCTAAATCAAAGGTATCATAGTAGGTACTATCGTCTGCCTTCGTTTTCGGGAGCGTTAGATAAACGCTCGGTATATCATATCTATTATAAATTTATAAATCAGTCTAAAAAATATTCCATTTAAGAAAAAATACTATTAGAAGGAAATCAATAGTAAGTTAAGTTATCTAGCTTTACCGCAATCGAGTCAAGTTGAATAAATGACGATACTTTTTCATCTGAGAAAGGGATCACAGAGCTATAAATTATTAAAGACATCTCCCGGGCGGATGATAAAATATACTGAAACACCTGAACAGAGATAAAGAATAAGTGTAAAAATAAAATTTGTCTTAACTTTTGTAAAAAATTCAATTCAATTATCACGAAGAGAAATTTATCATTTTATTAAAAATAAAACTTTTATTTATAAAATTTGTCAGTAGAGATTTGTAGTCAAAGGATGATTTATGGGTTTTAGTAGCAATTTAAATTACATACTGTTACTGTTTTCATTATACCTGAATATCCCTAAAAGATTGGCAGAGATGTGTTATACATCCACGTGTCACCAGCATTTATTTATTTACGAATATTAGTATCGATAATCAAAATTAACTGTTTAACGTACTATGTTACTATTACACGTATTTTTAGGTACGTATTCTACGTGTTTGTCAGGGGACTGAAAAGGACATAATAATAACTTGAAATATCTCACACATGGCCTTCTGACCCCACACTAGGCAGAGCCTTTTTTCTTTTTTGTGGGTGTTGAAACCGCCCTCGGGCCGTCATCCCACCGGGTTTTTCGGTGAGGCAGTGTGTAGGAATCGAACCGACTAAAACCACACGGTGTGCCGTACTGCACCTTAAATACGAGGGATCCGGCAACAGCTTTTATTAAGACATCCGGACACACTAGGCAGAGCCTGTACTAAGGCAACCAGACTGCTGATAAACATACTCATATTTCTAAATACATACATATTTTAAACCAGCAGTTCCCGCACGGCTTCGCTCGCGTGTACAGACTTATATATTTTGCGCGGATCCCTTTTCTTTTTCCAAAAAAAGTAGTCTAAGTTACTCCTTATAACACCAGCTAACTGCCAGTGAAAGTCCCGTAGAAATCGGTCCACCCGTTCCGGAGATTAGGCGCAACAAAGCCAAGCCAGACAAAAATTTTAAAAACTGATTTTTAGACATATGCTGCATATCCTGCAAAGAACTGAATGAGCTAAAAAAAAACTATTATTTTGACTTTACAAACAGACACTTCAATTTTATTTATTTGTATTGATAAATTCCACTCAGACACAGAAAACTTTATCATGCTCATCACACAACTATTTGTCCTGGGTGGGAATCGAACGCACGACCTCTGGCTCAGCAGTCAGGATCACTAACTACTAGTCCACCAACTACTAGTAACCAACATGCCAGTTACAAGGATACACCTTTAATCCAGAAAAATAACCACCGTTCCAAGCCGTTCCAAATTTCCGTTCACGATTCCAATCGCGAGCAAAGCCGCGTGAAAATGCAAGTAGAAAAGAATAGAAATAGTCTTTATTGTATACCAACATAATTTCTTACAAATAATACATCTGTGATCTATGTACAAAAGGCGGTCTTATCGCTAAAAGCAATTTCTTACAGACAACCTTTGGATGGACAAAGACGACAATAAATAGATCTAATCTTGGGTAGTTATATGAAATTTCATTACCAGGTTATTTTTTTTAATTAAATATTTCGTATAAAATATTCTTTGAAGATGATTCGTATTCTTGAATTGCCAGAATATACGACCTTCAAACCTTCAAGAAAAGAGCGTACTCCTTCTTCAAAGGCCGGCAACGCACTTGTAAGTTTTGAGTTGCAGGTATCCTTGGGCGACGATAGTCTTACCATCATGTGACCCGTCTGCTCATTTGCGCTAAATAAATCTAAAATTAACATTATCTTAAATCTTTAGGGTATTGCATCATGATAATTTAGTCAAGTTATGATTATATTTTGAATATGAACAAAGCATTTATCAATGTAACGATTAATCTTTTATACAAATTGATTATATAGTAGATTAGTACTTAAGATAATTAGTAAACTAATATTAATTAGTTTTTTCCTAAATAGTTTGCCTCCTGTCCTCTTTTTTATTACTTAAACATAACTGACACAGTTTTTTTTATTCACAGTCAAACAGTCTGTACTGTTTTGTTGGACACTGTATTCAATTTTGTTCTTAAAATTACCCTGTGAAGTGTCTTTCAATACTTCTGTTATGAATTTCCAGTGACGACGATGATTTACTAAAGCTAAATTAATTTCAACCTTTTGAAAAATGACGAGCAGATCGTAAACGGAATTTTTAGCAGCAGTTACGAAAGAAAATCAATTCAGATTAGAATTCCAATTAAAACTGAAAGAGGATTACAACACAGATGGAAATTGATTCCGTTTCATTTGCAAATTTATAATGAAATGAGGTAAACTAAGCGTAATTTATGAATCATCGTAGTGGAAATCCTAACATCTTTGAAATTGTTTTATACAAAGTTGCGATACGTGTATGTGAAGTAGACTGTTGTTTAAGGTACACCTTGATTTAGATGCATTGTTAGATTTCAGCATGATTTAAATTTACTTGAAGCCGCTTTCATAAACCTATACAATGAATTATTTTAATTAACATTCGACGCAAAAAGAGTATCTGTGTATCAGTGTGTCTGTAAATCAGTGTCTCTATCTGTGGCATCATAGCTCCTAAAGGGATTTCTTTTTGTTTGAAAGGTGACTTGATCGAGAGTGTTCTTAGATATAATTCAAGAAAATCTGTTCAGCTGTTCGAAGACCATCAGCTCTTTTCTAATCGTTGAAGGGGTTTTTGAGTCGGGATTTTAATTTCCTTTTTTGGATGTCATTGGAACACCCTCGATTTCGATATTGTTTAACAGCGGTCGTTACTCATTTTCACGGATAGATGCTTTCAGTTTTTCCAGCTGCTGTTCTAATCGTGTGGCATCCTCCTTGGTTTCGGTACATTGACTGAATTTCCCGATCAATATCTGCCAGGTTGTTGGTAAGCTCCTTACTTGTAAACAAAATTAAGAGAGTTCTTTACCTCAGATATCTCACTTTTTAAAGCTTTGAGGTCCGAAATATAATCCTGAATCATCTTGACATTTGCAATAACTGAGGCAGTGCAGACATTTGTTTTGACAGTTTTACTAACTCCTGATGGATACTCCTGGTCACCTGCTTTATCCGATGGGGGGTTGAGACTTGCTACTCCAGCCCTACAGGTGGCACACTTCCAGGTATCCTGCCTCAGTTATACCGGCACACGGAAAATCGAACGCATTGGGACATAGGGAATATTGAACACCATCCCTAGCTTCGGTACTGCAGCGATGGCAAGTGAACATATACGAGTATGGAATATAATTGACTGCTTCAGAAACACTAGGGCAGTAAATATTTTTGAGAAACTCAGAAGACTTGCAAAGCGAGTACTGCCGACGTACGTGAGTCTTTTTGAGCGACTATCGACCGACTGTGTGATTTACTCACTACTTCCATGTAGCGCCGGCGATCTTACCAAACAGCAGAAATAAAAAACAGCAGTACCATAAGTGTTCCGTAGGATGGAGATGCCCTTCCTCTTATTAGTTAGTTGACTTTATCTGCGTAGTAAGTAATATGAGGAAGTTTAGTTTGGATTTTCCTTTAAATCTCTCTCTTTTAGGAGATATTGATACATAGTAAATAGTAATAATTACAAACAAATTTGCCAGTAAGTACTTACGTAGGAATGCTCATTTTGTAATTGATATATGTAAGTAGTATTTGATGATTGTATAAGCTAGTAGCGACGCAATGATACAAATACAATACACACAGAGTGCTCTAGGAAATGATGCCTCGAGCGAGGGTTTAATGCAGAGGGAATAAACATTATTTTACATTGTTTACCTAAACATTGTTTAGAATAAAACTGGCAAACAAATTTGACGATGCAATGCAACGATACTTACAGAAATATGCTAGACTCTATTTACGTAATAAAGACATAAAATGAATTTCCTTGCCTCTAGTTTGAAACTGTTCGTGCGTTTCTGTTGCATACGATTTCAACTCCATTTATTTCTCTTTGCAATAATTTTCTACTTTTAAGAGAGGAAGATCTTAATTTTAAACACGTTGTGATCTTGGTGTTGGTAGTTGGATCTTATTTGTAAATATTAAACATACACATATTATAGCTATTAATTAACAGCGAATCATTAGTGAAAAGCCTTGAGTTTTTCACAGTACAAGTTAATAGTCGTTTTTTTCTTTTTCTTATGGTGTAGGGGGCAAACGAGCAGACGGGTTACCTAATGGTAAATATAACTACCGCCGCCCATGGGCACCTCTAACTCAAGAGTCACAAGTGCGTTGCCGCCCTTTAAGGTGGGAGTAGGCGAAATAGGGGAGGGGGAAGAGTGGGAAGAGGGGAGAGGAGGAAGAGGGGAAGGACGGGAATAAGGGAGAGGGAAGGGTTAGGGCCTCCGGTAACCTCACTCACGTGGCGAAATGCAATACAAGCATTGCTTCACTACCGGTTTTCTGTGAGGTCGTGGTATCGAGCGAGTCGAGCCGGCCCATATGTGCCGAAATTATTTATTGAAATTTGAAAAATATGTATTATTATAAACGAGACGTGAAAATGACAAAAATAGGAACTACAGTTTCACACATCACGATTACAGATAAATACAGACAAATTAAAAAACGATACTACTCACATACACAGTCAGTACACGTCCATTATGCTTGCCATCCGATGCAAAAGAGAGCACATAATTGCGGCTATTTATAGGCCGGTATCGGATGATGTGTGACGTCACTCCTTTTTTTCAGCTACCGTCACCTTATAACAAAATAACATTACAAATATTGCCTGCCTAAACGAACATCATTTCGCACTAGCATTTGTAATAATAATTGTTAAAGCATCATGAACGAAATCCATATGAATATATGAACACGTATAATAAACTGTTGAAGTGAGATCCTTCCTGGTTTCGACACAGAGCTGTAAAAATAGGCATAATCCTAGAAATTCACCCATTTATACGTCAGAGCGCGCTCAGTGTTATGGGTGAGTCCCCGAGGTGTGCTGAAAACCTATATAAAGGTTACCTCTGTGTAATATTCATGGCCTTATGGTGTTTTATATTAGACTGTACTGAAGTGTTGAAACTTTTTGACGCAGCAGGCTTCAAGTAATATTAGATGTGTAAATCGAGACTTAATCTTAATATAATTAGTCCCGATTGATATTCTCAATTCAACTCATTTTTTTGTTTGAGTTTGTCAATTGTGAACCAATTAAATAATCATTTTTATTGAAGTGGTGGAATACTAAAGATTGGTCACTGGGGTGAAAGAAATATTCCAATTTATATTCCTGGTGGAACATTAAGGTACAAAGAATACAACTTATTTGAATTTACCAGAATGGGGGCGCATTGAAGTCTGTTATACCTTTTTAAAAGATGATTGTGTAGTAACTAATTGTTCAAAATTATTTTACTACTCTTAATGCAGTAATAGTAAGGACGCGCACGGGTTTGACCGTGGGTTTTAGCGCTCAAACTTGCAGTGCCGATAGTAATTAGTTTATCTCCGTAAATCCATGTTAGTACGTATATATGTTGGAGTATGAATAACACCTTGTTCTAATCTCTCTATTTCTATCACATAAAACAGTTCACAATTTTTTGTAAAGCATAACATCAACACATTTTTCTTATAGGCATGTCTTATGTCTTATACATTGTTTAAAGGTCAGGAACAATTATTTTTTTGACTAACCGAATTAGAAAAGTAAATAAACAATAAACCAGAGTTAATTTCACGCCATTCACATCAGTTTAAAACCAGTTTTCTTCTAAAGTACTAATGGCAGTTTGACTTTCAATAAGATTATTTGTTTTTGCAATGCGCAGCCCGCACCAACATGACGTGGAAAGAAAACAATTTCACTTTGAATTTTATGACGCAAACTTTAGAAACTAACCTGTTAAAGTTAGCGGTGCCTGTAGAACTATAACAAACTGAAAAAGTTTTTTTTTTAATGTATTATAGGGGGCAAACGAGCAGGCGGGTCACCTGATAGTACGTGACTACCGTCGCCCATGGACACCTGCAACTCAAGAGTCACAAGTGCGTTGCTGGCCTTTGAGATAGGAGTACGCTCTTTTCTTGAAGGTTTGAAGGTCGTATCGGTCCGGAAATACCGCAGGCGACAATTTGTTCCAGAGATTAGTTGTGCGAGGCAAAAAATTTCTGGAGGACCGCACAGTGGTGGATTGCCAATTATCCAGGTGATGGGGATGAAAGTTTTGTCGCGTTGAACGATGGCGAAACGTTGCGGCCGGTATAAGTCCGAACAATTCCTCGGAGCACTCCCCATGATACATGCGATAGAGAATGCAGAGTGAAGCTACATCTCTACGCAACGCCAAAGGGCCAAGCCGATCTGAAATATTCTGGCAATCGATGATTCGAGTCGCTCTCCGTTGAATTCGGTCAAGAGGGAGAAGCTGGTACTGGGGTGCTCCTGCATAGATATGAGAACAGTATTCCATATGCGCCGAACCTGCGCCTTATAAAGTTGTAGGCGGTGGGCCGGGGTGAAATACTGTCTCGATCCATTCAGCACACCAAGCTTCTTAGAGGCTAATTTGGCCTTACCCTCCAAGTGACTGCGGAACTGGACTTCGCTCGATATATCGACACCAAGGATTCCGATGGCTGTGGCAGTCAGGGAAGTGCTTTCAAGTATTACAGAAAATTAAAAAACTGCAGTGTTCACTTTTTCCCTTATGTTAATTTTAATTTAATGTTGAATGTAGTCAAAAAGTATTTCTTCGGGAGAGCGTAAGATGCATTTCAGCATGCATTCAAATTTGGTACATAGGCTCTTTGATAAACGAGCTCGGTTGGCCTTTCCTCTCTATTGCAATAAATTGATTCAGGTTTAATCCTTAGCTGTTGTCATCTTTATTACTGTTATAACTAACTTTTAATCTTTTGCGTGCCATAATATAATTATGTGCATGTAAGGAACTTAACGCGATAACGTAATAGGTATTGTATACTATTGAATTGCCTGACGTTTCGACTAGTGCCTTGTACCTATTACGTTATCGCTTATTCCGGTACATTTAAATAATAATTGTTAACTATCAATTCGTCCTTGTGCATACATTAAAACACTTACCTTAAAAGACACACGCACTCACCACCAGGTGCGTCCATTAACGTATCATCGCATAAAGTACATTTGAAGTTCTCTTCTGGGATGCTAGGTACTTTTCCCTCCTATAGGCCATCATCCACTTAGGCATCTTTATTATAAAAGTTTTGCCGTTCAACAAACACTCCACATTACACGTTGGTGTAATATACAGTCTTTATGAGCTAGGTAAGGGTAGGGTTATGTTGTTAGCGTATATTAAAATAGAAATTATATCTGCATGGTAACATATTTTAGTCTAGAAAGTAATTAGAACACAAATGTAGATTAAAACACATCATTTCTGGTAAGAAAATAAAAAGTTTCGTTAGTCGTATTAATTTCTACATAGTATAAAACAAAGACACTTCCCGCCGTTTGAACTTAGATCTTTTAAACTATGCAACGGATTTTAATGCGGTTTTCATAAATAGATAGAATGATTCAAGAGGAAAGTTTATACGTATAGTTTTATATTGTTTTGTGTTAATTTGTTGAAATATGGTGATAATTGTTTACCACATTAGTATTTACATTGCATCCGTGCGAAGCCGGGGCGGGCCGCTAGTATTTATTAAAGATACCGATATGGATATGTTTTACTATTGGTTATAAAACCTTAAAATACTTACGCGACTAAAACCGTATGTATGTACTTTAAAAATACCCTGACAAAAAGTAAAAAGAGTATGATGAGATTTTCAGTGTATTTGATGTCACAGGAGAACATGATCATTTAGAACAACATAAATTACTACTAGCCGTGCCCCGCCGTTTCACCCGCGTAAGTCCCGATCCCGTGGGAATATCAGAATAAAAAGTAGCCTATGTGTTAATCCAGGTCTCTAGCTATCTACATACTGAGTTTCATCGCAATCGGTTCAGTGGTTTTTGCGTGATGGAGTAACAAACATCCATCCAAACTTTCACATTTATAATATTAGTGGGAAAACAGAAAAATGTATAATTTCATTCTGCTCAAAATCTCAACACACCTATTAAGTGGAACTTTACTGTGGCGCTATTTGCTGTTAGAGGGTGCAGCCTTCTTTATCGAAAGTAAAAATAAGACACAATTATTGCTCCTTACGAATGACTGTCTTTGCGTATAATTGCCATTGTTTATTTTATCTGTGTAATTAAGCATAAAGTAGTTATTAGTTCATATATATTACACAGACTCGCAAAACTGTAAATAAAATATTGCCAAGTGTGAATCCAGACTTTGGCAATTAGGATTCTGTGTTGCTAGATAAGACGCATTGACAGTGCAACTATAAAATTATAATAAGTATTTGATACGAACGTAACTGAATTTGACACTAATTGTGATAATTATACTTCTATTGCTAGCAGACTCGATAAATGCTTTCAATTTACGCTCTATTTATAACTAACGTCAAATGCAGCATCCACATTCTACAAAAATATATTTTATATAGAATTTAATAGATATGTCAGACGAAAGGAAGAAACAGTATGTAACCAACTATGAACGATTGCGACTACGTCTTTTTGTTAAATTAGCCACTTTAATAAATACATTCTTAAACTCATTAATTACAGTGGTGGAAATATTGCACACAAATTAATGACAATTATTGCCTTTATATATACCTTTTAAAAAAATAAATTTATATATAACACAGACGTAATACTAGAAAGTCGTTGTCTCGTTGTTCAAAAGTCAATTTTCTCATCCATTTTTGCAAGTTAAGCAAAACTAGTTCTGCACGTAACTTTCTCGCAAACGAAGCACTATGGGTAAAGCATAATCGAATAAGAGTACTCTTACATACTGCACTCACCTGTGTAGCTTAAACACACTTTAAACTTCTAATACGCTTACGGGGCTTTTAACTACATTATTTCTTGCTTCGTATTTATTTATTTAGCAATCCATATTTTCATTTTAACTATAAACAATGATGTCTCTGCCTTTAAAGTTCATCAAAAATAACATATTCTTAAATTTCAGAACAACTCTTAAAGTGTTGTGAAATATATAAGGTGATAGTAGTGTCTCAAACAAATTAACAAATAATTAATAAGTTTAAAAAAAAATTGAAATTTTTCTCTTTTAAAAGTGCAATAGTTTACGTTAAGTCATTTGTTATTAAACACGTATAATAATTATGATGATGAACCTTTATTACCAAAACACTAGCAAACAAAATCATTGTTGATTTTTCTTTGACCTAACGTTTGTACAATAAATCATTGTTTTGTTTACC
Source organism: Euplagia quadripunctaria (assembly GCA_963859945.1). Classification (NCBI taxonomy): domain Eukaryota; kingdom Metazoa; phylum Arthropoda; class Insecta; order Lepidoptera; family Erebidae; genus Euplagia; species Euplagia quadripunctaria. Next base: position 7,562,501 of record OY982583.1, read on the forward strand.
TTTTCGGAACACAGATGCATGCATGGCATTCGTGTTTCCAAATGATGGCACACGATCTTTTGACAAGCAATATTATACATTCAAATGAATGTCACGCAAATACGGGCACTGCTTTGGTTTCAAAAACAGGTTCCATCCGTATCATCGAGTATTCCACACTGGTCTCGTATTGAATAAATATCAAATGTATCATGCTTGTTATTACCAGATTACTGGAATTTACTGACAGATATCATGACATTCCTTTTTGGACTGTCTATGTCTTTATTTGACTTTGACTGGTTATTGCTTGATAAAAAATTACAATTGTAGACTTAAGGCCTTGTTAATTTTCTACCAATCAATCTTAAGATGTACCTATCTATGTATTTATAATATATTTTTAACACTATTTAAGGTGACGTATCCATGACATAAAATGTACAAAAACACTTTCGTCTTGGTCAGCGCGTTTTTAATCACAGAATAGAAACAAATAGCGCCTGGAACAAAACAAGTTACTTAAGCCAGTAGTAACTCTTTAAATCTTCACAACAAATTGAAATTAAATCACTTTTGATTCTATTATCTTCCGTCGATATTGTAATATACGTCAGTATTGTATACTTATACATTGTTTTTAATATAAATCAATATTTTGTTTCCATTATACGTACATATTTTACCATTCATTCGAGTGTAAAATTTTGTTACCGTCGATGTACATTATATTTAATCAAACGAACTGTGACACAAACCGTTTTGTTAGCCAAAGCAATGTTATATTGTTTTATACAACGACACACTTTGCATAGTGCTTGATGTACTATGCAAAATGTGTCGGTGTTTAGCTTAAAGAAGTTATTTTTAAATGGAAAATTCTCTTTGATCAACTTGTGCATCTTCATTTTACATAAGCAAAATTAGGTCATACCATTACATTTTGTATGTATATAATTTTCGTCCATTGAATTTATATTTCAGAACTCGTGTTTATATACAACAGATTTCAACAGTTAAGTAAACATTTACATTTTTTACGTCATTATTCTCCTGCAGATATATAATTCATCTTTGGTAATTTTCCTGAAATACTATTATTATTTAAATCAAGTAGGGGATATATTTTTTTTAAACTTAATTAAATTTCTGAAAATGTTTATATTGCCCGGAAGTAAATAGAATGACTGTCAGGAACTTTATTTAACTTTGTTTTATTTTTAAAGACGTATTTAATTTTGGTTTTCTTTACTTCCTGTTCCTTGAGGGATAAAATACTTCAGGGGATGTTTAATTTCTGAGACACCAAGATTTTTTTCAGCCACAAGTTTTCTAATTTAATTTTGATTATTATTATTAGGCAACTACGGTGTTATTTTCATTAATTAAGAATTTTTCGAAGAAATAGCTAAAACGTTAACCAACTATTTGCAATTTATCTTCTTAAAACGCTGATCGCTTTCACTATGACCTTGGCACAGTTTCACTGTCCACAAAACTTTAAGCCTCTTGAGAAAAAGGTAATCTGTATTCAAAGAGTATTTTGTGAAGAAGCTTTCACTTGACCGCGTAAAATGGTTACGACTACGCCTGATTACTGTTCCTTTTAAGTTTGGTGACCTTGGATACAGTTTCAAGAGCCTTGGGAAATATATAATTTTTTAGTATTCTGCATTAGCACAATATTCGAATTTTAACCACGTTCTCACCACCAAATTCATTTACTCTAAATAATACGGATTTACAATTTTAAATGATTAGTATTGTAATTCGCAAAAAAAAAATGTTACAGATAATAAATATAAAGCAAACTCCATAAACTGATTACGTGATTATTGTTAATGATCCTATCCGATTTCATAGGATCCGATCCGATCCGATCACGAATTAAATACTGTAATGTATATGCATCCGGTTACAGCTTTAAAAACCTATCAAGGAAAACTTAATTACGATAATATCGTAAGATGTACTCGTATGCTCATCGGAGCGCAATACCTATCAGTAAACTATACGGGGACTACTTGAAATGCAGCTGTAATAGACATCGATACTAATGTTATTGCAAAGTCGCTTAACTATATGGAAGTCAGTATAGTTAATTAATTGGTATAACAGTCTTAGATGTATTCATCTGTTAGTAGCAAAACCATACCGGTGATGAGAAGAGAACAAATGGTATTATAACTTAACCATACAACACACCACACTACACTACCGTAACTTACATATATATATATATATATATATATATATATATATATATATATATAAATCGCGAAGGACTTCTTGCGTCTTTACAAACTACCACCCTGCGGCATCCACTGAATGTAGTGAGATTTTTAATGTTTTCAATGCGTATGTAAGATGTTTTAATCAGTATCATATCAGTAGTCGACGTCAAATTTCATTTCTAGCTGAATTTGTGCGTCCGTTCACTCTTAAATCTTTCTTGCACACTGAATACCTGCGTATACTTACTAAACACTGCATGCACATTCCCGCCTCCATCCGAATGTATGTTTAAATCAATTCCGTATAATGCTCTGCATATATCATAATGATTATAATAACTAAATGACATCCATCTACTATTGAATTCAGATTGGTTCCGAATACTGTTTTTGAATTATTGTATCCAGCTTATCAGCCAAGAGGCTTCCACCTACATAAGGGCTTATAATGACTCCAGGCACAAATAATTAATAGTTAGCATACAAAAGTAACAATACCTATGTATAGCGTAGGTATTTTCACTTTGGTGGTTTACAAAATCTTAAAAAGCAATATAATCATTTTTGACGAGTGACAGGTAAGTTTGTATGTATAAACAGGAAAGCTCAGAGGCACAGGCTGGTGTGGACAGGTAAGTCCGGAGTTGGACAGGTAAGTATCTATAAACAGGTAAGCTCAGAGGCACAGGCTGGTGTAAACAGGTAAGCCCGGAGTTGGACAGGTAAGTATGTATAAACAGGTAAGCTCAGAGGCACAGGCTGGTGTAAACAGGTAAGCCCGGAGTTGGACAGGTAAGTATGTATAAACAGGTAAGCTCAGAGGCACAGGCTGGTGTGAACAGGTAAGCCCGGAGTTGGACAGGTAAGTATGTATAAACAGGTAAGCTCAGAGGCACAGGCTGGTGTGAACAGGTAAGCCCGGAGTTGGACAGGTAAGTATGTATAAACAGGTAAGCTCAGAGGCACAGGCTGGTGTAAACAGGTAAGCCCGGAGTTGGACAGGTAAGTATGTATAAACAGGTAAGCTCAGAGGCACAGGCTGGTGTGAACAGGTAAGCCCGGAGTTGGACAGGTAAGTATGTATAAACAGGTAAGCTCAGAGGCACAGGCTGGTGTAAACAGGTAAGCCCGGAGTTGGACAGGTAAGTATGTATAAACAGGTAAGCTCAGAGGCACAGGCTGGTGTGAACAGGTAAGCCCGGAGTTGGACAGGTAAGTATGTATAAACAGGTAAGCTCAGAGGCACAGGCTGGTGTGAACAGGTAAGCCCGGAGTTGGACAGGTAAGTATGTATAAACAGGTAAGCTCAGAGGCACAGGCTGGTGTGAACAGGTAAGCCCGGAGTTGGACAGGTAAGTATGTATAAACAGGTAAGCTCAGAGGCACAGGCTGGTGTGAACAGGTAAGTCCGGAGTTGGACAGGTAAGTATGAATAAACAGGTAAGCTCAGAGGCACAGGCTGGTGTGAACAGGTAGGTTCAAAGGTAGAAAGAGGAAGTTTCATGATACGAATAATAAAATAGTACCTAGTCATATTTATGCAGGTGAATATACGGAATAAAAGGCATATCGTAATATAAAACATTTAATGTTTTATTTTAAATTTTACAAAAATTGTGTATCTAAACATAAAAACTTTTCAATCAACAAATCAATGCAATTTAACATTGACATAATAATAAACATAAATTTGCTCTGCTTTGCCTAGTAACGAAATAAACTGAATTATGAACATCAATCAGTCTTCATTACAATGGAACATGTATTTTTTTTATATTATAATTAAAAGAAATCAGTAGGGTTTTTATCAACCCAATGTTGTCATTCTTGTTTTAGATATCTACTTAAAAGAAATGTAAACTCCATCTACAACCTAAACTCCATCTGCAGCTTCTCTTTCAATTCGCTTATGTAATTGCAGTTATGTCAGTAAAATCGTTTTTGAACAAAGTTTAATGACAGCTAAACATCAGATAAAGTTATGGAATAAATAAACAGCTGATACGGACCTCAGAAACCGGGTATTAATCATCAATTCAAACATAATTATAAGTATCTTAATCATTGGTATGCATTAACAAAGTAAAAATATTTGAAACAAAACATACTATTTTAAAATATAAATTTTCTTCTCTCATTTCTTAGTCTTAGAGTAAATATTTTGGACGAATACCTTTATTTTTAGCCAGTCTTTATTCTTAAGTAAATCTACATGTTGTTCTTTTAGTTTCTCACATTCATTTCTTTTAGGCGGTTGGTGATTTTTTAAGTGAAATTTAAAGTATTTTGTAACTACGTCCTTTTGTTCCTTTGTCCAAGGTACCAACGTCCTTTTTTTTTCTTTTCGTATTTTGTTTTCGTTACCTAATTGAGACACGGGTTCATTAATAAGTTGTTGAGAATCATTTTGCATACCAGATGGTCCAGCCTGAGATAAGTCATTTAAATTACAATATGTTTGTACGTAATCAGAATTAGTATCTAAAGTAGGTTCAGGTTCAGGATCATATTCTATAATTTCGTTGTTGTCCACGGGCTCTTCAATTAGCTCATCAGCTCCTCATTCAAATCTAAATCAATCTCTTCGAGAGATTTTCCTTTGTAAGCGTCTGCTTTTCCATCTTCCATAAGAATGAGAAGCTTCGATATCTTAGCAGTTTGGTATACGTCATCTGGCAACCTGTAAGCCTTTTTATGTACTTCATTAGTATGGCCCATGAATGTAGCCAACTGCTCCATATCATTTTCAGACATGCTAAAAATTTGTGATAAGGTGGCTAAATATTTTCTTAGCCTTGTAGAGGATATTGCTTTAGGCTGTTTCGCCTTTGATAAGTTGGCATGCTTTTCCAAAATTTTGTAGCCATAAATTGTATTGTTATAACCGGGATTACCAAACAAAAATTGATTTGGTATCGAAGCAAAAAAAGTATGCCTAATCGATAATAATAATTTAATATCATCTTGAACTTTTTTATTAAACAGAACTGGTACTCCGCGGCCGCGTTTACCTCTAATGACAACACGTTTAAATTTCTTTACCAGAATCCTTTCTGAGGCAGTAAGCGCACGATCAAACTCTTTATACTTATTATTATCATTATTGTCGCTTTCTAAATAATCGTGCACTGTAATTCTTTGAAGTTCTCCAGGCCTGCGCCTATTTAATAATAAAACCCTACAATACACAGTCTCTAAAAGTTGTGTATATGTTTCAGTAGTTTGTAAGCCTTCTTTAATTTTTATAGCAGCATCCAAGGATTTTTTATTTAGGTATCCTTTAAGAATTTTTAAATCATTTGCTATTATCTTATTCCACTTTTTCTTGTTTAAATCTGTTGCAGCTTGTGTAGACACATCATATTTCCAATTTGATTCAATAAGTTGAATCAAAGTTTTTAAGTCGGCTTCTATTTTGCCAGTATCTACTTCCGTGTAAAGCCCTTGCTTTTTTAATGCACACATTATTGCAGCATTGTTTCAAGGTGGTGGACAGGTTCATTGCGAACGTAGGTGTCTCATACCTATCTTTTTCTATGTCAAAAAAAACGGACGTTTGAGCGGATAATCACTAACTATAACAATAGACCAAATAAATAACCACTTTTAACGCACTTGCAAATAATTCACTTTGGTGACAAGCTTACATCACGGCCGGCACATGTCTGTTTGTTTACAAACTTCGGCACGCGAGCGCGCTGAAGCCCGCCCTCGTGAACCCCGAATAGGCCCCTCAGACACCGTACCTAGTGCCCGTTTAAGGATATTTAAGAGACGCAAGATTGTTGTCACGAAAACATGATAAAAACTTTACAAATTAAGTACGATATTCAATGGACACGATAAGATCGGTGAACTAAACTCAAAGTATACGTGGTAAATTATACGCTGAACACTAGCACCCTCCAAATTTCAGTCGGACGATGGCGGAACTATATTATACGCTAAAAGGCATTGTAGTGATGGAATTACGTCCATGCCAATTTTTCGCCCTTGCATTCTAATGATCATAAGGGATGCTTGGGCTAAAAATGAGGGTCGGTCAATCTTGCGTCCGTATTCCGGACGCACAAAGTCAGTGGGACGCAGCATCATTGGTAAATAACGCCATGTAGGACGCAACATGTCCTTCAAGATGTATATATATATATATATATATATATATATATCGGTCGGTACGATTATCGAGTTTATCTATCAAGTGACAGTTGAGTAGTTCAACCAATTTTCGAAGTTGACACGTGTCTTAGAAAGTACTCGTCACTTCTTTTAAAGTGTTTCTAAACCCACAACACGTGTTTTGTATCAGTTCGAATAAAATATATATAAATATATTTACATAAATATATATTTTTTAAATAATATGTCGTGGTGACTAATATTTATTAACAATTTATTGATTTAAAGATAATTTACTGTGATTATAAGTGATAAAAATGGTTTTTACATATTACTTTGAGTACATTTGTAGAATTTGAGGTTAGTTGACGGTATGTATTATTTGTTATGATATTTAAATAAACTTTATTTAACTAGATAATGCGTTATAATAAAACTTTCCATGTATTAAATAGGTACCTTTTTTTTCTATTATTAGCATCGTTTTTCTACAAATGTAGGATAACATTTTTAGAAAGATTTTTATGTTGTTACGCCAAAGAAGTATAACTTCTTACGTGCGTACATAAGTACACACACACTTTTTTTTATTTGTAGACTTTTCTCAAACGTACTTAAAATGTTTAATAAAGATGTAGGGTTGTACTGAATTCACACGGTATTAACGGAGTGCTCAGCTAGTTTCGGGGCCGATAGATGTCCTTTGTAAATGGGTGAAGCAACCTGTACGTCGGTGTCGGAAGACTTCACTAAAGAATAAATGGTTCCTGTTATTTCCGAAAATAGTCGAGTATCCCCAAGATGCACATGACATGTGAGTACAACAATATGCTTCACCACTCACTGATAATTTTGTTAACTTTTATGAGATATGTATTAAAGTATTGGCTACCGTAGCTGCCTATGGCCTAATAATCATAATTAAGAGGTGATTATAAAAATAATACAATACTGATGTGAGTTAGGTTTGTACAATAAATTCGTATCGATGTATATTTGAATGATTCTGGGCGAAGCCGATTTCTCAAATCAGGGGGACCCGAATAGGGACATACCTCCATCTAACAGTAGATCGCGGTTGTCATTGCCAGCATACATGTACAGGAACAAGCAGTCCCTTCAAAACCGCATGTGATCGTGATCATGCCTGGCGAGTGGTACTCACACTGTTGATGTTTAAATGTTTAAACTAATTAGTCTGAGAAATTCTATCTGAATCAGTAGTTACTAAAAGGATCGGTAATATTAGTAGTAATATTAAGTACATATGTTTATCAGCAGTCTGGTTACCACGGTACAGGTTCTGCCTGGCAGATGGCCGTGTGTAAGGTTTCTCAAGTTCTTATTATTTTTATTCTCTTTATTCATTTATTACATATAAATATTTTTTTTTTACATAAACAGTAAATAGATTTAAAAATAGTAGCCCACCGGCATCATGTACAGGGCCCAAGATAGCGGTAGTTCAGATTTCAGATCCAGAAACCTCCTCACTAAGCATATCGAGAGGCCTTCTACATAAGGTTCTTAACTCAGGCGCATAACGGGAGCCTCGACCAACACCTTCAGGTGTTGAAGCTCTTAGCAGTTAACACATGGGCCGAATCTACTATTATTATTATTGTTGGTATCGCCACAAAACTAAATTGGAAATAAAGTTAGGAAAAAATTAAGTAAACAATCAAATTAATTCAAGAAAAAATATTCTCATAATCTAGCCCCATTACATATTTTAGACCAATATCTTCACATAGAGAGAAGAAACCTTCATTTCGAAACTATTGTCCGTGGACACTTTTATTTTTATTCCATACGGCGTAAATGGCAGTATTTTAAATATATTGCTATGTTGCCAACAACGGCGACAACGTAGTTACCACAGAAAAGCGTTTGTTCACAGCTCAAACGCACAATTGAGCTGCCTGCGGGCTTGAACGCCGTATATATGGGAAAAAATATGTGTGATTCGAAAACCCAGCGTAGGATGTTAACGTATTTTGATATTCAAACCATATAGGAATTAAAGATAAAATATGTAACGTGAATATTCAAGGAAGTCTCAAAAAGGGTACAAGGTCTTTTACGTTAAAATATGTATGCGTCTGCCTTAGGGCCTAGGTCCTAGGTCCGCTGCCCTATAGAAAACTGCAGTACCTATAGCACTATTATTATTATGGTGACCATAGATTAGAGCCTCTTTCTGAACCTCTAATCTATTTAATTACTCATTTATAACCTCTTACAAGACATACACGTCTCAAACGATACATCTTCTGGCGGTCCATTTGCTTGTTGGCTAATAAAGTAATAATACAGCTGTATATAAAGTACTTCGTGATATTTGTATCCAGAATTGCACTTATAGGTTTTGCCCAGAGTGTCATTTAGTCAGCATAAAAGTATCTGTCATCAGCTGGATGCGTGCCTGTAGAACAAAAAACTAAATTTAAGTTAGAAGTTTAGTTTGGTCAGTTCAGTACTTTAGTCGACGCTATCTTTATTTTAGATCACAATAAAAATGTTCCTTATTCATTCTAAAATGAATCAATATCCATCGTATAAAAAACAGTACATTCTCAACCCACCTCTGTTCATAGCATAACAGTATAACAATGAAGTTGTGTATAACAAAATTATACTCTGTTTCTATCGTGTTGAAAGTATAGCATTACAATGGCTTTAATGTGATTAAAGTAATGTTACGTCTACGTTGACACGATAAGCTCATAATATAGTTTGTTTAAAACCATTACCACGAGTTGCATAATTTAGTTGTATCTTTCACCATGTATATGCATATATACAACTATTCACATTTAATAAAGATGTACTGTTTTTTTAAACGCCGACGCATAAAGAGGGTTGTAATAAGTGTGAAGTTGATTAGATACACAGAGTATCTATGTCTCTGGGTGTCTGACTGTGGCATCGTAGCTCCCAAACGGATGAACCGATTTGAGTGCGATTTTTTTTTGTATGAAAGGTGACTTGATTGAGAGTGTTCTTAGATATCTATAATTCAAGAAAATCTGTTCAGCCGTTCGAAGATCATCAGCTTTTTTGTAAACGTTGAAGGGGTTTTCGAGTCGGGGGTATTTTGAATTTTCAATTTATGATTATCTAACGTGTGTATTTCGTCGGGTGAATCAAAGGTAAACACCTGACGGGAGCTCTCTGTCCAAGGGTAAGGCGATCTTCTGTCACCTGACACGAACGCGAAAGTTCCATGGATCTCACGAAAGATTTTTTTAAATAAAAACTACTTAACCCTGTTTCCCCAAAAGGGTATATTAAACACCTTTTGCCATCTATAATTTAGTCCCACTATCGTAATAGGTGGCAGGTCTATTACCGTCTACTGGGAAATTACTTTGGGAATTAAAGATGGGAAAATTACGATCTCCGGCCTCCATGAGCTCGCTGGCCTGGGGGTAACGGATAGGGCTGTCCGTTACCCTAGCAGAAGCAGGCCTGAGAAGGTGGCGCGACGTGTTCCGCGTGCGCCTCTCTAGACCGGACGGGGGCAAGGCCCCCGTACATTATGGTGTGGCCGCCTGCTGACCAAGAGGCGGCCAAGGTCTGCAGGAGTTCCCGGAGGCTTCCTTCTTGGGGTATTCCCGGGTCCCCTGCAATAGGCCCACTTGTGACGGAACACCGTGTGGTTTTAGTCGGTTCGATTCCGACATACCACTTCAACAAAAAACAAAAGATACATGACTAATACTCTTAGATAGTATTTTTAGGTTAATCAGTTTTTTTTATGGTATAGGGGCAAACGAGCAGATAGGTCACCTGATGGTAAATGACTACCGCCACCCATGGGAACCTGCATCTCAAGAGTCACAAGTGCGTTGCCGGCCTTTGAGGGGGGAATGAGCGGGAAGAGGGGCTCTCCTCTCTTCCCGCTCATTCCTCCAGTGTTAGGGCCTCCAGTAACCACACTCAAGCGGCGAAAAGCAATGCAAGCATTGCTTCACTGTTGGTTTTCTGTGAGGCCGTATCACTCCGGTCGAGCCGGCCCATACGTGCCGAAGCATGGCTGTCCCACGACCAATTTTTTTTGTGGTTTAGAAAATAATGTAGAACGGACGGGAAAATGGGAACTCTATTAATTATATAGTAATATTTCAATCAAAGAAGCACCTACAACTAGTATATCAACAAAAGAAAAAAAAGTATTAGATAAAATTGTTATTGATAAATAAGTTTAAATAACCGACAACGACTTGTACCTAATATGTCATCGGTTTTTTAAACTAGGTACTAAATTTTAACTACTTTAAAAAAAGAACTGTACCTGTGCATATCTATTGTACTAAATTAAAAGTGTATTAGCATTAACTACAATAGCTTTGTACCAACCATCTTGATTGCTAATACCAATCACACACATACATACATTATTACGTACGTATTGTTCTACATTATTAATTTTGGTATCTAAACTACAATCGCTTTCTATGTTATGGTGATATGTTCTCTGATTAACTGGAACTGAAGTGAACTGAAATTAATTAAGATTAAATTACATTTACACTTGACAAGCCGTCGTTCACTACACTGTAATCATTACTTTGAAATATTTGCAACAAGAAGTTTTGAACAACATCTTTTCATAAGTTCTAAGCCAACTTGGCTGGTGGTCCTGATTAAGTTGGAAGACGGACACTATAGTCGGTATCTATCTTAGAGGCAGAAATCCTTTGCTGCTGTTAACAGTTTAAAGTCAACGGTGCAACCTTGCCCTTAATTATTACAAGTTGTCAAGAGAACAAGTAAGAACATTACTAACTTTCGCGTTCCATGATATAATTATGTATATATACGGGAATTAACGCGATCACAAAATAGGTTTTAGATACCTCTGAATTACCGGACGTTTCGACCAAGTTGCACTGGCCGTGGTCATAGGCTGAATGCCGCCTGTCAGAGGTATGTAATACCTATTTCGTGATAGCGTTAATTCCCGTATATTTTATTTTATTATTGTTTTAAGTGCCTATTGCTGTCTCGGCCATTTCTAGTCTTTTGTAGCGCACTTTTGCTTTACAGTTCACTGCTCAGACTTATGGCTTCGAAACCTCTAGATCATATCAGAAGTGATTGTTTGTATTTCCTACGGTTGCGTTCAGTGCCGCATTAGTGAGCCACAAGAGCATAAAATATCCTTTGTAGTCTCTTCTGTCTCTTGGCAGAATCTGCATGTTGTGTTGTCGCCCAATTTTAGTTTGAACATAATATGTTTGTTCAGTTTGCAGTGTCCGGTGAGGACTCTTGTTACTGCACAGGTTTTGTATCTTTTGAGCTCCAGAAGTTTTTTGAATACTTTATTATCCATCCCCGTATATGTACATAAGTAAGAATATTAGTAAAAAATTTTAAAATGTTCTTTTTTTAAATTTAATAGGACATAAAAAGGTCATTTAAAAACTGCAAAAGAAAAATATTGTCGTATTCACATCCTCAAGTCTGATGCGTTTAGATAGCTAGGTATTAATACTTACTTTAAAGCCTAAGGGGCTTAGTGTAAGGCTATCAGGTCAAGTGGCGGGAACATATATGGCTTCGCGTTAAGCTTGTTACATTAGTAAGAATCCTGAAGTTGCACACTTTAATGTTGAGATTTAAAAAATCCTGAAGGTTGGTCTTGGTGTTAACTGCCTTAATAAGATTAAAAGATATACCTAATACAATCAGCTAAATAGTGAAGAAATCTTGGTAAATTAATATTTGCGCAGTATAGGGTTTCACCATCGTTCTCTCAGCCATAGGACGCCCACTGTTGGACGTAAGCCTCTCAATGTAGTGGATTAAAACGCTTGGGATTGAATTGTTTTAATTGCACATGCTATGACATATGCTTAATTAAAGTAAAATGTGCCTTATTTCCCATATTTTATGTTTTTCTTTTCTTACTCTTTTAAATAATATATTCCTTTTTTTTTTCAGTTTCCTTTAATTTTCATAGCCTAATTTTGTTTTTATTTTTTACTTTTAATCTTAATAACATAATAGAGCACAACAAAATTTATTATCTGGTGATTTAAGAGTGGCCGTGAGTTTGTTTGCCCGATTTCTTCTCATTGCGAATTGACAAAGCAACCCATTGTTGCGGTGACTCTGTGTGTGTTTATCTAGATTTTTTTGTAATATTTTTTTTTTGAAATTGAGTATTTAAACTAATTGTTGAATCATTTTATGAAATAAAGATAATGAATTTGAATTTTAACGACTCCCAAGAAGACCGGTAATAAGTCACTTGCATCCACAGACAGCATGCATTTACAGGGTCCACCTTATATGCATTTAGTGCATAAAAACTAGATACGAGCAATATCCGGTGACAACTTATCATATCAATGGTATGATAAGTAAATGGAGTAGTAATTAAAATGAGTTTTCGTAAACAATAACGAACGAAACATCTCTGAGGTCAAATTTCAAAGAGAGATCCTTTAATTGTGCACACGCTGCTTAACAACGTGGTACTTATAACAACTCAAAATTTCATTAGTCTTTCAACCTTTCTATATATCTCGAAATGACCACATAATATCCTGAATGATACCCAAAAACCGTATTACTTTAATTAAATAACGGACCGCAACTACAATAAGTAATATCTCCTATTGTTGACTACGTGATTAGGTTGGTACTTAAAAAGAAACCTACATTGCACAAGATAGAATTCAATTTACATCAAAGGTTTCAACTGTAAATGACATGAATCGTGAAAACTTACCAAAAGAGATTCGAACCACGAGATTTATATGTTCCAATTTAGCTAATTTATAACCCAGTTGGTTGACACTGATTGTCGTACTAATACAGATAGGTGATGCGGTCGCAGCAGCTGTGGTAATTCAGCAACAATAATTTGTATGAATATCATAATTAATCGATGTATTGTTAAAAATAAAATACAAACCCATAGTATTTAATATCCATTTGTTTTTAATATGATTATTTTATTATAGACCACGATCGTTTATATAACAAAATTTAAAACCTCCGGTGGATTAAAAAGTTTTCAGTTTTGCAGGAGTTTGCTTTCATTGTAAGCCTTATGCTAAAAAAATATGAAATCTATAACGAATTCATCTGGCCGTTCCATCCAAACCGATTTGCTTGATTTTTTTAATAAAAGCTATTGATACACAGATTTGTTATCAAGCATTGGAAATCAGCTAACTCTCACTCTTCTCAAATTATACTTAGACACGATTCCCTCATGTACATTTCTTATGTTTTTATTGTTTTATTTTTCTATATCTCCCGTTCTAATTGATGTACGCAGTTCATTTTGGTCTAAGAACAATCGCTGGAACGAGCTGTCTCGTTCTAGGTTTTGCCCTGTTAAATTGGTTGAGTTGGAGGGAAGCTAGGTGTGAACATTCAACGTTGACGGACAGCCAATATTATGAAGTATTGTGAAATCAGTATAATCCTATCATTTTCATCCCACTAATATTATAAATGTGAAAGTTTGGATGGATGGATGGATGGATGGATGTTTGTTACTCTTTCATGCAAAAACCACTGAACCGATTGCGATGAAACTTGGTATGTAGATAGCTGGAGACCTGGAATAATGCATAGGCTACTTTTTATCTCGATATTCCCACGGGATCGGGACTTACGTGGGAAACCGCGGGGTGCTGCTAGTAACTCATAATTTTTCTTACCCTGTGTTGTATTATAACTTAAGTTAGGTTACAACTGTAAGAGTATCTCATCATCATATTATCAAATAATGCGGCGGAGAAAAACTGGCCCTCTATCTGTATTTGAGTAAAAACGCTTGTGATGTTAGCGAAATCCTGCTAAACATAAAGCTGCCGTTAGCAAAGCAATTCAATATAAAATTCTTCTATTATCTGACTAACACTAACAGTTTACACTTCATTATGATTCATTAATGCCAGTCAGTGTTAGCTGTACAGCCAAACTGCTGTAACAGTTTCATAAGTAAAATATAAGAATCAAACTAGGCCAAGCTTGTACTATGGTAACCAGATTGCTGATAAACATAATTATATGTTTTTAAATACATACATTTTGTAGATAAATTACACCCAGATACAGAACAAATGATAATGCTTATCACACAATTATTTGTCCTGGCTGTCAAACCCACAACCTCTGACTTAGCAGTCAGGGTCACTAACCACTAGATAAGCAGGCCAGTCAATAAAAAAAATGTTAAAGAACGTAATATATTACATGAACAACCAACCAAAGAAAAACCCTCTGTGTATTTTGATTTGGGAATGTTGGGCACTGCCATGGTTGATTTATAAATTTGATAAAATTCGATGCACAAAAGAAACATTTTTTGTACGTAATCAAAGTAAAAATGACTTTATAATCTCACAGTATTTTTCAGCTTTTAAATAAGGAATGATGTAGTGATGTACATATCATACATAAGTAAAATCATTTTGTATTCAATATGAATCTGACACAACCATGCCCGTATTGAAATAATTTACACTACCATACTGTTATGTTTACATTCATTATCGCGGAAAAAGGGATTAAATAATTCCAAAATTGGATATTTGCTATATGATATGACGACCTCAGTGTGCTCAGCGGTAATTCATTTGACAGGTTGGGGCAGAGACTTCGAAAGGTACTTAGTAATCTCGCGGATTCGAGATCGCTTCTAGAAGCCTTTAAAAGCCCCAGAGCATAATAGACCAACTACGAATCTAAATGCGGAAACATAGGCCTCTATCAATACCAATCGAGACGAAGTAAAAAAAAACTGTCAGTCGTAGGACTGCACGTCAGAAGTGAAAACATAACTTTTCAATGTATTTGCATATACATACACACGAACACACACATCTGTATATATATAATTAGGTTAAACATAAAAAGTAGGTGATAACATATCTAAATGTATAAGTAGGGTACACTGGAAGTTCTGCACTCCTGGCCGCTCATATACGAGTATGTTTGAATTTCAAATGTTATATTTTTTTAAATATAAGAAACTCGGCTCCGTCTTACGAATTTTCTATCAGGTCACGTGTCCTGACGCGAGTTTAACATTTTTTACCCATCCCAAAAAGTGCACAACGCCACTAAAGAAGTTTTCACTTCAAAAAATATGGTCAAAATTATACCACTAGGCGAAATTTATCCGTATACTATACTCCATCCAGATAAATAATAAACTACATATGTGTTTAAAAAAATTGTATTATTTTTATAACAGACTGTTCAGAGACTATTTTGGTCTTGAATATTTCTTTTATCACTGTCACCTTTGTTAACACTAATTGTCTCATTTTGTATTCCTTTTGCCACAAACAGAATATACATAGAGCGCTATAATGAGAAACCTTGCATGTGTACACTAAAAATATTATTTTCTTAGATTTTCTTTTGTATTTGCCATCTTGAAAGCTTGAAGCTTACCTCACTCAATATTTACATAAGGTTAAAATTAAACTAAGAATTATATTATTACAAAAAGCATACTACAGTGTAAAATAGTATCTGGAAGACAAATTTGTTCAATGTCATTCTAATAGTTAATATTATTTATGCATTTAAAACTTTATGCACATAGAGTACAGAGGCGGACTTAATGCCATAGGCATTCTCTGCCAGTCAACCTTTGGGTGATGCAGAGAAAACAGGAAGTAGGTACATTAAAAATATTATAGTTTATTACGTAAATATGCAAACTAAATATCAGACAAAAATACTTAAACAAAGTATATGGGTAAAATACATATCATAACCATAAATACAAATATGTACACAAACATAATATATACATTTATATACATACATACAAATAAAATCATAGTAACGATTTAGATGATAAACTATGGGCAAGTTGATTCTGCTAGTTATTTGAAAAAGTACTCCTTTACTTTCACTTTGAATGAGTAACGATTGGTGGCCATCCTGATTTCGAGGGGAAGCGCATACCAAAGAAGAACTGACTAAACGAAGAAAGAAGAGCCTACACACTCTGTGGTGTGAGAGGGACGAAGAAGAAGATTATTTAAGGAACGAGGGTTTTTATCATGATTACTACTTAAATATTGAAAATATGAAGTTAAATACGTTGGGGAAGATGGGAAATTAAGGATGGTAAACAGGGCATTGTGTAATTCTGTAAAAGTTGTTTAATTCTTATATTTGTTAGTTTAGATAATGAACCTATTTAAAATTAGTAATTGTGATAGACATATCGCTGGTTTGCGAGAATAGTGACGGAACTAAAAATGATTGATTTTAAAGAATGCCAATGTTTTGTGATTTCCGCTAGAGTATTTTGTTTTAAATATATAATGAACTTGTCGCTTTCTAACGAATTTTAGCACGAAATCGGTGTTGCATTTCTGTTCACCATAAAATATCAAAGATTTATGATCGTTTGACATACTTAGTTCAATTCGACTGAATTTTGAATTACGTCGATATTCCCGCAAACCAGCGATATATGTCTTTGTACCCTTTATAACCTTATAAAATTTAGACATGTTTGCATGCCCGGAGGTAAAATGTAGCTGTTCATAATTAGAAGTCTGTAACACCTTAATGTATATACTAATGATCGCAAAATAAATAAATAATTATGATTAATGAAAAAAAAAAATTCTGGGATGGAATTTATTTCAGCGTTTTTTCTAAAAGAATCCAATGTGTTTAAGTAAACCAGGAATTATGTTACGTTTAAACCATATTAATACTCTAACGTATATAGACAATTATGTCATAGTAAATCAACATTTAATAATGAAATTTACATTTCCAAATGAAATATATAAATAATATTTGAAGTACCCTTATGATAAAATAGCTAGCTGGATATTTATTCATAAAGAAATTACAAATTTTAACATACATAGGTTAACTCTCGTAATACCTAATCCAGGTATTATGAAACGTACGAAACGGGAGCTTTCCACAAAAAATAAAAAAGTTAAAACACGCTAACACTACAATATGTAACTTTAACAGAGCAGTAATATATGTATAAGTTCTTAAACTGAATAGTATGACTTCGATCTATCGTAATGAAGCGATTTTTGGGACTGATTTCAAATAGTTTTTACAGAAAAGGGAACGTTATGTTTGCGATTTTAGTATGATATATATGTATGTCACCGTAAGATTGTGACCGAGGTTAGTTTATAAACTATCTCATAATATTATAAACTGACGGAATATTATAAACTGAAACCACAGTTTACAATTTAACGTATTATTTTTTGATTGTTTATAATCTATCAATGTTAACGAATCGTCAAATTGTTAATCTGCAGGGTTCATGATCTGTCCGGTTTTATCACCCGTAAACTGATTGGTTGGTAAAAGTTCATAATTTTCCGTCAGTTTACGACGAATATCACGAGTTAGTTTATAAACTAACGATGCTCACAATCTTACGGTGACATATATACGTTTTCTATAAGATTTCTATTAATTAATACTATGAAGACTTATAAAGATTACAGGATAAATAAATGTATATATAAACATGTTCATTAATCATAAAGAAGACAATAATTGCTTCACAGACAAAAGGAAAAGTAACTTGATAATCTTGTTGTCTCGTTACATTAAAATAAATTATTTGAACAAATTCGTCCTTTGATTGTTTTTTATTAAAAAAGTATCTAAATAAAGTATCTTACTGCTAATAGAAATGTTTATTACATAGGCTGCACTAAAAGTATCGGGAATGGAATATTTCCACTATTCCTATCATATTAAAATCTTTTTAATTGAAAACTCCTTGGTTTTAAAAATCGAATACCATTTATTTATTTAAAAAAAGATTCTCGGTTTTCTCACAAGGTCTTCTCAAACTTGTTTAGTCGTTGAGAAAATGGAATTGACTCGAGAAAATTCAAGGGCGATGATTTATTATGACTTTCGAAGCGGTTTAACATAAAAACAGTGTGTTGACCGGATGCTTTCTGCATTTGGTGATGAAGCCCCATCCAAAACCACAATTTATCGCTGGTTTACTGAATTTCAACGTGGACGTGTCAAGCTCAGTGATGATCCCCGTCAAGGTCGTCCAAAAACTGCAGTCACCGAAGATCGACATGTGACATACCGCGAAATTCAAGCAAATTTAGACATTGGCATAAGTCAAATACAAATAATCTTGCATGAACAATTAGGTGTAAAAAAGTTGTTTTCCCGATGGATACCGTATTTGCTCTGTGAAGAGCAAAAAGCGGCTCGCGTTACTTGGTGCGTCAGAACTCTCGAAAGATTCCACGCAGGATCCTCAAATGCTGTATATAACATTGTATCGGGTGACGAATCCTGGATATACGCGTACGAACCCGAAACAAAAAACCAGTCACAAGTTTGGGTGTTCGAAAATGAGTTAAAGCCAACTAAAATTGTTCGTTCACGGAGTGTTGCAAAAAAAATGGTGGCCACGTTTGTCTCCAAAACCGGCCATGTTGCGTCTTGAGGGACAAAGAACGGTTAATGCAAAATGGTATGCTAGCATTTGTTTGCCACAGGTCGTTTCCGAACTCCGTAAAGAGAACTGCAACCGCCGCATCATCCTCCATCACGACAATGCGAGTTCTCACACCGCGCACAGAACAAAAGAGCTTTTAGAGCAAGAAAACATAGAATTATTAGATCATCCGTGGTACAGTCCCGACCTAAGCCCTAATGATTTCTATACTTTCCCTAAAATAAAGAATAAATTGCGTGGTCAGAGATTTTCATCACCTGAAGAAGCTGTGGACGCCTACAAAACGGCCATTTTGGAGACCCCAACTTCCGAATGGAATGGTTGCTTCAATGATTGGTTCCATCGTATGGAAAAATGTGTCAAATTTCGCGGAGAATACTTCGAAAAGCAATAAATACATTTTTAAGTAGTAATGTTGTGTCACTTCCTTGATTCCCGAAATTTTGAGTGTAGCTCTCGTAAATAATTATACAAATTACTATTTGGTTCATATTTATCATCGTATTATATTTGTTATGGTCTTCTTTTGAACTAACCAAATGAACAACAACATATTTTGACAAATTTTGTCAGTTATATTCCTCTACATAATCGTCTGTAACGACATGAATATACACAATTATGTAAATACAGTAGTCGACTGTCTACACTTACCGCTGCTGAAATTGGTTTATGTATCAAAAAAATCTTTGTCCACAGGAACAGCACACTACGGCGAAGACAGCGTGGGGTCGTTCCCTTACTTCGAGTACAATGTTCCTCGGAACGTGACCACCGTGGTTGGACAGACAGCCTTCCTACATTGTAGGGTTGAACAATTAGGGGACAAAGCTGTAAGTAATATCGTTTTTAATAATTGTTGAATCTTTCATAGCTGTTGTAAACGCAGAAAATTAAAAGAATTCACTATTTACTACTAATACTAATTATTCTACTATATTTGTTTCGTTAACGATCATGTTATGTCATAATTATGTTATTTCACTAGGTCGTGAGCGAATGAAGCCATTCAAAACGGCGATGCAGACTCATTTGTTCAAAACTGGTGCTTTCACCCCTTTTTTCTGCGGTAATTTTCGAAGTCATGCAAGCATGTGTAATACTTACCTACTCCGTACTGTATACCGTCAAAATAAAAAAGTGGCCCGCAACGATCCTATGAACCCTTCTCACTGTCCGGGATCTTTAGTTTACTGCGTTAAACCTATGAACAAGGTGGAGTCTCAGCGGGGCTGTGGAAAACGATAACGAGGTGAATCTGCAGTGTTTTTCATTGCTCACGTCGCGTTTAAGAACATCGTTTTATTTAGGATTCCTATTCGTCCCAGTGTAGTACGTGCTTCTTACTATTTCGACTTTTAGGTGCCTGCTGCAATATTTTAACCGTATCCGTATCGCTTTAGTGTTTCTAGTGAGTAATCTCTTTTATTATACTGTTTAAAAAGTTACGGGTATAGTGCAACAATAGACAGATTTAGTGTTCAAAGAAAAAAGGTATATTCTCTCCGTCATACAAAAAACCAATTTGAGCCTTATTATCCAGAGATCTTAACGGTCTATCAATGGGTGAGTTGCCCGTTACCCTAGCAGAAGCAGCCCTGAGACGGTTGCGCGACGTGTTCCGCGCACGCCTCACTAAACCAGAAGGGGGCAAGGCCCTCAGTACGCAATGGTGGGGCTGCCTTCTGTTTGAGGCAGCCAAATGCTACTAGGGTTCTCGGGGACTTCCTTCCCAGGGTATTTACGAGTTCCTTGCAATAGACTCACTTGTGACGGAACAACGTGTGGTTTTAGTCGTTTCGATTCCGACATACCACTTCACCAGTAGCCTACTTGGGGAGGTGATGACCCGTGGGGGTTTCCACATGAAAAAAAAGGGATCTTAGACCTCGGTATTACTACCTTACAGTAGTGTAATTGTGGGCAGTAACTCTTAACCCTCCATCGAGAAATGTTGCACATCTCTTATCACATTAATTGGTACCTATGTGTGTATACAACTTAAGTGGTGATGGTTTGGCCACGTATGCCGAATCGGTGGAGATCGCGAATCGGTAAACGGAAGGTAGGAAGCGCCCTAGCGGGATGGACGGACGACCTGAAGAAGGTAGCTGGGTTGGGATGGACTGGATGCAGAAGGCGGAGGACTGGGTGCGCGTATGGCGCGCATTGGGAGAGGCATACGTCCAACAGTGGACAAGAATAGGCTAATAAGCTGAAGGCTGATTGATGTATACAACTTATCAAATTCAAGTGTATCTATAGCCACATTAGAGGATTCTTTCTTTATTCCAATCATTTCATTTCAATCAACTGAGGTAGTGTATAGTGACTGTGCTTTAATAGTTTACCACAACATTTCAATACAATTCAATCCAATACTTACATTTTAGTTCAAAAATAAAGTTCAATTAACAAGTGTAAACATTTATACATATGTTATGTTTTACAAATGAATTTGCACTATTTGAATGCGAAATCGAACAATTATGCTGTTGACTGTGAACTACAAAATTAATTCACGTACACGTATGTTTTACAAGCTATATAACTTACTTTGCTTGTACCTACATATGTAGATAGATATATATAGAAAATAGTCACATAATATGTATAGTTTAATAGAGTATTAATTTATAAATTTGAGCACAATGGTGCGGTGTCAATAATAATAAAATAAAATATAATTTATATGTATAATGAAGAAAATAAAGAGAATAATAATAATTTGACACATCTCACACAGGGCCGTCTGATCCCAAACTAGGCAGAGCCTGTACTTCCGCTGCTTCTTTTTGTGAGGAAGTGATTTCCGCTAAAGAGGCGGCTGAAAGGGAACGGGAGAGGACTAGTACTCTCACGTCCCGAAGCCTCCATGAGCGCTGGCCTGGGGGTAACGGGTGAGGCTGCCCGTTACCCTAGCAGAAGCAGGCCTGAGACGGTAGCGCGACGTGTTCCGCATGCGCCTCTCTAAATCGGAAGGAGGGCAAGGCCCTCCGCTACCAATCGCGTGGCTGCCTTCTGTTTGAGGGCGGCAAAAGTCTGCTAGGGTTGTCGGGGACTTCCTTCCTAGGGTATACCCGAGTCCGGTGCGATAGACTCACTAGTGATGGAACACCGTGTGGTTTTAGTCATTAGTGGTATTCCGACATACCACTTCACCAATGGTGAGGTGATGGGGGTGACCCGTGGGGGTTTCAATACGAAAAAAAAAGGCAGAGCCTGTACTATGATAACTAGACTTCTGATAAACACACTTATACATTACTAATTACAAACATATTATAGATAGATTACACCCAGACATAGAACAAATTATCGTGCTCATCATATACTTATTTTTCCTGGGTGGGAATCGAACGCACAACCTCTGGCTTAGCAGTCAGGGTCACTAACCACTAGACCAACAGGCCAGTATTTTACATGTAGTATTACTGAATGTGTAGCATGTAGTAGGTACACAATACAAGTTTATTTTGATAGCGACCTTATGTAGGCTATTATATTTACTTGCATGGATATTTCTCTTAGGCCTCATTTTTTTTTAAGAATGCTAGTAACATGGATTACACATTACTAGTACTTTTATAAACCCCTCTAGCTAAGTTAAATGCTTGTGTTAGGAATGGGTTCACGTTCAAGACTGACGCCTTAGTCATTACGCTACCGCAGCTTTTACTGTTGTGAGTGATTGCAGAGCAATGTCTCCACACAAAGGACCTTTATTTGCATGGAGCCATTGCCTCGCTGTCGTTGTTGCTTCTTTGCTGCTGTAGCTCCCTTAGCCACATGCAAGTTTAGGAAAATATTCGACGGTACTTTCAAAAACTTACTGTTATTTGATTATATTCAACACATAAATCATCCCTACTTTTAGAAAAAGTTATGGCCAATATGAATGATGACCGATTTTGAAAGACTGTTCTGTGACGTTCGGAAGTCCCTACTATTTCTAAAATATATATATATATATATATATATATATATTTCTTTTTTTATGGTAATGGGGGCAAACGAGCAGATGGGTCACCTGATGGTAAATGACTACCGCCGCCCATGGGCACCTGCAACTCAAGAGTCACAAGTGCGTTGCCGGCCTTTAAGGTGGTATTAGGGGAAGGTTGGAAGAGAGGGAGAGGAGGGAGGGATGTTTAAGGGCCTCCGGTAACCTCACTCACTCGGCGAAAAGCAATGCAAACATTACTTTACTGCCAGTTTTCGGAGAGGCCGTGGTATCACTCCGGTCGAGCTGGCCCATACGTGCCGAAGCATGGCTCTCCCACGAAAATATCTTCTTTTTGCAGGAAATAATGGATTAGTAGAAAAAATTGCTATTTTAATTTTATCTTTAAAATTGGCCCCAAATCTCTCGTTTGTGTCATGGCGTCTACTTGTGACGTCACGTATATATTTGTAAACAGTAAATATTAATTTGATTATTTTTTACATTAAAAATTAAATACAAAGTGTATAAGTGCCATGAAGATCCCTCAGTACGATAACACATAAAACACAAAAGAACTCCTACTCCCCAACTTATTTGTTTACATTCCATACAAGAAAATAATTGATTTAATCTTGCACGTCGACATCCAAGGATGTCTAGAGTGTAAATTCTCCTATTGATTTCTGTGAACATCACTTTGACGTAAGTTTTTACCTTACTCTGTAGT
This sequence comes from Euplagia quadripunctaria, assembly GCA_963859945.1. Lineage (NCBI taxonomy): Eukaryota > Metazoa > Arthropoda > Insecta > Lepidoptera > Erebidae > Euplagia > Euplagia quadripunctaria. Next base: position 7,585,981 of record OY982583.1, read on the forward strand.
TTCTAAAATGGTCTTTACTTAATAATTATGTTTGATTTCTAAATTTGATAGTAAATGAATTCTTAATGAGTACTTCATTCTTATTCCAGTTGTAAAAGATATGAACAAATAGGACGCAGTGCCATGTGTTGAGAAAGGTGTCACAGATCCGAACGAAACCAGAACCCACAAACGAACTTTTTAGATTATTAACTAGTTTTTAGTTTTTTTAACTGATCACTTGGAATCATAAAATATTTGATAAACGCAGATAAACAATGCAGAGTATCAGATCATGTTCCACATGTTGGTGGACATAGACGTGACGCAATTTGTTATGATTGGTGTTCAAGCTCTCATATCAAATTGTTGTACAATGTGGTTTTATTTTATTAAAAATAACGTAAATCTCGCTCAAAATATAAAAATGAATGCGTTTTTCGTAAGCCACTAATCCTATTTCATTTGATAAATACATAATTTTATTTATTATTGGCTACCGTCGTCATGCCTATTCCTCTTTTCTAGAATTACAAAATTAATATCTCAGCAATGTGTGCCTACATTTTCAACTAGCTGCTAAGTACGTGAGCCCACTGATAGCGTGCACTTGTTTATTACTCACACGTGACCAATTACGATATTATCTGGGCTGCTTTAGGGAGTAATTAAGATCTCACTTACAACACACATACGGTACACAATAGAACTTTATTTTGGCCGTAATGAATTAAGTCTCTACGTATTTCTCCATTCGGTTTTCTTCAGACTAAAGGTAAATAATGTCTGTGATATTGTAACTCTTTAGTTTGAACTATCCACTCATTTAAGCTTTCAAACCGTCATACATGCAACACGAATCGTACTGACAACAGACAAATTACATACACGGGTTGCGTCCCTTAGAATAAGCGACATTCATGTCCAGGGTTCAATCCCCATGCCGTGCAATATATAATATATCTATTTAATCAAATCTTTGCGCATAATATACCTCAGGAGCTTCCGTTCCTGGATAAAATGCTCTTGACAGGTAGACGGACGACGTATAGTTATTGCATTATGATCCATTACTAATTTTGAGCCATAAAAACTAATATTTTTATAGTAATATTGGTACATAAGAAAATACAGTCCATTGAATAAGCGTGATTACGTAATTATTTAAATAAAAATAATGGCCTTCAGCAAAGTCAGCAGTAAAACACTTTCTTTGACACAGTTGCCAGTGCAAAAATAAAACAGCCTACAATGTTTCTGAATATGGATCGCTCTAGTTCCATACAATACCTCTAGTCGAACAAAGCAGCCAGTATTGATCATTAGCTATTTTAGAACAGAAATCTCAAATGGAAATACGGTCCTGATTCCAATGCTCTAAATAAATAATTGTGTAGGCTCAACAGAGATTTGTTTTTAATTAAATAGGTAATTGCGAACTAGGAACGAAAATCACGTTGTTATTTGAACTACACTAATAAATTGTGCTATGAATAATGAGGAAGGGAATATTACATCTCATGTTTACAGTAAAGACTGTGCTTTAATAAGAGAACCTTCTCAGTAATTAGAATGAGCTTGTCATGAAAGGCAATCAAATTTCCCCTTCTTCTCTTTAAAACAGTATTTGACAAAAACAGATATCTTCATTAAAACAATTCAAATATACCTGCAAAAGCAACTTAAAATTAAATATCGCAAGGTTAAGGCTTTCAATAACAAAAACTAAGCAAATGCATCTATTATTGATAAAAACAAGGTTATAATATAAATAATAGTATTCTGAAACATAAATACAGCACTTTTTAGATCCAAACTAAGCATATCTTGTACTAGGAATTTAAGAACACGGATAAACGTAGTCAGATATTTTTTTCCAAATACATACATATATTATACAGAAAAACACCCACATAAATACAAATAGACATATTCACACATACAAATATTTTTTTACTAACCTGAGACCGCCAACGAGATCTACCGAAGAGAGACATGCTACTAACGTCTTATGTGCAAAGACTCTTTTTTTTAGATTTTTTCTTATTATTTCAGTTTTGTTAGTGGAACTATGACAGTTCTGTTCATGTTATAGAACCTTGCGATGGTGGGTTATTGACTGCACGGATGGCGCAAAGGTTTAACGTTGTGTAAGTTGTGCGTTTAAATCCCACACGGGACAAAAATTTGTGTGATCCACAAATAGTTGTCCCGAGTCTAGGTGTTCTTTGTGTCCATTGTTTAAATGTTTATGAAGCCCCCCGCGACACAGGAATATTCCTAATGCGGAAGTTGTCTTTTAATAGACGAAAAAAGTTTTCTATTAATTTTTTTGAATAGGCCTCTTATAAACCTGTTCTATTTACCTGCACATCGATATATACATAAGATTTCTATAAAAATAATTAATCATTTTCTCGCCCTTGTCCCAATTATCTCTGGGGCCAGCGCATAATGCCTTTTGCTTCCACACACTTTTATCCGCTGTCATCTCTTTTCTGGCCATGTCATCTTTTACACAGAGTTCATCCATCTTTTTTTGGATTTTCTTCAGCTCCAATATCCTTCCATCTTATTTAAATATAAAAAAAAAATCAGTGTCAGCGGAAAAATATTAATAAATTGTTGTACTATTTTGTGAGTATTAAAATTTATTTTATTACTTTTTAAATGATCAGAATTTGAAATTGTTATCTATTTAAGATATTTTATTTTCTCACAAGCAGTCGAATAAAAATATTACCAAAATTCCTATATCTACTATATTTTTGTTCATATTCAGAAGGAAGCCAATAAAAATTTGAAAACACAAGCTGCTTTAAGTAATTTGAAGTCACTGAACGTATCTCTACGAGAAATGAATTATTAAGTGACTTGTCGAGATCTGTGTCAGGAACACTCAAAGGGCCTTACACAATTATATTCCTAGTCCGGTATATTCCAGGTTGTATATTAAATAAATAACACAACATTACTTTTTACACACTTCCAATTTCATTGAAAACGTGGTAGCATGAATCACTGTCTTCAATGTGCATAAATTATTGTAAAGTCAAAAAAGTTGTATTTAACTTTAGATTTTATTTAGCTCTCAGCAGAGTCAAGATTTTAGAAGGAATAGCTCTATCTGATTTAAGACCTTCTGAACTGTTAAATAAATTCTACGATGAAGGATCATTAGCAGAAATGTAACCATTAAGAAATCTCATTTCTGACGGAAGTTAGAACGCTTCATACCTTAAACTCCCTACAGTTTATTTTGATTTTATTTTTAAATTTATATTCCTCGCTTTTTAGTGGGTCGGTTTTCAATTTATTTGTATCTAAGTTACAATAGCCTAATCTCAACTGCTCATCATCTTTTACACAATATTGTTTTTCCCAATGCAGGGTCGTTAACTGTTGAGGAGTTCTCCTGGTACTTCACCATCAGCTCCACTTTTCACCATATGTATTACAGTATAAATTGCTTATGAACCATATTAAAGTAATCGAATCGCAACCCGTGAAATACTACTAAACCAGCGGCCATGACGATATTTACCGACAGTAGATGCACGATTTACTATAAAAAATACCCAAATCGCTATAGGTGTGCTTATAATATTTGAAGAGTTCTCTCAGTTTTTCCAGGATCCCATTTCAACCTGATGACAATGGGGCCATTTGGGAAGGATACCATTTCAAACATAAAATAATTTTCCAAATCAGACTAGCTGTATTCGAGTAATCGGGTAACATACATTAAAAAAAAAGATTTCGATGAACTGAGAAATTTGCTGAAAACTGCTGCTTTTTGTTTTCATATTGTACTTCTATTAGTTCGACCTACAAGGTGTTACAGAGAAGTGTAGTCATGTCGTATAGTAGACCTTATGGATATTGTAAAACAATATAAATTTCAGAAAAACCTGTTTTGTTCAATAAATATATTTTTACCCCATTGTGTATATTATATCGACTTGGCATGGGCACTACCGTGCGCCCAGATACGTGGTATATTCTATTTCTAACACATTTATTTACATATCTAATGTGTTTTGATCACCACTCTTGTCAGTATCGTGCCGTAATAAAAGAATCGGACGGATGGCATGTTATCTCCCTTACTCCCTTACTAGTGACTTAAGAATTAGGTCACAGGATTGAAGAAAGATCGAAAGTTGGACTTAACTTTCTCTCTTTGCAGGTATCGTGGATCAGGAAACGGGATCTCCATATATTAACTGCAGGAATTCTTACTTATACATCTGATCAGAGATTTCAGGTAAGATTATTTGGATATTTCAATTTTTTTTTTAAATTTTTTGTATCTGCTTTTTAATCAACATGATTACAAAATTAACAAACATAATTATATATTATCTCTACGTATATAGTCTATTGTATCTATCTCTCAACCTACCTTCACCACCTTTCGATATTAATAAAATGAATCGCGTCGGATTGTTAGCTTTTTTTGTAGAATATTGTTTACAATTGCTTGTAATAAAAAGTGTATCTTACCCGTTCGTTCGTTATTCCCCGTTGAGCAAAAAAAGAGCAGTGACAAAAAACACTTTCTTAAATATATTATCATTACATTATTTCTTTTACATAAGATCTACTTTCAAAAGTCATAAGTGGAGCACTAAAATTTGAACACAAGATTTACTTAAAAGCTTTTTTCAATAAAACGATCAATGATTGTTTGACGCAGTATAATATCGTGGGATATTTCTTTTGACAAATTAAAAAACAAATGTTTTATACATTTAAAAGTTCAACTAGGTCGATAACTTTCTATTTAATACTGATGTTTGTTCGTCTATCCTATAGAATATTTTTGAGTAGATATGAAAACAACCACTCACCCTCGAATTTTCAACATACACCTTTTACATTTAGAAGTAAATGGCAAAGTTTAGTACTTTCAAAAATACATTACTAAAGTTTTTATCAGGAGTGTAAAATACCTCCAAATCAAAGCGGCTGCAATATACACGTACAGCAAATATATTTCAGACATATACGTACAGTAAACGTACGTACGATAATTTCGCCCTGTTTTTAATAATAAAAGTTACTGTTAATTTATACAGTACTTACTTTACACTCGTCAAAATAAACATATCCTAAAACAATTTAATTTAACTGGAATATTCTTTTATTACTTTCATGTTTTATTTTGTAACCGTTTAAATATAGTAATGCCATAATTCAATATCCTAATTCTATCAATTTTCTTTTGGGAAATATAATTTATGTCGTACACGCTAACCAATTCTATTTCTTACAGGTGATTAGGCCAGAGAAATCAGAAAATTGGACGCTACAAATAAAATTCCCACAGGAAAGAGACGCTGGTATTTACGAATGCCAAGTCAATACAGAACCAAAGATGTCTCTGGCTTTCCAACTGAATGTAGTCGGTAAGTCCAATCATATAGTAATTACTTTAATTTCTGTTTATTCTGTAGTTGAATGTGAAGACGAACGATAATGTCGGTAATTATAGTCGATAGAATGTTCAAGAAAAGGTTTCCTTATTACTCAAAATTTGTATAGGTATATTATATTTAAGTATATAACTTAAATATGTTATACCTATACAAATTTGGAGTAATAAGTTCAAAGATCAACCTTAACAATATAAAATAACAAATACTTTATTGCTTACATGTATTTTATTATTTCTATTTAATCAATGTAATAGTAACTTACTTTATAAAATTATTATTCAAAAAATAATTTACCAGAAAACCACTGATTAATTATAATATTTTTTTTCTTAAAAATATACTGATACAATGATATAATCTACTCATTTACTGGGATCTCATTGAAACATTTATAAGCCACGACACCCAACATAAAGTTCCGTTTAAATTTAATATGTAAACTGTGTTAGTTTAAACAAACATTTTATACGTGGGAGAGCCATGCTTCGGCACGTATGGGCCGGCTCGACTCCGCTCGATACCACGGCCTCACAGAAAACCGGCCGTGAAACAATGCTTGCATTGCTTTTCGCCGCGTGAGTGAGGTTACCGGAGGCCCTAACCCTGCCCTCTCCCCTATTCCTGTCCTTCCCCTCTCCTCCCTCTCCTCCCCTCTAATCCCCCTCTCCCGTCTTCCCACTCTTCCCCTATTCCCACCTTAAAGGGCGGCAACGCACTCGTAACTCTTGAGTTACAGGTGCCCATGGGCGGCGGTAGTCATTTACCATCAGGTGACCCGTATGCTCGTTTGCTCCATATGCCATAAAAAAAATTTTTTACTGATATTGTTAATTTGAAGTTCTTAATTCTGTATAGTTAAAAAATGAGTCGCCGGTAGCGCATTTTGGATAAAAAGGATTTGTTTAGCGTGATAGGATTAAATAAAAATCCAATATTAAATTTGTGATTGTTGTCGTATTTAAGTCTATTACTTCAATTCTCTTCAAACCAATAGGTACACTACAATCCTATCATATAATTAATTAGTATCCAACTATTTTTATGTGATTAATTTTCTCAACATAAGGGCACTCCAAAACCCAAATAAACGAACAAAAACATTTGAACAAACACAGACTGAAACACAGATCAATAGTACTTATCTTCACACAACGATTGCTATAGTAACAGACTAATTTTATCACTCGCTTTTCAGACCTTCTGAGCTGCTTTTATTTCAAAACAATAGGTTCTACACAATCCTAGATTGGCAAGAGTTTTTATTACTTTGAAAGTCCTTCCTTTTAATGTCAATTCTATACGTGAACTACACACGTAATTTATTTATTATGTGCTTATAATAAAAAAAAAACAGTCAGTCGTAGGACTGCACGTGAGAAGTGAAAACATAACTTACAATGTATTTGTATATACATACACACACACATCTGTATATATATAATTAGGTTAAAAATAAAAAGTAGGTAATAACATATCTAAATGTATACATAGAGTACCTACACAGAAAGTTCTGCGCTCTTGGCCGTTTATAAATGTTTGAATTTCGAATGTTATATTTTTTTAAATATAAGAAACTCGGCTTCGTCTTATGAATTTTCGATCAGGTCACGTATCCTGACGCGAGTTTAACATTTTTTACCCATCCTAAAAAGTGCACAATGCCGCTAAAGCAGTTTTCACTTCAAAAAATCTTGTAATTCATTCAAGCAACAAAAGTTGCAAAGCTAAAAAATACATACTACTTAATTTCTCTCAGTAAACATTTAGTATAATGTCATCAGCGATAATATCAAGATTAATTTTGGAAGATGTCCAACGTTAAACTTAGTAATGAGCTTTTAATGTAATGAAGAATATAAAGGCTCGACAAAATTAGTTTTATCGGATAAGTTTTCGAACTTAACCAGATTCCGAAACCAAAACTAATTCAAACCAAGCATCTTTATTAAATAATTTCAATAAAGTGTAAAGTTAGTGAAACAGCATTCATTAACGACGCAGTCTAAGTTTTGCTGCAAACTTTGCCACTACAATACAAAGGCTAAAACTGGCGTCACTTGACATTGCAATTTTCCAAGCTTCCTGAGCACTTAATGCTTGCTTGTCTTGCCACTTGCCTCCCTTAAGCCAGTTTAATGACACAGCAAAACAAACTACCAAACTTGAATACTTACGAAGTAAATGGGTCAAATGACAAGAAATCTCCACGATTCAGTTATAGTCAGTCCTTATGAGTATTCTTCTACTTCTAGCAAATGCTGTATCTCAATCATTTTGCTAAAATAAAATCAAAGCACTTACTTTTTATTAAAGACAAGTAATTACGTACGTGGGAGAATCATACTTCGGCACGTATGGGCTGTCTTGACCGGAGTGAAACCACAGCCTCACAGAAAACCTGGCAATGAAGCAATGGTTGCATTGCTTTTCGCCGAGTGGGTGAGGTTACCGGAGGCCCTAACCCTTCCCTCCCCCCTCTCCCTCTCTTCCACCCTTCCCCTTTTCCCACCTTAAAGGCCGGCGAAGCACTTGTGACTCTTGAGTTGCAGGTGCCCATGGGCGGCGGTGGTCATTTACCATCAGGTGACACGTCTCCTCTTTTGCCCCCTATAACATAAAAAAAGATGTATACTAATAGACGCCACTTTGTTATTACTGAATATCAGTTATGATTAAAAAAAACTACAAGTATATTTTGAAAAATACCGTTATAAATAATATCTACTATAAACTAGCGAACCCGACAGACGTTGTGCTGTACCCGAACGTGGGTTTTTCCGTTTGATGTCATAATTTATTTCGATAATAAACTAAAAATAAAAAATAACTTTAGTTATTATATTTAGTAAACTAACACCGGTAAAAAAAATACCTGGTTGCAGCGCCATCTACCGGCTCCATTCGTGAATGTAAACCACCCATAGACCTAAACACACTTTTTTTCCTCTAACAGTGAAATAAGAATCCTAGAAACAGGTTGCAGCGCCACCTACCGGATCCAATTGTGAATCTTAACCATACAGTAACACAGTACGTCACATACACAATACACACGTACAGAAGAGTTATATACATAAAGATAATAGTATATAAAGTAACTAGGTGCCACCTTTACCAATATATAAAAGGTACTTTGACGTTTTAAAAAACCCATTTACGAGTACATACTGAATTGTATAATGTGTCCTTAGATTTGATATGCGTAAATTGAATTTTATCAACGCTCTTTAGACGTCAAAAAGTGTTTGAATATTTTTACGTTATTTTTGAAGTGAAACCTCTTTAGCGGCGTTGTGCACTTTTTGGGACGGGTAAAAAATGTTAAACTCGCGTCAGGACACGTGACCTGATCGAAAATTCGTAAGACGGAGCCGAGTTTCTTATATTTATAAAAATATTTTTACGCCATCTGTGGACTCTGCGCGATACTTCTGTAGTTTGATATATACTTATGTATTATATGGTATAGATCCACTAGAGAGCGCTAATCTAAACATTGAGTTTCGTCAGCTCCTTATTAATTAATCTTTAAAAAATGTGTTTTCACTCCTGACGTGCAGTCCTACGACTGACAGTTTTTTTATGACTTAATTGGGTTCGACAAGAAAGTTTAACTTCTCAGTAACTAAGCAGTTACCGAGGTTGTTTAATAGTTATTGTTGTGGCTGCACTTTCCGACTCCAAGAGCTAAGTGATGTTTTAATAGAATTTTCTGGAACTTTTTCTCGTGCGGTCCCTTTAAGCCCGTGCATAATAAAATAACCCGAAGCTTAACCGAGACATTATTTAAGATATTAGTACTAATACTTTTTTGACATTAACATAATTTCTAAATACATAATAACAACCTCCAATTTTCTTTATCCTCGCTTATTAGCCGTGACTTTACAAAAACTGCTCGCATGAACCCTCTTGAACTTTTCAAATCCCTCGATAACAATGTGAAATGAAAGCCTGAACGCTACCTTCACCAGATTTAATCTTGGCCTAATTTTTCCTTCATCGTTTTAAGAGGCGTTTTTTTTTCTACTGTATACGTGCTGTATCACGGTTTGAAGGTACTTGATAGGCTCTTCTCTCTTTTTAATATCTTAACAGACAACATCTCTTGTGGAATTAAGACGATAAAACAGAAAATGAGTTTTTGTTCTCTCCCTTTGCACAACGCACTTATATATTCATAGAATTATTATTGTTATGTGGAACACTTGTGTTTTTCGTATTTTTCGAACTAAAACGCAATTAATTTTTAAATATTGTTTTAGTATAGATATTGTTATAATTAAGGATAAGAAGTAAATGTTCTAGGTAATTGGCCGGTAATTGTTAACTAAGAAATTTAATATATAACTTACTTCACTACATATTATAAAACAAAGTTTTCCGCCGCGTCTGTCTGTTCGCGATAAACTGAAAAACTACTGAACGGATTTTGATGCGGTTTTCACTAATACACAGAGTGATTCATAAGGAAGGTGTAGATGTATAATTTGTTAACATTTTGTGTAAATTGATTGAAATATGTTTGTGATTTTTGAAGATGTCTGTGCTACCCGCGCGAAGCCGGTGCTAGTAACATAATATTTTGTATTCTATTCGCTAGGCAAAATTTTTGATGCTGTTAACAAAATAGTAAGTTCTCACAAATTTCGTTATACTTCATAAACACAATTTTGTGTAACAGTTGAAGTTTTGTGTAACAGTTTGATCTTTTCTATCAGCAATATTTTATTTAAATTTGTTTGTTAGATAAATTAAATACATGTCTCTTTTTCCTCAGACTTAATATCCAATAATCTAAAACTAATAGTAACAATTATTTTTGAGCAAAATTTTCTAATCATAAAAATGCATTTTCTAATAATTTTATTCTGTTAGACAGTATCCGAGTCCATTCTAAATTTATATATTTAAAAAATTGGTGCCACATTGTTTTTTTGAAATAAACTCCTAAATTAATGAACCGATTTAATGAAATTTTGCACAATGTGTACAGTTCAGTCCAACTTGAGCGATTTGATAGTTTCTTTTTAATTGCAAATTCTCTAGCTAAAGCAGCGCGTGGCCGGGTAGCTAGTATATATAAGAAAATGATGTGGTCATATTTCTAGTGTCATTTAATGAAACAAATCAAACTACTTTTTAACTGTTCGGAGGATCCTCAATGTTTACTTATCACGGTATCTGGGTATCAAAATTTCTAATCGATGACGTAATTTTCAACGTGAGAAGCTTGGATGCCGTATTTGCTAAAACATGCCAATAACTGACTATTTTCTTTTGTCAACAGAAGCGAAAGCTCACATTTTGGGCCCCTTAGACCTGTATGTGAAGACTGGTAGCTCGTTGTCACTGACGTGTATTCTAAGCCAGGGGCCGCATGACTTAGGCACCATATTTTGGTATAAGGGTAAGTACTAGACCTAACATTACAATAAAAACTTTCGTGAGTGGTATTCATGTTTACTACAAATTATACGATTTTACTCACGTTTGTATTTCGAGGATGCTCGACTAGTTTCGGACCTGACGGGGGCCCTTTTTCAAGGAGTGAAGCGTCCTGCCGCGACGGTGTCAGGCGTCGCGCGTGTGACGCCATACGTGTAACGCCTGACACCGTCAGGGCCCAAAAAGGCCCCCGTCGGGTCCGAAACTAGTCGGGCATCCCCGAAATACAAACGTGAGTAAAACCGTATAATTTCTAATAAACTACCTTACATTTTAGAAATACTGTTTGCTAGCAGAATCATGACTGTAGTTCGTAATACAGTAGAAAGGTTAGGATCTTAGCAATTGCCGTGCAGTTGTCTAACTACATTTAAATAAGTATATAACATATGTTATCTAACTCCAGTGAAAACAGTAGAATCACATTACTTTCAAAATTAATAAAAGAAATTGTTAAATATTCATAAAACTATATTTCAAAGAAAGAGAACTTATATATATTATTGAATATAATGAATTTGTTTCTACCACAAGAGATAAAGAAGTATTTTTGTTCTAGGACCAAATATAATAGAGTATAAGGAACTAGAAGACAACACACTGGTCGATGAACCGCGGCTGAGATTGAAGACGGAGTGGACGGAGCAGCTGACGTCACGACTGACCATAGACAAGCTGCTACCGGGTGACAGCGGGAACTATAGCTGCGTACCAACAATGGCTGAAGCCTCGTCTGTAAATGTGCATGTCATCAATGGTAAGAATTATATAAATAATTACCTTTTATTTAAAATGAATTCATAGTCATTTTACAGACAAAGTAAATCCATAAAATTTTAGATTAATATGTTAGATGATAAATCCAAAAAGTAAATTATAATATTAAAGACTAACAATGAAAGATGTACGTTTTTTGGATACAAGTATCCTTCCATTTCTTTTGTTTTCTGCAAAGGCAAAGTAATACTGTAGCGTGCAAACAAACTGTACAGCAGAACTTTTAATAAAAATAGTTTCACGAAACTCAGTTTCAAATTATGTATTTGCATATGAACAGACATTCTTCTGCTTATAGCTAACCTAATTTGAATTCTTCGAATTGTTTGAAAGTAGTAACGAGTTCATGGCTTTTTTTCTGATGTAATTGGTTATGATAAAATCTGAAGATTTGCGAAACTTTTCTCTTCGAAATTCTTAACTTTCCTCACTTTCAAACTAAATATTCAAATCGGGTAATTAAGTTTGTGAAGTACTTTGATAACAAAGTGTAATACTATTTTTATATTTGTCAGGAGAACATCCGGCAGCGATGCAACATGGGAACGCAAACACTGCATCGCCGTGTGCCCTGTCGGTCAATCTTCTCATCTCTTTGTATTGCACTCTTGCTACTTTATATACCAGTACAGTGGATGGATTTAGATGAAAATTACAAATTGCAAGATGAAGCCACACTCTCTATGTTGGTTCTTGTAAAAATGGGTATTATTAGCTTTTGTTTAGGGATAATTGCAGACCTGAATTTTGTATTTGACATTTGACTACCGAATTTAAGTACATTTAGCTGTTGGTTTAATAAAAAAACAGAAGGTTACTATTTGGTAAAATTTGACACTATTCACGACTTGAAAGAAAAGTCTTAATGCTACCCATAAACTTAGTGTACTTTACGCGAGCATACTAAGTTTATGAAACTACCTGATTATAAATTGAAGACTGTCAGTTTGACACTTTATACTGTAGCTTGAAAAAGAAACACCGAGTACACTTCTTGTAAAATAAATATTACTTACAAGTTCAGTGGTCTACATTTTTATGTATTTAAATTAAACCCGTATCCTCTGTACCTTATATGTGTGTGTCAGGACGGTCCAATAAATTTTAAATGAAAGGATTTTAAAGCGTCCATTAATTCGTGAATCGTAATAGATGATCAAATATTCAAGCGACAAGATTCCTATCTCTTGAATTTCCGAACTGGTTATTTCTATTTAGAATTTTTTTTTTGGTTATCAAATGAAGTTTTCAAATTTGCATCCTGATTATTTGCTACAAATGCCACCCGTGGCAAATTTCAGTATAACTACCTAATAATGATAATGGGTAAGAAATCTGTTGTCTTCTTAAAATAACCAGAGTTATGGTACAACTGTACCTAAAGTTCATAATGTGAAAGCTAGTAATATAAATCGCTACAAACAAAACAAAATAAAAAGAAAAAGATTGTTTAAATGCTCCCAATGGTTACCATCGTACAAAAAATACAGTAAAACAAATACAAATACATTATTCATGAACGTAATTTAATCCACGAGACAACCTTTATACTTATAAGCACTAGAATAAGTTATGAATATCGTAATAATATATTATAGTTGATTTCTGTCTTGCCGGGATAAAAAATATGTAGGTATAGTTTCTTTGTAAAAAAACATATTTTAGATATAATATTTTGTTTTTAAGGCAATAATATTTAGTAGCAGTCTATGATTTAATCGTGTTTGTTACATCAAAAGCTGTCAGATCTGTAAATAATTAATAACATTTTAACGTATATTATCTCAGGATTCAGTTAGATAACAGAATATTGGGTTTCCATTATGCTTTGTGACGAATCGGAAATATTAAATGTTCGTACAGATTATTTTGAAAACCACCAATGAGGTGGGTCTAGATAGATCCCGTTGAACACTACCGCTCTGATCAATTACGCATAACTTAAAACAAAATACACGAAAAGTTTTTATGAGTAAAATAAATATTTAAAGTATTTCAGTGGCACAGTCTGTTTTGTAAGTATTCTGGGACTTTATACAAAGAGTACACAGTTACATTGCCTGAGTTTGTAAATGCTCCTGATGTCAAAACAATCAATTATTTAATGATTTTTCCTCATTTTGGGTATTTTTATTTTAGTTTGAAATATCATATTTGACCATGCTTATGCTTACAGTAATCTTATATAAATTATTATAATAAGTACACAACTTCGAAAAATGTATAATGAGTAGTTTGCACAGACTTAAGCAAATTTCGATACTTACATTTGTTTATACCTCTGTACAAAACGAAGAATAAACTTTTGGAAACTGTACCTATATTAAAATGGCCTTCTAATTTCGGCAAAACGTAAATGTAAATATACTTAATTAAATTTTAGGTAGGCATACTATTGAACGGATGTTGGTATCATTTATAAGTGATAGCGGTTCTATTATAAGGATAGAATTTTCACCTTCTACTTTTTAATGTATCTTTAGTTACTTTTATCGGTAGCAGCTACAGTAACGTATGCGTTCAAGAATTAAAAACGACAACACTTTTACCAGACCAATTTATATAAACAGAAATTGACTGGAATTCGAGTGCAATTTTTTCATTGATTCTTCTTCCATTCTTGATTTAAATTTCACTTCGCCTCATAATCTTCGCAGAAGAGGACAAAGAAAGTTCTTAATATACCAATTTGAAATAGATGAGCAATTTATGTCTGCCACCGTGAAATTGTGAACATCGTTAGTTTATAAACAATCTCGCGTTATTATAAAGCGACGAAATATTAAGAACTGAACCTATAGTTTACCATTAGACATATTATTTCTATATAGTTTATAATCTATGAATGGCAAAACATCAAACGGTGACCTGATCTCTAACCGGGACGTGACGGAACGAACGTTGCGCGCATATTGGTTGAACGTATATCGTCCAGAGCTGCAATGTTAGGTTAGGTTAGATTGCCACTATACCGTCTTATTTTTCTTTAGTTCTAATAGCCATTGTATTCATAAGTATCGGTGATGTATAAAAGTAAGATGTTTTTCCTTTTGGTTTTTCTCTTATACCTTGGACAAGAAATGTCACTCCTTCTTACATTCTCTCTACAAAATCTTTTTGACAATTTAATTTGAGTTTAAGGAATTATATTTTAGCAATTTTGAATTATACCCTACAAAATAATTGCACGGGTTTTAATAAAAAAGTAAAATAAGACTTTCGGGCTTTTAACAAACTTTTAGATTGAATTTTTTGAAAGATGTTTTTGTGGTTTCTCCTGAGAAATGTTTTATATAATAATTTTGTACTGCAAGTTATTTAGTTTATAATAAGACTATTTAAATAAACTTATGTTTGTTTTCTCTTAACGAAAATTGTGTAATGTATTTTTTATATTATTTAAAAGACAGTTACAGACAAGACAGACGGCAGTTATTATTATTAAAAAAAAACCTTTATTCAAAATAATGTAATAATAATATTATTATAATAGATGTTATTAATTGTTATTATAGAATGATTCATATTGATATTTAAAAACTAAATTAATGTTATTTTTTGTACCTAAATTTAGGAAAAAAATTAAATATTAATATTTATACCACTTCTTAAGTACACGATTCAGAATTATAATAGCACGGAAATAATTATTATTTTGAATGTTACTTCGTAGTTGTTTTCTCGAATGTTTGATAGGTTTAAAATATGTATAAATCAATTGTAAATAACAATTTGTAAATATTAATAATTATAAAAATAATTATAATTTCAATTTGTAATTTTTGATTTATAATACTATGCAATAATGTTAGAAGATATTTGTAAAAAATGGAAATGTTTCGTGTAAATTAAGATTGTTTTACGAAGAAAATCCTTGCAGATTGTAGATACTGATAAAATAAAGTAAAGATGTAACTAAGGGTAAGACAAACTTGGACAAATAAAGATAGCAACACTGAGATAACCGTGTCTTTTTTTTATTTTTAGACTGGAAATATTATTAGCTTTATTTAGCTGACATTACTTGTATTGATTAGTTTAATCGCATGGGAAATAATTTTCGATATGGTGTGACCCGAGGTATCTACCATGTTTTGTCACCGTGACTTGATGGTACAAATAATATTACCGTCATCCGGAAAACTTTTTTAATTTATGTTTGATTATTAATAAGGAATACTCAGTAACATCGTACATACGGACTTATGTAAAATGTAACCCTTTCATTTTATCAAAAAAATACATGTACTCAACTACCCAAATGTGTTATAGGTACGAGTATATGAAATTCCGTTCAAGAAGGAAGTGTAACAAAACATAAACATGGTATTTTAGCGAACAATATCAGTTTCACGATAAAAAATGTTATATAAGAATAAAAACATAAAATAACACGGGACTCGATAGACTGATACATAAATATGAGTGTGTGAATGCTGAGAATATTCAGACGAGATGGAGCTATAAAATGTGGATATAAACTCACATTTATGATTCCTAACTATTTTAGTAGTGAATATTTTAGGTGCGTGGTGAGAATTGTGAAGAACTCCGACACTTTTTATTAATTCAGTCAAAGTGGAAACTAGAGGAGTAATGTGGAAAGTATCGTCAAAATCCAAAAAATTTATGCATTGGGCGATATAGACGAACTCAGAATCATGTCAATCACACATGAACGTCAGAACTGACATTTAGATCTTTTTACTGGTTTGCAAAGAAATATGTAGAGCATGTGAGATTAAGTATCAGGCAATAAAAATTATATGGTGCAGATGGAGCGTCTACTTACGAAATAATGAGAACAAAATGTGATCAATTTGTGATGACATTTAAAAGTCTAAAAGAACATGATTCAAATAAAAAATGGGATTGTGAATAATTTTTGGTAGTAACTTAAGTCACATAACATTATGTTAAGTAAATTCAACCCTTCCCTGATATTTATCCAAAAGTTGTTGGCTCCAACAGGATTTTTGATGACTCATTCACGATCTGAACTATAATCTTCATATTGTCAACCCAGCTACATCCATTTACGCTCCGATTGCCTCGTCACTGTCACTATACAGCTAAGATTCAGCTTTAATTACCGTGACCTCATATGCTTCTTAAATTTAGTGCCCATACTTAAAGCCGGATATATTACATATTCACTGGCTCGGTCTTATGGTTTAATCTGAGTAAAATATACATACACCATTATTTTTGAACAGCCGTAAGTTTATTATGCTTCATTTATGCGTATCTAATCATGTCGTGGTACCAATTGACTAAAATTTTTAGGTACATTTTAATTTTACACAATTATAGCTCTTTGGTGTTCGCAATGCTCTAAATAAACCCTGTCCGAAAAGAGTTATTGGTGTCTATTCCTATTCTGACTGACTTAAAAAGAAGGTTATGATAAAATAATTGCTAGGAATGATACCACTGCATAAAAATAGTTTTATGTTTTTCTTTTAGGATTTTTTTAATCGTGAAATCTGTAATACCTTTTGTACCCTGTTTGCCAAGGGGTGAGCAATAAAGAAGTTGTCAGGTTGTAATTCATACAAAATGATTCCAGCGGATTGTGGCGTTTCTATAAACGCCAGACTGACCTGTCACCGGTCTGTGCAGGTATAAGCAGTGAAGCACTTTTATGGGTGCGTTCTCTTCATATCAGAGCTATGTTATGGTGTGATAACTAATATATTTTATAAATATATACATGATAAAATGCTAATATTACTTTTTTGTAATGAAGCAATTAAGGAAAAGCGATGTTAAGAAAATCATTGTCACGACGTCAATCCAATAAAGTTATTTATATTATTGAGGCTTGATTGTTATGAAACTCGTAATACCTGGTCATATCACTTTAAAAAACCTGTATTATGACGCTCTTTATAGTCTTACTCTATTCTTTGATATTTCTCTTCTTTATGTTTTGCAGAGAGATAAAGATCAGGCCTAAAAATATCGTTTAGGTCTTGAAAACGCGAAATTGATAGGCCTTGATGTTAACCGTGCCCTAAGTACACACAAACTTAAAACACATATTAAAATAAATTTAGTTACAAGTAAATTTCACCAAAATTCATAAATTTTGTACATGACGGAACAAATAGTTCTTCTATTTCACCTTATTATTCATAATCGTATAGAAGGTCGTAAGTGTAGTAGTTTAATAGTTTCTAATTGTTTAAAATTTCTAACAAAGTATATGATAATAATTTCATGAGTAATAATATCCAGTAAATAACAAGTACATTTACTTATTTCTATAACCAGCTAAAAGTACATTAATGGGATTATACATTTGTAGTACGCTTACCTCTTTCGGATTTGAACTATAGTTTTATGCAATTTAGACAAAGAATTCAGTGCACAAACTTTGCAAAATGGTTCACACAAATTGTTGACTTGTCCCCTGGGGGGCACCCTTGATCAGTTTAGCTAGAGACCACCCTGTATACTGTGTTCGTTCTAGTATTAGTGACGATGGAAGCCAATTTTTGTGATCTTATATAAAAGGTTTAATGAAGGAAGGTAATGAATTATGTAGGTAAGAATTCAGCCTTAACATATTACATGAGCTTCTTATTTCGTATCTAGCAATTGAAAGACTTTTGTCTTTGCTTAAGTACTGTGCTTGCGTACGTCTTAGTAAAATGCGAGTTTATGTGTTCTTGTAAATTACCGCCTCCAATTTCATATTAGTTTATGGTTCTTTGTCTCCGGAGAATAAACATAAAGACAGGGATACATTGTAGCTGCTATTTTTAGTTATCGATAATACGACGGATAATTTTAGCGTGAGAGAGCATTAATTAAAGGGTTTCATTGCGTATATACCGGCTGATACTTTGCAGTTACTTCACATATTTCACATGACAGTTATTGCAGGCCTTTATTGAATATGAAATATTTAATATAAAAATTATATTATCTTAATGATTGCAAACATGGTGACAGGTCTATGTCCAGCAGTGGACTGCAATAGGCTGAACGATGATGATGACGAAATTATTATGTTCCTTTAAATTAATCAATTCTAATTTACTATTTACTATTCTAATAAATTTAATGAAGAAATCTGCTCTATAATTTTGTTGAATCTACGTATGAATGAAACTCCTAGGTGCTGTTATGGTGCCAAGGTGGGGAGGGGGTAGGGTTCGTAGTTTAATTAACATACGACCACCAGAACTAAGAAGACTAGTTTAAAAAGTTTTCAAAACTGACTTTTTTTACCACTAAGAACATAATAACCATATACACATACATATTATGTATATTTAATATACAACACTATGTTATTTTTGTAAATTTAAAGATTTTTCTTTAACTATAACTTTTAATTTTACCATTTTTGGTCTACCATTTGTCTTTTTTTTACACATTGGGGGGGATGACACTTACACCTGCAATAGTCTTTACTAGTGCAGGTGTCAGAGAATTCTACTATAAATTGTACCATAAATAAATATTATTTATGTCAATAAAGATTATTATTATTAAATTAAATTTCCATAAGAATGCAAGTTGAATCCCCATACTATTAGTTTATTTTTGGCAAAAATATTTAATCAGGTCGTCTCGTCTCGTCAGGCTTTAGTTTGTTTGGCTTTAAATTCTTTCTTTGTTGTACAATAAAGAGTTTATCTGTCTATCTATCTATCTATCTCGCTCTCCTATTATACTTAATATATTGCAATATTTCTATTCAAAATTAAGCCTTGAATGACAAACCACGAACATAGAATTACAGCATCATCATTAACATTATCATCATTATCATAACTGTTGAACCTTGGCCTCTGCTAAAAACTTCAACGAAGAGTTTTTTTTACGCCACCTTCATCCAACGGCTCCCTGTTACTTTGACCAGATCATCGTTCAGAGAACAAACTTACCTCAATTTGATACACACATACATACATATACCCAAGCCTGTATCTTCAGGGGTAGACAGAAGCGTATTAAACCCACATTTTGCCGACTATAAATTGGTCCCAATCTCGTTATAGGTATTAGGTAGGCTTGGGGGCAATAGGCATTTTTAGTGTGCTCACACTAAAAAAAGTTAAACCGACTTCAAAAAACACTAACAAATGGCACTGAAAAATGGAAAATAATTGACTACAAACTCAATTAATACAATACATATGGCACTTTTCATATAATAGGCAACACTGTAAAGGTACTACCTACTGGTTTGTTTGTAGTCGGTACTTAACCATAACCTTTTTGAACAACTTTTCGGTTACAAATTTAATGCATATTGAAAGTGAAATATAGACAAGAAGAATAAAAAGTAAAATGATATTGCTATACGGAGGGATAGTTGGGGCTCCTTGGGGGAGGCCTTCGTCCAGCAGTGGAAGCAGTGGCGATCGACTGATGATGATGATACGGAGGGATTGGGAAAGTGTAACCACTAGCTCAAGAATGTCAGGGTCAGATACCTGTAATTCAAACTGACTATTGCCGCGGAGTCCAAGTCCTCTAACCTAATTAAAATCCCTTTAACTTAAATGAAATTGAGATTAAACGAAAATTTGAATTCCCTAAAAAAGAGCACAGCAAAATATTCGAAGTGCATTACAAATGCAACAGTCAGGCATATAGTAAATTAAATCAACAAAATACTGCACATAGTGAATGACGTACAGTGTATAGCTTCACAAATTTCGGTTATTGCATCTGTATCATACATTTTACATAAGGCCGACGAAATGCAATTATTTCCGCTCGTTTTGTTTTGCATGATGACGTTAGAATTGGTTCTGATGAATTTTAGAGTATAAAAAACGGTGTATTTGTACCTGTACGTACGTACTGAACCTGTACGGTATTTAAAATAAACTTCCCGTCTACCTGTTTAAAAAAAAATCATACGCTACGCCTATAAAGAGAGGTATCTCTCATTAGCTTTATCAAAACTTTAAAAGATAAGAGCCGGTGGTTATAGCTTCAAGTTGAAGCAAAGAAGTACAATACAAAAACAATCCTGAAGAGCATAGAATAGAATAGAATATTCTTTATTGTACACCTCATACGTCACTGCTTATGTACATTACATCTAAGACAACCGTATTACATGATCTAACTTCAGTGATAAGGTAAAAAAAAGCTAATGAACGCAATAACTGGTTAGTGTCTAACAATCGACTAAGGTTATCTTAACCTTGAATAGCGTGAGAATCGGCTAACGCTAAGCTATTACATAATCATAAATTTAAAATTCTCTTGACTTAAAAGTCCGTTCAACGATTAGAAAAGAGCTGATGATCTTCAAATGGCTGAACAGATTTTCATGAATTATATCTAAAAACACTCTCGATCAAGTCACCTTTAAACAAAAAAAAATGCACTTAAATCGTTCCATTTGTTTGGGAGCTACGATCACAGCTACGAGCCACAGACACACACAAATACACAGACCCACAGACATGTCAAACTTACAAAAAAGAGGGGCTTTTTGCGTCGGGGGTTAAAAATAAGGACGTGGGTGCCTCAAGCAAATAATTTACCAGATGACAATCAGTCCTTATTTTCAGTAATAAGGTGGAAAATAAACAATTGAGAGTGTCGACTGGTTAGTGTCCAACAATCGATTTGAAGTTAACCTTGAATTGGGTTAAAATCGGCTAACGCTTAGCTATTACAAAATAAGGACTTGAATGCGTGTAGCAAATAATTTACCAGCTGACAATAAGTCGTCATTTTCCTAAAGTTCACAAAAAAATATAGAGATACTTCACTTTTCTAAATAAAAAAGCTATACACATCCTTCTTCAAATGTTATTGTCTTATTTACACTGTTTGGTTGAGCACATTATGTGACCCAAATTAATTATTAATTAACTTTTGCATATTCATTCAATAAAATGGGGTTTTCTTTGATAATTAGAAGCATAAATAGATACTTCCAAATGGTTTCAATTAGTTAGCATTTGAGGCTGTTTGGATCTCGCGCCTTTACGATTGGTGACGGTTTCGTCAGCTCCGGCGACATCAGCGCGGCCTCTGATTGGCTGTCGCCAACGC
The DNA here is from genome assembly GCA_963859945.1 of Euplagia quadripunctaria. NCBI lineage: Eukaryota > Metazoa > Arthropoda > Insecta > Lepidoptera > Erebidae > Euplagia > Euplagia quadripunctaria. The sequence continues at coordinate 7,607,664 of OY982583.1, forward strand.
GGCTAAAACAAAATGGACATCGCATTTTTTCTGATTTTGAAAAATGCTCTCGGCTCTCGTTCGGCAAATGTTCAACACGTAATTTTTTGGTGCTTTGATGAACAATTGTGTAATATAAGTGAAGCCGCAAGAACCCTTTAAACATCGCCCTGCAGGGACTTCGGACATTGTTCGATATCTGGTTTGTGTAATTGCTACAGGGCTGACTGAGGACAGGTGTGCTGGAAGGCGTACCCGAGCTGATCTCCAGGTTAGTGGGACCAATAGTTTTCGGTGCTACGTTTGAAACCATTTGTTTACTCAGTTTCTACAGAGTGGGTTTAATGGGAATATAAATATATTCTAAAGAAAAACATAAGTAAGTTCCCGCGTGTTGTCTATTGTTGTTGTCTATGTCGGCTATTTACATGCCGCTTCACCACTGTTATAAATAGTTTATCTAGTTTATTAAACAAGTTACTAAACAACTACTTGGCAGTGTTAAAGATTTAGATTATATATTACTAACCCGGTCACAAGTTGCTGTGGATAGGTAATTTGCAATAAAAAAAAACTATTTATTTATTTATTTATTTATTAATGCTTTATGCACAGATTGTACAGAGGCGGACTTAATGCCTAAGGCATTCTCTGCCAGTCAACCTTGGGGTGATGCGGAAATAAAAGTGGTAGGTGCAAAGATATGTTATAAAGAGAAAACAGAGAAAAGAGAGAGAGATAATATTTCAAAGTTTTTTTCAAAAATTCAAAAACTATTCTAACTCTCAAGTTGGAACAAACTGCACACATTGTTCAAAATTTCATTAAAATCGGTTCATTAGTTTAAGAATTCATCGCGAACAAAACAAAGTGATACGAAATATTTATTTAATGAAAGTACTTCTTAATCTATCTAAGATTAAGAAGTACTTTTACCGATGATTCAATACTATTCAAAGGTTATGCCGGTTTGATACCGACATAATTGCCACTTCGTGCGTGACGTGGCTTGAGGAGTTTTAGAAAAATAAACCGAAAAATGACCAATAAAAGCCTACTCCTATGGTTTTTATTAATAGTATGGGAATTATTATAAGGAAGAAGAACATGAGTAGTGTTGTCGTTCTATTTTGTTTCAACTTCTTAATGATCAGCTACGAGCTGTCGTTGATTTTGTTTCTTCAGGTACCATTATCAGAGACATCTATTGTTACTACTATCATACACTATCATACATTACCACTTTTACTATATGTTTATAATAACTCTACTTTTATAAAAAATACTACTAGCTACCAAAGAACTACTTCCGACATTTCATGTGAAGCACTCCATGCTTTTTTTAAATAAAATTCATTATTTCGTTACAAACTTGATTACTATTTTATGTTTTTGATTAATGTTGATGTTCTTGTAACATCAAAATCAATCAATATTCTCATAAATCCTATGAGTTGCATGTGCCTAACCTATAAATAATGATAGTCATTTTGTTTTATTCTGGTGATCCTGGTCAAGATATTAGACCAAAGTAATAACATTATCTAACTGTGGGAGAGCCATGCGGTACGTATGGGCCGGCTCGACCGAAATAATCCCACGGCCTCACAGAAAACCGGCAGTGAAGCAATGCATTGCTTTATTGCTTTTCGCCGAATGAGTGAGGTTACCTGAGGCCCTAACCCTTCCCTCTCCCCCTCTTTCCCTCTTCTCTCCCTACCCGCACTCTCCCTCTTCCCCCTTCCTCTCCTTCCCCTACTCCCACCTTAAAGGTCGGCAACGGACTTGTGACTCTTGAGTTGCAGGTGCCCATGGGCGGCGGTAGTCGCTTATCACCAGGTGACCCGTCTGCTCGTTTGCCCCCTATCCCATAAAAAAAAAACATTATTGTATTGTTGTCCTTGATACGTCTTGCAAATTTTCAAGTTAATCGGGCGTCTTGAATTTGGTGAAAATAATGTTAAGAGCTTCCGTTACATATGTAGATAACTAGATAGAAGGATAGATATAGGTCTAGCTATTACAACGCGTGTAAAAATAACATAAAAAAAACAATTTGAAAACATACAGTTTGTAGACAATTCTTCGTTAAGTACAAATGAGTACTAGAACTCGAACTAACTAAAGCACTTGACAGATTAAAGGCCATCCTAATGACGCTTAGGACTAGGATGGACTTCATGTTTTTCGGCAATTTAGGAATTTATAGCTATCTAATGTAATTGCATAATTGAGCTTTAGATTCGAACGTTGTAGTACAATGCGAGTGCTTATTGTATATGCATTAAACATGTCCTCGATTCCGTCGATCTATTTAGAATGTGATTTTGTCGTTTCGTAATGTACAAGCGTGTATATACACGCTGTACAGTATTTTTTAATAAAAGTAGAGTTATTATAAACTATATTTACAGGTGACTGTTTTTAAAAGTGTGGTCCTGACCAATTCGATCGAAACGTGTCGATTAACCAAAAAAGGTTTAGTACCTCATAAACATTATCGCGATTCAGTCCTGAGTTACACATCTAACATGTATCAAAGTCGCGAAAGTTTAAAAACAATCACCTGTAAATACTCGCCACACCAGCAGTCTGACACCACCACAGTCTTCTGGAGGGGATATCACATAAAACAACTAATATTTACAGGTTCTGGTAATGGCTTACCATCATGCTGCCTCTACGCTTGTTCGTCAATATCGTTGTACAAAAAAAAAACGGAAAATAATGCAGGAATATAAATGTACAGAAATAATGAACAATATTTCAATAAAATGATACAATATTTCTGTTGTAAATCCAAAGGTACCGGTGTTTTATAAATATCGTTGCGCTAAATCATTGGTAAGTTAATATTTTAACATTTATTTTTATTGTGATAATACGAACATAGCTATGTGATATACAGTTAAGGCTTGGCTAAACAGGCGAGAGGCAAACTGTGAACTCACTCAATAGTACCGTCATAAAGCCTCTACTGGAACAAGCATTAAGCTTAATTGCGGAGAGGTCAACATCTTTCCAAGTTACTGCGTTTTATGTAAACTAATTTACTGGGTTTTGCTTAATTAAAAAATAAGGCGAAATTATTAAAAAAGCAAACATGTTAGTCAAGCGTCTATAGAAAGTTGACCTCTAATAAAAAATTCTTGTGAGTTTGAAAGTGGGATATTATTCTGAAACTTTGAAGTTCATCAAATAGTTCTGGATACCTATAAATAGTACTACTTTCGTTATTAGAATCATTAATAATCCCTTTTCATTTTAATAAACGAAATAGAAATGCCGCGGAATAAATAAATACCCTTCACCAAACAATGAAACCTTGAGTGCTATATTCAAATTCCTATAACACCTTTCATATTAAAATACGTAAAAAGCCATTCGACATTTTAATTCTACCAGTTTCTTGGTGAATACGCAAGGGTCGCGCAAATGCTGACAAAAAATTTTTAATATTGACAAAACGTCTTTTATACCACACCAATTTGGAAAAGTAATTTTTCCCTTTTGAAAAATGCCTTTGTACGACCGCTATTGTGAGATTGGTCTTCATTCTTATATTGAATAAGTGTGGGTATTATAAGATCCAAATACTCAAATGTTTTATTATGACAAATATTCGTTTTGAGGTGACAATGCTCGTTTTGGGCATTTTTAATATTTTAGATTTCATTTGTCCAAAAGTGACGTTATTTTATTTTAGACTAGCTTTTACCCGCGACTTCGTCCGCGTGGTGGCGCACACCAGACATCGTAGAGTGTAGGTAATCTAATTTAGGGTACCCCAGAGGCTCCGGCCATAAGACCCGGTGACGGAACACTGTGTGGTTTTAGTTGGATCGAGTTCGACCTTGTTGTTTGGCCCCGCTGAGGTGATGACCCACGGGGGTTAGATACTAATTGAGGAGGGAAAACCCACTTTCGGTTTGTAGACCAAAACCATGACCACAGCCGAGAATAAACCTCAACGAATTGCCTTAGACATACTTTACATTGCTGCCGAATATTCCCGAGGATGCCCCGCGGCCCCCTTTAGAGGCGAAACATTAGTTAAACTATTATTACATGCAAGCGTAAGATTGCAATTTAAAGCTTAAGGCTTTGGAGGTACTTGCAACGCCTGGTAAATATATCTCACTGTAGAGGATGTTCGGTTTGGATTCCCTGCCTATGGCAATTCGTTGCGGCTAATGTCCGTGAAGGTGTTTCTTTCTCCGGAAATACCTACATGAGCGTCAAATTGAGAAAATTCCATTTTTTAAGTTAGGCAGAAATTGATGCGTGATGCAATCAAAGTGTAAGTTTATTACAAACTTTCACGCCCTATTTTAACCCTTTAAGGGATAAATTTCTGAAAAAAAGTGATACAGTAAACTCTTGTTTTTAACCATTAGCTCATATTTTTTACATTTCTAACTTCAAAAATGGCAAAGTTTCATGCAAACTTTCATCCCCTATTTTGACCCTTTAAGGGCTGAATTTTCAAATTCCTTTCGTATAGAACGCCTACATAATGTAAGAAATGTCCTCCAAATTATTATTACCTGTATATGTAAATAATACTTATTTATTTTTACGAAAAACTGAAGATAACAAAATAATATAAAAATCTCAAACTTTTTATTTCATTTATTATAACGCCATCTGTAATGGCCTTGTATGTTACCTGTATTTATAATTTATGACCTTTGCAGTTTTGAATATTTTTTTTTAATTTTCTTTATTGTGTTTTAAATATTAAATTATTTTTATGCTGTAAAACAATGGGTATAGTCATTATTTTTTACTATCTTGTAATATTTTTCAAAAAATTGTGAAATGTACAGAGTCATGAACTTATGTATGTTTAAGTATATAGTAGTATAGTTTCTTATAACGCCATCTATTAGGAAAGTCTTATATTTTAACGCCATGTACCTCACTTATCGCATGATTGACGTCTTGACTTTTATTGTCAACGTGAACCAAGCAAACACGTGTTCCCATACTAACTTTGCCACCCCTTTTCAACCCCTTGGGGGTGGAATTTACAAAAATCCTTTCTTATCGGATGCCTACGTCGTAGAAGGACCACGTCCTCCAAATTTCACGTCTCTACGACCTACAGTTTAGGCTGTGCGATGATCCGTCAGTCAGTCATTCAGGACAAAGCATTTTATATATGTAGATGAAGAAAATGCTTGAAATTGTGATGCATAACTACTTTTAAAAATCTCTACAATGATTATGGTAAAATTAAACAAAGAAATTAAACAAAAAAGTGTAAAATCGTAACCAAAGTTAAAAAAGATTGTGGCTTTTGGGCTAATACCGATATGAGTTAATCAAATGAAATGCTCAATTTACGTTTTGAATGTAAGTCAAAAGATTCAGTCTTAACAGGGTGAAGTGTTAATTAACTTTAATCGAATCTTACTATGTGTTCATATGTACATTTTTTTAGACCACGTCAGTGTCGTGTGGAAAGAACAAGCCAGATAGACAAAAGTCGATTACCCGGAAATTGCCAAAGAATTAGCGTAAACAATACCGCAGAACCTCAGATTTCAAGAATTGTTTGTATCTAGCATTACATAACTTTGAGTCGTAGGTGATCAAATTAAAATAATGAGATGAGTGAAATTGCCTCAATTGATGAGGTGCATTTTAGCAACAATTTCAACAACATCTAATTGTGGCAGTTTGATGTCCAGGGCAAACATTTAGTCTGTGTTTGTTAAAAAAAAAAACATTGGAGTACGGTGCATGCTAATTACCGCTAAAGACCATGAAAGGCACAAATTAAAACTTTGTTATCTTGTAATTTTTACAGTAGCGATAAGAATATCGAATTGAAATTTATATCAATTCTAAAATCTACATAGTTTTAGAGGCGTCGGAACAAATTCTTGTTTTGAAACTTTGAAACTATGTACAATAAATAGTTTTAATTATAAATAATAAACAGGGAGTATACATCTAATTATACAGGTTTAATCTGAGCTTCACTTCAAAGGATTAAACATTTGATTATAGTTATATTTGAATATAAATTTGTTCCGTAAATTGGTTTACTTTTGGTGCCACTAGTAAGTACTTTGATATTTTAGCGCAGGTGTAACGTAATTATTTACTTATCATCAACAATATATAACTAGAAAGTAAATTCATTAATCATTTATTTGGTACTCAACGTTTTGCTAGGATATATCTCAAGGGCGGCACACAGTAAATTACTATTGGCTTTAAAACACACATTACTGTAGCCCAACTTAGTAAGGTGACATTAAAAAAGTTAGAAAAGTGAGACGATTCTTTCTGTACTTGCGTTAAAGGAAATAGATGTTTTTTTTATATTTGTTGCTTGCATCACTAGTACTGCCTATTACTTCAGGACAATCATCCCATCACCTGGATAATTGGCAATCCACCACTGTGCGGTTCTCCAAAAACTTTTTGCCTTTCACAACCACTCTGTGGCACAAATTGTCGCCTGCGGTATTTCTGGACCGAAACGAAACCCTTCGAAACCTTCAAACCTAAAAGAAAAGGAAAAGAGCGTACTCCCATCTCAAAGGCCAGCAACGCACTTGTGACTCTTGAGTTGCAGGTGTATAAAAAAGGTAGCAACAAAAAGTATGTTTTAATGTTTTAGTAGAGATGATAACGCACTTTACAAGGGTTTACTGGTTCTGGAAACATCGGTTTAAAGAACCTCATTTCTCATTAAAACAATTCTTACTCATATGAGAACAATATTTTATAACTAACTTCATGATTTTTATTTTTATCAAGCAGTCCAATCAAGCTGATCTTGACCAACTTGTCAACGAGATTTTAAAAACCGTCGTTAATTTTGAACGTGCAAGTGATCGCTCTTCTTAAACTTAAGTTATTACTCCCCCAGCTCATAATTTCAGCTTAAACCCTAACGGCTCTGACTTTCTGTCTCCCAAATTAAAATCCCGTCATCAAAATAACAAATGCTTACCAAGAAATAATTGACATTCATAATCTTTTAATTATAATAATGAGTTCGTACAAAGAGCCCTTATCTCTCGTATTAAAAATGAATGGTTTTGCAGAACATGTAATTTAACCATAGGTCGCGGCTTGAGTGCAATTGCGAGCGGATAAATATGAGGCCAATTTAGCCTTACTTTAATAATAAAATTGTTCCGTATTTTTTGTAATTTCACCCATAAGCTCTTAAATGCCGTTATTAATGTAAAAATGAAAAGGTCATCAATTTTAATTGAATTTTCATCGTCATCATCATCACGTCCAATTTTGGACATAGGCTCATTGTCTTCTAAGAAGACAGGTAGAAAATATATAGATTCCACTCCAAGTTGTCCCTGCGTGATTATCAAGTTCTCGTTTCTGTCAACCAACTTAATGAAACATGTGTCAATATTACAAACTTCTAAATATTTTTAGAAGTCTTTAATATTGACAATATTGGTAATATTGACATAGAGTGTGAGCAAAAGAAATAAATATGAACTACAATATTCAGGTCTCATTTCGAAAAAATATTATTGGGTATTTAAAAGGATAACTAACCTCTGATTGATGTAACCTGAGTAAAGCAATTTGATAATTTGTCTCTCTCTCATTTATCTCTCTGCGAGTCTGTTTGTTTTAAATGCGGCATGTAGTCCCGTCTCTGGACATCCTCGGTACGGTGGACACCGTTTGGTACAGCTTAACCACACTGAATAAAAATCACACTGTCTGGTAATGGCGGGCAGATCAGCCCGACACATTAATGAGCCAAACAAAGACGGCGCGACGCGTAAATACCTCGTATAAATTTTTTGAAAGGGAGAATAATTTGATTTCGACTAAATAAAACGAGAAGAAACTATGTGGTAGCCTGGATCTGAAGTCATTCACAACATGTGTTCTGGGTCTGGTCAACTTCACAATAAAACCACCTCGACATGTCTTTATCTAATATTATTGCTCTTCTCCCAATTTTATTTGGGGTCTTCGTTTTCGTGTTCGTTCGTGTTCTTCTAGTCGGTTCTACAAAAAAAAAATTGTAAAAATGTGTTAATCGTGTACGGTTAAAACTCAGGTCATAATAAGTACGTAGTAAGTGGTAAGCAATCTAAACTCGACAGCGGATTGAAAATAACACATCAACTTGTTTTCAAATAAGTTAATAATTTCTGTTCCTTCTCACATCATTTACATCAATGTGTGTCCTTATCGTTCAATGTAATTAAGACCCTAATAGCGTTTCGCTAACGCTCGTTTACAGGCCTTGGCCTCTCTGTGATTAACATTCCGTGTAATTTATTCACAACAAAGAGTTTTTGATATCGCTAGTACAATTAAGATATCCACTTACCTGTTTCTTTTAAGGAACTTTATATAATAAGAACCCTGTTAGATAAATTAAAGATGCCCACATAAAGTAAAATACTTAAGAAATCGTTTTCAATTATTAAATGGGATATTTGTAGTAATTTTGTTTTCCGTGCAGCTAATTGATTTATGTTTTTTTTTATTTGAAACCCACAGAGCATAAAAAAATGTTTAATTAGTCGCTGTGGACGCGCGAATAACTATATGTAGACAAAAAAAATATAGGTATTATACAATTGCCAAACCAGTATAGAGGCTCACCTGGTTTTAAGCGGCAACCGACACTGACGAGAAAGTTTAAAATTTACAAATATCGCAATGGTAGTGTAGCATTTTACGAAGCTTTTTTTTCGTGTTAGTATGTGATAGTTGCACTGGCAGTAAGACTTATCTCGTATAAGTACAAGGCCTGTCTTCTTAACAATGAAGCGTCCAAACATCTGTTTATAAAAACTCTTAGAATCAATCAATTAAGTCTTTAAAAGCGTTTATCTGATTAGAAATTTTTATCGCATGAAAAATTATCCATATTCCGAAGAAATAAAGGATATCAGAATTCGAGGAAAAATGGAAATTCAAATCAGATGTTATAAATGCCTATTCATGTTTACTATCATTCAGACTATTTTCACTTTTCTTAAACATGTGTCTTAATTATGACATTATATTTATGTAAACGCCAATTACGCTATAATTATATCATATTTTTATTTCACACATTTGTAGGAGAAAGTTATACTACATAAGCATTAAACATTCATTTACACATTTCCGAACGCAACACGCCCCACCTTATCCTACATCCTTCAATCTGAACGCTACCCCTCTCTCGCAAAAAAACCATCGACGCGCACGCATTGAAGTTCACGCTAATCGCTCATAAAGTAATAACTAAATCGCTTTAAATCAATTTAAAACCACACGCGAGTGTTCCCTGTCAACCATAAAAACGTCTTGGTGGTGATACAACTCAAGAACCGGCGAAGAAAGGAATTTGAGAAGATATTCAAGCCACGTGTGTCAGCTCGACATTCCTGCCCGATTCTTCCCCTCCTTTCTGCGAAGGGTAAGTCACCCCCAATTTATATTTTTTATCAAAAAATCTTTCGATATTTATAATTGCAGGATGATGAAACGTTTTTTTATATCATTGTATCTTTTTGAAATATTTATCAGACATCAACTATGAAGGCTGCTGTTAAATATGTATTTTCAATATCACAAGCTTCCTAATTGGCGTGTCAGTTGTCAGGCTTGTTTTTACGTAAACACCGTTAATATGACCCGCGGGTTGACGTGGGACGTTTTATTTACTTAATGTGCTAACCAATTTTTTTAGAAGGAACATCGAAAAATTAATTGTTCTATATTTTGTATCTTTAATTATATTTTGTTTTATTAATAGATGAATGTATGTATATCCTTTTAAAAATAGTTTTTTATTTGATATTACTAAGGTTAAAAGAAAGCACATCTGATGTAAGATGGTAAAAGAGGGACCCATACCTACATATTACGGTAGTCATTTACCATCAGGTGACCCGTCTGCTCGTTTGCCTCATATAATATAAAAAAACAGAACATTTTGAAGCAGCTGATGGAATGTTACTCCATTTTTTTTAATGTGACGAAACCTATAATACTTTAATCAACATTGTATGTGGCCTTATTAGAAAAAGGAACGATGTTAAGGTATTCAATTTAAAAATTAATCAACTTTTTTATTCCTCTACTAGCGGACCCATCAGGCTTTGTCCTGTTCGAACGTAATTATAAATCAATCCATTATGGATTTTCTTGTTGGTGTCATAAGTGATTTCGACAATAAAACAAAAACGCTGAAATCAAAACACCACAATCTTAAAAAAATAACAGTAAAACTATCGCCAAAAACAAATTGATTTGTAGAAACCGATTGCAACCGCCTACTAAAGAAAAATTGTTAGTCACAAAATAATTGTTGTAAAAATTAAATAAAAATCTTAGAGCCCTTTTGCAGCGCCACCTACCGGATCCAATAGTGAATATAAACCATCCAGGGATCTAGTCAAAGACACACACAAACATGTATCAGCGCAGAACTGGCCTGGGCTGGGCCTCATTAAAATTCAATAATATTTTAAACGTCAAAACGTATAAAGATATTTTCTTATCAAAATACCAATCAACATTTCCAACATTTTCCGTTGTTTTAAAAAATAAATTTTGAATTCAAACTTTGCCCAAGAAAACACGAACACAACAAAAAAGAGGTAACTAAATAGGTCCAGCCGTTCTGAAGTGATACTCTTACATACGGCAATTGGTTTTTATTTATATAGATTGTACAAGGGGTATATTCTGAGGTTTTCTTTAATATATAGGTTCTTTTAAGAACAGTTTTATATTTAAATGAGGAATATATTTGTCCTAAAACTACCTTTCAAGGATTTTCAAAATTCCCTCGATGTTGAAAAAATATATATTTGATAGTGGGAACTAAACGGCATTTATTGACTCTCTTAATCTTGGCCACTATTTGCTTTTATCAATGAACGCTCAAACAAGTGGAACTATGATAAACTTTATGTCGATCGGTCTTACCTTTATTCGTTAATTTCTCACTCATTTATGTTGAACTCCGATAGCTTAGCATACCTGGAGTAGCGGTTTAAGGTGTTATCCCTTAAGCCTCTGCTCCAAGTCTAACTACGTCGAGTAATACGTTTAGAGTTTGATCTCCACATGGAATAATTATTTTTGTCCGTTAATTGTATACTTATGAAGATTCCATGAGACAAGGACAATTCTTTCATCCGTTTTTTATAATTAAATATCGTTTGATGACTTATCAACTTCCACAAAATAATACCAAGTACTAATATGCCAAATTCTCAAGAAGTTTTAACCTCACTGTGATAAATAGATCTTATTAATTGCATCATCGTCTTAAATTTACTTCCACAAAAATCTCTGCGTTATATATCTTTATGTAAATAATATTTGAAATCCAAAGTCAAGGAAGTCATTTGCCTTTCTTGGGTTTGCCAAATACTTCTGTGGATTTCAAACACCATTGAAGTATCATATTGAACATAATTGATCAGACCTCAGATTATAGTTTCAACAGAGTCGACATCAGGATAGTTGTAGGAACCATTACGGCCCACCTGCCCCTAAACCGGCATCTATTTACTATCAATGCGACAGACAGCCCTCTGTATAGAACATGTCTCAACGCGGGGGAAATGACCGCCTACATTATCCTGGAGTACGAGGGAGTGGCCACCAACGAGCAAGTATCCTCGCAGGTGCGAAGTCGCTCCTAGAAGCCTATGAATGCCCCAGGTGGCTACTGTGCTAGAAGGAGCTAGGCTGGCTCAACTAGTCAGTCTTATCAGTATCAGTCAGATCATGATGGACGGCCTATGAGTATAAATGCGAAAACAGAGCCATATCACACATCATGCACTTGTAGTTGCTTGCCACTGGATATAAATTTAACGGGGGCCTGGAGTTCTAAAATTCCTAGGCCTAGGCTTAGTTTAGACTCCAGATCTGCAACAAACTACAATATTGTCAACTGTATAATTTCACAGTGTATCTTCTAACTGTAAATGTATGTAATTTGTGGAGATAAATAAACCGTTTTTTATTATTTTATTATTATTTTTATTATATACCAATACCAGATTATAGTGTTTATATGTATAAAAACTAAAATCAAACCTAATTGCTCCAGAAGAAATATAATGTAATGAGTAATATACAACGAATACTGCGCCATTTACCAGTCAGTTCATAAACTTTGCAGTTGTAAGGTAGCTCATCCTTGGCAAAGTTTTAGAAACACCGTAGCAATTGCTACGCCTGTCTGAGAATGACTCTTGTCAGGCGTAGCGCTCGCTACGCTCTGCCCAAGAGCCACACACATACATAATATATACTGGGCCTGCAATTTATCGTGGGAGAGCCATGCTTCGGCACGTATTGGCCGGCTCGACCGGAGTGATACCACGGCCTCACAGAAAACAATCAGTGAAGCAATGCTTGTTTTGCTTTTCACAGAGTGAGTGAGGTACAGGAGGCCCTAACCCTTCCCTCCCCCTCTCTTCCGCCATCTCCCCCTCTACCACCTACCCCCTACTCCTACCTTAAAGCCCGGCAACGCACTTGTGACTCTTGAGTTGCAGGTGACCCGTATGCTCGTTTGCCCCTATACCAGAAAAAAAAAAATCATGTCGAAATTTCTCCAAATTACTTAAAAAAATATCTTGATAAACTGGTGCCGCGACTTAAAACAGTCAGAAAAAATATACAGCTCCTGAGTTATTATTAAACTCGCGAGGCTGGCACTGAGATGTCATCAAACCTTTCATTTCACCAATTTGCGTACTGAATACTAAAGTGCGACGTTTCCAAACCCTTTCGCTAACCATGGAATCTTCGGTCTAAGCCCGACATTATCAAGTATACTTCCACTTCGCAATATATCTGAGATATTCACATCGCGTTCAAATAACTATTGCCATTTCATATATCTAAAATCTAACAAAGCCTTAGAGTTTTATGTTGACACGGGATCGTAATATCAGCCGGATAAAAATGATCCTGAACAGACAAATCTAGGTTATTATGTAATATAAGTAACTCACATTTTTGATGATATTATCTTTTGGGTAATATATATCTGTTATATAAATAGAAAGAAAAAATAGGTCATATGTGTTGATGATATTGTTAAAAATATTTATGTTTAAATAGATCTGTGGGTATTTGTAAATTGTAGGAAAAACCAGTCTATGGTCAAATTTCATACAAAGGCTTTTGCCGAGGTAATCGCATTAAAGAATGCTATCATTTACTAGTTTTAAGACTAACATGTTTTGATTCCCACACCAAAACTACCTATTACATTATTATATTTCTGGTCATAATTTTTCCATCCCAAGGTTGCCTGGAAGAAATTGCTTTTAGCGATAAAATATTTACTGGTGTACAATAGAGTTTATTCTATTCTACTCCCAGAGCAGGGCTTTTCGAGGACTTAGCTCAGAATTCACTAATTAATAACATTCTCTTGGACTATCCTTAAAAGTAAGATTTCATACAAATTTACTACAATTTTAACTGTCAGTCTGTATGATGAAACTTATAAGACTTGATGCTACTAATCATCATCTTTTATAGGTATAAAATCTTAGTCACAGGCTATGAATGCCAAGAAACCACATTTTATACCGCTATGTTTCTATCGAAGCAAAGGTGTTCTTTTCAACATATAAGACAGGTAAATGATTTTATGAGCACAAGGCTTCTGTTTCGTATGAATGCATACCAAGTTAATGTAAACCTTGAAGATATAACAGGACAATATCATGTAAATCACCTTCTCCGTCGCCTGGAGTTTTAAATGAAATATTCAATCTCTACGCCTAAAACTTTTCAAAAATAACTTCTGATTTAATAAAATGTAGATGAAGGTATGCTTCAGTAAAAGTTTTACGGAATATCAGTAATTTATATTTGCAAGATGAAATGTCAGCAAAGCAGGTATCGTCCTTGAGCGATAAACTTTCACTTCCCTTTTCAGCTTCCAATATTTTTATTTGTGTCATTGATTTCAGATACTTTCATGTACTTCCAAAAACAGGAATATAAATATGTGAGTCTTATTAAAAAAAAATACACTTAAAAGTTGGTATCTAAGGTAGAATTGACTACATTGTAGCCTATGGACAATTCCAGTCCAATAGAAAACCGCATCTTGATTTTGCTTAAGTAAAACGGCATCCACACTATACAATTTAACTACGTGATCAGATTTGTGATTGAATTAGCCTACAGACCGATTAAGCGTACACGTAACAACTAAATCGCCAATTTTCATTTGATTTTATTTTCTGTGCTAGATGGACGTTTGAAAGAAAGGTTACTGTATACGATAAATTTTCTGTTTTTGAAGAAATGCTACCGGGATTGATGTTATAATATAAATCATCTTATAAATATAATTACCGAACTGAAAAAAAAAAAGCCTTATTAAAGCGTTACTACATAACTCCTTTAAAAAAATCAGAACACATTAGCTCAGGCCGCCTGCAGGCAGACGAAATGGTAAAATTGGCCGATTAGCGTCCACACGAACCAATTTGATGTGATGATTGATTTGCATCCACACTTGTGAAAATCTAGTCAAATTGTGTGTGAAATCGTTCCGTGTAAACGCCGTTTAATATTAATTACGAATAAATGGCTACATACCACGCGCCATCTTTCATAAATACGACAAATTATTTTTACTCACGAATCATGCCTCACGCACTGAAAGTTTCACTGTGGTTACTACATATACAAAATTCCAACAACCACGTGGCTGTAGTCCGTCAGTCACCTAACCTCGTAGGAGGGTCGCTCGTCCCGTTATGTTGTACAGACATCACTTGCCGTTCCATCAAATACGATAGTATTCGGAGCAGCCTCTAGCCAGTAGCTTAGCAACATCATCACTTACTCTGGTAAATAAATTAATGGAAATCAAATCTGAGCCAGACAGCAGATTTGATCATCAGAGATAACCGTCTATAAAGGACCATTTCCTCATATATGGTGTCATGTCCCTCCGATAGCAAGCGAGGATCCTATCTAACTATCCTACTTTACTCCAACCCCAACTACCAAGCCCCAACGATAACTTTCAGATGTTATATATACAAATACACTGATTGTAGTGACAATTTTAATAGCACGATATAAAAAATTGACGATGGAAAGCAATTTAGCATGTATTCGTGAGATGACGCTTGGAAATATCGAGACATCACTTATCTCCTCTAGACTCCCTGCGATACTACTATTTAAACAACTGTTCAAGAGACATGTCTTTCAAATGTCTAGTTAATAGAGTGTGTTCTGAGTATTAAATTAAAAATAACACTGAACTACGGACAGACAGAAGCACTCTGTCCTTAGTAGATAGAAATTAGAATCCTTTTTACCTTGAGGCCAAGGAACTTATTGGAAAAAATTGATAGTAAATAGACTAAATAGGCTGTTTCTTTTTTTTTCATTATGATCCAAATATAATTATATTTATAGGTAGGTACTGTATTAAATTTCTTATATATATGTATGTATAGTTTTCTTATTGAAAATATGAATATGAATTTGTTGAAAATTGTATTGTGTTACTCGTGTTCAATTAGTGCCAAATTTATATTTTATAGTTGTATTATAGGTGGATAACGTAGTGACTTATACATATATATAATAGATAAAATTGTATTGTCTTAATTAAGATTAGTGTATAACTATTTGTTTTTCCTAAATAAATAAATAAACTCTAATAAATGAAATCTGAAGCAATCGCTTTATAAAGCATTGTTTGTGTGTCTTTGTTGATTATAAGAATAAAGTGAAAGGACAAAGAAGAAAATAAAATGTATTTTGTCCTTATATTCACTAATAAATAGAGTTAATAGAACTATAGAAACGACACATTATTGAATGTGGGATAGAGTTGGTATTTGTTTGTATTGAATACAGGATCATTACTGTAGTTGTTTTTCTTGTCTGTTTACATTTAGAAGATAATTGATTTATGACTTCAAGGATCTGTTACTGTAATCTTATATTGTGATGTTTATAAAATTGTTAAGGATTTACAGCTTTATGTATCTTCTACTGCGATCTCACTTGGTGAAATTGCGGTCTGTGAAATTGGGAAACAGTTTTTAATATAAAAATATGTAATAACAGATATTCACATTTAATTTGAAACCTTGGACATTAGTGCCAGTGTTGAAAATGAATATATGTACAAATCAATGATTTTTCTCCCAAAGGCGACGGGATTTATAATGATCTTTTGTTTAAAAAAATATAATACCCTTTTTTTCATTCAAAGAAATTTTGCCTGAATAAAAATAATGACTTTTCTGTGGGGTACCGGCGGATCATGAAATATGATTACATGAATGGAAATTAATAGTTTAAGTTTGTACAAACCGGAGAACTTAGAGAATGGTCACCTACATGTCCGCTTTTCCACGCCTTTTATTTTAAATCGAATTGTCTTGTAAGATTATCGTTATGAAACCTTAAAACATCCGAATTTAACCAGGATATGTGACATGAAAACATTACAAACATCGATCACTAGAATTTAAAATCGATATTTTTGTTTTCCAGATATTATCGAACTATTAGAATCTACGCTTGAAATGTCACAACCACTTTAATTAAGTGTCTTCCCTATAAATATTGTATTAAGCCAGTTAATTCAAGCTAAGTATGTAATCTCGTGCCAGCTTAATGAATATGTAAATAGTATAATCAAGGAGTAAAATTATTCTCTTCCCATTCCTTTGTTTCTTTTAAAGATTCTTTGAAGTGGCTTTTTTAATGACATTGGTCTGCAGTCTGTCTAATATATGAAATAAGCATGCAGTATTAATCTGCTCAATTGTATTTGAAACGATACTTCTTAAAAAGGGTATTAAGTTTTAAACAAAATGCAGTTAGTAACATAGTTATCCAAGTCTTAATACTAAGCCACATATGGCTTTAAGACAACTTTCGTTGTTCTTAGCTTAAAACGTGTTTAAGAAAAAGCCTTGGAGCTTCGGAGTTGCTCCATTATCATAATCCTTTCTTCGCCCACATGCAGTTTTTGCATCCCTCTTATATCCCTCGCAATGTTCAAGTGAAATTTCATAACGTTGACGAAGCTCTTATTAACCAAGGATACTTGAGACAAAACCTTAAAAAAAGTAATAAGGTTGCTTGCACAAAATGTACGAAGTTTCGGTAAACAAAGTAACTTTATGCTAGGGACGTCACTTACCTTTAGATTAAAATATTCAGTCCTTTCCCTCACATAAAAAATAATTTTGGTATTTAGTGTTGTGCTATGTTTACTGCGTGTTTTGATGTAATAGGTATACAAAGAAAAAAGATGCTGTCTGCTTCAGTATTAAATACATTAGGAACCTTTAATATATTTTTAACTTCATCAAATAATTTATTCATAATTCGATTAACGCCTCATCATAAAATCTCTTGATTAAGATTCATGTTTAGAAAAAAATGTAAATTAATTTGCACCGGTTCACCGATTATTTTCTCATTCGCTAATTTTAATTAAAGAAGATAATTTTGTACGTCTACGGCTTAAGATGTTATTTAATGAGGTTAATTACAAAATAAAATCCCAGACGCTTTCGGACACGCACAGGAACGCCGATCCTTCGGGGCTGCGAGGAAGAAAACCTTTGTACATAATTCTCCAGGTCTTAGAACAGGCAGGCTGCCATCCGATGATAGGGTTAGGTAACAGAATGCGCTTCCCAACTAGAGAGGTGGATAATTGTTCTACTTCGTATGAACAGGAACTGGGTGGAGTGCGGCCTATTTCACTTTTGCCTATAATAACATGTGAACTGAGGCTAATCTCTAGCTTAGTTATCTGTCCGATAACTAAGTTGGCGTGTGGCTTTGGGGGAGAGCGCAGGTCAGCTAAGATCCCCAAGGCAAATCTGGAGGTAATCCTTCTCGCGGTTGCTACCTGTTACGTGTCTGCATCAGCCTTCAGCTGATGCGGGCACAAACTGAAACCTCCAGGTGACTCCCTTCTCCCACCTTCCTAAAAACCTATCCAAACCCCTCCTGGCTCCCAACTCATTCACCAGCCCAACCCCTTCCCCAAACCCCAACCCAAGGTGTTATCCGTACCGTGCCGATGGATGCGTGGCTGAGGGGAAGCTCAGTCTCAAACGGTGGCCCTCGATACCAGGCGACCTCGAGGTGTAACTAGCCCTACCTCGGTATGCGGGGCTCTGCCGGGGCCGACTCTTTTTCCCTAGCTACTCGTGGGAACAACATGGAAGACCAAAATGTTCAAACTACCGTGACTAAGTCACAATCGCTGGAGGACCTCTGTGAGGACTTCCAACCATTGGCTGTGGGTACGGAGCAATCTGTCCCAACGGCTCATACGGTGGCGTCGTCGGAGACCAAAGACGAGGAAAGGCTCCTCAGGAGCCCAACCCCATCAAAGGCTGCCAGGCGCCGCCAAAATCGAGGAGCGTTAAAAGGATCTAGGAAGATCCGCCATCTCGCTCTCCTAGACATAGGTGCGGAGGCTGACAACACTCAACAAAAGCTTCGCCGAACTAAAAACTCTCGGCTACAAGTTCAAGCAGCCCACACCAAAGCGCGCCATCAAAAGAACGCGCTTGGAGGAGGAATCGCCACAGGGTAACGACAGGAAGACCCAAAGGCGTCAGGAGAAACCCAGCCCTGACTCCTACTCAAACCAAGAGCTGGCTACAATGCCAGCTCTGCCCACAGCCTCCTACACGGAGGCAGTCAAGTCGACCAAAGTCGGGATCCGAGACTCGGAACCGATGACGGAGAAGAGTATGGAGGCGTTGTACAACGCAATACTCCGCCGCATCACCGAGACTGGTCGACCTGGACAAGGACCAACCTTTGGGGGAATAACCTTTAGGGGGGGGTGGCTCTGCATCGTCTGTGATGACGCAAGAGCGAAGGCCTGGCTTGAGAGGGAAGTGCCACCGCTAAAACCCTGGAAAAGTGCGTGCCTCTCACTAATCAGTGAGAAGGACATAATCAAACCAATCATAGCGGTGTCCTTCATCCCCAACCCAGAGGCCAAAGACATTGACCTTGTTCTTAAGGCCATCCGGTTTCAGAACGAAGGACTGAGACCGGAACTCCGGAAAATCTTCGGCAGAAGGCCCGAAAAGGACGGCGTAGGAAGGTCCTTTTCCGGCTGAAAGGCACACCTAGTGCCACCCAGCCAGCTTCAGTCGCCTCCCCACCGACAGAACCTCAACCTTCCACCTCCAATACCCCTCCCTCACTCCCAAAAGCTCCCACCGCACCCCCTATCACAACCCCCAATCATCCCTCCCCTAAGCCTACCCCCACTCCCCCAACCCCAAGACCACCCCTAAACCCCGCACCATTCACGTCCAGAGGTGAAGGGAAAAGGTTTCCCTCACACAGGGGGACCACCAGGGGTGGCCAACCCCCTAGAGGTGGCGGCGGAGGAGGCGGGTGAAGGGGAAAACCCGACCAATCCACCCGCGGCCACACTCAGGGCGGCATGAGGCACTGGTACGCGCGCCTCCGCCGCCCGGTTCGCCGGCGGCGAATTAAGTCCGAATGGAGATCGTCCTCTCGGACCCGTTCCGCCGCCTCCTTCTGCGAGATGACTTCCTCACAGAAGGTCGCAACCGCGGTAAAATTCCTGTCGCTACCGGCCATGGAGCGTATGACGGCCGGTAGCGAGAGATTCCCTCTGATGACTGCAGTGAGGGCCCGACGCTGTGTCGCCCAGGCGGAGCAAACCGCCAGCGTGTGCTGAGCCGAGTCCTCACTGCAGTCGCAGTGGTGACAGGCGGGACTCAATTCCCTCCTAGCGACCGAGTGCAGGTACTTCCCGAAGCAGCCGTGCCCGGAAAGGACCTGCGTCAGTCGGAAGGAAAGGGTCCCGTGCTGCCACCCTGCCCACTCGATGATGACCGGCTGGAGCGCCTCCACGGCGGCAAAGCCAACACGTGGAGGAATGGTTAGGGCCTCCGGTAACCTCACTCGCTCGGCGAAAAGCAATGCAAGCATTGCTTCACTGCCGGTTTTCTGTGAGGCCGTGGTATCACTCCAGTCGAGCCGGCCCATACGTGCCGAAGCATGGCTCTCCCACTTCTAACATTTGTGGTGTTTAATGAAATACATATGTAGAGCGGCTATTTCATAAAATGAAGCTGGTTGTCAAAACTAAAATAATAAATGAATACGGTAATAACAAAATACTGAATGTGAAAATAAAACTGTTATTTCAGTATTTGTGTTGTTTTTGTTGTGCAGTTATCGTGTATATATATGAATTGTGTAGATGCAATTAATTACTTTTGTTTGCAGGTTTAAAATGACTATATATAATTATGTATTTATATTTTGGGACAGAATTTTTGTACGTACTTACATAGAAACACCCACACCAATGGAAGTAGACATATTTATGCATACTATTATTTACACTGAGTGGGAAACGAATTCGTTTTGTTGCGGTCGAATGCACTGCATTGGTTGTCATATACTGAATAATAATTAGATAAATAAATACATTGAACATTAATTTGAATTAATAGGTATATCACATGTAAAAAGTAGTAATGGTAGTAGTAGCAAGTAGTTAATACAAAAATCTTAAAGGATTTCTAATTCTGATCTAAGTCTAAAAATAAATTAAAAAAAAGATAAAAAAAGTACTTATGACAGATTTTGGGATGGGATATAGCCTGATTATTTGTATTGTTATGATAGGATTGGATTTAACAATATATAGTTATAATTAAATAGATAAAAACGTATACCGGTTTTCAGTTTAATAATAATTATAACTTGACACATCTCACACACGGCCGTCTGACACATCCCAAACTAGGCAGTGCTATGCTAACCAGACTGCTGATAAACATATTTATTTCTAAATACATACATATTATAGATAAATTACAGACCCAGAACAAATGATCATGCTCATTACACAATTATTTGTCATGCGTGGGAATCGAACCCACGACCCCTTTTTTTTTTTTTTTTTTTTTTTTTGTGCGTGTGGAAACCCCCTCGGGCCGTCACCCCACCGGGGTTTTCGGTGGGGCGGTGTGTCGGAATCGAACCGACTAAAACCACACGGTGTGCCGTACTGCGCCTTAAGTAGGAGGGATCCGGGAACAGCTTTTATTAAGACATCCGGACCCCCCCTAGCGCCTGCCCGCAAAGCGCGGGCACCACCTCCGGGTAAAAACTTAGAACTTCTCAATTAGGCGACGTCCAGGCACACGCGGACGTCGCCTCCTCGCGGGGGGCCACTGTAGCGGGTGGAGGGGAAAACCCGTCCCGTCCACCCGCGGCCACACTCAGGGCGGCATGAGGCGCTGGTAAGCGCGCCTCCGCCGCCCGGTTCGCCGGCGGCGAATTAAGTCCGAGTGGAAGTCATCCTCCCGGACCCTTTCCGCCGCCTCCTTCTGTGAGATGACTTCCTCACAGAAGGTCGCGACCGCGGCAAAATTCCTGTCGCTACCGGCCATGGAGCGTATGACGGCCGGTAGCGAGAGATCCTCTCCGATGACTGCAGTGAGGGCCCGGCGCTGCGTTGCCCAAGCAGAGCAGACCGCCAGCGTGTGCTGAGCCGAGTCCTCACTGCAGTCGCAGTGGTGACAGGCAGGACTCAATTCCCTCCTAGCGACCGAGTGTAGGTACTTCCCGAAGCAGCCGTGCCCGGAAAGAACCTGCGTCAGTCGGAAGGAAAGGGTCCCGTGCTGCCGCCCTGCCCACTCGATGATGACCGGCTGGAGCGCCTCCACGGTGGCAAAGCCAGCACGTGGAGCCTCCAGCCGGGACGACCAACGAGCCATGGTGGCTCGGCGAGCGGCCTCACGCCATTCGCGTACCTCTTCGGGCGGGGGCCGACTGCCGCTTCCCGCCCGGAACTCAGCCGTTCGCCGATATACTTCGGCTCACTCACAAGTGCTCACTTCCGCCTCCAAATCCCACGGGGGAGTCCCAGCCAACGCGCACGCCACCTCCGTCGATACGGTGCGGTATCCGCGTATGGCTCTAACCGCCATAACCCTCTGAGGGCGCCAGAGGCGCGCCCTATTCTGGGCGGTCAGAGCCTCCGCCCACACCGGTGCACCGTAGAGTGCCATTGACCGGACAACCCCCGTGTAGAGCCGCCTCGTAGCGACGCTGGGTCCACCCAAATTGGGTAAGAGTCGCCCAAGGGCGGACGCAGCGCCGACCAGCCTGGGAGCAAGCTGCTGGAAGTGCTCGTCGAAGCGCCACCTTCCGTCAAGGATCAGGCCCAGATACTTTATGTGGGCCCGAACCGGTACGAGGACCGAGTTGACCTCGATAGAGGCGCCAGGGGGTGGACCACGACGGGGCCCATGAAATAAAAGGGCCTCCGTCTTATCCAGGGCCACCCGTAAACCCAGCGCCTCGATGCGCCCGACCACCAGGGAGACTCCCCTGGTGGCCAGGCGCGCCGCCTCCTGAAAGTTCACCCCCCCGGGCCGTCACCAACGTGTCATCGGCGTAACAGATTACGCCGAGCCCGGGGGGGAAGTCGCCTCGAAGGGCCCAGTCGTACCCCATGTTCCACAGGAGTGGTCCAAGGACAGACCCCTGCGGAACACCGCACGACATGGGCCGACGACTCAAAACTCCATCTCGGTCCTCGTACATGACGGTACGCTCCTCTAAATAGTCTGCCACTAGCCGCCTCAGGTACCCTGGCACTCCGTGATAGTGGAGTGCTTCCCTGATGCAGCTGAATGGCAGACTATTGAACGCGTTGGCGATGTCCAACGACACCGCCAACAGCACGCCGCCACTGCTCACTACCTCTTCGGTCACGGCCCTCAGGCGCAAAACGGCACCGATTGTCGAACGCCCCGCTCGAAAACCGAATTGGGCGTCCGACAAATCGGGGCCGACCTCGCACAAGTGCCGGACGATGCGGGCAGAGAGCACCCTCTCAAACAATTTACCCGCCTCGTCCAGCAACACGATGGGCCTGTAGGCCGCGACCGAATCGGTAGGCCGTCCCGGCTTCTTTAAAAGTACCAGCTTCCCGCTCTTCCAGCACTCAGGAAAGCGTCCGGACGCCAAGCTAGCGTCGAACACCTCCCTGAGGCGGTCGGACATATGGTCGAGGGCCAGGGCCAACACTCGGGCAGGGATCCCATCTGGCCCGGGGGCGGTGTTCTTGGAACGGATCCGTAGAACAGCCGCCCCTACCTCCGCCTCCGTGACGGGCAGAACACCATTCTCCTCGTTCTCCCCGTCGTCTCCGGCCAAGGGGGCCATCGACGGGGGTACGTGCTCCACCCGTTGCGGGAAAAGGCCCTCAACCACTTCCTGCAGGAAGCTGGGCTGGAGAGTCTCCGTAAGGGGGGGGCCCGACGCGCGGAGCTTTTGTTGCGCCGCGCGATATGGGCGACCCCAGGGGTCACGATCGAGACCCTCCAGCATCTCTTTTCGTTTCTCCTCTTTGGCGCGGCTAATGGCCAGCTTCAGAGTTTGCCGCGTCTCTCGGTACTCCTTATGAAGCTGGTCCTCTTCCCCCTCTTCGCGGTGACGTCGCCGACTGCGAGTGTAGGGCCTCCGGGCACGAGTACAGGCCGCGCGGAGGTCCGCCAACTCCTGGGACCACCAGTAGACCTCCTTCCTTGGAGGCCGACGACCTCGAACGCGGGGCATGGCCGCATCGCAAATCTGCGTAATCGCATCGCGAAAGCGGCCTGCCCCCATGTCTGCCTCCACGGTCAGAGGCTGCGGAGACAGCCACGAGTGAATGATGGCTGCCTCCTCCAGTAGGTCCCTATCGAGCTTCAAGACAGCCCACCGCGGGAAGCGCGAAGAACGCCGCGCCATGTGACCCCTTCTGGGGTCCTGGGACCGGGAGAGCTCAAATCGGATATAGAGGTGATCCGAGAGCGTCTCAACCTCCTCCAGGACACGCCAGTTCCTTACTCGTGCGGCGAGAGCAGGGGTAGCGAACGAAAGGTCCACTATCGATCCCCCCTGCTGTCGCACGCACGTATTGGTGGAACCTCTGTTTAGGAGACAGAGGCCCACCGATGCCGCCCACTCCTCTTCGGCATCGCCCCGTGCGTCCGTCCTGGGGGAACCCCACGCAATGGACTTTGCGTTGAAGTCCCCCAGCACCAGGACGTGCCCAGACGCCAGACGCCGCATCGAGGTCTCCAAGTTGTTAAGGAAAACCTCAAAATCGCTCAGACTCCGGTTGGGGGAGAAGTAGACACCATATATGGTGATCCCCCCCCATTCGGCAGCAACATATCCAGTACCCTTGTCTCTCAGCGACAAGGGTGGGGAATGAGCCGCCGTGGAGCCGACGATTGCCACGGAGCCGTCCCGGTCACCCAGCCAATTTGGACGGGGAGGGGAACCCACGACCCCTGGCTCAGCAACATTAACCACTAGACCAAAAGCCCAGTGTAATTATACCTGAAAGTTATTTCATAATTTCATCTAGAAGTTTATTTTAATTTGTAATGTGTATCTTTTTAAATTGTTAATTGTAATAACTTTTTTTTTATTTCTCTTTATTGTACACCTTTAAATAGTAAATAGTGCAAATACAAGTTACAAATGTTAAGGTATAACAATTGGCGGTCTTATCACACACGGCGATTTCTTTCAGACAACCTTTTTCAAATGTAATAATCAGTTGAATTCTTTGTTTAACTCCTCACTTTTTTGATTTTTGAAAAAGGGTACATAAACGTTCTAAGCAATCTCGTAAATTATCACTTCTCATGTTTGATGCTCAAGTTTTAGATTTTAAGTAGTTGATTAAAGTCTGTGTCATTAATTATAATTAACTAAAGTAAAAGCGTATATTAAAAATTAAAGTGAGAATGAATGAAGTTAATTAACAAATGAATGTTGCAAAACACTGTTCTAAAGAGAATATTTAGTTCGTGACTAATCGTTATCTGACTACCACTTATGACTTACATGACCTTTCTAGCATTTAGGGCGTTGACCACAAACAAGCTGAGAATGCTTACTTTTAGTTCTTCAAAATTAGCGAATGAAAACAGAATATGTCACATGAATTGTAGAATGAGATAGTATACTGTTGGGACTACGCGCGCCCGCTTGCAACCTTCATGGATTGACGAATAAATACTATTTGGTCGCGCGAAAGTCTGCTGGCGACTTCATGCTCTTAATTCGTATTTGAATTAATCTAGTGAATGGAACAATGAAAAAACAAGAGGACTCCAGTTTGAGAAGCCTGCGAGCGTGGTGGCCTGCGCTGTCACGCGGAGCTTCAAGATATATTTAATATTTAAAGTGTTGTTACAAGTTATCTGATTATTTGTCTTTATTGTATTTTAAAGGTTTCAGTAAAAAACCTAAGTTGCTTCGCATAATCTTTTTATTCCTTCTCCCTAGAAACAGATCTATCTTTCTTGGTATCTGCTCTATTAAAGAATTATGACAATACTATATATCCAGACGCTGAAACTACAACGTATTGACGACTCGTATTTGCAGCTACCACATTAGGTACAGGTAGAAAATATAAGGACGAATTTTAATTGTTTTTCAACTTTCGCGATTCCGATACATATTTAACGTGTAACTCGGGCTTAATCGCAATAATATATAAGGCATAATACTTTTTTGGTTACCCTACGTTTCGATTGGATTGCACCAGTCGTAGTCACGGGTGGACCGTGCTGGTAGTGGTGAATTCTTATCACCATCTAAGATGAATTTTATTAATCACTATCTGTTGCCCAAGACTTCGTTAGCTTGGAAATTTTGTGTCAATTTAATTAATTTTCCATTCCGTGAGAACATTTTACAAAGTATTAGAAACCATAAAAAAAAGGTGATTGAAATCGGTTCAGTCGTTCTCAAGATATGGCGTGACCAAGGGAAACAAGGATTCATTGTTATATAGATTCATTTTGTATACACTGCACTTTGCCTACACGTTGTCGATCGCTATTTCCCCAAGACTAGCAATAGGCATCATAATTACAATTTACAACATATTATTCGAATAGATAAAAAAAAATGGACTCCTTAACTATACGCGTGATACAATGCCTTGTACGCATTGACGTTGAATATATTGGTCTAGTAAAAAATATTAAAATGTCTGAATTAGGTTACACTTGTAGTGCATTCTCTATTGTTTTCATAGAGAATTGAACTACCCTATATCTGTATAATCCATTGCTTGTTCTCTGGCTGTATTAAATAAATATCTGATAGTTACTACAAAATTTCGCCATGATGTTAGTTTTGCCATTAGTGACGAACTTATGTTCCTTCAAAGTTTGAAAAGTTGGTCATTGCGCGCAGAGCATCTTTTTAAAAACAATTTGTTAATATTTTATTAATCTTTAGGAAATCGTGTTTTGAAATGTTGTCATTTGTGTAAATCACATGGTAGAAAAAATATTCAAAATTGTAAATATAAAATTCCTTAATAGGAAGATTCCCTCTCGTAGTCAACGAAAAATAGACGTGATATTTATAGCTGTCAGTTACGAACAAAAGACTCTTTACCCTTGTCACAGACCCTGTTATAAAAACAGGATCACATCGATGAAAATGAATTTGTTCTCGAAATTCTATGACGAAATTTTCATGATGCTATACCTGAATACATGTAGGTACAAATCTTATATATAAAGCTGCGTCCTTATTATATGATTAAAGTTTATCATACCATTAATATTTTGATGAAGTTATGGTCTGAAATGTTACACAATGCAACATATGCTGACATAACAAATGCATTTAAAAGTTGTTTATCTATCTAAATATTATGCAACGTTGGTATTTTATGCAATTGCAACAAGATCCTGAGCTATGTGTGAGCTAATAACCTATTTTAATTAAAAACAAATTTATAAATAACAAGAAATTTTCAAGTAAATTTACTTGCCAAAAAAGTATATATAAATGTATTATTTTTCATAGTAGGATTTAGAATTTAAATCGATAACTCTTCGATTTATTTATTAAAAACGAGGACATTCTGTGGTCATTTGATCCTTTACTTTCTCGAAAACAAAGGTGTCTGATAAACCTCCCACAATATATTCTTATAGACTTATATTTACTATATTTGACTATTTAAATAACTTTGATGAATAATTTTGCGATAGCTTTAATACAACTAATAATACCGAAAATACATAAAACTTTTCTGCAACTATCTCTGTACAGCTTTTTATTTAAATATTCATTTTTATTGTTATTACATATTCACTGTTGACAATTGGAAATAATAAAAAAAATCACTTTATTCTGACTTGATGTACGTTATTTACGTTGCACGTCACTTAATGTCCTTTTGTAAATTACCGGAGACATGAAGTGTTAGTAAGCTAAAGTTCACCATAAAAATCACGCTCTCATTTACTCATCAAGAGCCTAATTCAGCATAATTAATTCTCAGGAGACTGCTGTCAGTCCGACGCGTTGAAATGTCAATTAATCATAGTATAAATAGGTTATAATACCTTGTAACTGAGCGGGTTTGCGTAATAGCATCCCGCTATCATTGAGGATTTCAACGACCTGGAATAAACGGAAGTACCTACCTCATGAAGTAAAGAACATACGTCACACGAGTTTATAAACATGAGGTCAACTTCAAAATGTACTATAATTATAGCACAAATCATAAAACATTGGTATTTTACCTAATAATTATCCTTATCAATGTATTAGTTATATCTTAAGTTCGGAAGTCGATGTAAAGGTATTTTTAGTAAAATATTTTTAACAAGGACCAGAAACATCCTAACTACTACTAAACTATTTTAGCAACTTCTCTGAATATGTAGAATAACAGAGTAATATTGAGAAATAAACATATTAAAGCAGTCGCTGATAGACATCATTATGATTTCGAATTTATGAAACAACGCGGTCGCGGTAGAAAGACGTATAGACGAGAATGGGTGAATCCACGAGATCAGTTTTTTAAAGTATGTATTTAGTTAAAAATGGTTTTACTATTTCTTTAATATCTATATGTGTAGCATAAATAAAAATATCATTTCACTTAAAACGTGCAACATAAATATCTTTTTTTTACAGATTGCATTGCTACGGTGAAGTTAAGGCATGTCGACAAGCCGTAACCATTTCATGCAACTTTTAACATATATTCTGAAACCAAATCCAGTAAATCAACATCATCGTTATACGCATAATTCCAAATCTAACGTACACTAATGAGATGGTTAACCGAACATTAATGATACCGCCCAGCCCGTTCGGATTGTCATGATAAATGACACGAACTAATGAATTTGGACGGCTAACAATCTATTTGGTCAACACAATATTTTTTTAATCGATAATTTTCGAATTGGTAAGCCAACAACAACAAAATATATTTTTCATTGATATACTTAACTCCAAGTTGCTCAATGTTGTGGTCGTATTTTGTCATACTTACTAATTGTATTTAAACACACCCACACTCACACACACACACACGCACACATACTCACACTTAATAATTTTGTTTGTTGTTTAATTTTGAAAAATTGATATTGTGAACCTTCAAACACAATATCAATTTTTCAACGGTGCTGGTGCTCTAAAATACAGGCTTAGGCCTAGTTTAGACACCAGATCTCAGACAAATTACATAGAATCCCCTTGTTGCAAATGTGTTTTTAACTACGATAACCTGTTATTTGTACAGATAAATAATATATTATCATTTTATTTTATTATTAATTAACACTAGGTTCTTGAACTGTGGATGTTCAAATATTAATAAGTTTTATGAATATAATTTGCTGACCCTATTCGTTCTTTGGTCATCATTCGTTTATTGAAAGTGATTTGCACCCATAGACGTTTATCTTTGTTAATAAAAATGTATATATATATTATGTAATGTGTATATAGCAGAGTTCTACTAATCTAAAAATCTAAATTCTTTCGTTAGAAAGATAAGATTCTTTTAAAAATCGCGTGGTATCCTACAATCGCGTTTTGTGTTGACAAGGACAGCTTATATATAGTATTATTAGTAGTAGTATTATAAATGAGTAAAGACAAAAGATTGAAAACTTTTAAATTATGCTTTTACCACAGATAAGATAATGTTTTTACTGTTTAAGAATGGAACTCATGAAAAGACTGCGTGTATTTAATTTCGTATGTTGTGCATTGACGGATGCTTAAGGTTTTCTAACAACTTGATTACCACGTATAGTTTTTTTTTGTTCAGTATTATAGTAATAAGGGTATTTACGTCTTATAATATAAATATAGTGGTTATTTTAAAATCACTGCACGCTCATAAACTACTCATGACAGGTAACCTGGAGGGACCATATCTTTTTTGACGATCCGTAAAATTACCATTACGTGAGGAGCTAACATTTGAAGCCCTTACTTTCTTATGATAATATAAACTTTGAACTAAATCCGCGTCTGCAGTATATTTTTTATGTTAAAAATCTCATTATGTGTGACCTCTCAAAGATAAATTAACTTTCCAGACCCTACTACTACAGACTATTATTTTTTTCACTCCTTTGAACGACAATCAATACGTATCAACGTCGACTTTGTACCAATAAAATGTTTTTGGTACATTTTCCTTTAAGTGCCAAAATTGACAGAAATAGACTCCATTAAAACATTTCAACAGTTTATTAGGTGGGTTGGTTCTGGAAGGTACAAGCGATAAATTGATTAGTATTTATAAATATTAATTTTGACGAGTATGAACCTGGTATTTTACAGAAAATAAAATCACGATGGTAATCTAGGCACATTGGAGCAAATACCTTATTGAAGGAAAAGCAGGTCGAGCGACAAGTGAGGAGTTGTTGTGGTTATGGATGAAAACCGTTGTTAATAAGCTTCATACGGGAGAAACGTCAAAAATTCAAGTATATCAATGATAGCAATAAGTAACCTAGGTTAAGGAACATTGTCTTTTTACTTTAATATACTGTTGATTTAACATCCTTTTATCTTTTATTAGCTTCCCCCACACATTTTTATGATAAAATGGTTTTTTTCTTAATCGTATTTTTTAACTTATAGAAAATTGCTTTATACTTTTAAGTTCAGCTAGTTAAAAAGCGTGTTTTTTAGTTTTTTAAACTATTATTTATTACTGTTTAATTCAGTTTGCTATTAAAGAGTGTTTTTTTATGTTTTACTAAACTATATTAACTAATTCATTAACTTGGTTTTTGTACGAATTTGTGTATATTTTCTGCAAGGTATCTAAAAATAATTAATTTATAATTAAAATCACTTAAAAGTCATTAAGTTTATACCTCCTGTAAATTTAGACAATATTTAATTATGTAAATATTGCCTACGGTATTAAATCTAAAATATAATAAGGTATAATCTCTATAATAAGTATCTTTGATGTAGATCGTATAAATACGAAATTTATAAAGAGAATCGTTTATCACAGAAAAGTGCCATCACTCTAGATCGACCTGTGTTTATTCAGTCACCCTTTTCGACAAAATTCCCCGAAATACTACAAAGATATTTTAATACTTGGTATTATGGTATAGTACTTAAAAGTTTAAGTAATACTAACCCTAACATACTGTAAATAAGTCAATGTACTGTATGCTATTACATGAAATAGAAACGAACCAAATTAAACTAAAGCTGTTAGGGTATATTAGTACAAGAGAAAATATTTGAGTCACTAACACGTAATTGTAGAAAACACTTTCAAGGTCAAATGCGAAACTGCAAATTAAATGCTACGTTCTTAAGTTTGCTCATTCTTAGTGTAAGTCTGGACAGCATTACGTCTATATTTGACTTGATTACGACTACGCCTGACCTCACAAACCCTAAATTCCGATCATGATATTCTATGTTAGTCTATCTATCAGTTATAATCATCTCGTCTCTCTCAGGCTCGGGCAGACACTCACTTAGAGTAATGATTCCGACTACCTCTAACTATGGGCTAAGGCCGAGATATACGCCCGGCGGGATAAATACCTAAATACGCTTGTGAAAACTAAAGGCAAAATTAAAAGAATGCCTCATTAGGACGAACGGGCCCCTCCCGTACTTCAGTCTGTCATAAAGCGTTTGCGAGTGCGATTATGCGTAAGTGTGCAGTGAAATGTCAAACAATGATGATTTTACTTATTTTTGGCCCTCTATAACTTTGAACACAAGTCATTCCTTCATCGGAAGACTAGGCGCAAACAGAGATTCTACCCTATTATTGTCGAAACACCAAATTCAATCCTGGAACGTTCAAGAGTAGAGTGTATAGGGTTCTCTTGGATAGACGTATACTATCTTCGTCTTCATCGTCACTATCCATTAGGTGAGTAGGAAGACAAACGCCTATTCCATTACACAATAAAAATATATATATTTTATTTTTGTTTTCGAATAAGGAGTATGGTTTATAACATTTTTAGGATAAAATAAACGTACCTAGCAACATATAAGGTTTATTTATTCAGTTTAGTCTACATAAAGTAGTACCTATGAGGACAAGAAAGGATCTAGCTATCCAAAGTTAGTGCAAATACCAAAATCATAATAGATATGCGTATTATTTGTAGATTAGACGATATGAGTAAAATAACAAAAGTTAAGATCTCGGATTTACCCTATAAGGCAACTGACAGGAAAGAGGTCTCTGGAGAAAGATTCATAAAAAGTTTCAAGTAGCGATCGAAGTCTCTGTATTTGACAATAACTTGTGATCTAATGGGTACTGCGTAAATATCAAAAGGATGGTACATACTTCTTAGTGGTCATTTCCAATGTGTGCCGATGGACATTGATATACATTGTGGGTAAACTCACTCTCCCGTAAATAATTTAAGACATTAAATACACTGTTTAAATCCGATTGACTCGAGTGTAACTTGACTGTGTGTCTTGTGTGAGTGTTGTGGGTTCGTTCGGATAAAAAATTGTGCGATCCACAAATAGTTGCTCCGAGTATAGGTGTTCTTTGTGTTCGTTGTGTCAATGTAGGTCAAGTCCTCCGTGAAACAGGAATCGTTCTTATCATTGCCTTTTTTTAAGAAAACAAAAAAAAATAAGAACTACTTCATTATACCTTAGTCAGTACGTGCTGGAGATTTTCAAGAAAAATAATGATATACGAAATTTAGTATAGTTTTTCACCATTTTAATTAAAATTCAGGGTCTTCGTAAAATGTAAATCTTAACAGTACCTACAAAAAGGTGCAACTCCTAACGAACTAATTGTTTCAAATTTCAAAACATTTCTTTGTCCCTACCATAATGTTTGTCGTCCCGTAACTCAAAGATTTTAATTAAAATAGTTTGTAAGTCTAACATGGCAAGGTGCTTAAGTAAGATTCGAAACTTTTACATCACGGTAAACAGCATGAGGATTAATTACGGGCCTTTGTATGCAGGATTGTATGGATTCAGATTAGCAATTTCCGTGTTGGTCTTAACATGAAATATAGGCATCTTCAAATTGTGAGTAAACACCGTAGGTATAGGAGTATTTTCTGAGAGTGATGAAATTTTGTTAGCAAACTCGGACTTCCTGGCAACAATCAGTCATGAGACCCTAACCTGCTGGAGTTATTCCATAGCTTTGTAAGTTTAAACATTAATCCCTTTGCTTCCCTGCCTTCCCTTCTTACCTACATTTCCCTTTCTCAAAATTTTCCGATTTTTCATTGCCAAAGAGCCCGGCTGTCGGTAATAGGCTTGCCGCCTATTATATGAGCTGGACCAAATTAGAGTTGCCTACTCCTGCAGGGAGTGTGTGTATGATATAAAATATTATTTCATTGTCAGCTGTATCTACTTTTATTTCAATTAAATGACTCAGTTCCAAATTTATTCTAAATTTATTCTAAATTAATATTGTTACTTACATTCTATGTATTTGAGAGCTTTGATTTAACAATATTTTAGAAGCTAAAAAAAATTAAAGTTGCAACTGCATCTTATTAAGATTCCAGTCGAAAGATTATTGAAGACCAAGTTGCATGCTCAAGGATTCTAGTCTTGTTTTTAAACTTAGTAGTTAATTATTGTTGGTGCTTGGCGAGTTATATTTCACGACAGAGTTATTAGAGTATGCCCTTCTTAATTCACTGGAAATGTATTAAAGTTTTTACTGTAATTATGAAGTTTTATAGGTACCTAGAGGGGCTCGTGGCTAAGTGTTAACCGAGTAGGTTAGCACATTACAAAGTTAAGTCAGTCTTACGATAGGTGACCATTCTTAACACATTGAGACCCCTCCATCCCTCGGTGAGCACATTAAGCCGTCGGTCCCGGTTGCCATATGAATATCTGTGACATTCGTTACGTTGGAGCCTTAAAAAGTCCAACAACCTGGTCTAACTACAGAATTTCGATATTGGCAAGTATTCGTACTTAGGTTGTGGAGGTCTGATAGCAGTCACTTCATGTAAAATATCGAAGTTTGGCCGTATCATATACCGTGAAAGCTGACCCCAATTTAGTTGGGAAAAGGCGCGGATGATGATGATAGGTTCCTAGGTAAAATTCTCTTTTAAAATATTTACACTCCTTATCATTATTTCCAACATGTTTTACGTAACCTACACAATTCTCTGATAGTACAACATATTTAAAAAAAAATACCCACATGGTGTTTTTAACACAAATTTACTAAAAGCAAAACATTCTTGGACAAACAAATAGTTTGCATCAGTTTAGTGCCCTGCGTGAGCAAACAACGCCAGGAACTGCATTCCTCTTTCCAACAGTCATTGGTTGTGGTTAGGCACACGTTAGAGAATAGTCTCTAGTAGGGGTATTGTGTGTGATTCCAATGAAGAGTTGAGGCCAAAGAAAACCTAAGATGGGGCAGAAACACAGAACTAGAACTCTCTCTTGCCGCCAACTAAGCATCAAATCGAACACCGGTTTCCATAAGTGCTAGCCTGTCTTGGCAAGTCTTAACAGAAGCAGACCTGAGACGGTACAATCGTCATCACCATTTTGTTCGTTCACTTGATTGTTCGTATCAGGACGGATTAGAATAAAATAGAATAGTATGACGGATTTGTTTTACGCACAAGCTTTTACATACAGTTTTCATAAAAGCTTCTGCATAATACTATTTTCTTTTTATCGCACTCACAGCGTTGCCCACTTGAATCACATGCAGCAAACTCTAACTTTCGTTTTAAAAACGAAACATTGTCCGCTGTCTATACGCGGATCTTTATACATACATACATACATAGATTATTTAATAATGAAAAAATAAATAATTGTACATAAATGAGAACTACAATATGTTTCCATTTCTATTACATCTCTGAAAGTAATATTGCTTATGGTCATGTTGCACACTGCAATGTGGTACTTCACTGTCAAATAAAAACAACTCGGTGAGATGGATGTTGTTAATGCTCCTGAACTCGCAATTGGCACAATTGGTCAATACTCTCAGCCTTAGAGAAGGCTATCGCAAGGAGCTATCTCTTAAATTCCAAGAGAGTATTTCAAAGGATATTTGAAATCCCAGCTAATATTATAATTTCGAATGTGAATCTTTCATCCAGGAAAAAGTACTGTTCTCAAGGGATAGAAAAATAACTTTTACGAAAAGTACCCCCCCCCCCGGGTGAAAGCTATATACGAGTATAAGATGTATTATGTTTTTACTGAGTAAGTGACACCTTGCCATTGAAGGGCTTTACAGATAACTAATTATACTTACCCATCACGTGAACCATTTTATTATTATTATTCTATGTGCCTAGTGCTACCTCGACCATTTCTGGTCTTTTGTAGCGCACTTTTGCTTTAGTTCACTGCTCAGACTTATCGCTTCGAGAAACCTCCAGATCCTATCAGCAGTGATTGTTTGTATTTCTTGCGGTTGCATGATGTGCAACCCTAGGTTAATACTTTGGTGCCGCATTAGTGACGTGAACCAAATGCTTGTTTGGTACTTTTTATTTTTTGGCTATATATTCCACCTGCTTTTTGTACTCAAAATGTTAAAAGAATCTTAGAACATTAATTTTATAATAAACTTATATCAACGAACTTATTTTGGTTTATAGTGAACCATTAGTATGCATTACATTTCGCAGGTCCACCAAAGGTACCATATAAACTTGTTAGTATTTCAACGATATACGTAATTGAGGTTCACCCACGCTGCAGGTTATTTATCGAGTTGGGTCCCTACAAACTTACCTTAAGATTCTATATTACTATATAATGCTATATATACTATGTAATTTACACTCACAACATAAATTGTTATAATTTATTTTTTATTTTTTATCAACTCGTATTTATCCTGTACATACAATAATATCCATTCCATTTTTTTTTTAATTTCAAAACTGTTTTAAGGATCTACAGAGCCGTTTGGCACTTGAGTCGGTCATTCTTGCATATTTGCATGGGTGGGTATAGTACAATTCAATTGACCGGAGGGTAGACTGAGACCACCGGTGTGTAACGCAGAACTCTTGTGTAGGATAACTGGTAAAGACCGCAATAGTTGCGAATACTTGGGCAGAATCCGTACATTGTACATTTTTAAAATTAAATTCATGCTAAATCAATACCTAATTTAAATTTTCATGTACCGGACCACACGGTATCAACTTTGATGCTTCAATGAATTTATAAGAACATACATACCACCAGTTTATTTTGTAAACTCTGTAATGCTGATATCTATATCTGACCATATTTACAAGACTGCACTATATAGAAGACCTACCTTTATCTTATTGGTCGTAGCGTGATGTTATATAGCCTATAGCTTCCCTCGATGAATAGGCTATCCAATACTAAAAAAAAATTTAATTCGAGCCACTAGTTTCTGAAATTAGCGTGTTCAACCAAACAAGCAAACTCTTCAGCTTTATAATATTAGTATAGATAATGCGTAAAATATGAATACCTACTTCATATACACCTTGTAACTACACATGTGTATATGCAGCTTAAGATTTCGTATCTCTTTGTAAACTTAGTGTACCTTTAGTTTAACCTTTAGGAATCAATAGGACTCTCAATGTCAAGAAACAAGTATTCTATGTCAATCGATTTTCTTTGTTAAGTCGCAATTTCTGAGTGGTTTAAAAATAGTGTTTGCTAACGAATTTAATTTAATAATAATAATCTTTGTTTAATGGAAAAAGTGACAACCAGTGTACATCTACTGTCATATTATTTGGGTTATGTTTATTTTAAACCCGACCCTGCCAGGGAACCATCTCGTGCTATGTACCGAATATACCTGTGTTATAAGTATGGACCCAGTCATGGAAGTGCCCTGGCTGTTATACCAGATATGTTTACAGTAGCGTAATATTACTACTGGGTCTTAAAGCTAGGCAAGCCTGCATTTAGGAGCCAACCTTTTTAATCTTAAACGTAGAGAAAATATGAATATAAACAAAGATTGAATCCGTGTGCGTGTGTGTATGCATGCGTGTGTTTGTATATGTGTATATGTGTGTGTGTGTGTGTGTGTACGAGTACGTGTGTGTGTGTATGCTTGTGTGTGTGTGTACGTGAGTGTGTGTGTGCGCAAGTATGTGTTACATAATTATGTGTATGTTAGATTGTAGTTTTTAGAACATTTTCTATGTCCGAATAGTTTCGTTTGCGTAGCTAAATCTAAAGAATTCGCTAAAACTTGCGACTGTTTAGTGAAAAAATATTTCTTCTGAATGACGTTCATTTGTGGCGAAACTAGATTATATTAAAACTTAACTTAAACTTATAACAGTTTGTTGCACTAAAAGCTGCCTCACAGTCAGGACTGGTATGTCTTTAAACAGGTTGGTGGATGGAGTTGGAGGGCGAAATTCCTTAGAAGCGTTTGCTCATAGCTGTGGTTTTACTGTGAAATCTATTCTCTACAAGAATTTAATGTTTTTGATTTAGTATAACGTGTAAGTTATGCTTCAAATTTCAGTTTCCCTCCACATTTTACACTACAAATAAGTTACAATAGGCATGTAGCGCTTCTACTAATTTCTTATCCTATTTCTCAGTAACTGTCAAGAATTTAGCTTAAGTGTTCTGGTCATTATAACAAATCAACCCAGTAAACATTTTGACAAATTAAGACCCTAAACACTAATGAGCCACAAAAAAAAAGAATGCAACATTTTTTGGTGAACTACATGACATGTAATCTCCGGCCTACATGTGCACTGGCCTGGGGGTAACGGGTAAGGCTGCCCTACCTTAGCAGAAGCAGGCTTGAGACGGTTGCGCGACGTGTTCCGCGGGCGCCTCTCTAAATCAATCAAGGGGGGAAAGGCCCTCCGCATGCAATGGTGTGGCTGCCTTCTGTTTAAGAGGCGGCCGAAGTCTGCCGGGGTTCTCGGGGACTTCCTTCCTAGGGTATACCCGAGTTCCTTGCAATATACTCACTTATGACGGAACACCGTGTGGTTTTAGTCAGTTCGATTCCGACTTGCCACTTCACCAGTAGCCATGAAGAGGTTATGACCCGTAGGGGTTTTAACACGAATAAAAAAGGTGTAGGTACTACAGGTACAAAAAGGTAGCCGTGTACAGTCTAGATGGCCTACTCTGGTGAACTACAGCCACATAGTATCTTGTTTCTTGAAGGCTAAATTACAAAAAATTGAGGGCTACATTTTTTTGGGTAGTAAGATGTATTCATATTTTTCTCGTTATTATTCTAATTATTCCCTACGATGTGAATTCTTCAAAAGAGCTTATTGGGGGCTGGTGCTGTTCCTATTTTAATTATAATAAGAACAATGATCTTACATCTAAAGTGATGGAAAAGGAGAAATTATATCTTCATTATTGAGCTACTCGTCGAATTAAAGGTTAAATAAGTCGAATAAAAGTTACTACATCATTGAAAACAGTTTAAAATTGTTCCTGTAGTATTGTTTAATAGTTGCCCAAAGGCTCCGCGTTCTAACCGACAAAATAAACCTCCGGCGTGTCAAACAGTTTGTTTACTGTTTGAATTTGGAAGCATGTTTCAGAAGGAATTTCTGAAAGACTTTATATTTGAATAAACTCGTAGTATTCTTGAATGTTAAAAGTAAATTTGAACTACGTTTACCAACATCATCTTACTTTAATTAGTTATATACAGGTCTAATTAAAATTGGCGGAAGAATGCAATGGCGATTCTCGCTCCGCGATCAGTTTAATTTAGTCGGTAAGAGTCCGACAGACTCTTTTGTCTACCCAAGGGCCGGAGAACATCTATGAAGATCTTCCACTTCGTCACGAAAAAAACGGTTTATTTTTACACGGATATCGTATACTGCACTCATATACATGCTGGCGTTATCAATATAATACCTCCATCAATTTATTTATAACCTTTTCACGACTAAATTTCTAATCCAATTTGAATCAAATTTGTCAAATAAGTAGTATGGGACGTTAACAAGAGCATGGGCTACTTGTCCTCATCTATACTAATATTATAAAGCTGAAGAGTTTGTTTGTTTGAATCAAAACCGGTCCATCCGTTTAGGAGCTATGATGCCACTGGGAATCACACAGATACACCATTGAAATTCACCATTAAACTAAAAATACCTTCCCTTTTTGAGTTGGGGGTCAAAAATTTACAGAGATTAGCCTGTGACCACGGCCAGTGCAACCTGATCGAAACGTCAGGCAATTCAGAGGTATGTAATACCTATTTCGTGATCACGTTAATTCTCGTATAAATACATAATTAAGTACATATATGACGAACATGTTTCACAAATCAGCAAATAGCTGGCTCGGCAAGAGTTTTTCTGCAGCAAAGAGTGCTGAGCTTTCAAAATTTGAAAATACACTTACAAGTTACCGTCTGAGCTCACAATCACTTTCAGCTCATCTATTCTTTCATGAACACATCACACCTTTTGTGACCTGATTAGGTCAATACAAACAATGTGAATTCGTGCTTGAAGTGCCTCGAACGGGGAAACGTACCCGTTGACCGCCGGGCAATTTTTCGCACCATTTCACCTGTCTGGAGCAACACTCGGCCGTTTTTACCCTCGACATTATAAAGAGGACTGGAAGTGACGGGTGAGAAGGTTTATTTTAAGAAACGTGTAGTAAGGATAAAATTGTTCTGACACATGACTCTTTTTGAAGACTTACTATGACCCATGGATATTACTGAATGGACTTCTCATGATCATTTCAATCCTATTCATTTGTAAATGGTTAGAATTGGTAACTGATGGAATTCGAACTGTTATTAAGACAATAATAATCTTTTTTTAAACGTCACCGATCATTATGCCTATTATTATTATCATTTGGCCTGTTGGTCTAGTGGTTAGTGACCCTGACTGCTAAGCCAGAGGTCGTGTGTTCGATTCCCACCCAGACCAATTAATTGTGTGATGAGCACGATCATTTGTTCTGTGTCTGGGTGTAATTTATCTATAATATGTGTGTATTTAGAAATATATAAGTATGTTTATCAGCAGTCTGGTTACCCTAGTACAGGCTCTGCTTAGTTTGGGATCAGACTGCCGTGTGTGAGATGTGTCAAGTTATTATTATTATTATGAATATTTATAAATGGATAAGTTTATTAAAGTTCACGCCGTCATATTCACTGACAAAACAAGTTTCTCTTTAAGGCGTTTGCCTTACTATATATTTTTTTGCAAATCTCTTCTGTAAACAGTAGATACATTTCACATCATTTGAGAAACCTATTTTTGGTCGTACTTTGGTTGCTTTGCTGTTTGCTTTGGTGTATGCTTTGGAAGAATAAATACTTATTTATTCTCTGGATTCTTACAAAATATTAAAGCTTCTATCCTGGATTCACAATGGAGTATTAATCGAATTACACATTATAAAACCGAAAGGCTAATAAAGAGTCTTATTTACAAAAAATATATCACTTTATCAATAAAAAATAATAATAATAGAATACTGAAAAAAATTCTAACACTAAATTAAATAGGCATACTTATAACACAAAGCTATTACAAATATTTCATGGTGACGTCACCATAAGACAAACTTTTGACGAACTTAGTCGAGTGTCAGAAGGTAGCAGCAGATCTTGTGATTTTAGTTAACGTCCTTAGATGTTATGTTTTAAAATGTCGCAAGGGTTTTTATTCAGGATATACATATGTCATATGTATACTTATTACTAGAATTAAAACTTTCGTTATCTATACTAATATAATGAAAAAATAAAATCAAGCGTGTTAAATTTTGTTTGTTTGTTTAAATGCGCTCTGGAACTACCAGTGGAACTGTGTGGAACTTACCAGTGGAAACGGAACCACAACCGTCTATAACCGCACGTTCCGAAAGACAAAAGAACCGGTGGCAGTGTCTCAACCCAGAGGAAACGGTCGCCCACGTTATCCTGGAGTACGAGGGAGTGGTCACACGACGGGTAAATATCGTCGCGGATGCGAGGTCACTCCTAGAAGTCTGTGGACGCCCCAGGAGGCTTCTGGAAGGAGCTAGGCTGGCTCTACAAGCCAGCCATATTTACACGCAAAATGGACCGTTATTGAGTCTAAATGCGGAAACAGAGCCCTTAACCAATACCAACCAGTGGCAGGGTCGCCAACCCAGTGTGATGCCTGACACTATTGCGGCAGGACGCTAAACTCCTTGAAAAAGGGCCCTCGTCTGGCCCGAAACTAGTCGGGCATCCCCGAAATACAAACGTGAGTAAAATCTTTAATGAATACCACTCACGAAAGGTTTTATTCTAGTACTAGCCGCGCGACTTCGTTCGCATTTATGTCGGAAAACAGCAATAATATGTCGCTTATAATAGTCGTTGCACCTCTTCGTGAAAGGGGGGAATCCTCCAGGCAGGATTTTAGAACGACGTTCCTTATCACACGATCCACTTCAGGCGCTCGGCAGATGGGGTATACGTGGAAAAAAGTGTTAGGGCAACGAAAAATAGTTGATTTATTTTATTTACGCCATCTGTGGATTCTTCGCTTTACTACTGTACTGTTATCCATACATTAGTTCTGGCAACTTTCACAGATGGCGCGTTTTTAATTACGCGTTTTTACAATATTTACTATATTTTCATACAATTTATTCATTCCAATAATTATATTTATATAAAAGTGCGACGTGAGTCTTCTTTATTCTAACAATTATACATTTCAAAAGTAGTTCGCATATGATTCAACGCTGACTTATCATACGCCAGTATCAACGTATGTCACAGAGGTGTGACAACAGGGATGTATAATAACAGTATTATGTAATAATGGTTACTCGTTACTGACATTAGGTATACCTACGTAGGTATACCTACCAGAAATGTCGACATATGCCATAAGTTACTTCCCTTATTAATATATCGCGTAGTATCATTAATCATCGGTTCATCCAAGTAAGCATCTATAGAAGGCACCTAACTAAATTTAATCTACTTGGTCATGATACTGTCTACACGAAGTTTGGCAGCCCCAACTTTAGTTTCTGGAAATCTCGTGGAATGCATGCCAAACTAATGGACTACATTCAATTCATCTTTCATTTAATCACAAACTAAGAAAATATAAATTTTTAACCGACGAAGAGCGCAGGAGGTTCTCAGGTCAACCTGTATATTTGTTTTTTGTTTTTTTTTATGTATGATCATGATCACACAACTTTTTACAGGGTAGTCCGATTTTGTTCATTCTTTTTATTGGATGATTTCATTACATATAACAAGTTTAGATACTTTTCACTTTTCAGTTAACAAGTTTATTTTTCGTCTTTCATCGGTTTAGTTTTTTGTTAAAAAGTTTTTATGTAACACTTTGGACTTTGTATTAAAGTTTCATCGTCAGATATTACGAACAGATGTACAAAAAATTTATATTTAATACACATTAAAATAAGTTTTCTTACTGCAGTATTTATTTCACCATATTTAGGGGTTCTATTCCAGTGAGTTCGGACTCCATTGAAAGACGAAATATTTTGGGAATGTAGGTCACTTATTTCTTCTCGAATGCTGATTGGGTACCCGGAAACGGTTTATTTTAGGACCTTGGTCAAGTTTAAGTAAGCCTTTACGATAATTTTTTTTTTATTGCTCAAAGATAAAAACATTATTTCTGCATGTACTTTATTTTTTAAGCTACTGTCTTAATTAAGGATTCTTATTATGCTATACTGGCTTAGAATTAAAATCTAAATGTGGAGCACTGGTTGTGAAGTAAATATACAGTATTCTGTTACTGTTAGAGCAAATTAACGCAAACGGCAAACGAGCAGATGGGTCACCTGATGATAAGCGACTTGCGCTGCCCATGGGCACCTGCAACTCAAGAGTCACAAGTGCGTTGCCGGCCTTTAAGATGGGAGTAGGGAAAGGGAGGAAGAGGGAGGCCTGTTACTATGGAGAGGTTTACGTCAAAATACCATTAAAGGAATTAAAACCTACGTGTTTATTTTGCGAATTTTACCCTAAACCTTAGATATCCTTCAACTTTTTTGTTGCAAGATGGTCAAGGAACCTGCACATTCGCGTATCGCCTTGTTAATTTGTGCAAGTGAAAAGTCTGACTATATCCTTTCTATTCTTTGAATTTGGATTATGAGTTCACGTTTTGGTTATGAAAATTCAGCACAACAATGCCTTTGTACTTTTGAATTTAACAAATTAAAATGTCAACAATACCTAACTCGCGTAATATGCGTGACCAAAGCAATAATTATCAACGTTGAACTGATGAAAATGATTCATTTCTAAATTCAAAATATAGCTGTCACATTTCGAAACTAATTTGGATTTAGTTTACGTTGCAAATATTACCAGGCTACTTGTAATAAATATTATTTGTGCTGACTGTTGGCTTTTTGGAAGATTTTTGGTTTGAGAAGTTAAAATGGTTTTGTGAAAAAAAATCTCCTCTGAGAACAATTTAACGTTTCTACACTGAATTTGGTCGTTAAAGTAGAGTGAAAACTCTACGATGAGATAAATGAACGCCGGCTCTCAACTGCAATTATTGGAGAAAACGTGCCTGCAATCAGGTAGCTAATCGAAGAAAACGCGATGGTGATTCGAAGATATTTGAGAATTGGAGAAAAAAAAAATTAGGAATAGTTCGTTCGTTCGTCTTTCAATTTTCAGCCTGTATTTAGAAGTCAGACTTATATGCTACAGACACAGATAAAACTTACATGTCCCTTGATTTCTTATTTTTCAGCACATAAAAGAAACACAGATGGCTTAGTGACATGCCCTTTACATAAAGGGCACACCGTTGTCTGATCACAGGAAATGCAAGACGCCCTATGTGTGCATGTCTAATACTAGCGGCATTCATAGCATGAGAGAAAGGGATACAAGAATATCTTAACAGTATTGTTACTAAAGCACTGCTTTATAAAATTATTCCTAAAAATAGATCAAGAGCCATGAATTTAAAAGTACTAAAGAAGACAAACGATTGAAGTTGACTCCATTACCTTGTTTCTAGGAAGAATCGCAATGAGTTTATTGCCCCGTTAAATTTTGTGAGAAAAGACTTCTAAAACTATCGAAGCATCTCTTTTTAGAAGCGGTTTGAGATTAATGGTCACTCAGTATTCGAAATTTGAGAGTAACTGCGGTTCTTTTATCAAAGAATTGTATGTATGTCTTGTTAAATAGCTATAACATTACAAAATAATCACAAGCTTGCAAATTCGGTGAACTCCCTCTGTGAGTAATTATTTTTGGGAACAAATCCACAGCACCGTAAGAATCTAAAGACTCTTGGCTTTTCTCCGCTGTACCACGGGAAATGAAACAGAGCATAATATAGGCCCCTCACACTTCAGTATAAAATAAACTTGAAGCAGCAACGCCACCCTTTGAACGTTATCTGCTATATCATACTACTAACACCCCTCGTATTAAAAGTATTTTTAGCCATCGGTAACCGCTAAACCTAATGAGTTCTAGCGGTAACCGATATGCAGCCAGGTAAAACATTGTTTATAACTCACACGTAAAAATTACTTTTAAAAAAATAAGAACAACTCTTTCTCACATAAGAGACATAGTAAAACAAATTAAGAATACGATGCTGCTCACGATAGATACGCGCTGCTTGCCGTCCGATGCAAAAGTGGTCTAGCTGCATCTTAGTGCGGCTCTTTATCCCTATATCGCATTATTTGTGACATCACTCGTTTTTTTCGCCTACCGTCACATAACAACATTATTCAAAACCTGTCTTTATTTCTTTCCATTTTAGTAGTTTTAAAACCACTTTTGATGAACAAAATATATAAAATGATAACGACAATATGAAATGCAGTTTTTACTCAATCAAATCTAAATTTGTTTAGAATGTTACTGCATGTATTATGTACATTCACATGTATATGTATGTATAGTCAGTATCATTAGAGGTATAGCGATTACTTGGGACCTACAAAACATCTTGCTCCTTCTATCAAGAATCAACGTGCTTTTACTTTTACACAGAACTACATTAACATATAAATTCCTGCAATAACTCATTAAAAGACGGTACAGTATAATTGGTTCTGTCTCTTTTAGTCCTATTCAGTTCCAACAGATTTCGAGTTCTATTTATC
This sequence comes from Euplagia quadripunctaria, assembly GCA_963859945.1. Lineage (NCBI taxonomy): Eukaryota > Metazoa > Arthropoda > Insecta > Lepidoptera > Erebidae > Euplagia > Euplagia quadripunctaria. Next base: position 7,652,154 of record OY982583.1, read on the forward strand.
AGATTCGTAGATAATACTAGACCGTCTGTATCATCTCAGAGTTTTGACAGACAAACATTTGCATGTCAAAACTCTGAGACAGCTACATTGTTACATTACTGTGCTGACTTTTGTTATTGCTTTAATTATTTGTCAACCAAAAGGTGAACAAATAATTCATATGCAAAGAACAGAAAGGATGTACTTATTTAGACTTTTCATTTTCATAAATCAACAAGGCGATAGGTGATGGCCCAGGTTCCTTGACCATCTTGCAACAAAAAGTCGAGGGACATCTAAGGTTTAAGGTATAAATCGCAAAATAAACTTGTAGGTTTTAATTCCTATAATTTATTATTGGTATTTTGACGTAAACCTCTCCATAGTAACAAGAATTTACCTTAATTTACTTTAACAGTTAACCGAGTACTCTACACATACAGGTATTGCCTAAGCTGGAGATTAATCAATAATAAACTAGCATAGGTAAAAAAGGTTTTCAAAATAACTTCATACAGTAGTCTCAACCAGTATTGTACATGTTAATATATTTTATTAAGTTTCCTTATACATGTTGTACGTAGATAGTTACAAACTACTTCCACACGACATGACAGACTTTGATTCCTCGTTTCTGATTAATTACTAAGCATGATATTCAGAAACGAGAGCCATTTAAGGCGTTCCCACAAGGTAGTGACCTAATTTATCAAACGCTTGTAATTTTCAGGTCCAAGGTCATCTCAAGGCATCTTACATCACAATGACGCATCTCCGACGTCTACACCGCTAAATTCTTTCAACGTTTCATGAATAAAAGTGTTTTTGAATGGTGAATTATTTTCTCTTTTGATAAGGAGACCCACCTTTTATAGACGTACAGGACAGTTAATAAGCTTTATTATTTCGGTGGTTATTATGTTAAGCTGTTTAAAATATTTATTTAAAGTTTTTAAAGATAATTTTATGCAATCTTTTAGATTATGATTAGCATTTTAGTTCAATCATCTTACTTTTACGATATTAGACTTAGAGTAGTGTAGAAATCAATTGAAAAAAGTTAACTTAATCACTAAAATACGACACGATGGCTTGGCTCCACAGTTGCTTTGCCGCCGTGGAGGAACTCCAGCCGGTCATCGTTGGGCAGGTTGATAGCAGGTGCATTTCGGGCACGGCTGCTTCGTCAAGTAGTAGGTATTCGGTCGCTAGAGAGGAATTGAGTCCCACCTGGCACCACTGCGAATGCCGTGAGGACTCAGCTCAGCATGCGCCTCTAAACGAGTGGACGGGACGGGCATTATTATATTAGCAGAAAATGTATTAAATTTAAAAGTTATTTCTAATTCATAAAACAAAATTATTCACATGTATGCAAGACCATTTGAACTGGTCTTCAATATTTATTAAGTCCCCAAACACTTTCAGAGCGGTTCAAGATGTTGTCAGATGTGTTCTGAGCAAACCATTTTCTCTAGTAAGTACTGTCCACAATTAGTAGCTCAAGCCTACAACATTGTTCTTGAAAGTATCAACTATTTTTCACATTTAAAAGCAATTTTTTGCGTTTACCACGGTTTATAGGTATACACATATTGGGATAGCAAGCGTTTTATAAAATCCACCCCCTTAAACTTCAGGGGCTGATTGAAAATTTGAGCTGTATTTCAAAGGTTTTGTGCATACTGCACGCACGGTATGTCATACTGCGCCTAAAATAGGAGGGGTCAGGGAAAGGCTTTTATTGACATATCCCGTCCCCTGCTAGCGCCTACCCGCTAAAGCGCGGGCACCATCAGGGTAACCTCTGAACTGAAAGGTGAAACGTATTTCAAGTAAACATTTGCTTAAAATCGAATTATGTCAGGCAATAGGAATAAATAAATATTTGCAATCGGTCAATTCGTTTCAAAGCTAAGAATATATGTAGACACACAGTGAGATTAAAACATAAAATTTCTAGCAGCCCTCATCCTTTAAAGATATTTGTACACTCTACATTATTGAATTAATTAATTATTGTACTACATTACTTTGAACACTGAAAATATATTTAACGTAATTACTATGGTACATATAAATATTCATATATTGAGCACGATAATTTGTTCTGTGTCTGGGTGTAATTTAGCTATAATATGTATGTGTTTAGAAATATATAAGTATGTTTATCAGCAGTCTGATTACCATAGTACAGGCTCTGCCTAGTTTGGGATCAGACGGCCGAGTGTGAGATGTGTGAAGTTATTATTATTATTATTATTCATTGCCAAACCACGCATTTATAATTCAACATTTTTCTACTACCAAGCAACTCCAACTCTCTCTACGGCAAATAACTATAAGCAATATACATACCAATGTATGTTTGTGTCGGAGAACCCATTTCAGTCTTTGACAGCGCTGTAGTTTGAAGCGTGAAAACAAAGGAGTATTTGTGCAGAATAATTAAGTTTTCGGATTCGATTAGTTAGAAAAACTGAAATACTTTTTGGTATTGTTATATTTGTAGAAAATGTATTAAATTTAAAGGTTACCTCTAAGTAATTCATAAAACAAAGTCATACCTTTAAGACGATTTGAAATTTTTAATATTTTAAAATCCCCAAACATATTGAGAGAGATTCAATGTCAGACATGTTCTGAGCCAACAATTTTCTCTCGTCCACAATTTGTAGCTCTTCTAAAGTCCAGAACATTGTTCTTGGAAGTGTCGACTATTTTTCATCGGTAAAGAGCACATTTCTGTGTTTTCCACGTTTTCTATATATTGCGTAAACGTTTTATAAAATTCACCTTCTTAAACTTCAGGGGCTGAATTAAAGGTTTGTGCTGTATTTCAACGGTAAGCACCTAGCTTCAGGTTTTATTCAATAATTCATGACAAGGTTCTAGTTGGTATCTTAAATTCACATGCTCTAAAAGTCACCCTGATCTTTTATGTCGTTTGGCAGAAGAAATGTCAGTATACCTATAGATAGTGTTGCACACACAAACGGCTGTTGCCTAGCTTTTAAAGACTTACAAAATAATAACGGCTCATTGAAGCGAGAACTCACTTGTTTTACTTAAGTAAAACAAGTGAGTCTATTATTAATTACCGAGTTTGTTAACAAAATTTTTTAATGTTTAAATCTATATAAGTATTGCTGTAAGTAATAACGATCGTAGTATTTTTTCCAAAATTGGAAACGCTTAATACATAAAATAATATATCAATTTGAGTGGTATGACAGATATTCTACGAAGATAAGCTATAAAGATGTATATTTTCTTCTAACTGTTGTAGTAGTGAATGTGATGGAAGCGTTATTAACCTATTCCATGAATACTGATTCCACTCCACGTACAAAGCTGTATTTTGTAAAAAGGGATTGTGAAGTGAACAATTCTTTACAATAATTTTATTTTTTAATGACGCAAATTGAAGCACTGATACTAAAAACAGAGCAATAAGCAGAATGGGTATCATTCAGAAACAAATAAAATAAAAAGCAAGGCGGTTCATATATTTTTATTCTCAGCATGTCTGTCAAATTCATTCCTTTACTGCTTAACGCTTTGCTATAATCTATACAAATGAATAAAATTGGAGTGTCTGTTTGTTATATTAAAATAACCGCTTTTTCCTAAGTGCATTTGGATGTACGAGTATATACGGTACATATACCAAAACAACATATTTTACAATTTTTGTTTGTCTGTCTGTCTGTTTGTTTTGGCTAATCTCCGGAACGGGTGGACCAATTTCCACGGGACTTTCACTGGCAGATAGCTGGTGTTATAAGGAGTAGCTTAGGTTACGTTTATTTTGGAAAAAGAATTAGGATTCCGTGCAAAATATATATTATAAATATGTACACACGAGCGAAGTCGCGCGGGAACTGCTAGTTTAGATATATGTATTTGTGTCTCTATTGTAGCTTATACAATACTAAATTATTTATAGAGTGGAGTTGAAAGTTTGTCCACTAGTTTTATTTCACTGTAATGTGGTAATAAAAAAAAGTTAAAAGTGCATTGTAAATGCATGCATAAATAATCGCAACCAATAGCCTTATAAAAGAATTACCTTCATTTTACAGGAGATCCTAGCCAAACTTCTTTTAAATCACTTGTTAGAATCGGGTTGTAATATTCTGATTTCACAACCACATGTCAACCTTAACTTTCATGAGCAGTACCGCTTACTGTCCTGAATGAATATTGATATGAATATTTTCAATTTGTTCATATTATGAAACAAATGATTTAATTAATTATTTAAAAATTTAAAATGTATACTTTTTTACTCTATTACTTTTAATAATTAAAATGAAATTAATTAACATTTAAACGTAAATTTCCATTACCTATGTTTAATATAAACTATTTTATTTGAAATCATCTGACCAGCTAATTAAAAATCAATACCTTTTTTTCTTAAAAATGACTTGATTAGTTTTATTATCTAGAATAAAAGTCTTATCTACTCATCAACTACGTAGAGAGAGACAGAGCAAGAGAGACAGAGAGAGAACATAGTTAATAAATAAATCCATATCACATGAAATTTATTAGAAAATGTTTTCAATAAAACATCTCCTTTTCCCTTAGTAGAACAATAATACTATTGATTGAAGAATTTTGGACAACCACACCTCTATTAAAATATGCTATAGGTACTTACTAGTGGCAATGGCAGATAACATAGCGAGGAAGAACACTAAACTTCAATTAACCTAATAAAAGTTCACCTCTCACGAACCGACCGAAACACACCCCATTTGGCCCAACCGCGTTGTGAATACCTAGAATTTTTTAGATTTTTTTACTCATATATCAAGCTTTATTAATGGATTTTTGAAAATTCATCCAGCACTTGTAAGCACCCTGTTTATAGGCTAGTACACTTATAAAATAGTATCTAACTAGCAAAATATACCCTCCAAAGTAAAAAACATAAATTCTAACAAGAATAATTTTACAACTACAAGATCTTTTACAACAAAATAAGTAAACTGCTATAAAAACTTAACTCTTTCATCCGTTACTAGGGATGAGAAAAAAATATTTATCGACTAAATCCATTTCTTTTGTTATCTTTGTTTATCTTATTTTTATGAAAACATTCCAACAATTCAAACAATATTTTCTTTTAGTTTCGTAATGACGAAATAACGACATTCAGTTATATAAGCCCTCCTCATAACAGACCTTGACGAATTCATTACCTTAAACCCTTTGTAAGAACGTGTGGTACTCGAGGCGAGTCTGTTTTTTTTCCGAGGTCCTTATTGCATACTAGTATAAATCATGATATTGAAAAGTTTTACTCACTTTTACTATGCTAGTATTTTACCTACAAAGCTAGGCAAGCAAGAACGTGTAAGATCAGTATATAATAATTATATATTCAACTTATTTGTGAACCAAACTAAAATTGTTATAAATCCTATCCCAACAGTATTACAATGGAAAAATACTACATTCCATTATAGGTTTGATATTTTCTATTCCAATATTTCTTGTTAAAGTGATTACATAGAACTCCAAGTTATCGAATTTCTGCTTTCAAAGAAAAAATCCTATTGATATTTACAGAAGTCATTTATACTGAACTGTTTACACCGAACCGGCAACAAAAAGTTACAATAAATATAACTGGTATATTCGAAACCCATCTTTCTGTTACTGTTTTTGGCAGCTATTGAGGAAGCTCCACTCCGTGGTGCTTCTTTGAAAAACCAGGTAACGAATCTATTCGATAATCGATTAAGACCCTGATTATAATTTGACAGTTTTCACAACATCGAATAAATCGACTAAAGAGCGTTCCACGTCATTACTTTAGCTCATCAAGTATTCAGTGCAGGGCTGTCTCGTAAAAATTGGCATTAGTTCACACTTAGCCTGACGCTTAAAATTCAAGTGGCGGTGTCGTTTTTGCATTGAAAGTGGCAATTACCTGACTTTGCCGGCATGTGTGGATCTGATGTATGAAGTCTTTGAAATTCCTGAAGTGGCTGATGCTTTTGTTGCTATAAAATTGTTTTTGAATAAAAGCATGGTTCTCGTTTTAGTGAGTTTTGTAAAGGTATTTTTATCACAGCGTGGCTATAAAAGTATGCTTTAGTAGTGCGAGGGATAAGAGGATCCAATATGATTAAAATGTGTTATAAACGTGATAGTAATTAAGTAAAACTCAAACAAAGTGTCATCTCAACAGACGTCATGACGTTATGGCATAGGATTTCTCCTGTTATTATTACAATTATTATTCTTGGAATGCAATAACTTTAGGTTAAAGTAACGAGTAACCGAGGGAACTTTTAATATGCAAATAAATTTTTATCTCTACTGTGATCTACTACTGATTTTAAACTGACCTGGCCGAGTTTTGGTTGGGTAAGTTATTTCTTTAATAGTAATTTCTTTAATATACAAAAATGCTATAATTTCTTTTTAGGGTTCTGTTCTTCGTCTTCGTTGCCCGTGTACCTGTTTATATGCATGTCTATCAAAACCCCTATTCCTCAGGAATGAGTTTAGGTATCAAGTTAGAAGTAACACCAAATACTTATGTCGGCAGTCCTTTGAAGCTGTAAATAAATCAAGCTTTTCAGTGAACGCATTCCAAAGATACGGCTATTGTAGCTTTAAATTTTATAATTTCAGGTAAATCAGGTATCATGGTATTCATGAAATTTGCCAAGAAGCAAGGTCTCATACCACAAGTAAAGGACAAATGAATCAAGCGAAAGTTGGTAATTTGTTGCTATATTACATAAAAAAATGATTTTTATGATTACAAACTTATATGTTGAGAAAACTTTTAAGTTTAACGTATTACAGGCAATATCTTCGAGAATCGATTTCCGAGATCGATGAGCTATCTACATACAAGTTTGCAAGAGAACCCTCAGAGCACGAGCCATAAACTCAGTTGTCCGGTTTTTTGTGTATTATAGTCACAATTTTACCATCGACAGATTAAGTACATGTTTAACTTACAAGGCGTCGGACTTGCGATCAATAGGTTGCGGGTTTGAACCCCACCCAGTGCACTACCGGCGTGACCCCTCCTTTTTCCTCTATGTTCTCGTCCAATTGGAGAAACACATAAAGTTAGAAATTTGAATAAAACGTGGGTCATCCGGAGCTCCTTCATCAAAATGTGTTATTATATAAGAGCATGTGTTCATGTGCGCCTATTTATAAATATCTTCAACTATAAGATGTAGATAAATCAAATAATTATGTTACTTAACAGGCAGTTGTTTCCCTCTCATACAAGATGACATTCTTACTAGGTAGATTAACCTAAAGGACGTGTTTAGACTCAAATAAGCCAAGAGCGCGCATAATGAATTTGCTAGATATCGTACTACTGAGGAAGAACAAATTAATTTGGACCGAATAAATTTCAATAAACTGGCCCTCACCAATGTCTCCCAAGTAATAATGTTGTACTCAAAGTTTATCCGGATAAATATTAGAGTAATGATTTCTACTTTTCATTACTAACAGTTTTGACTAACAAAATATATAGATCATTCAGATGAAGGCAAATACTGACAAATATAGATGAAGTAGTAATCACACAAAAAGCACTACCTCAACTTCAAAGATAAATCAATCTGTCCGTTATATTTACTTACAAGCTCCTCGTTAACACGTCATGATATCAAAGAATAGTCTGCAAAGAAAAACTATGAACGATAAATCAGAGTAAGGAAAAAATTAAACGATCAGTCTTGGTAATAAAACATGTTATAATGTTAAGCTCAGTACTCAATTGTTGCAATACTATTTGCAACACCATTACACTGGCCATGATATTAAATTATTTTACTTGCTTGTTTGCTTGCTTGCATTACTTTGAAATGGGTCAACTGTCTTACATCTTTACCCAAAAACAAGACAAAGGAATATTACCACAATGGCCTTATTCGGAGATCTTGTAACTTTGATATGACATTAGAAATAAAAACTTCTTAGTAGCCGAAGAGGAAAAACGATCCACTCATCCATGGATTGTAAAGCCCAGCGGTATCAACAGAGAAGGATAAAACTCAACGAATTGCTATAAAAGGGTAAAGAAACCTGAAATCTCTTACCAGGTGCTCTTAGGCTTACCAGGTATGGAAGTTACCTCCAAAGGCACAAAGAGACATTTAGAAACCAGTCACCAACAAACACGGTCGAAAAAAATACTATATAATGGCTTAGTAAAATATTTCCCTGTATAGACTCGGGTTAAAAGTTTTTCTGTTACGTTCCACGCAATAAACTGATTAAGTCCAGTACACAGCGAGACACGTAGGAATCATTTCCTTACCAGGGGGAAGAAAAAAATAAATCCAACGTAAGGAATGTCGGATTACTTGTATTACATAATGTTTAAGGAAAATTGTTAAAGGAAACGTTTGCCGAGGACGTGATGCTAATCCTTCTTTTGATGATAGTAAACATTGCAGTTATTTTCTGGAAAGTAAAATGAGGTCAAATGAACTTAACTAGTGTGGGTCTCAATACAATAGTTTAGTCACGTGTAGCCTATGAAATTAACTGAATTTTCTTTGCTTTATAAGGATATCGGTCTTAAGTGCTTAGTTGAAAAACCTCTGAGTTGTGCACCCCGAGTAATGGAAGCTATAAAGCATCTTCTCCTGGAGACGATTATGCTACTTCCAGCTGATGTTCAGTCAACGTGGGATTGGCCTGCATTTTAGACTGTTAGTTTCTACGTAGCGTCGTACTGATTAGCAAGCGGGGGGGGGGGTGGATAGGTTTGGATTTGATCCAATTTTCAGGACATTGACCTTCGTGTATAAAGAACCTGAATTGTGGATAAACGTCTCGTAAATCGAGAAAAAAATATTTATAAAAAACAAACAGATGGCTCGATGGAGACGGGTCAAGAAGCTACCATCCCTACTAACGTGTCAAAGAGTGCCCAGAACCTGCATGTGGCTAGTGAATAGTAGGTAGTATCACTGTATAAGAACGGGCCTTGTGTCTCTACAACACAAAGGGGGGATCTTCCGATCAGGCGAGATGTTCATGCCTGGCGGACCGCAGTCCTACAGTCGATGGTATTGGTATAGGGCTGTTTCCGAATTTAGACTCATAGGTGGACGGACAGATAACGCTGACTAGATGAGCCAGCCTAGCTCCTTCCAGAAGCACAGACGCCTTCTGGGGCTTTCGCAGACTTCTAGTAGCGACCTCGCACCCGGGATAACGTGGGCAGACGTTTCCTCCGCGTTGAGACATCCTCTGTCATCATACAACAGGTGGAGTCAAATTATATCCAACTAAAACTAATTTATACATGTAAATACTAAATCCCTGGTTTTAGATTTATGTATATCATGTTACGACAGGAGGGAAACGCACATCCATAACAAACAGATTAGAGACAGATTAGATTTTGCGTCAACAATTGGGATCCGTTTGGACCCTTCGGACAGAAAACTTTCAACAACAAATTTGGATTGCGGTCTTGATCTTGTATTGAAAAAAGTTCAGATGATTATACTGAATATCGATAATGAGTTTTTCCGGCACTCGTAAAATTAAATGTAAAGAAAATAAACATAATAGAGAAGATATATAAGCTTACATAACTAATAGATTACCTACCTATTGATGGTAGGGATTTGTATTCAGTTTATAGTATAAGAGGAATTATTATAACATAAGTTTATACAATTACTAAGTATGCTACTCTTATAGTCAAGTTAGTCACCTAAATTATAATGATTGATGTTAAAACTACAACTTCTTGAACTTCAAACATGCTAAATATAATTACAAATTTTTTTACCGTCCGTAAGCAAAACGAATCGTTTCTTGATTATAGAAACCGGGCATTAAAGATTCGAGTTGTATTCTTACTTCTTACTAAAATTATAAAGGGGATAGATGGATAATTGTTACTCACCCAAAAACGGTAGAAAAGATCTGGATGAAATTTGACACAAAGATAAATTAGTCTAGGATAGGAAATAGGCTACTTTTTATCCCGGAAAATGTAAGGCTCCGGGGATACATTTAATCAATATTTGAACAGGCAACAGCTAGTGATATTATAAATGCGTAAGTGAGTTTGTGTGTTTCATTTTCACACCGTAACTACTCAACCGATTATTATAGAACTTTGCATACACGTTATCAAGTATATAGAAAAGGATATAAGGTTATCAAGTATATAGAAAAGGATTTAAGGTATAGGGCCAGGCCAGAAAAAAAGTCCCAATGTATAGATTGATTAATAAATTTGACTGGCCTGTTGGTCTAGTGGTCGTGGGTTCGATTCCCATCTGAGTCTGGGTGTTCTTTGTGTCCGTTGTTTGTATGTTTGTAAAGACCCCGCGACACAGGAGTAATTCCTAATGCGGGAGTGGTCTTTAAAAAAAAAAATTCTAGTCTCAAATACGTTTTTGTTGTTTTTACACGCTTTATATTAGCTTCACTTGTATGTATATTTGTTTGTATGTTTGTAACCGACTCCTTTGGGCATGATTTTGACCCACTTTAAACGGCCAGATTTCATTCAAATTTTGCACACCTGTCAAAGACCGATAACAATGCAATAATTAGATTATTTTTTTGATTTTTTTTAGTTGAATTTTCTATAAAAGCGTGTTTTTTAGTTTTTTAAACTATAATTATTGGTTCAGTTCAGTAATCCATTCATTGTTTTACATGTTGACTGGCCTGTTGGTCTAGTGGTTAGTGATCCTGACTGCTGAGCAGGAGGTCAGGGTTCGATTCCTACCCTGGACAAATAATTATGTGATGAGAATGATCATTTGCTCTGTGTTTCGGGGTAATTTATCTATTATATGTATGTACCTACTTAGAAACATGTAAGTATGTTTATTAGCCGTCTGGATCCCATAGTGCAGGGTTTCCGTAGTCTGTCTCAAGTTATTAAAAATCTATTTATATGAAAATGAATATCTATTTCCATTAGTCACGGCATCACGCTTGAACGGCTGGACCGATTTCGCTAAACTTTTTTTTTTTTGTGTTTGTTATTGTCAGGAACAGGTTCTTAAGAAAGAAAAAATCAAGAAAGTTACACGAAAAATTAGAAAAGTTAAGAAAACTTAACAACTATATTAACTTTTCTAATGTAACCTTAGCGCTTTTGACATAACTGTCAGTCGTTTGACAGTTTCCGCGATTGTTCAATATTCATAGTTAAGACAGTACAGCGTAAAGTACAGTTATTTTATAAATTGTATGCATATGTTGATTGTATGGTTAGTTGATGATTTTTATAAACTTTTTAAGTATCATTAAACATTTTTTTTTGTGAAAATGCTTTGATTCACTTGTCTTATGAGGATATTCGTATTTTCAGCAAGATTTATACCAAATCTCATAGTGACTGGTCAATACCGCTTATTTGTTTTGAACAAAAGGCCTTAGAAAAAAAGGGGAAAATTGAGTAAAAACAGTGACGTACCAAAATTCGCAGTAAACAAGGTTATAAACCTCAATGATACTGATGTTATCGCGACCTTCACAAACAACGGCACTTATTATTTTGTATTGCTTGTTTTTGGGTTTGTTATAAAGAATAGTCTAAGTCAAAGAATACAAGTACCAACCCGTGTGTAAATAAGTACTTTTTTTATTAAGACATATTTGCAGACCCGCTTTTATATAAGCTTCACTTATAATACTATTCTTACGCAACAATGTAAATCATGTGAATGGATATAACCTTTCTCAATGAATCCCACTAATATTATGAATGTGAAAGTTTGAATGGATGGATGGATGGATGTTTGTTTGTTACTCTTTAACGCAAAAACCACTGAAGCGATTGCGACGAAACTTGGTACGTAGATAGCTGGAGACCTGGATTAACGCATAGGCTACTTTTTATCGGGTTCGGGACTTACGAGGGTTAAACCGCGGGGCACTGTTAGTACTCTATATAATACAAAAATAATTATTCGAATATGGCTGATAGAAAGTTCCTGAGTTTAGCGCGTTGAAACAAATAAACAATCACACAAAATTTGCTTGTATTTCATTTCAGTCAGCTCCTTCAAGATTTATTTTCACGTAATCTAAGTGATTGAAACAAAATGTGAATGCCACAATAATTACGGATAGATATTTCTAAACTTAGATTTTGTTGTTGAACGGAAAAGAGTTGGAAAATATCAGAGAAATCCTGGAGACATCACGCTCACTTGAGCTTAAATAAGATGTTCTCGCGAGAACACGAAGACGTTTTTGTAGTGTGCTTTAAGTGTAAAGTTTTAGCGGATATAGTTAAAGAGATTAGGCATTTTTAAAGAAATAGTAACGTCCGGTGAACCTTACTTAGATTCTTTAACCCTACAAATAAGCTAAATACTTGTGTAAAGAATTTTTGTTAGTTTTTCTGGTTACTGAATAAAATAATCGTTAGTCGTTATTTTTGTATTGTTGTGTATTGTTGGTTAACTTCAAGAATGAGGTTAAATATTCGACCCGTATGCATGTAAAAATTAATAAACCAATTTTCATAACTGTTTCACTAACGCACCCTGCATATTTTCAGGAACCTTTTAGTATAAAATACGTTAGGTATTTATTGGTTATTTTTTTCACTATCAATTTCGTTGAAGACGGTTTCATTTCTGTTAAAAAATTTAAAGTTAAGAAAATTGGCTCTTGTTTACCAACAAGATAGCTCAAGTAATCTTAAGAGTAAGCTTAATTTAGTAGTTTAATTAATAACATTTGTTGTGAGAACTACCGATCTATAACAATATCTGTAATATGCAAGTTTGTGCAAATGGAAGCGATCACCCACACATTAAATTTGCAGGCGCGACCTCTAAGTATAAGTTATGCTCAAATTTAATCAGACAATATGTTGCGAGGCTTACACTCTTTTAAATGTCTTATTCAATAAAGGCATCTCTTCAATTCAATAATCTGTGGTTCCTGCACCTTGTACCACAAACGTTACACTCAAACCACGTAAGGGCACCTGTCTGCTCTAAGCAAATGTGACGGGAACACTCTTTGAGAGTAAATTTAAAATTTTACTTTTAAACCAACTAGTTATTGGTGTGTTGAATTATTCAGTGTTGTGACGTAACGGAACTTTGTACGATATTGGAACCATCAGGGCGAAGTACTTTTTCTTTTATGTTGTGGGGCATGGGACAGGAAAATAAAATTGGAACAGTTTGTATTTATTATAGTTTATTTTGTTTAGTAAGGATGTTATGGAAATAGTATTGGGACCTATGTTAGAAAAAAAAACTGAGGTTATTAATATCTTAGTTTTTTTATAGCATCGTGTATAACTTGCCTAATTGCCAAAACAGCACAAGTACGTGTCTGACTCATGCACCGAGGTTTCCGTACAAACGTGGGATTGAAAGACGAGCTTAACTTTGGCGTTCTAAAAATACTCCCCCATAAATCCATATGTAATAGTCAATTTTCCAAGCGCAAAATATAAGTTTTAAATTGCAGAACATTTTTCCTATGTGATATAACAACAAGTATCCTATGGGTTTTGATCTACCTATGAAGTGTTAAAATTAGTTAAAATATAAGGCTTAAATGGCCGTATCTTTTGATTCCGTTGACGTAGAAGCTTTACTTTTTTACAGCTTTAAGGGACCACAGACATAAGTATTTGATATTAATTTCACTTTGATACCTCCACGTGTTCCCGAGTCTTGTCAGACAGAAAGACAAACAAAAGGACTAGAAAGTGATCCTATAAGGGTTCCCTTTGCTTTTGTGGAGCGGAACCCTAAAACAGTCATAAAGTTAACTGCAAGTCGATTTAAGGAAACAAGTACATAATCTGAATAATAATAATATATATTTTGTGACTTGTGGTAGCCCTACGGATCGTCACTATAGAAGAAGTAAAATTACGAAATGAACGGACTAAAATCACGCATTTTTCCTTTCCGTAAGTATTCATAATAATATTATAAAATGTGCAAGTATCATTACGAACTTTTACATTTTATAAAATTGTTTGGGACCACAGTTTGAATGTTTGTTACTCAATTACCTTTAACCATAAATGGATGAAATTTGAGACACAGGCAAAATGTACATTAGATTATCGTTGGACATTAGGATCCGGAAATCAAGAATTTCCATATCACAGGCAAGGTTGTAAACTAGATTAATATAACGGTGTCTCTTTAATTATGAACGATGAATGAAACTGTTCACTCGGTTTAAAATAAATAATAACACAGCCAAAATAAGTAAATCCAAATTTCAATAAACGTGTAGATTAAAATTTAAAAATCAAGTTATTGTTCGGCTCTTTTCATTCATTCATTTACGACGACAACGTAGATAGCACCGGTTCACTGAACGACTAAAGTAAGTGAACGAATGAACGACTTCAAGTAACTCAGGTGTAAGTTTCGGGAAAATTTTGAGATATCATATTGTAATACGTTATTAGGGCGTGAGGGTGCAAGCTGTAGGAGTTCCGGGAATTTATACAAAAGATTCAATGCCTTCGGAATATTACTATAATAACAGATGAAGATGTAGTTATTTCATTATATTATAACCAGATTAATTTTACGTTCAATTCAAAAACATTTGTAAAAAAAGAAGGATATATTGAACTCCGGAACCGCAGTGATGGGCCAACCTTTTTTTATCTAATGAAAGTTAATCTGAATACCAATATTCGGTCGGCTACAAAAACATGTGACAACAAGACTGATATAATTTATACTATCATAGCTATATTATGTGTTTATAATAACTATAAATATATGTTTAACAAGATCATTATATTGGCCCTTGAAAGATTTTATCCTACTAATATCATAAATGTGAAAGTTTGGATGGATGGATGGATGGATGGATGTTTGTTACTCTTTCACGCAAAAATGGATTAACGCATAGGCTACTTTTTATCCCGATATTTCCACGGGATCGGGACTTACGCGGGTGAAACGGCGGAGCGCTGCTAGTAAATAATACAGTATTAGGTAAAAGTTTTAAAAATCTCACAGCACCACAAACCTACGAAAACATTAGATACTTGTTACTTACAAAGTTAACTCTGAAAAAATTAATTTACAACAACGGTCTTAGCCAAGAATAATGTGAGAACATATTACTTAAGACCTGCGTACATTTGTTAACATGCACCATCGAAATAATTTAGAACTTTCATTCCCAGAGCTAAAGTCCAAAATGGTTTGGCAGTCTCATGCCTTTTAACCACAAGTTACATATTATAAGAGGTAATATCGCGTTATATTTATGAGTGGGACGGTTTGGGTTAGTCCCAGGACTCATATTCAGAGGTTCAACGTGAAATTACTTATCTCACCTGGTTATGTTATGTCAGGATTCTTGTATGGCCTTTAAATCATAATGACTTACTGGATTAATTTCAAACGCTGTTATAAGCTCAGTTTTGTAGATAATAAATTCGTTTAGATAAACAAAAACGTAGTACTTTTGGAGCTAACAGAGGACGTTATGACCTAACTGCTGTATTATGCCTAAAGTACAGCTAACATAATAATTTTGATTAACAAGATAAACAAGATCAAGATTTATAAGTATGAGAGCCATGCTTCGGTATGGGCCGACTCGACCAGAGTGATAGGATACACTGCCTCACAAAAAAACCGGCAGTGAAGCAATGCGTTGTGTTCTACCGAGTGAGTGAGGTTACCGGAGGCCCTAATCCTTCCCTCACGGTCTCTTCGCCTCCTCTACCCCTACCCCCTATTCCCCCTTCCCCTACTTCCACCTTAAAGGCCGGCAACGCACTTATGACCCTTGAGTTGCAGATGCCCATGGGCGGCGGTAGTCATTTAGAATCAGGTGACTCGTCTGTCTGTCCATCTAACCCGACACACAATCGCATAAAAAATATATATAGAATAATATTAAATGAAAAAAGATTTTTATAAAATTTGGCAAACATTTTTCGTTCCTATCATTCGTTCGGTAACAGCAGTTTAATAGTTTCATGCTCCTGCTGACGGTAACGTGTAAATTACTGTTGCGAGTGTTTGAGGAGGCGGTATTCACTTATCATGTTATACCATCACCAGCCACCACTAGTCAGTAAGAAAGGATTTCTTAAGGATCGTAGCGTCATGTTACAAAGCCTATAATCTTCCTCAATGAATACTCAATCGAATGCAAAAATAATGATTAAAATCTGATTGATAGTTCCAGAGTTAGAGCGTTTAAACAAACAATCAAACACAAAACTCTTCAGCTCACTATATTATACTATGTGTTACAGCAAGGTGTGGTCAAAATTTAGAAGCGTTACGTGTACGTAGCCGACAAATAGTTGATTTAGTGTGGAAAATGTTTTTTTGTAATTTTTTTTTTCTAAAAATGCTTTTTTCAAGTGTGGCCCAGTCAAGGAACTAAAATACCTAAATTATTTATTACCACGCATTTTAGTTTTGGATAAATAGCAAAAAAATGCGCTGATTGAGAATTTCGAAACCCGCAGTCTGGGGCAAGTGGGCATCATTTTTTTATTTAACAATGTAACGAAAAAAATGACTTTTTTTACATTTCGTGTGATATGTTGTTTCCAGTACGGTTTTCGTCATACATTATTCCATTAAATTACTTACAAAATGAGACCTGTTCAAAGTCGCTAAGTGCTTTTGTTTAACAGCAAATGAAGGTTAAAATTGAAAAAGAGCGTTTTTTCAACATTTAATAACTTTGAAAGGAACGTACGTAGAAGTCTAAAATTGTAGCTTGTTGTATTAAAAAGTGCTATAAATTTCAGCGAGTTCGGTTTTAAACTTTTTAATTTATTAACGATCATTTATTTTTTTTTAGCCTTAATTGCAAAATGGGCCACTTTTTTTCTAAACTACTAAAACTGGTCGGGCCAACTTAGAAAATACAAAAAACCATTTAAGTTTATAAGCCCGTTGGAATTTTTAAGAAATATCGATTTTACTCGTTTTTATAACCATATTTTGAGGTTGTACCTTTTATTACGCGACGTATAAAAGTGAAAAAGTATATTTATATAGTAAGAGATATCACATGAAATGTAAAAAAAAGGATTTTATTTTTGTTAAATTGTTAAAAAGAAAAATGACGCCCCAATTGTTCAGACTGCGGATATTGAAATTCTTAATCAACGCATTTTTTACCTTTTATCCAAAAAAAAAATACGTGGAAATCGAAATGTCCATTTTTGATCATAAAACAGCTAGGTTGACTGGGCTAACACGCTAGTGTAGTCAACAAAGTCTGCACGTATCAGACAAGAACAAAAAACAACATAAAGTCAAACTAGTCTCACCATACACTAACAAGGTAAAAGTTTACGGTGCTTATTACCACTAATCTCATGCGCAAGAGCGTATACAATGTACTCAGATTTCTGTACCTACCTGTTATGTGTTACATGAAGTTTCAGACAGCCTTAGTGCATTTCCATAAGGCTTTTAGTCTTCTTAAATCCTTTTGAAAATCACACACTATGTTTAAGTAAAGTATGTAAATTTAAAGATTACTTTTGGTTGACGGGTTTTCAATCATAAGCACAATCTCTCTCAAAATTGTGTTTTGATATCGACATCAGCTTGGAATGGCATATTGCACTCGTAAACAGTTTTGAGACAGAAAGATTTCAATTTTGAGAAACTGTTGTTGACTTACATACCTAACCCTTTTTTTATCAAGGAGTAAAGTAAACCAAAAGTACGAAGCCGAAACAAATACTAATAAAGGTACTTTTACTTGTAAAACATTACCGATTACATGTTACTCACGTCTTGGGAATATGAAATACGAAACATATCTCAAAGTTCGGCACTTTGAAGATTAACTTTACAGTATTTTACGTAGAACTAAGTTTAAACGGTTTTCTTTGGCTTTCGCTCAGAATGTTGTATCAAAGTTGAGTTTCGGTCATCGTCCTTAGTCTTGCCATGATTTTGTAAGGTATGAATGGAATTTTAATTACATTGATGATTCAAATTTCATTTTAAGAGATCGATATTTGTATATTACCGCATTTTCTAAACCAGTCTCGCTCACCTAAGAAAACAGAAAAAGGTTAGGATAAGGCCTCTTCATTAATTTATCAAAGTATATTTTTCTTGTATTTACCTGGTGCGAATAAATGCAAAGGCGATTTTCGATCCCCTGGCCGGATTGAAAATTTATTTTATTTTGGATAAAGTATTTATTGAAAAAGGCTCTAGGCTGTATAACATTACGCTACAATAACAATACATTAAACGCTATTACAATGTATGCTAATATTTTTGTAGTTTCTGTGAATTAATCACGTAACTATTTTCATTTGTATTATAATAATGTGAGATGCATTTTTTTTAATAAAATAAGTGTTGATAAAAATTACGTTATTTTAATACCAAATCACCACAGAAGAAGCACTCCCGACCATTGAACGTTCATTTGCTACCTCAAGTGAATAAGCCTAAAATGATAGTAAGAAAGAACCATGATACAAAATCGCATTGTAAGATTGAGAAGTAACAATGTCTTATTTCTTTTATTTACTAGTTAACTGTTTACACAAACAATGTACAATTCCGAACTTAATGTCGTAGGCAATCTTTAGTAGCTCACCGCAGGATTATGCAAAGATTAAATAAGACAGGTGGAATAAATCTACGGTTTAGGTGATGTTATCTAGATGCAAATTATACATTAAATACACACTAAAATAACATGAACAAGAATAATAGTGTTTATTATGTGCAGTGTTTTATAGGTATTTTTCTAGAGTCTCCACTTTCAGGCAGCCAAGGTCTGCAGGGGTTGCCAGAGGCTTCCTTTTTAGGGTATACCCGGGTACCCTGTACCCACCTGTGACGAAACATCGTGTAGTTTTACTCGGTTCGATTCCGATACACCACTTCACCTTTAGCCCTGACGAGGAAATGACCCGTGGAGGTTTCCACACGATTAAAAAATCTCCGTCAACGTTTATTGTTTTTTTTTTTCATTAAAGCAATCATTTGACGCGTTGGAATTCCTTCCATTCCTTATTAAAAAAGTCTGGAGTTCTAATTTATTGATTATTTTATAATCAGGTACACAGATACCACTTTAACGCAGAGTCCTAAATATCTCTAGAACAAGCCCAAAGTCCATACACATACGTCCATATATTAAATAAATTATTTGGAAACACAAAAACAATTTTCTTTTTAATACTATCGGAATTTTAATACAAATCCATTTCAACTTGAAACTGACATTGAGACAAATTAAAATATAAGCAGCCTTTGTGTAATGTGTACTGTAATGTGGTTCTAAATATTCGCTCGCGTTATGAGGGTATGTTTAATGAGTTTTGTGTTAAATTGAATTAGGTACTAGTTTTTATAAAATGCAAAAGATTTTTGATCTTATTTAGCATCTATTGACGAGTTTTAGTGCTATAATTTACTTTTTCGGCTCAGTTTTTTCTTTAAAAATTATGTGAAAACGCAAATGACAAGCTACAGGGGTTCAGTATATATGTTGACCTGATATGGTATGGAAAATCTATACAATGACAGTTCAAGTTAATTAATAAACAGACACATTATAAATTATAATACTCTTAGCTTAATTAACAATATTTTGGTACTACGCATTTTAAGATTAAAGATTAATAAAAATCTTTTTAACAAAAAAATAAACCGACGAAATAACTAAAAAGCAATATGAATGAAAAGTAAACAGAAACACTATTCGTTCCTCCAATTTTCGAGGGTTTCTCTGAATTTTATCAGGATCTCATCATCAGATCCTGGCTTCCTTGACATGGGACCACCCTTGAGGTATACCCTATCTAATAAAAAAAGAATAATCAAAATTGGTTCATAAATAACGGAGAGAGGGCTGAACAAACCTAAAAAAATATATATATATTTTTTTTTTTTTATAAAAAAGTAAATATATATTTTTTTTTTTCGAAATGAGAACCTCCTTTTTTTTCTTCGGTTAAAAAGGGTTTGAAACACAATTAAATATGGAACTTCAAACATCATAGTTAAAATTATTAAATATCAGATTACAGCCTTTATAAATATCCAGCTTTAAATAAGTTTTGTATAACTTAAAGTATTTTTTTAAACTTCTCTTTATATCGCAGACGCGCATTCAGCAGGATACAAATACGTACCGTTAACGTAGATCAACGTCATAAACTAGGAGACAAGTGACTTAAATTTTCGAACAAAAACAACATTCAATCAACATCAACATTCAATCAACAACGTTCAATCACGAATTTTAAATATTTTCTTTAGTACCCGCCTTGTCCCAAGTAACCAATAAAATATTCTCAGTTGAGAGCAGAACAGATTACACCACAGATATCGATGTGTCATTCTGATTGTCGCATTTGTCTCTTTTACGATCTCCAATGACGTTGCTACGGACACTTGGGACACTCTGTCTTATAATTTGGTGACCTTTACTGAGATAGTAAGTAAAATAAAAGTTAGATTAGCCTCGGCCTTTTAAGATTTTTCGTTTAGCCCTAATAACTTTAGTTGTTTGATCTAATTTTAGAGTATGATGATGTAATAAATGTTTGAGAGTAAAGAAGTACGAACGCTTTTAGTACAATATTTGTCTCCATTTTTAGGCTATTATGTTAAAAATAAACGCGGGACCAAAATTCCAGTTCCAAATCGTTTTTCTAAGATTAACAAAAAAAAAAATTAATTATTTATGTAAAATAAGTCTAGTTATATCAAATAAAGATCCTATCATATTTCTATGAATAATCTACAATGCAATCTACAATCTTGTTAATACCTACTTTTAGAATTACATAATCTTTTTTCTCATACATAGAATGGCTGACTTATAAAATTGTACAATTATGGTCATTAAGTATCTGTAATATTTCGGTACAATTAGGCCTTCGAACTGTGCACGTGTCAGATGTAAACCAAAAGCCCCACAAAACGTGAATGATATTCAATGTTCGGTAATTACAAGAGCCTCTATATTGAAACCCTTTGTTTCCGATCAGGCCTTTAGAGAACTTGGAAAACTTTCCGTAGAGGTTGGAAGTTATTATCAACCAAGAAATTATATTTAAGGGAAAAACGACCAAGTCCCTGTGGGTTAATATGCATCATGGCATCATTTTGCCATATAATTCAGGGTTTGAAACTTTTGAAAGATTAACAAGTTAAATCAAGTTAAATAAGCTTGGATTACGTTTAAGAAGAAATACTTATCTATTTGCCAAAAGGATCTTGGGGTATCTGGTGCTTGGTAATATAATTTTGGTAGATTAGACTTTTGAAGAACTGTTTAACTTTTATGAAGTTATATTTTAAACAAAGTTAAGAATGATGTACATGTCCTAATAGATTTGTATATTTCTGATAATTATCTTTTAATGATTATATCCTAGCAAAACAAAAAAACACTCTTTAATGGTGAACCGAATTAAAAAGTAAAAAAGACTTACAATATTCGCTTCCTGGCTTATCATTAGACCACTGTTACCACGCCCAATCTCTTGGACTAGTCAAAACGAATCATATGAACCCAAACTCGAAGGGTTTACTAGTAGCCACTGAAGAGTTCCACTATCCAAAGATCCAAAATGCCAAATTACAGTATTTGTCGAAACTACACATACAACGATTCATTTCGATACGACAATTAGAAGAAGGTTAAAATTTACTTTCAAGATTTGTTTCCGTAGTTAGTTAGAGTGAAGCTAATAATGGCGTGTTAAAAAAGTATCACCGTCTTAAATACGCCTAATTAATAAACTGTATTCTTCATTCCTTAATTTCCCGCCCTTGGAGGTCGAATATTTTCTTCAAATTTTAATGGGACCAACCTCAAGTACAACCCTTCAATTAAAAAAGAATGATTGAAATCTGTTTACATTATGGCGAAGATATCGCGTAATATATACACAAAAAATCAATGGAATTGAGAACCTACTCCTTTTTGAAGTCGGTTAAAAATATAATGTTAAGAGAAATTTGTTGTATGCAATTATCAGCTTTTTTAGTAATTTGCAGTTTGATTATTTCTATGTACAAAGGATACCGCATGAATTTTATAACGTGCGGTGGTACAATGCCGATCTTTTGTAATTTTAGGATATTATATTATGATATTTCATGAATAATTACAGTTGTTAGTACTAAGACCTTGGCCATATGATTCCGCTTCTATTTTTCAATACGTCATCCTACATTTAGTTTTTAGAAATGTTAATTTATTTATTTATCACTCTCCAAACTAACTAAAGATCAACTTTGTCTTGACCTCACCTCCACTGCTCGGATTACGATGGCGGCCCGATTTCCACCCGGACCCAATCCGCGCCATCTCCATTAGCGAGATGACATCCCTGCAGAAAGAATGCGGTAAACTATTTCTCGCTACCCAACACGGATCCTATAAGCCTCTTTGATCCTCTTCGATGACTTACGAGTGAAATCGTGAGCTCCAACATTGTCACACTATCCTTGTTGCAGTAGTGGTGAGTGGGTCTTATTTCCCTCTTAGCTAGCAACTGACTGCATGTTATTCGGAAAAAAAGTACTGTGTTGTCTCTACCTATCAACCTACTAACAAAGTTATAGCGGTATTGCGTTGCCTTTAAATAAGACTGCCACCAACTTTCTCCGGCCCATCATGTTTGAGGACATCCTTAGTTTCGCCTTTGAGTACCACTTGACAACATTGCTTCCCCATTAAAGATTTAATTTAAAGAGCAAACGCGTAGAAGGTTTAAAATGTAAGTGATTGGCAAAAAACTAGGCTAATAAAAAGATTGTGAAGCAGTAAACCTCAAAGTACTCTAACCTAAAGAAAAAGTCTTCATGATTTTCTTCCTTGAGATTGTTTACACACAGCTTTTGTCACTATTAAATCTCTGAAGTCAGTTTCTTCGATAAAGTGTACAGAGTATTCTCTTGTCGATTTCTAGTTGTTGGCTTCCCTTTGTAGAAAAGATTTTTTAGATTTCATATTTTTGCTTTATTTCTTATCAATTTATTTCCAATTCTGTTCCACATTCATAGAAATAATGAAATATACCTCTCGAAAATAGTTTTACTTCAGTATTATATTTGTGTAAAAATCAACTGTTTTGGGCTATTGAAAATTTTTCTCATAGTCGTTTGTTTGCATACGTTTGGCATATAAATTACAAAACTATTTATTTTACGTTTCCATTCGTGAAATGAGGCGAGTATTTTTATACAGTTTGATGAAATAATTAAAGTTAAATATATTATGATGAAAATAGATAAATAGATGGATAGATAGAATAAACTTTATTGTACACCATTAATTGAAATTCATTGAAACAGATCATAGCTTAAAAATTAGAGTACAATGGGCGGTCTTATCGCTTATAGCGATTTCTACCAGACAACCTTTAGATGGAGATAATAATAGAAGTATTAAATAACAATAGTTGATGGCGTACTATATTGAGAATACAGACAAGTATTTAAACGTAAAACGTAAACGTAAACATATATATATATATATATATATATATATATATATATATATATATATATATATAAACACATACACACACCTATATACGTATATACATATATAATCCAGTTTAATAATATAGCCATTTAGTAGAGATTACATAGTAGATTCTAAAGTAATTTTGATCTTAGTTGTGAAATGGAATAAATAAAATAAATAGAGGTATTACAGTGATAGATAGTATTGCTTGACCATATTTTTAAAGGCTGTAATGGTTTCTTGCTGTATCTGTACTGGTAATGCATTCCACAAACGAACAGCCAAGACCATAAAAGATATGTCAAAAAAAGTTGTTGAATGCACCGGCACCTCTAATATCAGACTTTCCGATGATCTTAAGCATTTCGTATGGGTACCATGAAGGAACTCAAATCGTCCTTTTAAATAGAAAGGTGTATGAGGGTTAAACAGTATGCTGTATATCAAAGAGAGAATATGAGCATTCCGGCGAAGATGAATAGGTAACCACTTGAGCTTTTTTCGGAATTCAGAAACATGATCATATTTACGCAGTCTAAATATGAATCGGATACAAAAGTTTTGAAGTCGCTCAAGTTTATCTAATTGGTTGTCGGTGAGATCTGGATGTCTAGCGTCCGCATAGTCAAGAATTGGAAGAAGTAGTGAATTTGCAAGGGCAGTTTTAGTGGCAGTTGGTAGGAAGTTTCTCAATCTTTTTAACGAACCTGCAGATGCGAATAACCTGCGGCTTATTTCTTGTATTTGAGGAGACCACGATAGCTCCGAGTCGATAAGTATTCCTAAATTTTTAACTTTTTCACTAAAGGGTATAATAGCGCCATTAAAATGAATCGGAGGAACATGTAATGAGTCAATCTTTGAAACTTTTCTAGAGATCCCAACGATAATCACCTGAGTCTTCGAAGGGTTTACTTTAAGTCCGTAGGATTCACTCCAAGCCCTTATTTTAGCCAGATCTTTATTGATGATCTCAATTGCATTAGCGTAATTATCTATTGGTGCTTGGGAGTATATTTGAAGATCATCTGCATAAAGGTGGTAAGAAGGGAGAAGTTAATCAGTGATAGAGTTTATAAATAACGCGAAGAGTAAAGGAGATAGAACGCCACCCTGGGGCACACCAACCGATGTATTACACCAAGAAGAGAGGGTGTTATCAATGCGTATACATTGTCGGCGGCCACACAGGTAACTTCGAAGCCAATCAATCACCATTGGAGATATGGTAAAAGAGGTAAAGATGTAGGATTTTTTTTTGGGTAGAGGAATGATCTGTGCATTTTTCCATAAAGTTGGAAATACACCACTGGAGAGACAGATGACTGGAAGAATCTCATCAAGAATAGGAAGGATCATATTACGGCTGACACAGTCACTTCCAACAGCATTGGATGTGATAATAGTCTTCTTAACATCACAAGTGAATTGACTAAAGACAAATGAGGGATAGCTAGGGGTTGGCAGAGCTGAAAGATAGTTTATTGTGTTTGCCTTTATAGTCCTATTAAAAAGGGACGAGGCCGAGAAATGTTGATTTAATAAATCAATGTTTAAATTTTTAGGAATGGCTTCTTGTCGTGATTTCCCAACCCCTAATGTTCTAAGAAATTTCCAGACTTTCACTGGATAACCATTTTCTACAGAGTTTGAATGTGTTGGCGTTGTGCATCTCTACACACCTTATTGCAGTGATTTCGTATGCGAGTATACCTTTCCCAGTTGGAAGATGTAGGTCTTGTTTTTACTTTAAATCTGGCAGCAGCTTTTTTAGATATAAGCGACCGGATATCATCTGTTAGCCAAGGAGAAGGAGCGTGCTTGACATTAACCGGTCGAACAGGAGCATGTATATCGTATATTTGTATCAGATTTGAAGTAAAAATGTCTACTTGCTCACCAACCGTCCCTAAAGTGAGCAGCGGTGACCAGTCAATGTTACTGGCATCTTCACGGAGATCTTGTATATTTATGCCACCAAAATTGCGCTGCATCAGGATTTTGGACTTGGATTTAGGTGGGCGAATTGTGTAGGAAAGAAAAAGTAAATCGTGAAGAGAGAAAACATCTGCAGGACGATATACCCGAAATATCCGAAAGTATACTTTTTGTTCATGGGAGAGCCATGCCTCGTCACGTGGTACTATGACGTCACAGAAACCAGGCTTGAAGCAATGGTTGTTTGGCCGAGTGAGTGAGGTTACCGGAGCCCCTAATCTTTCCTTCCTCTACTCCCACCTTAAAGGCCGGCAACGCATTTGTAACTCTTGAGTTGCAGGTGTCCATGCGCGGCAGTAATCACTTACCATCAGGTGACCCGTCTCCTCATTTGCCTCCTATCCCATAAAAAAGTGTGGTGTGTTTATTCTGAAAATGAAACTATTTATTTATAGTTTCTTTTCTGTTTAGTTACAAGTTCTTGTTTAAATATTTTGAAAATTGAAGATGTTGTATATTTTTCGGAATGCAAAGCTGAGTATTAAATGCTGTATTGCAGCTTTTCACAGTAGGTAATACACCGAAATTGATTCGTGTGAATTTAAAAAGGTGCGGACGAGCATTATTCGACTTTTCCAACTTAATCTGTCACTGAAAGTTGAAATTATTATTGCTACAATTGAATATGATTTAATAAAGCACACGTCGTTTGGTAATTTACGGCTTTACAAGCAGCCCTACGATGTACCTATGTACCATAGCATGACAAAAGACACTTTGGCTCATCCTAGAATATGCAGAATATTTACGGCTTTACAAGTAGCCCTACGATGTACCTACGTACCATAGCATGACAAAAGACACTTTGGCTCATCCTAGAATATGCAGAATATTTACGGCTTTACAAGTAGCCCTACGATGTACCTACGTACCATAGCATGACAAAAGACACTTTGGCTCATCCTAGAATATGCAGAATATTTACGGCTTTACAAGTAGCCCTACGATGTACCTACGTACCATAGCATGACAAAAGACACTTTGGCTCATCCTAGAATATGCAGAATATTTACGGCTTTACAAGTAGCCCTACGATGTACCTACGTACCATAGCATGACAAAAGACACTTTGGCTCATCCTAGAATATGCAGAATATTTACGGCTTTACAAGTAGCCCTACGATGTACCTACGTACCATAGCATGACAAAAGACACTTTGGCTCATCCTAGAATATGCAGAATATTTACGGCTTTACAAGTAGCCCTACGATGTACCTACGTACCATAGCATGACAAAAGACACTTTGGCTCATCCTAGAATATGCAGAATCGGGTGATGATGGTAAAGGATGCCTATCTCCCCTCCCCCTTCCCTCTCTCCCGAACTTTGGTAAATACCTACAACTTCCTAGTTCAACGATATCAATCCTAGGATGTTTGTAGTAGGTATCTACTTCGCTCAAATACACAAAGAATTCTCATAGAAGCCTAAATCTTAACAGATTAAGGCATTTAGCTTTTATTAATTTTCTTTATTTGTTTTGGTCCCTGTGTTTTGGGCTCAGTACTATTTAATTCAACTTTTCCAGTATTTGATTCCCGTTTTACTTTTGTAAAACCATGTTGTAAGCATGTAAACGTTTTTACTGGTAATAGCATAAATACATACCATAATATCAGACGACAGAGAAGACCTCTCTAATATAAACTAGTTATAACTCTGATTATTTTTCTGTATCCCAAAGTATTTGCACTAAAACAGCTGAAATGGTACGACGCTAGGAAACGTCGAAAATATCTTTATATTAATACGTGAAGAGAATTCTTTGTACCCATTTTTAAGAAAATTTCGTGAACGTAGTAACGTGAATTTTGGAATATTTACAGTTTATATATAAAAGAAGTGTAGAAAGCTAAAATATTTAAACAATATGTCTTACAACTTTAAAAATTACGTGAAAACGGCTTAATGAAATTACACGCGTCCAGTACATGCCATTGTATGTCATTGTATAGACTTACTTACCATGACAGGTCAACACCTGTCATGGTAAGTAAGTCTATACAATGACAGCTCAAGTTATACTGGCCAATAAAAAAAAACATTGTCAAAATTCAACCACCACGCGATCTGTAGTATGAATTTAAACAATCATTTTTTGGGTTTCAGAAACTTTATTCTCATTAAGAATTACATTCACTTACATGAGAACATATTTATAAAATTACAAAATATGTATCGAGCAGTTTGACAGAAACAATACAGTCACATATTTGAATCTAAGTAAGTAAAAAGATAATAAGTATATAAAGGAGGGTAAGTGTGAATACTTCCGCAAACCAAAACATTGTACAAGTTCTGTTACCGCAGAGTACAAAGATCAAGCGTAGCTAGATGTGATATGAGGAATGTGCATGAATTAGTATGAGCGTAGTCTATTATAAGTTCATTTGATGTTATTTATTACATGACTTTTTAGTAAAACTTTATATTTTTGTATGTTTTTTTCTTCTTTAATATTTTTTGGTAGCATATTATACATTTTTGCACCCTGATACAAAATACTTTTACTCCCGTAGTTTGTCCGAGGTTTTATCAATTGTATGTTGTTGGCAGATCTTAATTTAATTTTTTGTGTTAATGTTTTTTTACTGAAGTTTATTTGTGAGTGTATAGTTTTATTGAGTATTTTTCTAACTAATATGCAATTATAGTAATGATAAGTTTGTGATATATTCATAATTTTAGTGTCTTTATAAATCTTTAAGGAAGGTAAGTAATCATTGTTACATCTTACTAATATAATAAAGGCGAAAGTTTATCAAGGTGTATGGATGGATCGATATACCAATAGATGTTTTTTTACTCTTTCACGCAAAAACGGCTGAACACATCTAGATGAAATTCGGACACTATAGACTATAGCACATAGGCAACTTTTTCTCCAGGGAAATTTACGGTTCCCATAGGATAGATTTCACCAAAGTTTCAGTCACGGGGATAAGCTAGCATAATATTCTATATTTAAACTATCATTTGTCACATTATGCTGTCGACTAACGTACGTGATTTGCAAAAAAGTTGGTTTAGATTTTACATATCTTTTTATGGTATATGGGGCAAACGAGTAGGCGAGCCACCTGATGGTAAATGACTACCGCCGCCCATGGGCACCTGCAACTCAAGAGCCACAAGTGCGTTTCCGGTTTTTAAGGATGGAGCCTTGGAAGAGGGGGAGGGGAGGGAAGGGTGAGGGCCTCCGATAACCTCACTTAGTCGGCGAAAAGTAATGCAAACATTACTATACTACAAACGTATAGGCCGGCTCGACTCCGCTCGATACCACGGCCTCACAGAAAACCGGCAGTGAAGTAATGATTGCATTGCATTTGGCCGCGTGAGTGAGGTTACCGGAGGCCCTAACTCTTCCCTCTCCCCTATTCCCATCCTTCCCCTCTCCCCCCTCTTCCCCCCCTCCCCCTCTTCTCCTACTCCCACCTTAAAGGGCGGCAACGCACTTGTGACTCTCGAGTTACAGGTGCCCATGGGCGGCGGTAGTCATTTACCATCAGGTGACCCGTCTGCTCGTTTGCCCACATACCAAAAAAAAAAATCTAATTTTGCAAAGGTACACGTTGTCAAGGTTGTGCCCCTTTTTTGTAGAAGGACATGCTTTTCGTCCCAAAAAAAACTACTGTTGTCGAGGCTTACCCGAATTGAATGACAATATCTTCATTAAATGAAGCTAGTGAAAAAATACACTGCAACAAGGTATGGTTATTTATTGGAATGGATGGCAATTTTTGGTCAGAATCCAATGTCGGTTAGAGTCCACTATAACGGCCAATTCACTGAAAAGGAATGGAGTATACGCCACTAGCAACTTTAACGTAGAAATTTTCTTTAAACACCTTTAAAAGAAAATTTCTACTACATTTAAAGACTTTTCAAGTCAGATATATTTTTTTTTGTTTATTTATAAATTCCCGCATTAGGAATATTCCTGTGTCGCGGGGGGCTTCACAAACATTCAAACAAAGGACACAAAGAACACCCAGACTCTGGACAACTATTTGTGGATCACACAAATTTTCGTCCCGCGTGGGATTTGAAGTCACAACACTTGGCGCGGCGCAGTGGCGAGGTGACCTCATAAACCATTACGCCATCCGTACAGTCAAGATATAGGAATATCTTATTCTTATTCACAATCAAATATACAGCCTCACATGTCTTTCTAACAGTATCATAAATGTTTTATGGAATGGCTTAAGAAAACACCTTTAAAAGAAAATTTGTAGTGGTGTATACTACACGTATATCAGTTACTCTAAAATAGTTAAAAATATAATTATAGCGTAAGTCCCAATCCCGTGGGAATATCGGGTTAAAAAGTAGCCTATGCGTTAATCCAGGTCTCCAGCTATCTACATACCAAGTTTCATCGCAATCGGTTCAGTGATTTTTGCGTGAAAGAGTAACAAACATCTATCCATCCATCCATCTATCCATCCATCCATCCAAAATTTCACATTTATAATATTAGTGAGATTAATAAATAGAGTCATCATCGTCATAGTCATCATAAATTAATTGAATTGTAGCAATACAAATTAAAGTGACTTTCATAGTCTCGAATAAAAGTAGATAAATGCTTGCATCTGTGGAATGTGTATGGTCTCCTTAAAACGATGCTGCAAGGATCACTTAATCTTAAAAAACCGACAAAAGTCAAAATAATTACCTTTTTTATGGTGTTGCACTAATTACAGTTGCTAGAGTTCACGTTTAAAACCTTATGAGCCCTACTTCATATAAAACTAGCAACCCGCCCCGGTTTCGTACGGGTAGCAGAGACATCTTCAGACTTCAACAATCATCATCATATTTCAACCAATTTACACAAAACCTTAACAAATTATATACTTAAACCTTCCTCATGAATCGCTCTATCTATTGGTTAAAACCGCATAAAAATCCGTTCAGTAGTTTTTGAGTTTATCGCGAACAGGCAGACAGATGCGGCGGCGGACTTTGTTTTATGATATGTAGTGACAAATTGCAAGTTTATACATATGATATTTTCCCGACTAAGGTTGGCAAAACAAAAATCGGGAATTTAGTAAAAAAATCCTGTCATAACAGGGATAAGCTGTGTTATGCCCTGGGTAGATTAGTACTTCTGTCATTACAAAAACCGTTGTCCATGGTAATATTTAAGTAAATTACACGCGAGAAATAAAGTATTTTACAACAAATTCACAACTCACTTAGTTTTTTACTGACCTAATGACGTTTTGTCACGACGGCTTGCGTTTCACATATTTGTAGAACAGGTAAAATAACCTAAATTATCTTGGTATATTTTTTTATCATTACACTCTTAGACTAAAATACCCTACTGTGAATGTGATACAAAAGTATATATTTTACTATTATACGCTCGTATATTTCTCATCTCCACACTCTGATACACCGAATACCATAGCACATATTTTTTTCTACCCAATAAAAACTGAAAGAAAAATAAATCACTGTTGGAAACGCGGGTATCCAAATTTCAGTATTTAATACAATAACGGGAATCGGATCAATTTGCAACATTTTATCACTGACGAATAAATGGAAAAAGTTACAAAGTTATTAAAAAGATTTTGGATATTCAATACAAACGAATCGAAGCATGAATTCAATAAAAATGTCAGTAGCCATGTTCAGTCAGTAGAAGCATCAAAGGTGATTCTTACCTTTGTGTATACACACAGTATTTTTCCTTTTATTAACCGACGAAAAAAAGGAGGTTCTCAATTCGACCGTTTATATATATATCTTTTTTTTTATGTATGTTCAGCCCTCTCTCCGTTACTTATGAACCGATTTTGATTATTATTTTTTTTTTAGGTAGTGTATACCTCAAGGGTGGTCCCATGTTAAGGAAGTCAGGATCTGATGATGGGATCCTGATAAAATTGAGAGAAATCCTCGAAAATTGTAGGAACGAATAGTGTTTATGTTTACTTTTCATTACCTTATCAGATATTTGCGTTTAGAAATCATCACATCATGTAGGTGAGCTATCATAAAATAAAAATCTTTTAAATAAAAAATTAAACCGACGAAAAGAAGTAAAAACCAAAAAAAGAAATAAACCTTTTAAGTCTTAAGTATTGAGCTTATTTACATAAACTATAAAATTTTATACAAACTTATTTTGAATCAGTGCCAAATAATAAAATGATTAATTATCTACGTAGAGCCATGTCCATTTCTACGTAGGTACATATAAAATTTAGATAATTAATCAGTTTGTGGTTTGGCGTTGTTTGTTTGGTATCTCGCGGTACTACTATACTCGCCATGTGCCTTCGTATTCGTGGACGAAGGCACATGGATGCGATTACTACAACTAGAGCCATTACAATGATTCAAGAAGGGCGTTCACAGCGTGATGTGGGCTTGCGGTTGGGTATTTCTATACAAATAAAGACTATAAATAAAAATATTTAGGCTTTTTTGGAGTCACGTGCATATTACCTATTGAATAAAACACACATTTTTATTACTTTGCCCAATAGGTGGGAGACATAATTCATGAAGCCCGGTATATTTGCATACGTCAATACTTTTAATTATATTGAATACTTACATTGGGCATTTTAATGGCATGGACAGTATGAATAATGCTATATTAATCACTTGGTCCATAACAATTATATGAAAATTATAAAGCTAAGAAGCGTGTTCCAGTGCGCCATCCCCAAAATGAAACAATTGGAGTAAAAAAATATACTTTATAGATGATGTTTATAGCGTATATCTTCTCTTACGGGTCTAAGGGTCCATTAAATATATCTATATATTGTCGCAAACAAAACCACATAATTAATCTCCACACAAGTAATGTCACTCAGCTGAACTTAACTTTGCTACAAACAGTAAAGGTCACAAACCTTGGTCACAAAACTTTGTCTAACCCAGAACTTGGTCTCTTAATACTTTAAGGTTTTACACACATCTTAAGCCTTAGCCTTAAGATTTGTTTACGTTGTTACTTGGTTACAAGTGAAGCTAATAAAAACATCTACAAAATAAAAAAAAAAAAACATAAAACGTGAAACATCTGGCATGATCGCACGCAAACATAAACATCAAATTATTACATGGGAGCAACGAAGCAATCACAAAAGAAACCTTAAACAAATTTATTACATTATACATTGACAGATTTGTCACAAGTTTTTTTTTCATTATTGCTATAAAAGAGACTGCTTGTTGACGGAATACATGCTAAACAACATGTATTCCGTCAACAAGTAATCTTGAAAGTAATATTATTTTTATTTATTTATTTGATCGTTGCTACATTTATTTTCATACACTTTAATTATTCTAAATGTACAACCATTTATGAGCAAACATCGCTTGCTCTGTTTCATTACTTTTTTATACGTATAACTAGTTACCATATAAATAAAACAATATAAGGTAATTAGGAGATTCCAAAGTTATACTCGTAGCTTATGTTTAACAGACAGGAATACATTTATATTACTGCGAAATTTGCCCAATTGGATTAAAAAACCATAAATACATCCACTACTTTCATTTGTTAAATATTTTCTCACAATTCTAATAATATATGTATATTTAAATGTTTTTTTTAATATTTATTGTTGAAACTGAGAAAATATTGATAATGGAGTCTTTGGATAGACCATATACTTTTTATATAGAAAGTGAATTGATGAGTCACCGTCCGCCTGAAGACGCTATTATCCGAAAACTGTTGGCTTTTATACTTATAGC
Organism: Euplagia quadripunctaria; assembly: GCA_963859945.1. NCBI lineage: Eukaryota > Metazoa > Arthropoda > Insecta > Lepidoptera > Erebidae > Euplagia > Euplagia quadripunctaria. Next base: position 7,685,378 of record OY982583.1, read on the forward strand.
ATAGATGTTGTACTTTAGGCTAGCATATACTTCCAGCTACTGGGGTACTAATACTGTACTTGTATAGTAGATTATAACCAGTGGGTATTATATAACTAAAAAATAAAATTAAAATGCGCTTCTGATTAGAAACTTAACAGTACTTTTGAGAAGTATTACAAACAGATATGATTTAGTAACTGGCACAGTAGAGCATGTTATACTAAAAGCTGAAGGAGAAACAAATTACATAGTATCTACCTACGTACTTAATTGGTTCGTATCAGAAACCTATACCTAACTGAACCAATTATGACAAAGCTATCCATTTTTCATATATTAATAAACTAATAATATAATAAATAATATTCAATAAACTACTGACCCACAACGTCGGGCGTTACTAAAATTTCAATACATCCGTACACTGAGTATACGACTGAGTGTGATAAACTCAATTTCGCAGCGGATAAATTTTGGATCCAAATATCCGCAGTACAACACTATGCAGAAGTTAGCTGAAATAAAATTAAATAGAATCACCAAGGGTACTGTTTTGTCACCAAACCCGCGATGACCGCAATTCTGCTGAGTCCCTATAATATATTTTCTCCTTAAAGCTCGTGGAGCCACAACTGTGTAAATATGTTTATTATATTAAAACAATGTTTATAAGTAGATTAAATATATTTAAAAATTGAAAAACACACTGTCAGTGAAATTTCTTTTAATATGTATTCTGTTTTAGAAAATTAGTTTTTTTTTGGATGCTTGTGGTTTTTCGAAATCTACATAAATATTTCACTATACTAACACTTCAAAATTATACCCACGGATTTATTTCAAAATGGGAAATAAAGAATATGTTATTTAGTTAACCTTAAATCACTGAAAGTCGAAATAAAATAGAGAAAGAAAAAAATAACCTAGGTCACGGAAACATTTGAAATCAATACAAATAAATAAAATTGAAGTGTCTGTTTGTAATGTCAGAATAATAATTTTTTTTAGGCTCATACAGTTATTCATACACCTATGCCTAAAAATCTGTTTTTTTTAATTTTTGTCTGTCTGCCTGTCATTCTGTCGGTCTGTCTTTCTATTTGTTCCTGCTAATCTCCGAAACGGGTGAACCGATTTCCACGGGACTTTCACTGGCAAATAGCTGGTGTTAAAAGAAGCAAATTAGGCTACTTTTATTTTGGTGAAAGAATTAGGGTTCCGTGTAAAATATATAAATATGTACATGCGAGTGAAGCCGCGCGGAAACTGCTAGTTGATAATATAATAGTGTAAGGTGACGGTAGCCGCAGAAAATTAGTGATGCCACACATCATCCGATATCGGTCCATAATTAGCCGCACTGAGGTGCAGTTAGTTCTCTTTTGCACCTGACGGCCAGCATAGTGGACTTGCGTGAGCAGAATCGTATTCTTAATTTGTTTTACTTTGCTTTTATTTTCCTGTATTTATCTATAATCATGTGTGAAACTGTTGTTCCTATTTTTTTAAGTAATTTTCACGTCTGCTTTATATTAATAGTATTTATTGTTGAGGTTTTTAAATAAAAACACACACAAGTAAATACAAATATGTAATGTAAAGTTAAATTACTTGTGATGTGCACCACGTTTTTGAAAGGCTGATCAAAATATTGTTCAACTAACAGAGTTGTTATGTTAAGTGGTGTCAAATCAATTCGATTTTCTAAAACGTTGACCAAAGAAAACTTTACTAATCTATGATAAATTTCATTAAACATTCCAATGGCGTTTGACATAATATTGTGCAGTAAAATTTTACATTTGATATAGGCTTTATTTATAGGCATATCTAAGTTGCTTAAAGCATGATTGGGCCAATCATGCTTTAAGCAACTTAAAATATACTTGACAAGAGATTTGACATACAATGAATTAATTTTTGCGTTGATCCACCTTTCAGAAACCGAGTTGAATCAGTATGCTTACTATTGAAACTAATTTTTAATTCAATGACAAAACAGTGTGTATTGAGGCTGTTGAAATTTTTGCAATTGGTTGCAACGTACGGAACCAAGTGCAAACATTTCAGGTATATTATTAAAAGCATCAAGTATATCTACTTCGCATTTATAAGAAACTAATTATAAAATAAATTATATTTAGTAACTAAAAATTATCAAACAGCCTTTGTATTCTGTAAAATAAAAATGGATAAAATGATAAATATAAATATTAGAACATGTATGGGAGACAATTACTTAGGACTATTAGCTTGCCCTTGTCTGCTCTGTTATATTGACGTATTTAACAAAGTTTACTTACGAACTTTCACTCTGTTTTCACTGACACTATCTTGAAATATTTATACCCTATGTCAATCCCACTATTAAGATGATTCAAACAATACCTTACATATCATAATCCTTCAAGCCGTTTAGGCTCTACGGCACTGGGCGTGCCAAAGAAACCTAAACATACATAACTCGAAAAACATAACCCGCTTTCTTGTGCAGTTCGATAACAAATAAACTCCTTTGTTATTTTACCTTATATGTTAGTTTTACAACTATCACGAGAACAAACATAAGTGTTTCAATAAAGGAAGTGATATAAACAAATTAAATATCGTTTATCAAAATTCTATACTGATAATCTAAGATTGCACAGCTTGCAACTTCAAAACCAACGACACATCTTATTTTAACAACAATATCTGTTTGGGGCATCATAAAGTAAGTTCGGAACACATGGAACTCAAGCATCCAGTCGAGATTCTGTTGCTAACATTTTATTTACTGAACGAAACTGTGCCATTTTAGAGCTTTTCCGTTCTTTGCTTGTTGCCTTTGGTTGGATAGATCAAATTTTTCAAATAAACTCGATCAAGCATCGACTTTAATGATGACTGAGTGGACTTACAAAATCAAAAATATTGTATCCATATAGGTTTTCGCCTGTGTTTAGCCTACTGGCTAACGATCTACTTGAGGCACGTTCACCTTTAAAATGTGGTTCTACAGAAAATGGCCGCATGATCACATAGACATATACACACATATATCTTAATAAGAAAATTTTATTGCAATTGATTGTTTGAAAATAAAGAGTGTGTATTTATGTTTAATAAAAAAAAAACACTCTTTACATATCATTTTGAGCGTATCGCTATAAAGTTATTGGAGAGGATTTCATTTATCAATAATGCACAATATATTTGTGAAACATACTATCTTAAAGCTACTTAAACTAGTGCACAAATCAAATGTTATCTATCTATAATTTAGGATGTCACTGAGTGAACCGCACCTTACACTGTCCTTAAACTCACATGACTTTTGACCGCTTGAGAACACATTCAGGCAACATATTCGTTTAGCCGAGAAGGTAACAAGTTGACATTGCACATTTTTTTTATGGTTTAGGGGTAAACGAGCAGACGGGTCACTTGATGGTAAATGACTACCGCCCATGGGCACCTGCAACTCAAGAGTCACAAATGCGTTGCTGGCGTTTAAGGTGGGAGTAGGGAAGGATGGAAGAGGGGGAGATGGGGGGGGGGGTAAGGGTTAGGGCCTCCGATAGTTACCGGAGTGAGTGAGATTTCACTCAATCGGCGAAAAGCAATGCAATCATTGCTTCACTGCCGATTTTCTGTGAGGCCGTGAGCCTAGCCCATATGTGACGAAGCATAGCTCTCCCACGATAAAAAATGTAGCATACTACTCAATATATTATGTATAGACATTAACCATATATCAATCTACACCAGTCAAGTGTGAATCTAAAAGCTTTCACACTATAATTACACAACTAATTATCCGCTTAAGCCGTTAATCCAACTGATTACATCATTATCACTAATTAATTATATTTCTGTAATTAATTGCATGTAATGTTCGCATCAATCAATTCAATTCTGTTTTATTTGGAAGTATGCGTTATCTGGAATAACCAAACATCGTTTAGATAAGGTACGCCACGGAAATGGGTTATCGATTAATTTGCATTATTGCTGTTATTGCATTAATCGATCAGCTACAAACACTCAAACATGTACTATGTCTAGGTGGATTCTAGTAAGAATAGCTATTAGGCATTCCATAAAGGTTTAAGTGACCCAAAGAGCATGTTTACGTTAAAATTAATACATTCTGTTTGAGACGCTGAAATAGTAAAATAGAAATCTTGCAAATAAAGGGCCTTTGCAATAGACTTCAAATTCCTATGATAGCTTTTGATAATATAATATTTAGTAAACTTTTGGAGAGCTAAGGCTCTTGTGTAATATTTTATTACTATAAGTCTGAGAGATTTTATTGTTTAAAAATTTTTGACAGACATTAATACTATATGTGTTTGTCTGTAGATATGTTACTTAATAAGTTTATATGTAAGGTATAAGTATATTTCATTATTATGCGTTCTTTTCCTCTTACATTCATATAATTCCAAAAATTTACTTAGCTCAATTCGTGCACCTGTAACTGCCCTGTATCTATTACATCTGTCTATCTAAAGGTTGTCTGTAAGAAATCGCAACTAGCGATAAAACCGCCGTTTACCTACCATGTATTTACATACTAGAAATCTATCTTTTTTTTTTGTGGGAAAGGGAGCAAATGGGTCACCTGGTGGTAAGTAACTACCGCCGCCCATGGGCAGCTGCAACCTTAGAGTTACAAGTGCGTTGCACGGGAAAGAAGAAGAGGGAGAAGAGGGGAGAAGGGGAAGAGGGGGAGAGGGAACGCTTGGGGCCTCTGGTATCCTCACTCACTCGAAGCATGGCTCTCCCACAGTAAAAGTTGTTCAAAAATACCCCGAATACTCCACAAAAATAGAAAACATCCTAATCTAATTCACCCTAAGACACAAAAATAGATTGAATTTACCAACTTCCCGTAAACATACACTCCATTCTACAAGCCGCTTAGTAAAGTCCATAAAAATATACAACAAGCTACCAGAATCAATAAGGAAAGAAGAAAAGAATAATGTTTTTACAAAAAAATGAAAACGACTACTATCACACAAAAGCTATTACGCCAATTAATGCCCTACTAAATTTACCTACAAAAATTATGTTAATATATCATAATAAGCTGAATAGCGTATAAATAATACAAAACCTATCTAACTTAAAATACTTTAAAATATACTCTAATTAAACTGATTATTGAATTAATATACATAGTGAAATAATATATAAATAAATAGTGAAAATTTTAAACAAGCTTGTACTACTATTATTTATTCTGTGCTTATATTATCAACATCATTAATGAAAATATGAATAACACAATATAAATGAAAAATAAAGAAATGAACAATTATTAAGTTTTTCTTAATAGTGCAATACCAAATAATAGAAATAGAACTTAAAAGTAAAATATTTAATTAAACTTAATATATAGGGTCTCACAGGGTCTACAATAATACATATTTTTAAGTTTATCCTCTTTAACTACTCATTGTGAAATAGAAATAAACATTGAGTATTAAATAACAATAATATGATAAACAACAAGCGCCGCGGCATAGAGCGGGGAGTATCCAGCGTCTTAGAAGATCTGGATTACGCCGATGACCTATGTCTGCTAAGCCGCACACGCGCCGACATGCAAGCCAAGCTGAACGACCTAAGACGAGAGGCAAAGGAGACGGGACTGAAAATCAACACCCGGAAGACCCAGGAAATGAGATGCAGGGCGACAAGCTCTTTACCATTGCTCATTGGCACAGAGGCTGTGGAGAGGGTCCACAAGTTCACTTACCTCGGTAGTGTAGTGTCGGAAACTGGAGGGACTGAAGAGGACATCGCTTCGAGGATCGCCAAGGCAAGAACAACCTTGAATGAGATGAGAATGAATTGGCTATATTTCATTTCACAATGTCCTAGTAATAGTAGAAAGTTCTTTTCTGTGAACGAAAATGTTTTTTTTTTACAGATATTTGAACAGGAGAACCTCTGTAGGTTTAGCAATTACTTATTAAGTCTTATGAAGCCTATTAAAGGAAAAGGCGAAAGTCTGCGTCATGAGTAAGTTAAAAAATATAGTTTGTTTTAAAAGCGGTAAAGAAAATTCTATCATCGCAAGTTCCGATTACATGATTGTATCCAACACATTTCACAAAAAAATTGAATGCATAAATCACGGAGTAAAATGACGTTAAAAAATGGCAAAGTCGCACTATGTAAAAAGCTTAAACCTTTTTTTTTATTTTAATCAATGGAACCACACATTTTTCTATGAAATCTAATATTTTTAATTTTACAAACACTCACTCAATCTTGTACCGCCGAAAGGGTAAACAGAGGTGAACACCCACATTTTACCGATAATAATTTGGTCCCACTTACGTAATAGAGGGCAAGCCTATTATCGCCAACTGGGCACTTCAGGAAAATTGGGCGTATATTGAAAAGGAGAGGTAGGCAATGGAAGGAAATCGATATTACCTATTGGATTGGGGAGTATAAGTAATAACTCGAACTGGCTATTGGCGGGAACTCTGAGCCCTTTAACAATTTTTTTTTTTATGGTATAGGGGCAAACGAGCAGACGGGCCACCTGACGGTAAATGACTACCACCGTTCATGGGCACCTGCAGCTCAAGAGTCACAAGTGCGTTGCCGGCCTTCAAGGTGAGAGTAGGGGAAGAGAGGGAGAGGGAGGAAGAGCGGGAAGAGGGAAAAGAGAAGGGTTAGGGCCTCCGGTAACCTCAATCACGCGACGAAAAGCAATGCAATCATTGCTACACTGCCGGTTTTCTGTGAGTATCTGTTGTGACACTCTGATCGAGCCGGCCCGTACGTGCCGAAACATGACTCTCCCACGAACAAATATTTATTCCTGCAATCTAAATCTATTATTTTCGCACATATAAGAGTTATGTGATGGCGCAATGGCTTAAGTGGTCACCTCGCCACTACGCCGCGTCGAGTGTTATGGGTTCAAATCCCACACGGGATAAAAAATTGTGTGATCCACAAATAGTGGTCCCGAGTCTGGGTGTTCTTTGTCTCCATTATTTAAATGTTTGTGAAGCCCTCCGCGACACAGGCATATTCCAAATGCAGGAGTTTTCTTATTTTTAAAGAGAAAGAGTAACCCTCTTTTTTAAATTAAAAAATAAGCAACAGTTAGTATATTTATAATGACTAAAAATAATAGCATTAGTAAGCAGCATAATATTGAGATTAATTGAGCATCATAATGACACAATTTGCCAAGATAAAACAAGTGGTGTGGCAGAATGGGTTCCAGAAACACACAACAACAACAAGTGCTTTAACTATCTTTAAGAAAGAAAGTAATGGACTGAACAAAGAAAAGGCATCACAGGCAGAAGTCTTCTCGAGACAGCCTTCTCATCAAGATACAACATTATTTCATTAACATAACTAGCTGAGAACGTTTTCAGCCCTTTACAAACTTTCCAAAGTATACATAAGACCATTTAGTCCTATCCGACAATATATATAATTATCTAGTAACCTTGTAATTACATTACTTTGTTTCAGATAAGTACCTAGTACTGTTAGAAAGGTTGTACTGTAAACAGTGACTTTTATATCAAGTTTTACATTTCTCCTATCTATGGTTCCCTTTTTTACAAAAGATAGTGGTTAAAAGAACGCCTCCGTGCCTCGGGAGCACGTTAAGCCGTCGCCGCTGGTCCTGGTTGCTATACAAACATATGTACAAACTACAGAACTTCGATATCGTCTAGTAAATATAAACATAAAATACCAAAGTTCGGCCGTATCGTAGTTAGAGTGAAAGCCGACCCCAACTTAGTTTGGAAAAGGTGTGGAGGACGAATGGTTAAAACAACGCGCTATAGCTGGTATGACTACAATGATAATGCATATAATTACGAGCAATAATAATATTCCCACCTTTAATTTAAATATTTTATTAATTAAACAAATAATAGTACTTTATACTCAGTCCAACAAAAGTCCAAAATGTGTCCTCTAAATTAACATAACCATCAAAGATCTACTTCTTGTCTGGAAAGGTTTCCATCATGCTTAATTTATAAATCGCTTTTTCCTAACTTCAATATAATTAACATATTATCAATTATAAAAATATGATTGACTTCAATCCTAAAAATGTTTCCAGACTGAATAAAATTCTTTATGAAAATGAACTCAATTTTGCACAAGTGATCCCATGTATATAATCAAAGAGTGATCCATTCACAACAGTAGCCAGCGTTACCTGCACAAATGTAATAGTCGGACTCGCGTACAGAGGGTTTCGTAAAATATTTTTATAATATGATGTAACTAAAAATATACGATTTTCGCAATTTTTCCTTTATCTGTGCTATAAGACATTGCTTCGTACCAAATTTCAAGATTCTGAGTTCACGGGAAGTAGACCTTGTAGGTTTTGATTCCCTTGCGAGTGTCGAAAATTTGCAGAAATTTGCGGCATAAACGGCTGTATCTTTTGATTGCGTTGGCTTAGAAGTTTGATTTTTTCACAGTTCTAAGGAACAGTAGACTTGAGTATTTGACATAAATTCCAGCTTGATACCTTCACGCGTTCCTGAGAAAAACGGTCTTGAGAGACAGATCGGTCAGACCATGGACGGACGGACAACAAAGTGCTCCTATAAGGGTTCCGTTTTTTCCTTTCGAGGTACGGAACCCGAAAATGACAGTATGGTGGTTACCCAGTATTATATCCTGCTTTTACACAATAAATTAGAATGAGTTAGAAATATATTTTACCTCACCCATAACTACCCCATATTTTCTAGGATCATCCTTTACTCTTAAAGCCTTCTCCATTCACACCCAGCACTTACCCTCTTTCGAATGTTCCTTTCATTACACATGACTAACACGCAATTTTTGCAATTCTTAACTTTGCAATTTTTTGGGACAAATTTTAAACTAACTCGAACATACTCATTTCTTAAGTTAACCGAGGTCAAAGAACAAAATCAAAAGGACACATAATTATTAGGTAGGTGATTACCAATCTTGACACTAAAAATTGTTTTATTTGATTATATCTGTCAATAGTAACTTGTGGTCGGTTATCACTATTTAACTCGTTGAAGATGAGTTTGTTTCCATAACTGAATTGACTAACATAATAATAATGTTAAATATAAATAAATTAATATTATTTAACTATTTTACACTTGTGCTGAAGAACGGTGACAGCTAATATAATAGGTAATTAATTAATTTATTGTTTCTGTCATATCAGAAATGTGATAAACTTAATCATGCATTTGACTTGATAAAATTTATATATAAAGATCGCCATTGAATTAATCTATGGCAAGTAATGCACGAATGCATTAATTCTTGTGACGTATTTTACTATAAACAGTAAAAAATTAAACATTAGTGCAATATTAAAACCAATATAAAATAACAACGATAGTTTAAATTTAATAAAATTGATTAAAAACAAGATTGTAAGAGAAAAGACGACAGAGAAAGCGTTACATGAACAAACAAGAAAAACCTGAAATGAACTTAGCAAACAGTCACCCCGAGATTAATTACTACAGCATTCCTCGAGACTATGGCCTTGTGCACAGGATAACAACTATAAATGGCCCACTGTATACATTTTAATAATTTGTAAGTCGGATATTATTTGCGCGACTGCATAAATTTAATTTCCGTAACTAATATTTACAAGCTCTATATCACAGCTTACGTTTTTAATATATCATTGGCCACGTACATCAAGTTGGCGTTTATCTTTATGTGTTGTCGTTATGACACTTGGGCTATATTTCTAGATTAAATAAATTGATGATAATTCTAGAATGCAATTTTTAAGGACGTGCCCGTTAATCTCAATAGACTTGTCTGTTCTTTTGTTTCCTAATTCGTCAAGTGGGAGTACCAAAAATGTAGCCCGTGAATTAATATATTACCCATATGTAAAACACTTCCGCCTATTCATTTCATGATTGAAATACTCGATTCGATTAAAGGTACATATCGTCGTTGCAAAATTAAAAACCTCCTATGTGGTAAAAGGAACTATCGTAGAAAAACGAAAAAAACTTTCTCCCGTAAATTCTTTTTAGAATATATAATATAATGCCATGAAAATTTGTAGAAGAAATGTTCAATGTTGTTTGCAAGATTTAGTAACTAAATTGTTATTAAAACTTATGTGTTCATCAAGTACATAGGAGATTTTGATAAACAGTTAATTGTAGGCAAACACTTAAGATTTTTTAAATATGATACGTAAGTTATTGAATTAAGAAGATATTTACATGAGTGTTTTTTTCAGACAGTAGATCTTTGAAAATGCTTTTCAACTGCTTACAAAACTCATTTTCGACCAAAATGTCACATAAGAACTTTTAAATTTGCAACGACGATATGAAATTAAGTTAAATTGCACATAAGAGAATATAAAAATATCACATTCTTTTTGTTCAATCTACTTAGTGCATCATCAATTTAAAGTATTTCATTCTTAAAAATGCTGTACACTTTACTCGAACAAAGATAGCATTTGCATCAATTTTTTATTTATTTATATTAATAGGCTTCATTACGTCACAATTTTATATTTTACAAACAGGCTATTTTAAATGTAAAATACGTGTTGTCAACGCCAGGCGCGTTTTGGTTTACAGAACTAATTACCCTTGAAACGAATGTATTGTAATGTACTGGATAAAAATAAACAACAAACAAGCATGTGCATTACCAACATAGTGTTGCGTTATCAGGCCCTATACGTTTAGACAGACAAGTCCTTAACCCGGGGCAGATCTCAATCTTCAACTCAAATCGGAGAACTAATCATGGTGTCCTTTTCTCCCGATTAAATTAGATTTACACAGACCCCCAAACTGCTTTCTTTTCACTCAAGTTGGCGCTGAGGAAGCTTGGAAGTCCCCAAGCTTATGGTACGGATAAAAATATTCAGTCTAATCATTTCTTCCAATATTGGATATATAAATAAACTAAATCAAACACCAAGCATCGTTTATAACAAGTTAACGTTTTGAATTTGAAATGAAATATAACTTGTGTGAAAAGTATGGCACTCATCTCGACAATTTTATTCCAAGAGAAACGTGAACGGTTTCAGTTATTTAGGTACAGAAAATTTCTATTTCAGATCTTTGTTTAACTGTATTGGAAAGCAAAACACTATAGTAAAGACTGTGATCTGATTGCTCGATAGTTTATTGTTTATAAGGTTTAATATTGTATTTACCTTGTAAAATGTTAAATCTGAACTTTTCTATAAGTGGCAACAAGTGTGGCAAAGTGGCAAAACAATTTCGTTTATCTATTGTGTTTTAATCCTGAAGCTAAGGCACTGTCATAAGTCTAAGGAAGTAACTGTAAATATACAAATGTGTGTACAATGAACGACGAAAAGTATCCACATTTGTCCTGTATCTAAATAAACGTGATTTTAGGTCATGACATAATCATAACTAAATACATTGATGCTGAACAAGCATATAGCCTGGTTAAGTAACGATAAGTTTATCGATGTTCATTGTGTAAATAGTAGTAAAGAATAAGGATATTATTTATAAATAACGAGTCCATTCGTATTTTGTTGGAACTGTAGCAAGGACCAAATATATTGTTCAAGTAATAAACTTGAAGGTTTTGGAAATCTAAGTATTTCAGTATGAATCCTTTTTTTTAAATAGAAAATAAGTAACATAGTATATATAGGCCTTTGCACCTTAAATAGATGATTCAGATAGCGTCTTTCGAATCACTGGCAAGCCTTTAAATGACTGTATAGTCCGATACGGGAGCGACAGTAGCACCCGCATGGTTGTCACTTTAACTGAGGGTCGTTTCATATCTGAGTTGGTGGAGCGACCCTTGCACTCATGTGTCTTTGTTCATGTTTATCGGCTAAAGTCTGAAACCAGTACCGATCATGAGTTTTGCATCCTTCAGCCAGAGACTTCCTAAACTTGTTTCGTTCGTCTTCCTATTCGTTGGGTATGATCCCAAGCCACCATGCCACGTTTTGTGCAGGTCTTGAAACGTAACATGAATCTGCCCACCTTTCTCTAGGCGAAAGCAACTTCCCTCAATAGAATCTTGGTAAACGAGTGGCATCTATTCGATGCCCGTGCCCCAGCCATCACCAATCTAAGCCGATTAAGCATCGTGGTAATACTGGAAAGCTCTGTTATTTGCAACACTCTCATTCATAACTCTTGCTGCGAAGGCAGCGCATGTGAAAGTTATTTAGTCTTCTTTCTTACTTTGCATACGACATCCAAGTTTCAGCCCCGTTCTTACAATCCAGCCTCCCAAACGTCGTAGCAGCTTTTCCTAACCGAACTCCAATTTCCGAATCTATCTAAGGACAGACTGTTTGACACGTGGGAACCTAGTATTCTTGTCCATATAGGACATTTTCTGTCAGCTGTTAGGGTTAGCTGACCCGATGTGTTGCTGTATAGGTAGTCACCTATGTCTGTGCCAGCTGGCTGATTAGGAGTTAGGGTACCTACTTAACTGGCCAAGCTGTATAAGCCATCGAACCGTAGTTAAGTGGATAATACCAGGGGCAGGAAAGGTATGTACTTTTAACTAGAGTGGCCAAGCTATGAGCTTTTGATCCGTAGCTAGTATGAAGTGGAACACCAGGAAAGGTTAGAATCGAATCTATATTTGCTAAAATCTACGCTAGTTATATTTACAATTTTGGTCATATAAGTTGTATACATTATATTCCGTGTAATACGCGGGTTAACCAATAAGACAACTTAAACTATATTTACAATGTCCTTCAGTAGGCAACCAATCAGATTGCGTGGTTGCTTACGAGAGTTATCGCTGGCTGTGTGCGGGACTATAAAATAAGCACGGTATAAAACTGAAGTGCGCCGTGACGCGTGGCCATTTCACTGTTGATTTGCATCGAGAGCAGACGTGTGATGCCTTGATGCAACTCTAGGGCTTGTTAATTGTACTTCGGTATGCGTTCGCCACAGACATCTGGTTGTATTAACACTATTGTGATGACAGGGGCCCAGAAACTCAAATTTAAAAGGCTCCTTCAATCACAAGAATGTTAAGATGACTAAAAACATCCTTTTGGCTCCTCTTTTAGGGTAGTTCCCCGAATTACAAAAATAAACATCGTGTGACATTAGATTTGCACACATAATACGTTTGTTTTTGTGTAAGCACTATAATTTCATTCTTCCAATTTCCTGGTATAGGTGCTAATCATCATAATAATGCGCCACTCAACGTGTAGGTGGTTATGAACGTTGAACCTGAAAAATATTCACTCCGATATTTTCGGATATATATCTTCTATAGCTTAATCATGCAATGAAAAAAGCTATGCTTTGTTTAAGTAAAATTAATTATTTGAAAACATTATTTATAAACATCCTGCACCAACAAAAGAAAGAGATGAATAAAACATGCTGAAATAAAGAAAGTTCACAAAATATTATAAATAAGTTCCGAAAGCTTGTTTTTAATTAATATTTGTTTGAAACATTCAACTGAAGTACGGTTGAAATATGACAAACGCGGGTTATTGCTTTTCAAAGTAAATTTTTAATTCGTCTTTTTATAGTTAGCATTTTATTAAATAGTATGTTACTTTAACAGACTGTAAATCGTAATTAAATAGTTTATAGAGGTCATTTACTTAAGACCTTTTGGTCGGGACGGGTCTTTTGGTCTTTCATTGGTTAATGATTCTGACTACTGAGCCAGAGATCGTCGGTTCAATTCCCACCCAGGACAAACAACTTTGAGATGAACACGATCATTTATTTTGTACCAGGGTGAAATTTATCTACAAATTGTATATAATTAGTAATATTTATCTAGTTAAGTAGTATAGTTATTTATGTAGTTTAGTATATATATGTATGTAGTTAAGTAAGTTTATCAGCAATCTGGTATATTACAGCCTCTGGGTAGTTTGGGATTAGACAGCCTTGTATGAGGTGTCTTAAGTTAAAAAAAAAACAGTCAGTCGTAGGACTGCACGTCAGAAGTGAAAACATAACTTCACAATGTATTTGCATATACATACACACACACACATCTGTATATATATAATTGGGTTAAAAATAAAAAGTAGGCAATAACATATCTAAATGTATACAAAGGGTACACTGGAAGTTCTGCGCTCCTGGCCGCTCATAAATGTTTGAATTTCGAATGTTATATTTTTTTAAATATAAAAAACTCGGCTCCCTCTTACGAATTTTCGATCAGGTCACGTGTCCTGACGCGAGTTTAACATTTTTTACCCATCTCAAAAAGTGCACAACACCGCTAAAGAAGTTTTCACTTCAAAAAAAAAATTGTTATAGTTGTAAAGATATTATAGTTGCAAAGATCCACCACCAAATTCCAAGGATACCATAAATTCATGTTCAAAGTAGTTGTTACTACTGAACTAAAACCCACGAGTGAAATTTATTTCTTTATTCTGAAAGTAAACATTAAACAGAAGCCTTTAAGGAAGTGGGTAATCACTAGAGATTATATAGCCTTTGGTAAGATTGACGTGATTCTTGCCCAACATGATCGGAAAACGTTACTAAGTATCAATGAAAATCGGATGATATTTCGGTGTATTGGCAACTAGTTTGAATTAAGTGGTCAAAATAAATTAATAAAATCTTGAAACATATTTCAATGACTTCATAACTCATAGTTTCAAAAAATCTTTTCCTTAAAATTTGTGCTATTTTAATAACTGTTAGTGCTAACACTTTACGGCATTAAAAAATGCCGTGAATTGATTGGTGGTTGGTTTGATTTGGGTGACCGCACCCTATCAGCATTGTTGGTGATAGATTGTCTAATTGTCTGATCTACGGGATGTAAAGGACGGGGAGAGAAAATCAAATTTTGCACTCTGTGGAACTCCACAGAGTGCAAAATTTGATTTTCCCTCCCCGTTTTGCGGACAACCAAATAGTAAAGGTCCAATATTCTATTAATTTTTAGGAGTGTTTTGCATCCATTCCATCTTTCTTTCTGGCTAGCGCCTGTGTTCACCGATAATTATCTATTAATATTACTATTTTTATTTTCTGTTATCACTACATATTATAAAACAAAGTCCCCCGCCGCGTCTGTCTGCCTGTTCGAGATAAACTCAAAGACTACTGAAAGGATTTTCATGCGGTTTTCACCAATACGTAGAGCGATTCATGAGGAAGGTTTAGGTATATAATTTGTTAAGGTTCTGTGTAAATTGGTTGAAATATGATAATGATTGTTGAAGATGTCTCTGCTACCCGTGCGAAGCCGGGGAGGGTTGCCAGTTATAAATATTATTGTTATAAGTGCATTCATGTGTATTTTAAACTCTTTCTATTTAATATTTTTTAAGGATATATCGTTTATTTTACTTTATTGGGAATACCAACCGCCTGTAATACACCCAACAAATGCTAGAGGAAATAACATCGAAAGCCATTGACAGGTATTAGCGATTAGAGCTTAAGCTTTTCCTTTTGACCCCAATCAAAGGATTTTCTTATGTATTCGCAGAGGCTCGCAATACCTATAGCTCGTATGTCACCAGTTCACCGGCAAAGAAAATTTATTCCGTCACAAACACACTCCAGTCTGTGACACTGTGAATCCTGTTAACTGAACTTAATGACTGGCCATTCGGCTCATTAATCTGTCCCTTTTATGGCCCGCCTTTTTGTAGGACATTCGTTATTTACCCTCTTTCAGCTGTTGAAGAATGCTTTGAATAAGTAAATTATGTGCGAAGGAAATCTTTTTTTGGTGGTATAAAATTTAATGTAATTTTTCTGCTTTTTGCTCTCTTAGCAATGAGCCGTCAGTCATGGCAGATGTGTTTGTCTTTTTAGAAGACTTTACTTTTTATTTTTCTATTACATACAACTGCATACTCTAATACAAGCCGTCCAATGCGTGAAATTAATTTGAAATGTTGGCAAGTTTAACCGAACTACCTCCGTAGTTACACTACATTGCTGTAATTTTTTTTTTCTTTTTTTTTTTTTATGGTATAGGGGGCAAACGAACAGACGGATCACCTGATGATAAATGACTACCGCCGCCCATGGGCACCTGCAACTCGGGAGTCACAAGTGTGTTGCCGCCCTTTAAGGTGGGAGTAGGGGAAGAGGGGGAGAAGGGAAGGGGGAGAATAAGGGAGAGGGAAGGGTAAGGGCCTCCGGTAACCTCACTCACGCGGCGAAATGCAATGCGAGCATTGCTTCACGGCCGGTTTTCTGTGAGGCCGTGGTAACGAGCGGAGTCGAGCCGGCCCATACGTGCCGAAGCATGGCTCTCCCACATAATAAATATTTATCTATTTTACAAAAAAGTATAATACAAAACTTTTTGAACGATAGCGTTTTGCCAGACAAATATGTCAATGTCTGGGTAATGAACGATAAGAGAGTCAAGCAATGTAACTTGTTATATTACTAAACTTTGACCTCGACAATGACCTCTTGGTCGCGTTCACTTAACAAACATACACTCAAGGTACACTCGGGATAAGAACTAGTATTTCAGGACCAAACCCAAAACACTTGGCGCAGTGGCGGTTAAAATCACAGATTGGAGTAAAAATTCATGTCAAAGTTTCATGTAATTTAGAACTTATTCCCACGAACTCAAGAAAACACAACTAGAAGCAGTTTTTAAATAGCAAGAAACTTCAAATTCATCATTAGAATATATTTGAAAATTATCAATGTTATTATATTATTTCATTTAAAAAAGTATTTTGATAAATTTCTACCATAATTAAAAATTAACCTTCAAAAAATGAGAAGAAAATGTAATTGAGCTGCAACATAATTATTTATTTTAAGATTTAATAAACAAATCAAAACAATTTTCTTATTAGCAAAAACAAAAACATATAATTTATGGATAAAGATGAAGAAAATCTTTAAAGAAATTAAAAGGCATGCATTAATTGTGAACTCACGGTGTATCGCGTTTGACGCTGGGGGTGGTTGTAACGGGGAACAGAAAGATTAATTAAACAGTTGTTGTTGTAATTTATTTTTTAGTAATTACGTTTCCCGATTAATTTCATCACAAATGTAGTATATGCAGACTTAAAGCACATTTACATAAAAATACGTTAAAGTCAGAAGTTTAGAATATTAAGTAAAACATGATAGAGGGCTAGTAGAAGATGACAAGATTTGACATTCACAGAATTAGAGATTTGTAGTAGAAGCTATCTAGTGGGTAGACTTTTATCATCATGTTATCATTATTTTCCCAGTCTTATCACAATTTGGGATGGATGCAATAATTACGTCCCATATGATATTTACACAGTTTAGTCAATTTTTTATTCTGTACTAGCAGCGCCCCGCGGTTTCACCCGCGTAAGTCCCGATCCCGTAGAAATATCGGGATAAAAAGTAGCCTATGCGTTAATCCCGGTCTCCAGCTATCTACATACTAAGTTTCATCGCAATCGGTTCAGTGGTTTTTGCGTGAAAGAGTAACAAACATCCATCCATCCATCCAAACTTTTACATTTATAATATTAGTGGGATTCAGTGCCTTACTAGCCGTGGCCTATGCCTTCTCATCTGATGCCCACACTATGACAATGTGTTTCAGCTTTTCAGTTACTGCAGACATTTTTCATCTTGTCCATCATATAAAATATTTTTGGAAAATAAATTAAAATAGCAGAAGATAGTAATCAATAAAAAACGACAAATTCCACAAGTCAAACATTGCCTGGCTACAACAATGTCAACATTTCGTTTGTGAGAAATAATTGATATTTTCGTTTACCATTTTCATTTAATTGTCAACACTCGAAAACATGAGTGGAGTGTTCATATTTTTGAAAGTTGTTTTTGTATTTAATTCACAAAAAAATATTAGTAAAAAATTCTAAAGTCACCGTTTGTGTAGTCAGAACGTTCAAATACTGATGGGATTAGATTAATAAAAGCTGTTGTTTAGGAAGGCACAGCTTGTTAACTTCATCCATTTAAAGAACGTAATCAATAAGCAAGATGTATAAGCCTTAAATAGGGCCATCTTGGAATTTTACATACACGTCATTCTGTTAAATTATATAATGAACACAAGTATACACGATAGATATAGTCGTTACATATGAGAATTTCCCAAACAACTTGGCATATCCTGCTCATAATTTTTGTTGCGACGCTGTATATCTCATCTAAAGGGGTAGCATAGTGCACGGAGCCTGGTTTGGGGAACAATTATTTTGTTGGTAGATGAAGTTCAGAGCTTGAAACTCGTTTAGTTTGAAATAGAGCTCCAAGCTAGTCTGAAGGATTTCGTTGTCTGAGAGTATGTTATTCACTCGTGAAAATTTCCTTACCTAGCAGTGCAGTGTAATATAGCAGTGTACAGCTATATTACACAATGAACGCTGGACGAAAAGTCAAGACAGAATTAATTAAGTAAGTTGGCGAACACTAGTACTTGTTTGAGAAGCTCTAATGTTTGCCAAACTGATGGCTAGCTGTCATAATGGTAACCAGACTGCTGATAAACATACTAACAGATGTATTGCTAAATAAATACATAGCAAAGATAAATTAAACTCTTAAGTAAGTGCCGCGCAAATGACGTACGGTTCAACATTACGACTAACAGCTGACTTTTCGCTGACAATAGGAAAACGTCAGTCAACGACGCCCATTACGTTAGACAGTTATCAAATTTCATGCGCACCTTACGAAAAGAAACAGGAAAGCAGAACAGGAGTCAGAAATGTTTTGTACACAAAGAACTAAAATCATATGATTACGTTTTTCTCAGAAGAGACAAAATGAACAAGTATCTGACTGCTCCATACGAAGGTCCTTTCAAAGTCCTGAAACGAGAAGGAAAATGCTACACAATTCAACTCATTGACAGGAACGCCTAAAGCCTGCATTCTTCCTTAACACAGAGGAAGCAAACAACATACACCATACGTCACCCACAAGAATGACGTTACCCGCGCCGGTGCTCACACCTGACACTCAGCGTGCATCAGCAGAAACGACCACGCGCCTATATGTCACACCTAAGAGCAATAATTATTGCTCTTAGTGTCACATGATCTGGCTGTGAAATTCGACCAGTCGTGGGACTTGCAACCTAAGCACTAAGCTACAATCATTTAGTTAATTGTATATTAATTATATTATTAGGTTCTTTACACCTGTCATAGTTTTACTGTTATTTTACTTGCTTTTATATAATTTAGATTTTTCAAATGGGGGAGTATTGTTAGCATTTTTGAGCATAAGCAATAGCAGCGATCCCAAAAACATATAGTTTTCGTATTTAAATCTCTGTTTCCATGTGTGTATAAATGTTAGCTCACACACGGTTAATATTAGACTACAAATACTAACACAATTTACTAACAAGAGAGTAATAAAATAGTATCTGTAAACGCCACAGTAGTTTCACTATACTATTAACGCTAAGCTGTTATCGGATTAGATAATATTATCCATCCTCAACATAGGTCAGCAAGAATTGCCGTAGTGCGATAAGACCCCCAATAGTGCGATAACTACAGTCATGTAATGTACATATATCTGTATTTCATATTTACCGCTTGTTATACAACAAAGAGTTTATTATTATCATGAATACTGTATACTTAAAACAAGTAAGTGAAGAAAAAAAATTATATAATCCGTTTTATAATATTCACTAAGGATATTAGGAAACTAGTCCCAACCTAATCATAATAAGAAATTTCCCTGCGAATCCTAAGCCAGAAAAGGTTATTCGAATGCTTTGTACGAGTAAAGACTGATTCACACATATCAGTGAAGTCACAGTTCCGGCACATTACCTCCACCGTAATAATTATTCCTTCATACATTCTCTATGAACGCATCCACACCTGTCAATGTCGCTCGGCACAGTGCTCTCAGTGACAGTGCTGTCACTAACACTGAGAGGTGTGGATGCGTTCATAGAGAATTTATGAAAGAATAGCTACTACGGTGGCGGTACTGTGCCGGTACTGTGCCGGAACTGTGACTTCACTGATATGTATGAATGAGCCTTAAGCTAGGAATTAAATTAAAAATACCCGATTGAGTACGAGCTCAATGTATGCTTACGTAAAACGCATGCAATAATATTGTACTTTTTCATCATCTAAGTTAGGTCCTTAAATAGACTAGTGGTTGCCGATAGGTTTACATTCGACTGTAATTCACTAAATTATATTGAGTAGAGATCGCGTGGTGGTCGATTTTAGACCATGGGTTTTTCAGTGGCCAGTATAATTTGAGCTGTCGTTGTATAAACTTACTTACCATGACAGATAATTACATATACTAGACGCGCGTAATTTCATTAAGCCGTTTTCACGCATTTTTTAAAGTTGTAAGACATATTGTTTAAAAATTTAGCCTTCTTCACTTCTTCTATAAATAAACTGAAAATATTCCAAAATTCATGTTACTACGTTCACGAAATTTTCTTAAAAAGGGGTACAAAAAAATTCTCTTCACGCATCGTAAAATTTTGGAAAACAAGAGAAATAGGTACTCAACCATTTCCTCTATATTAATTCAGGATAAACGGTTTTACTCACGAGTATATTCCGAGGACACCTCACTCCTTGAAAAAGGGCCCCTGTCGGGTCCGAAACTAATCGGGCATCCCCGGAGTACACGTGAGTAAAGCCCTTTATGCTTAATTAATATGAATGACATTCACGAAATTTTTTATTTGAACATTTCCTCTATGTCTATTTATTCATGGAAAGATACTCTTAATAACCACTTTAATATAAAACATATAAAAAAACTTAAATATAATACCCGCTATCTGCCAGTGAAAGTCCCGTGGAAATCGGTCAACCCGCTTCGGAGATTAGCCGGAACAAACAGACCGACAGAAAAAAAATTTAAAAACTGATTTTTAGGCATGCAAATAACTGTATGAGCTTAAAAAACTATTCAAATCAAAACCATTTATTTCAATTAAACCAATAACAGGTATTTTTGAATTGTTGCTTATTATTTTGACTTTACAAACAGACACTTCAATGTTATTTATTTGTATTGATTGACTATCTAAAATCCTAAAGTTTTACATTAGAGAAACTATAATATGCTCCAATTAAATACGCGGTGTCAATTAAAATGTTAGTCAATGCGAAAACAGACAAATTAATGGTACAAATAACGATGGGAAAATAATCATGTTTGTTTGTAGGAAATTGGGTTTCAGTAGAACGTACAATGTTTGTCTACAGTATCATGGCATAAAGTAAATTACTACCTACTAAAATTAAACGTAAAATTGTAACATACACGTACGTGGCCGATATTATATTATACTAACAGCTCGCGGCTTCGCTCGCGTGTACATATTTACATATTTGGCGCGGAACCCTCATTCTTTTCCTTTTCCAAAATAAAAGTAGCATAAGTTACTCCTTATAACACCAGCTATTTGCCAGTGAAAGTGGAAATCGATCCACCCGTTCCGGAGATTAACCGGAACAAATAAACAGACAACAATTTTAAAAACTGATTTTTAAGCATAGGTATCGTGAAAATAACTGTATGAGCTTAAAAAAACTATTATTTGGCATTACAATCAGACAGTTCAATTTTATTTATTTGTAATGACGTTGATAATCTCCTGACTGTTTATGTAGCTTTTAAATGTTGTTTTAGTAAACTAAGCAGAAATTATAATAAAGAATATAAAAGTCGGCAAATGAAAATAAATGTCACGCGTTTCCTCGATGACGATAAACGTAAGCGATAAGATGTATGCACGTACGATCACGAACATCAGGAACAGAAACGTCGAACATGAAAACAAACAATCCGCCAGATGGAAAGCTGGATTGGAATCCAAAGATTGAAGGTGGTGGTCACAGTCTGACAGCCTTGAGAGATGCTTTTTTACGCCCCGCTTTCAGGGACCGGGCTTGTAGGTCGAAGAGAACACGTGTGCTGATAATGAATTCCACATTTTAATGGTGCGGCAAAGAAAGGAGGTGCTAAACCGGTTCGGTTTGGTTCTTTCTCTGAACGTATTCTTAGTGACGACAACTCCGCCGTTGGAAATGACGTTAGTGAAGTTGCTGACTTGAAAGTGGATGATATTAAAGTAACTCAAAGTATATTGCTATTCGCAGTGACTCACAAAATATTGTTGTATAAAGAGGATCCTAGATAATAATAACTTCACACATCTTACACACGTCCGTCTGATCCCAAACTAGGCAGAGCTTGTACTATGGTAACCAGACTGCTGATAAATATACTTAGATATTTCTAAATACCTACATATCACCTACAGATCAATTAGACACAGAACAAATGATCTGATGATGTTCATCACACAATTATTTGTCCTGGGTGGGAATCAAACCCACGACCACTGGCTTAGCAGTCAGGATCACTAACCACTAGACCAACAGGCCAGTCATAAAGTAAATGGTGAGCAATAATTTTGTACAGAAAGCGAAATCAAAATACTGTCAGTTACAGATGTTGAGTATCTAGTGAATTTAATTGTGCCAAGAATTGCAAAAAACATTTACCAGTAACATATTGATCGCCACGAACATTTTTGTGTATTAAACACCTGTATAAGTCAACATTCACGAAGAGGAGGGCACGTCAATTTTTTTACAATCCGGCTAAGAGTTGTTTAAACCCAATCATTTACTAGGAAGCCCTTGCCGCTGTACCCTTGTTTGTAACAATATATTATTCATAATTTTAAATTATTTTCGTGACGTGTTATGATTTGTTATTTTCAATACTTTTGAACAAAATATTTCACATTGCTTTTCACTTTTTTATACTCTCTTATATTAAACATATTTCTCCTTTGAAAATTGAGTATTGTGAGGTTCAAACCTCTTTTGAACCTGGTAGAAGCTGGCTGGTAATATAATATTTGAATTATTAATAGAAAGTCGATTTTGAATTCTATAAATTTATTAGAAAAAAACGAGAGAAGTGGTACGGTGAGCAGTCAGAGTGAACGGCTGTCAAGTTGCTGTACAAATCGATGAAGCCTTTGTAAAGTTATTCTTGTAAATGTAGCTATTCTGTAGTTCAGTTGCCAATATATGCCAATTATTCCACAGCTTTTCTCAATTGATATACTTCTACATCAACACCCCGCCCTAGAACCTCTCAAGCCAAGCGAGGTCCTTACACTATAGTTGAGAATAAAGATGAATTTATTTAATAAATATACCTTTACAAACACTTTGACACTTTGTAATAAAACTAAATAATAATAATAACTTCACACATCTCACATACGGCAGTCTGATCCCAAACTAGGCAGAGCCTGTACTATAGTAACCAGACTGCTGATAAACATAATTTTATATTTCTAAATACATACATATTATATATAAATTACACCCAGACACAGAACAGAATGATCATGCTCATCACACAATAATTTGTCCTGGGTGGGAATCGAACCCACGACCTCTGGCTCAGCAGTCAGGGTCACTAACCACTAGACCAACAGGTATATACAAAATATGATTAACCTTGAGAAGAAACGCCGAACCAATTTTAAAGACTAAACTTTACAACTCAAAATGAATCAAAGAAATGCAAGAAAACAAGTTAAGTTTGTCAAGTTTAGTTGCGAGCAGAGAGTCGTACTCCGTTCTCTCTCCCATATATGAATTTCATAATAAATCTGTTTAGTAAATCTCGGCTACGGCACTCAAAACTTAAGCTATAGTAGGCGCTTGTTTCAATAATTACGATAACGCTAACAGCCAAGTTCTTGAACTTCGAAACCAAAAGATAGTTACGGTAAGCGATCATTTAGCGCCAAATGATTATTACTATCCATTAGTCTCAGTCACTGAAGTCTTAGTGGAATTAAAGAAAGTGCTGGTTGCTGAGGTAAACTGTTTGGTTGGGCCTTTGAACTAGCAAGTAGTAGTTTCAGTTTTTGCAATCTATTCATGAAATCCCTTTTTATCAATGTACGCGTAAAATTTTTCCACATGTCTCATTTAGAGGATGTCTCTTAATAGAGAGGATGAGCGCAAGCTTTTTATGTTTCTCTCTTATTTTTTTTACTACTATTATCTTATTAAATTAAAATTAAGTTCTCTCGACCAGGTTTTGAAAACCATTTTTTCCACCTTCTTATTTTTATATTTGTCCGGAGTAACTTAATTGTCACAAATTACTTTTATACTGAATTTTGTTTCCAATAAAATTACGGAAAAGTACAAAATTATAACATACATATCTTCTATCTTTGATGCCACAACTTCGTGCATTAAAACAAAGTTGTTATCATCTTACACTCAAGAATTCGGAAACAGTCAATTATTGAGACGATCTCAGAACATTCATCTCAAATAACGTCTATATATAGGTAAGTTATTGAAACAAACACTTCTATAAATCCTATCTAATACATTGCTTTACTTTCGTCAAGATTAGTCAACATCCCCTCACGTTTTACATTTGTGTGCCAAGTACACGAATACTTAATTTTTATGGAAATACTTCCATCAAAAAGCGTAAGTGATTATAGTATATAATTTAAGATGTAAAAAGGAGAATACAATATTAAAATAAATTAGCAGAAAACCGTTTTGTAGTGTTCATGAATAAAAACTAACAATATGTTTCGTAAATTACGTAAGAAATATTTGTTTATCACAGACCTAGTCATAGACTCTGATCTATCTTTCTTTTGGTACCGGAGGACATCCACGAGGATTCGTGGATGTCCTCCGTCCTTGGGGAGGCGAAGGAGTCTGTCGGACTCTTACCGACTAAAAACCACCCCGGTGTTCTGCTATTTGCCTATGATCGGGGTAGCGAGAAACGCCATTGCATTCTTCCGCTACCCCTGATAGGCATTGACTCGTCGTACTCCGCTCTCTCTCCCATTCCGCCGCCTTCTTTGCGGACACCACCTCCTCGTAAAAGGAGGCGACGGCGTTCCATGCGCTCTCGCTCCGAACCTTGGCCAGAACCACAATTGGGAGCGAGAGACTACTCGCAGCACCGACTGCCAAAACGAGATCACGTCGATGGTCAGCCCAGGCTGGGGACTCTGATCTATCTGCTATTACCAAATTCAAGTATGTTTAATTAAATTGAAACATTTGCTTCCCTAATTTTCTTTTTCGATTGTAAGTTGAAATTATTCTTACGGTATGGTCTAGAAGCTTACGGTATTATATTATTTTAAAGATAATACCCATTGTTTAATATAGGAAAAGATCCTATTCAAGTCTCTAAAAACCTATCAAACAGCTTTACCCAGTTTATCTATGAAGGTAGAATCGGTAAGCTGTAAAGTCGCATCACTGTTCTAGGGCCCATATTAAGCCCAATATATATTTTTTTCATAAAATTCAAAGTTTTATCTACACACCTACATTGTTAATATTTGTATTATGAAATAACGATTGCACCTTTAATATACTGTACGTGCTATATAAACTCTACATAAAATCAATTGCAAACTTCGGTTAATAACCAGAGTCCCATTATGCTGAGCAAAGGCAAAGTAGAATTGCGATGCTGATATCGCGATGGTTAATTGCGATATACAGTTTAGATTACATAAAGGAGTTTTGCGGAGAATCAAACCTTTCCTTAATGTTAATCTATAACATTCAATTTTCCGTTTGTGATTGGTCCGACTTGTTAATATAGTGTTATATATATAATTATGAGGGCTTGGACTTTCCGGATCTTGCTAGTTCAAGCTTCAGGTTTTGCGATCCTGACATGCTTGACCTATTTCTTACAATCCCCAATCCCTCTGTATGAGCAATATCCCTTTCCTTCCATTGCCTTTTTTTTATAGTATAGGGGGCAAACGAGCAGACGGGTCACCTGATGGTAAGTGACTACCGCCGCCCATGGGCACCTGTAACTAGAGAGTCACAAGTGCGTTGCCGCCCTTTAAAGTGGGAGTAGGAGAAGAGAGGGAGGAGGGAAGAGGGGAGAGGGGAAGCACGGGAATAGGGGAAAGGGAAGGGTTAGGGCCTCCGGTAACCTCACTCACGCGGCGAAATGCAATGCACGCATTGCTTCACTGCCCTTTTTCTGTGAGGCCGTGGTATCGAGCGGAGTCGAGCCGGCCCATACGTGCTTTTAAGTCGTTTTTTTTAAAGAATTATTGAAGGCAAACTTCTTTAGAATCGTTGTGATTTGAAAATTCGATAAAACGAAAAAGTCACCAAAAAGAGACACACACAATACAATAAGATTTAGCCTCCGAGAGAATGAGATAGAATAAAAGTATACAGAGTTTCCTAAAATCTTCGTATGTGTGCATGTGTCTTTGCGCCTGCGTACTACGAAGTCTTCAGAAAATGCGTCATAGTCGACGTGGTGTATCATTCACGTGTATCATTTTTGTATATTTGCGTATTAAAATTCGTTAGTTAATTAATTTAGAATTTTCACTTGTGCCGTGTGTGAATTCCACACACACTTTTTTTTTCAATATGCGACCAACTTTTCCTATGTTTAATTCCCAAAATACCCGGTTGACAGTAATAGGCTTGCCCTCTCTTACGCAAGTGGGACCAAATCATATTTGGCAAAATGTGGGTGTTTAATACACCTCTGCTTACCCCTGCAGAGATACAGCCGTGCATGTTTGTATGTATGTTATAAATATAAATCAAATCTAAGCTTGAGGTGCATAATAAAATTAATTTAAAATACTATATAACGTGTCAAATATCTTACTATAACGTGAAAACAGAACATAAGCTTGTCTTTTTGTCCAAATGAAATAATTTTCTTTAAAACTAAATCATACTTCCATAGTTTTTGGACCTTCAAGCTAAGTTGATAAGTTTATTAGCTACAGTGAATGCTCAACTAAACTGTCATATCACACACAGCTTCATCTATAACCATCGCCATCCAATTTGAGCATAGGTTTCGAACGGTTCTAGAACAAGGGTACTCATAACCTAAATGTAATAGCGTGATGTTACATAGCCTAGTTCTCAGTGAATACTCTATGCTTTAAAAAAATAATTATTCAAATCTGGCTGATAGTTCCAAAGAGAAATTGAAATAATAATATTAATAGGTAGGCAGCGTATTAATCACCCACTTTTGCCAAATTTGATTTGATCTCACTCGCGTAATAGAGGGCAAGCGTAATAATTATGTTATTTCCAGAGAGTGTTGAAGCTAACAAAGAAACAAAAAAATACTCTTCAGCTTTATTATGTTAGTATAGATTAAAAATTGTAACTTTTGTATGTATTTGGTGTGGAAAATCTGTAAATTCTACTAATATTAGAAACGTGAAAGTTTGTGAGGATGTATGGATGTGTGGATGTTTATTACTCTTTCACGCAAAAACTACTGAACCGATTGCGATGAAACTTGGTATGACGATAGCTGGACACCTGGATTAACACATATGCTACTTTTTCATGGCATCGAGACTTACGCGGGTGAAACCGCGGGGTGCAGCTAGTTAAATATATATTCATGTTTCTACTATAGGTCAAATACTTCATTAATTTTAACTTTCCAGACTCAATTAGTAAATTGAACAACTCACGTCTATGGCACTGAGATATATTCGATTGGTTAAATAAATACATGGTTATTCCATTAGGGTGTTGAAATTTGTTTTTAATAGGAAACATAATTGATTTTTTTACACAACTGAGACGGCAATCTAACTCTGGGCCAGGGCAAGCGGTTATAGCTGCCTATAAACACTGGCTAAAAGCATCTTCATGTGTCTCAACAAGTTAATATCACTCTATATACAATTGGAAAGTTTCCAGCGACGTTGTTAAGATAATACTCTGCAGCAAATTAGAAATTTTAACGTTCATTTCAAAATTGAGAACGCCAAATTAAATTCGTAGAACGTAATTTTCTCTCACGAATTCTGTCAGTACTTGTCAACAGGGTGGTCTAAGTAAAATTTAAATGAGTACCTAGTATTTAAATACAGTTCTTATATTATTTGCAGGTTATGTTCTGAATATCAAAATAGGAAAATAATAAATGAGCAATGAGCTTTTAAAATAGCTATTAGACCACAATGGAATTTTTCCAACCATTGAAATCCCTTGAATTGAGAATTTCTTAATTTTTGAAGTACATCTTTTGGCATTGTATGAAGAGATCATCAACACATAATGTGCATTGTGGTGTGTGATCGAGAGGGCGTCGCGACGTGTTCCGCGCACGCCTCTCTAAACCGGAAAGCACGCATTAGTGTGGCTTCCTTCTGTCTAGGAAGCGGCCAAGGTTTGCCGGGGTTCTCGGGGACGTCATTCCTAGGGTATACCCGAGTCCCTTGCAATAGACTCACTTGTGACGGAACACCGTGTGGTTTTAGTCGGTTTAATTCTGACATACCACTTCGCCAGTAGCCATGTCACCATGGCTACTAGTGAAGTGATGTGTCAGAATCAGGTAATGACCCGTGGGGGTTTCCACACGAAAAAAGGCATCTTAAAAGTCAATGTCTCAAAAATTATTCTCTTCAGAATTCAGAATCTCGAACTATTTTTTAATTTATGAAACTTTTAGTACAAAATTATAATGCATAGGTGGATTGAATGCTCATAGCATTATCTAACAGTTAATTGGGTGATGCATATTATGGCATTAGAATATTAAATTGATAAAATAACATTTTAAACTTAAAGCTTAGAAACCTTGTTGCAAAACATATTACGAAAATAATGATCTGTTTAAACTATTTACCAGTAGGTACTAAATGTCTTGGAATTTTTAAATGACATTTTTACAATACTTGCTAACGATGTTCAGTCTCTAACAGCTCTGATAATTAATACGGAATTATTTTAGGGCATTTTAAGAGATTCAAGTAAACACGGGAGGATGACAAGGGTCAATGTTCCGGAGACAGGATAAATTAACCACAATCATTTTGGTTTCATAATCAACCTTCAGGGAAAATTCTACGGATACTTGAGGCAGCTCGATTTTATATACTCTGACCAAACTTGAAATGCGATCTACATAGGTAATTCTTCATAGACTACTAATCATCTTGGAAAAAATCTACATACATATTTTCTATGAACATACTTGTAGTTTTTTGTTGAAATGTATTACTATGTAGTATCTATGTACAAGATTGCAGTAGTTGGGTGTAGATCTAAAGATGATCACAGCTATTTGTGCTCAAGGAGTTATCCCACTAATATTATAAATGTGAAAGTTTGGATGAATGGATAGATGGATGTTTGTTACTCTTTCACGCAGAAAATCACTGAACCGATTGCGACGAAACGTAGTATGTAGATATTTGGAGACCTGGATTAACGCACAGGCTACTTTTTATCGGGACTTACGCGGGTGAAACCACGGGGTGCTGCTAGTAATTCATAAAACCTAACCCTGTTCTTGGAAATGATTGTAAAAAAAAACGGTTATACAGAGTTAAAGCCGATTTACAAGTAACTGCCAACAATTGATATCGATTATGGGGTTGGGGTTGCTACGCAAATATCGTTATAAATCCTCCGCTCTTCTCTATTTTGAGTGCTTCTATTACAGCGCTCTAATATCGGATTGCAAACTGCTGAATGAACTTAATTTGTGTATTAACAGCAATGCGTATGAACACGTTGGTAGAAGCAAGTGAGATTGAAATAAAACTATTTTTATCGGATTCTATCGCGATTTATTTGGTGTTATTTTACTATTTACACTGATCCTAACGTTTCAGTTGCTTTTCAGCAGCCATGGTCACGGGTAGACTAAGATGGTGGTCGTCTCATGTTTCGAAGTGCAAAGTTATCTCAAAGTACCCAGAGTTTGTTGATTGTTGGTGTTACTATTTACGCAGAATGAGCTCAAAGTGTCTTGAAGCCTTGCTGTGTTTTGTATTTTCTTGGGTTTGAGTAAGTGAATAACCGGATCCCAAGCTGGTGGTACGTTCCAACCATCTTCTCTATTAAAATTAGGGTGTTTTTTAATTTCAAAAGCCTCACGGAGCATCCTTGGTAGGAATCGGTGTTCTTTCGCGAGTACCTGTGGTTTATCAAAACACAGGTAATGGTTGGTCCCTTGTTGCACGTGTTCACATACAGCAGACTTCATCGAGCGTTGGTGTTTTATGTCAGCAATGTGTTCTTTGACGCGGATGCCAATGCTTCTCTTGGTTTGATCAATGTACGAGAGCCCACAATCACAGTCTATTTTATAGACCCCTGCATCTTGTAGAGGTACTTGGCACTTGACAGATGGTAAAAATTGACTTATCTTCGTTGGCGGCTTGAAGTATGTATTGATTGAAGCTCGCTTCAAGATGTAGCCAACCTTGTCAGTAACTCCTCGTACATACGGTAGAATGGCAGGCTGGCGCTCGACAGTGGCTGGCTTTTCTTGGGATCTGGGACGGAGGCGTGGTAGTGGGAGCTTGTTGTCTTGCAGTACGTGCTTGACATGTGCCAGCCCAGCGTCCAGGTGTTTCTTGTCACAGATCTCACGGGCTCTCTAAAACAAAGACATCCCCACGGTAGCTAGCTGTTTTGGATGGTGGTGAGATTCACTGTTTAAGTACCTATCAGTATGGGTCTTTTTTCTAAACACAGTGTGGCTTAAAGTATTGTTAGGATTTCTGATCAAAAGTACATCTAAGAAGGCTAATGAATTATTTGCCTCTAATTCCATAGTAAATTTTATGTTCTTATTAATGGAATTGAGGTGTTCTAGGAATGCATTTACACTATTTGTTGGTAATATTGTAAAAGTATCATCTACATACTGTTTATAAAATCTAGGTGTGATGGCGGCAGTCTGCAGAGCTCGAGCCTCGAAGGCCTCCATATAGATGTCAACAACAACGGGCGATACATTGGCGGCCCATTGCCACGCCATTGATTTGTTCGTAGAACTTATTGTCCCACAACAGATATCCAGTAGTTAAACAGTGTTCAAGTATTTCTGCATATTCCTCAGGTATGGTGTTCTCTAAAAACTTCCTCCTAGTTATTTCTACACAGTCATGTACAGGTATGCATGTAAATAATGACTATACATCAAAACTGACCATTGTTTCTTTGTTAGTGAGAAGTAGGTGTTTAATCTCACTAACAAAATGGTAGAAATCTCTAAAATACGCTCTTGTGTGGCCTCTAAGTGGTGAGAGTACCTTAGCTACGTGCTGAGCCAGTCTGTAGGTTGGTGTGTCGATCTGACTCACAACAGGACGTAGGGGAGCATTTTCCTTGTGTATTATTGGTAACCCATACAGTTTTGGAGGTTTTGTACACGAAGGTATTAATGTTTTGTTGGGAATCAGTGTAAATAGTAAAATAACACCAAATAAATCGCGATAGAATCCGTTAAAATAAAGTGTGTAAATAGTGTAAATAGTTTTATTTCAGTGTGTAACATTCGCGTAAACTTTCGATAATATCAGCAAGTGAGATGTTACAGTAATCAAAGGTAACGTATAGGTACATTTCTTTTGCTACGAGCAATCCACAAATGAACGATGGATTATAAATAATTGAGCATTAAAGCCGCCGGTCTCCTCTCTAAAACATGGCGTAAAAAAGTTGTTAAACAAGATTTAGTTCTCATATACAAAAGAATGCTCCTGACTTTTAAATAAATAGTGACGTGAGCCACACAGTAGTAACACTGTGAAAAATGCATGTTTTAAACGTAATACACACCTAAGCTAATATCGAGGCAATGCAGCTGAATCTAGACTGGAACTAATACAGTAGATTGAATTCATCGGTGGGCCATAAATACGATCACGTTTTCGACGCCGCAACCGGTATCTATCGATTGTACTGACAAATTGCACGTGTCAACGGTTCTTTGGGCACGGTAATCCAATTGCGACTTTTGAATTTGGAAAGGTGCCTTTGTAGCTTTGACTAAGTAATTAGGTTTGATATTCTAGTTTTAACAATTTTTAATATTAAAAAAGTATTGCTTTTGTCGCTTAGGAATAATAAGTTAAGTTCTGACGCTTGTTCGAAAGTAAATTCATTATAGGTTTATCTAAATTCTGAATTTGTCAGTAACACTGACGGACGTCAAAAGGTACACTTAAGGCAATTTTTGCAATGATACATTTAAAACCTGGTCACAAAGATAAGGTGCATTGATAAAAACTCGCGTGTGTAATGTAACTACAAAATTCAACAATACAATCTAGCAATTCTGCCATGGGCCGTTTCATGATAGAGTGACAGATTGAAAAAAAAAACATTGTGTTTTCTTTTTTTGGGAACTCATAGAGCAATTAGTCTTAATGGTGTCTGTCTTTTTAATTTTGTTACAAAGGTTATTCCCCCTGGAGGCATTGATTACCTGCGTTGAGTTGTTAAACCACAAAGATTGATTATGTAACGATATATCCTATAAATCACGTCCTATTAGCGGAGCCTGAATTACCTTTTTAAAATTTGCAATGTAAAAAATAATTTCAGGTTTTATATAGAATTAAACGTTCGCTCCAGGCTAAGTATTACAATATATTTTAGTTGGAAATTTCACAACTGAAACAGTGACTGGATATGTGCCAGTAAAAGGCGGACATTTCGTTTCACTTGGACTTAACACGGTTACGTCTGGACTGTATATTCTTTTCTTCATAAAATTGAACTGTTAAGTATTTTTTTACGGTAGTAAAACACCAAAATGCAGAATGAGCTCTGAATATAATAAACATTCATACCACCAAATATCATGATCCTAGCCTTTTCCCAACTAAGTTGGGGTCAGCTTTCAGTCTAACTACGAAAAGGCCGAACTTCGATATTTTACGTGAAGCGACTGCACAACCAAACACAACCCAAGTACAAGGCGATATCAAAGCTCTGTAAATAGACCAGGTTGTCGGACTTTTTTAAGGCACCAACTACCAAACGAATGCCACAGATGTTCGTATGGCAACCGGGACCGATGGCTTAACGTGCTCTACGAGGCACGGAGGTGTCTCAATGTGTTAAGAAACATCATCAATTCTAAGACTGACCCGGCGGATATTACTTAACCTTGCAATGCGCAAGACATAAGCCCCTCCGTACCACCAAATACATAAAGGTAAAAAAGAAATAAAACGAAAAATTACCAGCGAACAATAACCCAAACAGGTTGGCATTGATAAACTCTATTCACTGTCAAAAACAAAAAAACTAGCAATCTGGTACTATTAAGTCGCAGTTTTCTTCAGGCTAAAGATTCTTCCTACTCTAGGGAAAGTCGAAATTTCAACAGACAATGTGGTTATACCGTTTCATGTTCCGTAATGAAATCGTGGTCAGTAATGAAAATTAAAAACCATCTCCCCAGGTCAATCATAATATATAATATACATAAAACTTGTTCCAAATATCTTAGCAAGATGTAATCTGCTAAGTCGTTGTAGATTGCTGCTGAAATTAGAACTAAACAGCTGAGGAAGTGCGGGGAGGCACTTTTATTCCAACAGAGGATTGAAAATGAAAACAGCAATCGTTGTTCTTGATTTTTGATTATGTTATTTTATTATTATGGTGACATCCAAATATAAAAAAAAACATAGCTAAGTGTATGTGTGTGTGTGTATAGTGACTATTGATCCTGTATCGGGCAAAGAAAGAATTAATTTATTTTCTCAATATCAACAGTTAGGCCGCAGTCCGCCAGGCATGATCACCAGACATCGTCAGCCTGGTCGGAGGATCCTTTCTTTGTGTTGGAGAGACATCACACCGTCACACACACACTAAAATTTCATGATGATAGATTCAGTATTAAAACCATGAAAGCGTTATAAACAAACAAATAAACTCACTTTCTCATTTATAATATTAATAAGGATAGTAAGGATTGAACTCAAAGGTGGATTAATACTAGTTCACTGACGTATGTCCTCATTATCCAATCCCGATTTGAGGGTTCCAGTAATTACAAGCTAACCTTCATAGTCAACAGTACGAGCTACCGTATGCAGCGACTGTGAATACAGGTACAAATTATAGTGGAGGATGTTTCTGAATGACATATCAAAGCAATTGTATTCGACAATAAATAAATATAAACAACGAAATACAGCAATTAAAATACACCTACTTACTCAACTTGAAGCTCTAAAAGCTAAAAAAAATCAGTTTTACTAACTCAATTCGATGGGTGGTAGAAATTGTATTAATGAAAAGTTTTATAGGCATTGTCGTTGATGCGTTACCTTCGTACGAGTATGTGTATTAAATTTAACTGCGATGAAGACTACAATAAAATTGCTATGTAAAAATTACTTAAAACAGTTAAGAGAATGAACTTCAGGTAACTTTAAAAAAAAATTGCACCAGTATATAGAAAGTTTATATATGGTCACGAGGTTACATCAGAATAAAAAAAAAATAACGCATGAATCTACAAAAAATTATACCTACGTTATATGACGTGTCAGACATATTTCCTGGATTACTCCGAGTACAAGGTTTAACGGTTTAAATAATGATGCGCCACCTAGTGTCGCTAAACATGTAAGAGATTCTGCATACCCTACGATACGCCAAATTAACCCTTTAAATTTCGAAGACACTTTGTAATAATTCAATTTATTTCAAGCTACTATCAGAGACTGAAAACTGTTTGTGATATACAAAAATACATATTCCGAACAGTGACTAAGCAAAACAACTATAGTTAGGTAATTAGTAACTTCAATAACTGATTAGTGAGTCACACCACTGATGGAAAACACATCAATGAATAATTCAATATACTACCTTTTTCATTTCAACATGATTTGATCCAAAACACTTTTATACAAAAATCGGCACAGCGGTATTTATTTCGACAAAAATACACGAAATCAGGTCGAATATATTGCGACAGGCGGCCGTATCTCACTGGGTAATCCTCATCGACCACAGTCTGATTTAGATCCCTCTAGAAAAATTACGCTCATTCAATATACAGAGAATTAATTCAGAGTCTTGTTCGAGACATTTGTCTGTAAACGATAGATGTGTGTATGTTGCGGTTAAATAATGAAATAAGATAAGTTAAAAATTCAAGTAACCTTTGTCTTAATTAGAAACAAATTAACAAAACGTTAGTTGTTAAAGGGGTTGATTGTGTATAAATATATTCATTTTGAAAGGGTTAAGACTTAAACGTGGAATTAAATTTTCTAAAGAAAGCGGAACATAACAATAAGAAGCGCTATGTTTTAATGAAATAATTTTAGGATGTACTTAATTAAAAGCTTCTGAGTTACATTTACGACAAGTATAACATAATTAACTGGAGAATAAAATGATAGTTCAAAGCTTAACTTCTTTTTCATCTTCAAACTTTAAAACAAAACAAAATTATGTTACATATTCTAATCATGTCTAACCTGAATCGTGGGAGAGCCATGATACTCGACCGGAGTGATACCACGGCCTCACAGAAAACCGGCAGTGAAGGAATACTTGCATTGCTTTTCGTCGAGTAAGTGAGGTTACCGGAGGCCCTAACCCTTCACCCCCTCCTCCCTTCCTCCTCTTCCACCCTTCCCCTAGCCCTAGGTAATAAAGTATGTTGGTTCGTATTTTATGCGCTGCCGTACCGTTCATACGATCATCATGAAATTTTGCATACACGTTGCTAGGAATACAGCGAAGGACATATATAGTCGGTTAGAATTAACAGAAAATCTTTCAAAAATGGGTGAAATTGAGATAGTCCGTTTTTTTTTTTATTTTTGTTAGATAAAAACATCATGATTATAATATATTTCTTTTGAATGCATATTCACCCTTATTAAAAAGATTTATAAAAATCGTAAAAACCGTTTCTTTTTTTCGATTTACGACTGCTTGCGTGAAAAGTGTGGACATGAAAATTGCGCATTAAAAGACAAAAAAAATAGACTAACAGGATTAATAGTTTTTTGCAAATGGCAAAAAATCGCGTTTCTCTACGGGGGAGAGCCATGCTTCGGCCTCGAGCTATCGAGCGGAGTCGAGCCGGGCCGGCTCGACTCCGCTCGATACCACGGCCTCACAGAAAACTGGCAGTGAATCAATGATTGTATTGCTTTTCACCGCGTGAGTGAGGTTACCGGAGGCCGTAACCCTTCCCTCTCCCCTATTCCCGTCCTTCCCCTCTCCCCCCTCTCCTCCCCTCTCATCCCCCTCTCCCGTCTTCCCGCTCTTCCCCCCTCTCCCCCTCTGCCTCTACTCCACCTTAAAGGGCGGCAATGCACTTTTGACTCTTGAGTTACAGGTGCCCATGGGCGGCGGTAGTCATTTACCATCAGGTGACCCGTCTGCTCGTTTGCCCCCTATACCATAAAAAAAAGTTTTTTTTTAAATTCATGACTCGCGTTCTAATGAATATTTAAGCCTTAAGCTTCAGCAAGATCGGCTTTAAACTTATTGCGAATCTTTGAAAAATATTAAAAAAGGCCTTCGGGAGAATGGTCCTAAAAAGTTTTAGGACAACTTAAAGTGAATTTTCAAAAACACTTTAGTTTTTTTTTTTATCGAGACTTCCTCTACAACGTGTTAAAATACGGTTTCATTCAGTGAAGTAGAAAGACTGAAAAAGTCGATTTACAAAAACCACTAATTGGCGATCCGGCCGCTTTAAGCCCAATTCGGCTGCGGCTTCGCACTTTTCCAGGGCTAAGTTGCAATCTGACTGAATACGTGAATAATAACGATACCTCGGGAGCAACTGGACTGGATTACTATTAATGTAAAAATAAAAAAAATCGAAAAAATGTACAGTCAAACTGATGGTACGGTACACTAAAAATAAAAATAATTATGTGGGCGTATTGGGGGCTATGAAACTCACTTTTTCACCAAATTTCAGGTCTAAATATTCATTAGAACGCGAGTTATGAATTTTCACTCAAGATGCAAAGTTTACTCGTAAATCTAAAAAAAACGGTTTTTACGATTTTTGTCATTTTTTGTGACACTTCAAATGAAATATGTTAATCGTAACGTTTTTATCTAACAAATAAAAAAAACTATCTCAATTAAAGTTGCGAATATGCTAATTCTATCCGACTAATGCCGCGTTCCAATAAACAAGAAACGATTCGTTTTGCTTACGGTACGGTAAAATTTCGTTGAATTTTCAATGAAAATTTTACCGTCCTTAAGCAAAACGAATCGTTTCTTGTTTGTTGGAACGCGGCATAATAGGGTACGTCTCATTCAGAAAAAAATCCGAGCGAAACCGCGGGCAAAAACTAAGTTGCTATAAAATAAAAATACAGGAACATAGACATATAAAGGAGTTATATTTAAGTGTTTAAATGTACGCAGTCAAACAGAACATATGTACTGTATTTATCTGCGTATATTATAGTAATATATTGTATTTAGTTGTCAGGACTCGAGTCTGTTCACGAGAGTTGATAAATATTACGATAACGTGTCAGAATAGCGAGTGTCGCTTAATTATCACAATCTGTATGATGAGCGTCGCTTATCGTGGGGAAGGGAGGCCTTTTGCCAGCAGTGGCACACATTACCGACTACTCAATAACAATAATCTACAAACAAAATTTTGTTTAATTCTTCATTTTTTATTATGTATCGGTAATAAATAATTAGCGGGCAGCAATTTGTTATGAGTTAAGAAAACCTGTTTTTTTTTATCAACTTTCGGCGAACAGACTATACGTGTCTATGACGCGGACGATAATACTACTACTTCTACTATTTATACTTACGTTATGTTTTGCTATTTTTTGTTTACAACTTACAAAAAACTATAGCATTGTCAAGTGTCAGTTTATTTTCAAATTCAATTCAATTTCAAATATCGAAATTATACTATCATTGTCTTTCACTAAACGCAAGTCAACGAACATCGGCATTAAATAAAATAGAAAAACTTTAGTTTCGTTCTCTGATCTTCATGTATAATATGTCAAAGTCACGAACTTCTAAAACGATTCGAGAACTATCGACCCTACATTTGTTGTGGAAAATGAAGGATAAGCTATTAAAGGTATACTGGATACCTAAATGGACCTTTTCAGTAAAATTTAATCATCTGAAAATAGCACTAAAGTCTACTGAAGCATGTGAACGGCTTCCACGGGTCAGTAAATATAATTCATCAATTACATAATTAGATATAAGCCAGCAATTAATCCGTCTGTGGTAACCTGTCCTTCAAATCAGTGGTCAGACGTAATTATTATGCTTAACTGTGTTTGATAAAGTATAATATTAATGGATTTAGTGTTGTATCTTTCTTTTGTTTTTAAATAGAAAAATAATGACACGACTTGCATATTGGTATTCATTTGTATCATTGCCTATAAAAACTTAGAACGCTGGTAACCCAGCGAAAAATAACAGCAATGTGCTAGTACTAAATAGTACTAGTGTGACTAGCGGTTAAAGAACCACAGCCTCCAACACAATTAAAATACACCTACTTACTCAGCTTCAAGGTAAAAGATAAAGGAAGTGATGTCCGCTAAAGAGGCGGCGGAAAGGGAACGGGAGAGGACTAGTACTCTCCCGTCCCAAAGAAGAGGCACCAGGCGCCGGAGAGCGCATAATAATCTCCGGCCTTCATGAGCGCTGGCCTGGGGGTAACGGGCGAGGCTGCCCGTTACCCTAGCAGAAGCAGGCCTGAGACGGTGGCGCGACGTGTTCCGCGTGCGCCTCTCTAAATCGGAAGGAGGGTAAGGCCCTCCGCTACCAATGGTGTGGCTGCCTTCTATTTGAGGGCGGCTAAAGTCTGCTAGGGTTCTCGGGGACTTCCTTCCTAGGGTATACCCGAGTCCCTTGCGATAGACTCACTTGTTACGGAACACCGTGTGGTTTTTGTCGGTTCGATTCCGACATACCACTTCACCAATAGCCATGGTGAGGTGATGACCCGTGGGGGTTTCTACACAAAAAAAAAGGTAAAAGATAAAAAAAAACCCATTTACTAACTCAATTCTTTAGGTGGTAGAAATTCTAATAATTAAAAGTTTTATAGTCGTTGTCATTGATGCGCCACTTTTATGTTGGTCTTAAATTTAACTGTGACTGTTTAAAAAAATAAACAGAACTAACTTAAGGTTACTTAAAAAGAAATATTTAACACCAAGATATAAAAAAGAGGTGAGGAGGTTACACCAGAATAAAAAAAATACCCCTGAATCTACAAAATAGATACGTTATATGCAATGTCATACATATTGCCTTCATTACTCCGGGTACAAGGTTTGACGGTTGGCAGCAATATGCTAGCACTACTTTGCTTTAGTCTTCTATAAAATAGAGCTACTAGACCAGTCTGGCGCTCTAATCCGAGTAGAATTCTGCCTTGCCTTTACTTCTTCTCTATATTAGAGGCTGAAGATATTTATTAAATATTATATTAATTTAAAAAATAATTAAAAAAAATATATAAAAGAACATTGCGATCTGCTATTATTTAAGTTAGTCTTGCGATATATTTTTTGTTTTTAATATGTACAGCAACTAAAATCTGAATACATACACAACAAAATACTCTTGTAACAAAACCGACCACTGAACAATTCATATTTAAACATGTTTCCCATCCTCGAACAATTTAGATCGGAGAGATATTACTTGAATATTTAAATAACAAACGCCTTGAGTTTCATATTTGCCATACGTGTGTAGGCACACGTTGGCGAGGCAGCCAGTTGCCCTATAAACGCTGTGTCGTGCGCTAGTGTGTCCTTGCCTCAACTCCCTCGACTTTGTAACTGTGTAACCTTTTGATAAATATAACAAGTGAATATTCCAATGTGTATAGAATAATCCTCAAACACGCCGAATAATTGGTAGAAACCATACATTCCTGAAACATGTAACAGGTTTCTCTTTCATTTCAAAATATTTCTTTTTCATCAAAATACCGATGTCCTTTAGTATCCGCAACGTTATCTTGGTATATTATAGTCATTCAAAATATCATATGCTGATAGCTAAGCTTTCAACAGTAAAATTGCCTTGAGCCTGGGAATATAAATGACTGTTTCATCGTTTGTTTTGTATTTTTTTTAGTTTAGAAAAAAGCTTAAAAAGAATTTTCGTTTCAATTTGATGAAACATAGGAATTTCTTTTGTCAAATGAAGCCTAACTATACTTCACGCAAACAACAATATTAAATAAAATACTGTTTAGAAGCTTTTTCTTTATATCTAAATGGCTAGACAGAGGTCTATTACACCTCCCACATAAAGGCCTGTGATCTACCGGTCACGTAACATTAATACAAAATAAAACACAACACATACCACCAAAACTCGATAATGGTTTTTGAAGTTCGAACTGGGAATCAAATACAAAGCTCCAAACTCCAAGCTGAAACTGACTCAAAGCCGAGCTCCAAGCTAACTCACCACCAGGAATACAGTCTTATACATAAGTAGTATATTGTCACACCTCTGTCATATACGTAAGTACTGGTGTGTGAGAAGTCCGTACTGAATTCTATTCGAAATAATTAAAAATGTAAAACTGACAGAAGCTGAAGAATCGCCGCAGCGAGCAGACAGAGTGGACGTCTGTCAAGTTGCAGAGCCACTTCTATGAAGCCATTATATAGTGATATTATCGTTGTCTATTGTACTCTTCCAGATTTGTTGTCGACTATCAATCACTCTCCTTTCACACTTTAACACCACGATCCCACTTCCTCTCCGGCCAAGCGAAGCCATACAATATATCATACAGCATACCATCAGATTTGCCTGATTGCAATTAGACAAACCAGAAAGATTTTGGTAAATGTTACCCTCGCAATCCGAGTGCTGACACTCACAAGATTACAACTATTTCCCCCCACCTATTTAGTTAAATAATGCTAGCATAGTGTGTGCAACTGTACCTTTAGATTTAATGACTCTTGACGTACTAGGAGTTTATAATAGATCCAATCCACTGAGTACGACAATTTTACAAAGGATGTAACTTCGAGGTTTTTTGATCATTACTTACTGTTAGCTTTCTCATTGTCTCTATATTCTGACTTAGAAAGGCTTGATAAAACTCGCAGTAATCTCAAAAGCGTGCTCATGAATACGTGCTTGCAACGTTTGGAGTATTCTAATTTTTTTTTAATATGTTATTCTGATTCTACTAGTTTTAAAACTCGCGTCAAGACTTAGGACAAATCTTAACCTAACAAATTTCCTAGATACAATATTGAATTAGTAAACTTTTTATCTATCTAGAATTGTATATAAAACTAACTTTTGCCTTTTTTAATCCTTGAACAGTGCCTTTTTCTGGATGAAAGGTAGGTACCCTATATCATTTTCTGTACCCCTGACATATATGCAAAATTCGTGATCATCCGTTGAGGAGTTAAGGCATGAAAGAGTAGCAAACAAACAAAGTCACTTTCGCATATTGGATAATCACGACCGACGAATCACGAATCACGATATGACCCAGTATCGGTATATGACCCAGTATCGGTATATGACCCAGTATCGTGTTCCTTACACGAAACTGGGTCGTAATTTCACGCATTGGAGAAAAAATCTGGTCAGTAGAAGTAGAACGAATTAAAAAAATATTGTTTCATTCAGTAGAAAAATTTCCATAAAAATAAAAGTATTCCAAATTAAAATTTCCAGTACAATTTAAATTTGGAACACCTTTTAGATATACAAAGTTCTGCTGACAAATTTATCAACTCCGTGCTTTCCCTAAACCTTTTTAACTAAACTTAAATAAATACATCAATATGTTAATTACAGCCATATATAAACGACATCCTTAGCACAAACTATTTTATCACAAGTTGTTGTCACTCACTCAGAACTCATTGTTGTCACTCATTCAACTGACATTTTGAAAGTTGACCTTTTCCAATTTCAAATTATTGGTATCATTTACAGGTAGCTAATCTAAAATTGCGATAATATCATATTATGGAAAATCAAAAACGTATAACGTCTTAAAATACATTTACAGGTAGCTAATCTAAAATTGCGATAATATCATATGATAATGCTAATTATAATGATAATCATCATGAAATGATAATGCACACAACCATGAAATATCATCATTTCAAGTGTGAAGTCCGTAATAAAGTATTATTTATTTTTGATTATACAGACTTTCATGATTATTTCCTCCCAACTTTTTCGGACAACTTTTGTTCCACAACTTTTAATTTGCAGTCGTAAAAATCGCAGCAAACACAAAAAAATATAATAAAAGACCTTTACTTAACGCTACATAACTTAAACACCCTACATTATGCCTCTTCATTCTATCTCGCGTTCTGCTACCAACACACATTTTGCTATTTGTCACACGAATAACAACTTTATGTTAAAGGCTATAAGGTGTTTGGAATTTTACATTGTTTGTGAAATGCGGATATGTTCAACGTGCTTAAAAAACCGCGTTCATTTGTCACCGGCAGATGCAGTCGAATCAAGAGTACGGTCACAAAAACAGCGAGAGAACTTTGTCTATTCTTGACCTGTTTTGTTTGATGTTTTTACAGTGGCTTATATATTTAATGTCATATTAATAAAAAGTGTATTTTATCATAGTGGTTATGTCATCTTTTAAAGCCCTTATCTTTCTTTACATCACATAGACATTAAGCAGCAGTTATTGGGAAAACTGTGGTTGGTAGATCATTCTATAATTTGACCGTGTGCAAAATTAAAATAAAACTACTGGATCAGTGCAGCCAGACAAGTGAGGTTTTATTCCGCATTGAAAAAATACATAGTTTACACAGAGTGGCGCCAGTGTAACAAACCTTTTCCTTTTTTTTTCTTTATTTAGACTTTGTTTCTTATTATTTCTACAAAATTACTTTTTAACTCCACACACCCGTTCGAACTTTGTACGAATAGTGCGTACTTCTAAAAAGCAACATGGGCTTAGGTGACCTCGTCAAAAGAATTTCCCTTAATACAGATAAATTATATATATGTATATACTAGCTGCGCCCTACGGTTTCACCCGCGCAAGTCCCGATCCCGTGGGAATATCGGGATAAAAAGCTAGCCTATATCTTAATCCAGGTCTCCAGCTATCTATATACCAAGCTTCATCGCAATCGGTTTAGCATTTTTTGCGTGAAAGAGTAACAAACATCCATATATCCTCCCAAACTTTCACGTTTATAATAGTGAGGAAATCACTCCTAAAGTTAGAAATACAATGCTGCTTTTCACTTTACTTTGCACCTACTACTGTAGATGCTGTTGTATTGTACGTGAATGAACATAAACAATCGTCTACGTCGTCTACGTGAGGAATCTGTTGCTTATAGATTAAACGTCAGTGCCGTGAAGTGGGTGTGCAATCTCGTAAATGCCATGGAATCTTTTAACATGAATGGTTTTTATTACAAAAAAGACCCGTTAAAGTTCCTTTCTTCCG
Source organism: Euplagia quadripunctaria (assembly GCA_963859945.1). Classification (NCBI taxonomy): domain Eukaryota; kingdom Metazoa; phylum Arthropoda; class Insecta; order Lepidoptera; family Erebidae; genus Euplagia; species Euplagia quadripunctaria. The sequence continues at coordinate 7,728,700 of OY982583.1, forward strand.
TTAAATTCATTGAATAAGATCTGAATGATGATACACATTAAAACCTTGATTGCAGTAACTCCTATGTTAAAGATCAAAAAACAGATAACAATAAATTAATTACAAAGAAATAAATAAACAACTGTAACTAAGATAATAGTGATGTGTATGTATTTTGCACGGTTTTATGGCTAAACTCTTGAGGTCTATCAATCCTTCTCGAGTTTGTGGGTAAATAGAATGTTTCTCAAATAATTAGGTAGTTTCTTCCCTCACCTAAATGAATGAAAGCCTCAGACAACTTTGCTTTTAAAGTATTTTGGACAGAGTTTTGGGCATCTATTATGATTTGAGCACGTATTGTACCCATCATTTGATATAAATCTTTATATAAATCCTGTTTCATTTTCGTTGTTATTTCTTACTTATGAATGTGACTATGAATTAGATGTGTAAATAAAAATGATTGAATTTGATATTTAATTCCAAAAACATACAGTCTGAACCTCAAAAAACTTACTTGTATGATCAGAACTACAGCAATAAATTTAAAATTTATGAAGTAAGTACCTTTAACTAACCATACTTATGTCAAATAAACTAAAGGTTATAAAAGATCACCCACATAAGGTTCCCTCGTGGCCCAACCGCAGCCGGCAGGTGATTGAGCACTGTCCTTTGACACGGCCCAGAGGAAAAATTACGCGAGTTTTTGTGAAGAACCAGGTAAGCATAATGGTTGTATGAGCCAACGTAACTGACGACTGCGACAGAGATTTTAACGCTATTGTTCAAAGAAATATTTCTGTTTCATTTGTGTGGGTGTGGTGAAAAATTGCCTGCTTACATAAGTCTGTGTCTAAAGTAGGTAGTAAAAATGAATTCAATAGATGGCGCTCCTATATTTTATAACTTCGTAAAGTATTTGTATGGTTTCTACGATATGCAAAAATTACCAATGACTCATCCTTATTCACACTCAACATTTTCTAGTTTGGACGGACCGACGCGTCGGATTCTATGAGCGTCAGTCAGTTTGAGGGTAACGATCTACCTATACAATAGAGTCTTCTAGTTTCCATTAGGTGTCTAGACTTCAAAGGGTACAATGTGGATATATTTAAACTTTCCCACATGAGTTAAATAAACTAAAAAAGTTTAAAAGGGTGAAACAACTTTTACATCAACAACTTTTTATCTTACCAATGTAGTTAAACAATTTAACAGCCCTCCCGGTTATGATAAATGATCACAAGTTTCTATAAAAACTTGCTACACTCGCGCGATACAGCTCTATCAGCCTCCCCAAAGAGTAGGAGCGGAGTATCGATCACCGCTACCACTACCATCACCTACACTCAAGTAGAAACATAACATTACTCTAGTACCTTATTTTTGAAATGATCTCTTTTCTAAGTCATTCAAATTTCAATTTTGCAACCTCAATCTACATCAAACAAGTCTAACCTAAAGTAATCTGAGATACAAATATATATATGCGAAAGTAACCCAAGGAAACGATATCCGTGCGAAAAGGAAAACTAAGTAAGTTTCCTTATTGTGCGATTCCCATGCCCATTCGTCATTTTGCCTGTCCATCGGATTTTGCAGATCACGACTGGCAGAATACATTATCCGACTGCTTTGTTAGAAACTGGTTGGTTGGAAAAAGAATCAAATTGCAAATGACTGAATAAATGGGCTTGGTTTTTTGAGATTGCATTTGAATGAGGAAAATGATTATCAAATCCCGATGAGATTTTTTTAATGTTTGGGCGTTTCTTAGATAAAATTAAAATAGTTTAAATTTTAGTAAAAAAATCCTGTATTACAAAACAATTTGAGTGGTTACGCTCGAATTCGTTAATGCTGTGTTCTCGATAGTACAAACAGTTGCAAGACTTCTTTGAAATATGATAAGTGGCACGTTTTCTATTGTTACTATTGTTTGAAGGGACCAATAACTGATTACTATTTTTTACATAACTTATTCAACTTCCTTAGGTCTCCTTCCCTACATTTTTTTTAGAAAAGAATTCATAAATAGTACTCTTACGCCTTTCTGTTTATAGGGGTTTCTTAAACTTCCTACGTTTCTAGTATATATATAAAGCGGAATTAATCAATCATTATTAATGTAATTTAACTGAGAAACAATCTATAAACCATTAAAACGAGAACTCTTCACTAACTGCAAATGACACCAAGAACCGAAACAGTTTTAAATAAAGATCGTGAGATGAAATGTGCACCAAAAATGTCGCTGCCACTATATTTGAAATTAGCAAAATTTCCACTTCATATTTTAAATAGTCTCTTTGCGGTTTGAAATGAAAGGAGAGCTTTGGTCCAGAAACCTTCAGAGGGACTGTTTTAATGGTGTTGAAATTTAATATTAACTACACATTTCTGTTGACGGTATCAAGGTAAATTGCTTTGACTAACTAAATCTTTAAACAATATTAGACGTTCTTGTCTTTCCCACTTTAACTTTAATATCGTAAATGGATACCCGTAGGCAACATTACTTTTTCCTGGACGAGAGATATAGATTTCCCTTTGTCCTTTTCTGTAACTTGGACAACACGTATGCAATATTTCATGAAAATCGGTTGAGTAGTTATGGTGTAAAAGCCTAACAAACAAACAAACTCAGATTTATCATCATCATTTAAGCCATAAGATGTCTACTGCTGGACATAGGCCTCCCTTAATGACTTCCAAGAAGACCGGTTGAATGTGGAAGGTTGGACGGCCTGTGATCTCTAGGTAAAAATATCGCCAAACATAAAAAGTTTAAAATTTTAAATCAATTATTTGAATTTGAACAGAAGTTCATTTAATTTTCAATTTGTCCGACACGTAACCACAAAATACCAAGTTATATTAAAACTTATATTAAAGCATACGGATGTCGAATGAGTAATACAAATTTAAAACTTCGAAATAGAAAAAATTAAATAACATAAACTCGAGAAGCGGGAGCGTAATGGCTAAGGAGTCAGTCTAGCGATCAAATTGTTGCGGGGTCGGACCCTATCTATTGCACTACTGACTTGAACCCTCTCCTAACACAGGCATTAAGAAAACAACCGCCAAATAATGTCCTCTTTAAAATAGTCGGAGGTTCTCATTTAGTTGCGTATTTCCTCATGTATTTATTTCCCATGTATGTGCAATTTGTAAGTTATCCTTGGATTAGAGTGGATTAGTACAAAGCATCTGCTTATACCTTAATCTCAAAAATATCCTTACTTATTGACATCTCTTGAGAAGGAGCGCATTTCAGAGAATAAACAAGACAAGAGACATGAGAAAAGAAAAGGAGAATATATAAATATGGTTTCAAATAAAAATCACAAATCCAATAATTTAAATGATTGAACGACAATCCTACATTTTATAAATAAGCACTTACTAGGCAAACACAGAACAAAACAATATAAGTACATAAACACATACGTTAGACAAAATATACTGTAATCGTAATGTTGTGTAAACAGAATGGTTCGCATTATTTCCATTTGGATATGGGTAACGTCAGAGTGATCAATCACGCATAATTTATGTACCATTACTTGCTGAAAGCGTGCAGAAACGCAATGACAAAAACCTAGAGATGCGTAATGTGGGTAAACAATGGAGCGAAATCTTCTCTTTCAACCATGTGGAATACATTAAATTTTAGGTCAAGGCTTAAGAAAACAAACATTAATAAACCAAACACAGCTTTACGCCATCATTGTCTTTTATTCATTATTAACTGATTTATGACATATGTATTATAAGCGTAATTGTTCTTTAGTGTCTTCCGTATTCTTAAACCGTCTTCAATAAGGAAGGAGATTCTATGTTCAGCTGTATGTATTTTTATTTTTGATACCGATATTTCCGTCATTTATGGAACGTGTTTTGCAGGGTATGCTTCCAAGGTGGTCCGATTGTTACCAAATCCGGATCTGATGTTGGTGTTTCAGTACAAATGAGAGAAACCCTTAGAAATTAAGAAAACATGTAGTGTGTATGTTGATTAAATGTGTAACTTTGAACAGTCCAGTATGTCTACTGGTCTGTTCAAAGTTACACCTAGTATCTATATAATGTTACTTATTATATTAAAAGTGTCACATGTATTGTAGTCTTCTCGATAAAGCTTATTCTTATCAATTATTTTATTTGTTTGTGTTTTTTTTAAGTCAGTTGGTTTAACTTTGTGTATAGTGTATACTATGAAATAAGTTAGTTGCCTTGTCTTATTAAATAAACTAATTTTTTTCTTCTCTTTTTTCTTAACTGTAAACTGAAATATGTTTTAAAGATACACTTAATAACTTTCAATTAATTGTTCTCGTATGTCTAATTTATGCTTCAAGTAGACGTCTAGCCCTTACTTTAATAACTGAGCTGCTCATGGTATATTTTTCCTTAACCTTTTTGAGCTATACTTTAGCAACATCTTCAAATCCTTTCGAATCTGAAATCGAAATCGAATATTTTTTTAATGTTGCAAAATATTCGCTTATTTTATCTGAATATATTATTAACTGTGGCTTTTATCCAATTACGTTGTTTTTTTCTATTTAATAGTATTAGTCATGTTTTACATAACAAATGTTTGAAATAAACCGACACACAAATTGGTTCTGACATCTCATTAAAACCTATAATAATCCAAAAGAGACCTAAGATCCTAAACTGATCTTGTTGTGTACCAATTTGTTAGAAGTACAGTCGACCTGTCTCTGTTATCGTATATTCTTCGGGATGTTCCATTGAGGGCTTATTTTTCATATTAGTTACAGTACTTAGACTCGTAGTATATACTAAGTACCTACCAAATCGCCCATTCCCAATAATATTGTACGCTAGTCATGTACTTTCTAAAGTATCGTATGTCTTTAAAAAGGCAAACGGTAGGTATTCATCAATAATAGTAGAACTAGCTACACCTAAATTTGTAATAATTAATAATTCCCTATAACCCGAACTATAAATGATTTGTCCTGTGGGGGAATCGATCCCACGACCTCTGACTCGGCAGTCAGGGTCATTAACCAGCAGACCAACAGGCCAGTCAAATGCTCCGGCTGTGGAATGAACACTAGGCCGAGGTGTTCCCGAGGTACTACTTTATGGGGTTCTTGAAGATAGGAGTGTATAGGTTATTTTTAAGGGTCAGCAACTCGCATGGGAGTCACCTGGAATTGCAAGCGTCCGTTGGTTACGCTGACCACTTACCATCAGGTGAGCTTGTTTGCCGCCGTAGTGGTAAAAAAAAGTAACTGTGCTTATTTGCTGATGTTAGTTATGTTTTTTTTTCAACTTTGTTCTCTCATGTTGGAGCTCTAGCGATCTTACCTGGCAGCTGAAACTCAGTACTACCAAATTCTATGGTATTATGTGGCTTCAGTTAGAGCGACTCCAATTTGAACAGAAATCTGCTGTACCTAACCATCTATCCTTATAGATGGTTAGGTACAGCAGATTTCTGATGAATGATGGAATGATTTCTGATTTGATGAATAAGGATTCATCGGATCAGATTTCATCTTATGTTACCACTATGTTAGGTGATATCTGTAAATTATATTCACGGTAAAATTTATTCGCAATTAAATTTCTTCTTAAAATCATGTATAAAAAAAACAATTTGAAATTCGTATTAATATTCTAAAGAAAAACATTGGGTCTTTAGATAAACATCTCTAGGTATACACGAAGGTGCCCCAAGGACTTCAGTGGGCCAAAAGTTTAATGAGCTAAGTTTATGGTGAGTTCAAACGTTGCCCTGGTGTTTAGGTAAGGATTAAGGAAAACTAATTACAGGATATTATAGACGAAACAAATTTTGTGACGCGTGAGTGATAAAAAGTTTTAGAAATTAAAACTGTCAATTAATTTAAAGCATTGTTTATATTTAGACAAAGCTTTATTAGACTTGTTTGAAGTAAGTATTGAAAAGGTTTTATGTCGTTGATGAATGAGTTCAACAATTTGCTGGCTCTAAGTCGCTATTATAATATATTTTCCCTAGATTTAAAGCAATAATAACTTGCTTAATTATAATTATCTATTTATCTATTTATACGGGAATTAACGTGATCACAAAAAGGTATTACATACCTCTGAATTGAATGATGATGAAGAACCTTCTACCGCACGATCTCGACGACGGAGGGCGTGCACCGCTGAGCCAGTCAGCCTGTGACCACGGCCAGTGCAACCTGGTCGAAACGTCAGGCAATTCAGAGGTATGTAATACCTTTTTGTGATCGCGTTAATTCCCGTATAAATAGATAATTATATCATGGAACGCGAAAGTTTAAAAGTTAGCATAATAATCTATTTGATTTCACTGAATATACGACGTGTCAGACAAAACAGCGATGCAACGAGTCTTAAAGATAAGTGGTTTAGCACTATTTCTACGTTTTTCTAGAACACAATATGTTAGAACGTGATTGCATAGCGCTATCTAAAGCCAAACTAAGCTTGTAGTATAGCTTCAACAATACGAATAAACATACAAAAAAAAAATATCTAAATACATTAGTTTTGTCTTGATATTTTGATTTAAAGCCATATTCATAACCTTTGAGTAATATTAAAAAGAAACAATTTTGGAAGCAAGGAATCCTTTATTCGATTTTTAAATTAATTGTATAAATGAAAATAGGAGCTTCTCTCGTTATGACATCCATTTAAGTATTTTGTATTTTATAACTTTAAGCGTAGCTTAACTAAACTAGAGTGTTTTGAGGACTTGAGTAGCGTATCGAGCAAAATAGTTTCGAGAATATTAGTGTACAAGGTCCAACAGGCCTATAGAAGTGACTACTGATAAAAACATTACGACTAACAGCGGCTGTCTACCAGAGGGATACTTGAGCAATGTGTTCAGTGTTGGCCCTATATTCAAAAATACGTAATATATATATACATCTTTGCACTGAGCGGAAATCGATTTCGCGAACATGGTTGATGGAAGGTTTACCGCGGCGCCACATTTGCCGTCACTGTATGAAGATATTGAAAAGAAGAGAGTTTGTTAAGAATATATATAAAACAAATCGTCAATATAGGTTCCATACAGACGCAGTCTCGTAGATTTACCCATACTGAAGCAGTAAAGGTTTCGTACGACTCATTACCCACAGCCAAGAGCAACCTACTGGAAAGAACGCCACTCACTCGTACAATTCAAATATTAAAAGAAATCGATTATAAAATGGTCATATTTTCGTGAAATTTTAGTCAATTCACAGCTAGAAAGTCAAAAGCTAAGCAAAAATAAATTCAGATAATAGTAATAATATTCTAAAACATATTATGAAGCGCCATCTAGACCCAAATTAGGCAGACTTTGTACAAGGTAGCTAGAATGACTGGCCTGTTGGCCTAATAGTGAGTGACCCTGACTGCTATGCCACAGGTCGTGGGTTCAATTCCAACCTGAGTCTGGGTGTTCTTTGTGTCCGTTGTTTGTATGTTTGTAAAGTCCCCCGCGACACAGGAGTCATTCCTAATGCGGGAGTTGTCTTTTTAAACAAAAAAAAAAGAATGTTATAATAACAAGAAACAGTGATGTTATTATACTTAATTGTTACTTCAAAAAAACTAAGTGCCATTTTTTACAGATATTAGTATAAATATAGATATATATAAGACTACATCTTTCGGAGGCGTTCTCTGGTGGCACTCAAAAACGTCAACTTTAATTTCATATAATTTTTTTAAGATATTTTATCGATAAGAGACTCCGGTTCCAATCTCCGCAGTCGGGCTTTCATATTATTTTTCTTCTTCCTTTTTTGAGGAACTGACTACGTTCTCATTCGGAGATTAATAAAATGTAAATTTTGTGACACGCCCCGCCTTTCCGAACAATTTTGCTAAAGTGTTTTTTGAAAATTCTTCAAGAGTCTCAAGGTTGTGCCTGATACAGCTAATCTTTTCAACAAACTGTATATTTTAAAGTTGATTTTTAGACATCAAGATCCTTTCCGTGCGGGTAAGATGGTTTAAGTGACTGACAATTTATTTAAGAGGAGGTCTATGAGTAAATGTGTCACTTTAGAATTATATGGGTTATAATATTACAAAATTTGTGTAAATAAAATAAAATAAATTACAGTTATTATTTGTAACTTTTTTACGATATATGTAAGTACGATGTATATAGATTAAAATTAAGGTTAATTAATAACAGTGCATATGTTTAGATTTCCTATTATCACGCAATAAGATAAAAAAGAAGAGACGGTAGGGTATTGACTGAGTCCTCAGACTTGTCATGGAGTTGTTGTGAGTTAACTCTGCCAAGTACACTACCGACGTGAACCAACTCCTAATAAAGCAGTTCAGCTTAGTTGAAGTCAATAACAACAATATTAGTCATGTGTAATCCACGTTTTAGTTTCTGTAGTCTCTGTTTTTAAATGTACACAGTTAACATGAAAAAAAGTAAAAGCGTCTTCCAAAAGCACTACAGAAAGGGCATCAATTTTAAACTTAATTGAAATGACTACAATACATGTGACTAGGCTAGTGCCTAGTCACATAGTGGTACCAAAAGGCCATTCCTCTTTGCCTAGCGTACATTTCATTTTCTTTATAAACTTCACACTAATAAAAATAACTTTGTTATACACATGAGTGGATTAAGTTTATCTTGACTTTTGAATAAATAAAATTAATCTTTTCCACTTCTCATTCAGACAATATATTTTTTAGGAATGTTTGATAATAATTATACTATTTAAACTTTACTATATTATTTTTGCTCTGTAACACAAGTATTAAAAATACACCTAAAGGATAAAACATTATTACAAAGGTCTATCAAATTCATTTCATATACATCAACCGCATCGAATATTATAATTTAAATAAAATTGTGAAAAACGAAACCTGACCTTCGAATGAAAAATAATCAAAATGAAAATTGCCAATTTCCCATATTGAACTCCGAATATGAGAAAATACATACAAAGTTTAATACAAAAACATTACGAGTTGAACCTTTTCAAATGAAAGTGACCCGTGAACGAGGGAATGAGGAAATTAAAGATATGAACGTATAGAATTGCACAGGAAACGACTACGAGAGGCTCGACAAAATATTGGCACCTCACTCCTTTCGAGATAGGCATTTATATATAATTTTCGGTTATTTGTTATGAATTGAGAAAAGTTTTTAAAATTTAAAGTAGGAAAATGAATTCTGAAAACTGATGGCGACTACAAACATCAATCTTCTTTTTTAAAACTGGCATCGTTAAACATAAACAATTTATTTCATAAACAGTGCACATATTTACAAAAATAGGGAGTCTCCTTTTAAGTAAAAAAGAAAACATACAACTGTGGCGGTTCATTTGGTTTGTTTTTCTGAGAATTTTTCATTCATCATCAGCTTGGTAAAATTTTTGTCCTCAGTCATAGCGTTTATCTCTAGCATACACGGTCTACGCGCGTGGGCATCTGAACGTAGGTGCACGAGCTCTTTTTGCCAGGGTCGCCATTGGCGTCCGATAAAAAAGCTATTAGCAAATCTAAATATTAACTTTTAACCTAATTTATTAAAGCCTATTCAAAATCATGTCACAATCTTAATAAATATTACATTGGGATTGGCAAGCAACTTGCAGATGATATTGTTCATAGATGCCCTTATCTAACAAAAGCTGCTTCACCTATGGCATCATTTGTTCTAGAAAAAACTGACGCTGCAGTAATAGCCCTAACCATAAACTTACTAAAATCTAATGCAGCGACGGGATGGGACGGTATCTCTCCTAATATACTCGTATTAAAACGATACTCTGATACTCTGTCACCTATTTTAAGCCATATATTCAATATATGCTTCAAAAATAGAAACCTTCCAAAGTCGTTTATCCTTTCATTCATCCTATATTCAAGGGAGGTGATGGGAACTCTTAGAGTAATTACGAACCGATAGCTGTACTGACAGTTTTATCAAAGGTCCTAGAATATTGGTTAGCAATAGATTGGTTGATTACCTTGAAAAACTTAAATTCCTTTCTACGAAAAAAAAATGTTTCAGGAAAACGAAATCAACTTCTCATGCAATACTTGACCTAACCAACTATATCGTCTAAAATCTCATCAGTCATAGAAAGGTACTTAGCATATTTCTAGATCTTGCCAAAGCCACACAGTCCCCATTCCTACCCTTGTACTAAAACTTGACGGGATAGGTGTCAGAGGTTCACATCTAAATTTATTTCGAAGCTGTCTGAAAAATCGACCTCAAATTATTAAGTTAAGGAATTATACCCGTAAGGAATTATCCATAGAATGCGGCGTACCACAGGGAAGTTCTAGTTCCAACTTTGTTCCTTGTTTATATTAACAGCTCTCGCTTTTGTATTTGCTATACTCGTATCTAGATAAAGCAAATACAAAAATTATATCATTTCTCGATGATACTGCGTTTACCTTCGCTGGTAACTCCCGGGCAGATATTGAAGGCATGGCTCAAACCGGCTTTATTTCTGTCCATAACTGGCTACAAACACGTATTAATCTAAACACTCACAATCTAAAACGCACATTAAGTTAAAAGCAATTCCTGTCAATGCACACATTGTAGTCAAATTACCCCGGAAAATTCCATCAAAAATTTAGGCGGAAATCTACACAAGACCGTAAGTTATACAATTCACACTAACCTACTCACAGGGTCACACCCTAGGGTCAGAAAATTAATTAACATCTTTAATACACTTCGTCACGTGGCCAATTTATCAGTTATTTGTAATATCTATTACGGCTTATGTTAGGCCATCTTGACTTATTGTATCTCCTGCTGGGGCGCGCCATAAAAACTAGGCTGATGCCAATAGAGATACCGCACAGCTATTCTTAAAATTAAAATTTTTCGGTAATTCCAATATCCAACTAAAAATTGTACCAAGAATGATTCAGAACGTTCTGAATGTTAGGTACATTCAGAACATTCCATTCTTGGTACATTTTATTTTAAGATGTATCTTACTAATACACTTGGAGATACCCTACGATATAACAGACAAGTGACGCAAGGACCAGATATGCACAATCCTCTATCTTTACTTCACCCTAACCAAAATGTTATTTTACTACTTAGGACCATATCTGTAAAATAAATGGAAACCTACCTATTTATCATATACCATCCATCATCCTCATCCTCCGCACCTTTTCCCAACTAAGTTGGAGTCGGCTTTCAGTCTTTGATATTTTACGTAAAGCGACTGCCATCAGACCTCCACAACCGCAATACTAGGCAATATCGAAGTTCTGTAGTACAGGCCAGACCGAAACGAATGCCACAGGTGTTCGTATGGCACCCGGGACCGACGATTTAACGTGCTCTCCGAGGCACGGAGGGGTCTCAGTGTGTTAGGAATGGTCACCCATCCTACACTGACTTGGCTAGTATTACTTAACTTTGTGATGTGCTTACCTACTTGGTTACCATTTAGCTACAAGCCCCTCTATTTATGATCTAACATACATAAAATGTAACGCGCGTCGATCGCGCGACAGATGAAAAAGCGCGTTAGCATGAGTGAACTTACTTGAACAAAATGCGCGTTCTTCGTTTAACGCCTGTCATCTGAACGTGGCCTTATTGTATGTGTTATATTGTACATACTCAAATTAAAATATGTGCAAAGATTACGTTAATATGCCTTGAACTCCGCCACTAAATATCTAGTACCAACAGCAAGAGCTGTTATAGGGATTATTGAAAGTTTGTAGCCCTCAAGCAGGTAGGACTGTCAGTAATTTTATACTTTAGTAGGAGAATAGAATCACTAACTTTGGATATTCTGATTTTCATAGAACCATTAAACTTTAAGCTATTCAGCTAATATAATATAGTAGTTTATCAAGTAAAACAATGTAAGCTTACACTAAGTTCTCTTATTAAGTAAGTATTTCTGATGAAGATAAAATTTATTTTAGTTTCAATATTTACAGCTAAGTATGTAAATAAACGTAATGATAAAAAATAATTAAATTACTTAATTAATTTAATTCCATTAAGTTAATTAGAACAAAAATATGTATTAAATAAATATTATGAAGGTGAAAGTAAGTTTGTTTATTTATTATGCTGCCACGCCTTAACTACTCAACTAATAATCTTGAAAGTCCCATGCACATGATGTCAGGGGTAAAGCTTGGATAAAATTTGATAAACAAGTGAATTGTATTCAGGATTAACACAAAGGTATACTGGAATGGAGATTCAGGCTGTCGAAGTGGCCTGAAAAGCTATTTAAACATTTCTAAAGAAATAACAGAAATGTGGGCAAATGAATTCAAAAAGAATATCATCACATTCTATCGTATTCAGTAAGTTTGGTAAAAAATTCAGCCATTACATACTGGTGTTTGTGGTTTACAGAAAAAATATCCAACATTCGAATGTAGACTAGCAAAGTGATAGCTCCCTACAGACTACACCCTACAGTGATTCCGTGATAACATCACCGGCATAACCCATCGTACTTTTGATATCGGACGATATGCGACCGATATAGTTACTTGGTATCAGATTTCTTTATTTCATCGAGATCATCTGTGGAGTCAAGAACATGTCGGATAATTTCATTAAAGTGTATGTTTCCTAATACTTTTCTGGTACACGACAGATCATGGTGTTTAAAACTACCGAAAGCTTCCTTATTACCGTTAGGCAGCCAATGCAGAAAAATACACAAACAATCTGTTAAAATATATATGCGATAAACGATTTATTGGCCTAACTATGTTTTGGTGAATTATTTTCTATAAGGAGAAAGATATAAGACAAGATTTTGCTTGACAAGCTGAATCTTAGTAAGAAAATTAGATAATTTGTTTCATACGACTAATATTTCATTAACTACAAGTGAAGGGCTTTTTGAGCGCAATGTAATATTTGATATTTAATTTTAGCAAAATTAATTTAGATTTTCATAGACGTAACGTATATTTTAATATACTAACATAAAAGATCCGTTTAATATCCGTCAAAAATCACGGATACGAACACGGACACAGATCTTTTTTCTGCCTCGGATATCCGCAGATACGTCTCTTGTAAACAGAATATAATTTTACAAGATAATATTGAAGCCCATCTGGACATATGGAACACAACTGTGGGGAACATTGAAATACTGTGGAAGTTCATGCATAAAATACTTCGCATAATTACAAAATGCCCTTGTACCTACCCAACGAGCTGTAACACCACGACCTAAGAATACCAACAGTAAAGCAGGAGATCTACCGGCTCATATAATTAATTAATTAACTAATAATTAATTATTAAACAACAAGTCGGTAAAGCGAAAAATACCACAAGGCTAATTAGTCCAGACAGAGTAAACCTACTGTTTAAATAGTACAGAAAACAACATCGTGTGTGTTATTTCAATAAATGGGTCTGAAAATTCTTAAATAAAATACTTCGGATACCAGTACGTACCAAAGTAGCTGTTACACCGCGACCTAAGAATACCAACAGTAAAGCAAAAGATCTACCGGCTCAAATAAGAAACCCATAACCCACCATCTTTACACTCTCATCCTACCATTAGGTAATGGACGATGAACAACGAGTCTGCTAAAGCGAAAAATACCACAAGGCTAATTGATTCAGACAGAGTAAATTTACTGTTTAAATAGCCCAGAAAACAACATTGTGTATGTTATTTCAAAAACTGTGTCTGAAAGTTCTTAAAAAAAATACTTCGGATAATTACAAATTCCCCTTAGTACGTACCAAACGAGCTGTTACACCGTGACCTAAGAATATCAACAGTAAAGCAACAGATCTACCGGTTCATATAAGAAACCCATAGCCCACCATCTTAACCCACTCTACCATTAATGGATGATGAACAACAAGCGCGTCGGCTAAAGCGAAAAATACCACAAGACTTAAACCAGACACAGTGAACCTACTGTTTGTGGTACAGGCCATACACCGAATACGTCAATGCAGCTACACTCAACATCCTGTTAAATATCCCAAAAGAAAGGAAACCGATTGTGGTAATATCATATAGTTTTCATACCATTAAGTAAATGGTGTATTGTTGGTCCAACGTTACGCTATTTATCACTTAAAGAAGGCTATAAAAGATAATTATTATTTTCTTACAGCTAAAGGAGTACAGAAAACAACATTGTATGTGTTTCTTCAATAACTGTGTCTGAAAGTTCTTCTGAGGAAAGCGTGGTTCACGTTTACGTTCATTCTTCTTCTAATCATATTCAATTGTGCAACATCCTCCTCCGAGCCTTTTCCCAAGTTTAAGTTGGGGTCGGCTTTCAGTCTAACTACGAAATGGCCGAACTTTGCCATCAGACCTCTACAACCCAAGTACTAGATGATATCGAGGTTCTGTAGTTAGACCAGGCTGTCGCAATTTGTTTAGGGCTCCAATTACCCGTAACGAATGCCACATATGTTCGTATGGCAGCCGGGACCGACGGCTTAAGCGTGATCTCGTACAGTAGGGGTCACAATGTGTTAAGAAAGGTCATCCATCCTAAGATTGACTTGGCTAGTATTACTTAACCTTCCAATGTGCTAACCTACCCCGTTACCACTTAGCCACGAGCCCTTCTTCTGTTGTGCAACAAAGAATGCAAATGAGAAGCGTCGATACTATTTCAATACTTTTTCGAAACGCTCAGATAAGGCAGGGTGCTTGTGCCACACGGTACTTTATAGAGAAGAGTGTGTTCTTCTCTAAACAGATAGGATAACCGGAAATGGTTCCAGGTATCCAGAACCTACCGAGCCTGATGGGAGCCCTAGCCATTTAAAGACATCGTTTGGTTTTAATTCAATTGACTCCAGCATACCACTTCAGCGCGATTACTTAAGAGACGGTACTTCCAAAAAGTATTTTTGTTCAACGTTACTTTTCCCCTTATTGACAGTATAGAACTCTAAAGGATATTCAGTTATCTTAACTGCTACCTTCTAGTGATTAGAAATATTACCTGATTACCCATTTTAATTTTAAACCACCTGAAAGGTTTGAAACTAAATTACAGTAACATTATAACCTATTTTTCTTAAAGCCTTTCTTATTTTTTTTCATAAAAGTAGTTCTCATTGTATCGTCATCATCTTGACCCGGTGTCAACTACTTACTCTAAGTACTTTTAAGTACTCGGTCAGTTTTTATTAGCTGGAACTAGGTCAACATATCGGAAGAAAATACGGGCGCAAACGGTCAGTACTTTTTACAAATAAAACATTTTAAAGCTAAGTATCCGGTGGACTCGATAGAAATGGAGTTTTATGGATCGCAGTTAATTTATTGATGTAGGTAGGTAGAAGGTAGATTTGAAATAGATGATGACTTCAGTTATTTTTTATCTAATACCTTTAAACAAACAATTTTTGTATAAATGTATATATATAATCTGAATCTAGGAAACGGCTCCAACGATTTTCATGAAATTTTATATACAGATACAGTTCTGCATTTTAAGTTCAACTGCATAGTTGTATTTCCTGTAAAAATGCAATTTTACAAAAAAAAAATACGATTTTACAAAAATTGGTCTCCCAGTATTAAAGTGGGAAAAAATTAATGGTTTTTTTTTTTGGGAAGCAGATTCTCATACTCAAAAAAATGTAGTCACTTTTACGAAAATAACTGCTAAATATTTAGTTAACATTAAATAGTTATATACTAGCAGTTCCCGCGCGGCTTTACTCGCGTGTACATATATATATATTGCGAGGGACCCTAATTCTCTTTTCCAAAATAAAAGTAGCCTAAGTTATTCCTTATAACACCTTTGTCATTGAAAGTCCCGTAGAAATCGGTCCACTTGTTCCGGATATTAGCCGGAATAAACAGACAGACAGACAA
This sequence comes from Euplagia quadripunctaria, assembly GCA_963859945.1. Lineage (NCBI taxonomy): Eukaryota > Metazoa > Arthropoda > Insecta > Lepidoptera > Erebidae > Euplagia > Euplagia quadripunctaria. The sequence goes on from OY982583.1 coordinate 7,744,584, forward strand.
AAATTTAAAAACTGATTTTTAGGTATAGGTATCGTGCAAAAAACTGTATGAGCTTAAAAAACATTCTTAAAAACTATTCCTTTGACATTACAAACAGAGACTTCAATTTTATTTATTTGTATAAGGGTAACATAATAATAATTATTTACTATAAATATATTTTAATTTGCCATCTGTAGGGTTCCATTCCTAAAAAATAAGCAGATAAAAGAAACAAACTTCGTTGTTTTTCTTTCAGTCAGCCTTTCTATCTGTCTGTCTGTCAAGGCCCTTTTTTTAGGAACGCGTGAATAAGTACTAAGTATCAAGTTGAAATTGACATCAAAAAATACTTATGTCTGCGGTCCTGTGAAGCTGTAAAAAAAAAGGTTCTATGTCAATGCAACTAAAAGATACGGCCATTTAAGCAGCCTTATATTTTAATCAATATGATTTCGCAGGTAAACCAATCCATTCCAATCCATTGAACTAGAATCATGAAAATTAGTAAGAAGCAAGCACAAGTAAAGGAAGAACTCCGAAAATCGTGAATTTGTTGTTCTTGTTGTAATTATATCACAATCATAAGAAAATATTGTTTGCGATTACAGACTTACAATATGCGCTTCAAAAATTAATTGTGACGTCAAAGTTAAGATTGTTTTTAAGAAAAACGGACAATAATCTTCGAGAATCGATTCCCGAGATGGGGGAATGAACTTCATAAAAGTATGTACGGGACCCTCGGTGCGTGAGTCAGATTCGCACTTGTCCGGTTTTGAATACGTTAAGAGTTTACATTTTATATCTTAGGGATAAAATTAAATTGTTCGTACCTTTGGCAAAACTAGAAAACTAGGTCAGCGAATGCTGCGATTAGTATTTTGCGTGTTCTTTATGAAAGATAAATTTGTATGAATGTTGGTATGACTATGAATTGTTTTTCTAACAGTAATACATGTATTTAAGTATGTAATTGTTTGATAGTTATTATTTTCGCTTTATTTTAGATCTTTTAGTAGGTTTTAGCTTTAGTTTTCAAATATATGGATTGATATTATGTTGAAAACCGATTACCTGTTCAAGTCTCACTATAAGAAGACTATCACTATACGCCATAATCTCGGTGAAAATTAAAATGGGCTTAAATCGGTGATAGTGACACATGCCCTATCTAAAGTTATTCAACAGTCTACGCTTCAACGCCATAAAATACATAATTTTGAGTTTTTGAGTTAAATATCCGCATAAATTAACAAGTCCAATATTTTTTTATTGTATTGGGGGCAAACGAGCAGACGGGTCACCTGATGGTAAATGACTACCGCCGCCCATCGGCACCTGCAACTCAAGAGTTACAAGTGCGTTGCCGGCCTTTAAGGTGGGAGTAGAGGAAGGGTGGAAGAGGGGGACATAGGGGGGAGGAAAGGGTTAGGGCCTTCGGTAACCTCACTCACTCAGCGAAAAGCAAATTAAGCATTGCTTCACTGCCGGTTTTCTGTGAAGCCGTGGTATCTATCACTCCGGTCGAGCCGGCCCATACGTGGCGAAGCATGGCTCTCCCACGACAAATAATAATACTATCTAAAAAAGCGTACCTTAAAATTGTCCAACAGTATTTTCCAGCAAATAAAACAGTTACGTAAGTTGTCAGAGGAAACCGTCATCATAGTGTGCCACCAGGGGAAGATGTCTTAATAAATTAACATTCAAAACGTTGTTTCCTAAATGACGTGCTCGACCTTCGAGTAAATTATTAACAACATTACTGGTATTACAGTCTTAACGCGAGTTCTGCAGAGTTGGACAGCCTGTAGCGGATTAAAGCGTAAACCTCAATTTTGCGCACCAATATTATTATATATTGGCTGTGGGACAAAACTTTTATAACTTTACAGCTCTTTGGAATGAAGTATCTTGGATCCAAAAAAGAACATTTAGATAATAGTTAGACATAGTACGCTATGGAAACTTCACATATTCAGTATCTTTCCGTCAGAATCATAATAATTTCCGTGGCGGAACGTCTACAGTTAAAAAATGGCCTCTTAACACAACAGACTTTAAGACTGACTATGGACTGAGTACCTGATCAAATAACAGGGAATCGTTAGTTGGCGCTACATCTCCTTCTGTTTTTTCAGACTGTAGATGTAGATTTAAGAGGCCGTATACGAAATTTTGCCTATTTCACTGTTTTACATAATTTTACATCATTTCAATTTAGATCTAATGTGTGAGCCACTTTTTTACTTTTACTATTTAATCTTGATTAATCAACCTCAAACCGATGACTGTTTTGTCAATTTTGCTGTAAGAGGTTTAGAATATCACATATTTAAGAATTGTTTTGAAATATAAACAGTATGAAAAAATTACAATGTATTGGTGTAAAAGTTGTATATACAAAGTATGTAACACTTTTACCACTTTAATTTAAAAAATTCAGTAAAAAAATGTTTAACTTAGTCAAATTTTACAGAAAATGGACAAAGTTTTGCTTTTGATTTGGGCTACATAGAATTCTCGTAAATAGCCTTCAGTTCAAAAAATATTAATAAAAAATGTTTTAAAACAACCTAAATCTCGCATTATAATTTGTAAAAAAAATTAAAAAGTGGCTTATTCATTAGATCTAAATTGAAATGATCATAAAAATTAATAGAAATATAGTATTTTAACTGTAAAATGACGTCTGTAAAATCACGTAAATCAGCGAAATTGGCAAATTTCGTATACGGCCTCTTAATGGACAAGTCAACTTATTAATTGGCATGTAAAACTTTCAAACACTCTCAGTATTTATAAGGCAACCTGCATTATAAATACTGAGAGTAAAAATTTTGCTGAACTGATTCTTATAACGTGGGAGACGCATGCTTCGGCACGTATGGGCCGGCTCGACTCCGCTCGATACCACGGCCTCACAGAAAACCGGCAGTGAAGCAATAATTGTATTGCTTTTCGCCGCGTGAATGAGGTTACCGGAGGCCCTAACCCTTTCCTTCTCCCCTAATCCCGTCCCTCCCCTCTCCCCTCTTTGCACTCTTCCCCCCCCTCTTCTCCTACTCTTGAGTTACAGGTGCCCATGGGCGGCGGTAGTCATTTACCATCAGGTGACCCGTCTACTCGTTTGCCCCCAATACCATAAAAAAAAGCTTTATCTGTCACGACTTGTAAGCAGCAACGAGAACTAGATATCTAGTGTGCTTGGTAATTGGCAAAAAAATTAAATTCAATATCTTTATTTCATAAAATGTCCTAAACAACCGTACAATGTAATACTTCAATCATAAGAATAGTACTTAATAAAATATTGGTAACTCGTGTTGGCCTTTTATTAAAATAAAGATAAAAAAGTGGGCCCAGTGCGAATTGAACTCGTGTGGAGAGTGTTCCGTATGATGAATATGTTTCTACAAATAAATTATCCCAAGAATAATCTTAACATTGTAGAGGAAGAACATAATATTCTCCCGTACATTTAAATTGCAAATGTAAGCTTGTACGCACAATAGTAAGAAATATACCATGTTATTTTAAGACCATAGGAAAAACCATGCTTCTTATAGGTTTTCCTGTAAATAACTATTTCCTGTATTACTTTTTTCAAAAAGGTTTCATTCGGACGGAGGGAACCCTAAAAAGAGAATAAAAATTAAATGAATTTACTTGCAGGTTGATGTTATGGAGAGTTAAGGATTATTCTAATGAGCTTTGGAAATGTACAGAAATACAGTATTCAAATACAACAATACTGCTGTATACTTAATTATGTATTTAAACGGGAATTAACGCGATCACGAAATAGGTATTACATACCTCTGAATTGCCTGACGTTTCGACCAGGTTGCACTGGCCTTGGTCACAGTCAGCCTGTGACCACGAGCAGTATAAATACATAATTAAGTATATAATGGATAACATTGCTTTATGATTATGACTTTCTAATGCTCTCGCACGTTTATCCAACCAATCAATTGGCCCACAAACTTTGCAATGGTATTGAAATGTATTACTTTAACCAAACAATAAACCAGGGAATACTCGGTAGCGTTGAAGACCTTACAAACAAAAGCTTTTCTAGTCCCTAAGAAGCTCAAGCAATACAAGCTCTAATTTTAAATTCATGATCAGAAACTTTCGCTTTTACAGACAGGAGTGTATTTTGATTAAGGGTATATAGTCAGTTGCTAACGTTTTTTAACGTTATTTAAGTTAGAAGAAGATAAGAAACGTTACGAGATAAACCAGTTTATATCACAGAATTTGAATCGATTTAATACGATTACGTATAGGAAAAAGATCGTCACCGCTATAAGCACCGTTTATTTTCAATCGAAAAAATTTTCTACTAGATTTCTAAAAACTATACTGAGTTAGATTTAGACATGAATAGATCCTGGGCTGCTTGTGAGGTAACGTGCTCTCGTAAACTCGTGCAAAAAATTATCAAATACAACAAGTATTTGTCAATTAAAAGTTTCATTTGATAAATAATTTATAATTTTAAACCAATTTAATTCGTCACTAAATGATGTTTTTCGTAGCATGTCTTGTGCTACATTTATTCAATCTTTTTTTTCTTTATTTTCAATGTAACTTCGAAAACGTAAATGTATCGTGTATTTTATTTTTTCAAAGAAACATACCTAATGTTTATACCTCAGTAACAAAACATTATTTAGAAAAATGCATCAATCACAAAAAAATAATGATTTTTTTTTTTTTTATTATCGACTAGCCAAGCATATCGCACATATCTATTATTTATTTACTTATTTAATATTAATCAGAACGGCTTCTAGCCACTTACATTAATAAAGAGAGAAACGTTAATACAATATAAATTATAATATACAACATAAAAACTACACTTGTAACACACAGACTTCTCGTAGTACACCAGACATACTGACATAATCACTAATTATGTATTGGCCACGGAGTAATAAAAGGCTAGTATGCTTATATTATATCGAAAGAGGTGTTGTCGAACTCACACAAGTGTGTGACACAACAGAAATGAAGCATTAAACTTTATTTTACAAAAATAATGATGTATTTGTCATTTGACACGCTTCGATTTCGTGATACAGCGTCAAACCTTTGTTCTTTTTTTTATTATTATGCCTTTTACCTGAATATCCTTTAATGATTTTCATTTCATTTGAAATAAAATTAATTATAATAATCACAAAAGTTAACAAAAATACAAAAGAGCGCAACATTTTAAATATTGGGAGTAAATACTTCAAAGAAGATTGTTTATGTTCTAGATGGTTAAATCGCAAACTGTGTTCCATCATTTACGTACATTGGTCTTATTGCAATATAATTAAACTGATAACAAAAAGATCTAGACTAAGAAGTAGGATGCGAACAAAGGACGTATTGTTTTCAAATGCCATTAACGCTTTCAAAGCATATACACGATTATCAATACTAAACGGAAATAAAGATATGCATTCAGTATACTGGGTACGCCCGCTTATCCTTGTATAATATCAGGATTTTTTAAACCTCCCAACACTACGCATAAAAGTATTCTGGCAGAAATTAGAGAATAATTTAAAGAGGATTTATAAGTGGGAGAACCATGCTTCGGCACCTATGGGCCAGTCCGACCGAAGTGATACCACGGCCTCACAGAAAAAAGGCCTCATAGCCACACTTGCGTTGTGTTTTGCTTCTCTCCCCTTCTCCCCCTCTTACCTAATCTCCGCTCTCTTCTCCACCTTTCCCCTCTTCCCTCCCTTCCCCTACTCCCACCGTAAAATTCGGAAACGCACTTGTGACTCTTTAGTTGCAGGTGCCCGTGGGCGGCGGTAGTCACATACTATCGGGTGACCCGTCTGCTCATTTGCCACCTATCCCATAAGAAAAAATGGATTTAACTGTAATTATGAGTGACTCCGTCATACACAATATCGAAGACACTTATGTGCTTACAGTATTTAAAACTGGAAAAAATAACAATAAATATAGTAACGAAAATGTGCTCTTAGTTACCGTCGCACATATAAATTTAAAAAATATAAGTGTTTGCCATTTATAGGGTTATCAAAAGCCTGGGATAGTTCAGATATAAATTTATTAACAAGAACAAAGGAAAGTACAAGCCTGAATGTCATACCACTAATATTATAAATGTGAAAGTTTGGATGCATGGATGTTTGTTACTCTATCACGCAAAAACCACTAAACGGATTGCAATGAAACTTGGTATGTAGATAGCTGGACACCTGGATTACCACTTACGGTGCTTTTTATCCCGATATTCCCACGGCATCGGGACTTACGCGGGTGAAACCATGGGGCGTAGCAAGTATAATATAATTCAAGTTTGACAAAGGATTATTTAATGACTAAGTGGTACAAAGAGTCAAGGACGGCCTGCAATATTTTAATATAGTTTAATATTCTGGAACATCACACATCGCTATCTAAACCCAAATTAGGCATATATTATAAAATGGTAACTATCAATATTCCGAAGTTTTAACTAACAGGAGCTTCAGCTAACCGATTATACAGATTTCAGCTAACCAGACTATTAGTACATAACTTGTTCTTAAATTTAGTTTTTTCATCATAACCTTATAGTGATTTTATTTGTCAAATATCAAACAAGTTCTATTAAACCTCTAATTGTGTTCTTGTTAGATGTAACATTTACTCAAAACAAATAAGATTGTAGCTTTCATTTTCAGTATTGTCAGCAGTCAATATTTCTTAACAAACGTTTGTTTATCTTATTTATAAATAATCTTATGCTTTGCTATTTTACTCGAACGCCTACCTAAATATTTATCAAGAATATATATATCCAAAAGGTATAAAACTAGGGCCCCTTCCACTTGTTTTAGAAGTGGGTTCACTTCGGTAGAAAACTGGGTGGGGTTCGAACTTATAACCTCTTCATCGCAAGTCCGACACCTTAGCCATTACGCCACCGCCACTTATTATATACCTGTGACTATTTACCACCTCAATTCTACTGTTTAATCAACACTTACATTGATAATTACAAATACTTTATGCATTACGCTAAGAAAAGCCATTTTGGAGCTATTCTCTAATTCTATGAAAAGTTAAGTTTAAGAAATTGCTTGAGGTGAGATGGTGTAACTTTTAATTTATTCACAAAGCAATTTGACTAGTAAACTAGCAAAGCGGCGCGCTATTAAAGTACTACGCTGTAGTAAAATGCTTTAAGTAAGGGTATTATTTTGTGAAGTAAAAATCATGTCTTGACTGATTAAGTATCATTTTCATATCAAGATTTTATGCGATATTTTACTGACGTCAGATCACTGAGTACTTGAATTAATACGTAGATCTTTTATTTTTATGAAAGCACCCTCATAACTAATATTTCATGCTTAATTCAGCATGCTGGAGCTGAAGGGTTTTATGACTGGAAATAATTAAAGATTCTACACCTTGTTTACAGAAGACCGGGTCTAATCCGCAGTAATGAACAACAATTATTTTGGTGATAAAAACTTATCACTAAAATCGTCACGTCCCTCAGACAGCGCCACGCTGCAGTCATCATCATCATCAGACTGTAATAAGACAACATGCAAGACACTTACTCCTTAGTCGACACCATTTTCTAACAGTACATCGACAACGAGCGGTCACGTTTCCTGCAGCGTGTTAGTGCCTAGCTTTTGCGTTATGCTAGAGTGGTGCCATTATACAACAACATATATAGAACATATTATTATACAATAAGATATATAGCCTACCAGTAGCATAAATAAACGAAGGTACTCCTTCCTACATTAAAGTTTCATGTTAGGCTTTCAATACAAGAGTTATGTCACGATCTAACTTGAAACACAAGCATTTATTAAGTTTTTAATAAAATGTATGATAGAATTCTTAAAAAACTTTTAATAAATAAAATGGGAGGGTTTTAACACTGGTCTAGACATGCTTGATGATAGAAAAACAAAGTTATAAAAGTGCAGACTATAAAATACATTTACGAGACAGATGGATGGTGTGGGGCAAACACTTCGTATTTTAAGTAAGTAAAAAAGAAAGGGTTTCAGAGAGTTATGAGTGGAATAACAGATATTTATGACAGTAAAATTCAGTTGGTTTGAGGTCAACCGATATGCGGTAACATGAAGCATCACTATTCGTAGTACTACGTACGTACACTCTCAAATGGTTAACCATTTACATATATGCAGCTTTAAACGCTTCAATGAGTATATAAAGCCGTCGGATCCGGCTGTCTAATCACAAATCTAAGATGTTCGGGCAGATCAACATCTTAATGGTTTGTGAACTGTTATAGTAAAACAATATTTCGGTAAACTATTTGTGAAATGGTAAATTAAAGTAGAATAGAAGAAGAAACACATTGCGCTCTCCACAAATATATCATAAATTAATTTTATTTATTTAGCTAACAGATATTTTCAGACACTTTTACACGTCGCCGTCGATTAGTTCAGGTAAAATTAGATAGTGTGTGACAGTGTGACACTAGATGTTCTATGACTAGCGTTGAGAAGAAACCCCTTAAAAAATTCAAGAATCTAACACCCGTATTCACAAACAATGCTGTGAGGACTCAGCTGAGACGGGACGCGTAGGATCGGCAGTTTCAATTCTTAAACAATACTTGAGAGATGGACAACGCTATGCGTTCATTAGAAGGGACCCTCAAGTAATGTAGCTCAACAGCTATTTTATGCAACGCATAGAGTCGGTTTGAGTGTCGGTTGATGAAATGTTTTATTTCGGAGCTTTGATTGTTATGTTGTTTTTATCGCATACGCACATTGGTCGGTCAAATAGCCGAGAGAACTTAGCAACAAAAATTTACCCATCATAGATCAGTATTCTACGCATGCGTTCGCTTAGTAAAGGGTAACTTGAGTATCGTTTGTGAATAAAAAGGCTGACCACAACAAACGCTATAAGAAATACCTTATTTAGCATAGCGTTGTTTCCACACTGACGAAGGTATTGTTTGTGAATATTGGTGAATTTTTACATAAACTCATAATGTGCATTTGCAGCGTAGGCGTTTAGGGTGGTCTTATATGAAAAAACCATTTCAGTTTTGAGTGATACACGACACCCAGTAGACTAGATAAGTCGGTAATCACGGTACTTAAACAGCACATCTTGAGCACCGCTATGACTAACCGGTCCGCCACCGCAATGTATAACATTTGGGCAGGCCAATGAAATCACTCAAAAACTACCAGACTGTTGTCCCTAGAAATTATTATCAAATATGGCACTTTCATTTACAGACGTTATAACTATGAAAAGGTTTAGAAAATAATAAGTAGCATGTCACAGATTAAAAACAAAATAATATAGCATATTGTATAATGATCGAATGATCATTATACAGTATTTATTGTTGTGATGAGACCTCCTCGCTGTTTGCATCCTCCTTCTATTGGAATGAAAACTCCTTGAAAAGACACGGAGGTCTTGGCGAGTGGCGCCTAACTAGAATTTAGAATAATTCGAATTTAGTTTAGAAGATTCAAACTGGATGAATAGAAGACGCACGTGGAAGACTGGTGTGACAGCCTCAGGGCGGTATGCACGGTCCGCTCAAAATATATTAATTTGTTTGAATGAAATAAATCTATTATTATTGTAAAATACTCTTGATGCTCATTATTGTGCCAGTTGTGTTCGCTTAATCTTTTAATTATTCTCCTCTCGATAGCGACCCTAAGACATTGCAATATATATATAGTAAATGACTATATCAAGACAGTATACATAATATTAAAAATAAACCTATGCGAAGAAATAAGACCAAATCAAACCCAAGCGTTTTCATCATACATATATTGTCTACAACAGTGTAAAGTATGTCTCACAATAAAGTTTATGTCTGGTTATAGATTGAATTTGTTCATGTTTAGGTTTTGTAAATGGCTTGGGATTTTGTTGCAGAATCGTATCTATATTTTGGGATCTAAATGAAATAATTCTAAATAGTATCTAAAATAAATAATTGTGGGAAAATGAAAACAGGTGATTATGATGATCATCTAAACCGGAGAATTCGGTTTCAACAACCATGTCACTAGAAATTTTGTCAGAGTTAGGAAGCCCTAGTACTAACTGTTATTTAGTTCTAGGCAATGATAAGTAAAAAAGGAAGATGTGTTACTATAAACTTTATCCATTTGTTACATAATATATAAGGGCATAACATAGCTTTTTTTTTTGTTTCAATGGGTATAAATATTTGTAATTTATGTTTTTATATACAATGATTAGTAAGTCTAGCTTGTTTAGAGTCGAGACAAAATTGGCATGGAACAGAATTTAAACTATATAATAGTTACTCATTTTTGATTATATTTTTTCATTAATTGTTGCTCGTAGTTTCACCCATGTTTGTGATCACTGCTCCGGCCCTGAGGGTCGTAACGTGATGTTATATAGCCTATACCTTTCTTCAAAAACTTGGATGTCAAGTCCAATTCAAAATTGGTAGTTCCACAGATTACCGTTAAACACGGTAAAAACAAACACACACACAAACACTAAAAAACAGATTCCCGAGGTGCAATGTTTCAGTATAGATGTAAAAGAAACGAAGAACGGAGTATTTTATTATTTCAACCCAAAGATGTCGTTGTCATCCAAATTTATAAAGATCATGTGGCAGTCGGCGCCACAACGTATGATTTTGAAATGTTACATAAGAGAATATATCTATTGTAAAGCAACGAACTGAATTGGTATTGCCCGACGCATGGCACATCTGTTAATGTATGGTGTAGGGCATTATGTGTCTTGCTACTTCGATATATGTGGTTTCACCACATACACATATACAGGAATAGCGGAATGTGCTGGAGCATATATTATTGTGACTCTATTATCATCAAATCTAAATCTTAAGGTAATACGGAATTTTTTTTTTCCTGTAGGTATGTATGTATAACGAAGAATTTAAGGTGATGATTAAATTGAAATGAATTTATATTCTAATAGTACTTAGAAATGAGAGATTTGGAATACTCAACATTTGTATTGTATATAATATATATTGTTATAAATTTATAAATGCGAAAACGCTTACAACAAGCTACATACGTCTGAAATAATGAGTGTTGTCTTGTCATGGTAAGCGAAGTTTATCGCGTACCATGACAAGACGAGGCGATCTCTGGTAAGCAACATTATCTACCTACTATAAGAGTTGTAACTACATTCTTCAAGCCTACATAGTCTAAATATTAAAACATTTTATACTCTCATTGGTATTGCGGTCTGCAGATATAGAGCTCGCGTGCTTTGTAAAACCGATATACGTTCAAATCTCAAATTCATGCCATTTTGGCAGTAACATCAGATCAAAGACATGTAACCCTTCATTTTACGACACTCAAGTTCCTCATAAAATGCCGCTTTATGGCCTAACACACTCCACGAGAGTACTATATGTTTAAAGGTTAACTGTTTTCGGTCATTTACTTCATAAAATTTCATATACTTGTTGATAAGAGGCGATAGATGGAAAATTGTCGGTTTATGGGGGCGATGATCGTGGTGTTTGAAGCTAAGTAAAGTATATAGATGGCGCTTCAGTGATGTTGTACCAGGAGTTTACATTTTTTGCACATGAAGCCCCTTATGAAGACTTCTTGTACGTTCACATACAGTTCATTGGATAAACGATAGTACTAACATAGCTTTAAGGGAGTTAACAGAAATATGGTGAATCCCTAAGTTTTTCTTGAAAGCACCTGATTTATATTTTTTTCTTACAGCCTAAAAACTTCGGCTTAAATTAAAACAGCTGAAATAAATACTATAAATAATAATAAAACTGTAATAGTTGTACATTGACAGGCGGACTGTCACCAGTTGTTCGTCCTGTACACCAGGATCAACAACAGTGACGAAAACACCAAAAGTTAACTGTCTTGGAAGCCGCAACGAATTTAATTAAAAATATAATAAAAAAATTAGATAGGTAGTACGTAAAAATATTACTACCATTCTATCCATACAAAAGCTAGAGGAGCAACTTAGTTAGCCAAAACAACACAACGAACACAAAACCGATTTCCTTGTAAGGCAATTCTTCTGTAGGAATTTAAACGAGCGATTTAGACCAAATGACTTTCATATCTACGGTAACTGATAAGAAAGCTCATTTTTCCGTAAGCTTTAAGTGGTAGTTGTCGATTGCGCCGGAAATTGAGGCGTTTTTGTAAAGAACAGCTGATGTAAAACGTATCAGAAATGTATCTATCAATGCCGTTCAATGGAATTTAAATCTAAGGTAATGCTACAAAATGATGAACGGTGGCGTGATAGCACAAAAGAAGGATCACATTTTTTTTAAATTATCTGAACTAATTCTGCAACTTGTATGACTCAGCGATTTCTCTCATCGGTCTCATGATCGGACTAACATATTTACTAAGGCTCTGCTAATATCTTTTCAGTTTCCACAGCATACACAGAAGATAACTTGTTTCGACGTCAGGATAACATGTTTCTAACATAAAATGTACCCTCGCTCTTGTATTATCAGTCGCAAGGACTGGATTCGTCGTCTTCGTAAGTTTGGACAAACTATGAATCCACTTTGAATTTAAGTTTTTTTTATTTTGTGATTACTATAGGAATAAAATTTGAGCATATTCCTTCCAAATATTTATTATTTTTATTATGTTAAATGTGATATACAATATGATTTGTAGGATAGATAATGTTGAAAAAAAAAATTGTTGGAGACTGATTATTTTTTGTCAAACAATATAAAACTTGACTTTGTTCTTATCATAATATCTGTTTTATTAACGAACACAGAAATCAAAATTAAACCTGAATTCAGTTTGACATTTAAATTTTAATGTAATTAGATATTAAACTGGACAGTTTATTAGTAATGAGCTCCTGTCACGAGCGTCACTAGATTCTGGTTTTATGGAAGTAGCATGACATTAATTAAGAGTTAATGTACTAGAAATGATTTATTAGACCCAGTAAATAATTAACTTTGAATTAAATAACGCATGTAGTTCCACAGCCAAACAAAAACTTTAAAATATTTCTCCACCTTCTTTTCTTCTCTTTGTACCACTGATACTCCGAGAATACTTTTGTAAATTATCTACTAGCTTTGATATAAACACTCAATACATTTAGCACTTTGAACCACATTAATTTGACTACTAACTCTACTAAAACGATGCCAAATACAGATTTATTACTCAAGTTAAATTTTTTTAATTGATTTTTTTTTATGTGAACCTGCGAGAAGAATTTAGCACTTAAAATAAAATTCAATTCAAAAGACTTTTCTTAGACATACTCTATAAAATCATAACAGTAAACAAAACTTAGCTGGATTTGTTCAGTTTAATTTATTGGTGGGTGAGCATTAATTAATTTAGCACCAATTTTACCGGATACCTTCGTATTGTGAATGCGTCGGACACTCTTGTTCGCGGCGCACGCTATGGAGTCTGCTCCATGTGCTGCTGCTGTGTTTTCATATTTCGCTGGCTGCTTTGTGTGGCTGGTGACGTTCCACATGGACAAGTCATCAGCTAACTATCATTACAACCCTGTTGAGTGATAAACGGTTATTTTAAAGCATTAAACATCTATAGTGCTCAATAGTGGAGTTTCAAACCCACACGAAATCTACATGCCATGCGTGGTCTCCGGAGCTGCTTATCTTCGCATGGGAAAGTAGGTGTTTAAGGTTGGTGTCTTTTTTGCTTTTCCAAATTATTATTATTATTATGAATTGTTTAATAATAATAACTTGAGGCACACTTGGGTACACATCCCTAGTCGTGTTACAGGTCCTCGAACTTTTTTCTTCTTAAACAGTTCCTTTCTTTTTAATATTTTCTGTTTTAACCTTTTTTTAATATTCATAACTGTTTATAGATCGCGCTCATTGTATTCTTGAATGTCGAAATATTGTATTGATTATACACACCACTCGATAAGATGGCAAAAATAATCAGGTATTTTTGGTGTCTAACATGCATTGTGTCGTATAAGTTTACTCATATAATATAATGAAGCATTGTCATCCAGACCATATAACAATTTGACTAACGACACGATTAATCTTATCACTGTTATGGTATGTACTAAGGAAAGAAAATCGTATAATGAAAATCTATAATGTAATTTGAAAAAACTTTTTTTCAAAAATTTAATGAATTACGGGCGACTACTAGTTATAAACAATATTATATCATTTTACAACTCCAAGTGCTCAAAACTGAGGAAAGAGACAGGAAAGATAAATTTTCTCGACAAATTATATGGGTGAGTTTTCTTATATCCTTTCTAAAGCCTTGTCACTCTACCGTACCCTCGTGCTGAAATTCTTACAAAATGATATGAATATGTCCTTTTCAACAGTGCATTAGGAAATATATAAATTTTAGGTGGACACTTTTTATACATGTCTACTTATACCTTACAATTCAGGCATTTTGGCATTCGTCAATTTCTTTAATTGGCCGGCTTTCTTAATTCTTCAATTACTTACGTTTCAATGATTCGGTAAACTATTCATCGACAACTTCGAAACAATGTTACAATAAACTTGTATTGTAATAAGAGAACTGTTAAATAGGACCAATACCTTCAATTCTTGCCAAAGCTGTCCAGGGGAATTTCTTTAGACCATCCCTTCCACCCCTGCAAGTGGAAGATAATTCATTTGCCCACGACGCTAAGGAGAAAGCCGACCTTTTGGGAAAACTCTTTGCGTCTATCTCGACTTTGGATGACGGGGGAAACGTACCGCTGTCCTATTTTACTAACTAAAAATAAAGTCGATTTTCCCACGTGATAATTGGCATGCAGTAATTATTTTGGCCCTTCTCTACACAAGAACTTTTGATCATCATACAAGCCAAGATCTTTAGTAAACTCCAAGTCCTTATAGTAATAGAATATATTAATAACAATTTTTGTGTATCATAACACCAATTAAAGTAATCGTGTGAAAATTTGAAGTTTTGAATTTTCGCCACCCCGTAACACACCTACTGAGGTGTCGACCTCGAACCCCGGCGACTTGTGTGTTACCATTCCAATACGAAACGCAAATCGCTAGTTTTAAGTTTCGTATATAACTTAACAAAATAATATAAGCATATTGTAGTTATCGAAAACAAAGCACAATAAGGAATACGCTATTATTCTAGACACATTATGCATTAGAAGTATTAAATTTACCTGACTTGTTGTTGTGTATTAGTAAATTACTCATTACCATTAATATTTTACAATGTGAGGAATAAGTATTCCACGGTAAATAACAAATTCAGCTGAATAGCCGAAAAGTATATGGAATACATTTCTGTTAAACAAAATTAAATTAAAATGAACCATTAAGTAAGCAAAATCCGTCACTCTTGCTACGAAATTCGTCTGCAAAATGGCCGCTTGTCAACCTTGCCAAGTGAAGTTCAAATGAATGAGCGTCGGCCCTCATTTGCGTCGAAGTTAGTGTAATTGCTTCGCCAAAGCTTTCACGTCATGCATTCTTTCAAAATTACGTTTAGTATGCGTTTTCGTTACGCAAATGAATACTACTCAATGTACCAAACCTTTTCCTACACGGATATGAGGTTAGCAGGTGTATTTCGATAAGTCATAAAAAATGGATCGATTTTTTATGATCACTTTCGAAGTGTTAACTAGCCTAAAGACTTTATTAATCTTGATATATTATAGTTTATATTATGATGTCACTGAATAAAGACATTTTAGAATCAAACATTCATCTAGACTTAGCAGCTGCAACTGAAGGTGGATATTTTTTAAACGTTTTTGTACTAAAATGGCTAACTTCTTGGTTCCTAGTCTTAGGTGGATTTTCGTCCTAGTTGTTATGGGGGATTTTGTTTAAGATAGCTATGTTCCAATCATTATACTGTGAGGTATTCCAGCCAAAGTTAAACGCAGTCATATGTTCAACAATTATTGTTCAATTATTTCACTCCTCATCAAATATACGAAGCCCGAATAGGTTAAGTACAACAACAACAACAACAAGTTTGTTCGTGTATTTTTGTTTAAGTGAATATTTGTTTGTGTAAACGTGTTCAAACTTCAGCTTATTTTATTAGTGATTATGTTAGAAGTAAATTTTTTGTATATTATTCAATTAAATTAAAAAGTTTTTAGTTCGTAGGGTTTGGATAATATTATAAACTTCCTTCTAGAGTTGATGACTTTTTCTATTTATTTAATACTAGCAACCCGCCCCGGTAGAAGAGACATCTTCAACAATCATCATCATATTTCAACCAATTGACTAAAAATCTTAGCGAATTATAGACCAAAACCTTCCTCATGAATCGCTATATCTATTGATGAAAATCCGTTCAGTAGTTTTTGAGATTATCGCGAACAGACAGACGCGGCGGGGGACCATGTTTTATAATACATATGTAGTGATTCACTCAGTGAAATCAATTTAAAAGAATAAAAATCATCGTCGTCTAACGAAAACTGTTGGTTTTCTTTCAATCATTCACAACTTCATTTGATTCCTTACAATTCCGATAATTATTAATATTAGCCTCCGAGCCTTCTCCAAACTAAGTTAGAGTCGGCTTTCAGTCTAAGTACGACTGCCATCAGACCTCCAGTACTGGGCAATATCGAAGTTCTGTACTTAGATCAGGTTGTCGGACTTTTCTTTTTAGGGCTCCATCTACCCGTAACAATTGCCACAGATGTTCGTATGGCAACTTGAACCAACGGCTTAACGTGCTCTCCGAGCCACGGCGGGGTCTCAATGTGTTAAAAAGTGGTCACTCATCCTAAGACTGACCTGGTTAATACTATAATTAACCTTGTAATGTCTAATCTACTCAGTTACCACTTAACCACGACACCCTATTATCTATAATGAATTATAATATATTTTGAAAAAGAAGTAATTAAAAATCAGTATTGTATTATGTGAAGTGAAAACCAAGTAGTGAATTAATGCCACCTCACGGCAACGGTGCAAAGTTGAGATTGGAAATGATTAAAGATTACTTACTTTAACTCTGTATGAAAACATCATGAGTAATCCTACATATCTGAGTTTTCTTCAATTTCAATCCAAAGTAGACCAGTTTCTATGGCGACACTGTCTCACAGACCACATAGACATCTAGATAGATCATTATGAATCCAAAGTAGCATGTAAGTGGATGTGGACGAACGGGGGTTATGTCCCTCCAAAACCAAGGGGGAACCTCCGATCAGACTAGATGATCATGCTTGGTGGACCGGGGCCCTACGGTTGATGTTGGGAAGCTGTATATATCCTAATTGGCTCGATAATTCTCATAACGCGATGCAGGATCACTAGTTACTACTTAGTTCAGTTCGTGTTCGCTAGATGATGTTGAAATGTGCTTTTGCTATATGTGGAAGTCACCACATATATACCAAGATTGGTAAAACGGTCGAATTTGATTGACGTTTACATAACAGAAGTGAAACAGAAAGGTGTTCTATAAAAAATGTATATTGTGTATAAGTAAGAACGCTGTTAGATCAGTACTACAAACAGCAGTTAGTGGATAACAAAAATGTATATTATCTTTAGAAAATGTTAAATATTGACAAGAAGCTCAAAGGAAAAACTAGTCAAAGACGGGCTGAAGCGGTATCTACATATTTAGATCGTTTAAAAAAGGTAAAACCAGTGTCCAAAAGGTCAATTTCAATAATATTAGGGACTAGCTACGCCACGCGGTTTCACCTGCGTAAGACCCTCGTTAAGTTTTCTTAAATTTTCTAATTTTCCGCGCAACTTTCTTAATTTTTTCTTTCATAAGAACCTTCTCCTGACAATAATAAGCCCAAAAAATTGAATCCAGCCGTTCACGCGTGATGCCGTGACTCGTTTTTATATTTATATACAGATAGCTGCTAGAGATTTAAACAAATTAACTTGCTTTTGTAATCAATAAATTAATGTGAATAAGACTCGACGCAGTGGAATCACCTGAGAAAATTTACAAAGCAAGCACATACATTGTCATACAATTACGTTATTATCAAAGAGCTCCAGTGTTCACGAGTTAAACTTGATCACAAAGTAATCATCTGTTTCACGTACCTTCCAATTTTAGTGGAGAAAACTTTGCCGTTTCCTTGTTAAGCTAATAATGAGGATATATAGCATACAATATATATATATATATATACTCTTTTATCTATATATTAATACGTGAAGCGAAAACTTTGGATCCCTTTTTACGAAAATTGGGCTTACGGAGGAGTATGAAATTTCGCACACGTATAGTTTATACAGAGAAGAAGTGACGAATGCTGAAATTTTTGAACAATGTTTGCTACAAAGTTAAAAAAAAAATGCCAAAACGGGTACATACAGCTATGAGTGTCCAGTATATATTTTGACCCGTCATGGTCCAAAAGTCTATACAATGACAGGTCAAGTAAAATATTACTTGACCGGCCAATAGGCCTGGAAATAAACCATGGTCGAAATTCGATCACCACGCGATCTCTAGTAATATTAAAATTACAAATAAGCGTACAGCAGCCAGTTACTTATAGACGCATGTAAAACTACTAGGGAGAATAATGTTGTAGGGAATATATTTAGGGGATTTTTTCCGAAAATATAAAGAAAGTTTATACATTTTTACTATTTATTTTTATTAAAGTTTCTTCTATTGTATACTATCTGGGACTATAATTAGGGTTGAGTACAACTGCGGTTTACGGGCTAAAATCGATTCTCTCATAAATCTTAGTTTCTTGACTGAAATTAAGCATAGATTTACTAGAACATAATAATCTAATTACTCTTGTGTTCTGTTCCTGTTGTGAGTAAGACCTCCAGACTTACTGGAGGAGGTATAACTTTTTAGTCGATAAGAACATTTCTATCTTAAAGCTAGAAGTGATACCCCGTGTTTAATATGTACCTACTTATATGTTTAATCGCACAAGCTTAATTAGCACGGTATCTCGCCCTTCTATCTATTTAAGACCTTGCAATCGAAGTAATACCTAATATGGAAAGCTATGGTAACTTCTGCATGAAATAACAAATCTTCCCACAGTGAAGAGTCTCTAAATCTCGTTAAGAGGTACTTTCGAAGTCACGTCATCACGTCGCTCCATCGTTTCAGGTCTAAGAGGTCACTCAGATTGTAAGGTGGATTTAAAATAGTCCATCGGAATTCTCGAGTATTCGCAAGTATATTCTAAGACGCGCGCGACAGCGTGCAGGAATATACGCGCAACTGCGATATGCAATATTTGACTGCACGGATGGCGCAATGGTTAACGTGGTCGCCTCGCCACTACACCACGCCGAGTGTTATGGGTTCGATTCCCGCACAGGACAAAAAAATTTGTGATCCACAAATAGTTGTCCCGAGTCTGAGTGGTCTTTGTGTTCGTTGTTTGTAAAGTCTCCGCCAAAGAGGAATCATTCCTAGTGTGGGACTTGTCTTTAAGAGAAAAAAAAACACTCAGCTTCTTTTTCTACTAATAGCGCCATAACTGTCAAATCCCAATCCGACATTGTTTTAAAAAGAAAACAAATGTACTTGTATATCGTTAATATTCTCTAAATTGCACATTGGCTCAATGAGTGAGATACAAACACCCTCCCGAAAATCCGCGATTGATCGAGCATACGCGCGACCACTCGAGCATGTGCGAAGCTGCTCGAGCATAATACGCGAGGCTGCTCAAGCAGATGCGCGTGTTTTACTCTAGATGCGAGTGGCAACAAAGACCATGCGCGCGCATTCTCGACCATTTATCCACTTATTCTGAGTTGACTCTACGTCTACAATAATAGCAAATATCCCTACCCGTTAATCCTCAAGATACGCAGAAGCCAACCAAGACATTCGGAGGCCAAAGATCGTCCGTGATATGCATTTCCTGGTGGCTTTTTCGAACCGAGTTGTACCTCTGATGTTACGGTAATAATAAATTGTTTTCAGTTATTTTCTTACCATTAGAAAACCATAAACAGTGAATCTATTTCTAGGACATTCTATTTGTTTAATAAGTCGCCTCAGTTAAAAATGAGCTGCAATAATGAATATTTTCCTTCTCTCTAAATCTATATGCAAATTATATACAGCTCTGCATCATTTATAACCCCAGTTAATGAACCTTCAGTGATTATTCAAAGAAAAGACATTAAGACCCGAGAGCATGGAACAAAAAATAATAGGAAGCATTGTTGTGTGCATATTTTTTATTACCATGCTAATGATTTATGCTACTTTAATATTTAATTAGTGTACTGTGCAGTGCAGAAGTTATCTTCTAAATATAGTTTAATAACTTTTTTAATTAACACTATGTTATATATATATATATATATATATATATTAATAACCTAAATCACACGAAATCCTAAGGCGGGCTTGCGTTTGAATGGTTCCGGATTCGAACTCCAACACACAATCCGTTGTTGGGATTAGTTATTTTGAAAGTGGTAATTTTAAAACCTGCCAATCCGATCGTAATCAATTTACATAGTCCGTTTATTGAGAGAGTAAAATTATATGTGCAGAAACTCTTCCTCGTCTATCGGAAACATCGGGTGCGTTCATGTTTAATGTTGCGGGTAGACGTGAGTTGGCGGGTGAGGAGAATAAAAACGTGATTTTCACACAGTAATTTTACTGCACTTATTAAAATACAAAAATATAATTATTAGATATCTTCTATCAAGCTTTAAATCGCGATACTCCACAGAACAAGTGGTACGCCTACGAGATGCCAATGGATTCTGCCTTTCCAGCGGCCTATCCGAACAGTTACTGTCATCAGTCGCGCGCCAGCGCTCGGTGTTGCGTCAGTGTCCTAACTTCTGACACTTTATTAATAATGTTGCCAACGAAAATAATCGGTGCACCGTCATATGGAAATAATCCTACTATAGAAAAAATCAGAAGATTTAACATCCTGCTCACTAAATAACTAACACGAAATACCTTATTACCTTTGCAGTTGATGCCTGATTGACAATGATAACTAAGATTAATGGCAATGATGACCTTGCTTAGATTACATTGCTGTGAGACAAGAAAGAAGGTTAATTATTATATAACAAAAAACCTCCATTCCTTTTTATACATGTGTATCTTTGTGGCGATGTTAAATTCAATATCAACATCGCCGCAAGGATACAGACGATATTAAAATAAAACCGACGGGCGACGGTAGTCTCTCACCATCAGGTGACCCGTCTGCTTGTTTGCCCCCTATAATATAAAAAAATGAAAAAAACAAACCTTTTTTTATTACTCAATCGTCACAATCAAAACAAACAATGTTATTAAGTAGTCAATAATTAACATTAAAAAAGGTATAAACAAAATTAAATAACTATTTAATGAAATAGTTCAACACTTCTATGTTCCTTTAATTTGTACTAAAATTCGTATTGTTACGAAATTATCACAACCAAAACAAACAATGTTAAAGGCAGTCAGTCATTAAAATAATTGAAATGAATAAAAACAAACTATATTAATATTTATGCATAAAATTAAAAAATTAAAACAAAAGTAAGTACTTTATCTTGTAGATAATAAAGAACCATCTAATCAAGTAGTACAATACTTCTATCCTTCGTTAATCTTTAACTTTTGTTACGAAATAAAAAATAAACAATGTTAAAACTAATAAACCATTAAAAAAACCATTGTCAATAACAATCAATTTTACACTCACTTCACTAGATTAGTCTAGAACGACAGTTATATTACTAGATCGTGCCGTATCGTAATTAAATTCCTATATGTAATTATGAACCGTTATCTTATAACCATATTATTACGGGTCATTAGCAGGACCGTCTTGTATGTTACAATAATTAGTAACTATGTCAATTTTATTTTTTATCCAAACTGGTATTTATACTGGTAGGCATTTCGTATAATGTAGCATATCTAATTAACCTCAGTCATGTAATTTGTGACTTAGTAACAAGAGAGCGCGTCATCGCTTTGACAGCTGAGCGTTATGTGCATTAAGTCATTTTAATTCTATGTACAAAACTTTCGCTTTGCTTTACGTGGGATGTGCATAGTATAAGCCATGTGTCTTCGTCGTTATGGAAGTGTGGCTTCAAAAATATATATTACAAATCATAAACTTTAACCGAAAAGTAGGCAAGTACGCGAAACACGATATTATTATCCCGAGAGTATAATAAATTTAACGTGATGATATCGTAAGGCAAAGCCCCTATGAAGTATTACTATCAGAAATAGCTTCTAAATAAATATTATAGTAGTCGTATTGATTGTACCTAAAGTAAAATGAGACAGAACATTGATCTCCCTCGAAGACCTAACGTGGACGAAGGCTGGTACGTGCGTCATGCTCGTGAACGAGTGCCGAAACTTTCATGAAGTAGTAGTTTGCGCGACTGTTTATAGTTTAGAACAATACGTAACATTGTCCTCACATTTAATTTGCACATATAAGCAATTGCATGTTGCAAAAGAGTGTCCTTGGAGTTGTTTGCCTGTTCTTCTCCACAGGATCTACGTATTGGAACAGGCAATAGCTTCACGCCTGACTTAGTCTAACTGACTACTACTCCTGACAATTAAAAAATTACAGAAATGGGTTTAATTGAAATAAATGAATTTGATTTGATTTGAATAACAAAAAACTCGTAACTCGAAAATTCTGTCAATTTATTCAAACAATATAAACGGATAGTAGGTAAATTAGGTGAACTGGCAACATGCTACAACTTTGACGAATAATTGAAAAGGTATAATTATGTTGTAGGTGTATCGGATAAACGTAAATACGTTTCTAATTTTGTTTACCCTTGAATCATTTATTTAGAACAGTGAATTTATCATAGCTTTATAAAGTTTTATGATACTTTAATTTAAGCGCTGTAAGCATTGTTTCCTCTGCATCCTTATTACATTTACATTCATTAAATTATTATTAAGTGTTCGTAAATATTTAAATATTATTAATCAATATTAATTATAAATGAATTTATTATCTGTTCAATTGCTATAATCATAAATTTAAAATACCTGCGACTCAAAAATCCCTTTAACAATTAGAATACAGCTGATGATCTTCGAACGGCTGAATTTTTTTTCTTAAATTGTAGCTAAGAACACTTTCACCTGTCAAACAATAAATCGGTCCATTTGCTTTAAAGCTACGATGCCACATACAGGCACAGAGATACAAAGACACGTCAAACTTATAACAAACCTCCTTTTGCGTTATGGGTTAAAAATAAATAAAAATGTTCTATTAATGTTAAATTAAATGTAATCCCACTAATATTACAAATGTGAAAGTTTGGAATGATGGATGGATGGATGTTTGTTACTCTTTGTAGATGTAGATAGCTGGAGACCTGGATTAACGCATAGGTAGTAACCTATGCGTTAACCCAGGTCTCCAGCTATCTATATATTTTATCCCGATATTCCCACGGCATCGGGACTTACGCGGTTGATACCACGGGGTGCTGCTATTTAATAATATATTAATGTAAGTTTGAATATTTCTGTGTAATGTAATTTGTAAGTTTTATTATTGTCAAACTTTGCTGTGCCATAATAGGGTGAAAAACGAAACATGATTGAAGGTTCTACCACCTAATTTACATAGTGGTAATTGCAAATAAAGAATACTGAATACTAATACTTCAATACGATTAAAATTTAAGGCGCAAGTATTACGATAAAAAATTTACCAGCAGTTTCACTCGTGTTTATAGTCACTGCCATGCTCATAAAGTTCTAAGCATAATGTTACATAACCTATAACTTTTCTCAATGAATACTCAATCCAATATAAAAAGATTTTTTCAAATCCGACATGTAATTCTAAAGATTAGCGCGTTAAAACAAACAGACAAACTAAAAACTCATTAGTTTTATTATTACACTAGCAGTTCCCACACGGCTTCGCCAACGTGTACATATTTATATATTTTGCGCGAAACCCTAATTCTTTTTCCAAAATAAAAGGGGCCTAAATTACTCCATATAGAACCAGCTATCGGCTAGTGAAAGTCCCGTGGCAATCGGTCCACCCGTTCTGGAGATCAGCCTTAACCAACAGCGAGATAGACAGATAAAAAAATTTAAACTAATATTTAAGCATAGGTATCGTGCAAATAACTGTATGAACTTAAAAAAAAAAACTATTATTTTGACATTGCAAACAGATACTTCAATTTTATTTATTTGTATTGATTAGTATAGATGAAAGAGGCAGTTAAGAATATTTAGTTACTTTTGCCCATGACTTCGCCCGCGTGGTCTTCGTTTACCACGGTAAAAAGTTTCCTAAATGTTAAATCCAGGTCATAAACTAACTGAGGGCCAAATTGTATGCAAATCCGTTTTGCGTAAAAAAGTACCTAACGTCCATCCATCCCTCTTCAAAAACTTTCTCGCGTAAGACCCGGTCCCGTGGGAATATCGAGATAAAACGTAGCCTATATGTTAATCCAGGTCTCCAGTTTTCTACATACCAATTTTCATCGCAATCGGTTCAGTAGTTTTTGCGTGAAATGCCTTTCAGATATACATTTGCCACGTGTTTATCTTGTTTAAGTTTGCAGACGACCTTATTCATTCTGTTTGTTTTGCTCCAGTCTACCTCACTTCACTATCTTAATATTAAGCCGTTACTATTCTCTGTCTAACACGATCAATAACTCTGATACTGTTAGAAATGCGTCTCCTATTATATCCTCCTATTATTATATTACATACTAGCAGCTCTCCGCGGTTTCGATCCCGTGGGATTATCCTGAACTTTGTATCCTGATACAAAGTAGCCTTTGCGTTAATCCAGGTCTCCAGCTATCTACATACCAAGTTTCATCGCAATCAGTTCAGTGGTTTTTGTGTGAAAGAGTAACGAGCATCCATCCATCCATCCATTCATTCATCGAAATTTTCACATTTATAATATTAGTGGGATATGAAAAAAAGTATTTTGATTTATTTTTCCGTAACAATGTCTCAGAGCTATTGTCTAAATAAGCAGTCGCTCTATCTATAAACGCCTAGCAACAATAGGGTTGTTTTTATCTCCACCCCAGGGTGGTCTGGTACTGGACCTGTCTCTTAAAGATAAGACTGCTCATTTATTGAATTTGCCGTTCTATATAGACGGATATCTATGAACTCTACAAAGGCGTTAAACCGCTCTATCGTATTTGAAATTTCTCCCATGTAGAAAGTTCTTCAAATTCCGAAAAAAAACTAGTCATAGGCAACATAAACAAAACTCAAAATCTTG
This sequence comes from Euplagia quadripunctaria, assembly GCA_963859945.1. NCBI lineage: Eukaryota > Metazoa > Arthropoda > Insecta > Lepidoptera > Erebidae > Euplagia > Euplagia quadripunctaria. The sequence goes on from OY982583.1 coordinate 7,769,883, forward strand.
TTTTCTAGACCTCAAAGAACATTAAGCCTAAAATGGCGCCTCTCTTGAAAACAGTAACGATGTAATACCTACAGGCGATATTTCACCAAAAAAGTACCGATTTGATAGATGCCTTACGCGTTCCTTCCGCCGACATGGGCGTTCATAAATTATCTGTAATGTGTTACAAAAAAAAAGCTCATATCTCTCACGGCTAGACAGCTGGTGAAAAGTAAATAGTAAAAACGAGTTTGGGGTTTTTTCAAGTAATGAGACTGTAAGTATTTTCTCCAATTGTTGGTTTTTTATCGCCCCTCATTACTACTTACAAGAAAATACACAACCATTAAAGTCTATTGGTAGTATTTAACTGGCCTGTTGACGTAATGGTTAGTGACCCTGACTGCTATGCCATAGGTCGTGGGTTCGATTCCCACCCGAGTCTGGGTGTTCTTTGTGTCCGTTGTTTGTATGTTTGTAAAGTCCCCCGTGACGGAGGAGTCATTCTTAATGCGGGAGTTGTCATTAAAAAAAAAAGAAATATAAATATAGTATACAATGAACAAAATGTACTTTAAAGTGTATTTTGCTCAAAGTATACCATAACAATAGCAAGATCCTCTTGGATAGAGCCAACTCCTGGTACAAAGCTGACTTTCTTCTTGATTTCTATTGAAGTAATAAATAAAAATCGATAGGAATCTCCCGCACAGTTGGCAGCAAATTTAATGTTAATCAAAAACCTTGTATGCGTTAGAATTACGACCCTGCAAAGAAAGTCTTATTTGTGGTTTTGGAAGATATTACAAAAAAAAAACTTAAATGTACCTACTAAGTCACTACACGGAAACTGTATGCTCAGGTAGGTTTAAAAATAATAAATGTTAGTTGTGAAGTACGCGGCGCACTGAATAGTGAGTGATAGTGAAATCACTTATGTATTTCCAACCTAATGCTAACTACCAACCCCTACTAAATATAGAAAAGAAAAGCTCTAGGTATGCTGGCAATGCTGTCTAACCGCGATCTTCTGTCAGTCCAGTTTTTTTCGTAAATACATAATTTAGTTGCCTTTTTAACCGACGCCAATAGGGAGAAGCTTTGAATTTCTTTTATGTAAGATACGCGATATCTTCACCGTTTCTGAGCTGATTTCAATAATTATTTTTTTAATTACATTGGTTATACTCAAGGTTAGTCCGATTTAAATTTGAAGACAATATTCTACCTATAAGGGTGAAAAATTAAGGGATGAAGAATACAGCTTTACAACTTATAATAGTTTAGACGCATTCAAGTTGGTGGTATTATACATTATCTTGATATTTACTTTTTAATTTAATTTATAAATGTATATTTTTTTACTAATGCAGATTTTCAATTAATTTTTGTTTGAACATATGATTAAACTACTATTATTAGGCATTACTAATATTAGGCACTTTCTTTGACAACTTTTTGGTATAGCTCTTAATTGGTACTGATACAGACAAAATGAATGCAAATATTAATCAAAATAACCTAACTTTATGTGCAAACCAAGTATAGTTTGTATTACACAACAGTCACCAAAGTCCGTTCATAAATACTCGTACATTACTAAGGCCCAAGGACTCTGGAATCCGGGTCGCATTTGCACAGGTGAAGACATTTGTGACACTACCTTTGAATTAACATAATGTAAGCAGATTATATTCGCAATATATATATGAAGCTATGTAACAGAACGTAATGTTCATTTTGCTGATGTGAGTGTTAGTTTACTTGAATTACTGCAAAAGGATGTTATGTTGTATAACTTCTAGTTTAGCATGTCTTTGATACTCTAGCTGCAGTACCCGGAATAACATATATAATCATATGGAGAGGCCCATATGATTATATGTCATTAAAGGATACAACCTGTCAGTATGTCAAATTTAAACCTAATCCCGAATGTACGTTTCATCGTTTATCACCATTTTAGGTTATACAGCGGCATGCTGTTGGTAAGTGAGGGCAATACTACAATAACAATTCAAACGCTACTATAATTAAAAAGGTGGGATAACAAATTAAAATAATATAAAATATTGGATATAAAACCACTTAATTTTTTAAACAGAGGAGCCGGCCCAGCTTCAGAGTAGTAAAATAATTTAGAAAATTAATTAAGCTACTCTCGGCAGTCGCATTTTGCTTGTTTCTATTAATCTTTTGATCTATATTCCATCGACAGATAGATTTTCATATCTATAGACAGTATATTGACAGTATTACCTAAGTTATACTTGGGTATGATGATATATAGTGTATTATAATTACCCCTTTTTTTTTTTTTTTTGTGCGTGTGGAAACCCCTCGGGCCGTCACCCCGCCGGGGTTTTCGGCGGGGCGGTGTGTCGGAATCGAACCGACTAAAACCACACGGTGTGCCGTACTGCGCCTTAAGTAGGAGGGATCCGGGAACAGCTTTATTAAGACATCCGGACCCCCCCTAGCGCCTGCCCGCAAAAGCGCGGGCACCACCTCCGGGTAAAATCGTCTCAATTAGGCGACATCCAGGCACACGCGGACGCCGCCTCCTCGCGGGGGGCCACTACAGCGGGTGGAGGGGAAAACCCGTCCCGTCCACCCGCGGCCACACTCAGGGCGGCATGAGGCGCTGGTATGCGCGCCTCCGCCGCCCGGTTCGCCGGCGGCGAATTTGGTCCGAGTGGAGATCGTCCTCCCGGACCCTTTCCGCCGCCTCCTTCTGCGAGATGACGTCCTCACAGAAGGTCGCGACCGCGGTAAAATTCCTGTCGCTACCGGCCATGGAGCGTATGACGGCCGGTAGCGAGAGATCCCCTCCGATGACTGCAGTGAGGGCCCGACGCTGCGTCGCCCAGGCGGAGCAAACCGCCAGCGTGTGCTGAGCCGAGTCCTCACTGCAGTCGCAGTGGTGACAGGCGGGACTCAGTTCCCTCCTAGCGACCGAGTGCAGGTACTTCCCGAAGCAGCCGTGCCCGGAAAGGCCCTGCGTCAGTCGGAAGGAAAGGACGTCGCCGCGGCATACGTCACTGTCACACGGCCTCCCGAGACGGGAAGGGGTGTCGGGACTGTTGCGGCGTTAGCTTTGGCCGCGGCGAGTGGCGGCCGAACAATACGTGCCGGAGGAAGCCTTGCCTCCAGGCCCGCGAGGCGCCCGTCCATCATGCGCCACACTGCGTCAATGACTTGACGCAAGTGGGCATCCGGAACGGGGGTTGGAGAGGGGGCAGGTTGCTGGGCAACCGGGTTTGGCTGCTCAGGGTAATTCGCCTGTGCCCGAAATTGGGCGAACTGAGCGCTGAGCTCGGTGACCTGCCCCGTCAGCAAATCGTTTGCGGCCTGGAGGCGCGCCACGTCCCCAATGAGGGTCTCGACGACCCCAGAGATGGCGGAAGAGGAGTCCTTAAGGGCCCTAACAAAGGAACCCTTAAGGTTCGTGGACTTGGTGGCCACTTTGTGGATAACGGCCACCGCCGCGTTCGCTCTCTCCTGCATGGTCGATGGTGTTACGGGGACAGAACCCCCCACCACCGGCGCCTGGATTTTTAGCAGGAGATCTGCAATCTCCTCCTCCGCCACGTTCTCGCCCTCCGCTCTGACTCGGACATAGGCCTCCCTCCCAGAGAAGGCGGAGCCCGACGGAGCTGAGACTGGCGTGCGCGACCTCCCTCTATGGCTACTAGCCACTTTGGGAGGAAGCATCTCCTGGGACGTGTCGCTGTCCTGATCTAAGGAGCGTCCGCGTTTGCGACAGTCAGTGAGGGAAACCTCCACCTCCATCGACTCTTGGCTGCCTGCCATCGCACCGGAGTTTCCGACAGATGACAGGACAGACTTGGAACGCAGACGTTCCGAATATCTTGTGCTCCCAGGAGTCGAGTTGACTTCTGGGAGCTCCTTCGAGATAGGCGTCACCAGTAAAACCTCCTCTTCTTTAGACGAGGTGTTCGCCTTCTTTACGTTCTTCTGCAAATTCTTTGTTACTTTCTCCTTCTTTTGTTCGTCTATAATTTTAGTTTTTAATAAAGTTTCAATATCCATAATTAAACCCACGAGTAGGGGAGAACTAAAGGTCGACCCGGGCAGAGATCCCCAATACCCGGGCAAGCGAAGGTTTATACCCAACCGAGGGGTCCGCAGGTCCCCCGGCTGGGAGTGCGCTTGCGACTGAACTACCCATCAGCCATGCATCCCCTGGTCACGCATCAGAACACGGGATTCGGGGTGATTTTTTAAAGAGGTTTTCTTCCTCGCGGTCCGGGCGGCTAAGCCAAGACCCTCGTCCCCGATCAGAGTCGCGAAACATGACCACAACTCCTTTCGGGATTACGATATGCCGACGGTGGCAAGGAAACTAAATCTTCCCATGCCTACTCGGTGGCAGTGTGAGTGCACACCGAGCCCGCCCTCTTTCTCCACTGTGAACAGCGGAGAAACTCCGACCCATGGAAGGGTCCCTCCTTCGTGATTTTTTACCGAGGTTTTCATCCTCATAGCTCCGAAGAGCGAAGAGCCAACAGGAAGATGTGCGCTGTTGGGCCAAGCCTCAACCGTGTGGCCGAAGAAAGATGGCCTCCTCTTCATACTAGAATATTAGCCGTTGGCGATGACGCCGTCCTCAAAAACTGAGGAAGAAAGGCAGCGTCATCGCCAACGTTTCCAGGGTGCACCACGTGGAGGTTTTCTAGACAGCACCCCATTATAATTACCCCTACCGTAAGGTAGGGGTATTATAATATAAACTAAACTACATAAGGGTATAAACTCTACGGAAGTTATATTTCATTTAAATTATTATTAATAGAAATTGAAATTGAATACCCTCCTTAAAATTCTCCTATTTGTTATAATATAACTATAAACACTGTTGGCGAAAAAAATCTTTAAACACGAATGAATTTGTTTTTTTTTTCAGATATTCTTAGTATTGTTTGGATTCCACATTGTTTTCAATAGCAACTTTATGAACTCCTAGCACGATGTACGGGTTACCAGTGAGAAATGAGATAGAAGTGTTTATTTTACCGATAGTTGTTATGAGTCTAGGTGAACTTTGTGCCCGTTTACAGAATGCTTAGTTAACTTGAGAACGAGATCGCTTGTGTTTTGATAAGCGAAGAATGCAGAGTAAACTGTCGGGATAAAAGTAATTTAAAGTAACTCATTGTTTTCACTCATTAACTCGTTGTTCAACGACTTTTAACATTTTAAAACGTTATTTTAAAGAAGAAAGAAAATACAATTATTTTGACAAAACTACCACAACTCGACACATACTGAATATAACATTATATGTACAGTATTAAAAAGAGTTAATTTTTTTTAGGAAATAAATGACAACAAAGTCCCCTGCCGCGTTTGTCTGTCTGTTCGCGATAAACTGAAAAACTACTGAACGGATTTTCATGCGGTTTTCACTAATCAACAGAGTGATTCGTGATTAAGGTTTAGATGTATAATTTGTACCCGTGCGAAGCTGGGGCAGGTTGCTAGTTAAAATATATTATTAGTTAGGCCTTTTCGTTTTTAGTCTATAATCCAGCTTCTAAAATACATTTGTTTGCTCATATTTCACTTTATCGACCAATATTACGGTTATGTTCAGGTTTTATACTACTGCAACGATAGTACATGTTATGTTAATATATAACATTATTAAGTTTATGTATAAGAAATAACGCTACACAGACTTATTTATTTAATCCCCACTCCACTTCACTACTATAGTCAACCAATTTCTAATAAATTTATTTCAATTAGAGGCATCCTAAAGACTTTTTTACGCTTGTACTAGTTCATAAAATCTAATTATTTTCTTTGTAACTCACATATTCTTCTAATTATCAAAACAAAAAAAAACCTCAAATCCTTTTTTGCACCTATGTATTGTGATGTTTTTCTTGTGATATATGCATTTGAGTTCAATTTTAGTATTTGGATTTGTTTGGAATTCAGAGTGCACGCCTGAATAAAATGAAAGAATTTTATTTATTATCCCACCCTGGCAAACATTCACTTAAAGTGGCGAGTGCACAGTAACTGTTGATCGACGCAATTTTTTTTCTTGTTTACGTAGATTTGAAACTATTAACCATAATTTCATTTACATTTAGCCTAAGTACGATAATTCAAATAACGGAAATCACGAAAAATACTATTAAAATAAATATGAAACTGAATGAAATGCTGCAAATACCATATTGTAAGTTGAAATGGAGAAACTTTCACCCTGCTCTGCTCTGGTAACTGGACATGAAATAATACAGAAGTACCATATAACTCCAATTTATGTAAATACCATAATGACTACCCTCATTGTAGAGACATTAGGTAGACGTTTATGGCACGTACCTCCGTTCATATTTCGCTCCACTTCTAAGGGGCTACGGTCCTAAGTTACCTCCAGCGGAGACCCTTTAATTTGAGATTTTCCACGCGAGTACACTCAGCTTTTTAGATTAAAACATCACGTAAATTTGCGTAGCTTACGGGCCAGAATGAAAATGTTCGCACGCCCGTAATTTCAAGGCTAGTACTATAAGTACGTCAGACTGAAATTTACGCTCAGGTGAAAGTGAGTGTCGTGGAATTTTAAGTACTATGAATTTTATAGGAGAAAGTGTTTAAGTTTATTTGGTAGATGGTCTAGTTCCTTTATGAATGGCGACAGAATTTGATAAAAGTCAATAATACAATCTAATATGTCAATAATATAAACATACCAACATACCTTCTTTGAAAAGTTTCTCGATTTAGGCACGTTTTTGGGTTTTTATAAAATCTTACACTACAAAATAACAAATGTTCGTTAGTAATCATTATGAAATGAAATGAAGTGTTAAAGAAAATTTAATACATATGACTCTAGCTGTACAAAAGTATGGTCGACTGGTTGAACTCACTATCAGAGTAATAAAAATCATGTTGTACAAAAAAAAAACTGTCAGTCATAGAACTGCACGTCAGAAGTGAAAACCTTACTTACATAATAGAATATAAGTATCTGTATCTGACAGTGCTTTTTTCCCCATAACAAAAGTGTCCAACATGCCTAAAGAAGTCTTCACTTCAAACAAGATTCTTCGTAAACTACTAATTTACTATGATCCTACCACTTACAATGATTGGAGAAGGAGGGTTATGGGTCCGTCCGTCATCGTAACTATTAAATGGCTGATCCGATTTTGATAAATGATATGTCGTTAGATTCGACTTTATCGCAGAATTAGTAAAACGTCACTGGATACATTTCATTTTAAATTCATTCTAAATCAATTCATTTTAAAATGCGATTACCAATTATTATTTAAAATAACAATAATAATATTATTTGTGAATATTTTTAACGCCTTCGGGTTTTTTGTTTCATTTAATGATTTCTTGTTAAAGTTAGCAGTAGCCCAACTTGAAATCGTGACCCACGTGTTTTTACCTCCGCGTAATAGTTAGTGCTGATCAAATGCCTAACCCCCTGGTCCATGATCATTGCAAAAATGCCCGAGATAAATAACGGTTTTCCTTTTCCAAGAAAAGTCTTATTTTGGTACAGCTTGGCTTGGCTTATATTTTCAAATACCTTCGACACAGTTTCTAACCAGCGTATTTTAACTTGAAACTGTAGTTAAAGAGGTCTTTTAAAAACCTTGTGTCAAGTAAGTGTAAGTCGTTCAGAGTTTCAAACTAAAAACAACTCAATCCTCTTAAAAGTAAGGTAAGTAATAACTTTTCATTGTTAACTTTACCAAAATAATAAACTATTCTAAGGCTATTAAGTGTAGGAATATGAAGTGAAACAAATGAAGAGTTTTGGAAAAAACCTTTTCATACCAACTGAATATCGAATGTAGTAATAAAAATAGACTTTTCATGTTATTCGAATGTGAAACAAATCCGATACGCTCCAACATCTAAAATGATCGAAAGCTAAAAATGCTTTTAGGTTTCCATTCGTTTACAATACAGGGATAACTGTCCTGCTACAAAACATTCCGTTCCACCTTTCTGGTAAAAGTGGAACGGAATGTTTAGTTTATTTAGAATACTATTCAAACGTATTTTAGCTTGGGTATTGGAAAAGCCTTGCATCAGATCTTGCACAGTCTTCCCAACTTTCAAGTCTGGTTTTGTACTGAAGATGTCCTCTTATGCATTAGCCGAAAGATGACGAAAAAAAAAAATCTTGTAACAATTTGGTTGAAAGAATTTTTTTATCAGAAGCATTGAGTTTATGACATGAATACCTACGGCGGCTGCTTTTGTTAATAGTCAATCATGTTTGTTTCATAAAATAGTTTACATTTTTTTTGCAAAATTTGCCTACCGCCACCCTCAACATGTTTTCCGCCTTTTGCTGCTACTGAGAATTTTAAAATTGTAAATAACAACTAATTTTCTATTAAGTTGCTAATAAGGCAATATTTAACTTCAATTTCCAATATAAAATTATACTATAATGACATTAGTCTTTAGCTTTTGCCTATGTTCATGTAATTTCATCAAATTGCAGGAGCGGTAACAATATTACGTGTTCACGTAAACAATGAGCTTATGTGGCAGACAGAATACTCGTACAAGCCAAGGCTACGTCGTTCTAATGACATGCAAACTACTAATGGTTCTATTTATTGTCGCTCCGAGATACAGATTGTTATTTTGTACTTTTGACAAATAAAAGAGATTTATAAGATGGCAGATGCACTCATGTACTCCTTTTTTTAACCAACTTCAAAAAAGGCGGAGGTTCTCAATTCGATTGTATGTTTTTAACCGACTTCAAAAAAGGAGGAGGTTCTCAATTCGACTGTATGTTTTTTTTATGTTTGTTACCTCAGAACTTTCGACTGGGTGAACCGATTTTGATGATTCTTTTTTATTTGAAAGCTGGTGCTTCCCGTGTGGTCCCATTTCAATTTGGTCCAGTTTTGACAATGGCATCCATGAGAAAACCATATATGTATAAGTCTTTTATGGAATAGTTTTTTTTGTTGAAGTCGGTTTTTTTTTTGATAGAATTATTGTATATTCGTCAATCATTTAAGTTAATTAATACATACTACTAAATTACAATTTTAATTATTAATTAATCTTTGCGTGTATTAGTTCAAGAGTTTAAGACATAGTGTTTTTATAGAGTGACCTATTTACATTGAACTTTAGCTACGTTCAATACGGATTATCGTTATGTAAAGTATGCTATTAGTTCAAATAAAAGCATGTAAAAACAGTTTTTTTTTATGGTATAGGGGGCAAATGAGCAGACGGGTAACCTGATAGTAAATGCAACTTGAAAGTCACAAGTGCGTTGCCGCCCTTTAAGATGGGAGTAGGAGAAGAGGGGGAGGGGGGAAGAGAGTGAAGAGGGGAGAGAGTTGAAGGACGGGAATAAGGGAGAGGAAAGGGTTAGGGCCTCCGGTAACTTCACTCACGCGGCGAAATGCAATGCAAGCATTGCTTCACGGCCGGTTTTCTGTGAGGCCGTGGTAACGAGCGGAGTCGAGCCGGCCCATACGTGCCGAAGCATGGCTCTCCCACATCACATAACCATTTATAACACAAGGTATTAATTATAAATTACAGTTAACTGTACTGGTAAGTACGGCGGTTAATAATAACCTCCAAAGCATAGATAGATAAAAAAAAACATTTTTATAGAAACAAAAGAAATACCTTTCTTTAATAAAAACTTGAATAGTCTTACCCTTTACTAAGTTCTCAAAATTGCCGTCTCAATCTAACGAACGACAAAGACAAGGTCAATATCAAATAGTTAAAACCTCCCTCAGGAGCTTGAATCGAACAATCTAACAGCACGCACTGTCTTAACGACGACATTATAACTTTTTATTCTTACTTTTTCAATCCAAGACTAAGTCCATGGCGTTCCCAAGAGTGCTATTACAATCTTACAGTACAGTAGTTACTTTGTCTTGATATATCGAAAGGATTACTCAGGAAAATACTACTTCAGTTCTTATAAACAGAACGAAAAAAAAAAAAAATGTAATTGAATATATCTAGACTTTATTTCTAAACTATAAAGTTAATAGATGTTCTGCTTAATTCTAATACTAAGCAGTACATTTACGTAAGTACGAGTAGTTGGTAAGCTTTAGCTCGTAGTCTTTAGACACTTTTGAATTTGGAATATCAAAGCTATGTTTTGCACTATGCCGTAAATATCCAAAAAAAGGTAGAAAAAGCTTCGGGATAAAGACGTACTCTCTTTGACAGCGCTGTACGAGAAATGCGGTGCATTTCAGCTTAAGAGTAATGTAGTGTTACCTAAGGTTTCTATTACAAAGCCCAAATTGATAGTCAGAGATGTCAAACTTTTACACAGTTCTAAACATTAGAACTTTCTATTTACTTCCAATTAAAAAATGATGCCAGGTAATATTTATTTCTTATAAGCGTTCTAATTTTTAGATAAACGAATAGCAAAATATTTCTTCAGTTAATTTTAGGTTTTTTAAATTCTATTTTCATGGGATATCTTAAACAAATCTTCTTAAATGTTTTTACTCTTCTTACCATGTTTTAATTGAAGTTAAATTTCTCACATTTTTAAAGTCTCCCACATACTACCGTAGGGCCCTACTATATAGTAGGGCCTTTCTGATATTATTTTAACACTAAATAGCCTGTTTTTGTTTGTGATTCATAGTTAACACAAAAAACATTTAAAAAAAAAATATGCAAAATTATCGGTACCTACTTTTACCTCAAACAAGCGTGCGTGTGTTTAAAAAAATATTCTTTGGCAAACAATCGCAAACAGTTAGCAAAAAAGTATGCCACAAACCTGTTTTGATAAATGTAAGAGATCCGGAGATACAGGGTTGACTACGCTGGCTTAATTGTCAAGTCAGCAGGACCATTGTCTTTCGGAAATGGATATGCCAAAAAATCTATTCTTTGGCAAAACAATTGCAAATAATTAGCAAAAAAATATGCCACATAACCTGTTTTGATAAGTGTAAGAGATCCGGAGATATAGGGTTGACTACGCTTGCTCAAGTATCAAGTAAGCAGGACCATTGTTTTTCGGAAATGGCTGTGGCAAAAAATTGATTCTTTGACAAAAAAATAGTAAACAATTAGCCAAATAATATAGTGTAAGTTTTATTACGGCCCTATGTCTTGGCCACGCTAGCTTCATAGTCACAGTATAAGACATTTTGTGGCTCACTTATGCAATTTTTTACTATAGGTTAGGTAAATAATAATAATGTATTTATTGTTCACAAGTAAGAGTTTACAAACATAATTTTATAGATGTTATATTACAAATAATCACTAATAATGCACTGCTGATACTTAAAAAAGGGAACCCTGTGCTATAAGTACCAGCATCTCTTTATATGGCACAATTTGGTAATACACTGCTTAGATAACGTTCAACATTCTTCTACGTTTAAGCAAAAAATCTATTTTCAGTGTTTCTTGTCAAAGGTTTGCCCGCTTATCTTTACTTTGGCGTACACAACCTTTTCCAGACAAGGCCAAGCCTATTTACCATTAAAGCTTTACTCTTACGTCATGCTCACGGGCCCTAGATTATAAATTTAGTATTCTACCATAGTAGATAAACACTGTGAGCCAGTGAAGTAACTAGCCTACACTAAACCCGTTAAATCCACGTTACACTCTAGGGGCGAAAAAAAACTATCAGTTGTAGGACTGCACGTCAGACGTGAAAACTTCTTATCAGATATATGAATCTGAGCGTGACGATCGCGCAAGTTCAGTACTTATTTCCCATCCCAAAAATGCCCAACGTGTCTAAAGAACTTTTCACATCAAACACAGAATAAACCGGATCGTAACAGCGGTTTGAAAAAAAAATGTCTCCAATAGTCATTTGACAGGAGACTATTGAAGACAATTTTTTTTACCCGCTTTTCATTTTTTTCTTTTCGTCGTATTCTTTCTATGCGTTAATCAGAGGAGAGAATTGAGAGTGTGGTATGCGACCAAATGATTGTATTCACAAACAAACGTAGTTTAGGAGAAATAAGACTTACCAAGGATGTCAAATATTTAAGAGTGATACTGGACAGTAAACTCCTATGGAACAGGCATCTTGACCCAAAACTGAACAAAGTCTGCATAATTGACTGCCAATGGAAGCGACTCATTGGAAAAAGCTGGGATTACATCATGGTTGTACAAAACGGTTATCCGGCCAATCATCACGTATGGTACTATTGCCTGGTGGTAGAAAACAGAGCTAAGCACGGTCAAAACTGCAGCAATTCCAAAGACTCGCATGTACTGCCATCACTGGTTGCATGCGCACAGCTCCCATAGCTGCCCTTGAAGTGGCTCTCGATTTAGCACCACTAGACCTGTAAATACAACAGGAGGCAGCTATGGCAGCCAACGAGATGGTCCTCATTTCAAATTATGGAACCAATTAGTGGAATATCAATCACTAACAGCTGCCGATAGCATCCTGAAACAACACATCATCGAAAGGAAGTACTAAATACAACTATATATATGAAAACGATCGAGATCAATCTGGCATAAATGAAGTCTGGATCTATTCGGATGATTCCAAGATGAGGTTAGGGACTGGAGCTTTTTTTTTAGTTTTGGAACTTTTCCGACCCCACTAATTTATCACTATAATTTACATTATATGCGACCACTTCTCTGAAATGTTTAATTGTAATAAAACATTAGTTATACCTAATTATTTACAATATGTAAAATGTTTCTAAAATTCTAACCCTAAAAAGGTTATTCACAGAGAGATCACGATTTCCAAATTCAGAATAAACATATCATCTTTTACTGCGAGATTACCTTTTCGAAACGTCAAACGGTCTCGATATTTGCTTCTAAAAGATGCAAAAGGGTGCCGACCAATAAATCGTCATATATTTTAACGACAGGGTTTGGACATAATATCGATAACAGTGTACCAATACCGTGAAATAACTGACTATAAAATTTTACGTAACACATAACTCGTACAAAATTAAATTGAGCAAAAAACGAACACTCACCGGTACTGTCGTAAGCAGAAGTACTTTATGAAACGGATGCATACATGATAAGTGGATGTAAATGACAAATATTTTCAAAATATAATTATTATTTTCCTGTCATAGAGTTATTTTAACTTTATTTTAACCTTTGAAAGCAGTGAATGACTTTAAAATTGTACACGATATGATATTATTAAAAATATATGTTAGACAATAAATTTAAAATATTAACATATATCCACGATTTTCTTCGCATAGAAAATAAAAAAATAAAAAAAGGCTATTAAAAAAAATGGGAAAGTTCTAAGAATACCTGAATGATGCCCGTTACTCTAGCACAGTGTTTTTCAACCTGTGGGTCGCGACCTCAAGGGGGTCGCGAAGCCTTACTCAAGGGGTCACGGGTAAAAAAAGGAAGTGTTTGTAGGTTAGGACCTACAAACACTTTAAAAAAAAAACAATTTTAATTTTAAGTTTTTTTTTAAACGCTAATGACCAAATATTTTTTTATTGAAGTGTATTTTTCTTTTTATTTTCAATGTTGCAACTTCTTTTAAGAGTGTGCTTAATTTTTTAATCATAAATTGATTGCCAAAACAAAGAAAATTATTGATATAATCTTTCAAATCATAACATTTTGTTAATACCCGTAGGAGGTCGCTAGAATTTTTTAACTTGTAAAGGGGTCGCACACTCAAAAGGCTGAAAGCACTGCTCTAGCAGAAGCAGGCCTGAGACGGTGGCCGTGTGCCGCGCTCGCCTCTCAAAACCGGAATGGGGGCAAGGCCCTCCGCACGCAAGGGCGTGGCTGCCTTTTGTTTAAGGCCTGGGTTCTCGGGGACTTCCTTCCTAGGGTATACCCGAGTCCCTTGCAAATACTTGCCATAGACTAATTTGTGACGGAACACCGTGTGGTTTTAGTCGGTTCGATTCCGACATGCCACTTCACCGGCAGCCCCGGTGGGGTGATGACCATTTTTTTTTATCGCGCTGAAACCCTCTCGGTTTCCACACGATAAAAAAAAGGAATAGATGAATGATGAAATAAAATATAGATATCAAAGGTTTGAGCCACAAACGAACGGACATACCAAAAAATGTGTTATTTATTCTTACAGACGCACTCCGGCTCACACCTTGTTGAGCTCTTACTTGCTAGCAGTCCTAGCAGATACATACATACATTTTTTTTGTTTGTTTTCAGCCGTTGGTAAATTACAGATTTATTCAAGATTAGCGGTGTAAGCAAAGTTTAATCCGATGCAATTATAAAACAAAATCCCCTGCCGCGTCTGTCTGTCTGTTAGCGATAAACTCAAAATATACTGAACGGATTTTCATGCGGTTTTCACCAATATGTAGAGCGATTCATGAGGAAGGTTTAGATATATAACCTGTTAATGTTTTGTGTAAATTGATTGAAATATGATGATGACTGTTGCAGATGTCTCTACTACCCGTGCGAAGCCGGGGCGAGTTGCTAGTATTCAATAAGTATGATAATTCAATAATACATACACAACAATAAGTTTTAATAAACTTTTTGTAACAAATCCATTTTTAATACTGTACTTTTATAATCATACCAGTTATTATTTTATTGACTAGACTGTTGGTCTAATGGTTAGTGACCCTGACTGCTGAGCCAGATGTCGTGGGTTCGATACCCACCCAGGACAAATAAATGTGTGATGAGCATGATCATTTGTTCTGTGTCTGGGTGTAATTAATCTATAACATGTATGTATTTAGAAATATATAAGTATGTTTATCAGCAGTCTGGTTACCATAGTACAGGCTCTGCTTAATTTGGGATCAGATGGCGGTGTGCGAGATGTGTGAAGTTATTATTACTTATTATCTATAGATATGAAATATTTAAAACTAAATACATCTGACAAATACCTACTTGTAAAATATTAACTTGACTGTACAGATGGCGCAATGGTTTAAGTGATCACCTTGTCACTACGCAGCGCCGCCCCGACTGTTGGGTTCAAATCCCATACAGAACAAAATTTTGTGTGATTCACAAATAATTGTCCCGAGTCTAGGTGTTCTTTATGTCCGTTGTTTAAATGTTTGTGAAGTCCCTCGCGATACAAGAATATTCCTAATTTGGGAGTTGTCTTTTTTAAAAACAAAAAAAAAAAACAAAGAAATACAAACACAAACTTCTTTTTAAACGACTTCAAAAATTCTCTCTTCGACGGTCGGTTCTCAATTCGACTATGTTTTTTTTTTTTGTTTGTTACCTCAGAACTTTCGACTGGGTGAACCGATTTTGATGATTCTATTTATTCTATTTTTATTTGAAAGCTGGTGCTTCCCATGTGGTCAATTTGGTCCAGTTCTGAAATGAGCATCCATGAGAAAACCATATATAAGTCTTTTATGGAGTAGTTTTTTTTGTTGAAGTCGGTTTTTTTTAAAGAATTATAGACTAATATTAAGAGATTGTGCAAATGATTTTGTTAGTTATTTTAGCTTGTTTCTAATTTTGTTAATGTTTGGGATTGTAGCTAGTTTACTAACAGAATATATTAATTGTCAGAAACACTAGAATTAATTTATTTATAAAATATGAAGGATTATTTGAACTATCAATACTAACATATATGTGAACCTTTTCCAGAGCTGTTTTTAGGTTATATGAAGTAAATATCTTTTTGATTTTTGAAAAGATGTTCCTTTATTCAAAAATCAAAAAAAGGGTTCAGGATTTATTTTTTGGTATAGGGGGCAAACGGGCAGACGGGTCACCTGATGGTAAATGACTACCGCCGCCGATGGGTACCTGCAACTGAAGAGTCACAAGTCCGTTGCCGCCCTTTAAGGTGGGAGTAGGGGGAGAGGGGGGAGGTGGGGAAGAGAGGGGAAGGGCGGGAATAGGGGATAAGGAAGGGTTAGGGCCTCCAGTAACCTCAATCACGAGGCAAAAAGCAATGCAAGTATTGCTTCACTGACGGTTTTCTGTAAATTTATTTGTATTTTGTTTACATTTTAGTCGATATTGTGGTTAAGCTTATATGCCTAAAGTGTTTTCATAAGCCTGAGAAATAATTAATATAATACTTTACTAAGCCCTTTTCAATCGGGTCTCAGGCCTGGTCATACACAGCACAACTTCCGCTCTCCTAAAAGTGACTGGTGACATCCAGGCAGGCATTGAGGATTTATTTTGGTTGATTTCTCAAATGCATTTAACACCGTCAGTCACGATATCCTTCTGTCTATCCTCTCCTATCATATGACTCCACCTGATGCACTGGAATGGTTCTCGTCATATCTTCGAGGGCGCCAGCAGTCCATCTGTGTTGATGAATTCACCTCAAGTTTGTGTGATCTTGACTCTGGTGTCTCTCAAGGCGGCTTTCTCTTTCCTCTATTATTCTCAATTTTTATTAATCTCATCACTCAAAATCTTCAGTGTGCGTACCAACTTTATGCCGATTACTTGCAACTTTACTATCATAGAAAAAATAACAGAGGCCATTTCTAGGGGTTCGCTGGAGCGCTCTTCCTCAGGAAATCAGAATAGCACCCAGTCGCCTTTTGTTCAAGGCGAAGGTACGAGCGCTGCTCTCACAAAATTTTACAGGATCACCAATACTTTATATATTATAATGTAAATGTATCTATATATCTTTGTATGTATATGTGTATATATTTATGTTCTCATGTTTTTCTTCTTCTTTTTTCTTTTGTGTTTTAGTATTAATTTTCTTTAATTTGTTCTGAAGATTATTTTATAAATTTAGTGCACCATGTTAGGGTAGGTTGGTAGAGAATGCCTATGGCATTAAGTCCGCCATAGTACATTTTTGTGCATAAAGTTTTTAATAAAATAAAAAAAAATGAAATAGATAATAAAAAATTAATAATATTAAATGTACTTCATTACCGCCTTAAAAGATTATTACTATTGACAGTACAGCACTTTAAAGAGATTCGGAGTTTAATATACTGAATTGTTATACCTAAAATGTTACACTGCTACAATAAAATAAATTGTTTTACTCACAACAGAAAATAATTCTTAAAGCACTGAACGCTGATTACTTGATCGAGACTACTTATTCAATAAACAAAATTCTCTTTACTACGGTTTACAGTAATCTTCAGGCTCTCCTTTTTTAATTCACGAATACTTCTCGTGAAGAGCATTTCTACGTCAGGTGCTTGAATTTCAGTATTAAACCGACTTGAAAACACAAGGAGTTATCGGAACGAAGTTCATTATCGCACGTTACACTTCAGATGAGGGCTAGCGACAAAATAGTGTTAGCAACACGAAAAATGCTGACTGCTAGTTGATTTATTTTGTTTACGCCATCTGTGGATTCTGCGCGATACTAATGTAACTTTGATGTTGGCTGTATACATTAGTAAACACAGAAGGATAATTATATCCATTATTAGTTCGAGCAACTTCCAAAGATGGCGCAATTTCAATTTTGAGTTTTTACGACGTTTTAAGAGTAAATGTTTTACTCTATTTTGATACAATTAATTCATTCCATTAAATATATTTATATATAGCGAAAAGAACTTCGTTAAAATCGGGTGTCTCAAAGACACCACGCGTTTTTTTATTAGTATATCAAATATTGATAAAAGATGTTTGCCCTGTTGCCTAAGATATAATTATCAACAATCTTAAAGAATTCAAGTACTTTCATACCCTGCAGGCAGTTTTCTCTGTGAACTGAATAAGTCGTCTTTAGTTGCTTTTATTTAGCCTGAAGCTCTAATTAACTTCATTTCAAAGTCCAAACAACTAAAATCTGTGCAAAAGGTTGCACGTTCTTGATAATTATACTTAATATTGTAGAATCAGTAAACAGCTTGAAACATATATTTCGGCGTCTCCTTGAATATCATTAAAAAATTGGATTATCTAATGAACTAACAACTTTTATTAATTTCTTAATTTAATGGAATGACTTGGTGATTACCAGACACATAGCCAGCGAGCCAGCCAGCACACGGCAATAAATTTTTAAAATCCGATGGGTCAGCGTTGGATTTTAAAAATAAAATCATGCGTTCTCCGAAATGACGGCTCGGATTTTCATTGCAGATTTCCAATTTACTATTAACACCGATTGAACGATCCCTGTTTATTTATCATATGAAGCATGTTGTTGATAGTTTACAACGCGGCAGTAAAAGCACACCAAAATTGGCTCCGTTTGTAGAAATACAACACTAAAATACAAACGTTCAAATTTCAGAATAGCTAACTGACGAATTGATGAGTATAGGTTTCACTGGACAACAGAAACATTTACTCATAAATCAATGTGTTGGCAACTTTATACGATTATTAATACTACTCACTATTCTTCCTTCTTCATTGTGGTTCAGCAATCCTCCTTAACAGTAACATATTTACGATAACTGACATACACAACAGAACTTAACATAACGATAAACAGAACCTAAACAATATTATTGGCTTAACGCAGTATTCTGTAGGAAATAATAAATAAATTTATGAGATGAAAATTGAATAAGAGTCTAATTTTGATAGTGTACTGTTTGTGTCTTCAACATTACTTCGCATAGTCTCTGTATTACACCAATTCTTCTGACATTATCTCAATTAAGTTACTGGAAAGAGGTTTATCTCGTTGTTATCTGGAGCTATCCCTAGAAGTTATAGACACTTAAAAATGCACTTTTATTCCACTTGAAAGTATTTGTGGATGTCTTTAAAACTGTGTTCATCATTGGAGTTCCTGTGGCTGAGATGATTATCTAAGGCGTACTTGACAAATAAGTTTAAGGTCTGCTGCGGCTCTAAACACAGCCACAGAGACATGGCTTGCCTACCCAAGCAGTTCTCCAAAATGGCATAAATTCGGACCAACATAATTGTAAAGTAAAACCTGCCTAAGTTTAGACTGATTCATAGTCCCACAATGTAAAGTATAGTGATAACGTTAAACCTACTTACGTGCTGAAAAACAACAAAATTGAAGTAATTTTGTGTGTCCGGTCTTTCAATTTATTATTACAGTTTTCAGTATCTGCTTTCATTGTAAAGTAGCATCGATATTATACTTCAGAACTTCCCTTGTTACAACTTTTAGTTTGGAGATAACTTTTCTTTGCAAGGGTCATTATAACTTAAGTTTTTTTGCAC
This sequence comes from Euplagia quadripunctaria, assembly GCA_963859945.1. Taxonomy (NCBI): domain Eukaryota; kingdom Metazoa; phylum Arthropoda; class Insecta; order Lepidoptera; family Erebidae; genus Euplagia; species Euplagia quadripunctaria. The sequence continues at coordinate 7,789,020 of OY982583.1, forward strand.
AAAAACTTTCTCTAGTTTGAAATACATAAGAAAAAAAAATACGTACAAACATAATACATCCAAAATCTATTTTATTCATTAAAGTCATACGATTTTACTCGATTTATTTCGAATATTCAACTAGTTTACAGTAAAACCGTATGAGTTATTAAAACCCTTAATAGTATAGTATATCTGAATTCTCACAGTTACAACTGTCGACTTTTAGTGCGAAAGTTAAAAACATAAAATACATAATTATGCCGTTGTGTGAGCTGGACTTGGCTAATAGTTCCTATTCTTTATATATATTACATACGTTAAGTATTTTTATATTATCCAGTATACAATTTTAGATCGATTATATAAAAAGAATGTAAAACGAACTGTAAACCTTTGGGTTTTTGCCCGACTGTGGCTTTACCTCCTCCCTACTGGCTTAGTGTGATTATTTATGCTGATGATTAGGTTGATTAAATCTGATGATGATGTTACGCGAGTATGGTTGCTGGTAACTTCTTGCCATTAGGCAGGCCTTGGGTGTGTTTGTCGATAAAGTTTAAAAAAAAACGGGACAAGTGCGAGTCTGACTCATGCACCGAAGGTTTCAAAACACATGACAGACTTGACTTTGCAGTTCTAGGAATACTCCCCCATACATCGATATAAGTCATCATCCATTTTCCAAGCGCAAAGTATAATTTTGTATATATATATATATATTATGTTCGTATAGTGTTTTGTTGTATATATATTGACGACTTTCAGATTTTTTCCTTTACTTACTGTGAGACTTTCGTTTTCCCCAAATTTCATAATTATTTTTTTCAGCTTCTAGAGACCAGTCATAAGTGTATGATGTTAATTCTAACTTAATACTTTCTCGCATTCTTGAGAAAAAGCGTCTTGACATACAGACAGGGGGACAACGAAGTGATTTAAATCGATCCGTTTTCCCTTTAAACCCTAAAAAACGTACTTATAGTACGGTCAGCCTTATTCTCCTCCAAATTATGTACTAGTAACCCCATTTACCAGCAAAAAAATACCACTAGAGATCTTCTGTGACTTATCCAGACCAAGGTTGACCGGGGATTTTGTTATACCCAGTTTGTAAACATTTTTATTTTTTGCATTCTAATTTTAAGCAGTGTCATATTCCACGTGAGTCAAAAAGTCAAAAGATATATTAGGTACATTTCACAATAATATTTTTTATTTTTTTCCATCATTTACTCCACTGTGTCTGACAGGATATTTGTTTGTTAATATTAGCACTTTCTTTGCGTGGGCTTTTGTATTTGCTTTGGGCTTAAGTTATTTATTTTATGTAATGAAACGTTAACAGATTTGACCCTAAAAAATGGTCTTCAAAAAAAGTATTGGGTCGCTTTGAAGCCGCGTTTATTTTTTATTTTGGACTATGTGGGTGGGTAAAATATAACTATTTCAAAGTGGAGTGGCTTGTCATAGAAGTACACACAAGTACATAAGTAGACTGTAGTAATATACGTTTTTAAACAATTCCAACTATATTATCTCTCGGGTTATGACGTGATGTGTCAGAACTGGTGTACACCACTTTTCATAAGCTTTCCCGGTACAAACAAAATAATACTACAAAATTTATCGATAATCATAATTATGTTTATCTGTAATTGCGTAATCCTGAACGTTAAACTCCCAGGCTACGCAAACTTTTATTTCGTTTTCCTGTTAAGAAAACTTTCAGTAACACGTGTGACCAAAAACATAGTAATACAATCCTACCAATATTATAAACGTGAAAGTTTATGAGGATGTGTGGATGTTTGTTACTCTTTCACGCAAAAACTATTGAACTTAAACTTGGAATGTAGATAGCCGGACACCTGGATTAATACGAAGGCTACTTTTTATCCCGATATTTCTACGGCATCGGGACTTACACGGGTGAAGCCGCGGGGCGCAGCTAGTATTATTATACTAGCTGCGCCCCGCGGTTTCACCCGCCATATGTGTATAGTAATAAATCCTTATATAATAGGTGAAAAATATATATTATTTAGTGCTGCTAACTGCTCCTCAGTTCTCGATGGCGTAGAGTGACTTTTACTCTTATACTTCTCAAATAAATAATTTAGGTATATTTCACTTGTATTGTAGACTTTATGATGTTAGTCTCTCTTCCATTTAAGATAAACCCCCTATTGACAGGATTAGAAAAGATTCAGATAAAGTAGTAAAACTAAAGATTTAAGTTCATCGGTAGTTAGGTAGACGTAGGCGTATTGGTTATTGGTGCTTTGATTTTCCAGTGTATCCTATTGCTCTGTTGTGATCCTTCTATCTTTATTTTTTATGAATTTGTTATAGTTACTGAAGCCTAAATTAACCCGCGAGCGCCATCTATTGACTAATCCATACAGGGTTACGTTTACCTTAATTGAGACGCACGCCATCTTTTGACTGTTAATAGAATATCTCGCAATGTATTAGAAGTCGAACGAACTCTCTATGAAATACCATTAGGAGTATATAAGACAGTTTAATTACAGTATGAATTCAGTTCTAGTTGAGCGATACTGCGAGTTAATAAATGCGAAGTATAACGTGTACAAGTGAATAGTGAGTGGAAATAGTGATACATAATTGTAAATGTGACTTGTAATTTTGTTAATTTATAATTATTTACATAAATTGTGTCTATTTCGTTATAAATTGGTGTACCTATCTAATCCTGAACCCCAGCTCGTAGGATTATAATAGGAAATGTCAATTCAGCAATTCTAATACATTATTTTGTTTACCTACTTAAGATGTTTGTGTAAATAGTATAGAAGATATTAAATCTGAGATCTGAAATGGAAATGAATTAATGTATCAAAATGTATTATGGTTTAGTTTTGTTTTGTAACACTATCAACAACAGATTTCTTCTCGAATTACATGATGAGTGGGGAGGTACCTACACCCTATGAAACGCTATGTTTAAGTCGTAGTGTATTTATACGTGTTGAGTACGAATAATAGGAGCATAATCTTTCTGATTATAAAAAGGGTTACTAAACTCACTCACTTTCTCACTAGAGATCACTTGTATATTACCATCATACAATCTACAACCTTAAATTTCTTTCGTCATCACCATCTTCCTGCTCTTTGCCTAGGAATGTAGTCGTTTCAAGACAGGAAAGAATGAAGAAGGTAAATTTGTATAAGAAAAATGGGTAGGGAGAGGAACCTAGGGTAAGGGATACCGTAAGTCTCGTATAGGGAACGGGACTGAGGCTGCAGTAACTCGCAGCTCGCTTCCTAAATATAAATAAAAAAACTGTTGCCCGCAGTTTAGGTCGCATCAAAGTTATTTTTCCATTCCTCGGAAACAGCATTTTTTCCTAAATGTCAGGTATCCTGTGTTTTTTTCTGTGCGCCTGACAATGCGTATGCAAAATTTCATAAGTATTTATAGAATTTAGCAGTAAAGGTGTGTTACGTGCCCTGCCTACAGTTAGCTGAATAGCAATATTATAGCTAATGACGTACAATAGAAGTTCTTTCTTGAAATATCCTAAGTACCGAGCCGTCGCGTCGTCTCAGATTACCTACTTGTATGTGATAACGCCGCAACCGATTTAAGAACTGAAACATACAATAGAAGTTCTTTATTGAAACATCCTAAGTGCCAATCGTCGCGTTGTCTCATGTCGCCGCATCCAATTTAAGAACTGAAAGTATTCGTAATGGTAATACTGAAATGAAGAAACACTTCGGTACTGACATCGCCCAAACTTAGACATAAGGCTAGTTAAGTTTTATTAACTTAACTAGCCTTATGTCAGTGTAATTTCTTTTTAGTAAATTAAATTCTTATTTTAATAATTTCGGTTTCTCTTCAAGTCCTTCGGCTGCCACCTTCCATAATTGGTGTGATAGCAAAACAAATAAACAAACTCACATTTGCATTTATAATATTAGTTAGAATATTAAGTTATGTGTTTCGCTTACTAGCCGAATCCAAATATGTTATTCTCGCTCTAAACTCAATTATTAACGCAATGTGTTTATTTACATAAACTAGTAGTATACACCGCCTATCACAATCACAGAGCGATTTAATGCGTGCGTGCGTGATAGACGAACAGCCACAGTAACCACTTCACTTAGAATGAGTGAATTTGAGGTGTGGCTTTAATGACAGCGAGAAATTAGGACTACAGTATCATTTAGAGCAATTTTGGACAGGGGCTAAAATTTGTGAACGAAAAAAAGAATATATTTTTTTAAAGTGGCCTATGAAGTGATAACAAAAAGCAAATTATGGTATTTTTAGCACCACGGGTCATTCTTACGAATAATGTACACATTTTTACGTAAACTTAATGTGTTAAAATAATAACTTTAGACGAAACATGACAATATTTATGAGGTTCAAACTGATGCAAAATAATATAATTAAAAAAATTAAAATACCCCCGACTCAAAAATCCCAACAACAAATAGAAAAGAGCTGATGATCTTCGAACGGCTAAACACATTTTCTACAGCTAAGAACACTTTCAAAACAAAAAAAAAATAGAAATGTGCGAGTCTGACTCGCGCATCGAGGGTTCCGCAAGCAACCAAACTTTTAAGTAGATAGTACGTCCATATCGGGAATGGATTATTGAATTTTTTTCCAAAAGACAAACTTAGTTTTGCAGTTCTAAAAATACTCTCCCATATATCGATTTACGGCAAATTTATCTTTCCAACCGCAAATATAAGTTTGTAATCATAAGAACATTTTTTTATGTGATAAAACAATAACTTAACTATGTACGGTTTTTTTCTTTTATTTGTGCTGTCAGACCTTGCTTATCATCAAATTACGTAAATATTTCTTTTTGATTCCGTAGTGTGTTATAAAACACGCTTATGCTTCAATGATAAAGCTTTCCTCATCATACAACTTTCATGTTTACAACTCACTTAACTCAAATAAAACCCAAGCTGTTTTCACGTAATAATCACACCACTTCTAACCATGATAAATCGCTCTCTACAAGGACACACCCTAAAGCAAGGGAGCGAATTGTTAAAGTGGTAAATCTGAAGGGCTCCCTATTATTTTGCCGAAGTGATTTCCCTTCGAGTGTTTGCGATAACGCGCGTTTTTTTATTGCGTTAACAACGTCCTCATTGTGTAGCGTTCACATCTGTTTAGAATAAAATTGATGAGGAATGTTTACTTTTTTTATCAATAAGTTTGCAAATGCGAGAATGAGTTTAAGTATATCTTGAAGGAGGAGGGTAGAGTAGATTGAAAGTTAAGCGTATCTTGAAGGAGGAGGGTACAGCAGATTGAAAGCCGAATGCACACAAGATTGATACATCACCCACCCTAGAGATGAGTGCGATTGGACATTACTACTAGCGATTTTTATCGTTTGAGAGCGTTCGGCACGTATGGGCCGGTTCGACCGTAGTGATACCACGGCCTCACAGAAAACCAGCAGTAAAGCAATTCTTGCATTGCTTTTATCACTAAATGGAATTCTAGCGAGCCTCCTCAGAAGAAAAACAACACAAGTAGTGCTTCATAAACCGCTTGCCTGTAGGGTGGAGATACTACGTCAGTGGGGAAGTTCCAATTCCAAAAAAATCTGCTTAGAATTATACTCATATCTTTTCCTTCTTATTTTGACCCTGTCCTTCAGAAATAGACCGAGACTGTGACTTGATATTTAGGCTCACTGAGACCTTTCACATTATGCTGTAGATGGCTCATAAAATATAAACTTTAATCAGAACAGCTAATTGATTAGATGCGCCCACGAACTATGTGCTGAATGCTTGACATGTTACAGCCCACCGTTATGGGAACTTAAGCATTGAGTTTTCTATATTCAAATTCACGTTCAAACAACCTAGGCTAGAATAAAAGCTATGTAACCCAACACTTTGGGTCAATATTCCACTACCGCACAGCGAAAAGTTCGTTCAAAGTAAATGCAAACGTTAGCCTAAGTAAATATCAACGATGACAGCTGACGTGAAAGGAAATTGGACTGTCTTATACTAACGGTTTAATGCAGTTTTTATTTGATCATGCAGAAGGGCTTTTGTTTGTATATTGTATATCTGTAATTATTATAGGGCCTTTACTTCTACGGGTACGCTTAATATTAAAATAAATCATAATTTCATTAATAGCCAGAGGGGTTGGTGCCTAAGTAGCAACCGAATAGGTTAGCATATTACAAGGGTTTATAATACTAGCTAGGTCAGTCTTAGGATGGGTGACCATTCTTAACACATTGAGACCCCTCCGTGCCTCGAAGAACACGTTAAGCCGTCGGTCCCGGTTGCCATACGAACATATGTGGCATTCGTTACGGGTAGTTGGAGCCCTAAAATGTCCAATTTTTTATGTTTATGCATGTGGAAACCCCCTCGGGCTGTCACCCCACCGGGGCTTTCAGTGTCCGAAGTTCTAAGTTCGGCCGTATCGTAATTAGACTGAAAGCCGACCCCAACTTAGTTGAATTTAAGATTTTAGACCTTAAATTGAGTATAAGGACTAGAAATGTGATCCTTACTGTAAAGTGTGTCATACTAAATTTGAACTGGTTTATTACTTCTATGGTTCCGAATATCTGCTAATTTTTTCTTTAATTATAACAAATTTATCTTCTTAAACAATCTTGTTCTCTTGGTCTCTCAATTTTTTAAAGTTAAAATGTTAATTGATATTACTGCATCTTGGTTACCTTATTGTGTCAGAAAACATATAATAACTTTAAACAAGCTTTTCTTCTATATATTTCGTCTGTACCTTATTTATCATTTTGTTGGCCTTCTGTATCATGGTTTTGTGAGCAGTATGGGTAGTGTGTCACTTAGAAATAAAGTGAACTTGAAAATAAAGTGAATTGTAACTGTTTATTTCGTTTGCTTTCCCGTGTTACAATATAACGTATTCTAGTAACAGCTTCTGTCTTTCATAAGATACTGTACTTTATAATCAACATGAAAAAGTGATTTCACTTTTGATAGTTAGCGCGAATTGTGAACATACTTTTGATTTCTGGGATCTTTTTGTTTATTCTTTTTTGTTTAAAATTACAATGTGTCAAGTAGTCTGGATATTTCTAAATATATTCTAATATTGACTAGAGTTAACATATTCCCAAACATTTTTGTACAGCTCTGAAATCGGTGCCAAGTTCCGTAGCTTATCGAGGCATGTTTGTCGTGTTGTTACAGCATATCTTCCGTTCAACAAATATACGAATGGTCAATGTAATCTATGTAGATATGTTTTATACTAATGTAAACTTGCCAAAACTTGACACCGGTGACAGCTGTCCACGAAAGCACGCATCTGAAGTTTCTTATGTTTTGGGGGCAAACAACATTGTCGTATTTTTTTTATTTACACTTCCTGCAAAAGTAATATTACTAATACTTTGCATAAGGCGGACGTCTTTGCCTTTGCGATGACGTCCTTTGGGTGATGCAGAGACGTGCATGGCAGGTGTGTAATTAAAATCTTAAACTTAGTTAGAGATACATATACATACACACACACAAACATGCATATATAAATAAAAATTATATAATATACATACTCATAAATATAAATGAAGAAATTTTGTAAAGTAATTTATCATTCAGGTGATTTTGCCAATAACTCGCAGTAGACCTGACGTACTTCTGCTTTTAAAGTATACCGGGTAGTGGCCATCCCGCTTTTTATACGAAGAAAGCGAAATATTTCATAATTATTAAGTAGCGCTGTTCTACTGGAGATGCTGGGTTTTCTAAACCTGCACTCTGTACCTCCTAGACCAACGAAGTGACCACGCCTCTTCTCTTATCTTTGTTGATGCTACCGACTAATGTTTTGCCAAGGCGAGAGTAGTCCGCATTGTGGGCCAGTCTCGCATACGCTGTTACCTAAATAAAGGAAATAATCACAACGAGCATAGGCACGTACGTCATGTAATGTCGTCAGTGCTAAAAAATAACTATTTTTTTTTTACATTGAGAAAGCGTTATGGATGATTATCCTACCGACGTGAAGCCTAAGTGGCTTTACGTGGCACATAGCTTAGCTCTGAGCTTGAGAGATTCACGAGAATAATAGAAATATGTGACATACGCTACTAGTCGTGTTAAAAAAAGAAAGAGACTTGGAATCTATACATAAACTTTTATAAATATATATATATATAAACAATACCCGAAATCAACTAGACGATTATATTGAAAAAGTACAGGATTCCACTCTCATAATAAATAGATATGAAGCTGTCACTGAGTGACAGGAGCACGTAGAATAGTCCATCAACGTATTCCTATAAGTGAGGGAACTCATTGTAATCAAACTTTTAGACTTTATTATAAATTAACTTTTAAAAGACACTTGGCACCCAAATCGCCTCTCACCAGATTTTTAGAAAAGCCTACTTGTAATATTATGCCACAGAAGCATAAACCTACACAAACACTGGCTATATATTTATCAAGAAAGAACAGTAAATGTAACAAGACATCTGGTCCTATAAATATTTAACATGAAAGATTTAAGGTACGTTTATACGACAGAATTATGCAGGATAGTGATGTAAAATGAATTCAGGCTGTTTTAGAGTGAAGAAAAGTAAAAAAAATGCCTTACTAAGTTTTACTTATAGTCTAGTCGACAAGTTCAAAATGGTCCAAAATAGAGTCCTCTTAAAATTATGTGCTATAGCTCATTGGTTCCGGAATGACGCCTAGAAAAATATGGCAAAAACGTGTATTAGCACATAAAAAATTGCAAAGTTATAAACAATTAAAGATGAAAAAAATGGCATTTAGTTTTTTGTCAATATTTCATAAACTATTAATATTTAAGAAATTTCAAAAAAAGATTCTGAAAGAAAAGGAAATTTCTAATACAAACTTTTAGCTTCCGGAACTCTATCTCCATTATTTATTATTTTAATTTAATGCTGAAAATGGGTCTCTGCCCGATATTTTTCACATGTGCAGAATAAATGACCTTTTCAAAGAATTAGCGGAGTAACGGGACTAAGATTTAATTAGTAGAGGTTAGTTCCCATCCTTAAGTACATCTTGATATCGTTTAACTTCAACACTTTACTTTTATCATGAATGAATGAAGAACATTTATTTAGAACAGCACAAAGAGACACATCAATGCACATAATAAATAAAAAAATACATTATCAGCAGCAAAGGATTAAAGAACGTCGGAAAATATTAATACACAGAAATAGGCTATATAAGTAATAGAATTGTCTCCGGTAGGCTTAGAAGTTTAGTGGATGAAATTTCGTTGACACCCATTGTCAATTAAACTAATACAGTATAGTTATGGCTACCAACTTTTGTTACAGGTCTTTAAATTTGAGATCAAAATTTCCAGAATGCAATCACATCAAAAGTGTGTGGTACCTGGTTTATAGATTCGAAAATAACGTGCAATTTATATTTTTTTATGGTTCCAGGAAAAGCAATTTCAAATATAAAGTCACAGGAGCGGAAAAAAAAATTGCAACCGATTTTTTGGGAACGAAATGGCATTGGTATGTTTTAACACAATTTGAATTTTTCAGTATTGCAATTTCAAAAATAAAAGACTCGGTATGTCAGCTATCTAAAAGGTTTTATTTAACTTGTAATTTGTTTGTTGGTTAGGGTCAAATCTTGGAAGGTAATAGTCCCAAACACCCACGTCAAAGTGAGACCGTGCTGAGGACTGAGTGGCATCAGGGTGTGCTAAACATGCAACAACGTACCACCTCAGTAAGAAACATATCCACAGAAAACTAAAAAATAAATTAATGTTAAAAAACATTTTTAAAATCAAGCCTATATTTAAACGCACCAAACAGAAGAAATTAGTCAGGGACATCTCGCGACAAGCTTTTATATCATATAAAATTATGTAGTGTAATAAAATTACGGATTTGATGTAATTCCAAGCTTATTTCATTCTTTTTGGTGCATTCAAATAAAACCTTTTTTTTAAATAATTAAAGAAAATATTAAGTAATTGAATCTGACACTTCATTAAAACACTTGAAGGAACACCGTTATTAGGTACGGCAATCTACTGAGGCCCTCGCTAGAAATCCGCGCTGACATTTTGTTCACTCCGCATTGTAACATCGCTTAGGGAGGACCTGTTTGTGACATCTTAAATTTACCTTCGTACATACAATTTAAATTTCCCTTTCTTAGGATTAATACTATATACTTTACAGTTGTAGGAACATACGTATGTACTTTACAGTTGCATGTACATACGAGTAAGTTTGTCCTTTACAGTTTAGTGTAGCTCTTTTAAATGATGAGAGAAAATAAATAAAATTCGATTACACTTTTTAGTAAAATTTTATTTTCTGTTTGTTGATTTCCATTCAGTAATTGATTCATTAAAATTGATGCTTAAAAAGTTTAACTTATTATGCAAACTTGCAGACCGTACAAGCGACACGTGAGTCTTTAATGAATTCTAACCCACAGGTCAGTTTAACTCTTGAAGTTTCTATAAAATAAACTAACAATTAAACCTTGTTAGTTAAACGATTTGTGTTCAGAAGTCTTTTTCTTACGATATATTCCGTATTATTACGTATATTGTATAGACAAACTAACGTGGCAGGTGCTTATAACTTGTTTACTTGTTACTACTTAAATTGTATCTTGTTAATTTAATCTAAACTAATTTTGTGATCACATTAATACGGATAACATAAACAGTGTCTTCAAAGCTTAAATAGAGGCCTAAATAAATCACTAAATTTCCACGTACTGTTACAACATAAATCGCACTGTAAACAAATCTTAGCTCAAGTTCCGGCTGTGTCTCATATGTCCGAAACCTGAATCTATTCAATATGAATATTTTAATTCAACAAGGAAAGCAAATATAAAATCTGCCGATCTCGCGTGGTATGTATCACTGACGCAAGTGTAACTGAATATAAAATATCGAAGATATTAATAATAATAATAAATACATGTAAACTTTGCTGTTGTTTTTAGTATTTAATTGTCATGTTTTTCAGATAAGTCGTTCAGTCATTAGCGTCATCATCTTCCTCTTGTAGGATATATTAGCAGTATCTAACGGAATTGAACCTCTTTGCATAAGAGTCAAGCCTCGGGCAAAAACCTAGTCTTTCATAATCAGGAAATAGAAATAATCTCTTTGCTGAAAAAGCGGATCGTTCGTCGTTTTGGCCCGGTTTACTTTGGGCCCGCGGTCCAAATGACGATTTCGAAAAACGAAGTCGTGGTTTGGGCCCTCGTTGATTTTCCTAAGTTATTAAGAAACTCCAAGCAATATAAGGGTAACATTGACTTGCAAAATTCTCTAATTACATTTATTTAAAATGATTTCTTTTAATCATTATTTACGGAGCTTAGCCACAATTATGAAAGTGGAATATTAATGATGTAAGTATTATTCAAAAATGTGTAATGTTAGGTTAAAACCTCTCTAAACCACAATTCTACCCCTTTGGTATATATATATATATATATAAGGAACAGACCTAACAGGAGAAAAATAAAACTGTAAGGGGCAAATAAAAACATTTTTCCAAACTTATGTATATCAAAGTGCCTGTAAAGTTCAAGAACTTATTGACGGCCGACTATCGTCAGGAGAAAACGCGCTTTTTCCTCTTCGCTGGTGAAGGAATATATGTTAAAGTCTTGTTGTAAATTGTTTTTCTTCAATGAAACTTTTAAAATAAACTCCATTATAAACCATCCATGCAAACACGGGGAGCACAGAAAAATATTCCAATATTTTGCCAATCATATACGCATTGCTGCCATGATGCGCTACTTATGAGACTTTTTTCAATTGACACAAAGTCAATTACCACAATAGAACCGCCCTGCCCATATCACGGTGGATTTTGCAACCTCTGCCATTTCAGCCATTAAAAATACATTTCATGATGTAAAAATAACTGGTTGCTATTATCATTTCAAAAAGTGTCTGGGACTGAAAGCGAAACAGCTTGGAGTGACAAAATCAAGACTTGAAAAACTACACGTTAAATTGTGTTCTACAGTGTGTGTGTGTTAATGACAGGTGTGCTACAAAATTCATGTCGCTGGTTTGCGAGAATATCGATGTAATTCAAAATTCAGTCAAATTGAACTAAATATGCCAAACGATCATAAATCTTTAATATTTTATGGTGAATAGAGATGCAACACCGATTTCGTGCAAACGTTCGTTAGAAAGCGACAAGTTCATTATATATTTAGAAGAAAATATTCTAGCGGAAATCACAAATCATTGCCATTCTCTAAAATCAATCATTTTTAGTTCCGTCGCTATTCTCGTAAAAAAGTGATATGTCTGACGGATGGCGCTACGCAATGGGAGAAAGTCCGCAGGATGAAAATGTTACCAAGTTTAATGATCACTTTGTCAAAACCTGGTTTGAAAACGAAGTCCTGTCAGATATTTGGTGTATTTACAAAGAGCACAAAACCATGTTATTTACAAGGTAGAGTTATGGAACAGGCACATATTATATCAATTAATAAAACCAAATAGGTATAGCACAATTTAGAAATGGCATCAAAAAGATATCAGCTTTTATTGGAATCTGTCCCGTACTCGGCGAATATTCAACACATATTTTGTTTTTAAAACGTACTGAAATCCAGCCCGATAAAGGAGGTGACCAACTTTTTTGAGGTACCTATATTATTATTTATGTGAACCATAAGTTCAGTTTCAGAATTTATAAATAATAATTATTATAATATTGAACACCATTGAACGCTAACTTTATATTCAAATGTTATTTATAACAGTTGATTTCGAATTACAAGACTGACTTATGTTATTTAATTATTTCGTTTCATTTCAGTACATAACCCTGTACAAAAACTAAATGCAAAATCATCTTAAAGTTTTTTATATAGTGAGCCCAATCAACGATTAAAAAAAAAAAATTTACTAAATTCATCGTTTGGGCCCGCGGCCCAAAACCAAACCGAGCTAAAACGACGAACGACCTAAAAAAGCCATCAACCCATAATATATTCCGTTCCAATGTTCTTTCTACTAATACATCATCCAAATATGTACAATCCCCTGAAACAAATAAAATTATGTATGAGTACATAGACCATTAGAAGATGTTTAAAAGAAATATTAAATGTGGCCGCCAAACCGAACAGAGAGCATTCATCATAATATTACTTATCATTGCGGCGAATTTTAGAACAAAAACGCAACATCAATCACTGTCTCCCAAAACGTGTGTTTTGAAACAAACCAAATGTACATTAAAAGGTTTTCTTCGCTTTTTGCAATGTATAATTCAGTTTGTGCGGTGTAATATTATAATTTTGTTAGGGTTCTTTTTCGGAGAAATATCTTTTCGGGTGAATTTTATATGATGCGAGATATTTTTAAAATGTATGTTCGGGAAATTTCTGGAAATTGGTTCCGTCAATCCGATACAGAACAAAAGCTTATCATCATAATAGGTTGCCTGTGTTAAACAAGGCACCCATAAACGACCAAATGAAAAAATATTGTCATGGCCAAAAATAATGTATATGTTATGGATCAAGTGATCAAAACATTGCACTATTTCAAATGCAGTTAGTCTCTGTGATTATAACTTTTATAAACTTCGTTATTTATCACATTGTTGGACCAGGATTAACATTTCTATAAAACTGTTGGGTAAGTTGATAATTAAGCCAATTAATGTACATTAGGCGCTTGGACCAAGAACACACGGAGGGACCGTGATCAGATGCTACAGAACACAGTTGTATTAATCAGTCTATTCAGTTTAGAATTAAAGCTAAATAAGGCGGACTAAGCTAAGTTCGCGATTCGAGATAAATATTACTTATATTTATCTCGAATTGCGAACGACTACGAAAGTTCTCTAAAGTGAATTGCAAAAAACTGTCCAACCCAAAATGCCATTAAAACGATAATTACGTGTCGGGATCGGGATTGAACCACATGATACAAAGCTGGGCTAAAGTTTTCAAGTTTTTCTTATCAAACCAAAGTCTGGCTCAGGTTAAAAAGCGAATACTTGTTTATTATGATTTTGTATATAAATATTATTCGCCACTAACTATCATATTGATTTTAATGCAATAAGTAAAATATAGTACCATTAAAGTAATAGAAAATATATATTTTTTAATTTTTGTAAAGGATTTTAAATGTCATTACATTACCGGGAAAATATAATACATATGTATCTACAAAATAACAATTATTACATCAACAAAATTAAAACTATAGTCGGTTTCGTGTTATTTAACGTGGGAGAGCCATGCTTCGGCACGTATGGGCCGGCTCGACTCCGCTCGATACCACGGCATCACAGAAAACCGGCAGTGAAGCAATGTTTGCATTGCATTTCACCGCGTGAGTAACGTTACCGGAGGCCCTAACCCTTCCTTCTCCCCCTCTCGCCTCTTCCCACTCTTCCCCCCTTCCCCTCTTCTCCTACTCCCACCTTAAAGGGAGGTAACACACTTGTGACTCGCGAGTTACAGGTGCCCATTGGCGGCGATAGTCATTTACCATCAGGTAACCCGTTTGCTCGTTTGCCATACCATAAAAAAAAATGTAAACACTACTTTTCCTGTAAAAAGATAACTGCTAGACATCTCTTTATATAAAGAAAACTATCACGGTACCAAAGCTACGAAGCAAGTTGATTTGCTGATAGTGTTTAAAATGAAAAATATGAAGCCTTTTACATTACATTAAAATTCATTTATTGATAATTTAAAAAGATAAATAAAAACAATGTTCCTCAAAAATTTATAAACTGAGCGATGTATTTGGTTTACTACAATGAAGAAACTTCAATCCATGACAGAAACCGGAGAGAAATGTTTTTATGTGTTAAAATGTACCAATCAAACTTGTGTAGAACTAGCAGCGCCCCTCGGTTTTACCCACGTAAGTCCCGATCCCGTGAGAATATCGGAATGAAAAGTAGCCTATGCGTTAATCCAGATCTCCAGCTATCTACATACCAAGTTTCATCACAATCGGTTCAATGGCTTATGCGTGAAAGAGTAGCAAACATCCATCCATCCAAACTTTCACATTTATAATATTAGTGGGATTTACATTCGCAAAATAATATTTGTTAATAAAAAAAATATTCATATATCTATCGCCCATAATCTCAAAAAAGCTTCAACGTTATTCTACAGTAAAAACTCTAGTGATTACTGGAATCCAGTACTTGAAACCGCTTGGTGCTCAGGTGGTGCCGAATCCCCTTGACAAATAGCTCGCGAGGAAAATTTACGGACCTTGCTCTCAGCTGAAGTAATATTCAACTAGTATAAGGACTCTTTTTCTACAATGCAAACTATTCGTTCTTGACTTATCTGAATAAGGTTTGAAATTTTAGTAAGTGATGTTTTAAATGAAGTTTTCTTTAAATGGAATACATAACCAATTTTAATCATATTAAATTTCAAACGAAATTTTATAGAGGGAGAGCCATACTTCGGCGCATATGGGCCGGCTCGACTAGAGTGATACAACGGCCTCATAGAAAACTCACAGCAGTGAAGCAATTATTGCATTGCTTTTCGCCGAGTCAGTGAGGTTACCGGAGGACCTAACCCTTCCCCCGCTCGCCCCCTCTTCCACCTTTAAGGGCGGCAATGCACTTGTGAATCTTGAGTTACAGGTGCCCATGGGTGGCGGTAGTAATTTGCCATCTGGTGACCCGTATGCTCATTTGCCCCCTATACCATAAAAAATATGCCGAAAATTACTCTTATTCCTTAGAGAAGAGGTAACTAAGTCATAAAAGATAAATTTGTAGGAGAGGTAAATGTGTGCTCGTGACAAATATCGTAAAATGATCTTAAAGACTATTTTTAACTGACTTCAAAAAAGGAGGAGGTTCTCAATTCGACTGTGTTTTTTTTTATGTTTGTTACCTCAGAACTTTCGACTAGGTGAACCGATTTTGATGATTCTTTTTTTATTTGAAAGCTGGTCGATCGACACGATCATTTCGAGTTTAATTCACACCAGCTCTCGTATAAATAAGTGATTATTTCGTTTCGTGAGAATGTTCATAACATTTTCAACATATGATACATAAGAAACCTCTAAAATACTACAAGCGATCTAAGCCATAAAAAGTCCTCTGTAGGCTTGTGTAGTTCACGAACTAAGTACTATTAGGAATTCATTCCTGACATGGAACTAGAACAAACTATTCTGTAAGCTTATAGGACTTCGTTCATTTAGTACATTAGTACTTTCAAGAAACATGGAATGACTGAATCGTCGGCTAAAAAGTCGTACGTTACGTCCCCGCGCGACACGGCGGTGAACGAACGAATAAGACTGAGATGCATGCTGTCTGTATTAAACTTTAGATAACTCGTACTCACTGATATAAAACTATTTTAACGGATTCTATCGCGATTTATTTGGTGTTATTTTACTATTTACATATCGTAGTCATTGTTAGAATGGTAAACAAACACCGAAACCAAAACAACAACACCATTTTGCGTGTTATTATTTTTATTCGGTGTTTGTTTGCTTATGCATTGACTTACCTACTAATTATATTATTATATAATATAATTTTGTCATATAAATGTAAATAAATTAGGATGGTGATTTTACGAGTATAAGAATGACAGTCTTAAGCATGCAAAGTATAAAAAAGATCCAAATATTCATTCAATGCAGTGACAATGTACTACTGAACTAATAGAACTATAAGTCCGAGCTAGTGCATGTGAGTGACTGTTCTAGATTGGAGCGCTCTTTTCAGTGATCGTGCAAGAACAAGTCTAGTCCTCTGACTGATGAACATTGACCTCTCCTTGAATGACACTATGACATAGAAGAGACATGATTCGAAAAAAGGAACTCCACAAGAGAACCATACCTTCTATTTCTTGTTTACTAATAGTCAACTGTAAAACTTTGGCCACCTTACATTTTACCAGTTCCATAACATAACAATATTTAAATTTTTGAGACCCATTTACGTTATTATTATTTCTCAGTTCGTTGCAATCCAATCTGCAAACTGTTTGTGACAATGAAGTTGCCTGCCCTGTAGTCGACTTTACAAAGTCAACACTGTGTTCAAATAATATTTCAATAGTTTTACTGCTGCTTCTGTTGGGAGTTAATGACATGTTGTGTTATACAATTACATGTTAAAAACTAAGCATCGTGTTTATGATTGCATTATAGTATTTATTGCTTTCTGTACATATAAAAAGTTAATTTTTCACTGTACGAGTATAGTATGATCAACAAGCGTAAAAATTGTAGTGAGAAAAATCCCTGACATATGTGATATACTTTTTGGTTCAATAGGACCTTAACAATTTACTCGTATTTTTAATTAACCGACGAAAAAAAAGGAGGTTTTCAATTCGACCGTATATATATATATTTATTTTTTATGTATGTTCAGCCGTCTCTCTGTTATTTATGAACCGATTTTGATTATTCTTTTTTTGTTAGACAGGGTATACCTCAACGGTGGTTCCATTTAAGGAAGTCAGGATCTGATCATGGGATCCTCATAAAATTGAGAGAAACCCTCGAAAGCTGTAGGAATGAATAGTGTTTCTGTTTACTTTTCATTACTTTATCAGGTATTTGCGTTTAAAAATCGTCACATCATGTAGCTGAGCTGATGATGAAAAAAAATCATAAATTTCGCCTAAGCGCCAGAGTCATTTTCGCCAAATAATAAAATTTTTCATTACCTACGTAGAGCCATGTCCATTTCTACGTAGGTACATATAAATTTTCTATAGGTAATTAATCAGTCATAGATATAGAATATAGAATAGTCGTAACGCAGCATCACAACACTACTTACTATATAACAACACGATCTTTTTATAAACTCTACGTAAGTTTATGTTGGCAGTTCTTGTAAGCTCGCTGAAGGCGGAGTTTTTCTACCGAGAGGCGGTTGTCAGCCCGGTGCAGATAAATGAAGTGAGAGTAAGGCCATCTAGCAACTCACAATGGCTCGTTGGTCACGTGTTCAGGACACCCATGTGTTAGTAAATGTCTTAACTTTAGATTTACCTAACTGAAGTAGACCGCACTTTTGACGCCAAACGTTACAGGCGCTCAAGTTATAGCAAGATTTTCCCTTTAGCCAGGTCTAGGTCTTAAATAAGTCAAAGTTTGATTCTGTGACAGTAAAGCGACTTGGCTCTATCGTAAGCCACAGTGACGGCATGGCCTGTACACATGCTATGTAATGCATGCTACGTAAATAAAGGGGTACTTTCACATTAGTAGTACACCGTGTAGGGTTCAAACTGGCGACTTCTTGATCTCAAGTCTGTGCCTACCTGAAGTATCGGAAAGATCGACGCTATTGTCGTATACCGTTCACGTTTTGAAACTAGGTAGGTACGTCCTTTACTAGGACTTTTCTAACAAAAATCTATTCTGAACAGAAACGCCGACGTAAGTAACTTTTATACATTTTACTGGATTTTTATTAAATATATTTTGTTTATATTTATTATACATTTTACTACCAGTCCGCCCCGGCTTTGCACGGGTAGCAGAGACATCTTCAACAACCATCATCATATTTCAACCAATTTACACAAAACCTTAACAAATTATACACCTAAACCTTTCTCGTCGCTCCAGAATTGCTATCTATTGGTGAAAACCGCATGAAAATCCGTTCAGTAGTTTTTGAGTTTATCGCGAACAGACAGAAAGACACGATGGAGGATTTTGTTCTATAATATGTAGTGATTCCAATAGCTTTCATTTCACATCACTATGAAAAAAAATGAGACCAACCTAGGATGAATAAGCCATAATCCTATTCTTATTTCATTTCAAAAGGACAATGGAAAGGACACGTAATAAAGCCATATAATATAATAGGTATCCCCATAACCCTTATTTATCCCACCTGTATCAGGTAAATAACATTCGGTTTTACACATTGCACGTTAATACTTTCACGTTCATGTTTCAATGGGAAGGATCAAAGGATTGAAGGCGATTTAGTTTTTTGTTAGTCCTTTTAACAGAATTAACAGTTTTTGCCTATCCCGGCGATAACGGGTTTTATTTAACAGTGTAATAAAAGCTGTAGGTTTGAAAAAGTATTAGATTTGGATAACCGATTGAGCGCCTTGCTTAAGATTAGATTTCTATAAGTTATAAGAAAACATCATAAACGCAGGCTATGGTTCATGGTGGGGATGTAATGTATCTCCGTGGGAGAAATGTGAGTCATAATCACATTCTAAGACATACGCTATTACACAACGCTTTTTAGATTTAAATTAAACAGTTTGTTCTATTTGTTCCAGAACACGGATAAGCATACTTAGACACGTAACGTTTTTTTAGATTTAAACTAAACATAGCTTGCTTTATTTGTTCTAGAACACGGATAAGCATAATTAAAAACGCAACGCTTTTTAAATTTAAACTAGACTTAGCTTGTTTCATTTGTTCTAGAACACGGATAAGCATAGTTCGACACGCAACGCTTTTTACATTTAAACTAAATATAGCTTGTTCTATTTATTCTAGAACACGGATCAGCATACTTAGATACATTACTTGTTAAGAGATATCGATTTCTAGTCCGAATGACCATCGGACTGTTTCGTGAAGTAACATGTGCAAACAAGTGAAATGAATGGTAATAGTAGTATTACGAATGACATCAGCAGCAACGTTATACACTTACAAAAGTGGCAGAAGTTTGCGTTAGAAGATTATTATTGTTCATAGATGCAACAAAGGGATATTGCACCACGGGATATCCAAAATTTAATAAAATGAATAGCACAGCACTACCACATCCCTTTCTTCAGAACTTTCGACTAGGTGAACCGATTTTGATGATTCTTTTTTTATTTGAAAGCTGGTACTTCCCGTGTGGTCCCATTTCAATTTGGTCCAGTTCTGACAATGGCATCCATGAGAAAACCGTATAAGTCTTTTATGGAATAGTTTTTGTTTTGAAGTCGGTTTTTTTTTAAAGAATTATTATTGTAACGTTTGTGGGAATATGATAGTTGTATTAATGCAATTGAACTTTATGATTATCGATGTTTCATTTATTACGTTTATGGCTAAGAATGAGTTTTGAAATGGATTTTAAGTCAAATTTGTGTTTAAGTGGTTGCAAGAATTTGTTACATTGATGGATGTCAAGCGAAAACTATTACGTTTATACATAGTATGTCATCACCGATTGAAGATGTCTTGCCCGGTATTCGTTTAGAACCAACAATGAGTAATCTATTAATCATGTGCAACACTAGAACAAACAGTTAGAAAGGATTAATTTTAAATCTTTACGCAACTATTAGAAATAAAAAAGAGAAATAAACGTTATTGTACACCAACAGAATTTTTTACAAGGAATACATCTGGCGAATATGTAGAAAGGGCGACCTTATCGCTAAAAGTAATTTCTTAAAGGCAACCTTTGCCTTTGCTTTGGATGGACAAAGACAACGATACAGAGACAAAATCACATGTCAAAACTACATGTGTGAAAAGTGCTGATATAGGAGATATTTTAATTTCGATAAAAGAATTAAAGAATCATAATGTCTAAATAATCAAATCAAATAATCAACATGACTTCTAAAGCATACAGCATTAAATATCGATTTAAAAAATAAAAATAAAATATAGTAGTAATTTAAAATATACATATTATATGAAATAATTACTAGCAATGCTTTATTATTGTATATACACCATAGTACGTAAACTTACGACGTCTGTATAATATATATACACATAGATTATATGTACATATATAAAAATATATCTACACATACATATAGGTATGTATACAAATATAAATGACACAACAGATTTAAATAGCTTAGCTTTTAAATAAAAAATAGACTAGAAAGGCAGGCAATGGTCTTTGGCCATGTTTTTGAAGAAAGGCAATGTTTGGAACGTTTATCCCACCTGTATTAGGCAGAGCATTTCATAGACAGACAGCCTACACAGTAAACAGCTATTCAAACTTTTAGACAAATAGGAATTTTGGAATGTAAGTAATCGAATTACTATACTGCCATGTAAACACTGCCATACAAACACTGCCATACCTTCAATCGTATTATGTTATTTAAGCAGTAATTATACACACACAAGCCTAACGACTCTGTCTGCGTCAATGAACATTTACTAAAGCAATCAGATCCATTCAACAGCTACCTTCGGTTTAGTACCTAGTTTAGTAATAATCTTTTGGCTTGGCTTTTGCTACATTAAGCTAACACTGAAAATCGCAATTTTGCGGTACCTTCATACCCTTACACGACAATCTTATAATAATTCCAAGCCAGCTCAACGACGAGATATGTCTACACCCAACACAAATGGCGCCGCCAGTTAGGAGGCCTAATCTTAAGCTTTAATTAATCATTGTGTTTACTCTCATGTCGTGGTGTTTGCCTATCTAAGGCAACATGTCTAGTGCCGTCGTTGTACTTCAATGGCCTGAGTTTAGCAACTCTTAGTTACAGTGTTCTATGCAGGATTTCGTCTACCGCGGTGTAAGTTGTTTCGGAATATGAAATTTAATACTTAGCTCACTCAGTTTAAAAACCGTCGTGACAGGTATGTAGAATGTTTTAGTGACGTAATAATTTTAGAAACTTAAGCTGTTGATGGTTAACGTATACACCGATTTCTGAAAGACTTGGAATCTAGAAGGTGGTTTAAGTATGGTGGGCAGAAGTTATGTATTTAAGTAGCAAGAGGCTACCCTAACAATAGAATACTATAAGACAACACTATAAAAGAAGCAAATGTGTAGTAACCTTGCCTTAAAATGTATAATATCATACCTTAGACAAAGTCCCTTTAGAAGAAACAAACTACATCGTTGCTTAGCCACAGATTTTCAAACAGCACAGGGATGTTTAGGTTTTCCGATAACGTAATCATAGACGAAGACATATCGGTTACTTGTGATATAACACAACTAGTTGAAGTTACGTTAACCCGATTATATAAACTTCATATGAACGTGCAAGCATTTCAAACCACTTTAGAGTGTTCTACATATAAATGAAGTGGTTGTAAGAAATCACAACATAATTGAATCTACATACTCCATAAATCAATCTTGAACTATGAAGTGATTCTAAGACTAAGTCTAGGTGATCGAGGAGGGTCAGAATTCGATAGAGTAAAGTAAGTATAAAAATTTAACAAGGCCTAGTAAATAGTGGATATTATTTGGGGTTGATTGTATCCACTTTTTAAACAAGAAGCTGAAACCACAATATACGCACATTGACCAAGGGAAAAAAATGTGTGTGTGTACGGCAGAAGTGAAACTTCAGAAAACTAGAATAAATTTAATTTTAGATAATTTTTATAAAAGTTATTGGTCAAATTAACACAGATGTGTTAAATAATTAACATAAAATAGTTAACCAACGAATTGATACACCACGTTGACTATGAAGCATTTTCTGAAGGCTTCGTAGTACGCAGGTGCAAAGACACGTGCTAGCATACGAAGATTATAGGAAACACTGTATACTTGTATTCTATCTCATTCTCTCGCAGGCTAAATCCTATTGATGAATATGTTAGTCTCTTTTTCTTCGTAGTATGCAGGCGCAAAGACACGTGCCAGCATACGAAGATTATAGAAAACGCTGTATACTTGTATTCTATCTCATTTTCTCGCAGGCTAAATACTATTTCTGAATATGTTTATCTCTTTTTAGTGTGACTTTTTCGTTTCATCGAATTTTCAAATCACAACGGTTCTAAAGAAGTGTCACTTCAATGATAATAGATTTTAATGGGAAGGAGACACTACTGATGTTGGGAGTACCTTTCAGCACTATAAACAGGTTACCATCAGCCAGGTTATGTAAAAGCTTTTACTTTACACATTCCACTTACTTTTATGATAAATGGAGGTAATAATACCTGGAAATTCAAATGAGTTTTTTTTTTACACGGACATAATAACAGTTCAAATTGTTTAAAAATATTAGGATAGTGAAAAATAATTACAAATGAATCTTTAACACTTTAAATTAAAGAAAAATAAATGCTTATCAAAAAAATATAAAAGCAAACAAAAATAAACGGTTCTTTGAAGACAAGTTACGTTATTTTTCCGTAATAAACAAATTCACGATCCTTCCCCAAACCAACAATGTCAGCAGTCGTGTAATTAAGTCAGTATCGACATATACCATAGACTGCTGACAGCACTCTCCCTAGACGTACAACTTTAGTTGCGAACAAGTTAATATCCGTTGAGATATTTGTGTCAACGTACTACATACAGTTGGCAATCAAAATTATTTGAACTCTAAAAGCAATCACACCAGCTATTATAGACATTTTGTCAGGCGGTTATTAATTGTATTTAAACTTTCGGAATTGATTTAATCGCGATAATATCGTCAAAACGTTGTGTTACCAAAAAGTTATCGCGATGAAGTCCCGATTTACCCATTTAATAGGTTATCAATCCTAACTACTATTATAAACGTGAGTTTGTTTGTATGGTTGTTACGCTTTCATGTCTTAACTACAGTAGTGAAACTTCTTTAGAATCGTTGTGATTTGAAATTCGATGAAACGAAAAACTCATACAAAAAAGAGACATATATTCTTAAGCAAGTATACAGCGAGAAAATGAGATAGAAAAGTCTTTGCGCGCGCGTACTACGAAGCCCTCAGAAAATACGTCAATGTCAACGTGGTGTCATTTTTGTGCATTTGCGTATTAAAATTCGTTGGTTAATTAATTTATGTTAATTATTTAACACATATTTGTTAATTTGAAGTTTCATATCTGCCGTGTGTGCATTGCACATACATACTTTTTTATTTTTCAATGAATTCAGGTGGATATCAAGAAAAAAGTCCTGTTCCCTAGGGATCCTAGAGGAACATAACTTTATCGATTGTTGATGAAATATACCCTATTTCCTTTTCTGTTCTCCTGACAACGTGTTTTTGTGTGACAACGTGTGTTGTCATAATAAAGTAAATCAACCACGGGCAAATTCTTAAAAAAAGTAATGTATATGTTGAACAGAGTAAATTAAAGTTATTAATTTATAATTTTTTTTTTAAGACTACTTCGACATTAGGAACATTCCTAGGATAATTTCAATCAAGCACAAAGCCCATATTAATGATTTGTAGTTAATGAAGCCACAGACTAAATGAAGAGCGCTTCATAAAGACAAATAAATTGCGAAATTCATAATGATTCAAATAAGCGGTTAGTGTTTAAAGACCACCCAATTAAATTTTAAAATAATTAGTTTTGAGCTGAGAGTTTGTTTAAATGGACACAATTAACTCAAGTTCTGGCTATCCGATTTGTGTTCTCTTTTTGCCTTAGATAGCGTTTCTGCGTTGTTCGCACAAAAACATTCTTTATTTTTTACCAAAAGTATTAGATATGATGATTTTTTTTATCCCTAAACTTGAGATTGGTCTCCTATACTAATTTTATCATCTATTTCAACTCACCTTTTCAAATTTTATTTTCGCGGGCAAAAAGTAGCTTATGTCCAAATTCAATATCTATTTTAAAATTGATCATCAATTATTCGAAATCGTCAATCGTCATCGGCAAAAATAAAAAAGAAGAAAATAAAAACATAAGAGATGGAAAATAAGAAATATATTAGCTCACATTGCATTTCTATTTAGTATATGAGATAGTCTATGAATTCAATACAATTCAATCCCAAGCGTTTTTATCATGTATTTAATCCACTACTGAGTAATAAGATATAGTTACCTTTAAGACATAGTTCTCGTTTTACTGTGGATTTAAACTTGTTTAGACTTAAAATTTGAATATTATCTTGGATTTTATTATCATATCGCACACATTATTTTTGACCTCGAAACGACTTGTTATTTTTTTAGGCAGGCACAACGAGTTTATGTTTATTACGTGTGTTAAAAGAGGGTATATCACTTTTTTTACAAAACTGATCTTTATTTTTATGAAGGTAAATCAGGTTTTCATAAATATATATATATATATGGCATGTCCAAGTCTTATGTCTCCAAGGCCCCGTTTATATCTATATTAAAAATTAGTTCAACGGTTAAGGCATGAAAAAGTGACATACAGACAGAGTTACTTTCGCATTTATAATATTATTATTATAGATTAGATAAATAAATAAAAATATAAATATAAAAGATTAAATCAAATTTGTAGACCTCGCGAGTAATAATATTGGAAATACAGAAAACTTCGTTTCTTCCGTCTTTCCTACTATTTTAGAGAACAACGCGTGGCGGGCTGAGGTGTTACCCTTATAGTTCAAACAATTTCAACACGAACCAAATGGTTCAGCACATCCTTTCATTCGTTACCAGCTGCACACGTGTTCCGTTCGACCTACAACCCCGGATCCCTTTAAGCGAGACGTGAGAAGACATCTCTCGAGGCCGCCAAACTAAGGAGCACCATTTTAATATCATCCGTATCTATAATGGCGTTCTTCAATATTTGTACCTAAATCTAGCTTACCATCAGGCGAGGGAGTTCAAGTTATACTGGTCAATGAAATAAAACAACACTTAAAACATGAAGAATTATGGTCGAAATTCGACCATCAGGCAATTTATAGTATAATATAATTATGACTAAGTGTCGGTATACTACCCAATCCGCTAATTATCGATTGGGCCATAAGTTTCTTTGTTAACACACTTTATTCTAGGTCTTCATCAAACAAACATACGTCATACACAAGTAAAGTTTCTTCCAAACCATCAATCATCTTACTAATACATGAATTTCTCACTATTAAATTCATATCACGTATGTCAAATTGTATGTATTCTATAAGACTACGACCGGCCACACAGATTACCCAGATCTCTGTTTAGTTAGGACTGGTAATGTAGCGAAGATGGCGGGTGGACTGTACGCATGAATGTCCCAGTGACCATGTTTGATTTGGCTTATACAGCAGCTGTATATAAATAGAAAAGGGATGTAGAAAGAGCAAGTATAAACAAGTTTTTCTTTTTTTTGGTAAATGAAAACATACTCCTGTAAGTACATAGGTAAGAATTGGTTCATCTTGTTATAGCGAAGCGGCAGTATTACTCGACCCAACCTACAGCTTCCTATTATTCAGCTTTATGCTTCTTGATTAATTATGTACCTACGTAAATATCTTGTGCGATGATTCCTTTGCTTTTGAATGTATTCAGTATTAGTATTATTATTGGTAGAGTGGTCTGATTAAGGTACAGGATTTTTCATTTGTTGAATACAACTGCCATTTATAATATGGTTTTAAACTATCACGGCTTTCGTACATATTAGATATGTAAATCGGAACTTAATCTCGATAATATTTATTAGGTATGACACCTTTTTTGTTAACTAACATTTCGATCGAATTGCACCAATTGTGGTCATAGTATTCCTTTTATAATGAATTAAAAATATCTCTTTTGCAATGCACAAAATCAGGACAGCAGTTTTTAAATATCGGCTGATTTACTGATTCTTTTGTTTTTTGACGTTTCTTTGCAATACATTTTACTTTATTTTTATTTTAAGAATTTTGCCAAACCCGTATGACTATGTAAGAACATAATACTTACGTAGTCATTTCTATACGAAGGCATGAGCATTCGCCCGGCGCAGTAGTCGTCTCCCTACCAGCGATGAGTTAGGTTGTGAATTTAAGTACCTATGTATATTTATAAGTTGCACCAATATGTATGTATGTGAAATATATATTCTATATCAAGAAGACCCCATATTATCGAACACAGTAACCCAACAACAACGATAACAGTTAACCACGAAAACCCCTAAACTATACCTACAGGTTGTATGTACTTGTATTACAACTACACTTTGAATGTACGATTCGGTTATAACCTGTACGTAAAAGTCGTTGTCGTCAAATACCATTTGTACAAATAAACACATAAATATGTTTTCCAATAGTTCTCAGTAAAATAAAACTACATGCAATTCGCATATCATTTTAAGCTGTACAGTTGTATATTTACAACCATTTTCGTGTACGTTATTGCCGATAAAAGTTGTGGCAACACTATCATGTTCCGAAGATGCGAACTTGCACTGTTTATTGGTAAAGGAATTGATTTGTTTCGATGTAGTGACTTCGGTAGGTGTAGTGGTTACGTAAACAGATATTATATAATACGAAAATTATCAATAGGTAATCAAAATCGTAGAGGTACAAATATATGAAATTTAGAGATCATAATATCGATGATGGCCCAGGCAACGAACTTATAATTATGATTAAAAGGGAGTGTCAAGCACCAGGTAAACCTTACAATCTTGAAATTTCATTAGAGGAGTTAACTAAAAGACTAGTAATGTGTTACTACCTTTACAGCAGGGTTGATTAGACAATAGTAAAAACTTTAAAACTTGTCATTTCAAATAAAAAAATATAATATAATTAATCATAAAAAGAGCAGTACGTCTTGAGCAGCAGTCTATGTAAATTATAGTTTCAGTAACAATAATACTGCTATCTGGTGAATCCGTAAGGTCTATAGCTGCTAAGTCTGTCGCTTCTATCAACAAAAAGCGTCGGTCGTCGGTGATGGAAATATAGCAATTGTCAATGTCCGTCTACAATTCGCCGTAATATACGAACTGTTTTATTTACAATTGAAAATTGAGGTCAGTTATAATTTTGTATTCACTATTTCTTTTGCTTTTTATTTGATTTTTAAATATCGGTCAGTCACTTTTCAAACTCATGTTTTACTTTTATCTTTGAATGACAAAAAGACACTAGACCACATTTGGCGTTAAAATTGGTATTTTGAATTCTTGATTGACGTTATACTCATAAGAAAGGTATTAAAACTCCATGTGAAATGAATTTTAATTGGTTCTTGATTCTTGAGTAATAGAATGTGAGCGATGTAATTCATCAAAGTCTTGTCACCTCGGACGTTGTTTTGCTTAAATACTTTTGTAGGAAACTTTGTGTATTTTTCAATCGAATCTTTCTAATCGAATTGCAATGTCTATGTTCTGCATTTTATTGTTAATAAAAATCTCAAATGATTCACGTGTCTGTACTCAGCTGGCCTTGAGCACAAAGATATCAGTATTATTTAACAAACTAAACTAGCTTTAACTACTCCTTTTATTTTTTAGAAACTATGCGATGATATGAACTCACAAATGTGTCTAATGTCAATATGGCATTTTGACACGTTTTGCCTATTTGCATATACGCTCAATTTGCTGTATACCTAAAGCTAAGCGTAGGGACTGACTTTTTTAACCGATGAAAAAAAAAGAGGTTCTCAATTCGACCGTATCTATATTTTTTTATGTATGTTCAGCCCTCTCTCCGTTATTTGTCAACGGATTTTGATTATTCTTTTTTTGTTAGATAGGGTGTATACCCTACCTCAAGGGTGGTCCCATGTCAAGGAAGTCAAGATATGATGATGGAATCCTGATAAAATTGAGGGGAACCCTCGAAAATTGTAGAAACGAATAGTGTTTCTGTTTACTTTTCATTACTTTATCAGGTATCTGCGTTTAGAAATCATCACATCATATAGCTGAGCTGATGATGAAAAAATCATAAAATAAAAATCTTTTAAACAAAAAATTAAATCGACGAAAAAAACTAAAAAGCAAAAAATCAAAAACCTTTTAAAGTCTTAAGTATTGAGCTTATTTACATAAACTATCAAATTTTATATAAACTTATTTTGAGTCGGTGCCAAGTAACAAAATGATTAATTACCTATGTCATGCCATGTCCATTTCTACGTAAGTACATATAAAATTTAGATAATTAATCAGTTTGTTGTTTGGCGTCGACTTGAAATTAGTTTATATAAAATTTTATAGTTTATGTAAATAAGCCCAATACTTAAGATTTAGAAGGTTCATTTATTTTTTACTTTTTAGTTCTTTTCCTCGGTTTAATTTTTTGTTAAAAAGATTTTTATTAATATTACTTTTAGTTAGAATAACACTTGTGTATATTAAATTCAAAAGTGTATAATTAGTACTCTGTAAAATGTCAAAACATTTTCTTCACCTAAATTATAAATGTATGAAACAGACACTTAATTTGACAGTAGTTGTTACTCCTATCGAGTTAATGTTTTTGTGTGAGAAAGTGTCATCTCTATAATAATCAAAACAGTTAAAACTTCTTTTTATTGCCTTTCATTACCAAAAGTGTTTGGAGGAGAGAAAAGGAAATCCAATTTTGTTCATATCAGAATCGGTCTCGACTGTGCGGATAATGTACATAAAGGTTGACCCACGCAAGATATATGCCTCTATCTCAATGTTTTAGTGGTCGATTGAGCTGGCCGTTTGCGTGTATTACTGCCTTTATTGAGTTTGTAAATCTTTCACGTAATGGCAGTAGTGGAGTTTGAATTTCTTTATAAATCTACAACCTTTTTTCTTAAATATAGCACTCTAAAAACCTTATATGGCCTTGTAATTTGGACATGCAAGTACGTAACAATCGTTAAACTTGTAAAGTTGAATTTTAGTTAGAAAATATAAAGAAGGTTGGATACGGCAGATCTGTGCTTAGATTGAACCCTCGCGATTGGTAAAATATCTCCGACAAAGAGGCATTAAAAAATCTAAATAAAATGACCCTATTTCAATTTATTATAATTATTGCAATCGTGACATTGATCCCATTAAGTTTTCTTAGTTACTTCTTTTAAGCGAAATACAGAGGAATGAATATATGACAAAGACAAACTTTTTTATTTCTTGACTTCTGCTAAGCGCGACACAGAGTAGGGTAGAGCTTTGCATAAAGTTTTGTAATGAAAATCTAATCTATAAGTCTGCGATCTAAATATACTACAGTCCTGAAGTCAAAATCGCCACAGAAGAGCGAAAAGAAAACGTGTGCTTAAAATGATATTTAAAGATGTTATAAAGTAGAGATATGCTTGAAAGTCACATTTTTGACCTCACATACAGTCTGAAATAAATTTTAACACTTTAGGTTGTGTAAAGTCAAGTGTCGTTACGGGCCTCATTATTTTCTATTTTATCTTTCGGAGAAAATCGAAAAACATTTACGTTTTTAACCGTAATGCCCTGATTTATTATGTAGGCTTTAGAGATAACTATACCTAAAGACTTTAAGTCAAAGGCCCTTGTAGGTCAAACCAAGAGCAAAATTTGTAGTTAGGAATGTTACCTGTGGTTCAAAAAGACAGATGCTCTGAAATCTGTAAGGACCACTTTGTTGATTTTTGTTTGATGACATGAAGGATTAAATTAATAGGAAATAGTTTATTAATAAAGAGATTATATTAGACATCAGTTCATGTGGACTATAAACAAGGTGAGAGAAATGAGAATTGCAATCAAGGCATTCACAAAATTGAAGATTAAATCCGATTGCAATCTTGCGAATGCCTAGGTAGAAATTCTCATTTCTCCTATTTACAACAGGTTGTATTGTTATAGGACCGAGATGTATTACTTAAATCATGATCCTATTGAGTAATGTTATGTAATAAAACTTTATATTAGGTAGGTATTTGTTTTTACTGTTATGCCCGCAGAGCAGCTTTTATTTTGAAATTCTTTCATCGTGCCGCTGCAGCATCCGAGTAAGTACTCGGTACTCGTAAAAAGATTCTAGCAGTCACATTTATCTAAAAATTTTATCAAATAAATTGCTCGTTACATTTGCGCTATAATAAACTACTTTATAAAATAAATTACGAATCGTAGTATGTGTAGTTTATTTTATAAAGTAGTTTTTATGTAAAATCTAAGTTTATTTAAGAAGCTGGTGTTTATTTAATAAAACAAGCATGAGAGGCAAGAATACATATGGATATAGGACTAAGGCCATGTATGTAAATCACTATATTAAAGTCCACACCTTGTAAATAGAAATGTTAAACATCAACGTTCAATACAAAATTCAGGAATAAGAATATATCTAGATCGCCGGCAGAATTGATTTAAGTAAGATATAGAAAAAAGGAAAAGTAGTCATATTATCTTAAATATAATTTGATTAATAGCAGCACTTTACGCAGTATGGAAATATATATACGGTCTACTACGTCATATAAGCTGTAATAATAGACGCAAGTTAGATGATAAAAGCGCGGGAGAGAAAGCCGACATTTTCATAGCCGTTCACCTAATTCTGGAGGGTAAACTGTACTATTGCGGATTAGCTTATTAGTGGATTACCTTCTAAAATGACGTAAGTGTTATTGATTCAATACGCACAGTAAGTAGATCATATTTAAAATACACAGAGTAACACAAGGTAATCCGTAGGTAATCCACCATAATGTTTTTACTGCTAATGAATAATCTCAAGTCAGAAATACTGAAATACTTTAACACGTGTTTCCTGAATTCTATAGGAAATCGGATTATACTAAATACAAAAGAAATTTGCTTAGATTCATCGTCACCCCGTTTTTTTTTTTCTTCCTTCCCCTTTCAATTTTAAGGAACAGGTAGACAGCAATCTCTGCCGGTAAGCGGAAGTTGACTAGAATAAGTCGCTCCCACAATATTTATAGTTTTGCATGTCTATAGAGTTTTAACGTAGCAAAACCACATAGACACTTTATGTGGAAAACTTTGTTTGGCATTCATGTAGGAGCGTGCCTTTAAGATGCAGAAATGAGGTGTAAGAGTAATCGCTCGAGCTCAACAAGGCACTTTAGCAAAAGCACTATTCATAGAACATGAACTGCTTACTCTCCCCGCCATCGTTTTAATGCAAGTGGCAGTAAATACGAGAGGTCTAGTGGTAGCGGTAGCATATGAAGTGGGATGACCATCATTCATAGGTGACATAATGTTGGTATGATGTCATAAATCATTTTTTTTTGCATATTGTTAACATTAAAATGTGCACTCTTTAATTTTTCCCGCGCTTTCTCTTTGACGTGCCTAAGTATAGTGTGTGAACCCCATTACTTTCAAGCTCGCCATCTTGTTGTTTTTTTTTACTTTCCACTGCATTATTTGTATAATAAACTTTATATAATAAAGTATTCTAAACTCACAAATCGTTTCACTCTGCTGTCTCTTTAATCTTAACACATATGGGTAAAAAAGATGTAATAATTTCAATTTTCCGCCATGACCCGCAATTTTTTCAAACGTTTAAGTCAACTTTCAGATATTGAGCAATTGCAGTCTAAAAGTCTTAAAAGTCTGGCATGACAAAAACTGAAAGATATGATAGGGTCAAAAATATATAACATGGTACCTAAAACATATCGTTATCAATATCTAATCGCGCATTTCAAAATACACTAAAGCTTTGTCTAGTTGTGTCATGCACCGCTGCTCTGGAATAATTTCATTTCACCTTCAGGAAACCAAGGCCTAACTATAGTAGTCATACTGAACAAGATTTTGGTAGTAAGTTATCTTACTACTAGCAACCCGCCCCGGCTTCGCACGGATAACACATTTGCAAAGTGCACAGTAATCATTTAATTTTAACACTTCAACAATCATCGTCATATTTCAGAAATTTTACACAAAACCTTAATAAATTATACACTTATACCTTCCTCATGAATCACTCCATCTATTGGTGATAACCGTATAAAAATCTGTTTGGTAGTTA
Organism: Euplagia quadripunctaria; assembly: GCA_963859945.1. NCBI lineage: Eukaryota > Metazoa > Arthropoda > Insecta > Lepidoptera > Erebidae > Euplagia > Euplagia quadripunctaria. The sequence continues at coordinate 7,821,681 of OY982583.1, forward strand.
TTGAATTTATCGCAAAAAGACAGACAGACGCGGTGGTGGACTGTGTTTTTACTTGCTTTATAAGCTTCACTTGTATTTTTTTTTGTAACCGACTCCTTTGGGCGCGATTTTGACCCACTTTAAACGGCCAGATTTCATTCAAATTTTGCACACGTGTCAAAGACCGATGACAATGCAATAATTCGATTTTTTTTTTTTTTTTTGTTGAATTTTCTATAAAAGCGAGTTTTTTTAGTTTTTTAAACTATAATTATTTTTATTAAATCAATATTATGTAATACATAATTTGTTTTATGATTAAAACAGGGTTATTTAATTAACATTATTCTCTAAATAGCGTTGCTTTGTTTATTCGAAAATACACACAGCAGCAAATGCTTTGAAACTATAGTAGAAGGTAATCACAGGACGTGACAGTGACGTGACCTGGGGGCGTTGTATTAGCGTTAATTAGAATTCTATAAAACGTCGTACTATTGGCATTTAGTTGCTTTTTTTTTATTTGACTTCGTGAATTTTATTCTTTTGATACCATATTTTTCTTATTAGTACCTAGTATATTCTTCATGAACGCGTAAAGAAGCATTTTTAAGCAAAGTCTACGCACTCAGAAAAGTAAAGTTTGTAGTAAAGTGTAAAGTTTGGAATACTTTAATAGAATCCCACTAATATTATAAATGTGAAAGTTTGGATGGATGGATGTTTGTTACTCTTTCACGCAAAAACCACTGAACCGATTGCGATGAAACTTGCTATGTTGATAGCTGGAGACCTTGATTAACGCATAGGCTACTTTGTATCCCGATATTCCCACGGGATCAAGACTTACGCGGGTGAAACCGAGGGGCGCTGCTAGTAATATGTAGAAGAAGTGCAGAAAACAATTTTTTTTTAATCAATATATGTTATAAGTTAAAAAATTGTGCGAAAACGGCTATAAAAACTACAGGCGTCCAGTATACACGTTGACCTGTCATGAATAAGTCTATACAATAACAGTTCTAGTTATGCTAGTCAATGATGTAAAACAGTTAAAACTTAATAATTTGTGGTTGAAATTTGACCGCCAGGCAATCTCTAGTACGTAAAAATAGTTCGTGATTTCCAGTTTTTATTAAAACGTTGTTTGCAAACATGTTACGGACTTCTTATGATGTGTAGCTACTTTCAGTACACCTATGATTAATGTAACTTCTACACAAGAAGCTTAAGGAAGCGGAGTCCTTTCCAGTCTAAATATATAGAAATGTGTCCTTTGGGAAACAGGAAATAAAGGAACATTTTGATCTAATAGGATTCATCAAATGTTGATCGCAGTTTATGTAAGTTTCATATAAAATACGTACACATTAAAAGTCAAACCGTTGACGTGAGATGCAGATGTGTTTATATAAATGAATATAAAAAAATATTTATCATAATAGATAGTGAATAGGATAAAGACTTTCGCTCACGTACGTTTATGTTGAACTAAGAATGAATGATGAAAGCCGTTTACTTAAAATTGACCGGCAATTACGTTTTCATTCCACATTCCATATATTAAAGTGGCACTAAGAAAATAATAATTACAACATTTACTTTTTTCAGATATTTATTTTTCTTTCAGGGGAAAAATGTGATAAGTACATAGGTTCTTACAGATCAAGGATTACAATAGTTCAGCACATTTCTGTCATATTATTGATTAAGGTAATTACATTGTATAATTGTTTATAGCATGTCAATTCATTTATCAATAAATATACATAGTTAGTCACAACTATACTCATCATCTAATATTATTATACCTATCATTAATCAAGTCAAGATCTTTTTCATGGATTAATTACACTATATAATAAAATAAGTTACTATTATATTAGAACTATAGTTATTACGAAGAAAAAAATATATCATATGTTAGATTTTAAAAATTTGCTTTAAGAATTAAATGATGATACTTTACATAAACGTCATCGCCATTGTTATTGTCTAAGCTTTTTCTTAGCGTTACGTTTTTAAATTCCGAGTAATACAGAAAACACCTGAAAATAAAATAAAACCCGAACAAAATAAAACCTAAAAGTCATTTAGATTCAAAATTATCTTGGATTATATTCTTCATAATGCATCTATGTGTGCAAATATTTACAAAGCAAAGCGAACAAAATCCTCAATTCAAATAAACAATTGTCACAAAAGCCATATCACACAAAGCCGCAACTAACTGTTGCAATAAATTTAATAGTCCTCAAACTGTTATGCTGCGGTTTGTTTTTCAACTATTGTTTTGAGTGTTGAGTGTCATACACAGGTCAGTTACATTGTTCAATTGATTAAAGCACCGTGTTACGACGTTGGCCCGTTTGAGTACTTGGCACCAGTTACAAAAATGTCAAAATGCCTTACCACTTTTGATAATCAGTAAAGTTGTGCGAGTTTAATTTTCTTATATAAAGTACTTTTCTTCTCTTGATTCTTATCTCCTTGGTTAATTGTGAAAATTGCTCCAAGTGCAAGCTAAGGATTTATCCGACACGAGAAAAGACCTTAAAATTAAACCCAAACATAAGCGCAAAGTCATTACAGGAGACTTTTGTGTCTGTTTTCGTCTTTTTTTGTAGTAACTGAAAGAAGTTTATAAGTTTTTGAACAATATTTTATTTATAAAATTTATATTTTAAAAAGAAACCCACGAAGCCTTAACAAAACATTAACAACGAAAATTACTTTTGTTTTCCCAATTAACATCTAAATTGTTCTAAGGCACTAAAGTATTCATCTCACTAAGGATAACATTAACCGATTAGTTCAGACAAACATTTGATAAACAAGAACAAGCAAATTAACAAATAATTGGGTTAATGTTTTTGGTAAATTAGCTTATAAATTAGGGATACGGGTTTTGGTTCATCTTCATCTTGTATTAGGGTCAGTTAGACTGAAACCTTGTGCACTAATTACATTAGCTGTGGGAAAATTAAAACTAATTGCCATGCTAGAAATTCTAAAATTAATAATGTTTAATTTAAGATCATTGAATTAGTACATAATTGCCCTAGTTTAATAGTTGCACTTTCATTGAGGTGCGACTTTTAATGACTTAATTCTTTAGATTCCTAACTGACTAATATTCTTGCTGTAATTGGAAATAATTACAAGAATAACAACAATTAATCAAAAGTTATTACAACAAACAACAACATCAGTGACTCAAACATAATGTTAAATAAATCATAGTTTCACTCCCTATACTCGGTTTATTGAACACCCGAATTATGAAATTATCGTGTCACGTTGTCTGTTCTCGATGAACTCCAAAACTAATGAATCGATTTTAATGAATTTGGTTCAACTTGAGAGATAGGATAGTTTTTTGAAGTGAAAACTTCTTTAGCGGCGTTGGGCACTTTTCGAGATGGGTAAAAAATGTTAAACTCGCGTCAGAATTCAGGGTCACGAAGAACCTGATCAAAAATATATTTAAAATGTGTCCGAGTGTAATATGGTCACGTGGACCCTGATCGAAAATGTATGGAAAATGTGTCCGAGTGTGAAATTTAAAAAAAACATATTTTTATGATGAGATCGAAAATTCTTAACACGAAGGTGAGTTTCTTATATTTACATGTACAGCGTCAGAGAGACATGGAGATGGAGGGAGGGAGAGAGGGAATCTAGGGAGGGAGAGTGGGAGGGTGGGAGGGAGTGAGGGAGAGTGGGGAGAGTGAGTGAGTGAGTGTCAGTCAGTCAGTCAGCTAATAATACATATATAGATCCACTAGGGCGCTAATCTAAACATTGAGTTGTGTCTCTTTATTAATTTATGACACCAACCTGTTAATGTGACGTTTTAAGTTTGTCGTATCGTTTAAGTTTGCACTTCTGTCGGCAGTCCCATAACTGCGTCTTTTTATTTATTGCAAATTACCTAACCCTAGCAACGCCTGGTGTTGTAGCTCATACTAGCTTTATATACTTATTTCTTAATTAAACAACTGTGTCCGAAAAAATCCTTTATTTTTTAACGAGCAAAGAAGGAGTAAAATAAAATAATATTAGTTGCTGGAAATGAGCTCCATTTTCTTCGATGCATAAATTTATTCTTTTATTTATGAAATTCATTTCGAGTACATTTTAATGGCGTCTTCTTTTTCAGGTTTGCAATTCGAAATGTTAATATTTGTTTCATATTAATAACACGCCGTTAACCCCTTTCTAAAATATTGCAGTACACGTTTCTGTTTTCATTATTTTTAGGGAATAATGAAATCGTGAATAGGTAAATATATTATGTACAAATAACTATAAATAAAACAAAACATTAAAACTAAATTAATCATTAATTATATATATTAGTTAGTCTAAGAACTGAAATATCGTTGCACATATAATATCAAATTAAGAGAACCACAGGTTTCCAGAATACGAGATAAACTCAGTTTGGAAACCAGTGTACAATTCTTTAATACATTGTACAACCACTTCTCATGATTTGTACATGAGATTCAACATTATTGTTATATATTGCTATGTTCTTGATGTTTTTCTTTTGATGTACTTTTAACACATATATATATATATATGTGTGTGTGTGTTTTATGCTTAGGTATTGCTGACCCATGTATTGTACTTTCTTTTGCAAAAATAAATCCCACTAATATTATAAATGTGAAAGTTTGGATGGATGAATGAATGGATGGATGTTTGTTACTCTTTCACGCAAAAACCACTAAACCGATTGCGATGAAACTTGGTACTTAGATACCTGGAAACCTGGATTAACGCATAGGCTACTTTTTATTCCGATATTTCCATGGGATCGGGACTTACGCGGGTGAAACCGCGGAGCGCTGCCAGTTATAAATATTATTGTATATATCGAATCCTCAGGCACAGGACTAGGCACAATGATGGCACGAACCTACCCTTTTGATATATATATCACTGATGCATTGTAAACACGCAAAGAAACACTGTTACAGTCCCTAGGATAGTATTGACTTGGCGGTGACCAAACTCAAAGCAAACTCGTCCTTCGGCACGCCAACACCCTTGGCCTAGACTCTGCCTAACGCTGATAGATGGCGCTTGTGTTCCTTTCTATTTTTTCTCTAATTTATTATAGAGGGCGCTCTAAGTATCCGTACTAATGACCGAAGATGCGATTTATATATATTATAATCATCGCAGAATTAACTACGTATATGGATTTATAATCATGGACTCTAATAAAATACGCGTTATTTGTATCAGTTTTTGTTATTAACTGAGATTTTCTCACGCATTAGCGCATGTTTGACAAAGACAAAGCGGCGGTAGCGTAATAGCTAAGGCGTCTGACTTGCGATCAAGTGGTTGCGGGTTCGAACCCCACCAAGTACTCTACCGACGTGAACCCACTCCTAACACAAGTATTTAGCTTAGTTGGAGGGATTAACAGGAATACTAGTAATGTGCGACTCACGTTGCTAGCATTTCAAAAAAAAAAAAAATTTTGGCCACGGTAATGAACCGAAAACATTGAACGGTTTCAACTTATGTCTAAACTATCATGACTTTCTGATGTAACTTAAAATAATTGTATCACAGTTGGTAAAAGAATTAGGTGGTAAGATTTCTACGGTATTATATAAGTAGGGTTGTTATTGCTGTATCTACATACAGCAGAAACTAACAACCCTACTGTCACGACCCTACGGTCATAAAAGCTACACGGCAGGGAGGGGAGGCCATCCTTGCCTCAGATCCTGAGAAGCTCAAGCAACTTTCATAACATCCACACTTAACGACACAGATATCACTTGGGTACAGTTCCCGTTCCCCTCCATGGACTTCAGACTAACAGAACCTTTTCGTTAGGTTACGATATTTTTACAGCCGTTTGCCTCCAATTCGAACATATATCTGATTTATTAAATAGAGATATATTAAGAAAGTCCTGGCGCATGTTAGGTTGGTACTGTAATTTTACATGGGTGATCTATTAAAGTGGAATATTTCAGTGACTACTTAAACGATCTTAGCAAGTACACTATATTATAAAATACATACACAGATACACTTACTCCTGTGTCCCTTAAAGGAGTAGGCAGAAGTTTATTAGATAAATAGATAGATATACTTTATTGCACACCAAGTATTACAAAAGCAGTCAGTCGGAAACAAATTACAATAAACTGTTACAGTGTTACAATGGACCGTCTTATCACAGGCTGCGATCTCTTACAGACAACCCTTAATGGATCATACTATGAAGGTGATGGGTAGATTGTGGTGCACAACTACACTGAGACCATGGATGTTTTACTGTTAAACAATGACATTATTTACGAACAATCACATTTAGTGTTTTTTGTATATATATGACAATTTGTAATTTAAATAAAAAAACAAGTCTATAAGTACACATATTGACTTATAAGTATATACATTTATATACGTGAACGTGAATATATATAGAAATATATATAGAATATACATAGCGTATACTAGGGTACTAATCCTAGGGGAAGGAAGTCCCCGAGAAATTAGGGCCTGCGCCCAGCGACATCTCGAGTTTATTATAAATATATATATATATAAATATATATAAAAATAATATATAATTAAGTACATTCATATTAAACACCCAACATTTTGAGAGAATCATTATCATTTGCCGAGAAATCCGTGGCTTTTAATTTCATTATATAGGGAAAGATAAACCTATAAATAAGTGTAAAAAACACTGTTACTAAATCAAGTAAAACATAACGTAAGTATCAGAGTTTTGTTTACCTTATATTGGGGTGGCAACACAAATCTGTTTGCACACACTAATGGCTCGAAGTTGCTTACATTGCACGCTAACCAACGGGTTAATCGATCTTTGTTTGTTTCAAGATAACCTTTGACCGGCGGTAATTTTCTTTATGGACCTACAGAGCCAAATTATAAATGTTTTAGAATGAAAATTATTGATAATTACATATTTGCTTAGCTAAGAAAAACTAAATACTGAAGGCTATAGAGATCAGGGCTTGGAATCTTTAAAAAATTTAAGATAGTGTTTTGGGTTTATTATTATTAAGAAGAAAGCTCATGGCTAAGTGGTAACCGAGTAGGTTAACACATTACAAAGTTAAGTAATACTAGCCAGGTCAGTCTAGGATGGGTGACCATTCTTAACACATTGAGACCCCTCCGTGCCTCGGAGAGCACGTTAAACCGTCGGTCCCGGGTGCCATATGAACATATGTGGCATTCGTTACGGTCTGGTCTGTACTACAGAACTTCGATATCGCCTAGTCCTTGGGTTGTGGCGGTCTGATGGCAGTCGCTTCACGTAAAATATCAAAGTTCGGCTGTATCGTAGTTAGACTGACAGCCGACCCCAAGTTAGTTAGGAAAAGGCGCGGAGAATGATGATATTATTAAGAAAAAGACTATAAAGTGTTTTCTGTTAATTTTGTAGATATCTTTTGAATAATATTGTTGTACAACAAGTAAATCCGAAACTCACTGTTTAAAATCTTTGAAAAACCACACTAAGAAGAACTTGAGAGGTAGACTGAGTGATAACTGAAATAGTGACTGAACGGCGGACAAAGGAAGCAATAGAAATTTCCGTTCTGGCTCAAGGTTGACCTCCAGGAGAGTTACATATTTATAACTCCACTGTAAAAGCATTTTAACTGAGCATTTCCAACGGATTAGATACTGAATTGAACAAGAATTGAAGAAGAAATTGAAATAAAATTGTCCGTTAGAGACTTGATTAAAGAAGCTTTGCGCAGATGTTCCTAATAATGTTATATTAGGAATGAAAATTTTCAAGGTCTGTTACAAAAAATCAAGGTTAAGATAAAAGGCAAAAGCATTCAATCTAAGACAGCTGTTCTATTTTCTGCTTTTAGAAGCCACATTATTGAATTATTGGAGCGACTTTATCACCGTTTTTACTTAACAAAGAGACATTCCTTTATGTTGTTTTTGGCACTATTTAAATATAAATTAAACGATAGAAGAAAATACTGATTTTTTTTTTGTAAATTATTATATATATGTACATTGAATAAACTCATTTTTGATTTTTATTTCTTCCTCATTTCAAATCTAGGTTATTATCTTGGACCTTCGCAGAGGCAACAACTTTGTCTACACTGGGTGCAGACGCAGTACAATCAATGTTTATATTTCAGGGATACTTGCATGTAACTATAGCAGCAATAAATAACAAAGACGTGGGTTACGGCAGGAACAGGAAAGGTTTTGTACTAAGCTCTCCTCTTAGAAAGCAGTATCGCACTACACTGGCCAGTACAAATGCTAAGATACCATCAAAGCATTTCCACGACAAACTCCAAATTAAACCGCTGATACCGCGATGAAAGCTACAGTTTGATATCTATACAGCGTGTAAGTATCACCGTCGCGAATAACTTACAAAAACATCTTTCTTTGGATACTTATCACAATGCAAAAGTCAGTTCATCATAAAAATGCGAAATTAAGGATTTACAATAGTTTAATTTTGAGCTACCGCAACACACGTACCGTGCGGTACGGTGAATGACCTTCAGCGCACGGCGCCGTCGAAGCAGCTGATTGCATAAATGTTTTACATTGTATTTTTTGGCCGAAAAAAAATTTCGTGTCACGTTGTTTGTTCGTGGTGAACACCGAAACTAATGAACCGATTTTAATGAAATTTTGCACAGTGCAGTTTGGTCCAATTTGAGTGATAGAATGGTTTAATTTTTATTATTTTTATTGCAAATTACCTAGTCACAACAACAAAGGGGCTCGTGGCTAAGTGGTAACCGAGTAAGTTGGCACATTACAAGGTTAAGTAATACTAGCCAGGTCAGTCTTAGGATGGGTGACCATTCTTAACACATCGAGACCCCTCCATGCCTCGGAGAGCACGTTAAGTTGTCGGTCCCGGTTGCCATACGAAAATCTGTGACATTCGTTACGGGTAGTTGGCGCCCTAAAAAGTCTGACAAGCTGGTCTAACTACAGAACTTCGATATCGCCTAGAACTTGGGTTGTGGAAGTCTGATAGCAGTCGCTTCACGTAGAATATCGAAGTTCGGCCGTACCGTAGTTAGACTGAAAGCCGACCCCAACTTAGTTGGGAAACGGCGCGGAGGATGATGATGACCTAGCCACAACAACGCCTGGCTGGGTTGCTAGTAATATTATAAATGTGTAAGGAGGGGACAAATGTCTTATAAGTACGAATCTACTCCTTTATCTCCGTATCTATGACCCCTCAAAGTTATCTAAATACAGTAACACCGGCTGACAAGGGTCCATTAAGTTAGACGATTAAGTTCAGCTTTGAACAACTCGAACAATCATTTTGAATAGGGTTGCGTCGCTTACTGAATTATTAATATAATATAAAATTTAGGATCAAAGATGATTTATATACGGGGTGTATTTTAAAATAGAACACTTACTTAAATTACTGAAAGGGTATGACACAATAAAAAATGATCAAAAAAAAAATTATGCGTTAACAAGTTATGACCGTTTGAATTTCCAGGTATTTTTACCTCGGTTTTCCATAAAAGCAGGTGAAATATGTAAAGTTAAATATTTTAAATCGTATGGATTTTTATATTTTGGAACTGTTCACTCAGTTTTTGAGAAAATCCATAAAAAGTAACTTAAAAAAATTTCGAAGATAGTTTTCATGGATTTTCTTAGTAACGGAATGAAAAAATGTAAATAAAAAAAAACACATTTAATTTTTTTAACTTTACACATTCCAAAAATACCTAGAAATTCAAATGATGACCATTTGTACTTGTAAACGAATAGCTTTTTTTTTTATTCTTATTATAAGTGCATGCTAGAGTCATGCCCATTCAGCGATTTAACTAAGTGTTCTATTTTCAAGACCCTGTAAAATGTAAATATAATAAACTGTAAATAATTCAAAATTTTTTAAATAAATATATAAAATATAGCGCTATTTATATAGCAGCAAATATCGTCAAATATATGTATATTAGTTGATAAACTATTCGGTATATTTAAAAAAAATTCAACGTTTATAATTTAATACTTATTAATAAAAACTTTTTAACAAGAATTAAACTCACGAAAGAAGAGACGAACTGAAAAGCGAATAATAAACTTGTTAGCGTAACTAAACTCCTACATTAATGTAAACACCTTTATAATTATGAGTCGGTGCCAAACACAAACAAGCTAGGTAATTAATTAATACGTAAAATAAAATGACGGCAGCGGCGACATGACGCATCTATTTGACATAGTATTTTCGAATCCTATTTTTGTTTTTTTTTTGGATTGTATTGTATACCCTATCCAATAAAAGTATTATCAAAATCGGACCAAACAATTAAAAAAAAGGCCCGCAGAGGTAGATTTCGTGTGTATTTTAATTTTTTTGAAAATCTGCCCCCCAGTTGCCTGCCTTTGAGGGAATATCCCCCATTCACGAACTTAACCTTCATTTTTGCCCTGTTGATTTTTCGTCCAAGTTTGAAAACTCGACAACTGGTACAAAACCAATAGGTAGACTTTTCTTCGAGATCTACCTAAAAAAACAAAACACGGGTTGACTTGAGAACCTGTTCCGTTTTTTCGTCGTTTAAAAAAACATAACAACACTGCAAATAGTTCACAAATAAAGTTATTTTTCTGATATTTTCGAAGGAGTTATAATATAATTTGAGCTGTATTCTACGCGTAACCATGACCTACTAACTGCATTAAGCGACAACGGACCATGATAATGAGAGTAATATAATCCTAAACCCTTCAATGCGGCAGTGAGTGTAACAGGCAGGAATTCCTCAGGGAACGTCTGATGGTAACATGACAATGAAATGAAGTACGCTTAAAATGCCAGCGCTTAAAACATATGAACATACCGTAGAAATTATGCGATTTAAACGTACGTTAAATAATGTGATGGAAAGAATTTATTATGATGTTATCGTCGTAAAAGTAATTTTGAATAATTTTTTAACTAAAACAAAAGAAATCTTAATGAAAACGAATTTAAGACGATATTTGCATACCTGCATTTAGCTAATTAAGTTAGTTAGAGGGTTCGGACATTCGGCATAAGCCAATTTGAATAACAGGTATGTGACCTTGACCTTTTCTTTCCATGGGTAATGGTCCCTTCTTGCATACCTTTCCCTTTTAATATACTTCTAATTTTCTCTAATGTTACTCCTAAAGTGCCCGGTTGGCGGTTATAAGCTTCCCTCTATTACTTGAAAAGACCAAATTATAGTTTGCAAAATGTGGGTGTTTAATACGTCTCTGCTTACCCCTTCGGGGATACAAGCGTGCGTGTATGTATTTAGTTTATTTTAACAAATGAATGTGTTTCCACACGTTTTTATTAGCTTGACGTGTACGTATGTTTGTATTTTATTACTTTAAACGAGCAATTCTTGTATGTATATATTTATTTATTTATTTATGAATGTATTTATATTTCGGGTATCTCGGAAACGGCTCTAACGATTTTGATAAAATTTTGTATACAGATACAGTTTTGTTGTTATGCATTTTAAGTTCAACTGCATAGTACTTACTGTATCTATGTAACGGAATCTTTAACGTTAATTTAGACACCTTAAAGGCATCTGACTCACTTCAAAATTTGCAATCGTATCAGGAGCCGATGACGTGTTATCATAGGCTCATGACACAATATGACATGACAACACATCAGAATAAAAATTACTACTAATACTAATCTTTTTCTAATAAAATATCTAATAAAATAAAATTCCGAATATTAAATATGAATTATTTACACTCCAAGGTTTAAAATATTGTCATATACATTATCTAAATAATTACTTCACGTTTAATTATTCCAAGCTTAACTCTGAGTGAAATTCTTCTCTGCATACTAAAAGAGGGTCACTTGTTCGGATCGTCCTGTCACTCAATTTTAAACGGCTCGTCCGTCGTACTCCCTTAATTGAATGTAGGGTTGCAGGATGTTCTTGAAAATAGTTTTTTTTCCAAGGGTCTGGGAAAGTACGTGGTTAAAATGCTAATGGATTTTGTTGACATGTTTTTGATGAGGTACGGAAAGAATATTGGGTTTTCTGTAAGCATCTCATCTCATATGGACAAATTTCAAGCAGTCAGTGATGCTTGTTGCTGAAATTTTTTTTTTATGTTTTTTTAGTTTTACGAGTTAAGTAAATTATGTGAGTTGTCTATTACACTATAAATAAATGTAGTGTTTTTCTTTGCTTATCGGAAAAAAACTAACTATTCTAACTATTATGTGAAGAATATTTCTTTCAAACATATTGAGGCATAGAGACATTGAGTTATATTTTACTAACGACAAATTCTGTTATACAAAACATTACTTAAGTTCGGGTACGAAAAGGATTAAATATTAACATTTTTAATACTTTGAAATATGTAGCTTCGTGTTTCTTTAGGCTAATCCGTTTAAAATTTAAGCATAAATATGTAATAAGGTGTAATCATTATAATATATATGATGATGATATTTTGGCAGAAAATGTATTTTAGTATTTTGAAGCTAAAAGCTTTGTCAGACTAATGTATAATATTCTTTTTGTGTTAGATGACCTATTTATCGGCAAAGGTTATATTCAAAATAACAACACGCTACCACTCATAGATTGACAAAGCAGTGACCAAAAACCGGAAAATACTAGTGAGCATGGTTTGTTTGGTATTTCGACTTTTTTATTTTTATTTGAAAAGTTTTTGTTAAAACATAAAGAAAAAATCGAAAAGTAGTCCGAAAAATCTGAAAACTATACTAAAGCGACTTTTTCTGTGACTATTTCGTGATATTCCAACATATTATTGGATTTGCGCGACAACGACTTAGCAGATGAATGATATTCTTGATCAAAATTCGTGACGGATGTTAATGTTTCCTATGTATACGCATAAATTGCGCTTTCAAAAACGAATCTTTATAAAATATGTGAATATGTTACACACGTTAGCACTGTAACATTCAAACTTGATTCCTTATCTCAGACAAAAAAACTAATAATGGTAGATTTTGTAATAAAAGAAATATGTATTTATTAATTAATTTTGTAATAAAAGGTTTGCTGCAAACTAAATTGTATTACCTACTGGAATAGTTTTTTTCAATTTCATTTTGTTTAATAAAGCCTTACGTCATTTTACGTTGACCTATTTGCATAACTGCAAATTCCAAGAACTAAAAACAACAGAGGCTTGTACACTGAAAACAAAATAAAGGTATACATTATGAATTCTTTTCCACATTTTTGTGTACATGACACCGTGCGGCAATATGGAGATTTTAAAATTGAAATTTATATTCCTTTAGGAGCAGTTAAAATTGTGACGGTGGTTGTATGCCGGTAATTTCGCTAGGTGTACGTGTTATTGTGCCGCAGTACAGTTAAAAAAATTATAAATTTTCTAGAAATGTCTTTTCTAGTAAGCAATTACGTTAATCTGTTTGCTGAAAAGCGTGTCTGTATGTAAAATAAAGTGTTTCAAAGGTGAAAAAGAACATTGTAATGGATAGCTAAATAATATGTTTTTGGCAAGACAAGTCAAAATGGAATAATATGAACGTATAATGAAGCTTTGTCATCGTTATCATCTCAGATATCGGAGATCCACCACTAAACATAAATCATATTAAAGAGTGATGTATTATGTGTTATATGATTAATCTTTGAATTAAATTAATAATAATTCAAATGGGAAAATTCTGAGTGCATTGTAAGGAAAGAGTAAATAAGAATGGAAAGCAATGGAAGGGAAACGATATTGCTTATACGAGTAAATTGGGGAGTGCTAGTGCGAGCAGGCCAGGTTCCCACGTCTGTTACTCTGGCTTTTGCTAGGCAGTCCGAGCTTTCTAACCAAATATACTCCCAATTTTCCCATTTAATTCCCAAATGCCCGGTTGACGGCAATAGGCTTGCCCCACATTACGTAAGTGGGACTAATTGTAGTCGGCAAAATGTGGGCGTTTCATACGCCTCTGCCTACCTCTTCAGAGATACAGGGGTGAGTATGTATTTATCCAAAAAAAAATATTCAAGCAACAACCTCAATGTAATAAATTGTAGTATCTGTTTATTAGATAAAAAAATAGGTTGCACCACTTTATTTATTTATTTATTCAAAACTTTATGCACATAAAATACAGAGGCGGACTTAATGTATTAAGCATTCTCTGCCAGTCAACCTTCGGGTGATGCAGAGACAACGGGCAGTAGGTGCAAAAAAAAATTATAATATTAAATATGAAAACTAAATGTCAGACAAAAATACTTAAATAAAGTATAGAGAATGAAATACACATATTATAAACATACATAAAAATATGTACACACACCTAATATATACAAATATACACATACATACATATAAAGACATATAACAATTTAGATGATAAACTATGTGCAAGTTGGTTCTGCCAATTGTTCGGAAAAGAACTCTTTCACTTTAAGTGAGTTACCATTGTTGGCCCTCCTGATTTCGAGGGGAAGCGCATTCCAAAGAAGAACAGACAGTTTAGTGACAGGTAGGCTCACATGAACCTACCTGTGGCTAGGTTACCTTGCCCCTTCTACTGACATCTACATAAATGTCAATAGAAAGGGCATGGTAACCTAGTCAGTGCTTCTGTTATACAGAAGGGGAACAGTTGGACAAGTATCACAATTTTAAAAGGTTATATCGGATAATTTACGTTTTAAAATTAGGATAGAGCTGAACATAAATGGGAAGAAAAGACAAAGAGGCTGGTGATTCCTTGTATTCTACTTGCAGTTTTCAATAAGAATAAAACACTAGATAAGTTGAATGTATTTCTATAACTTTTATGACGAAATTGAAAGGTTAAGGTTAAATGCAGTAATATCCTGTTTCATTATTTAACTTCCACCTTCTCAGTTTCTGCTTTATTTGTACTCCATCGCTTATTAAACATTTTCGTGTTAAAAATATTATTCTAGCTAACATTTTCAAGTATTTAAGCAGAAAATTGTATCTAATAACCTTGTGCAGGTAGAAGGGCGGTGCGAGGAAATTGTGCTGTCGGCTGTAGAAATATAGTTCTTGGACTTATTTTACAGTATATGGTTAATTATGCTACCAATGCACTCATTCTTTCTTTACATTTTTGAAGGTTGGCAACATTCCAGAGCAATAGAAATCGCTTACCGACTAGACGTATACTTGTTTAACACTTTAATCATGAAATTATAACTTATCGACTTAGCCATAAAAGATTGGGTGTGGAAAACTAATCAAACAAAAAATTAAAGTAGTAGTATATCTCTCTCGTTGGATACAGACCGCTTCCAACAGATCTTCTTGGAAGTCATTAAAGGAGGCCTATGTCCAACAGTAGACCTCCTATGGCTGAAATGATGATGATGGTATCTCTTTTCTTTGTACATCATGTTTGTTAAAGCCAAGCAGAATCCCTGGGTTTACCCGGGCATTCTGCTTGGCTTTAACAAACATAAAATATTGATACATGATAGCACAGAAAACGGAATTAAAGGAGGATCTCAAGGATTAATATTAACAGACATGTGTATTAAATCTTAAACTATAGCTAGGTACACAGTAATAAAATGTGGGCAATTTTCACAGTAACTGCTAATATGTTCCTACCTACTGTATACACAGTAGGTTGGAACATATTAGCAGTTAGCGTAGAAATAAAAACATTAGTACCGTCCCTTCAACGAATATGATTATGTATGAAGTGCAACCACGATGTGAGTGAACTTAGGCAATTTATTAATTGATTAGTTTGATTTGGTATTAGATAAGTATGTTTGTGTAAGTGATGTTAATATAAAGAATGTTCTTGTAATCAAAACAAAACAAAAAGGCATTTTTACCCTTTCTTACTTAATTTTATATTTATTTTATTAAACTGTTTGATATGTCTAAAGTCAAAAATCAAGAAAAGAGTGTTTTTTTTACTTGGCTACTAAAAATAAATTTTAATTTTTTTTATGGTTTGTAGACTTTAACCAGTATATTAAAACTTTGCGGGTAGATTTTTATTAAGATTTAATTTATTTTATTGTAAAGCATTGGACCAACCACTTGTCCCAGACAGAGGTCTGTTGCCAATAACTCTGTACGTCTTACAGGTACGTGTATCGGTCGTAAAACAACGAATCTCAATCTCAGTTCTTTGAATTTATCAATTAGCTTTCCCCACAGATAATTGAAACAGAGAGTATGCTTTAATAGGTATAAGAGCATATATTGCTTCTCCAAAAAATCAAAACAAACGAATGATCACGGAACATAACAGAGTGGAAAGGCATCACGGCACCTGGATTTAACCCCGATGCTCTTGCGATGGTTGTATTAACTCCACTTCTTATGAAGAGTAACAATTGGACTCTTAATTATTATACTTCTTTGTCGATTCAGGAAAATGAGGACGAGCTATGAAGCACCAATTAAGTAAGCAAGAAGTTTAGGTAATATGCCTTGGACTGATAGCAAGCTATTCTCTTATCTGTCCTGGGAATATCTGTGTAATGAATGTATCAACAAAAAAAAATTGTGTGTTTTTCTATATTCAAGAACCCATAACCTAAATGTATGTTATATGTACCAGAATATTAAATTATTAGTATCAGGCAAATTTAGAGACATAATTATTATAACCCTAATACTCTGATATTGATATCGAAACCTGTATTTTGCATGAAACTTACATAAAAGGTCAGTATTATCTAGGGGTCCATGAATATTAAGATTCGCACAGAACCTACACATTTTTTTCTCTATAATGAGCAGTGTTTTATTTTATTACAGTTTTATGATGCAAATAGAAACATAAAACCAAACTAAACTAAAAATTTTTAACATAAAATTCAACCGACGAAATAAGAAAAGTTTTTAAAAGCAAAAAATAAATTTGTTAGCCCAACTAACACTCATTTGAAAACTGAATTATGAAACCTAGAAACAAACAAATTAACTAATACGTAAAATGAAGTTATGGCAGCGGCGACGCGACGCGTCCATCTGCCGAAGTGTTTTCGACTTTCATTTTTTGTTTGTATGGTTGGTACCGACTCATAATTATTTAGTTTTTACATTAGTGTAGTGCGATTTTATTAATAATAATAGTATTAAAAATAAAATTAAAAATCCTAAATAGCTCCAAGCGATACACATGTTTATACAACTAATGCAAGCGCAAAAAGCATTAGTCAAACAGTCGTTAAACATATTGTACTTTTACAGCGAACATTACAGTGTCATTAGACACAATCGCAACGTCAAGTCACGTGCGTTATGTTGCTTGTGTATTGCCGGTTTTTTTTCTTGTAACCCTAATAGTGCTACCATAAAAACGGCGATTAATTACCAGTTCTGGGCAAGCCTAAAAGGCGCAAATCACGACAAAGGTAATTTATGTCGTTCCACTCTTCCAACTCAATGACTTGTCTCCTTTGAAAGTATTGGACACATAAGTTCAGATTCTTGACGACAAATTATTCCGTTGCACGACAACCAAAGGCCGAGTTCCTTAAAGCCTCTTATGCGATAAAAAAAATTGCAATAGACATCATTATACTAGATGAACTCCAGCATCCAGTATAATTGCTTTTGTCTTAGAAGTTTTCTTTACGAATCTTATTATACTTTTATATGGCCTCGGTCTCTGCATCTGTATTTGCCGACAATATCACAGTCTTGTGTTCACTTTTGGATGGGGAGCAAGATTTGAGTTCCTTCACGATACTCATACGAAGTTCTTATGATCATCAGAAAATCTGATATAAAAGTGCCGGTGCATTCAACAACTTTTTTTGATATATCATTTATGGTTCTGTTCGTTCGTTTGTGGAATGCACTACCGGGACAAATTTGGCAAATTGAAACCCTTACAGCCCTTAAAAATTTTGTCAAGCAACATTATCTGTCACTGTAATACTATTATTCTATTTTTACCATAACTAACATCTAAATTGCTATCTATAATACCATAATTATTATCTCCACTAAGTAACTGTATATGTTTATGAATGTGTATAGTGTATATGTATGTACGTATTTGTCTATATCTCGAAAAGTACGCCATCAACTACTATGTTTTTATTAAATAATTTTGATATTATTTCCATCCTAAGGTTGTCTGTAGAGATCGCTTTTAGCGATAAGACCGCCCTTTGCACTCTGATTTGTAAGATAATTATTTTTCAACTGTATTTTATTAATGGTGTAGTAGTGGTAGAAGTACAATAAAGATTATTCTATCTAGCAAATTTCTTTTTTTTACTTAAGAATATTAGTAATGGATGGTCACACATTACTAGTATTCTTGTCAACCCCTCCAGCTAAGCTAAATGCTTGTGTTAGGAGTGGGTTCACGCCTGTAGTGCACTGGGTGGGGTTCGAATCCGCAACCACTTGATCGCAAGTCCGATGCCTTAGCCATTACTCTACAGCTGGTTATCTTTACAAAATTGCAAAATCAACACTACCAGCAAACGATGTGATTTGGGATACGCCTTGTTTTAGTCGATTAGTCTTTGATATTATCACTTGCTCGTGATCTTGTGGCATATGATCACTAAGAATAATTATTTAAATTCAAGTATTTATCATATAAATCGCTAGTTTACCAGCCCTACATTAAAACAACGAAGCGGGCGCGCGGATCGAATGAGAAACGCTCTCATTACCACGGGCTACATCTATCGAATTTGTACACAACATGGTTTCTCTTGACGCCCCGCAGCTATTGTAATCTGTATCTGTATCGATGTGGATAACAATTTAACGGTATATAATAACTTCATTCGACGTGACTCTTCTTTTTATCGCACTTAATTATACAATTTATTCAAGTAAATAAGTTTGAATTGCAGTTTAAGAAAATCTAATGTCTGCGTCTGCTAGTCCTAGGATTTTCAAGTAGGATTCCTAGTAGGATTATCAAAACTTACAAGTACTATAAACGAATAATACTCAGCTATTTCGTAGTTACAGCTAAAATCTAAATATAACTATAAACGCGGAGATTATTGTTTCTACCCATTTAAAAGAATTAGATTTATAATAGCTAAATATTTTATGGAGAAGAATAAAAAAAAGGCAAATACATGTAATGTAGTGATATAAAATACGTATTCAATGTCAATTTTGTAAATACATATATTATGTGTATGTGTCGTGTGTCTTTAGGAATGTTAATATAAAGAAGTCTATAGCGTATAAAAAAGATCGAGAAATCGATAGTCAAACAATCTCACAGAAAAGTAACTGTTGCCAAAAAAATTTAAGTACATGATTAAATAAATAATTCCAGACTAATGCCAGATGCAGAAAAAACTATAAGTCGTCATACAATAAACTTTAACTTTAACTGTGGGGGAGCCATGCTTCGGCACGTATGAGCCACCACGGCCTCACAGAAAACCGGCAGTGAACCAATGTATTAATATTTGCCGAGTGAGTGAGGTTACTGGAGCCCCTAACCCTTCCCTCTCTCCCTCTTCCCCTCTTCTCCCCCTATTCGCACTTTCCCCCTTCCCCCCTTCTTCCCCTTCCCCTACTCCCACCTTAAAGGCCGACAACGCACTTCTGACTCTTGAGTTGCAGGTGCCCATGGGCGGCGGTAGTCACTTACCATCAGGTGACCCGTCTACTCGTTTGTCCCCTATCCCATAAAAAACAATTTTAAAAAAAACTTGAGAACCTCTTTCGTTTTTTCGTCAATTAAAAAACGTTTTGAATTGAGTAACTTATTGATAATTTAAATGATAATTAAATATGAGCATTAACATTAACATTGATAGCATAGTACGATTCTTCTTGAATGAGGCCACAAAACAAAACAATTAGAAAAAAAATCTCTTATTGCTCAATATCTTGGTAATCGATCCGTGGTAATCGAGATAGAAGTAAGTCAGAATAGACGTCTTTTGACTTATTGCCATCTCGATTACGACAGCAGCATTGCCATCCGTGCAGTCAATGTGTGTATTATTTTAGATATACAGAATATCTAATAGAAATCTTTGTTTTAGGGTTCCGTACCTCAAAAGCAAAGACAGAACTCTTATAGCTTTGTTACCTGTATGTCTGTCTATTTATCTATCAAGATCTTTTCCCTCAAGTACGCGTTAAGATGTCAAGCTTAATTCGATATAATAATAAAGTAAATATTTAATTAATGACAGCACAAATTCCGAAAGAAGAACTAGCAAATGTGTGTAAGTTTCAGTATGTCGCAGGTATACATTTTTTAAGTATTTTTCATACACTTTTTGAGGTATTAGTTTTGTAAAAATGAATTCTATATGGATTACGAAGGATTGGATAGAGTTGCGTATTTTGAATGTTCACAATTTGGAAATATTTCGATGAAGTCTGCTGTGTGTGAACACGTGCAACAAGGGACCAACCATTACCTGCGTTTCGATAAACCACAGGTACTCGCGAAAGAACACCGATTCCTACCAAGGATGCTCCGTGAGGCTTACGTGTGTCAAAATATCCGCCAAAAACGACATACGAGGAAGCGCTAAGATCTTAGAACAGACAAGTAAGAAGTTATTAATACTAAGTATCCGTGAACATCGCGTTGAGTTATGCAGCATAAACAAAAATGTGGTGAATTTGTCTAACAAAATACACAACTTAATAACCCCAATTGATTTTAAAAGATGCATTGATGCAATAAATAACAGAGAAAAATCTAAATATAATGCGTGTGAAATTAACAAAATTCAAAAATATGAAAAATTATCTAAATCAAATGTCAATTCATCGGAACGAAACGTCACAAGACGGACCAATGACACGCCGCCGTCTAGCAATAGACAAGTTGTTAATCTGTCAAAACAAAAGACAAAACCACAGCAGAAAAAAGTACTCTCAAGAGGTTTAAATTATGCCATAACTCCATCCAGAATACCGTACGAAACCATTATTTGCAATGTTGAGGACTGCCTAGTCAAGAATAACACGAGAAAGGAAGATTTGGAGGCTATACGCCAGGATGTTTCATCGGTCTTGCGTCGAAGCAAAGCACCCAAATCCAACCTTTCCAAGGAGGAATTCATCGCACTGAAGAACTTGCGAGCTAGGCCAGAAAACGCTACGGTCGTGATGGATACGTCAGATTACAAACAAAAAATTGAAAATCTTTTGTCGGATGAAACTACGTATTAACAGGTCAAAACAGACCCTACGAATAAAATATAGAAGAAAACCCAAGACATCATCAATAAATACTCCGATAAATTGCAAATTGACGTAAAAACATTAATACCTTCGTGTACAAAACCTCCAAAACTGTATGGGTTACCAAAACTACACAAGGATAATGCTCCCCTACGTCCTACTGCAAGTCAGATTGACACACCAACCTACAGACTGGCTCAGCACGTAGCTAAGGTGCTCTCACCACTTAGAGGCAATACAAGAGCGTGTGTTAGAGATTCCTACCATTTTGTTAGTGAGATTAAAACACCTACTTCTCACTAACAAAGAAACAATGGTCAGTTTCGATGTACAGTCATTATTTACATGCATACCTGTACATGACTGTGTAGAAATAACTAGGAGGAAGTTATTAGAGAACACCATGCCCGAGGAATATGCAGAAATACTGGAACACTGCTTAACAACTGGCTATCTGTTGTGGGACAATAAGTTCTACGAACAAATCAATGGTGTGGCAATGGGCTCCCCTGTATCGCCCGTTGTTACTGACATCTATATGGAGGCCTTCGAGGCTCGAGCTCTGTAGACTGCCGCCATCACACCTAGATTTTATAAACGGTATGTAGATGATACTTTTACAATATTACCAACAGATAGTGTAAATGCATTCCTAGAACACCTTAATTCCATTAATAACAACATAAAATTTACTATGGAATTAGAGGCAAATAATTCATTAGCCTTCTTAGATGTACTTTTGATCAGAAATCCTAACAATACTTTAAGCCACACTGTGTATAGAAAAAAGACCCATACTGATAGGTACTTAAACGATGAATCTCACCACAATCCAAAACAGCTAGCTACCGTGGGGATGTCTTTGTTTCAGAGAGCCCGTGGGATCTGTGACAAGAAACACCTGGACGCTGAGCTGGCACATGTCAAGCACGTACTGCAAGACAAAATGCTCCCACTACCGCGCCTCCGTCACAGATCCCAAGAAAAGCCAGCCACTGTCGAGCGCCAGCCTGTCATTCTACCGTATGTACGAGGAGTTACTGACAAGATTGGCTACATCTTGAAGCGAGCTTCAATCAACACATACTATAAGCTGCCAACGAAGATAAGTCAATGTTTACCATCTGCCAAGTGCCAAGTACCTCTACAAGATGCAGGGGTCTATAAAATAGACTGTGACTGTGGGCTCTCGTACATTGGTCAAACCAAGAAAAGCATTGGCACCCGCGTCAAAGAACACATTGCTGACATAAAACATCAACGCTCGATGAAGTCTGCTGTGTGTGAACACGTGCAACAAGGGACCAACCATTACCTGCGTTTCGATAAACCACAGGTACTCGCGAAAGAACACCGATTCCTACCAAGGATGCTCCGTGAGGCTATTGAAATAAAAAAACATCCTAATTTTAATAGAGAAGATGGTTGGAACGTACCACCAGCTTGGGATCCGATTATCCACTTACTCAAACCCAAGAAAATACAAAACACAGCAAGGCTTCAAGACACTTTGAGCTCATTCTGCGTAAATAGTAACACCAACAATCAACAAACCTCGGGTACTTTGAGATAACTTTGCACTTCGATACATGAGACGACCACCATCTTAGTCTACCCGTGACCATGGCTGCTGAAAAGCAACTGAAACGTCGGGATCAGTGTAAATAGTAAAATAACACCAAAAAAAATCGCGATAGAATCCGTTAAAAATAGTTTTATTTCAATGTGTAACATTCGCGTAAACTTTCGACAATATCAACAATGATATTTTTACTTATAATAATACTGTAACAGGTCCAATTCTGTACATTGAAGAAATTTTGAATTTTTTTATTTAAAAACTTTATGATCGATACTAAAGCTGTAACTTTTTTATTTTTGTCTGTCTGTCTGTTTGTCTGTCTGTATCATGGCCACGTATCACGCTGAAACTACTGAACTGATTCAAACTTGTTTAGACTTAAACTTGTTTAGACTCAACATTTGAATATTATCTGGGATTTTATTATAATATCGCAAAAATTAACAAGTCGTTTCAAGATCAATAGACCTTGAAACGACTTGTTAACTTTTGGAGCCTAAAGGCAAGTACAACAGGTTTATGTTTATTACGCGTGTTAAAAGAGTGTATATCACTTTTTTTACAGAACTGATCTTAATTTTTATGAAGGTAAATTAGATTTTCATAAATATATTGGCACGCTACTGTCATTATGTTAATTTCTTTAAATTTCTGCCTCAGTGAATCACGATTGCCTAAGTTATAAATTGCTCGAATATCCCTCTTCTGCAGCACGAAGATAGATTGAATATCGGCGGCATTCCCCCCACAGTAAAATACCATACGACATTATACTTTGAAAATAACTAAAATAAATTAATCTTTCTGTTTCAACATCAGTCCGTTCACGATTTTTTCTAGCTGCGTATACGTATACAGTATCTCCAACAAAATTACATCTAAGCTGAAATAATCAAAAATAGTCGGTGAAGTTCTTTTACATTTCTGCACCATTCGTTTTCCGTTGACTTCACACTAATGTAACCGACATTATTGTGCAATCTTATGTTACCCCATGACTATAAACAAAGCTCAGAGCCAACATTTATTTGTTACCGGGTTGGACCTTAGTATTGGCTGGGAGTAATCTATTAGGTACACCGATGACATGTTGGTGATGGCTCTAGGGGCCCATTGTTTCCTATAAGTGGCACTGACGTACTAACTACAGCGAGTCTCCTAATTAATCGGACAAATCGAGGCGTTAAGTCGCTTCAGTTGTTTTATTACGACCGCGATGTACTACGAGGAGAACTTCTGGCGCAAGGAGGAGGAGGCGCGAAATGGATCTGGTAAGAAGACCTACCTATTAAACAACAATTGTAATTTCACTAACTATACCCACAGTAATATCTCCCGTGAAGGTTGTATTTGGGTATCGGTTCGTAGACGGAGCCCGCTTGCCAGCCGCAGGCTGGTGCTGGGTGAATCATTGAAGGCATAACGTCACAGTTTCAACGGTCCACTCATTGCAGATGGAGTAAGGCGCACCATGTGATTTTCGTCGGTTTAAGTATGATAAACGGCCTCACCAGTAGCCCGGTGACGTGAAACTCCACACAAAAAAAAATGGGTGCTTTCTCGACTTATTTCGTTATTTCGCGTGTAAACAATCAACACAATGTTGTTTTGTACGCTCCAGGTTGTTTCACCGCCTATACATTATAAGAAATCCTGCCTGGAGGATTCCCCCCTACCAGGAAGAGGTGCTACGCCTATTATAAGCATACATATTGTTGTTTTCACGTTATGTACACTCGAGAGTAATGAATTTCTTTCACTAAGCTAGCATTTTTAGCTGCCGAGGTTTTCAGGTATCTTTTTGTGATCCGGATTCATTGCTTTCGAGTATATTAAGCAACGGAGCGTTATGGCTCGGTCGGACTTGCGATCAAGTGGTTCAAACCCCACCCAGTGCACTACCGACGTGAACCCACTCCTAACACAAGCATTTAGCTTAGCTGGAGGGGTTAACAAGAATACTAGTAATGTGTTACTTCTATTCCTGAGTTTAGATAAACTATACTGAAAACAGTTATACATGTTACAATAAATCAAAGTAATTACGGACACATTAACCCAAACATTAAATCCAGGAAACTATAGTAAAAGCTATAACTATTAGACAGTATTATGGGTATTTTATTTGGTTTAATGGTTAAAACCCCCTCTTTAACGGACATGACCGCTTCCGTACCCAAACCATGGGCAAATCAGTGAATTTACATTCAAATATTATCGCATGCCATAAAAAGAAAGTAAAATTATATAATTTAAAAACGGATATATTTGGTTTTCTTGAGGAAAAAACTTAGTATTTTTTTTTATATGGCATAAGGAAGTGTGTATCTATAATTTGTCAGAAAGCATGATAATATCTCGCTTTAGCAACTAAATTTCTTGATTGATAATTAAATATTTTTACTTCAATCAGCTGTAGAAACTTAATTAAAAAAAATCTTATCCCGTTAGATATTTTCACATAACCTTACATTAATCACCTTTTAGGAAATTAATAAAAAAAACTTTAAATGAAAAAACTTCTTCTGTTACATATTTTTAAACCCCGACGCAAAAAGAGGGGTGTTATAAGTTTGACATGTCTGAGTGACCTGATCGAAAATTCATAAAACGGAGCCGAGTTTCTTTTATTTAAAAAAATATAACATTTGAAATTCAAACATTTATGAGCGGCCAGGAGCGCAGAACTTTCAGTGTACTATGTATACCTTTAGGTATGTTATTACCTACTTTTTACTTTTAACCTAATCACTACATAGTATAAAATAAAGTCGCTTCCTGCTGTCCGTGTGTCCCTATGTATGCTTAGATTTTTAAAACTACGCAACGGAATTTGATGCGGTTTTTTTTTAGTAGATAGAGTGATTCAAGAGGAAGGTTTATATGTATAATACATGCATAATATAGTAGAGAAACACTGATAACTTTAGAGGTTTCTAATGTGATGTCGTAAATAAACACATTTTTTTACGTTTACATTGCGAACGCTGGCTGAACCCTACGAGATAGATCAAAATAGTGCACCACAGTATTGTACACCTTAAAAAGTTCTACAAAAAAGTTTGCCATGGTATATGTCTATCTCTTAGGAATAACCCACAATAATCGTTTTTTATTTTTTACTTTTTACGAGAAATAATGGCTTATTTACGAAGCGATTTTAAGCAATACAGCATTAATCCTTATACAATTAGGTACCTTAAATACATTGCGCATTTACTATAGATCAAAATGGCCCTTTACAGCATGAAATTTCAATGAATATTTTCGAAGATATTACAGATTTAAAATGCAGGGATAGCGGTTGCGGCGGTTGCAGGCTTAGATTTGAGCGTTGAGTGTTTTTCACATGGCCAATTATATGTCGCTCTTTCAAGAGTAACCTCTGAAGAAAACATGTTTGTATTGTCTAATGACAAAAAAGCTGTGAACGTTGTATATAAAGACATTCTGTAGTATATTTAGTATCATCATTGCACCCGTGCGAAGCCGGGGCGGGTTGCTAGTTATATATATACAGATGTGAGTGTGTGTGTGTATGTATATGCAAATACATTGTGAAGTTATGTTTTCACGTCTGACGTGCAGTCCTACGACTGACTGTATTTTTTTTTTGTTTAATAGGTGACTAGATCGAGTGTGTTCTTAGATATAATTTAAGAAAATCTGCTCAGCCGTTCGAAGGTCATCAGCTCTTTTCTAATCATTGAAGGGATTTTTGAGTCGGGGGTGTCCTAAATTTTAAATTTATATTATCACTTGTTACCTTCCCTCAATCACGTCGCCTTTTAAGAGAATAAGAAAAAACTAACTTAATATGGAAAAAACTTATTCTGCGGTATTATTCAACCCTCAGTCACTCTTCACTTCAGTTTTATTAACTTCGTATTAGTCGTGTGTAGCGACTAATTAATTAACTGGAAAGCACCTAACTTTAACTATGTAAGTTGTGTAGTAGTGTGTGTTACCACAGAGTAAGATCAAACATTTTAGAGTAGCAACTGAATATGAATAAAAAAACTAGTTACACACAGGAGTTTTAACCCTAAAACCCTACCCATATTTAAAACAGGTGACTGAGCACCCTGTGTTGTAACATGTTATATTTTCAAGGAGGATGATACAAATGCATTTAATCACAAAATATTAGGTACCTATATTAATTATACTTTAACAAATGACTTTTAATAACATAAAAAGCAAAATTATAAATTTTGAAAAAATCCACGAAGGTTAAAACGTAATCGAAAAAGGATAAAATAATTTAAAAATCCCCGACTTAACCAGATTATGTAACGAAAGATAATAAACGTTAAAAGCTTTTTATAATAGAGTTGATCTCTCGCGAAGTCGGTCATATAAACAATGGAGCATCAGTTTTCATAGCACTTTCTTACGTTCCTATTTGTTTCTCGAAAATATACTTTGATGTGGCAACTATTAATAATATATTCAACTAGCTAAGAACTTAATAAACAACCAAAGAATATCCGCCGGGCCTGCCATTAAATGAACTAAAGTTTTGCAGTTTTATAGTAACGTGAATATAATTATTGAAGACGTTTTACTGTAATGTAACATAGGATATCTTAATTTTAGTTCAAATCTGAAATAGAACTGGCAGCCCCACAAACGTACGTATAAGGTTATTGAATCGTATTTCTTTTAATAATAACATTCTGAGACATTTTACACATTGCTATCCAGAGCCAAACCAAGCACAACTTGTACTATTTATTCTAGACTAGAAGCACCCCGCGGTTTCACCCGCGTAAGTCCCGATCCCGTGGGAATATCAGGATAAAAGTAATCTATGCGTTAATCCAGGTCTCCAGCTATCTACATACCAAATTTCACGTCATTCGGTTCAGTGGTTTTTGCGTGAAAGAGTAACAAACATCCATCCATCCATCCAAACTTTCACATTTATAATATTAGTGGGAAAATAGGCAGATATATTTAGATATTATTGTTTTTGAAGATTGATTCACTGAAAAGAATTAATATTAGAGTCCCAGCTCGTTATCCCCGTTCCCAAATTACTCCCTTTTACCCTCCGCTTCATAAAACCGTACTTGGATCTAATTCTCCTATCCCACGAATGTGCAAATTGGCGAACGAAAGTAGTAGATGTACTGATATATTTTCAAGTTCTTTAATCAAATTTCGCTGTGACATAAAATTGTTTCTTTCTGAGAAACAAGATATAAGTTATTAATCTACCAACCACCTTCCACCTTAAATAAATAAGATTCAAATTCATTTATTTGCAGAAAAGTCAGTACAGAAAAGATCTCACAGAAGTCAATTTTATTGACATGCAAATTAATATTAATTGTTAATTCAATAGCTCAATATGTCCATATTAACATTAATTATTATGTCAGTATTTTAATACAATTTAATAATATCAAAGTTTTAATTAGATTTAATAATGTGAAAGTTTGAATTGTATTCGCGAATGATCATTCATAAAATATATATATAGAAATATATGTATTTCAAATTATAGAAAATTACAGGATATAATACATACAAATTGAATTGCTAATTTAATGTAGAAGAAATATTGTTTTTGCATTATTTACACTCAAAGAGTTCCCTGATACAAAGGTAATTATTCCCTTATGGTAACAAGACACATAATACACAGGAGACAAAAAATAAAGTTTTTTTTAAAAAACAAACTTTTATTACTTGTTAATAAAAAGAAGTAAAAAGTTAAAAAACTTCTTTATTTCTCGTGTCATCAAAATCTAACACGCGTTTATTATCATTTTTAACATTTTAGTTCTTTTTATCAATAAGTAATAAAAGCTTGTTTTTTTTTAAACTTTTATTAGTATTTATGATTCGGGATTTACTACGAATCAAACGAGTCCAAAGTCAAAGGGGTTGCGTCGTTTCATCACAGAGTTCCTGTGGCCACCTTGCAGCTCCATCATCAGATCAGCTTCATGTCATCACAATATTGCATTGACACGCGATATGTGTGCAAATTTTCAGCTCAATCAGAAATGAAAGCTTGTAAAAATAACATATCATGTTAAAGAAAATTTTCTTTACGTACAAAGGCGAGCTTAACCCATAATTGAGTTTTCTTCCAGCAAACTTTAGAAGTAACTAGAAGATAATAAAGAAAAAATAGAGGCAAAGTCAATTGTAAATTTATAAAATTTTGAACATGATTTACTGTCCATATATCATTTGTGCTGGTCCTCGGTAAATATTTAAAGCCTTAGGCAACCATAAATGAAGTAAGTAGCCTTTGTAAATAAGATGGATATATACAAGAGTTTGTCGACAGCTTTGCAAACAATGCTTGCCCGAATTGAGTACCACTTAAACCAGTATTATTTCTGAATATGGGCCTGTCTACTTTTAGGGATTCAATGTCAGTGACCCCATGCAGTGTACCACTAGTTACATTAAATTGCTTTCAAAAACCTTATCGGGGTAGTTATTGAATTGAATAAGAGAGGAAAATACCCTAATACCTTTTTTAATAACTTGCGACATCCCCCACGGCCCACATAGGTGAAATTTACCCAAAAGTTAGCCAATATTATATAAAGTGTGTTAACGCCTGTATATTGCTTTGGTTAGTCTAAATTAATAGTTTAAAGGTGTATTATGAAAAATAAAGCTTTATTGATACAATATTTATACGAAAATACAAAAAAAAGGAAAATACACTTTTAAATCATGACTTCTGGTTCTTTTGAGACAATTATAACATCGTGAGGATAAGACTTGACTTGTCTTTGTGGTAGTTTCCTGAGACTTCTAATGTGAGGATCTAAAGAAATAAGTATAATATTATTTTCTGGATAAAAATCCGGGTACAAGCTTTACAATATTGCTTAATATCTTCTTTTTTTCATCTTATCCTTCTTCTCTTATTTAACTTTGTTCTTATTTGCTTGGATATCTTCTGATACTGTTCACCGCTGGATATAGGCATTTCCCAGTGTGCGCCATAACACCCGGTCAAAGGCCATTATCTTATTTATATATTCTGTATCTGTAAAAATGAAATAATGCTCTGTGAATGGTAGTCGATATATTCTACACTGGCTAAATGTACATAATTATACATTTACACTTACATATACATTTTAAATAGAAATAAAAATAGAAGCATCAGAGATATCTGCATTTTCACATTCAGCCTACCCGAAAGTATCATCACAGCCTTATTTACTTATAAGCCATAACTTACCTAATTCTTCACTCTAGAAAGTACCTAGATCACTTAATGGTATAGCTAAACTTTTCAGTGCATGATTGATAAAATCCAGAAGATATACCTCTGCTGAACTTTCAGTTATTACAATGTTGTTAGGATAGCAGCGCG
Source organism: Euplagia quadripunctaria (assembly GCA_963859945.1). Lineage (NCBI taxonomy): Eukaryota > Metazoa > Arthropoda > Insecta > Lepidoptera > Erebidae > Euplagia > Euplagia quadripunctaria. The sequence continues at coordinate 7,851,818 of OY982583.1, forward strand.
ATTGATCACTCACACACAAAGACACAACGTAAGCTCAGCATTAGTAAGTAAATAAAGAGCTATATCTTCTGTTAGCTTAGAAATGTTAACGTCGTCTTTCGTAATGTAATTTTTCGGAAATTCAGGGTTTTCAACAATATCAAGTAATACTTTTGGAAACTTTATAGTCTGCTTAAAGCTTCATTTTAGCCGCATACTCTACTCCATTGTTTCTGCACTACTTCTTTGTTTTTTCAGTTTTCCGTCTTTCTTACCTTTCCATGAAGTCCTTTTGCGGTCTTCCTATAGAAATAAAAGCGATTCTTTGTCTTTCTTGCGAAGAGAAATTGATAGATGTATCTAGCCAGATTCTATAGTTAGTTACGAACCGTTTATTATTTCTTGAAACATCTTTTTATATTGATAAGTAAAGTGAAACAACTCTTGTTTGAAATAATTTTCTTGTATAATTATTCGTCTTTATAGAATGTTATTTCTCAAAATTTTGTAACTAAGAGTTGAAATCGAGCGTCGTGCTTGTTATATTAACCCATTAAGTAAAATCTCACAAGTTCTTTTTAGCTAATGGGTAGGTATACTATGCTTGAAACTGCCTGAAAAGTGATCACAAATACTTTTTAAATTCATTTACATTGTTGGATTTTGTTCAGGTGACGCAAGTAGTCGCAGCCAAATTTAGTATCATATGAAAGCTACTGAAATGTATTTTCTAGATATGCATAATAAACGGGCTGTGTGGTTGAGTACAAACTTCTTTACTTTGAGAAAAAAATAAACTGTTAAATTATAGCCTTGTGTTTAAATCTATGTGACTTCCGAATCGTAAGCAATATAAAAGTTTTAGTTGTTTGGTAAAAAAGACTTTTACCTGATGATATGGAATAAATTATGCTTTTATCCTAATACTCACCAAATAAAATATCATCGTAATTCTTACACAATCTTTATTTTCTGAAATATTTCTAAAATAAATAACATGACTCGGGCTTGACTCGGCTATGACTTTTTGGCCTCGATATTTATAGCTCGGCCATTTTAGAAAAATTCCAAGTATGAGAAACACAGTGCTTTGGGTTTTGAAAAATGTAACGTTTGTGTACTATTCCTAAGCCAGCATTGTTCCTTTCAGTCCATTGAGATCTGTAACATAAATTACTGCAGAGGTGTACTGAAATGAACTTCAAATAAAGATAAGCTAGCGAGCTTATCTTTATTTCGAATCTTCTTATCTCTCTTATCAATCTTTATTTCGAAGTCTTGGTTGTTTGACAGCGGTCAAACAACCAAGACTTCGATTGGTCTAGTCCACCTCTTCTTCATGATACCACTGCCATGCATCGCACCATAGACCTTTTTGAAACTCGACAGACTTTATATAAATTCCCGTTCATAAGAAGCAGGAGGATTAGAAGTGGAAAGAATTTCATGAAAAAGCATCGATAATAATGAAAAATTTGTTTGCAGCAGTAATATAATAATAATACAATTATTAATCATTGATTTTTTTTACTTCAAATAAATGCTTTTGTTAATCGACAATCATAATTATCTTTGATTTTAAATATTACTATTGTTACTGAAATGAACTCATTGTTAGATAACGACATTTAAATCTCAACAAAAATAACACGTTCGTTCGAGTATCACATTCAAACAGCGGGAAATTGGCAGAAGTAAATAATGACTTTAATAAATTAAAACCTCAAATACGCGCCCAATTCTGGATAAAAATAAAAAATATGGGTAAAGTCACCAAGTAATATTAACGAGTTTGCATAAAGAAGCGCCTTGCTTCGATGTTCAAATTTCTTGTAAAAACTAGAGCAAAAAAATGGGGAATGGGAAAGGATTTCATAGTTTCATAATGTTATGTGTTATTAACTCGGTTCTTCCTTTTAAAACAAGAAAGAGTTAATTTCATATTAACAAATGAAATTAACTCTTTGTAAATGTACTTTTTTGAAATAGAACTGTACTTGAAATGTATATGCGTTTTTTTTTTGTTTTGGTGGTAAATGAGCAGACTGGTCACCTGATGGTAAGCGACTGCCGCCGCTCAGTAACCTCACTCACTCTCTCCCACTTGACTATATCAATTTGTTCATAGTATCAAAATCAGATGACATCTCAATAATAATTGAGAACCCAATCTCCTGCCACGACGTTTAAGAAGTCAAACATGACCGAATCATTGTCACCTAGATATAATTAATATATACAAGTACAACAAATGTTTAATATTAACTAAACTCAGACAATTTACATTTTAACCCTTATTCTCAAAATTAAACTATAAATTAGAGGCAACAATGTATATTTAATTATTTGATACCCACCTTTTACGTTTCGTAGTTCAAGTAAAATGTTCCTCAGGGTGTTTTTCAGTGGGCGAAAACTTTGTGTGAAAACTTTTGCAGAATCACTTGTCTGTTTAAATTGAAATCATAAGGAACGTGTTCATGTTCTAGTAGGTAACTAACATCTGCGTCACGTGTATTATATTCGAAAACTTGATTTCCAGAAATACATTCTGTCAAAAAAGTTTCGGGAATTGATAATTTAATTCTAGTTCCAAATTCAATTCAAATAATTCTTTTTTTGTGGTTAAGTTGGCACAATTGTTTTCTATATTGGCGTGAACTTTGAGCAATATCTGTCATTTAGTTTGTTTTCACTAGGTACTCGATTTCGTAAGCTCATCTCAAGAGTGTTTTGCATTTTGATAATGGATAAAAATATCGAACAAAGAGTTTGTCTGAAATTTTGCATTGCAAATGGAATTTCATGTTCAGAGTCGCTGAAAGTGTTACAGAAAGCATACCGACATTATCGCATGTGAACCGACATTATCAAAAACTCGTGCGTATGAGTGGTACAGTGCATTCAAAAGCGGTCGAAATTTGTTGGAAGATTTACCTCGCTCTGATCCGCCATCCACATCTTGAACTGAAGTTAACATCGATAAAGTGTAAGAAATTGTGACTGAAAATCCTCATTCAAGTTTGAGAGAGATAGCCGCTGAACTTCCTGTTTTTAATTTAAAATGGTCGAATCGATATGTCAAACGACATATCGATTCGACCATTTTAAATGATCGCTTGAGCATGAAACACGTTGCCACTCGACTAGTCCCGAAAGATCTGAATTTTCGTCAAAAACTTAATCGCATAAAAGTCGCTGAAGAAATTCTAGAACGAGTCGGTACTCGGCGAAGAGGTCGTGTCGGAATCGAACCGACTACAATCACAAGGTCCGTCGAGTGTTTATAACCGAGAGCTCAGATAACTTAAGAAACTCTCTGAAATGCCTACGTTACTACGTCTACATAGTTTGCTCAGGTAGAAAACAACCATTGGTAACTTCGTTCGAAATGAAAGAATTCCAAATATAAATGATAATTTTGCTTACAAAATCCCCATGCCTATACAGGAAGTGTTCCAACTTACTGAAATCATTGTAAGGGCATGATTCTAGCGTGCAGTTACAAAAAAAAACCAACCGTTTAAAAGTTATGACTGTTTGAATTTCCGGGTTGTTAAGTAAGTGTACGATTATCATATACAACCTATATAAAAGTATCTACGGTTATGTAGGTATATCACACCAGATACATTCATACACACTCGACAACTTAGTTCGACTGCAAACAAACTTTGTGCTCTGGTAGTGTGGAAGTGATTAGAGTCGCTATTGATAACATCTAACAGGATTTGCTATTTGTGTTTATTCGGTTTTCGGCAAATAATGTGATCCCGATTCGTAATATTGTAGAGAGTTAACTTTAAATAGTCTGTTGATACTTATGAAGGATGTCATAACAAACCGCGTCTATGTACATTGCTCCACTCCTACAGGTCGTAGGATGATGTTACATAGCATTCTAACCTTGCTCAATGAATACCCCATAAAAAAGTATTTAAAAAAACCGTTTCAGCTTTATTATATTGCTTAGATAGCTATAGGCAGTGTCGTAACTATCATTTTGTGCACCCAGCTTTTGTAAATTGGAGGGGTTAGGGGATATACTCGGCTCGATCACGGAGATCTGGTCAGGTTTATCCAACGATGAACATGGCAGCAAAGATGTAGTTATAATCTTATCTTCAGTGTAGATATAAGCTATAGCGAATGACAAACTGTGTGAGAGAGTATGGGTGTGTTAGCTGCCGTCTTTTCTGGGTCCCTTTAAAAGTGGGAATTACACCTATAATTCTTTTAGGTGTCTAGAAAAATAGTCTAGGCACTAGTTTAACTTGAGACTTAGTCACGATAATATTTATAAGGTCCAATACCTTTTTTGGTTGCTCGACGTTTCGATTGCATTGCACCGTGAGGTGCTAGTTTTAGCAATTCCAACCACTTGGTCTTCATTATTTTCATTTTTATTCGTTGCGATTGTGCGTTTGGTCTCTCCGATGCGATGTACGAACTATCACAGCTGCAATCTGCCTTGTACACTCCTGGCGTGTGTAGAGAAACAACATCCTCCGTTGCCCTTAAGGACTTTGCTGTCTTTGTGTGCGGTCTATATACAATCTTAACAGAATACTTTTTCAATACTGTTCTAACTTTGTTCGTCACTCCTTACATACACATATGGCGCATATGCCGGTACTCTGTCCACGTGAACTGGTTTCGGGTTCCTATTTCAACGTCTTGAGCCATCTTGGTATCCATTGGGTCTTATTACCTACTGAAAATGAGTGAGCTGAAGGTTATAGAATGGAAATCCTACTCCTCTGAAATGCAAATTGAATTAACTGTACAGTACCAGACATACAATTCTTCCGTAATAGGTAGCTCTGTACTTCTCTTTGCTCTTTAATTTACCCTAAAAATTTACTAATTTTTGTAGCTTATGAGTTATGTATACTTGACAATATGTAAGTACCTTTCACGTAGCGCTTAATCAGTTTATGTCCAGGTAGGTATTCAGTCCAGCCCGTGCAATGTAAAACACAGGAATGGTTAAATTTTACGTGGGAGAGCCATGCTTCGGCACGTATGGGCCGGCTTGACTCCGCTCGATACCACAGCCTCACAGAAAACCGGCCGTGAAAAAATGCTTTCATTGCTTTTCGCCGCGTGAGTGAGGTTACCGAAGACCCACCCTGCCCTCTCCAGTATTCCCGTCCTACCCCTTTCCTCCCCTCTAATCCCCCTCTCCCGTCTTCCTGCTCTTCCCCTATTCCCACCTTAAAGGGTGGTAACGCACCTGTGACTCTTGAGTTACAGGTGCCCATGGGCGGCGGTAGTCATTTACCATCAGGTGACCCGTCTGCTCGTTTGCCCCATATACCATAAAAAAAATAATAAAACAGTACACGTATACAGGCTGTTACAGAAATAGTTGAGTTAGCTAGAATTCATATTTTTTTGGAAATGTATTTATGGTTTTTTTCCTAATTTTGCTTAAATTGTTAGCGTTTTACATTAAACTAAAACAAGACCTTACCTTTCTGTAACATCCAGTGTAAACCATGTTACGTAACATATGACTACCCTGAAAGTAGTTTGTTAGATCGTATTTTATTTTGTTATACTAAATCAAATTCCTGCAAATTTATTGTCACCCCTCCGCTAAACATCGAAACAAATTAATCGCATTCGGGTCCAAAATCGTAAATACGCAGCGCAATACAGCGTGCGTTAGCAATTTTGTAATATGACTAATTTGTCTACAACAATTAGTTATACAACTAATTTCCTAAATAAACAATTTTTGAGAATAAAATATAAAATAAAGTTTAAGTTTTGTGATAATAATATAATATTATATGTGTTTACTAGCTGACCCGTGCAACTTTGTGTGCGTTTGTAAATTTAACCCGTTTTTGCAACATTTTTATTGACGCTCCGCTTCTATTTGCTGTAGCGTGATGTTGTATAGCCTATAGCCTTCCTCGTTAAATGGACTATCGAACACAAAAAGAATTTTTCAATTCGAACCAGTAGTTCCTGAGATTAGCGCGTTCAACCAAACAAGCAAACAAACTCTTCAGCTTTATAATATTAAATAGTATAGATTTTGGTACCCGTTGTACATATAATCCTAGATGTTATATCTTCATCACTGACTTATCGTTACAACACTTAGGATTTTTCTGTCCATGTTTGAAATATGTGTCAGTGTCGTCACTACAGATTTAAACTACCGGACAGCAGGATTCACCGTCAACATGGTCAGGCGACATAATCTCACATAAATATCTATTTTTAAAAGCAGTTACTCGAGTGCTCATAATAAGAAACCCCCTATATAATGATAAATAATAAAGGCAAGGTAAATTCTAGGTTAGGTAGTTTCAGCTTTAACGCAGGGGCATTAAGACTAGGAAGAAAATCTGTTAAGAACCACTCATCTGTCTCCACACCCTGCGGTCTGAAAAAGCAATATGTGCATGTTCAACTCTGGATTGGTTTCTAAGTTGTTCAAAATTAAATAATCATAAGTTTAGTTTAAAATTTAAGACACCCCGACTCAAAAATCCCTTCAACGATTAGAAAAGAGCTAATGATCTTCGAACGCCTAAACAGATTTTTTTGAATTATATTCAAAAAACACTCTCGATCACCAGTCACCTTTCAAACAAAAAGAAACGCACTTAAATCGGTCCATTCGTTTGGGAGCTACGATGGCACAGACAGACACATAGACACGTCAAACTTATAGCACCCCTCTTTTTGCGTCGGCGGTTAAAAAATAATGTAATAAAATGTGTATCCGTTAGTTTGTGTCACTTTTAATACAGGTAATTCAGTCTAGAATAATTGATTCTCATTTTCCTTTGATAAGTAAACCTTATATACATACATTATAACCTTTCATACCATACATATTTATTTATTTAGCTCGGAACCCTGATTCTTTCCCAGCCGGGACAAATAATTGTGTGATGAGCATGGTCATTTGTTCTGTATCAGGGTGTAATTTATCTATATTATCATACATATTATAGAAAAATTAAATATTTAGAAATATATAGGTATGTTTATCAGTAGTCTAGTCACCGTACACCGTGTACCGTAGTACAGGCTCTGCCTAGTATAGGATCAGACGGCCGTGTGTGAGATGTGCCAAGGTATTATTATAAGTTATATTTATAACGATTAATCGATATTTACAACTTAATATTTTGCCAGTGTGATCAATTATATCTACACAAACTTTTGTATTCCGTGTCCGCCACTACTCACTGCCACTGGGTACTTCAGTCGTCACGTAACGGTTCCTTGACGCCTAAAAGTCTACAGTTTGCCGGGTCAACACTCAGATAAACGTGTAAACTGAGTTGTTTGTCGGCAACTGGAAATGGCGTTGTACTTCCAAAATATATTATTATCGGAACTTTATAATAGTATGTAGCGGTATGTTTTCGTGTATTAATGGGTGGGTGTAGAAAAGACCGGTACAACAATTATTTAAACCTAATGGTTATACCAAGGTAAAGATCGTCTCAATTTATAGTGAAAGAGTAATTACAGAACAAGAAACAAAAAGTAATTTATAAAATATCTATTCCAGACATTTGCAGATAACATGTGCACTTATGTTATCTATGATGTGTATCAAAGTTTCGGATCAATTATTCATTGAAAAAAATGGATGACTGGTAAAGTAAAGTTACATTTTTGAAGTGAACCTTCTTTAGAATCGTTGTGATTTGAAATTCGATGAAACGAAAAACTCACACTAAGAAGAGACAAACAAGACATACATTCATATATAGGATTTAGCCTATGAGGTAATGAGATATATTACAAGTAGACAGTGTTTCCTATAATCTTTGTCTTTACGTCTCCGTACTACGAAGCCTTCAGAAAATGCGTTCATGTCAACGTGGTGTCATTTAAGTGCATTTGCGTATTCAAATTTTGCAAATAAAGATATGCCATAGATACGAGGTTCTTCCACAATCAATATACATTTTGATTGTAAATTTATATACGTAAATATAAATGAATTACCTCATAGGTGTCGGAGCATCAATCGAACGGCTCCGCTCGACAAAGTTATTAAAACCGTGGCTGCCTTTATTCTTCATTAAGTTGTTTCCTGATGACATAATCCCTGGCGAATTGTGTCTGAGTACAATAATAATTTCAAAATAAAGGAGATGTTTTTTTTGTTTGGATGTTACGGAATTCTTAACTCGCCAAACTTTTACGATGTACAGGAATGCAACAATTATTTCGAGGAATAAAGCTCATGTCACATAGTATGAAAGTCTGGGAGAAAGTGATTGAGAGAAGAGCGAATGAGTATGTAGAGTGCGATCACACAACACCAATTTCACAAAATCAGTTAAAAATGAACCCATACTCGGAACAATATTGTTCATCCACTAATTTATTATATAGTCCATCAGGCTGGCCTATTTCTAACCGACTTCGAAAAAAGGGGGGATCTATGTTCGGCTGTATGTATTATTACCCTGACGCAAAAAGACGGGTGTTATAAGTTTGACGTGTCTGGTTATCTGTGTGACTGTTTGTCCATGTATCTGTATGTCTATCTGTGGCATCGTCACTACTTATTATAAAACAAAGTCTCCCGCCGCGTCTGTCTGTCTGTCTGTTCTACAAACTCAACAACTACTCCACGGATTTTCATACGGTTTTCACCAATAGACTATACTACTACGGAATACATGGCAGTACTACGACCATTGAACATCAAACAACACATGACATCAAATTACGTTTGGACGCGCTAACCAAACAAACAAGGCATCAACTTTTGTTTAACGCACTCAAAAACGATCAATTTATTTATTTTATTTATTTAAAACTTTATGCACATAGAGTACAGAGGCGGACTTAATGCCATAGGCTTTCTCTGCCGATCAAGCTATGGGTGATGCAGAGAAAACAGGAAGTAGGGTGCATTAAAAATATTAGAGTTTATTAGGTAAATATGTAAACTAAATTTCAGACACAAAATTCTTAAATAAAGATTAAATACATCATCATAAACATACTCGCACATACAAATATAATAAATAAAAAATAATTTACGCACTAATCAACCGCATCAACAACTTTTGTTTTGACGAACTAATGGACCTTCTATGATCTGAGGGACCAACTAATGCATCAATGAATAAGCAACAACTTATGTTTTGACGCGTTGCCTAATGCCTACGGTCTGTAAAATTTCGTTGAATTTTCAACGAAAATTTTACCGTTCGTAAGCAAAACGAATCGTTTCTTGATTATAGGAATCGGGTATAAGTCTTTTGCATATTATGACATAACTTACTACTGGGCACTAGTTACTATACAGGCCTAGTTAATCATTGCATTCATCATCTATTTTAATTACGAACACAATCTATCCTCCAGTACTTCACAAGTACAAGTTCTTTACAAGTACAATGTGAAGTGGGTGGAATATTGTTGAAAGACCACCGGCTATCGTGACACACGAACATTTAAAATACTCAACCCTTTCCGCACATTTTAATTTTAAGCCATAAATTGTATTCACAAAGTTCTTCACGTCAATACGGTAGAGTCTGTAAAAAAATGTATAAAATAATGTGTTATGACGTCATAATACTATTGCCACATCATTGACTTTTATTATAGCGGTTTAACAATTTAATAATAATAATCAACTTGAAAAAAGTAAGGAATATTATAGTTTTTCAGTCTTAGGTGATACTTAATTTCATGAGGCCTGGTAAACAATTCATTTTAAGCATAGAAATCTACCCTATTTAAGTTAATTTTGAATTAGTTACAATTTCGGAATAAAGAATATCAACCCACACAGAGTTTTTTTACACTGCTTTCAAAATTAGCAGTATTCATCACTATCATAATATTACTTTTTTATGTTATTGGTGAATATAAATAAATAAGTTACGATAATACGGCACCAATTCAGGTTGCTATCGCATTTTTTATAGTTAAAAACGTAATATTCTCACCACATGCTCTTAAATGTCACTTAAATTACTGTTTTTAAGGTATTAATGTTCCCCTAATTTTAATATAAAAATCTAACTAGATTTTTGAAGAGGTAGTGTTGAACTAACTTTTAAACTTTCGCGTTCCATGATATAATTATGTATTTAAACGGGAATTAACGCGATCCCGAAAAGATATTACATACCTCTGAATTGCGGTAGGTAGTGTTGAAATAGAAGTGAAATAACAGTTATAATTATTACCCTAAGTTGTAAATATTTTGTCATAAAATTATGTGACTGTGTGTAACTTAAGTGAGTCCTTTAGTTATACCCAGGAATTTGTCGGTGACAGTTGTCACAGCTGCAAGTCGAGACCCTCTGCGGATAAAAATTGAATTAATTTATGCGGCAAAACTTGGATAACGAGATGCAAATTGTTCGTGTTTATTGTAAGATCCCCTTATTTAGATGCTGATCGTGTATTTGTTTTGTTGCTTCTTCTCAGGAAATATTTATAATAAAATAGTTTTTGTGCTCTTTAATCCGTAACCAAAGTGCTATTAATATGTTCATGTTAAAATTAGGATTGAAGTCTTTTTCAGTATGTAATACCATTGAAAGGAATACTACTTTGAAATTTTATTAAAATAATGATCAGATTTATGTAATAGTAACGTTATAAAAAATTTTAAACAATCTTCAAGAGTAATCAAGAAACGTCAACTTATGAGTGTCTGATAAATTTTTATGTATTCGGTTGAATTGACGTTAACTATGAATTGTATAGAATTACAGAAATAATACGAGATTAAAGCTAAATTATGCTCTTTACTTTCGAACAAATTGTATTGTTGCCAGCTAAAACTTTTTTAAATTTAATTACGGCTGATAAGTCTATCGATTTAAACTCCTTAATGATAAATGCCTAAAGATCAGCCTGGACCATCATCACGGGATTGATAGAATTTATTTATTGATGTCTTTTATTACTTTAATTTTTTTTTCCTTTTGTTGGCGAATATTGTCAAATAGATCAATATCTCTGTTATAAGACATAAATTCAAAAAGAAAAGACACATCAGCCCTGGTTTGCTTCGCAATGTAGTAAATACTTTGTTTATCTATACTTACGCCAAACGAAACAGTTAATAGAGTCCCAGTGGCTATATGTGTGAAAATTCTAGCCTATCGCCAACTAGATGCTTAGGAGTATAATTAAATTGTATTAATTACACATATCGCAGGACTACTTTGAAAATTAAATTTGAAATGCCTCAGCATGCATCCTCAAAAATCACGTGCTAGATGAAATGTAAACTTAGTATTGGAAATCTTGCAATTACTAGCAAGAACTTAACTAAAACAACGAATCCTCTAGCACCTTTGGGAGATATAATATAACATGCAGTGCTGGTGGCCTGTGCGAATGAAACTTTGAATGATATCAAAGAGGAATTAAAAAGCTCTAAGCCTCAGACTTACACAAGTTTAAATATCACTTATTGTCAGTGTTTGCAGGCTCAGGCGCAACGTAATTTATTTTTTAGGCTTTTTTCAAATGAGTGTCTTTAGTCCAACAATTTTTGTATGACGTGCTGGTAATTAAAAGTTGTAAGTGCTGAACTCACAAAAATAATCGGATCTTGTGGATCAGGACTACTAGAGCGCTCTCGTTTAATCTTAACATCGATTAATTCTAATTGAAAACTGCACTTTCGACAAAAAGTAACAACATTGTCACCATTAACTTCTGGCAGATTTTTAGAGCTTTTAGATTTTAGAGATGAACCCACACTCAAATTACTTTACACTACAAATTATAACTTCAAATAAGTTGATATAACAGTAGTGAACTCCCTAGACGCTGATTAATGTTTTAAAATACATTCTGATTCACGTTATTTCAATATAATATAAAAATTTTGCAGTGGCCCTTATTTTATATTATACTAGCAACCCGCCAGGGCCTCACACGTGTAGTAGAGACATCTTCAACAATCATCATCATATTTCAACCAATTTACACAAAACCTTAGCAAATGATATACCTAAACCTTCCTCATGAATCTATCTATTGGTGACAACTGCATGAAAATCCTTTCAGAAGTTTTTGAGTTCATTGCGAACACACAGACAGACAGACGCGGCGGGGGACTTTGTTTTATAATATGTAGTGATAACAGTTTAATCACAATATTTTCAAATATCTTATACATGCATCTTCCCTATTGCACTTATGGTTTAGTTTGTGGATAAGTCCTTAACTTATCTGCGAATTTAAAATTTCCGACAATAATGCGATGGCAATGAGATAAACAAAATACGAATATCAAAAAGCATCCTTATCACTCAACTACTGTAGTTCAAGTCGGCGGTTAATGCGCCAACTGATAAGGGTAAGAAGACCGACTTGACGTGATTAACACCGACGTTTAGATTAGAGGATAGAGGTTTAACTTTGAAGCTTATACTTATAATGTTTATATCTGTATATCTCGGGAAGTTCCAGAGTGGAGGGACCGATTTTAAAGCATTTACAACTATCTATTAGTGCCTAAGCAGCCAATATGTTTTACAAAAATGATATTAAGTTATGTTTTTATATCATTTTTTATGCTTTAGAATGTTATGCTAAAAAAAATTATGTGTAAGCTGTTATGCGTTAATATAATTAGGATAAACAAAAGTATGCCATGTTAATTATATCTTAAAATTTTCTGCAAATGGATAGGGAACCCTCCAGAATATCTACATTCCTCTTTCTGTCAACCATTCTTACTTCGCACATACTTTACACTGATTTCATTAATTTCAGGGAGGGCGGGAGGGAGGGAGAGAGAGAGGGCGGGAGGGAGCTAGGCAGAAAAATTATGCGTAAGCTGTTATGCGTAAATATAATTAGGATAAACAAAAGTACGCCATGTTAAATTATGTCTTAAAATTTTATGCAAATGGCACTCTCCCCAATATCTACATTCCTCTTCCTGTCAACCATTCTTACTTCGCATATACTTTACACTGATTACATTCATTTCAGGGAGGGAGGGAGGGAGAGATGACTGCCTATTTTGTTTTTCCGCCACGCAGTTCAAGAAAAACTCTTGATTCGTACATCTGTACATCCTAAAATTTATTTTCTATCAGACTTACTACCCTATCAATCAAAATCTTAGCTTACAATTTTCCAAACACATTTAGAAGGATGATTCTACGATAGTTCTGGCACTACTGCTGTGATCCTTTGCCTTTATATATTGGGAAAATCACTGTCACTGTCAAATCATTTGGAACTTGGCCTTGTCTTAAACGAAAGTTAAACAGACGGTGCAATAGTTCTGCCACCAATCCCTTACAAGCAATATTACAGTCGACGCTATCATACCCAGCAGATTTACCTACTCTCAAATGTTTAAACGCTAATCGAAGTTGCAAACTGACAGTCTGGTGTCCTGGGGGAAGAGCAAAGTTTTGCATTTACTGCATGCCTGTTTGGACTGTAAATAATATGTCGGATACAGAATAGCCCTATCCCTTTGGCACCTTTTACGACATCCACGAGAAGAGATGAGGTGGCCCTATTCTACTTCGCCGGGTACCATACGGCACAAATTTTACCTCTTTATAATATTAATAAAGATCATTATTTTCGTTTCTCATTGACACAGTATTTATTACTAAAGATTCCAAAATATATGTTTTACCTTTTCTCTTTAATGGGGCATTATTATCTCGAAAGTTCCTGAACCGATTCAGATAAATAATTCATGAGCTAGAATTTCTTTTCTCCACCCATCGAATGCTTGCTAATATATTATTTTCTTTAAAAAGATAGGTGAAGAATACAAAATACTAAAAAAAAAAATGTTCCATTTACTTCAGATGCAATATATTAGACTCTAAGCTAGGTTTGATTCGTAGAGGTTAACCACTATTACTGTTTGTTTTGCGGTCCAAATAGAGATGATTAAAAAGTAAAAAATAAATTTTACAGGGATTTAAAAAAAAATTCGCTACAATTTTCATGTACCACTGTACTTTAAATAAGTAGAACACAATCAGTTATAAACCACTGGACGATGTATGTGTATAACCAACCAACCAACTGGAGTAGTATCCTTACTCTACCAACTTGCAGTTAGGTAGCATGACTAGCGCATGGCTGCTTCTTTTTTTTTTTTTTGCTAGTTAGGACGACCAGGCATTGGTGATCTGGAACCCACAAGTAAAATCGCTCACCATGAGGGGCCAAGTCCTTACTTGTTAACTTAGTTGTATAAAAAGAATGTGGATTACTCTAAATGCTAAAACATCAGTAGTACGAATGTGGAGATTCCATGTACAGCTAAAAACAACTAGCCCATTTGAAATAGACATATTCATGCTTACAATTAATTGGACTGACAACGAAACCGCGACCTACGTCAGGTCGACCTATGTTTAACTGCGAAGTGAAGTGTTAAAATTGGCTGAAATATAAGGCTTAAATGGCCGTATCTTTTGATTGCGAAACGCAAACCTAAAAATAACATTTACATTACTTGATCTAGAATTCTAATGTTCCTTATTCAAATTCTGCGCATAAATATACAAATTGCTTACTCCACTTCAACGAGAAATTAGGTCGTCTGAAATGTGAGATTGGAAGCTCGTGTAGGCAATAGTTTTCAGAGATTGGCGCAATCTGTTTAACCGATAGCTACTTAAGCGATATTTATCACAGACCACGGCGCCCTGGTTTCGCATAAACCACGTTTAAAATTGGAAATGTAAAATTGCTTTATACGTTTACTTTTCTGAGTTTCAATTTTAAATATTGAATACCGTCAGATTAAATATAATAAATAACATTCGTCATGAATGTAAAACTTTGACTTATTTTTTAACGTCATTCGTGTCATTTCATAAGGAGGGGAACCATTTTTATCGTTTATCTCTCTATTAAAAAAAATGTAAAGCAAAACAACGTCTTAATATAATTGGCAAAGTCAAACTCCAACTTATGTCAGGAAATAAACAAATCACGTTTTGTTTACGGAGGAACTCGTGAAGTTCTCATATCTCAAACCACTTACTTACCTCGTAAAAGAAAAATATGTAAGCAATTTGTCAGCCACTTAAAAAAAGAAACACAAAGAGTTAGATATCATATTGCTTGAGCTTTTATTGAGCTATTTTAAATAAAACCTTAATAAAAGCAACTGTATATGTGTGCCACAGATTTCCTAAAATTGTCCTTCTTAAAATTATTATCTAACCGGGCGGGAGCAGCATTGGTTTTTACGGGTTTTTCAACCAAGAAATACTTAGTAGCAGTCCCTTATCTCCTAGATTGCAATATTATACCCGATAGTAGTTGACATAAAGCTGGCCTAACGTTTGTTACAGATAGACTAATTACCACTACAACTTAAGAGTCACAAATGCATTGCCGACCTTTAAGGTGGGAGTAAGGGAAGAGCTTCCGATAACCTCACTCACTCGGCGAAAAGCAATGCAATCATTGCTTCACTGCCGGTTTTCTGTGAGGCCGTGGTATCACTGCGGTCGAGCCGGCCCATACGTGCCGAAGCATGGCTCTCCCACGATAAAATATATTCAACATTATGTATCAACAGAATGAATTGGAAGACGCTCACTTAAGCTCTTTGAACAGTCGGTGTACTTTAGACAATGAAATTAGCTGTTCATTCGATTGTGTCATGGATGATGCTTGATCATTGTTTGGGACGATGCTTACATCTTTTTTCTACAACCATATCGCTTACTATTACAGAGGTTTACTCCCACAATTTAAGGCATAAAAAATGTTCGCACACTACGCGGTTTGAAAGAAGTTTTCAAAACAATAAATTTCTGTGAAATGAATATGATTTTGTTCAGTCAGTTATTCCTGAAATATGACTAGACAGGACCGTAAACTCCAAAATATGAACTGGTAATGGAAAGATAACTTATCTTTACCCGTTCATATTTGTAACTGAGTCGCCACTAAACAGCTAATGATCTAAAAACGGGCCATTTGCTTTCCAGAACAGCTTAAGGCTGAAAGTAAGGCCAGCATGCGATTAGAATACACGACTGAGTTGTAACAGAGAAAAGTATATCTGGTATTTTTAGTATGACTTTAACTCAATAGAAACTAAAATCTATAGCCATTTTAGTCCCCAAAGAGAATAAAATATCCATTTAACATCAGAATTTGTGTTGTTACAATGAATCATAATATAATTTAGGCTATTTCATGTGAAAGAATACTTTAACATAAACCGAATTCTTATTGTTTGCGCCGCTTTTGTCTTTCGCCTTCTTCAAAGAATTTGTTTTTTTCAGCATTTATCATTTGAGAAACCCTTTTTCTCGGCACATTAGTACGCCGAGCCTTGTGACATATTATGAATGGCATCGCTTTCTTAAATAAATAAACTTAGCTGAGAGCAGAGGCATTCAGGCTCTTTCTCTCAATTTTGCTATCTATATTTACACTATAAAGTCATACATTTTTAAGGCTTTTGCAAGATTCAAATTAAGTTGTTTTGTTGGTATGTAATAAAATTTTGCAACTGATTTTTAACATTGTTACCTAATTCACTGAACAATTTTTTTTGGGCTAGCTAAATCATCGTTAGTGTGGTGCGTTTTTCCCTCTCCAATACTGTCTAATTCAATTAATTATATTTACTAGTAATTAATCTGTGCTATCACAGTATATAGCATAAAAAATAATCTCTCAACGTGATGTTTGTCAAAAAAATTTTTTATAGTAGTCATGAGCACCCATAAAACATGGCTTTCAACATTCCATTTCAAATTTGGTTGCCTCTTCGGGCTGCTCAAACAAAATCTGATGTTTTAATTAATTTTCCTTTCTTTACTTTTCCTCTGAACATTTTATTGAAACCAATTTTGGTGTTTATCTTCACGTTGAATAAATTTATTTTTTATTTTCATGTATATTTTCGTACTTGGACTATTTTTTTAAATTGAGTAAGCTTGAATTTATTTTAGGCTCGTGAACAACCGTATATGGTATTGCTAATAAAACGTATTTAAGATTTCAACATACTTGAAAAGCGTGTTAAAGTATGATTGTAGTTCCAAATAGGGGGAAATGAAAAGGATCGTAGACAAAATAAAATAAATACTAGTATAATTCTGTGTAATATAACATCACACTATAATTAAAAAGTTTTTCTTTGTTTGACAATTTCTAAGCAAGCTTATTCAAGCTTATTACCACTTTTGTAATAAATGCCAATTGAAATAAAGCTTTTGTTCCAAGAGAGCAACGACTTTTATTATTAAAACTCAACAGAGAAATTATTTCTTCATATTTAGAAAGTACACTGCAATCAGTGTGACTCAATAGTCATTTTGCATCATCGTCGTTTACCATGAAAAAACTTATCACATTGTGAAACATTATTGTGTACCTACAATAACATTTCTACAATATGAAAATTTTATTAAAAGCAATATTATTAATTAATTAAGGAGGTATGGTTTTACTCACGTGTATATTTATCAGTTATGTCCGACTACTTTCAGACCACACCACGTTAGAATACCCTTTTAAATTTGTGTCATTACGTCCTATTTATCTATAATCTTCATTCTGTCAACCAATCTCACTCCGCACATACTTTGCAATCATCTACTTATATAATTTTTCTGCCTTACTCAAATCTCACAACCATACACGCCAATGTGAACTGCCACTGCGTGCCTCCTTCGGTACCGACTTACCGACGGATATTCTATTTCGGATATTCTATATGAGACGGATATTTAAAATTCTTTTTTTATGGCAATAATCCAACCGACAAGCGCCTATAAATGATTTATTCTACTATAATAAGCCATTATTATAATGGATTTATTTATACATTTCGGAGAATCGTCAAACTAACTATGATATATACTTCTCACATATTACCATGGAAACTCGTACACGTTAATAAACCTTAATTAATCGTTCGCGCCTTCAGAAATACTTCGTACGCCCTTATAAGAACATTTCTCCTTAATAGCAATTCCTCACGTATTTGGAGCATCATCCGAAGCTCTTGGAGATTTTTTCCCCTTTTCTCCTCTTTTGGCATGTTTGAAATTCACGAATCCAACAATACTCTTCAAGTTACCTTTAGGTTGTTTATTAAAAAGTACAATTTCAAATATGTAAGGTTGAAACCTAATACATTTGAAATTTGTTCTTTACCCTGCTTTGCTCGAATTTTCAATATGAAATTAATTGAATTAATCAAATTAAAAATTCGAGCAGATATCGCAAGGCTTATAATTATCAAATTTTAAATAGATTTTATCTTAAATAAGATTTCAATTTCGAGCGAAGCTAAATTAATTTTTCAACGTGATTTGAGTGGCCTAAAAGGCGGCGCAAATTTACTTTCAACTTTTAATAAAGACCTTTAGATTTCACAGTAGTTATGTTTTAAGCAAGGAAAGCTTTATGGTATTTATGATTACTTTGATTTTAACCATACTAATAACACTTCATAATTTGCATGTTTTATCAAATTGTATCGTTTTATCGAATAATTGCTAACTTTCAATTAATTTGTTTTTCAGTCATAATTTTTTACAACTTTTAAAGGTTTTTTTTGCATTATTTCTAATATGGAATAGATAATAATAATCGTATAGTCTCTGAAGGACTTGACTTCTCGAAGACATGTTTAAAAAAAAGATTTGTTTTGCTGTAAAATACTTTTTTTTTATGATATTTTTTCAGAAGAATAGTTTATATAACAGAGTTTTATTTAAAACCCATCGTTTGGATTATTTTTTAGATGCAGCTATCTTTTCCAGCTTGCCTAGAGGATCGAGAGTAACTAGGGTTAACAGAGATTTAGGGTGCAGCTAGAGGTGAATCACTGTGTCACCAATTTGTTACTGGTCTTGGTAACTACACACGCCAGTCGGTACAATTAGGGTAACATAAAAAAATGTCTTTTTATGAAACATAGTGATATCGACAATTGGATGGGTTTTTTTAATTTATAATTTCTATTAAAAAATGCATACATTTTAATTTACTCAGCTTTTTTCTTTTTCTTTTTAAAAATTTCTTCTAAATAACAAATAATATTACATTGTTTTGTTTAATTTATGTATTTTCCCAGATGATAAATCAAAATTATAATTTTAAAAAAACATTTACAAAAAAATTTATGCCGAAACGTTGACCTTCTTATGTTCCCTTAATTGTGCCGGTGTGTTTATAAGAGCATTTGGTCTTCGTTCAACAAATAGTAGTCATATTCTGAAGCATCATTATACAGCACTATCTAGACCCAAAGAAAGCAAATAACGCAGTTGTATTACGAGTTTAAAACACGAATTAAGTTAATACAATCGTTTTATTTACTTATAGACTAATACAAACCGTACCGACCAAATCGTAGCGCGACGTAGCAGTTGAATACACTACCGCTACGCCACGTAGATCATCAAAACATACAACACTATCTATTGCACTGTTAAAAAAAAGAATTACTTTCAACACAAACGGGACGAACTAGAGAAGAAAATTATTCGGCATACGTTTGCAGTATCAACTGTCTGATCGGATTTTATTTTCTTACTGGATCATATTGAATATAAAGTGTGTATATCAACTATGAATATTTTCATAAAAACTTGGTAAATCCTTTGTCATAAAAAAATGTAAACTACTTGCTTTGTGCCCAAACCAAATACGTACCTATTATTTTCATTGGTAAAAGCAATATATCAAATAATAAAATCATATACAAAGCATTTGTGAGTGTTATGTGGGAGAGCCATGCTTCGGCACGAATGGGCCGGCTCGACTCCGCTCGTTACCACGGCCTCACAGAAAACCGGCCGTGAAGCAATGCTTACATTGCATTTCGCCGCGTGAGTGAGGTTTCTGAAGGCCCTAACCCTTCCCTGTCCCTTTTTCCCGTCCTTCCCCTCTCTCCCCTCTTCCCACTCTTCCCCCTCTCCCCCTCTTCTCCTACTCCTACCTTAAAGGGCGGCAACGCACTTGTGACTCTCGAGTTGTAGGTGCCCATGGGCGGCGGTAGTCATTTACCATCAGGTGAACTGTCTGCTCGTTTGCCCACTATACCATAAAAAAAAATTTGATCCCAAAAGGGATTATATTATCAATAATATACTGACCATCTCGTGTGGCTTTTCTTTACCTAAAATTATACCTACCGTTAATACGTAGTACTAATAATAAATGTTTGTTATGGTTTTAGTAGTAGTACTAGTAATTAAATTTAAGAGCCGTAAATATGCCTATCTAAGGCATCGAGCGTATATAATAGTAAGAAGCAAGGCACAAGTATACTGTTTCTGAGGCCTGTCTAAACTAGTTAATGTCAATCTTTCCAAATGACATCAGTTTTTATTTTAGCGAACGTCAAAGTGCTAAACAGTTGACAAAATTTTACATGTCACAAAACAAGGATTAGGCTTAACTAGTTTTTTGTCTGTGCCATTTCTTTCATTGAAACCCATGCGGTAATGGTATCACATGTATGGGTTTGCACAGCTAAAAACATAGAAAATTTACTCCCAAATAAGCATGTGTGACCCTAACATTTACATGTTCGCTCTTCGAGCTAAATTTCAATAAGTCTTGCAAATTTTAAATGGATACTTATTTTTTCATTATTTGAGATGGATACAGGCCATAGATATATTAAAGACAATTATTAATCCAAGACAAATAGCTGGAGGCTGGAGTAATGTATAAACTACGACTAACTTTGACGTATATCAAAGTAGATGATATAATCTATAATCGAACGACTTGCCAAACTTGTTTGTCTACCTGTAACGTGCCGTGACTTTAATTATCTGGTGACATTTACTCTCATGGCTAGATAAGGAATTTCTGAGCATTCAATTTGATCAGACTTTCAAAGGAAAATACTTCTGAAACCACAGACTACCTACGTAGAAAATATTTCGCATAATTTGTATGAGACTATTTAAGATTATCTCTAATTTCATCTTGGCACGTATCGATATGAGCAGATTCTGCTAGACTTAATCTAAAATGCATTGAACATTCTATTTGTCCATATTGTTTTTCTGCTATGATATCCATTGCTTGGATAGCGGTAGCACTTTTAAGTGGTTATTTTACAAAATTTGATGCACGCTTTATTTGTAAAGTGTTCAAAATGCTTGTAAATATACTTTGATGTTTTTACTTCTACTTTTATTACTGTTTGATTATCATGTACAGAGAATTTGAAATTATAAGACTTATTCATTATTCAAAAGGAGTCTGGTCACTTATGCTTACTTCCTTAATTTAGTTATTTTTAATATATTAAGGTTTTAAAATCCTATTTAAATTATAAATGTATATATCCCATATGTCAACATATGGGTATAGATTATTTAAACATCTATTGGATCTTTCAATATCGTCATTCAAATATATTTGAGAATTTATTGGCGCGAGTTTTTCACCCATCTTCGCAAAATAATTGATTTAATTTGATTTGCCTTTTAAGATAAACCCCTCTAGCTTTAAAATATTTAATTTGAAATGGAATCTATTAATCTTTAAAACCAAAAAGTTATTACTTTTTTTATAAGTTTGATTAGTTTAATCAAATCAATTATTAAGGTTAAAAGTCTAAATCAAACAGACAGCATTATTAGCAGTATTATCCAAAAACCCGCACATTGTGTGCCTCAAGGCTATAAGCGCTTGAAGGCAAGAGTAACCGCGTACCACCAAACGCGCACTATGGTTAATAATCTACAAAATGTGGCAAAATAAAATGTGGGAACAAGGCATTTACCGAAACAACTAAATCGAACAACCGAAACAACCTTTTATTATGCTACAACTGCAGAAGTTGTCATTTAAAGATGGTCTCTTGTAAGCCTGAGGGCTACAAGATTTTATGCGAGATTAAAAAATAAAGTCTTGATCGAAAAATAAAATAAAGAAAAGATGAAATCTTTAACTTACATAACATACTGAGGTGCTCCATAAGTTTTGTCGTACTTGGTGAAATATATATATATATATATTTTTTGGTGGTAGTCTCCACTGGGAATAATATGTTCTTCATAAGTGTAAACCAAGTGCTGAATACATTGCTCCAGTATCCCTCTGAAACACAGCCGCATATCTCCTCAAAAGCTCCTCATCACTGGAAAAGTTGCGTCCCTTCAGTTGTTGTTTTACATACTAAATCCGGAATATAAGGAGGGTGTCCCACCAATTTGATTCCAGCTTGGTGCAAGCGTTCCGTAGTTTCACCGGCTCGATGTTATCAAGATAACATCCATCCATATGCAACAGCGTAGTATTGCGTTTTGAGTATAGTCAAACCATTCAGCAGTTACAGTCTTCCCTTAATCAAGCACAACCATATTGGCTATGGTTATGCTTGATTAAAGGAAGACTTTAACTTTTTGTCTAGTTAAGCCTTGCTTAAAGTTGTACAAAATAATTACACGATTGTCATAACGAGGGAAGGCCGCCATTTCCGCTATACCCAAACTCAGCAGAGCTTTAACCATGGGGTCTAGAACACGGATAAACATACATAGATACATACAACCAATGCAAATAGACACATTCATGCATACAAATATTTTCACTGAACGGGAATAGCACCCGCGGCCCCCAGTGTGGCAGTCGAATGCACTACCACCACGCCACAGAGGTTGTTAATATTGTTACTCTACTGGCATTACCATAGTAAACATGCCCATAACCAATATTTACTTCATCTTCTAGACCTAACCTTAACCTCACTGACTTTCAACAATGATACAAAGTATTAAGTCTAAAATAGAATGGCATGAGGTGCTTATATCACAAAAACAAGTATATATGGATTTTCTTTTCTTTTTCAATTTGCAACAGTAACACGATTGTGTCCTATTTGGTTTATATATTTTTTAAATAAGGCTGGTTGGTGAAGTTCCTAATACTTCATCAACCTATTTCAATCGATAAAATAATACGATAATATTTAGATTTCCTTCTAAATTAAGACCTGAGATCTTGATAGAAAATAAAATAATATATGGTTCAGAATGTGGTAAAAATAAACCCTTGAGCTGAAGAAATGCTACTTCAGGATTAATGTTCGTATCAACAATTGCATCTGCCAGTAAAAAATTGTTGATAGAACTTAAATTGCTAGCATTATCTTTTAAATAATTTTATTTTTAACATAAGTACATGTTTGTATTTACATACACTTTACAGTAAATAATATTCTCAACATGTTTGCAGTACACGAAATACTGTCTTCCTTTCTTGACAGGCACTATAAAATATGAAACCGTGGCACGAGATGGACATCGCCGCTTTTGTTTCAGAAATAAATAGCAGACACTTTATTGTGAACGAAATTTTGTTGTGAATTTAGAAATGAAATTAATGTTATTTTACTTAAATGTAGTGACTTGATTACTCAGTATTTCACTAATTAAATCAAATTGATTTCTGAATTAAATATACAATATTAGTTATTGTATACCCTAAAGCTGAGACACCCCGGTTAAATTTTGATTTAATAAGTAGATTTGACTTAAAATATAAAATATAATAGTAATAGTAGTGTAGTAGATATATAGATGTACTCTTTATTGTACACAGAGCAGTAGATTATAATATGTTCTTATATCTAAATACTTACTAGCTAATACTGTGTACAATTGGCAATCTGATCGCAGTTTGCAATCTCTGCCAGTCAACCACTGGATGGATAGAGAAACAGACATGAAAAGAGGGACTGCAGTGTATATGGAGCCTATGTAATAACTAATAAATAATATATAAGTACTGATTAGAGATACTAACTATAAATATTAATAGTTTGCAAATGAATATGATGGTAGGTACACAAATATATACATACACACGCATATATACATATATACACACTCATAAACTGACATATACAATGCATCACAAATACGGAGGGAAATAATAAATAGATAATAGTACCAAGTATGTCACAATTCACAGAGAAATATAGTGATCTTTCACTTATTTTTTAAAATTTGTCAATGTTTGTGCACGTCTGATGGCCAGTGGCAGTTCATTCCACAGACGGACAGCCTTTACTGTGAAAGATTTGTCCATAAACGTTGTGGTATGTGTTGGCATTTTTAACCTAAGATTTTCAGACGACCTCAGGGACCTTAATAAGATAACATAAGATAAGATAAGATAAATTTATTTGTGTCAGACATGTGTACAATAGGTATTATATAATAAATATAGTTTCAACATGCTGTGTCAGTAAGTTACAGACATACAAATACATTTGAGAAAATATAATATTTAGGTAAACAGGCTTTAAGGTGTGCGTTTGTAAACACAGTAAAAATTATATATTAAAACAAAATTAATATTGTATATTTTATTACATATTTTTTTAATTTACTTTTGAATGCGTAAAATGCAAAAATTCGAAACGTTTTTTGAGATAGGCAAGGAGCGCTCGGATTGAACAGAATATTGTACAGTCGTGAAAGGATATGAGTATTCCGGCGAAGGCGTATGGGTAACCACTTGAGCTTAATCTGATATTCAGAGACGTGGTCATATTTGCGTAATCCAAAAATGAACCTGATGCAGAAATTTTGAAGTAATTCTAAGCTTATCAAGTTGGTCCTCGGTGAGATCTAGATAGTACAAAGTTAAGTATAAAGTTGACCAAATTATTCAAAATAAACTATAGCGTTTTTGTGTTTTGCAACGTATATACATGCTTACACTCTGAGTTATGGGTTACTGACAGGAGTCGCTATTTGCGTTTCAATAGTAAGAATCACACTTAAATTATTTTTTAATTTATTTTGGGATAATACGTAACATGAGCTAAAAATGTTTCGATCGGTTATCTTAGGTACTTATTCTTAGCAATCTACTTATTTTTCGGGTGGAATAAAAAATAATTTTGTATAGTAGACTACAGCTGATTTTTCCAACGAGGATTGAAAGGAGCGACTGACAAAGTACCGCTCAGAGTAGACACTTTATGTGTTCTGTGTCTGAGTGTAATTTATCTATAATGTGTACCTATGTATTTAAAAATATTTAAGTATGTTTATCAGCAGTCTGGTTGTCATAGAACAGGCTCTGCCTAGTTTGGGATCAGACAGCCGGGTGTGAGATGTGTCAAGTTATTATTATTATTTTAAGTTATCACACTGAAGTGTAGTTGACTTGATTTTTTAGATTTAGTGCTTAGTATTCTACAAATTAAATCCAAGGTGCTTTTCCATTAGGTTTATTTATATTTTTTTAATACTAGTTACATTCGTCACACATTACTAGTATTTCCATTAAATTATCTAACAAATCTAAATACTTGTGTTAGGGGTGGGTTTACGTTCCATTACTATTTTAAGAGCAGTACCACACCGTGCGGTTTTAGTCGGTTCGCTTCTGACCTACTCCGTGCTTCTGACACAATGCCCCACCGAAAACCCCGGTGGGGTGACGGCCTCGGGCCGGCGTTTTCAGTGGGGCAGTGTTTCCAAAGTTCCCACACGCACAAAACAAAGCGGACAAGTGCAGATCTGACTAGCGCACTGAGGGTTCCGTAACCAAACAAACTTATATGTAGATAGTACGTCCATCTCGGGAATCAATTCTCGAAGATCTTTCTCCGTCTTTTCCGAAAGACAAACTTAACTTTGCAGTTCTAAATAAACTCCCCCATACATCGATTTACGACAAAGTTATCTTTCCAACCGCTAAATTTGTAATCACAAAAACCATTTTTTTATGTGATAAAACAGCAAATTAACGCCTTCTGGTTTTTTCCATTACTTGTGCTGTCAGATATTGCTTTTTAGAAAAATTTCATTGCATAATAAAATACGGATATTACCCATACGCAAAACAATCCGAATATTTAGGTCGAAGTATAAAACCACGTCTGTATCAGGCGTACCTACAATGACTGACCAATAGCATAGATTACGGAAGATTATTTCCTTACTATCCTAACTAATGTTACAAATGCGAAAATAAGTTTGTCTGTTTATTTGTTTGTTCGTTACACTTTTACGCCTTACACAGACATACACGGGGTTACGGAAAAGAACACAGGGCAACTTTCATAGAAAAAAAATTACTGACTTCCGGTGAGTATACATGTCATGACACTACCAGGCAGCGGTGTCAGTTGCACGAGCTCACCCTGTCTACCCAACAAGAAGGACTGATGACCCTACTCACCAATTAAAATAACAGCGGTCTTCAGCATCACCGCGGTTATTTGAGGTGCTTTCCTAGTTAGGCGGTATCAAATTGATGAGAAATCTACTGTACCCTGCCTCATGGTCTCCTAAAAACGCTATAATGCTATGTGGTCTTCAATATTTTTAAAGCAATTTCATGAAGAATGTAATAATAATAATAATAAATATATATTCGAAGTTTAAACATGGCGTTAGCTATGTAATTCAGCTTAGAAATTCTTTTTTGTTGAACAAAGTGAATAAGTATTTCTGACTACTGTCTTACCTACATACATTACTATACTTTACATTTTTACTCTAAATCTTGTTTGATATTCATCAGCCGATTGAAGTAAGGGTTGCAATTATTACTATTTTAATATAATAACATTATACGCTACACTATTGTCATGTCATATCCTCAATAACCACGACGATGTATGTTTTACCTTTAATTTCAAAAGCTAAAGAATTCACTATTTTTCAACAAATCGTTTGTAGCAGATTTTATGCTTTGTATGTCCTAGTTTTAAATGCAGAATTCAATCGATAAGTCTGCAAGTTACGGTTCAATCGAGAATAGAATTTGCACAAAACGCGTATAAGTTTCACTTAGTATAAATTTATTTCATCCCACGCTCTGAAATAGGTAGATATTGGCAAACCAAGATAATATATCGTAAAGTATACCTCTGCATATCTATGGTTAGCTATATTTTTCAGTTTTGTTTATCAGTATCTCTTTAAGATACTTATGTCACGAATATTTTAAAAGAGATAAAGATTCGAAATTTGAATTCGAAAGAGAACGAAATTTCAGGTAGGGAATTCAAACCACTCAAAAGCAAGAGTGCGCTACAAATAAAACAAATACAGTCGAAGTATTCATAGGTGAGTACCTAAAAAGAATAATAAAATAATTAGTCAATTTAATTATAACAACATATTCCATCGTGCTCTTGTCACTGCCGGCGGTCCAGCCGTACGTGAACCCAATGGTCCAGTACGAGACGATGGGAAAAGACCAGATGGTATGTCATTACTGTCATCAAAAATAGGTAGACCTTTAGTGTGGGACGCAACTTGTGTCGACACCCTTGCGCCATTACATCTTCCAAGAACAGCCGGTTCTGCCAGCGCTGATACTGTACCTGCAGAAAGCTTCAAACGGCGTAAATACAATTATTTAATCAGCAATTATGTTTTTAGCCGTTTGAGATCATGGGGTCTAAGTGCTCGTTCCATTTAAAAAGAACTAGCCAAGCGACTGATCGACACTTCTCGTCACCAGAAAGCGGGGCTTTTTCTTGCACAGTTCAAGCCAGCCTTCTGGGAACACTACCAGTAAGCGATGATGTTGTAAGTGTGTAATTATTAATTCGAATGTTCAGTGTCATTTATGGTCTTTAGTTGTATTCAATCATTACTCTTTGTTTCTATGAAATGTTTATAGTTAAACAAATAAATTGTTTTTGTTTTTAGTAAAAAAACTGTTTTATTTTACTGTATTCCGGTGAATTGAGAATCAGATCATTAGATTATCAGACAAAGTGGTAATAAATGATCGAGAAGTACATTTCTCTAATCAAGAGTCAGTTAGTAGTACCAAAGCGATCCTGATTCTTCTGATATCGTAGGTATTAAACGTTATTTATTGTGTTTACAGTATGAAAGAAATCGGTTGGACACATTCGTTTATATATACAGCGAGAATCTACACAAACACAACGGCGAAAAGTTTTCTACATTCATTATCCGTTCTAAGCTTTCTCTCCAGAACAAATTTATTACACACACTCATACTTTTATAGCAACCTTTATAGAATTTACATGAAATAGTATGGAGCTCATATAATATCAAAGAGAAACGTGTCTTTGTCAACAAAGACTCAACATAAGTCTTCATGAAAACATTTTCTCTTAATACACTTGTCCTTAAAGTGTGTAATCTATCTGCTAGAAAGCGAATGGACAGAGAATTATCACTTATATTTTAACTCATATAGATTTACTTCAAAACACGAAGAAGATAAAGCTTCTCTTTTCGACTCAGTTTATTCATAAAAGTATCTTAGTGAGAAGTTATAGAATGTTTCTTCTAGGAACCGATTCTTTATCGGCTCATAAAAACAATTTCCTCCAGCTGCTTTAGTGATTTTTGCGTTTACCGACAGTATATTGTGAGCGATTTGATATTTGCACTCATTCTGGGCAAACCAATATTAGTTATGAAAGAAAGTAGACAGCTTTGATATCAGATATACGTATTTTTTCAATGGCCAAGCCAACTAATACAATTATTATAAGACGCCCCTAAGTATATGACAACAACGAATCTCTGGAAAAAATTGTCGCCTGCGGTATTGCCGAACCGATACGACTTTCAAACCTTCAAGAAAAGAGCGTACTCCCATCTCAAAGGCCGGTAACGCACTTGTGACTCCTGAGTTGCAGGTGTCCATGGGCGATAGTAGTCACTTACCATCAGGTGACCCGTCTGCTCGTTTGCCCCCTATAATATAAAAAAAAACGTTCACTTAAAAGTGAATAATAGCGACAGAGGAAAACTTAACTACATCTTAACATCAAGGTATTTAACAGTTGTAACGTAGCAAATAGCAAATTTGGTCATGCTATGGGTGGATAAATCGATTGTTTTAGGGTCGTTGAAAAACCCGATTTCCAAAGTGGGAATTGAGACTTTAAAAGTAGGGTCTGAGAGATTTCACTGGAAATGTGGGAATAGAAGTACCTAAGTTTTCTGCTGGTGGCAGTGGGCCACAACAGTGAAAATTATATCGGTTTCAGATGAGTTTCTTCGTTTTTCTCAAATCACTTAATATTCCTTAAAGTTACTGATCTCTTCAAATGATGAAAATGAAAAATCTCTTCTTCAAAATGATCTGAAATTTATATTGCATACTGGCTGTGGCGTTGCTTGACGGTACCAGAGGCGATGAGTGAGGATTCCATCAAAGTTGAGAGCACCATGCAGGTATCCACAGTTCCAATCACCTTTACACCTCAGAGGCTGTTCGTGGGAGAACCCTGCTTCGGCACGTATGGGCCGGCTCGACCGGAGTGATACCACGGCCTCACAGAAAACCGGTAGTGAAGCAATGCTTTCATTACTTTGCGCCGCATGAGTGAGGTTACTGGAGGCCCTAACCCTTCCATGTCCCCCCTCTCCCCTCCCCTCGCCCCTTTTACCCTCTGACCTCCTCTTCCCCTATTCCGCCTTAAAGGCCGGCAAAGCACTTGTGACTCTTGAGTTGCAGGTGCCCATGGGCGGTGGTAGTAATTTACCATCAGGTGACCCGTCTGCTCGTTTGCCCTCTATACCATAGAAAAGGTAGATCTATCTATCTATTGGTTTTAGTTAGTGATCCTGACTGTTAAGCCAGAGGTCGTGGGTTCGATTGCCACCCAGGACATTCAAAATTGTGTGATGTACATGATTATTTTCTGTGTCTGGATGTAATGTATCTATGATATGTATGTATTTAGTAATATTTAAGTGTGTTTATCATGAAACTGGCTACCTACCATAAAAGTACAGGCTCTGCTTAATTTGGGATTAGACGGCCGTGTGTGAGATGTGTCAAGTTATTATTATTATATACATGTGTCGCTGCGGACTCCTAATCACGCTACCTAAGGATCTTGACTTGTGCGGACATTAATGGCATGGGAACTGATTACAATTTCTATGACTTAGTTTTCATAAAAGCGAACTTTTTAAGACAACGACAATGCAAACTTAAATAAAACTGAAAAATAGTCTCAGATTTGAGCGACAATGTAGTGTAAAGTGGGTCACCATCGAGTCCAAGGAACTTCAACAAACGTCTCTAAACCGACTCCAATCTAAACTTCACTTTAATACTTTTACACTTGACTCCTAGGATTTCTGAGTCACATTTACAGTTATTTAGAAATCTTCTAGTTCTTAGTGTTATTATTCCAATTAGTCCTTGGTTATAATAATGTCAATTCATCTACTGGTATCGATCGGGGCAAAATCCTCCTTGTAGTGCACTTTACATATATAATAAAAATAATACGGTATAGGCCGGTAGTCTCAACGGAAGAAAACAGCGTCGATGTTTAAACATTTAACTAACACATCTACGGCAGTTCGCGTGCTGTTAGGTAATCAAGAATTGCGAAGTGCAGGTAGTGTTCAGATCACGATAGCAGCCACAACTTAGCAAGTGATTAATTAGAGTACAAACAATATAAATGGAATGAAATGTTGCTAGAAGCGGTGATAATATTTCAGTACAGTGATAAAGGCATGATTAACCTTTCTTAAATTTACCATCTAAGGTATCTTAATCGTTACCTAGTTACCACCTACCTTTGTGTGAATGGACGGCAATAAAAATAGATACTGTTTTTGGATCACGACATTATGTTCTCGAAATAAGTCGAAAATATTTTTTAATTTTGAAATTATTCAAACTGTTATTGAGAAACTCCATAAAAACCAAGTTTTAAAATTATGCATGTTAGTTTTT
Source organism: Euplagia quadripunctaria (assembly GCA_963859945.1). NCBI lineage: Eukaryota > Metazoa > Arthropoda > Insecta > Lepidoptera > Erebidae > Euplagia > Euplagia quadripunctaria. The sequence continues at coordinate 7,882,488 of OY982583.1, forward strand.
ATGGATTTTCTCAATAGTGGATTCAATAACCCTGAAATAAAAAAATATGTTCGATTTAAAATCTTTCACTTTAACAGAATGTACACATTCCACCTGCTTCTATGAGAAACGGAGGTGATAATACCTGGAAATTCAAACGGTCATAACTTTTGAACGGATAGGTAGTTTATTTTTATTCTTTTTCTAACTGCATGTTAAAGTCAGTAATTTAAGAAAAATGTCAGAAACACTCTGGTGTATCTGACATTTTTCTAAAATATTTATTACAACTGTCTAAAAGTACAAACTGTCTTTTACAGTTAATATTCTAATCCTTTATTGTGTGGTATTGTTATGATTTAGTGTGCTTAATTTTTTATTTAAAAAGAATAGGTATTAGGCGACGTTATTTCAACACAAATATTGTAGAAAATAGTTTGTTGAAAAAGCCTAAATAACTACTAAAGGAACATTACTTGACTTGCTAAGTGGTTATGGTATGTGTGTATATATATGTCTATTATACTTTTAAGTTATATATATATAATATTTATAGAAAACTCGCAAATGTATATATTACTAGCTCTGCCCGCGACTTCGTCCGCATGGAATAATATATTTATATCGAATCAACAGCCTAAAAAATAGGTTTCAAGCTTTTAGCTCTAAATATGACGATACTTCCATACAACTTTTCATCCCCACCTATCAACTCCTTACACCCCTTTTTTCACATTAAAAAGTAGCCTATGTCCTTTCTCAGGCTCTAGACTATCTGTGTACCGAAATTTCATTTAAATCGGTTCAGTGGTTTTGGCGTGAAAGGGCGACAGACAGACAGAGTTACTTTTGCATTTATAATATTAGTAAGGATTAAACATAAGTAAACTAATCCAAAGTGTTCAATTAATTGTACACTGCAACTCCTCATCTCATCCATAATTTCTCTTTCCATCCAATCTGGAAGAAAGAAGTCTGGCTGGAAGAAATCGCAAATCGCGATAAGGTCGCCAATTGTACTAAGGCTTTAGTTTAGTAAGAATCTACATATATGTATACAAGTTAATTTCTTTATTTGCTGTACAATAAAGAGTTTATATATCTATCTCTCTAAATGGTTCGATCAATAAAGAAAAAAAACATTCACCAAATTGTAATCTTCTGTTTTTCATGACACTTCCTTGTCCCGTGGCCATTCGAATCGCCAATCAGAAAGTCTGGCCGGTACTAGTGTCTCTAGATAAACCTAAAACCAGATGATGACGGTCTAGATGTCTATCTAGGCCTCGGGCAATATTGTTACGTTTTCCTTATTATACTAAAAGACAAGTACCTTTAGTTTTCTCTATATAAAACGAATATTTCTAGCGTAATAAGTAGTATTACGGCACAAGCTTCATCTTATTGAAACGCTTCATACATAGGTTCTCAAACAAATAAAATAAAACACATTATATAACCGGTAAAAAAATTTAAACTATAAAACAATAAAAATAAATTATTAACGAACTTGTACCTCCGGCCGAAAAAATGTCACTTTCAATCAAAACCATAATGCACTGGTATTAAACGTCATAGAAATATATATTGATAACCAAACAAGCAAAAGTCATGCAAATTACCAAATAATACACAACTAATACTCATTCTGTATTTTACAGTCACGGCCGCCTGATCCTAAACTAGGCAGAGTCTGTACTATGGTAACCAGACTGCTGATAAACATACTTATATATTTCTAAATATAAATAAAGTGTCTACTCTGAGCGGTACTTTGTCAGTTGCTCCTTTCAATCCTCGTTGGAAAAATCAGCTGTAGTCTACTATACAACATTAATTTTTACTCCACCCGAAAAATACGTAGTTTGCTAAGAATAAGTACCTAAGATAACCAATCGAAACATTTTAAGCTCATGTTAAGTTTTATCCCAAAAATAAATTAAAAAATAATTTAAGTGTGATACTTACTATTGTAACGCAAAGAGCGATCTCCTGTCAGTGACTCATAACTCAGAATGTAATCGAACCCAAGACCTTTGACTCAGCAGTCAGGATCACTAACCACTATACCAACAGGCCAGTCGACAAGGTGTTACAGGAAGATGTGGTCATATTATAGGGTCGTATTGAAACCCCGTAAATAACAAAAAAAAAACGCTCCTAAAATTTGATAACACCTTTCTGTTACATTCTGTATAAGAAACCTATTTTACGAAAAAAAGACTTTCCGTATATTCAATAGATAACTTCACATTACAGTACTAAAATCCCCATCACCCTTTTACTGTAAAGCAATACTTTAGGTTTATTATTTGAATTCCATTGCAAATGAATGTTCCATTTATTTCCATACCCCACTGCATTCAATTCCATTACTAAAGAACTTCGATCCTTCAGTAATTTCACAGCAAGTGTACAGGACAATAAAATATCTTGGCCGTTTTCCTTATCGCCACTCCCTAGCCCCTTGAAGGGCCTAATGTAAGGAACGTTTACGTTTGACATAAATAGTAAGTGTCGTGGGGATAAAAAATAAAAACAGATGTGACACCCCTATCATTTGGTAGTTAGGTAAACATTATGTTTCTTGTGTACATAAAACTGAAATCTGTTTTACGCGAATAATTTCTTTTATAAGGATATTAATTATTATTATTGAAGAAGTACTCCATTAAGACTGTAAAGTGCTTAAGAACACCGACGAATGTTGTTCCTCTACAGACGCCAGGAGTGCATAAGGTGGATTGCAGCTGTGGTAGCTCGTACATTGGACAGACCAAACGTACAATCGCAGAAAGATCGCAGCTGTAAAAAACCGTCAGATAAATAAGTCAGCGATCGCCGGGCATTTGCTGGAGTCAGGTCCAAGCTACTAGTAATAGAACTACACCAACCACAGGTCCTCTCCACCGACCGTCACTATTACTCCAGAATAGTATGGGAAGCAGTTGAAATCAAAAGAATTAAAAAATTAAACAGAGAAGATGGGTACCGCTTGTCAACATCTTGGAATCCCGTCATCAGCAAATGCAATCGTCAGCGAATACACGCTACTCGACAACACTCAACCACGTTAATATTATCTATTATTACCGTGACTCAACGGACGTCGTAAGTGTGGTGTGTCGAAGTACCAACAGTGCGAACGTAAATAAAAACAATGATGACCAAGTGCGGGTAGTTGCCGAAACGCGCACTTCACGGAGGCGTCGCTAAGCTCTCACCAGTTTACCCGTGACCACCATCGGTGCCATTTGGTCGAAACGTCGGGTAACCAAAAAAGGTATTGTACCTTCTAATTGTTACCGCAATTAAATCCCGATTTACACATCTAGGATATTAAAAGTCTCTGATTTTTTTATATCAGAACTATTCTGCCAATATAAAATGTCACTACTCTAAAGAAAACGATCGTGGGTGTTTCCTTGCAGTCTCCAACAGGGTAATCCAGTAATTTCCCAAGGCGGGCTTGGTTGAGATGGTAGCGTATTGGCTAAGCTATATTATCGATGTTAAATCTATTTCTACAATTTACAATTACTTTACCTGGGCGGTTTAAAGAGAACACCAGTAATGACATGTCATTCTGCACTGTGCGACCCCTATGGCTATTTTTAACTGACTTCAAAAAAGGTGTTCTATGTTTCATTGTATATATATTTTTTATGTATGTTCACCGATTAGTCAAAGACGTTTGGACCGATTTGTAAAATTCTTCTTCTGTTTGCAAAATTTATACTTCAGAGGTGGTTCAATGGTCATCAGGTCAGGATCTGATGATGGGATCCTGGAGAAATCAAGGGAACTCTTCAAATTTTAAAGGCACACTTGTAGCGATTTGGCTATTTTGAGGCGAAGTCGGTGATACTTTTTTAAAAGATAATTATTACCATCAAGCTACATCCGCTGCTCATGAGTGTAAATCGATAAAAGAAAAAAATTGCATTTGCAGCCATTACGTTATTGGTACCGCCTTGTGCGGTTGCCGCCTTTGGTGCAGAATTAGTGCGCTCATCGAGTATTTGCCAAAAACCAAATGTTTACGCATATTTATGATTAGGAGAATATATATCTACCAGGCTGCCTATAAAAATGTGGCCGCTAGTATTTTTAATTAAATTATTGTTAATTGATTTTTCGGAAAAAAAATCATTCACTTGTTTTTTAAATAAAATATCGTCCACTTCCAGGCAATATTTATAAAGACCCTTTTTTTAATGTGTGGAAACTCCCACGGGTCATCACCTCACCGGGGCCAAACGGCGAGGTGGTATGTCGGACTCGAACCGACTAAAACCACACAGTGTTCCATCACCAGGTCTTATAGCCGGGTCCTCAGGTGTACCCTAAAAATCATACAGAGTTTCTACAAAAATTACAGTTGTAAAGCAAAAAGATAAAGAAGAATTCGAAAAATTTTGCAAAACACAAAGCGTAAGTAAAAAAAAAGAGGCAGTCATGGGACTTACCGACAGAAGTGCAAACTTAAACGATACGACGAACTTAAAACGTCACATTAACAGGTTGGTGACATAAATTGATAAAGAGACACAACTCAATATTTAGATTAGCGCCCTCTAGTTATTGGACCTACGTTTCTCAATATGATGAGAGCTGTGATGGTACCCTTTACAAAATTCTTCTACCATGTATCAAACCTTATCAACATATGTAAATAAAAATATGAAATGAACAGAACAGTAGAAACAGTGGTGTAACAAAAAGGTGGCAAAGCGGTCAAAATGCCACGGGCCCATGGCCGTAGGGGGCCCCCGGCCCCGACTTCATGGCCCTAAGCGCACGAGGCACCAAGAGTGAACTTGTGCCCCATCCGATGAATTAGCCACGGGCTTTAGATGGTATAGTTACGCCACTGAGTAGAAATATATAATTATGTATCTATAATAATGTTTGTATGTGTGTATGTACTTATCTAATTCTTTTTTTTATTGGCATTTCATTACGGGTAGCTGGAGCCCTAAAAATCCGGCAATCTAGTGTAACAGCAGAACTTCGAAATCGCCTAGTACTTGGGTTGTGGAGGTCTGATGGCAGTTGCTTCACGTAAAATATCGAAGGTCGGCCGTATCGTGGTTAGACTGAAAGCCGACCCCAACTTAGTTGGGAAAAAGGCGCGGAGGATGAGTACCTAGTTTTATAACATGATACTTCTATCTTACACCAAAACTACATGCCCCGCGGTTGCATCCGCGTAAGACCCTCGTTAAGTTTTCTTAAATTTTCAAATTTTCCGTTCAGATTTATAATTTTTTTCTTTCATAAGAACCTTCTCGTGACTGACTCCTGAATTAGCGAAATCGGTCCAGCCGTTCACACGTGATGCCGTGACCAAGGGAAATAGAGATTAATTTTTGTATAATACATATAGATTTGGTCCATCCAAAGGTTGTTCTTACAGGCAACCTTTGGATGGACCAAATCAGAGTGATCTCTTGATCACTCTTAGCGATAAGGCTGCTCATTATACGAGTACATTATCTACTTTGTGTATTTGTGTTAAGCAATATGTCGTTAGTTGGCATTATGCACAAAAAAAAACTGTGTGGTGTCGTGGGACACCAGATAGGAACGAAGTTCCTTTTATTATAAAAATATTAATTTCAAGTTCTATTCGAGGTATAAAGGAAATAATTATTCGGGTATACATTTTTTATTATAATTTTTTATCGATAAAAATCTAAAAAACTATTTTACAAAATTATCTTAACACCTTTATTTTATTTACAATGATTTGTAACTGATTTTTAACTGGTTTGTGACTGGTTTGTGACTGGTTTGTGACTGATTTGTGACTGGTTTGTGACTGGTTTGTGGCTGGTTTGTGATTGCTTTGTGACTGGTTTGTGATAGGTTTGTGACTGATTTGTGACTGCTTGTGACTGGTTTGTTACTGATTTGTGGCTGGTTTGTGACTGGTTTGTGGCTGGTTTTTTACTGCTTTGTGATAGGTTTGTGACTGGTTTGTGACTGGTTTGTTACTGGTTTGTGACTGGTTTGTGGCTGGTTTGTGTCTGCTTTGCGACTGGTTTGTGATAGGTTTGTGACTGGTTTGTGACCGGTTTGTTACTGGTTTGTGCCTGGTTTGTGACTGGTTTGGGACTGGTTTGGGACTTGTTTGTGGCTGGTTTGTGACTGGTTAATACTGCCTGATACTGCCTGCCTGCCTGATACTGCTTGCCTGCCTGATACTGCCTGATACTGCCGTTCATGACTAGTTTGTGACTGGTTTGTGACTGGTTTGTGACTGGTGTGACTGGTGTGTGACTGGTGTGTGACTGGTTTGTCACTGGTTTGTCACTAGTTTATGACTGAGGTTACCGAAGGCCCTAACCCTTCCCCACATCTCTCCTATTTAAGGCGCAGTACGGCACACCATGTGGTTTTAGTCGGTTCGATTCCGGTGAGGTGACTGCCCGAGGGGGTTTCCACATGCACAAAACAAAAAACAACTGTGTGGTGTCGTTCTTATTATAAAAATATTAATTTCAAGTTCTATTCGAGTAGGGCTGCTATCCGTAGGGTTTCCCCGGATTTGTCCTAGTTTAGGCGTCCGGGGAGCGTCTGGGGAGCGTCCGGGCGGGGTTTTCTAAAGTGTCCGGATAAAACCCGGACACTCTGTGCCTGGGGATAACTATAATTGTTAGATGAATCGTTAACATGCTAAAAATTTAAATGGAATTGGCGTTTTTTTTAAAGTGTCCGGGAAAGAATCCTGATTTCATCCATGTGTCCGGATTTTTTTAAGTTTTTGTCCGGCGTCGGCAATTTAAGTGATGGCAGGCCTATATTCGAGGTATAAAGAAAATAATTATAAATCGATATAAATCTAAAAACTATTGGTTTTACTGGTTTGTGACTGGTTTGTAAATTCAGCGCGGTAAAATAATGGCTGGCTGCTATTAGATGGTTTTCTAAAACCAACATGGTTCCTGGGAAACTCAACTCCAACGCAAGTTCAGAGTGTACTATGTGATTCTATAATCAAATCTTCCGATAATGACGATTGTGGTATTTGTAGCGATGAAAGTGATAGCTGCGATGATAGTCTAAGTGAAAGCTCCGATGATTCAGATTTTTAAATAAGTGTCACGGAAATATAAAAATATAAAATACATTTTTTAAATTTTTAATTTGCTTAAATGTTTAATTAATATGTAACAGACGATTGGATACTTGAATAAAATCTAATATTTTCTCAAACAGTACTTGCACAATAAAATTTTCTTTTACATAAGTAACCTTGGTTTTATTTTTCATCAGTATTATTTTTTTGTTGTAATTTTTAAATTAGTCATTTTGAAAAGGAAGACATTTTTTTTGGAGTATTTATTAAGTCGTCCCTACCAATGTTTGCACCGGGTTGAGAACACTAGCATTCGACGCATGCGCAATAGCTATAAAGTGTCGAACAGCTAGCAATCGCTATCCTCGTCTGACTAGTGATGTTACGCGCTAACTCTCTTTCACTCCACCTTTAATATTTAGCATCTTTAATAGCCCGCAGCCTAACCTAACAAATTTAATTAAGCAGCCGTATTTCATAATAAACAGAAAAAAAATTGCTTTAATTTGTATATATATGAATAAATGTACGTTATGAACGTATAAATGTGTCAAAATCATACCTGTTTACACCTGGCTGCGAAGAGGTGCGGCCGAGTGCGCAACGGCAACTGTGATTTTTCAGGGTCTTAATACATATTGCCTTGAAGTGAACGATATTTTATTTAAAAAACAAGTGAATTATTTTTTTTCCGAAAAATCAATTAACAATAATTTAATTAAAAATACTAGCGGCCACATTTTGATAGGCAGCTTGGTAGGTATATATTCTCCTAATCATAAATATACGTAAACATTTGGTTTTTAGCAAATACTCGATGAGCGCACCAATTCTGCAGCCGAATCTTAGACCAATAGGAGTAATTCTCGTAGCACACCCGCACTGATCGTTCGATTTGTTATTGACTCCATATTGTAAATGGACATATACATAATTAGAAACAATTAATGACAGGCGGTAAGTACAATAGGTGTTCTTATCGCTAAAAGCGATGTCTTTTTATGGAAACACCAGACAAAAATAAGCGGAACGGATGACTTAACTACACATCTTTAATTTTGAACGTAATGGTGACGTTCCTAAAAAATGTAACTGTGTTTTAAATAAAGCTATGTACATTTACAAAGCAGTAAGAAGTATTTCTTCAAAATTTACAAAAGTTTTTAGCAAACAATTCTATAATCTAAATAAAATAACCTAAGTCCGTGGACACTCCATAAACACGCAAGACGGGTTTCTCTCAATTTCAACGGGAACACAATTTATATAAGAAAAATAAAATATACGTGCAGTCACGCCTTGTGACTTGTGACGGACATAAAACTTTAGAGCTCAATATAAACACAGAAGTACAAGACTTCGTCATGCATTCCTAGTAAGGTAAATAACCTACTAAAAATCTTTTATTAGGCTACTGAAGATGGAGGCAGAAAGGCTTCCATTAAATGGGTTTCTTTTCTCCGTTCGTATTAAACACTACTCAGTTTCTGTTCTGTGTAAAAAATATTTAGGTTTATTGAAAGAACGCTTCACATCACACCACAAATATTTATTTTTACTAGAGATCGCGTGGTGGTCGAATTTCGACCATGGTTTATTTCATTGGCCAATATCACTTGACCTGTCATTGTATAGACTTTTATACCATGACAGGTCAAAATATATACTGGACACTCATAGCTGTATGTACCCGTTTTTGCATTTTTTTTAGCATTCGTCACTTCTTCTCTGTATAAACTATAGGTGTGCGAAATTTCATACTGCTCCGTCCACCCAATTTTCGTAAAAAGGGATCCAAAGTTTTCGCTTCACGTATTAATATATACATTATCACTACATATTATAAAACAAAGTCCCCACCGCGTCTGTCTGTCTGTCTGTCTGTTCGCGATAAACTGAAAAACTAATGAACGAATTTTCATGCGGTTTTCACTAATAGACAGAGTGATTCATGAGGTAGGTTTAGGTGTATAATTTGTACCTGTGCGAAGTCGGAGCGGGTTGTTAGTATTTCATAAGTAGATCGTTCGGTTTTCGATTCGATAAAAACATTACAGGTGCATTTGTCAGAAACATTGTAGACTACTATGAGTATTTACGTCTCTTTAACGCTGGTTTATTTTAAAGGCGGTACTTATTAAAACGGCAGACTGCGATAGACCGGTTGATTGAACAGAGGCGGTGACTGGCGTAGAATTTTCAATTACGAATATCCCTACCTAATTCATACCAGTTCCACTCCTCTAGTTTCGCTTAGTAAAGGTGCTTAAAAAAAGACTTAATTTGAATGTTTTTTTTTGCTTTTGTATGTAGATCTAACTTAGATCTACATATAAATTAGATTTGGTTTAAACTTTTACTTAACTTATAGTTTTAAGCCTTTTTGTTTTATACACCTACTTTTATATTACATTTATTATGTAATAAATAACTACTAATTTTCTGTTTGTATAATTGATTTATAGCTTTTATTCGTGATTGACTTTTTTAAAATAATGTTAATAACTTAAGCTTTGTGTCACACACACGGCCGTCTTTTATACTTATTTACCTATTTATTACTATATATTACACCCAGACAAAGATCAAATGATCGTGCTCATCCCACAATTATTTGTCCTGCGTGGGAATAGAACCCACAACCCCTGGCTCAGCAGTCAGGATCACTGACCACTAGACGAACAAGCCAGTCATTGACTAATACATATTAGTTCATATCACCCATCACGTTTTGTATAGCTTAGTAAATGTTGTACCTGTAATGATCAAAAGAATTAACCCCATCTATCGATTTATTGCGAAACTAAGAACTGAATCACGCTGCGGTCTTAATTAGAGAACACGTCAGGACATCTAGACTTGCCCAGTGGATAAATCAACGTTTTTCATGAGTATCCTATCTTCTATAACGGGTGTGTCTATACAAAAGTATGTTATGATCTAGATTTAGGCGCCCTTTGTCTGAGACGATCAATAAATCAAACGGTTGCAAATAGTCGGGCACTGTGATGTATGTTACAATATTAGCCCAAGTTAACACTCGTTTAGGAGATTAGTAGCGTTGGACTCAAGGCCGGGAGACGTGATTAATCGACACTAATGAACTGAGACGAACCCCTGATGTACGAGATGTTGTAGCGGTAGTTTCTTAAAGAAAAATGGGCAAATATATTTGAAAGAAAAATATTATACTTAGTTGAAAAAAAATTGATGAGACGATTTATGTAAGTGTTGTTCGAAATTCGAACGTTATTCAATAAATATTGATAACAATAAGGTTAATGGCCTAAAGATTTTTTTTTTAATGAAAACACTAAGTCTCATCACTAACTCATCAGCCTCCACGCCTTTTCCCAATTAAGTTGGGGTCGGCTTTTAGTCTAACTACGAACGTCTCAAGATACAGCCGAACTTCGATATTTTACTTGAAGCGACTGCCATCAGACCTCCACAACCCAAGTACTAGGCAATATCGAAATTCTGTAGTTGGACCAGGTTGGCGGAAGTTTTTAGGGCTCCTACCACCCGTAATTAATGCCGCAGATGTTCGTATGGCAACTGGGACCGACGGCTTCACGTGTTTTCTGAGGCATGGAGGGATCTCAATGTTTTAAGAATGGTCACCCATCCTAAGACTGACCTGTCTAGTATTACTTAACCTTGTAATGTGCTAACCTACTTCGTTACCACTTAGCCACGAGCCCAACTAATAAACAACTCCCGCTCGGTGTAAATATTTATATGAATGAATGTCTATTTAGTCATTGGTCTGGGTGTTTGTATATATAATATGTATATGTATATTGTAGGGGATACTGGTTGGGATTGAAAACCTCTTCAAGTTCAATTAACAAAAAATATTTAATACTTGAAAAGCGCAGTGTACAATCAAATTATCAACGAACAATCAAATTTAAAAGTAAAGTCGTTAACCATAGTAACGCCGTTATATATATAGGTAGGGTACTTTTTACTTATGTCAATGTTGCCTACAACGAAAGAAAATAAGTACAATTAGTATCCAACATTCAATTTACAAAAAGTATATCCAAGTATGTTTATCCGAGTTCTAAAAGTCATAATACAAATACAAGTAGCAGCTATGCTTGGTTTGGTCCTAGATAGCGTTGTGTACTGAGTCACAGAATGTCGAGAACCAAACCTCGATCCTCGACATCGCGGTGGGCCGGTGCTTCCAACCGGCTGAACCGCTAGCGAACGGCGCGGCGCAGGCAAGGAGAGACGCGGGCGCATGCGGAACGGCTCTCACCACCATCGCGATTACGCAGGACATTCTCCTTGTAAACTCGATCGGGATCACGGCTCTGTGCGACGTACCTACTTATCGACAATACAAACCACCGTAAAATATAGTCCACTTTTTATTTGTCCACCAACACCGGACCTTTAACACAGAACATATATTACCTTTCCGAATATATATTATTACCTTTCTTTAACTGTTACATGTGTTTAATTATCGACCTACTTGTCTTTGCCAGTATTCGGAGGAGTCATAAAGTGCAGAACTAGAGCGCTGAAATTTTCTTTGTACTTACTACTAAATTGGAAGCTGTTCCTGTGTGCGGTTATCTTTCACCGTTTTCTTTCAAGAATAATTTTTATCAAAATCTTAATAAACACTAGTGTTGTGTTTGTAACGCACAGATATTTTTTTGTTCTTAGGAAGCGTCTTAGCGGTTTAATTTATGTTCCAAAAAACAAACTCGAGCTATTTCAAGTGAGTTATTTTAGTCCAGTATCATGAGCAGCTAAAACACCTAAATATATTCGTAGATTCACCCTAGTTAACGCAAGGTGCGTTTAACACAGCACTCCAAATTGCGTTTGAAATAATAATATATTTTAGTAGTTCCCAAAGTTATCTGGACCACGACCCACCTAACAAAAACTTCTGAATTCTGGACTCACCCCTTGATTTTCATAAAAAAATATATTAATGAAAGACTGTTCAAACAAGAAAAAATACATTCAACTCCAATTGAATATATTAATACTTAAGTACAAAGCAAGCAAAACTTATTGGGAAGGATACATTTTTTTATGTATTTTGTCATTGTAACTTTGAATCACATTCAATTTTAGTTACTTTTAATCGTAATGAATTTGAAACGTCCAATTTGGGAACTGCTGATGTAATTAATTTGGTAACCCGTAAGTTTCTATTAGAGCAGATCAATAAAGCCTACTTTTTATTCATGTAGATATACTTTTTTTAGATTTACTTAATTGTACAATGATAGATACATGTTTTTACAAACATTTATTATACATTTTATCCTTCCACAGCTGTCAACAAGCGGTTACCGTACAAGTACAGGCGACAGGTAATCCATTACTCAATATCAAGTATCAAGTGTGCAACAGGTATTTTTATGTCATATTTTTAATATCGTCAGTTAATAATAAAAATGATATATTTTTTTAAACCGGATAATAAAATGTTTTTTTGCCATATTTATACATGAAAGTATTATGGGTTCCGTGAATCCGGGGCGCATGAGTTCCGGTATCCGGGTATTGTTTTCTTACTTTTTATTCCGTACGAGTTTTTCTCAGTTTAGCTTGATGCAATAAGATTCGCAATCAGAACATGGTACCTCCAGAATTCCTAACTCAATGTCATCTGTACGGGTCGTCTACTCTAGATACGTTTTGTGTTTAGCCCAGTTCACAGCTTGAAAGCGCCACATTACTTGCTTTTACTCTAAAATCTAACCTAACAGAGCTTATTTTTCCGGTTTTAAAAGCGTTTCGCAAAAAATTACAGGAGGGACTTTTAATGTCCGTAATTCCCGCGGCAGAATGGTTTCTGCTTTGTTTCACAGGTTTCATGAAGAAATTGTATTGTGTCTGTGTACGTTGTTATTGCTTTCTTGGATAGGAATAAGGTAATTTACATAGTAAGATAAAACGTCAGAGCCAAACAATTATTAAGGGATATAAAAAAACCGGACAAGTGCGAGTCTAACTCGCGCACCGAGGGTTCCGTAGACAAACAAATGTATGTGATGTGTGTGATAGTACGTCCATCTCGGGAATCAATTCTCGAAGACTTTCGCCGGGCTTTTTCGAAAGACAAACTTAACTTTGCGGTTGCGATGTACGACAAAGTCAACAATCCAATCGCAAAATATAAGTTTGTAATCACAAAATCTATTTTTTTTATGTGATATAACAACAAATTAACGACTTACGGATTTTTTCCTTTACTAGTGCTGTTAGACCTTGCTTCTTACCAAATTTCATGATTCTAGGTCAATGGTTTTGATTGGTTGGTTACCTGTGAAATGTTCAAATTTGGTCAAATATGAGGCTTAAGTGACCATATCTTATGATTGCGTTAACTTAGAAGCTTAATTAATTTTAAAGCATCAAGGGACCACAGACTTATGTATTTGGTATTAATTTCAACTTAATGCGTCCACTAGTTCCTGAGAAAAATGTTTTGACAGACAGACAGACGGACAACGAAGTGATCATATAAGGGTTCCTTTTTTCTCCTTTTGAGGAACGGAACCCAAAAAAACTGTATTATTGTCGTGATACATTGGCTACAGTATTTCAATCTATGAATAGTAAGTATACCTATCTAAATAGGCTTGTTTAGTATCTATATTAGTTTAAAAAAAATAGAAAATTTCCATAATTTACAAAATTTGGTGGGATTTCGTTCTCTGGTTGACCACTGCTATACTTTTGCCTCACAGCCGCCAGCCTCATGAAATAGTTTTTTTCGACATACTGAAATAACCTTGCATCAAATTATATTCATCTTACCAATAGATCTCTTCTGTAGAATGGGTTTAAAGTGACTCCATTTAAAACAAGTCTACTACTCTCTCTACCACAAAAACTAGTAACAATTAAAAAGTTTTATAATGACCCACAAAACCTAGATTGAAAGACCAACGTCAGGTGTAAGTAATAAATAAAAATTCCCCATCACAAGGCTTAAAATTAATAATAATAATAACTTGACACATCTCACACACGGCCGTCTGATCCCAAACTAAGCAGAGCCTGTACTATGGTAACCAGACTACTGATAAACACACTTATATATTTCTAAATACATACATATTATAGATAAATTACACCCAGACACAGAACAAATAATCATGCTCATCACACAACAATTTGTCCTGGATGGGAATCCAACCCACGACCTCTGGCTCAGCCGTCAGGGTCACTAACCAGTAGACCAACAGGCTAGTCAAAACAGAACAGAACTATTACGAATATATTTCATATCTAAAACAACATCCTCAGTATGATGTTGTGTCTACCACGAAACCTCAGTTCGTCGCTCATGTTCAGCGAGGCAAAGAAAGACGATTTCATGCACACGAAAGCCGCATCGTCCCTCCAACGCGTGAGAGATACGGAAGTTTCTAATAAAAACAAAAATCATGACATCATGCCTACATTATTATAAATAATTATATCGTTATTTGTAGTAATCGATACATTCGTTATTGTTTGTTTTCTAACTTATTTTCAAGGCAGTTTTAATAGGACTTGAAAAAGAAACCAAAATAAGAATAAAGCTTGGTTTGTTCTTTGACGGTAATAACTAATAAAATAGTAGGTATAAATTTTCATATCAGCAAAATTCATAGGAATAGCTTTTAAAAGTCTGCCTCTATAATTGACAAGATTTCTTATTCATCTCTCAAAGTAAAATGTCTGATAGAAAATTGTATAACCTATATATGAGGCGAATGTTCTATTCTGGGATAATATAATTTTGTGTAACTTTCACAAGACATGTGACGTTGTTAGTCTTTCACTTCTATATAAGACAATTTAATATTGATTACCTAGTTAACTGTTCTATACATTACATTTGTTATAGGGCTGTATGGATATAATGCTGACGAAGTACTTTGTATATGAAGGCGCGAGCAATCACTCGGTGCCCCAGTCGTCTCCCAGCAATATATGAGTTAGGTCGTGTAATAATATAAGTATATATTTATAAGTAGTACCAATAGGTTTGAATGTGAAATATATATTTTATATCAAGAAGTCCGCATATCATTCAACCAACATGCACTATACTAAAACCCCCACAGTACCATCATATCGCAATACTTATACCACTTTTGAAACTGTCTTCTTTAGACTTTGCTGCGAGTATACCCCAGATATTTAAAAATCATAATTATTCAAATATATTGTCATGGCTTGCTCAATCAAAACGATTATATTGTAGTATTTCTGTTCTTTGAAACAAAGGCTAATATTGGATCATGAATTAAATATTGGAATAGCAATCGAGAGGTTCAAGCTCAAATTTCTTGATTTGATTTGATTGATATTATTAATAATCAACCCTCATTATTTACAGTATTTTTAGGAAAATTAACAGTTCAATTGTAGATTGCAGCTAAAAATAACATACCTCGCATAACAATAATATAGTTATTACTATGTATGAGATCTTTTTATAATAATTAATGGGATGAGCAAAATATGGTGAAGAGAGTTTTGTGTATGGAAGTTGACCGGTACAAGAGGAAAGGACGACCAAAAAAGAGATGGATGGACTGTGTGAAAGAAGATATGGCTAGAAAGGCAGTAAGAATATCGTTCGACGCTTTCCACTGCCCTTTTTCCATTCTTTCTCCCTAGTATCCATCATTTCCTCAAAATGCGATGGTATCTTCTGGATCATGAACCAAACTATGGTCTCCAATCATAGGCCCAACGCGTACATTTTCTTTTTGCAAAAGATAAATAAAATAATTCGAATGTTCAAAACGTATAATAATCGTCAATTCAGGTACAGTCTCTTCTTTGTAACTCAGTGGAGCATCGCATCAGTAAATTCAGCTGAAGTTGCATGCAAAATTTCAGCTAAATTCATTGACTCGTTTCAAACTAAGCGCTTGTAAAGTTTCACCCGACGCTCGAAGACATAGCATGAAGTTTTCATCTAAAACCTGCAAACTGCAAACTTTTAAATGTAAAATTATATGGATAATGTGAGAAGAGAGGTAGTATTTCAAATTGTTCTATTCGTACTGTTTAAAAATAATCTTTACTGTACACCAACGACATATTGCTTAAAAAAAATACACCAAGTAGATATGTACAATAGGCGATCTCTTACAGGCAACCTTTGGATGGACAAAATCGATAATAGATTTTTTTTTTATGTTATAGGGGGCAAACGAGCAGACGGGTCACCTGATGGTAAATGACTACCGCCGCCCATGGGCACCTGTAACTCGAGAGTCACAAGTGCGTTGCCGCTCTTTAAGGTGGGAGTAGGAGAAGAGTGGGAAGAGGGGAGAGGGGTAAGAGTGGGAAGAGGGGAATAAGGGAGAGGGAAGGGTTAGGGCCTCCGGTAACCTCACTCACGCGGCGAAATGCAATGAAAGCATTGCTCCACTGCCGGTTTTCTATGAGGCCGTGGTATCGAACGGAGTCGAGCCGGCCCATACGTACCGAAGCATGGCTCTTCCACGTTAATTAATAATTAAGATTAAAGAATAACGTGTAGTTTTGGTGTAAGATAGAAGTAAAGAAAAAAAAGGCACTTAGTAAAAAAAAATAAAAAGAAAAACATTCAAGTAGCTAGTTGAGAGTAATTATAATAATTATAATTCTTTATGTAATCGTAATTAATGAAGAAAAATATACTTTTTTAAACTATATCTACGTTAATGAGATTTTCGCTCCCCTTGTAGTTAATTTATGTATTCTGTTTTTTCTATTGCTTTTAGGCTCAACGGTATTTGGCAAATATTATCATATTATTATAGTAAAACATAAGAAGGAATGTATCATTATATATTATCACCATTATAGTAATCACAAATATAGACTACGGCTAAATATAGGCCTCCTCAAAGGTCGGCTTTCAATGTCATTATTGGTTCATTTATAGTTGCTCAAAATACCTTAGAAAAAGTAAGTATGTGTAAGTATAAGTATGTAGGCACGTCATAGCTATTACTTTACTTACCATCTTAACAATTTAGTAACATAGCATAGCTTTATGTATAGAAACTTCATCTATACCGAAATGTTTTTATTTTATTAATTTCAGCTAGACCACTCACATTCACGTAATGATATATTACATAAAAGCTACATAGATTCATGAATTGTAAGAGTTTTACCACGGGCAATCCCGGATTAGTATTCTTTCTCCGTTTTACCTTATGGGTAAAACGAGTAAAATGGGTTAAACGATTGTCTCGCGGTCTGTTTGTATTATTCCATTTTCTGCAATAATCCCTAACCTTATTTTCGTCCAGTTTTTATCTGATAATCTTTTGTATTGCAGAGTTGTTGTCGCATTCAGGTTCAGTGGAGATAAATGAACTACGATTTGATTTCTTAACGATTATGAGTGTAGATCTGTAATGTTTCAATCTTACAATAGATTAACTTAAAATGATTTTTTCTTTTACTCTTCTTGGAATAATATTAGGTCTTTACCTATGAAATTGCCGTTTTATATGAAAAAAATCAAACAATTTTTTTCTTTATTTTTTATTTATATTAATCAAAGTAATCACCCATGCAATCGATGTATCTTTGTCAACGCAGTGCCAGTTCATTGATGTCCTTCTTAAACAAATCAGCAAAAGCAAAGCTGGCAAAGATGCATCAATTGCATGGGACGGGATGCAACAAATTCTTTAAAGGTATTTTGTGCCTCTATTTTTTCCCCGCTATTTAGAAAAGTTATCCAAATTCTGGAAAAAGTACTTTGTCAAGCTTTTTTACCTTGCCAATTTGACGCAAATGGACCAATATTGTTTTGACGTTAACGTTGAAAGCTGCTGCTAATTTAGCCTTAGATTGAGTATCATCACCTTCTACAATAGTCTTTAATTCGTCATTGTCGGCTAAAGTTTTCGGACGACCACGAGGTTCATTTTTTAGGTCGAAATTTCCAGAACGTAAGCGGGTAAACTAATAACAGATGGTGCGTTGGTTTGTAGTGTTAGTTCCGTAAACGTCATTGATGTTGCGTGCCGTTTGTGCCGCGTTGCTGCCACGACGGTACTCATATTCCATAATCCAATCCAAATCCATAATATCCATGATGATGAAAAAGATTCAAATGCGATGAAAACATAACACTAATCAATAAACAAACGACTACTTTTGAAAAAAGAAATCTATGTTTTTAAAATAAAATGAATTTGAAATTAGAATTCTTAGCCAAAAAAAAAAAATTTTGGTTTGAAATAGCATAGCTAGCTAGCTAGCAATAGTACTGCAGGACGGCAATTTCATAGGTAAAGCTATTATTAACCGATCATATCGTGGTATTATACAGTTATACAGAATATATAGTAATTTATATCTAATGTCGTTGACATTAGCATATTTCATTAATATATCAACTTACTACGTAAAACACGTCATTTAGTGATAAATAATATGTATTTTTATTCTTGTTTGTCCTTAATTTTTAACATTATAAAAACTAGTTATACCTCAACGATGAAAGTCGCGGCTTTAATTGTTTAGAGGAATCATTTTCTTTTGTCCCACCGCACGAAGCAAGCTGCAAGAAGCAACTTCACAGGTGGATATTCATAAACCCCAATGGAAAGATCTTCTAGGAATAAGATCAACTTCATCATGTTGACCAAAAAGAAAAAAAAAAGTGATGATTAAGTTAACACTATGATTAAAACCGTTTGCGATCAGCAAATTGTTCGAAAACTCTTGCTCCTTACTTGATACTACGCAACTGATAAAATACTGTCGAGAAATGAGATTGCAGGCTTCCTCAAAAGGTCACCTTTGGCCATTTTCGACAAATAAACAAGTTCAGATCACAATACTTTATCATCCAAATCAGATACGGATACACGTTTGAGCCAGTTGGTCAATCGTGTACCGAATCTCAAGCTCATACTGAAAATATCCTGGACGTAAGCCTGTAAGAGATTATAATGATTCTCAAACAACTCAGAAAACCAGCAGGTGACGATGAAATAAAAGAAAGCAAGAATGATAAATTATTTACAGACCAATCTGACTTCTGAGCCTCGTTTGTAAAGTCTGTTATTTTTAAAAGTAATTATCAATATCTCACGGGTGGGTTTAACTACTTCTTGCCTCGGCTGGTTTTCGAAAAGTCTTTAGCATCATAGACCATATCCATAGCCATATACAAAATTTTCATGATCACTCAGAAGACACAGAATTTTGAGAATTTTGGGTTGGTGAACTATAAAAAAACTTTTGATTCTGACAGTTATCGAAGAAATATGCTTTAATACATGTATTTCGAGGGGCTCGTGGCTAAGTGGGAACTGAGTAGGTAAGCACATTACGAGGTTAAGTAATACTAGCCAGGTCAGTCTTAGGATGGGTGACCATTCTTAACACTTTGAGACCCCTCCGTGACTCGAAGAGCATGTTAAGCCGTCGGTCTCCGTTGCCATACGAACACTGTGGCATTCGTTACAGGTAGTTGGAGCCTTAAAAAGTCCGACAACCTGGTCTAACTACAGAACTTCGATATCGCCTATTATTTGGGTTGTGGAGGTCTGATGGCAGTCGCTTCACGTAAATATCTAAGTTCGGCCGTATCGTAGTTAGACTTAAAGCTGACCCCAACTTAGTTGGAAAAAGGCGCGTAGGATGATCATGATGATGACATGTATTTAATGCATATTTTTACAACAATTTCGCTTGATGCAACGCTTGAGTAAAGAAATGGATACCCGTCCAGATGCAGCCAGGTGTACGACATACAGATGTTATTTCTTGGGAAGACCCTTGTTTTGGTGGATACATTTTTGTTCCCAAGTAAGAAGGAAGCGTCGATATGCTGCACTCTTTGGACCATAAGGACCCAATTACCAAGCAACAAAGACCCGGGCATAGAACCTAGGACTTCATGATTGAATGCAATATCGGCAATATTACTCACCAGTTCAATAACGAAAATTTCGCAATAGTTAGAAGAGGTGGTTGAGATATCGCTAGATTTCCCTTATAAATTTTCGTTATAGAAATGGTGAGTTGATCCAGAATAATACTACATATTAGATGGATAACTCTTAAAGTTAATAAGTCTTCATAATATTTCAAGAGTACTTGAGTTACAAATAGCGGCAATATAAATAATGAGAATAACCATTCAGCCAACAGAAATTTTGAAATATCTTAAGCGCTGTTGTGAATTGAATCCCCTGCTCTCGTTACTTAAACTGACGCTTTAAATCTCGACTCTGTGAGTCTGAAGGAATAAAATTTATACATTCCGATACGATACTTCCACGATTTACCGACTCAGCTATCAATCTATACTGCACTAATAATGCGGTTTTTTGGTAGTCTGCCCTAAGTCTTTTTAATTTACTATAACTATTATTCCAGTGAGTTTTTTTTGTTTATATGTTGGTTTGTTTTCTATTTAACCGATCATCATGAAACTTTGAACACATGTTGTCAGGGGTACAGAAAAATATATAGGGTATCTTTCATTAAGAAAAAAGGAATGTTCCCGAAGGATATTGTTCGTGGGAGAGCCATGCTTCGGCACGTATAGGCCAGCGGAGTGATACCACGGCCTCACAGAAAACCGGCACGGAAGCAATGTTTGCATTGCTTCTTGCCCCGTAAGTGAAGTAACCGGAAGCCCTAATCCTTCCCTTTCCCCCCTCTCCCTTCCTCCGACTCTTCCCCCCTCTCCCCTCTCTTCCCCTACTCCCATCTTGAAGGCCGGCAAAGCACTTTTGACTATTGAGTTGCAGGTGCCCATGAGCGGCGGTCAATTAACATCAGGTGAACCGTCTGCTCATTTGCCTCCTATACTTATAATATCTACATTAAAAGTCTATCTGATTGTACCATAAGGTGTTATAATACTTGAAACGGAATTCAAACAGTGGATATAATTGATTTTTATTTAAAAAGATTAAATTGAATTCATTTCTTCATTTATTATTTTATTTAACAGGTATTACATTTCATCAACAACGACCGAATTTGCCTCGTTATTCGAATTTTTAAAGAAACTTAACACATAAGTATTAATAATAATAATAATACTTTATTGGACTTCAATTGATTTAAATTGAGATTTAGGTCGAGCTACTGACTATAGTGGTATTAAAGCTGAAAGAACGGTGGGGTGAAGGCTCAATAAAACTAAGGCGTCATCACGCATCTAAGAAATCGCTCTGCTGTTTCTGCTCCTCTGCTCTCACTGCATTAAGAATGCGTCTTCAGAGACTGTGACTAGAGATTTTCAGTGCAATACAACTGGACATTTATGTAAATACAAATCTAAATCTATTGCAGAAACCATTGTGTTGACCTCACACCTGACTAAGAGATGAAAAAGATGAACTTGAAAGTGAAATTTTTGAAGTGAAAACTTCTTTAGGCACGTTGGGTACTTTTGGTATGGGGAAAAAATCACTGAACATATAGATAACATAGAGATGTGTGTGTGTTTACACTTCTCACGTACAGTCCTACGACAGTTTTTTTTTTACCTGGAGTTCTAATAAAATCGTGTAAAATAAAGTCGCCGAGAAATTGTCTAAGAGTTGACATCATTACGCGAGAGGAACTCATTTTTCAAAGTAAAACATTGAGGTGCTTCCGATTTATTTCTTTATTACTGTACTTTGTTCTTTTTCGTTTCATATACGTGAGAAAGACGATCATGGTGTAAATTGTCTTGTTAACATTCTAACTTTTAAAGAAAATTTGAAACTAATCATTTTGACTATAATATGGGTTTGATAGTTATATGGTTCTGTGTAATTATTATTTTAGTTTTTACCTTCATTTTAGTATATTATTTTCCTTTTTTTTAATTACTATTCTTTTTTTTCTTCGTTCTCTTTTGAAGTTGCGATATAATTATCCTTTTACATAAAGGTATCCTTTTGCATAATTTACTCAATGCGCTACCTGCCTACAGCACAGTGGCCATTAAACGAACACACATTCTAACTTATACATCCACGTCCTTAACTCCTAAAAAATATAAATATTTATATGTTTACTGATTTTTAGATAACGGTTTTAACCATTTTTATCGATTAACTCTAATCGATACAAAATCTAGTATCAATTAGTTCTAAAATAGTTTTTTGGATCCAAGTTTTAATTCTTGTTATTATTGTTCACTTGATTATATATATCTTTTATTTAACAATGGAAACTTATAGTTGTAACAGTTCTGTTTCTTACCCTCGTAAATAAAATAAATATCGGTTTAGTTAAGTTTATGTATGCTTATGAAAATGGTTTTTAAATTTCTTTTCAAGCAAAGGTTTAAGTAATTGCTTGCGCGAGAAAGAATTAAAAATAAAGTAACTGACAGGTTATTCACCAAATTTGACTTTATCATTTTGTTAACACAACAAGAGCTCACTTTACACCGAGCTACTCGAAAAATGCTTTTTTCCCTGTGGTAATTTTCGCGTACGCCGCGCGAACGTCAAAGTCGAACCAATTAAAACCTAACGAAGTCTCTGATATTAAACCGGTAGCTAGCGAGGCTGTAAGAGATGGATTACTCACGACCAGCCAATCAGCATCCGGTATCCGGCAATACCACTTCCGAAAAAGGCTTACTCTCCTTTTATGTGCAACAGAGAAACCTGTCGCGAAACGCGCCACCTGAAAGCATCATGAAATCACCCTTCCGCCCCTCACTGTTTCTCTATTTTCGCCCCCTCAAATCAAGTGCACGCCAAAAATGAGAACAGCCAAAAATACACACATAGGTGTTAGAAACAGTCTCACAACCACTGATATAAAATATGAAAATCACTAACTAACAGTAACTGCCAAGTTGTTCGTACCACTATTCGCACTCAAAACCATGTTCTGAACTTATTCCTACCCTTTTTATAACCCCACTATTCATTAATATTTATCAATTGATCAATAGCATTGCGTTACCGGTATAACCAGTCAAAATAATGTCATTTAACTTATTCTTATTAAATAGTGAACTGTGTTATGTAATAGGGACAAACTATAATAGATGTATTATAGTTTGTCCCTATTTTCAATAAAATAAACAAGAGTTTTTGATGTGGCGATGACATAGGTTACTCCTGCCTCGGCAGAACATTCCCTGGTGCAAACCCAGCAACACAGTGTTCTAGAAAGTATTATCTTTTAATGGAACATGCGTCTATATCATTTTGTAGCAGTACGTGATAAATTTATTTCTAGGCCACAATAGTATCGTCTTAAAAAATCTCCAAACTCAACGTTAAGACACGGAACGTACGCATTAAATCGTCAAAATTTTAACTTCTACTCGATAGTCATCTGCGTTACTATTCGAAGTTATCATCACTCAATTCAAGTCGTATTTAATCCCACTAATACCACATAGAAACAATACTGAATAAGGAAGTTACTTGAATATGTTTAATAGAGGGGGCAGCGCAGTGGTTAGTCTTCATCGGGCTTGCATTCAAGAGGTTGCGAGTATGTTAATGAGAGTATTAGCAATGAGCAAAGCCACGTAAAAAAAATGTTTTTGATAGTGAAATTATATACTTATTTATTAATAATAATTTAAGGATGGCGGACGTACATAGCCTATTTAATTTTCACTTCCATTAACCAGTTTTATTAACGCATTTATAGTACCGTTTTTTTATGGTATAGGGAGCAAACGAGCAAACGGGTCACCTGATGGTAAATGACTGCCACCGCCCTTTAAGGTGGGTGTAGGGGTAGAGGGGGGAAGAGCGGGAAGAGGGGAGAGGGGGAGAGGAAAGGGTTAGGGCCTCCGGTAACCTCACTCACGCGGCGAAAAGCAATGCAAAGCAAAGAAAAAGAGAGGCCGTGGGATACCACGGCCTCTCAGAAGCGGGCCGGCTCGAACGGAGTGATAACTTTATCACTCCGTTCGAGCCGGCCCGTACGTGGCGAAACATGGCTCTCCCACGATAAAAGGGGTTAATGCTCTTAAAGTTGAAATTTATTCTATACTTCATCGTGAGAACTAGGTACCGTAGTGAATCTACATCTGAATTTGTATTTACTCGTAGCTAAATAACAAAGCAAAACTTTATACTTCTAAATATTATAACTTAAGTGAAACATACTCTCAAAGACACTTGCAACCTACAATCCTGGACTAAGCAATCAAAGTTGTTGAAGTTTGCAGAAGCACTGCAGTAGTGGAGCATTTCACTGTTCACTTGCGGTTCAGTGTTTGCTTAGTAGGGATGAGAACAACAAAACTAAGAGGGCTTAATAAGGAATCTCCCGCGCTTTGTTTCTCCAAGGCAAGCTATTTTTGAGCATTATGTGTGTAACACTCTAGCCTAGCCATGCATCTTTTTTTTTTTTTCAGAGTAAAACAATTTATTTTTATCGTTATGACCGGTTTTCCACTACGTCATGACTTGTTATATATTAAAACTTTTGAAAATGTTGTGATAATAATGATTATACCAGCTTTCTAATATTATGACCATTTTCTTCTAATTTATATTATATAAATTATAATCTAATATATATCATCATAGTAAGTTAGCAAAATATGTAAAACATTTCTTCCATGACTTAAAACAAAGTAAAAACATGTAAGATAGTCTATTAAGAACTTTAGGAGATTAGGTTACTTGAAAGCTTTTAATTATTTAAAGAGAAAAAAGAGTCGCCTTGAAGTGATAACTTAAGATAACGCATGTTATGTGATATCACTGCAAAACAATGCACGATCACTGGGCCTAATGTTGGTACGTACTATACTCTTAGCTAGCTACGTAGGCATGTGATAAAATAGAGATGTTAATATTGCAGTAAAAGTAGTTTAAATTCTCAAAGTATATGCTATAATAACAATAATAATTTATGCGCTTCAAGATACAAGACAGTTACATATATAGATCACATAAGAATAATAACAAAATGAAAATGCTTATTAAACAGTGCTAGAAAAATCCTGTATTACGGGGAACAGTGTTCCGTGTAATATAAGTAGGTAGTACTTATAAATATTAATATTAGAAAATATGATGTCAATGCCATTTGTATATATATATATATATATATATATATATATATATACACTTACTAGTATTTACTAGATACCTAAACCCCGTACCATCAGGCAAGGAGTGTTATTCTTTGCAAACATAGTTGTATGAGAAAAAAAGTAACATGCGGTGTACCTGCCGGGTGAAATTACCAAATATAACACATCTGAAAATAGTTAGTAGTAATAAATTGTTGATGTGTTAAAATTTACTTTTTACTTTTTTCTAAATCGATTAAAACTTCCTACTAAATAAAATCAATTGTTATTTATAACCGAATCAGCAACATTTTTGGTCATCACTAATTTACTTTTTATCGAACTGTCAAAAAGAAAATAAATGAATGGAGTATAGTTAAGGCGTGAAGGCGTAGAAAACCAACAAATTCACATTCAAATTTTCTTCTTATTGTTACGGGGGCAAACGAGCAGACGGGTCACCTGATGGTAAGTGACTACCGTCGCCCATAAGCATCTGTAACTCGAGAGTCACAAGTGCGTTGCCGACCTTTAAGGTAGGTGTAGGGGAAGGTAGGTAAGAGGGGGAGAGGGAACGGTTAGGGCCTCCGGTAACCTCACTCACTCGGCGAAATATTACTTAACTGCCGGTTTTCTGTGAGGCCTATATAATATTAGTTATGATATCATCTTACAAAACGACAATTCCGTACCACTGTTACTGAAATGCATTAAGAATGTTCTGGTCGCTATTTCACTAACGAAAACGGTGTGAGGTGTTATGAAACTTATACTATTGTGAGAATACTGCACACGGATAGAATTTGTTATTAGTGCGTGGGTTTTCTTCGATGTTTTCCTTTATCTTGAAGGCTCTGAAGGTTGTGATGTATTGCCTATACTTTGTACAATCAGCACATGTTTTGCTCAAATGGCTGCGCGTTTCCCGCCGCTTTTTGCTTGGCTTTTTGTTATGTTTTTGTTTAAATTAAGTGTGTTACCCATAGCCGCTTTATTTAGAACCATATTTTACACATATCTAGAAATAAAAAGAAGCATTTTTGTTATGTAGTAATAATAATGGCACACAATTCTAATCTTTAATTAGTTTTTTATGTAATTAGGAATGGCATGTTTTTACGTATAAATTATCTTGTAACGGATTAATGACGATATGTCAATAAAAGCAAGGTAAATCCTGGACTATATTCCTATAGGTTATAATAAACAAGAGAACGTGACCGTATCTTGTTATGAAATATTTTTAGAAATGATAGCACCTATCTCATTTTAGTGACACTTAAAATGAAAAAGTAAAGTAAAATAGTCCAGCTGATTTAAATAACTCAACATTTTATATAATATGTATATGCGAAAATTTTACTGTTGACTATTCCTAAAAGTTTTTGGATCTACGTTTTGTCAATAAATGTATGTCTACCGTAAAATTGAGTTCCTTTGCAACAGAATGCCACCAACAATAATTGTACGGACATTCTAAATAAACAAACCTCAAAAACACTCTTAAATCTATTCTATAAGAACTATTTTACTTTGGCTAAAATATGAAATAACTTCACAAAGCGCTAGAGCCCCTTCGCCCACCTAAACTAGATCCTTAGTTCATTCCTAACTTCTGCTCTGTCGCCTTATTGAAATAGTTTTGGGGGTGAAGCGGCAGATCAAGTAATACTGGTGTATTGTACTGCACACGACGTTTTATAGTACACATGTTTGACACTTCAAGTTGAATGACGTCAGGATATAAGTTGTTCGATATCTGGTGCCGGTTTTCGAGAGTTCAACACATCTAGAGAGTTTCCGCGCTGTCAGGCTCAAGAATACAAATTTTAAAGCGATCTCTTTGAAGTCAACAGGCTGTGATATTAAAACGTGTTTATTGCGAAAAGGGCGAAAAGTTTGTAATAGAATATCTAAACTTTTTGACAAGGGATATTAGATTGGAAAACAAAAACAGAAGATGTAATTAAGGTCAAAGTACTTATTGGATCTGTTGTGTATTACATCGAGTTCGTAATGGAAGATCGTTAGGTGTATGTTTGTGAGAGTTCAACACTCTTTAATGATTCTTTTTTTATGTTTTCTAAATTGCTTTCTCCACTGCAGTAATTTATACGAACAATATAACGGGAGGAATCAATAAAAGTGTTGGCAATGTTTTGCGAAGTTGGCGCGGTAGTCGTTAACGTATGATGACCCTTTTGGTTAATATATATATATATATATATATATATATATATATGTGTATATAATATTTTAGGATGTTTTAGTACATATGTATATTAAGGTAAAGAAAATGGATTATTAACACTGTTTTTATAAGATATAAATTTTATTAACCTGAACCATATTTAACATTTTTTATACAACTAAGCTAGCAAAAAATAGTACGGTAACACGGTAGACATACAGACATAGACAACTGGAGGTACTTTCTCAGTCGCGCAACACCAAATCTAGCTGTAATAAGCTGTGACCTATATTTCATAAAATATACTTAGTTTATTAATTACGTAAATGAATATCTTAAAAAAAACAAAACTCAATATAAAATTCAAAAAAGAGAAATGAAAATTAATCTACATTACGCCATTAGTTTACATTGGCCACAATCTTTTCGTTTCAATTATACCGTACTTTTTGAAACGGAAAGTTTTTTCTTTCTCCATAAAGCCATTGCCCCTGAACCGTACCATAAAATTACCTTGTATTTCTACCTGACGGTCAACGAGGGCTAAAGAATGGTTGTGGCGAGCAAACAAACAATACAACACTCATTGCCTGAACAATCTCGTTTAGGTTGCGTAATGACGGAAGCCTATGCGCATTATTCCACATCATTCAGTGAAAAGCCCCTACTGGCCGTTCTCGTTTTAAATACTCCAATTAAATTGTCGTTTCTGGAAAAGTGAGTTTAGCTCATTACAGTAAAGTACAGTACCGTAGTTAGTAAAAATCTTGGTGTGCTCCATAGTGCAAACCAATTTGAAGTTCACTGCAGTTTAGTCTGCGGACTAAAGGGCATCTTTATATCTGTGGCTTTACGGAAAATCTTGTTTTACTTTGTCTTGTTGGTACTTATGTCACACTGAAAGTTCCTGGATTCTGATAAATATGTCCAGATATTAGACTTATGATAAATTTATTATTTTTCAAAGTATATGCCCTCGCAACATTTTTGCATTCGCTGGAATTATTGTAAGCAGTTGAACCAGTCTTCCTTAGGAACATCTTCAATGGCTTCGGGGGAATAGCTTTCGCCGCTGATTCAGGGATCGTAAAACGTGTGCCTCTAAATTTGTATTTAATTTTAGGAAAGGCACAATATTATAGACAACCAATGACTGTCGTCTATAAAACTTTTTTGTAATTTTACTATAGCACTCGACAAGCAGTAGCCTCTGGTCTTCCGTAAATCATGCGGTATATTCCGTTAATAATAATTATTTCCTGACAAGTAATTTTTTATCAGTTTTAATCAGTTGTCGATTTGTCATACGGTATCAATTTGGATTCTGTAACAGCAGTCGCCGTCCAACTTTCACGTACATCGTCATGGAGATGATCACGTCCACGTCTAAATTCCCCAAAGCACGAATACACAGAGCTGCAACGTAGCTGGGGGCTTTAAATGCCAATTTAAGTCTTTGGCAACTCTCTTTTTGACTTTAACCAAAGTAAAAATCGTAAAAATCATTTAGCAAAAATTCATGTTCAAAAAGTAACATGTTCCAAGAAAGTTATATTTCTTAATACCTTTTTATTTTTTTTTATTGTTAATGCATAGTACCAGAAACTTTCAGCATGCCCGAAGTTTCTAGGTACTCTTAACCTGGATACCAACTAGAACCATTCACTTTTCCACAATCTCCAAGAAGTTTGCAAACCACTAGTCTAGCACACCGGAGAAGAAAATCTAATAACATAATTGGACAGGACAATTTGAAATGGAATATATCCTTTTCTTATGTCACCTATATGTCAAACCAACCAATATGTCAATACTGGTTGTTGATGAATAAGATTTCAGATGTTCTATGATTGCGGCAAAGTAAGTTGTCCTGTATTTGCAGCGTTTATGCCATAAACTAAAATGGTTTATGCTGCTCTGGTGACCCTACTCGCCATCACAAACACGGAATTTTCTGTGGTGCTACCCGGAATCTTATAAACAAGTTAAAGACGTAACGCAGAGGAGTAACACTAGATACCCAAACAAACTTGTTATAAACATGATTCCAAGGAGTACGAAACTGCAAAAAAATTGTTATGCTATTTGTATCACAATATATAATAAGATACCGAATGACATCAAAGAATTATCACTTAATAAATTTATAAATTCCTTAAGCGTATGGTTACTACAGAACACATTCTACTCTGTCAACGAATTCTTGAATTATCCTATCAAACAGTAAAAATATTGATATAAAGTTGTTAACTAAGTAGCATTCCATATTAGTCTCCCATAGTTTTAAGGCCCTTTTGCATGCTGTCCTGACGGCTAAATAGGCGGTAAACATTGTAAACCTAACAACTCTATATATACTAACCCTATTTATGGCAAATAAAGAATTTGAATTTGAATTTTCAAACTGTAGTTAAGCAATGTTGTATCGTATTTTTCGGTACTTAACCTCAGAGCGGCTAACGGCGTCTGACGACGAGTTTTATTTCGGACTTAATCGCCTAACGCCAATGTGTGACGGCCCTCACATCCATCATTTTCCGCTTAGCCGAAACG
This sequence comes from Euplagia quadripunctaria, assembly GCA_963859945.1. Lineage (NCBI taxonomy): Eukaryota > Metazoa > Arthropoda > Insecta > Lepidoptera > Erebidae > Euplagia > Euplagia quadripunctaria. The sequence goes on from OY982583.1 coordinate 7,912,311, forward strand.
CGCACAGAACTAATCAACCCGAGCCTGTTTCTCCTAAGATGGAATTTAACCCTCCCCATCACTCTCAGGCCAGGCTTTATGAAGGCTGAGAGATTGATTTGTATTGTGCAGATGCGTCTGAATCGCGAAAAAAAACTATTTATGACATACAAAAGTTAATCACCGCTATGTTTCACCTTGTTAAGAATACCTATTGAACTGTTATTTTAAAGTCTGTACAGGTCTGTACTTAATAGAACTCAATACATAACTCAAACTAAGTTCAGCCGAGGTACTATTTAAGGAATTACTGAAATATTTACAACAACTTGATATTAAGCTAACAGTTTAATTTATTCTACACTAAAACAACTTATTGTATTTCTTAGCAGTCTTGACCAAAGGCTACTCTTCACACCATAATATAACTAGACAAAGGAAACCAACACAGTTTACTCCTAATTTACCAATTAAAATTCATAGACAAAAACACACACTTAAACTGTGTTGTGTACAAGCACCATTTAACAGATTGCTTCGGGAGTTCAGCTTAAGTGGATTTATTCTCTGCAAGGTCGATTATACCACGGCTGCATTTATTTTCTCTTCTCAGCCATCGAAAAACCTATTTCCAAAGTTACAACGGATATATTGTCGTAATTTCACCATGAAACTCGCTTAAAATTCTCTTCTGCACTAGCCGTACTGAACTCTTGGTAGGATCAAACCTCGGACGTTAGTGCTACAGTAACTACTTGTAATTTGTTCACTTCGTTCCAAATGAGAAATGAGTGGCCCAACTCACGATTCACGAGAATAACTCAAAGGGCATTACGGACTGTTACTCAGAACGCATGAATAAATCAGAGATCGTAGATATTAGATACTGAAATGATAATGTCTAGCCCTTACCTTTTGTTACTCTTATTGTTGTAGATTTCAATGTTGACTTATAACTTTTTGTTTACTACTGTAAAGTTTATTACTATATTTCACACCTTACAGGATCTAAAAACCTTCAAATACGAAGAGTTGATCGTTCCGAAAAGCGATGATGCGTGACCACGCATGGTTTACAGCAGCTATCTAGTGTTTGTTCGTATTAATTAATCTTAGTGAGAACTAAGATGAATTAACTAAACCTAATAAAAGAATGAGAAAGAATACGTAAAAATATATATATATATATAGAACCTCCGTTTTTTTTTGTCGTTTAAAAAAGTCGTTTTACCTGTTATTTTTTTTATGACATTGGGGGCAAACGAGAAGACGGGTCACCTGATAGTAAACTACCACCATGGACACTCGCATATCAAGATTCGCGAGTGCCTTGCCGACCTTTAAGGCGGGAGTAGGGAAAGGGGGAAAATAGGAGGGGAGGGAAGGGTTAGGGCCTCCGGTAACCTCGCTCACTCGAAAAGCAATGTCAGCATTGCTTCATTGCCGGTTTTCTGTTTTCTTTTGTGTTGTCTGTGAACGTGCCGAAGCATGGGTCTCCCACAATAAAAGGCTTTCATTCAAAATTTTACTTTTTATTTAAGCACATATTTTTTTACAATAGTGAGAACAAGGATTATAAAACGCATGCTTATTTGTATAAAAAGTTAATACGAAGAATAATAAAATGTAGTTCCTTAGTGAGGTGAACAATGATTAATAGGCACTTCGCGTGACATTCACGTCCAAATTAAAGTAAAATTAAACAGCGTGAAGTAATAGAAAAAGAAAGTAGCTAGCTTTTCAAAAGGTTTGTTTAAATTTCTATGAAGTTTATATTATTAAAATTTACATGACTCTAGACGTATAGAAATGTTTTCTTAGTAAAACAAACTAATTTTGAATGTTAATCACGCGGTATTGTGTTTTCTTAGTAAACTAAACTAATTTTGAATGTTTATCAAGCGGTTTTGCTTCATGCATACATACTGTTTAATAATATTTTGTGTTAATTTAGCTGCATTTTTTATTTATTTATAAAAAAACGGTGCCATTTGAAGACGAAGGTCGAAAGCGACGAGTTGAGAACATTAAACAAATAATAGAAGCATATTCGTTCATCTCTTAAAACGTTAAAATTACCAACAACCGTGATAGAATGATATCGATTCGTTTATTTCAAATTAGGAAAATACAAAAGCTCATCATTAATGAATGAATTCAACTTCACACTTCAACTTGCCCTAACTTCTTGAACATGCACACAGTTAGGAGGATTCTAAATCGAATTGTCATTTGTGATGAAAAAATGATCGTGTAAGTTAGTCAAAAACCACCAATCCTACTGTTTGGAAGCATGGGGTTGAGCCCAACCACGTCCCAAACGCAAGTTTCATAAAAAAAGCTGCTTGTCACTGTAGTAAATGTGCTCTGCCGGTCTTGCTCCAACTGATTCCAATTTCTTTTTCGGGATTGGTTCCACTTTTTATGGTTGAAAAATTCAAATCTGATGAGTCGTAGAATTATGGTCTTAAGAGTTAATCGATTCCCGTCTCTTTCAAGTCCAGTCCAGGATTTTTATAGCAGAGACATCAATGAATTTCTATTAAACTGGCAAAAGTTCATTGTCAATAATAGTAAATACTTTGATCGATTGAACATATTAATATCCTATTAAAAAAAAAGATTTTGTTGTTCTACATAATGTAACAATCTCATAATTAAAAAAAAAAAACAACGCTACAAGTTACGGTCATAACGAAATAAACTCTCAGATGTAGAAATTCGTTGTCAAATTAATGATTTTTTCTATAAAGTTTGTATCTGAGGAATTATGAATCTGAAACTTACTATTTTAAGACGTCTATTCATCACATGATTCAAATAAAAAATGGGATATTTCAGAAATAAATGTCAAATCAGATTGTAGTAGTATTTATTAAAAATAAATTGATTAGACAGATAATAATAACTTGATACATCTCACACGGCCGTCTGATCCCAAACTAGGCAGAGCCTGTTTATTGGTAACAAGACTGCTGATAAACATACATACCGTATATATTTCTAAATACATACATATTATAGATAAATTACACCCAGATACAGAACAAATGATCATGCTCATCACACAATTCCTGGTCCTGTCTTGGTGTCATGGTTGGGAATCGAACCCACGACGTCTGGCTCAGCAGTCAGGGTCACTAACCACTAGACCAATAAGCCAGTCAGTCAAAATAATAAAAAGATACTATAAAAAATAAAAATTATGTATCAAATAAAAAAAAAATCTAAATTACATTTTTATGGATTCATCAATAGTCTAGTGGTCTAACAAAAAAAACTAACCTAATTTTTGTGCCTCTAATTTTTTAAGTTATCAATTACTTGGCTAATAATAGTAAATTATAAATCTCGTTGTATAATTTAAAGTTTAACAAACCTACCTCAAATTGTATTATACTCGTAGGAGAAAAACGTCACATATTGAAATTTACGGTGCCCGCAAACTATATTGCTAACGATATTGCTGTTTTGCCACAACTTATGTTACAGGCTATTCATAAAACTCCGTAACTATCAGTTTCAGCAAACAATGCACACTACATCCAAAAGAACCATCACCTTTTTGCGGTATCGTAACCTAATGATTTTTAGATATCACGTCTGTTACAATTGTTTAATATTATCAATAAATATAAAAAAAAATATGTGAAATTGTGGATGGAGGCGCGATGAAGGGTTAGTAGTTACGCCGTAGTTCAGTGTGTCTTCGCTAGATAACATTAAAGTATGTTTTTTGCTGTATGTGGACATCGCCACATCACTCCCCTTCAAGACCGGTGGTCGATAGTATTGATGAATCAGCTGTTTATCCTTTCTTATGGTGCCAGTGCCAGTAGTGAGTAGTTCCAGTGAGTCGGAATTGAGTGCCACGAATTCCTTTGATTCGGAACTGTATTCCGCCAGTTCCAGTGAATCGGAACTCTATTCCACTGGTCCAAGTGAGTCGGGACTGCATGCGGTGCTGCAATGAAGTCCCTAGTGAGTCAGGACGGTTGCTGCGTAGTGGCTGACTGCTGCGAAAACTTTTATAGCGCGATGCAGGATAAGTATTTACTCCGTAGTTCGGTGTGTCTTCCTTAGATGACATTAAAGTATGTTTTTCGCAAAAAAAGAAGTGGTTTGTTTTCTTGGGACAGTTAGGACAGTTCATTTTTGTTTCGAGTCACCAAAGTCTAGAATGAACTGCCTGAGTCTATTTTTCCTGATAATTATAATCCTGGAACGTTAAAGAGAAGAGTGAACATGTTTCTTTTGGATAGGCATGTACCATCTTGGTCTTCATCGTCACTTTTCATCACATGAGTTGGAAGACCGAAGCCTATTCCGTTACATATTTAGTTACATTTTATGCACGACATCTAGTACATAGGCGGTTTTGATGCATTTGATTAAAGTATTATCTACCATTCAACCAATGTGATGCAGAGTAAACAGAAAGTAAGAGCGTTTTTTTTTCATTTTTCCAATATTCAAAAAAAGAAACAAGGAGTGGAGTTAAATCTAGGTTCTAAAACATATTCTAGGTCCCTTATCTGGTTCATCTTCTCTTACATACATACAAGTAGTGTACAAGATATGGATATTAGATAGGGGATAATGGGGGAGGATAGTTAATGGTGGATCAATAAAGATACATAGTTTGTTAAGATCAGGTTATTGGTAAAAATAATTACAACTTTACATTTTAATAACTTAAATAATATTTGTTAATATAAAATTGCACAGGAACGAATTAGTTGCGATGACTTTGTATTCTATAATAAGTATACATTTTAATCTGAGAATTCGTTCTCTTCTATTTTCAACATAGGTCATATATAACATGTTTTGCTCTCAGGGAGGTCATTAATGGAGAAAAAATCAATGTAAAAGATCGTTTACCAAAGAATTTATTGAATACACATGTTTCTTTTAGATACTTTACGTGAACAAAATGTCCTCTTAGAAATGTAAATGCGGTTAATAGGGGCCACTTGTCTCTTTTAATCGCACAGCTCAGATTCCTTTCGGCAAAGTTTAACGTAAATCCTTCCCAGGATACCCTCTATTTATCAGTGGCAAGATTGCGAACCTACCAAATGCTAAGAAAAATGTCCTACTTTAGTTTTGAGCATGGTATTTTATTATAAAAAGTAAGAATTTTGAAATATTTGGTCATTCTGGTCAAAAAATGCAATAAAGTAAGATAAAATTTACGTAAAAATGTTAAAGCAAGGCATACATTGAAAAATTCTTGACATTTCATCATCACACCTGGGAATTGAACACACGAAGAAGCAACGCAAGAATTGCCACTTGTGGCATTAGACATACCTGAAACCTCAATATCTACACACTTTAATCATGCCATGACTCGGTGACATAAGCTTACGGTTCGAAATTGACTTTTTCAGACATTTTCTCTCAACAAGTTATTTTCATGCAATAAGTAAAATTATTTAAGCACTTCAGGCCGAAATTCTAGAAACTAAACCGCTGTTTTAGAAATTTAGCGTTCATAAAACTAACCTCTGCCTCTGCAGAATATGAACCAAAAGCAGACATCGGTGTCAATTCTGTTGTGTTACCCTCTTGACTATAATTGACTAAATTTTCTTCATACAAAATGTAAACCTTGTACACTTTGAAACAAGGTCTTATTTCAAATTTAAACAATTAGGTAACATATGTCGCTATCGAAATAAGCAACTTATTTGTCGACTAAAGTCTGACACGCTTAAATAAACTTTAATACCACGTAGCGAGAGCCGCTATCCGTTGAATGCCATCTCTTTTGCTCTGTGTTTTTGGTAAGCGTCTTCGTAGGTGTCGATTAAAATAACGTCATCTTAGTTCGTTTTGAACAAGTTTTTATACGGCAATTATACGGCATTTGAATAAATGGGGACTCTCGCTGCGTGGAAATAAAGTTGAGTATATGTTGACAGGTTTTAGTGAAATTTAGTGGCGCTGAGAAACAGATGCCAGTAACAAATAGACCTTGTTACGAAGAAGACAAGGTAAATTTCAAATGAAGAAATTAAGTCAGGTTTTAGTTTAGTCGAGTGTACAATAGAATCGGGACCATTGCCCATGATGCACTAAGGTTGTTCTACCCAAGCAGAAGGACATACATAATACCATATAACGTGATAAATGATGAAAACAGATAAATCTTCTTGGAACTTTCAACAAAATTCCTGGAACTTCCTGTTAATAATCGCTTTTACTTAAATTAGGTTGTCATATTTCCATGAATTGACTGTCAGTATTAAAATCAATACAAAAATGGGCAAAGTTAAGAACTATTTTCTCCTCTGGTCAACCAATATTCTTTTTTTTTTTGTTTTGTAGCGAAGTTTGTTTTGAATCAATTAAAAAACATGGAACAGTACATTTTTTATATATATATAGAAAGGTAAAGACGAAATTTATATATATGGTAGCTTTTTCTCCTCTTTTGGTCAACCGGTTCTTTTTTAAGCATATGGCAAGGTCAGACTTTTGATAAAATTAAAACTCCTATTAAAACTGTTCGTCATCTCGAAGTTGGTTGCGTCTTTATCGAAATCGTCGAATTTGTAGTGCTTTTCAGCCCCTATACGTAACTAAACTAATGCAACTAAATATCTAAATAGTAAACACAAACATAGGTCTAAAACAGTAGTCGCTGTATTATAAATAATTGTAAAAAAATATTTTAAAACAAGCTTTTATACAAACTAACTTTTACTTTAGTGAAGATTTGATGTTTAAAAAAGTACTCCTCATGACGAATCAATCGAGAACAAACTCGATTAGTGTCTTGTTTTGTTAAGAAGTTCCTATGGCCGTATCCCGGCTCCATCATCAGAACATCTCCTCATATGTACGCCAAATTTGAGCCCAATCGGACATCGGGAAGTGGTTCTAATTTAGCTTACAAAATTCTTGCCGAACACACATACAAATATTGCAAGTTAAATAAAAGCTTGTTAAACAAAAGTTGTTGTATACAAAAGCGTGAAAAAAACAAGTTGATAAACATATTAACTTGTTGTTTTCAAGATTTTGTATTACAAACATGACACTAACTGTAAATATAAACTTAACCTTTTCTATTACAAGCATTATAACTTGTTTGAGCGTTATGTGATGTTCAACAGAAACTTTTTTCCTCGTTATAGGGTCCCTCTTTGAAGGCTTTTTAAAAAAAGGAATTAATTAATTTAAGACGTTTATTGTCACACAAAAATATAAAAAGGACCCTTAGGCAACCGCTCAGCGCGTGTGTGGAACGTAGACTGACTTGCCGCTGGACAGTTCCCGACTCTAATGTCAAAAGTGCTGAGTAGTGTTTCTGCGGCCATACCTGGCTGCAGATGCCGTCAGCATATTTGGGTACAGGAGAGGGTTATAACAGAACGAAGAGTTTATGCGACAATCTACCTGAGATTGTTTTAGTACTAAAAGTGTTTAAGAATGAATTTGTTAATGCTGATGTTGATCACTCTTGGTATTCTATTCATCCATAGTCCATATTAGTTGTATAAAAGTTTATAATGGACAAAGCACCTCAAAGACATACTATTGGGAGACTGATAAATCGTTTTTTTTTTTCATTTCATTTTTGGTCGGGCTGTCGACAAAAGGATAGAACCATCCAATGTCTCTCAAGGGCATCGTATAAGGGACTAAGGGATTTTCCGGATATAGGCAACAATGTCAACCCTGTTTACTTTTTAAATTACTGCGATCACAAATCTTAATATATGGTGTGGCAATTATGGTATGTATCCTTTGAGACAAGCTTGTATTCTGTAGTTAATCTTGTTGAGTTAATAAAACGTGTTCTTTCATCGTTCATCCTAGTTTACTGGTAAAGTATGTTCATATATCTAACAACAAATCCAATTTAAAACCCAAATCTTAGATAGTTTACCTCAATTTAAAAAAAACATCAAACAATCAATGTAATTATCAAAAAATTTATGGCCGCTTTCCATTATGCTAGTTACTAGGTACTATTTTAAACCGGTCATCAGCCCTAGTTCTTTTTTAGAATTTAATGAGACACTTAGTAGCAATTTGACAACTATAACGGAACTACTAACGACGTATACGTTATGTATGTGATTTTATTCATTTCCCTTTTGTTACTTCAAAACGTCTGTATCAGGTTTATATTTGCTGACCACATTTCTGAATTTCGTATTAAGCTCAAATGACTCCCTATATAGTTTCGCCGGCATGCTCATATTCTCGCACTACTTTACAACATTTTGTTTAATCCTTCTACGCCTACCTGTCTCAAAGAACGTTTCGAGTTCCTAAATGAAACACATGCGAGGCTTCTGAGGTCATCGGAAAAGGCCAGCGCCTGAAAATACTATTGTACTCTACAAATGTATTCCACAATTCTTTGAAAGTCCATGCAGCTCGCCTGTGGAATGCATTGCCTGAAACTGTGAGACGTGCTCAATCGCTAAACATTTTTTTTTTATTGGTAACTGATCACTATCTGTTCTCATAGTTAAACAATGACTATGTTGGATTTATATAAATACATATTTATTTAATATTAGTATGTATATTATACGAGTATGTATGTGTTTATAGCTATTATATTTATATATTTGTGTTTGATTATTATGTATCTATTTTCTCTTACAGTAATATAGTTTAATAAGCTACTGAACGAGTTTGTACACCTGCAAACTGCCTTAAGCACTAATCCATCGCATTTGTCCATCATTTTATATGACATATAGCGAAAATTATACCCGTAGATTTTCTGCATCGCTTTGCAAAACATAATTAGCTGAGTACTATTTTACATCTCAATGTCATTCGTTTCATCTCGATATACCCGAATAGTTTAAAATCATTTCGCGTGTAATGTTCCTTCGCAGTTGGATTGGCATATCCATAATTCTCAGAGGAATGATTAATTAGGGTAAATTTTACACGAAAGTAAGTTTAATTTACAATTTAAATTACGTACGATAAACCTGCTAAAATTTAACAATATTCAGAAGTTTTGGCAGGCATTAGGTGATTGTCATATTATTGAAAAAACCGGCATTTTTGTTAGAACCGGGTTAAGTATCTTCGCCATCTACGTAGAATAAGGAAACTGTTCGCTTATATTAACCTAACAAGTGAAAGGCAAAAGTTTCTGCATTATCCCTTACAATGTTAACCAATTTGCTTTTATTTCCATTGTGAAGGGCAATAAAAAGAAAAGTTGTCATCGTTAACGTTTATTAGTGAACTAATAGTCAACAACGGTTTCGCGGTAATCTAATACACTTGAAATTAAACACTATACAGTCACTTTGTAAAAGTAGCTCGGACATCACGACTTAGGATGGCATAGAGAGGACTCAATATTAAATCATTAAATAATATTGAGGTTTAAATATACAAGTGTTACAGAAAAGCGTGATCATATTTGTGTGGTGGTAGAACCCCTGAATGACTTAAAGTGTGATTTTTAGGGTTCTTATTACTTTAATTAATACCAAATACATAAGTCCTACAATTTGGTCATTATGAAATCCTGTCTAAAAGTATTTATTGCATTATTCATGGGAGAGCCATGCTTCGGCACGTATGGGCCGGCTCGACTGGAGTGATACCACGTCCTCACAGAAAACCGGCAGTGAAGCAATGCTGCAAAGGCCCTAACCCTTCCCTCTCGCTCACTCCCTTCCTCGCCCGTTATTCCCCCCTTCCCCTACATCCACCATAAAGACCGGCAACGCACTTGTGATTCTTGAGTTGCAGGTGCCCATGGGCGGCGGTAGTCATTTACCATCAGGTGACTCGTCTGCTTGTTTGCCCCCGCTATCACAAAAAAAAACAGTGTAAGAGATAGATCTTTTTTATTTCCAATGCAAAGAGTAAGGGTGGTTTTAACGTATTTAGCGTTTTAAATATGTGTATCTATGTGTCTGTATATCAGTGTGTCTGTATGTAGCATCATAGCTCCTAAACCGATAAACCGATTTTAATTTAGCTTTATCTTTCATTTGAAAGGGGACTTGAACGAGAGTATTCTTAGTTAGACATCATCAGGTCTTTTCTAATCCTTAAAGGGATTTTAGAGTCAGGGGTGTTTGTTGTTCCGTGCAACTAATCACACTACGACACTGATGTGACTCCTTGTACACCGGAATCAAATATGATGCGAACACCGAATCCGACTCAGTGAGTCTTAGGGAAAATTAAACAGTCCTGGAACAGTAATGTGTTTAATTGGAAGTATACTGAAAGGGCTACAAATCCACTCAGCAAACCGAATGACATCTGAGTACAGAAGAAAGAAGACCCACTTCACGGATAAACTAAATTTGATTAAAAAAATATTTATATGAAGAAATTTCTAAACTCGTTGACTCAAAACCCTTACTGTATCCAGATATTCCTTACTAACTATTAGTATAAAATTAATGTAGTTAGAGATTATACTCCGAGAGGATGTGATAAGTGATTGCTTAGTAGGAACCTGACTTTGATCATTGCCACAGTGGAGACTCAACTATCTTACTTGCATACAGTTTTCTTTAAAACCAAGTCTGAGCCAACTGCTGTGAATGTTAGGAAACTGTTCAACCACTAAACATGATTTATGTTTGCAATGACTTCAACAAGGATTAGTCTTCTAATTCACTCAACTAAGCTATTATTATAATTTTTATTACTACTACTATTATATAGACGAAAATTGCATTCTAACTAAAAATTTAATTAACACAAACGTCTCCATGATACCATCTGTTCCAAACACTGTTTAAAACATCAACCTCGCCTGGGGCTGCACAGTAGTTTTAAACTGTTATCCAACTCACAAATTGAGGTCTCTATTGCGCTAATGTACTCTAAATAACTATGCGCCAGTTTGATAGTTTCACGCAGGTGATCTGCACTTGTGTACTCTGAACAGATTCCGGTGTATAAAAGTGTTAGTGAAAGTTCATAGTGCATAGTTTTTAACTTGTTTAATGCAAAACAATTATGAATTATTTGAGATCCAACACACTGTGTAAACTATAACTAAACGGCTGAAGGAAGTTTTAAGTTGGCATTTACTTTCGAGTTATGGAAGAAGGTAATCGCATGGTAATTTCTAGGTGATGAATATGGCATCGCTAAAGGCTTTCTGTACATGTCACCTGAGCTAGTGTCTGATATTTTTGATATTAACCGACCAACAAACGTGTGATGAAATTTCCCGAATTAATGTTTTACACATGTTAAGTTTTGGACTAAACAAGCCTACTACGTCTACAACTAAGAGTGAATCCCAAACCGAGATAGGGAATCCAAACCCTCTACTGATTAAAAGTACACACGATGGAACAGAATGATATAAAGATGTGGGTAGACCGCTCCTTGATAGAACATTTGCTAAACAACAACATGAACATCGCATGCCAGAGAAAAAAAATCAAAGACTACATTTTCCAGGTATTCAAGCAAGTGGACTATACGTATTATCTATAATTTGATAATAATATTCAACGTGTTGGATCAATACAGAAACCATGAAGTCACATAAAAGTAGATGACAGATAATAGTACAACTAATGGAGCTCTGAAAATTCCACTCAAGACATGATCATTTTGCCTCCAATCTTCTAGAGAAGATTTCAAATATTTTTAGAGATACTGAAAAAACCGTCCCACGATGGATGACACAACCTTGACTAATGTTGAGTCACGGTGGGTCCGGATGTCTTAATAAAAGCTGTTCCCGGATCCCTCCTATTTAAGGCACAGTACGGCACACCGTGTGGTTTTAGTCGGTTCGATTCCAACACACCGCCCCACCGAAAACCCCAGTGGGGTGATGGCCCGAGGTGGTTTCCACACGCACAAAAAAAAAAAAAAGCTTGAGTCACGGTTGCGAAGACAGTGTCATTATTTTTTTATGAAACATATACAAGACATCGAAATCTTCATACTAGAATCATGTTGTCTACAGTTCATTCCACCAACACGAACAAAGTCATTCGGTACATTTTACCTATAACATAAGCGCGACTGAATTCACAAGGTAATAAAAGCGTTAAAAATATTTTATGATACTCATACACAAAAGTGGCATAATGATGATATTGAACACCAGGTTATACGTGTAACTAATTATGTATTTTACGGAGTTTAAATTCTACAAGTAAAACATAACCTTCACAGGTCATTCGCTCTGTATTCAGAATCATTCGTGCAAAAACCTAGAATAATAATTAAAAAGGTGCACACAAGCGAAGCTTATCCGGGACCCTTGTCATCTGCGTGACGGACGAGACAAAAACACAGTGTCAGTATGAACATAGCCTTTTTGTCTGTCCACCCTTTGGCCAAGGGAAACGTTTGTCGGGAAATTTTTGTTGTTTGCAATTTAGTACCGGCCTTTATAGTAACGTTCCTGCAAAATTGTTGAATTTTGTTACAAAGATTAATACAATTTTGTGACGTCATATAAACATTTTTTTGGTAAATCATTTTTGATCTATTATTATAAACTGTTCAATGTTTAAATATTTCAGAGAATGAAAAATTCTGATTTGAACAAGAAATACTAAGACTGACCGTGCCTTGTAAGCACGGATTTAAATAATCTCAACAGTTTAAGATATAAATAAAGACTTTAATGAACCAGTTTAAAAACATTTATTTAACTTGCAATGTTCGTTACTTTGGGTCGAATCTGCTGAAGCTGAATTAAAACCACTTGTTTTAATCCTACAGAGTAAAATTTTTATTATATTGGTTCAGTTTCGGTGTGAAAATACATTTTTCTGATAAGCGTTATCCGATTCTGCGCTCAAGTTTGACTACAGACGGGGAAACATATTAATGGTCAATATTACAAACATACTTACACGAAACTTCACTACTCTTTAATTTATGAGAGGCTGTTCTAAAGTTCACCATGACCTGACTGCTGGGCGCAATTGGCTTCAGAGGAGGTAACTCGTCAACTGGCAATGGTACAGACACGAATTATGAGAGTTTGGTCTAAAGTTTACTGTAACTTGGTTACTGCGACCAGGATTGGTTTCAAACGAAGGAACTCCTGAAACGCATGGAAAGCAGGAGATGTTGTGTACTTTTGTACATTCATTATGATGAATCGCGATGAAATCACTGATGGCGCAATAATTAAAGTGGTCGCCTCGCCACGGTGAGTGTTTGGGTTTCGATTTCCACTCGAAACGAAATATTTGTATGAGTCACAAATACGTGTTCCGAATCTGTTGAGGTTTTTTTTGTGTCCGTTGTTTGAATTTTTGTAAAGTCCTACGCGAAACAGTAATTATTTAGGAATAATTAAAAACCCTAATCCTTACATCCTTATAGAAGGCAATATCCGCAATTGCCTTCTATAAGGATGTAAGGATTATAAGTAATAATAATAGCATTTTCTGAAGTCTGTCATGACTTGGATTGGTGCAACTCGGTTGGCTCCATACAATGACTCGTGTAAATTTGAGAAATGGTAGTCATTAGCATTGATTGGTAATCTGTGTAAGAGAAGGAAAACTCCAAGATCTAAGTCGAAACTGTGTTTCGTTAGGCACAAGTAAACTTTAAGCTGAGCTGAGCTTTAAGTGGCGCACAGTCCCAAATACTCAAGTCAAGTTGAGCTTGTACTGTGGACTGAGTGGCATCAGGATGTACTAAATATGATGTCGCGTACGTACTACCTCAGTAAGAAATTAATGTCCACATAAAACTAAAAAAGAAATAAATTAATTGTAAAAAATAATTCATTTCATTTCATTCAAATCTCATTTTCATATTTTAGTGCACTGAAAGCTTGTTTTAGAATATTTAGAATTAGTAATTTTTTTAATTATAATAAAATATTGAAAGTGTCACTTTTCCTCCAAAACAATTTTCTTCCCGTAGAATAATTTTTCATAAATTGAGACAGTTTTTAGGTATTTGGAGAATATTTGTTCTTATATTTTATTTAATATGAACGATAGGATATACGATTTTAGGACGTACCTAAATAGCGGGGTCAAAACCCGCAGCCGAATTCCGAAAATACCGATATTTTATCCTTTTCTTATTCAAGTATGGACTGAATTTGAAACAACAGTGCTAACGCTCTTTAACTTCATCAATAGATCTGCATTCTCTCCTCTCATATAATATGATAAATAGTGCAAAACATTGTACATATCTACAACTGTTTACTATCCCAAGCTCCCGATAAACTTGCAAACTATGACGACGGTAGCCAAAGTTTCGGGTGTCACCCACGGGACTGCAAAAAAAGTGGTATGGATCAGGCCTTTGTACGCACACAATTCACAATTGACAAAAGAGACTTTATTTACCTTTAGGTAGCTAGAATATCATTTGAATTAAATGTTTGAATAAAGCTGTCCCAAAATTCAATATTTAGTGTATATATTTACAGATACGACACATAGCTAGTGCACGAAGGGATAAGGAATCTAAACGAGCAGTTGCCGGACTGAACAATTGCTATTTTTCTAACCATTTCTTAAATTTCATTTTTATTCTGATGAGTAGGTAGGGTTAAAAAAATCCAAAAGCGAAGAGAGTGGTGCTCCGGTTTTATGAAGAAAAATGGTTTACAATTATCTCTGTGGGTTCAAGTCGATATTTTCAGATTCTTATAATCTTTGGGTAAAAGTGAATTGGATTTGTATTTATTACTAAATGCATTATACGGCCTTTGGCATAGATTACATTTGGTAATAACCATTGTCTTATCAAATGAATATGATATGACGCCAAAATTCAAGGGGAAACTAGGGAATAAATGTGAACTTACTGAAAAACAAATAATTTAAACCCCGGGTTAAATTTCTTGTTTTCAGAGCAGTTTAAGTATATGTAGATATATGTAGATATTTATTGAAATATATGGAAATTTGCTATTATACATTACAACGTGTTGAGGTTCGTTACATAATATCTCACCAACTCATAGGAAAGTCCAAATTGGTTTGCCTGCCAATATTTTGAATTCATTACTCATTACTTTACTGCATTCCATAATTACTTTGACAAGGTGTTAAATATAAGGGTAGAATCAATTATGGACCCTGTTGGGCACAGTTAAGTTTTCATTAGGAGAGAGGAGAATGAGAGCTTTTTATAAGAATAATACTAAGAGTTAACTATATTTTAATTATTACAAGGGACGCAAAACTTTTAATATACAACACACACACACACACAATAATTAATGATCAAATTTAATAATAAAGTACTAAACTGAAATATTAGTTTACTGGCTCTGAAATAGACTTCGATTAAACTTACAAGTAGGTGCAATAGTTGTTAATTGTGTTAACTAGTTTCATATGTAATTCATTCTTGTTTTCTAAATTAATAAAAAGAGCGACAATCGAATTTAGTTCTACAAAATAAATTCCATCAAGAGCATAACATATAAAAAACCCAAGTCTCGTAATTTGCAACGCATCCACCGCAAAAAGAAGTGAGATCTAACTATTAGTTAATTTGTTAATTTACAAAATTTTAAGGTGACCCTGTCAATATTAAACAACTTTATTTCTTTAATAAAAATGTACCTAATGAGTTGTGTTTTTTTTTTGGTATATTTTTGATGGGATCTCATTTAGTTTTTGTAAGTAGGTATATTAAAGGAAACATCTTTACTCAATGACACTTTACCTGTCTAAATCCACTATGTACCTACCTATCTATATCTGTAGGTAGTGTAAGTGGCGAAAAATATTATGAACTGCAAAAGTAAAGCTACTTATGCAGTTTATATAGACTGCTTAATTTATATCCAAAAAACGGTATTGAAGTGTGCGAAAGTTTGGTTTTAGATTTTTCTTACTTTATAGGGTGAACACTAATTGTGTTAAAAATTTGAAGCTTGTGCCTGCTAGAAGTACCTTTGAATTTCGATGATTGGTGAGTGAGTCAGTGACAAAATTAGTAACTTGAACTTGCAATATTTCTTAAATTACACGTGCAAATTGAATGTAATTTAAGAAATATACTTAGTTGCGTTATAGTAGTATTAGTATTTATCGTTATAGTAGTATTAGTAACTGAAAATTCAGGCTAACTTTATCCGCAACGAAGTTTTAAAGGGTCAAAAATGCACTGAATGGCTTCGAGACAAGGATAGCTGTGCCTTTGTTTATTTTTTTACTTGACATGCCGGGTGCAGTGCCATGCCCCCAGATAATCACACAGGACTGTAAGATAGTAGGTAGCACACAATTATTAACAGATATAAAGTATTGTTACTAATAAGTATAAGAAACATTTATACAATTTGTACCATAATATTGTTTTACTGAATAGAGGTTACATTTCAAGAACACAGTTTTACTAATTTTTATTATTATAAGTTAGAACAAAACTCCCTAAACACTGGGAGTTTTACTTAATACGAAACGAAGTTCAAATAGTCTATGGAGTCTTTAATATTTAGTATTACACATTTTAACCTAAATTCTTCACGTAGGAGAGCCATGCTTCAGCACGTATGGGCCGGCTTGACTCCGCTCGATACCATGGCCTCACAGAAAACCGGCAGTGAAACAATGCTTGCATTGCTTTTCGCCGCGTGAGTGAGGTTACCGGAGGCCCTAACCCTATTCCCGCTCTTTCCCCCTCTTCCCCTATTCTCACCTTAAAGGGCGGCAACGCACTTGTGACTCTTGAGTAACAGGTGCCCATGGGTGGCGGTAGTCATTTACCATCAGGTGACCCGTCTGCTCATTTGCCCCCTATACCATAAAAAGAAACATAACACACAAAGTAAATAATAAATTACTTCTCTAAATAAAAATACAGGTACCAATATTGTAATGCCCCAGTGAAATAAATATTATGATAGTTATAAATCACAGCCAAAATGGTTATTAGACTGGAAACCAACCTGTATGTGTTCAAACATTAGGGAAAGGTAAGATAATGACGTTCTCTGGAACATATTTTAGCGCAAAAACGTTGAATAATATATGCTGAACACGCTACGGACGTCCCATTTTCTACTAATTGGCAAAACACTTAATTCATCATGACAACTGTAATTGACAGAATTTTAGAGCAATATGCTTAGATTGCTTAAAACATATTAGACACGTGGCAAGAGCGAAAGTGTTTTTTAACTAACACTGAATCTGAATGGACCGTAGCGGGTATTTTCTTCCACCTTTCTTTTTTTACTAAACTAAGCCAGAGGTTGTGGATTTGATTCCCACCCAGAACAAATAATTGTGTGATGAGCATGATCATTTGTTCTGTGTCTGAGTGTAATTTATCTATTTATCTATAATATGTATATATTTAGAAATATATAAGTATGTTTATCAACAGTCTGGTTACCACAGTATAGGCTCTGCCTAGTTTGGGATCAGACGGCCGTGTGTGAGGTGTGTCAAGTTATTATTATTAAATATATCTATGAATAATGTTTTATTACGCTTTCACAACTTAACTATCATCATGAAATTCTACATATACATAATTATGTTGACAGGAATTAACGCGATCACGTATTTACAAGGTATTACATACAGAGTAAGCCTGTGACGACGGCCAGTACAACCTTATCGAAACGTTAGGCAAATCAAAGGTATGTAAATATGTGATCGCGCTAACTCTCGTCAACATAATTATATTATCACGGAACACGCAATTTTAAATAATATTCTACACACACGTTCTCAAGGGTACAGTAAAAGTCGAAACTTTCACAAAAATTTACTAAAGGTAATGCTACATTGACAAAATATACATTAAGGCAAGCAAAGCCGCAGGCAAAAGCTAGTGTCGTATAAATGTAATCTATTTCTATACGTAAAATATCTACAAATTTTTAAAATTAATTAAAATTATAGTGATAAAGTCATTGTTAATCAAAGTTCAATTTAACTTTAAGCAAACATATACATACACTTGAATTATTCAAGGGTACATTATAGTGTCTTATCCAAACTAAAACCAAATATTCCAAAGTGAGAGTGCGTAGGATTCCTCCTCTTGCGAGGAGGTGATATTGGTCAAAGAGGCAGCGGAACGGGAACTGGAGAGGACAAGTACTCTCCCATCTCGAAGAAGACGCACCAGGCGCCGGAGACTGCAGAACGATCTCCGACCTCCATGAGCGCTGGCCTGGGGGTAGGGTGTCGGGCTGACTGTTACCCTTGCAGAAGCATGTGTGAGACTCTCATGTGGAGAGGGGTTAGGCCCCCCGTGCTCCACGGTGTAGTCCCCTGCTGATCAGCGGCCAAAGTCTGCAAGAAGTTTTCGGAGGCTTCGTTCTTAGGGTATCCCGGGTCCCCTGCAATAGACTCGCTTATAACGGAACACTGTTTGTTTTTATTCGATTCGAGTCCGAGTCCACTTCACTCTTGGCTTCCATGAGGCGATGACCCGTGGGGGTTTCTACACGATAAATAAAAAGACTTGTTGTACTGTGGTTTCTAGAATATGGACATCTATACTTCAATACATATCTGTTAGTAGAGAGAAATATTATAGAAACACCCAGGACATGCCACGCACTACTAAACCATATTGTATTATTATATTAAAATAAATTTACGCTTGAAGTATATTTATAAACAAAATAAACAACTACAATAATGATCTCTTACAGATCCCAGAGGTAAAATGTAATGATAGGCAATCAAATCATTTCCTTTGGGACTCATAAATTTACCCTCAATATATCCTGTAATGCATTACGAAATTTGAATTTTTAGGTGCTCGCTCCATCTCTTTCTAACCAATATGGAAAATTGAATCGGTATATCACGGTGTAAATAGGTAACACTTTAGAACCCTTTTTACCTTGGAAGCATATAAAACCTCGACAATATGACTCCTGCATAAAATAATGCAAATAACAGGTAAAGAAATGGACTCAAAATCTTCTTGTATATTTTCAGTATTTTTATTTCAGAAACCTCTTTATATTTTTATGGGTCCTTCTAAACATATAATCGGGGTCACAAAGATCATAACGCGAGAAAAAACTAACTTTGGGCTAAGCCACCTCTAGTTTTCGTATCAAACCGAAGGATTCCGGAAATCCCTACCGAGCCGGGGACTTTTGGCCGCCGCCATAACGATGTCCCAGGTGTAAACCCTTGTGCCCACTATTACCGCGATACCTAAATTCCTTTCGTACCAAATAAACTGGGCAAATAATTCACATTATATTTTTTACGGTATTACAGTAAAATATCTGACTGTAATAAGCCCTGTGGGGATCGTAATTTTGCGTGTTGTTGTAAATTAGTCATGTCGTTCACATAGTAGGGAAATTAACGATAAGCTTGTATTTGTGCTGCTTGCTGTAGCACGTCTTATAACCCTGACACTTTGACAACTACACGTTTCTATTATTATTCAAAAGGTGCATACATACAGTGTTACAGAAAAGTGTAGTAATTTTAGGAACATTATCTGTAGCTGATAGGAGCACATTTCTAAACAACATATTAATTTTTATTTTTATTTCAATGATTTCGTTTTTCATATTTTCATGCAGACATTTTCAGGTCATTCCAGTTACATTCTTGGTATTAAATACCCATAATTTCATACGAAATATTAGCGTTATCGGTCAATTTTCAAGTTTAATTTATCAGTTTCAAAATAAGATTACTGCATTAATAATCACGAATTTTCCTAAAATTGTTAGCGCTTTAAGTTATAAGGGTCTACTATACGACCCTAAAAACTAACCATACCTTTATGTAAAAGCCTGTATGTGTATATGCATGTCAATAAGCTGGCATGGGAGCGGTTAACCTTCCATGGAAACAAAGAAAAACTCTGTTTAAAATGAATCCATTGTTTACTTATAATAGTCGCTAAATGCTGCTCTAGACTATACTCGTACAGACTCATCATCCTCCGCGCCTTTTCCCAACTTAGTTAGAGTCGGCTTTCAGCGTAACTACGATACATCCGAACTTTGATATCTTACGTGAAGCGACTGTTATCAGACCTCCACAACCCAAGTACTACGCGATATCGAAGTTCTGTAGTTAGACCATGTAGCAAGGCAAGTAAAACTTAAAACACAAATTAGAAAAGGAGGTAGTAATTACTAGTTAACTACTATTTAATCTTAAGGTAGTTTAATAGATGGAAAATTGTGGCAATCTAAGTAAAAGACGCCATAGTCAAAACACACCACAAAATAATTTCGTAGAAGAAAGTAAACATTTCTTAATATATATATAGATACATGTATTTCTATTTACAATTAATCCCTTTATAAATAACTCCATTCCTCGTATTTACCTAGAATTACGGACTTTCTTAGATGAATTTACTGACATCAACTACTACTTCATTAGTTCCTACTGTAACTGATAGAGGGCTTTACATTGGCGCCATCTATGAAGAACCGTTAACATTGCCATGATTCTTGCTGGACTGCGATTTAGGGATTGCTGGAACTTGGTGGTTTCAAATAACGGCAACAGATGGCCGCTCATTAATGGAATGCAATATTTTCTTTTCTTTGTATATACGCATTTATCAGGCTGTATATTTTGGGCAGGATGCACACACGCCTTTGGCTTCATAACATTACTATGTACAAAGGCATGTAATAAATACAAAATATCACAGTTACAGCTTTGGTACAAGCCCGCCCTCTAGTAATAGGTGACATAATATACCCGGAAGAAAATCCCGTCTCTAGGGGAAGCTAAGTCACAATTTGGGCATCCGCGGAAGGAAAATCCTTTAAATTCAAATTTCAAACTGCGAGTAGGCTGCATCTCAAAATAATTCTGTAGAACGTAAGCATCTGAAGCTACATATCGGAATGAAAAATTTTTTTCTAGGGCTAGTTAGTTAGGTGGTTTATAGATTCAAAAAGTGACAATAGTACTCTAGAAACTACGACTCATACAAAAACTACCTTTGCCCCGTAGGTTGCTTTGCTATTGATGCTACCGTAAAATGATCTCCAATATTTTAAGGTTATGTCGATGGTACCTATTCAATAAAGATTATTCTATTCCAAATGAATTTGGCACCAGACATCAATCTAAAATAATAATTTTGGAAATATGAAGTGGGGCTTTCCTAATGGAATTAGATTGAAATCTATTTGGCTTTCCCCATTTGGAAAGCCTGTTTGAATTTCAGATGCAAATGCTGGCGGTTTTCTTTCACGATGGACCGTATCTAGTGTATTTGTACGACCCATATGAAAATTTCCCCGGTTACGTTAATAAACTAATTTTTTTTTCTCTACAAAAAGCAGTCTGAAAAAATATTCATTAAGAATTACCACGAGTTCAGTTTCAGATGACAACAGACAAACGCAAGTCAACCTGTCTGGAGTCCCCTGAAACTTTTTTGACTCCAAAATGGCGATTCATTTATGTTCATTTCGGTAGCTTCTTAAGACTTACTACGTATTCGAGTTATCTCATAAAGGGTATATTGTAATGTTGGAGACGTGCTAGGTACTCTTGGTCGTGATGTCTATGTCGAGAGGAGAACAATTAAAACATCTGCAAGTAATTAATTAGATGTAATGTGAACTGAACTTTTAACACATATGACAATTATAATAATTTCTATAATATCTTGAACGAATCGTCGCTTTTTGCATAGACGGTGCAGACTCTCAGCCGTCTGCGAAGTGACTATTCTCTTCCCTATATTTGAATTACATTTCTTTTTCTAGAAAAGTACGATTATTCTTAATTGGAGTTTGGTGCCACCAGCCAAGACCTCCGTGCCTTGTCAAAGAGTTCTCGTTCCAATAGAAGGAGGTTCAATGTGCGCTACAGGAGGTCCCTATGCCACAATATATATAAACATTCTGATCAATTTCTATTGATTAAAATCAGTCTTAAGATGGAACTTGCATCTGCGACCGTTTGAAAACCATCAAGAAAAAACTGTCAGTCATAGGACTGCACGTCAGATGTGGAAACATAAATTACATATAAATGTATACACATACATACACTATATCCACACCTGTATAATATGTATGGATCTGAGCGCGACGGTCACGCGAGTTAAGTGCTTTTTCCCTATATCAAAAGTTCCCAATGTACCCAAAGATGTTTTCACTTCAATAATGATGGAAAAGCACAACTTATCTTTTAGTTGATGAGAAATCAGTCGACAACGTTTTTTTAAGTTAGGATCAATTTTTCTGTGCTATTTTGAGCATGTGTGCTACTCAACTTTGCTATTACATATTTTGTCTTACACTATTAATGAATTAATTTATTTGTTTGACTCTTCGATTGAAATGATAAAATACCGTATAGGTTTTATTACTGTATTTGTTGCTATCACGATCACTTTAATCAGGGTTATTTCCGTTGATAACATGATTTCCTAAAAACAATTTTGGTGTTCCGACCAATCTTATCGTATCCGCTATAATATACTGATTAATTATTTATAACCTTTGCCAACAGTATTTGTAATTCAATAATCGGATCGCTATAATTTATAATATTTGCAACTGTCCCGTTATTAGCACAGTTTAAAAATATTTCCTAATCTTTTACTTACTACTCGTTTCTTCGTGATAAGTGTCTCTTCTCAGAAGTTAACAACTGTCTAGGCGAGCCGAACACGTCTATTACAAGTACGAAGCGTACCGAGGATACCAAAACTAACACCCATATCTTTAAATCCAGAAGACTGGTTGCCGCTCACTCCAGATTATTTTTTGATTGGACGGCCATTTACATCGCTCCCAGTGAAATATGCGGGACTACTATAAACATCGTTGAAAATTAAGACGAGTAATCATCAACGGCAACATTATTTGACAAGATGGAGCAAGGACTATATATATGAACTTCATCATCGAATCAAGTGGGAGATAAACAAGGCTCACCCCTCTGCATCTCATGTGCATACCATGATAGTAGTAATGTTGAATTTAAGTACATAAACTATGTTATTTAATTTTTTCATTAAACTTGAAGGGATTGTAAGGTGTAGACGCCAATTTATTTACCTATGACTTCTGCAAGTTCCCTGCGTATCATAAGGATTTATAAACTACTTATTTCACGAGTTGAAAAAAGATGTTACACAGACTTTAAAAAAAAACATAAATAAATAATTAATTACCGGTAACCACCCAGTGGCGCAGTCTGAGTATATGTTTGGCTTTTAGTGGTAGAATTTTAAAGTCAGGGCGGTGTTTGAACTCAATCAGAAAACTACCTTAGAGAGTAAGATGGATCACTCAATAAGGTGCAAACAATTAATTAGCCATTTTAATTGAGTTTTAATGATAAGTACTTTATATTTTAATGAAACTAAATATCCTTCATACGCACGCAAACAACTTCACACTTTTTGTGTATGTAGGTATATATTCTTAGTGCATTATATAACTTTGAAAATTGAAGAACCAAATCAAATGTTCTTAACGTTATTGAGATAATATGCAAAGAAATAGAAAAAAAATCAGCAGTGTATCTTTGCATTTATTTATTTTTGAAAGTGTATTGAATACAAACAATATACGCACAGAAAGCAAATAAGACTCAATTACTGATAGAAATAAAATTGACTTTATTTATTGTTACATTCACTATGTTTATCAAAGTCCTAGAGGGTTGCCAATCCATGGGTAGTTGGCCGGGCATGCACCGCAGAGTTGCATGTAGTAGTTGAGCTGAAAAATATATGAACATATTTAGTTTCAAGTACACGGAATATCCAGCAGTCTCCTAATTAATGAATTAGTCAAACTAATTTAAAAAAAAATGCAATCACCTTAAATCCTAATCTGAGTAAATATGTAAAATATATAAAATTTTAACTTAAGAAGATATTTCATTTTTAAGTTTTTAGTTTTTTATTTAGTTATTTATATCCATACTATATATGGATTTTTGTCATGATTGACTAGTAGAATACAGTTCTACTAGTCAAGCCCTTTCATTTGATATCCATATTTAGGGGGTTTTAAAAATATGGAATCCGACATTTTGTTGGCAGCCATCTTGGATTTATAATAATAATGAATACACATAACTATATTGTCATAAGAACTAAAGGTTTGTACCAATTTTCAGATCTATTGGTCAACAGGAATGGCGTAAAATTTCAACTAATGACCCACAAAAGACAGAAACAAGGTTAGCTAAATAAAACAGTTTAAAAATAGAAAATCTAAACATACTGATACCCTTAACATCAGCATCTAACTATATAAATCAATGAAATGTAAGTACAAGTCTTACTAGTCTATTGTATATATTTAAATATAACCTTTGTGGAGAAAATACAAAAAAATATATAGGCAAGTATAATTATTAGAGCATGCGGTTTACCAGTAAAGATAGGTCTAAGTCGAAATATGTGACTATGAAAAGAAAATCAAAGTATTTTTATTCTTGTTCTAGATATACAAGCTATAGTACAAGCTGGTCTAGATAGCGCGATAGTGTTATATTTTCAAACAATAATATTTAAAGGATAAAAAAGAACAGTAGCCTGTGCTACATGTATTCAAGCGCTAGAAACATGTGTAACGTTTAAAAAAATGTGAACCTGATGGCTTACGTTCTCGAAATAACTAAAGATTTTCATCATGTTTTGTTAAAGTTGATGAAACAAGTTCTATGTTACAAAAACACGTGTATACTTACATTATTATGACTACCAACTAGAGGTCCACAATTACTGGGAAAACAATGTGTGTGTTGGACGGTCCTGCAGCTCTGAGCCCTGTATTCGTCAATGGGAACGGGGTTTTTAACCCAGTCAAGGACCTCCTTGGAATTTACCTATAGGAATAAAAATAAATTATAAAATTTAATCTAGGCATTTTTGTCTATGTAACTTACACATTACTTAACATAGGGATATAATTAACAACGGTACCAAAATATTTAATTTCTTACAAATTTTACCAAAATGCAAATAACGCCTTGTTGGCATAGTTGTGAAGTGTGTAAACCAGTTATGAAGTTATGTACAAATCTTGTGTATGTAAAAGTAAAGTACTTATTAAATACTCTCGTTCATTATTTCAAAATGTAAACATATTTCTTTGCTTGTACATACATTGTAAACTATAATATAATTACAAAAGAAATTTAACATTACCATGAAAACATCAGGTAAACTGTTGATAAGGTTCAGGAATCTTGTCAAAGCTTTTTCGATGGCGGGATTCACTCCTATAAAGGCTTCATGAACATAAAATCCGAAAGGAGCTCTGCTTCCAAGGTAGTGATTTTCGAAGTTTTTCAAGATGAAATTGTACCATCCCACTTCATCATCAAGTTCAGGTCTGTGTAATGATTTGTTTTTTGCAATTTTTTTTACAGTCAACAACAAAACTTGTCAAACATATAATTCACAAAACATCTTGATTCTAAAATCTTTAATACTTTTTTCTTAAGGAAAAAAAAAACAATAAGTCGTTAGCAATAAATATAAAACTTATTTGAATAGTTTTTGGCAAAGTAATGTAAATACTTACGTACCTGAAGATACATGCGTCAACAAATGAGCAAGGGAAATTGTTAAGGTCCGTCCATGACAAAAGAGGAAGAACCCACGGTCCAGGAATAGAAGAGCTGACACAGGGTGGAATAATACACTCCTGAATACTCTGATAGTGTAGAGTGTACGGCCACAGTCCCGGGTTGGTTAGGGAGATGGTAGGCATACTGGCGTCATACAGTATACTGTGGTTAGCCATCATTATAAATTGTGCATCACCGGCCATTTGAAGGAAAGGCATACGTATACCTGTAGAATATAGCAAATGTTAATAATCCTGGAAGTCACTGTGGAAATTCTATTAAACAAAAAATAAACAATACGTTTTAGACTTCGGCACACACACTTACTTTACACACACACAGTTTATTAATATCCAGCATAAAATAATATTGAAAACGAACAGGGTCATTGCGTTATACAAATTGATACACAAATTTACGGCTTATATCTATGGGTACAACACAATAATAATAAAATTAATGTGTATTTATGATTTTTTTATGCAGACATTTTCAGAAAAAAATAGAGTCTCATCAATCACTCCATCAACATCCTTGGTATTAAATACCTATAGTTTCATTTACGTCAGCCCTTTCTCATACGAAAAAATTAGCTTTATCAGTCAATTTTCAAGTTTAATTTTTCAGTTTCAAAAAAACATTTCTGTAATTAAAATCATGAATTTTCGTAAAATTGTTAACGCTTTACATTATTCACGGGATCTACTATACGACCCTTAAATATGACCACACCTTTCTGTATCACTCTGTATAAAACGCTAGGTATGTAGAAAAAACCGAAAAAACGATTTGAATTAAACAAGGAACTATGTCACCGCCATAAATATATACAAACGTAACTATTGTACACACTTCATCATACATACACATAGTGACGGATTTACCAGCAGGCTAAGTAGGCTGAAGCCTAGGGCGGCAGATTTTAGGTGCGGCAAATTTGGAACCTACATTATTTTTTATGTCTTGTCCTGAAGTATCAAATTAGATAGACCGACCAG
Organism: Euplagia quadripunctaria; assembly: GCA_963859945.1. NCBI lineage: Eukaryota > Metazoa > Arthropoda > Insecta > Lepidoptera > Erebidae > Euplagia > Euplagia quadripunctaria. The sequence goes on from OY982583.1 coordinate 7,938,790, forward strand.
TAGGGGCGGCAAAATTTTAATAGCCCACTGGCGGCATATATGTAATTCCGCCGCTGCATACACACATAATATTAAGCTTAAGAGAATACACTTTAAATAATTGTAATGAGTGAAGACTGTCAAAATTTTTTGATCGTACATTAAAAAGTTACAAAACAATAACTAATATATAGTAATGGTTTGGTAACACTTACCTTGAACAGTATTTGCTGGTATATTTGCAAAGTGAGCAATCTGAGTCCTTTGATCAACAAATTCCTGCACAAGAGTTTCATAGGATGCACCACTCCAATACGCCTGATTTGTTTGGTGGGTTATGGAGTGAAGAGCAATTTCAAATCCATTGTTGTAGAGTTCATTAACGGCTTGATAATTAGTATATTCGTGGGACACATAAAAAGTAGTTCCAATAGGACAGTTGTTGCTATTCATTCGATTATACAAAAGACGGCGATAAGTCTCAATATTGAGAACATTTACAGCATCATCAAACGTTAGTGTGACGAACTGAAAAAATCCATAATGGTTAAATTTTACACACATAATTATATTGATTGCTAATTTTAATTACAACTCATTGTTTTTTAATCAAAGTGTTTTTAGGAAAGTTCAAATATAAAAACGCACCTTGACGATCCTTATTCAATACTAGGAATAGCTGTTTCAAGATTGTTTTTACAGAAACAGGTTGTTACAGAAAGGTGTAGTCAAATTTGTATTGTATGTAATATTTTGTTGTGTAGCTGATTTATTTCTTCTCAAAATGTTTATTCTAGTGCACACTTCTAAATGAAACATTAGAAATTTTCATTTTAATTTCATGATGTTGTTTTTTTATTTTTTTATGACTTTTTCAGAAAAATCTGGAAATTCCATCAACGTCCTTGGTATTAAATACCTATTGTTTCATAGTCAAATTTTGTATGTGAGAGGGCTGACATGAATGATCATGTTTAATTTTTCAGTTTGAAAATACGATTCATGTAAGATTATTTAAAAACAAGAATTTTCCTAAAATTATTAGCGTTTTACATTATTCACGGAGTCTACTATACGACCCTAAATTATGACCACACCTTTCTGTAACACACTGTATATTACACAACAGATGTTCAATGAACATTAGTCAATATAATTTAAGTTTACGATCTGTGATAGTTGGCGATTTGCAACAAAGGTATCGACCTACGTATCGCGTCGAGGTAGGCTACTTTACCCCTTGATGAAGCACATCTGTTGGACCTGGTACTAGTCAGGTTTCCCAAATGTGACTATAGCCATACATATATTCAATAAATATGTAACTCACCTGTGGCACCGATCTAGGCTGTATGCCACCGGGGATGTTAGTACTTGAACATCTGCATTCAGGTGTTACACATGTTTCAGTGTTGCATGGTTCTGCTGGCGTCGCCCCATTGACCGTAGCCGCCGCTATAACTAGCAGCAATCCCCAAAGAATCGGTGTCTTCATTTTTACGCCGGTTTCAAGAATGATGATGAATAAATAATTTACCTTTAATATATAAGTATTATCATTATCACTGTTGTTGTAATCAATACGATTCTAAATATCTTATCTCAATATTATCTGAGTAAAGGTGAGATTAAACAAACTCAGTTTTTAATTTAATTTTTGGGTTTTTGATATTTTAATTTAAGCTCTGATTAACGTGATGTTTTACATAATTTAATCAATTATTTTATAGGAATACAGCCATTTTCTTTTGGTTTTCTGAGTTCGTCTGTTTTACAAATGCTCATGTATAAGTCGAACCCTTAAATTACGAGCTCAAAAATACAATGATGAATTTAAAAAACTATGTTCCTTTAGTCTCAGCTTTACCCTGATAATATTCGGATAAGATATGTAATATTGAGATGAGATAAGATATAGAATCGTATTAATTACTACAACAGTCATAATAGGGGTAAATAACTTATTAATTTTTAAAACATACATTTTATAATTATAGTTTTGTAAAAGTAAAAAACACTCTTTAATGACGAACCGAGTTAAAAAGAATTTCACTATCCAAGTCAGTTCAGTACTAATCAGTTCGAGTCGTCAAAATGCATATGTCTTTGGACTCAGGGGTTTACTAGTAGCCACTGAGTATTCTACTGTCCAGCTCCTGGCTCCATGATCAGATCCTGAACAAGATCTCCAAAAAGAAAGGAAAGCATTTTAAAGAAACGGATCTTGCAAGTAAATGAAAAGGACGGAATAAGAAATTGGCATCCTGAAATAAAGGTTGAATCTAAATGTTTTGATTTACAAAAATGTTAAAATGTACGGCACAGAAATGTTAGTACTTCCTATTACAAAAAGAAATTTCACTATTTTTGAAATGGTCCAGATATCTTTGCTAGGTTTCTGCTATACTTGGTATCAACAAACTCGTAAGAGAGTTGGTAACGAAATAGCAAGCTTTGTTTAGAACTTTATTTAGACTACGGTGTCTAAGGGTTTTAAAGATTATCGTTTCTGGACTGATAATTGTGGAGGTCAGAATCATAACATAATAATATTTTTCATGCATATGTATGCCTGTTACAAATTTAAAATAAGTAAGTATCATTCGTCATTTTCTGGTTGTCGGTCACATTCAGAATGAAGGGGACAGCATGCATTCCCTGATAGAAAAACAACCCAAGAACAAGGTCATACATCAGTTCAGTGGTATGCCGCGTTACGATGGGCCAAAACAGATGGAAAGCCCTATGGGATTACTGAGGTTTCAAGAAACGATTTTGGACTTTAAGACACATTTAAAGCACTGCAATAATTGAAGAACTGCGGGTGATGGAACCAAAGTATCGTGGAATAAAGTGTGTGAAATTAGAATAGAAGAAAATGAAAACAATTTTGATTACTGGACTAAATGCGAAAATAAACCAAAAAACACCAAACCAAAAAGTAAATAACATGGAATTACTATTAATCCCAACCTATGATAAGAAATCTGGTTTACCAAAATATTAGAGGACTGATGGGCAAAGACCTAGAAATAATAATTGTTCATGAACTGTAATGCCGTTGACTTTTTTTTATATCACACAACATTGGTTAAAAAGCAATCAGTTCAGTTCAATACAGTTTTAATAGGTAGGGAGCTTGTTCTGCAGAAGTAATGCAATATATAGCGACTCTATGATACTTAGAAATAGGCAAAGGGCAGGCTTGTATGGGAATTTCGTACTAGCTTATAACTTTTTGTGTTTTGGGGTATTTTTTGTTTTAATTGGTAGTTAATATGATAGACAAGCCCTTTTTAAATTCTTAGTTAACCGATTAAGATAACCTGTTTTATTTTTTAAGGTTATGTACTAGTGTACCAATGTAGATTGTTACATATAGGCACATAAACATTGTTTTGGTGATAAAGTAAATGTTCTAGATTGCTTGTTGCTTTGCTATCTTTTAGTGTTTTACTTACCATCTACCAAAGATTGAGATGAGGATCGTATCTACTCAGTGGGGTGCATTAGGAGATACCTATCATGCATTAGGAGATACCTATCATGCATTAGGAGGTAACTTATGTCCAGCAGCAGATTGCAGCAGTTTGATAATGATGAAGTGAAGTGAGTGTGTTTTTTATGTCACTAATAGGAGAACCACCTTATTTCTAAAATATGAGCAGGTCTCAATTTGGAAATCAGTGTGTTTATATTTATTTAAAACATTTTTCTTCGCAATTTATCAACTAACCTTATGGGTTAAGATAAAACAAGATTCAGTAGTTCTACATTATGTTAAACTACTTTGTAACGAAGGGTTTATTTTATTGCAATACTTTTTGATGATTCCACTGATATTTAAAATATGTATATAGGTAAAATAATCTATTCCATGTATTGTATTGTAATTTGTAATTATGAATGAATAAAGATAAACTTATTATTATTGTTAGTTCCGATGGGGTTTTGAGTGTAGGTAAATAAAACAATACTTTGTTTTTTGTAAGAACATTAATTTTATTGTCATCATCATCATCATCATCATCTTATCGTTAAATCTCGGTTACAACCGAAATTCCTTCCATTAATATAAAAATAATCTCCTCTATGTGTATGTAAGGCTATACTCAGCAGTATAGAGATTTTCATAATTTGCCTCCTGTCTGTGCAGAGAACAAATACGAGCACCTCTTGGTATAAAATATTGATCTCTAATTAATACTTCTCGCATGGTTTCTTCAGGCAAAACATTTCGTTCTGGCTCCATGCATTTTTGGAAAATGCAATACCTTGGTGTTTCAGCCTTGGTCTTCTTATATTGGGCAACACAATATGCTGGGGTCTTTCTTGTGGTCCTTCTGAAATATATAACCTCAAATCTCGAGCTTTATCCATGTAAACTCGGCAAACTTCATTCATGGTTGACATCTGTAAATAATTCATTTCATAATATGGCCATAGATATCAAAATAGCATTGATAAAAAACCAATTAACCACTAAATTCGATAGTCATTAGTTGTGCCCAACATGTCCAAGCCTAAAAGAAACACAAACAAAAAAGAGGTAGGGCACAGCAAGCTTCCTGATAGAATTTGGTTCCCTTCACCTTACAGAAAACCTTTACCAAATAGCTATTTTGCGTTACAATAAGCGAATAAGTGGCAAACATGGTCAGCGGGTATTATCTGAAAATAATGAAGTGATTTAGAGTACGGTTCAACATTATTTTATATACTTTCCTCTACTTTTCAGTGCTCACACTATCAGAGTAATACCTATTCTAACACTCTTAGGCAAAACAAATAAGATAAATTTAAATAACAATTTGTATATTACATTTTATATGTACATAACCGTGTTTGTTATTTTTTCGAATACTTTTAAGATTAGTTTTAGAAGACACACATATCTTAGTGTGGCATGGTGTGGTTTAAATGTAAGGACTATTTTTCAACACGTAAAATTTATCACAGAATCCGTAAACACTGGCCCACTCATTTGCAGAATGTTATTCGTAAACTACTTGCATCTCTAGGATATGTCCACAGTTGAATAGTATTAACGAGATCTTCACTCTCATCGCAAAAAGCGTGCCTTCTTATTCGGGACAAGCGAACGTTGCCATTAACACATTGCAAACTCGTCATTTTAATTAAAGCGCCTACACACACAGCACAGTTAATAAAGCGTCATTTCGTGAAACTTCTATCAAGAGATAGACTACGGAGGAATATATGCTCAAATCAACGTAAAAACAGCCAAATAATTCACTAAATGCTCAGATGCAGTTACAAACCGCAATACAAAACAACAGCAAATAACTGAACTGAAGGACTGATTCAAAGAGTATCTAAACACTACGTCAGATTTTCTTTACCTGTCAATAAATAATTTCCAAATAAATATAAAAATATTGATGACGAAAATCATTCTATCATTAAACCGTTAACTTTTATAATTTTATGCAACAACTATGCATTCACAGGTATAATAAATAAGTGTTTAATTATATTTAATGTTATTTTTTTGTCTGGATAATTATTTAACGTAAATATAAATAAATATAATAAAAAGTTAATGTTACATATGGCAACTTCTAAAAACATAACTGCGATTAGTTTACGATTTTATTACGTTTATTTATTCAAATATTTTTATTGGTATTATTAATTAATCCGAAGTTCTAAAAATAATACACTTATATGAAAATAAATGGCTTAGTTTGCCTTAATAAGTTGTACAAATTCTATAACAGAACAAGTATGCTGTACCAAATCTGCTGTTCACCTTTAAGGAGTGCCTTGACATTGTTAGTTTATAGGTTGAACGCAGAAATGCCGTATTTAGAACTAAAACATTTCATTGTTATTAGTGTAAACATACCTCCTTCAGCTGTATGATTGTTTTGAGTATTTTATGGATGCAGTCTTAGACGAAATAACTAAATCTAAAAAAATCATCATTTATGGTTACTTTAATATTAACTTATTAGAAAATTCTTGTTTACTGACAAAGGTGACAAAGTGAAAACACTATTTCGATTATGTACATATAATCTGGAAAACTTGTTTTTGTAGCCGACACGAATAACAGTCACAATAGGTACGTATATAAAAATATATTTACAGATATAGTAATTAAGGATAAGAAAATAATAAATAAGTTCCTCTGATTATTGTGGTCACCAAATTTCTTTCTTTAATAGGAACGAAATTTGAAATAGTTTTTTTTTTAATAATTGCTTACAGCATACTATTTTTAGATATAGATTGTAACCCTAATACTTCCTTTAATATGTTTTTTTTACATTTTGTTTAGAATTAAATTCAGTTTTTATACCCAAAACGGTTGAGGTAATGCCACATTTAGTGAATGGGCTACCACAAGCTTACACACAGAGACTTTACAAGTTAATATACTTTGAAAGAAATCACAATAATAGTAAACATTTTCCCATATATAAATCGTTTAGGAACAGTAAGGTTTACTTTCGTCAACCTCACCTAACGTCATACTCACCTCAACTTCACCAGCTCTAGCAAAATCAATTTGGAACGAAAATGATGATTAGGACTAATAGCGAATTTAGGCTTCAACATGTCAAAATTGCTTTTGAAATTATTAAAGCTTTTACACGCTATTTCTAAAAAAAAACAGCTATCTTTTGGGGAAATTCTGTAATTATTACTAAAACTGTGATTACTGTACTAGTAGTTGACAGTCATTTATCGTTTATATGTTAATCAGTGTATGGATTGTGTTGTATTTTCTGATCTGATGAAATCCAATAAACTTGGAGTACTTCAGACCCAAAGAACTTTGGCCTAATTTCTGTATTTCCGACCAGTTTCTATACCTACCTAAATTTTACTAGTATTCCGTAATTTTTTGGAGTTGACCAGTTGATGTTCCTGTCCTAGTGTCCTCTCCAATTACAGGACGACATACAGGTACGCGACTCCAGCCTCTTCGAGCTACTGCAGTCTCAGTTCCGGTTCCCCATCCGAGACTTGCGGCGTCTCTTATCCTAGCTTCCTTGACCTATCGGTTTCCCTTACCCCAATTTACTTTCTTCCTTTGTCCTGTCTGAAAACGACTACATTCCCAATGAGGGTAGGCGTCAGGCAGGCGGGCGGCATTGCACCGACCCCAAATAAAATTGGCATAATGGTAGGAAGATGATGATTATTTTTTAAAAAATCGTTAATGATCTATTGCAAATTTTTATTCGTTGTCACCATAATTTGTTACATAATAAGCAATTCGGTTTTACAGGGGGTCGCTCCTCAACTGATGCCGGTATTGAGCTTGTAAAATATATTTGATGCCTGGGAAGATGCCCACGATGGCTTCATAGGTATCGTTGGCGATTTGTCCAAGGCTTTCGATGGTGTTGTTCATGAAACTCTGATCAGGAAATTAGATCACTGTGGTATTAAAGACACAGCACTGGACCTGAATAACAGGATTCAGAAAGTCGATATTAATGGCAAACTATCCAGGGTCTATGGTAATAATGAAAGTTCCACAGGGTTCTATACTGAGGCCATTTTTGTTTTTAATCTACATTATTGACTTACCTCATCTTGTTAAGAAAAACCACGAAATAATGTTGTTTGCAGATGATACTTCACTCTTATTTAGACTAAAACCCATGTGTACTTTGACGATGTAAACGAACCCATTTCGAAAGTGGTTCCCTGGTTTAAAGTTAACAACTTACTTCTTAATGCAGAAAATATTAAATGTATCCGGTTCACTGCATCAAACAAACAAACAGGTGAAAACCACTATACTCTTCAAAGAAGACTAGTTGGAACTAGTGGATACCACGATTTTTTTAGGAATTACTGTTGATTCTAAGCTTCAGTGATGCCTGCATATTGATGAATTATCGAATAGACTAAGCTCAGCACCATACGTAGTTAGAAAAACTCGTGAACTGACTGATATTGAAACAACCAAAGAGGCAGAAATTTAAAGAAATAAACATTATGACGGTTTCATGTCAATATATTTACTGAAACCTTATTTTCCTTCATAAAAATAAAGATCAGTTCTACAAATCATCAGCCATCACCATCCAGTTCGGGTAACTTTCAAAAATGGCGCAATTTTAATTTCGAGTTTTTACAATATTTACTATATTTTGATACAATTTATTCAATCCATTAAATATATTTATATATAGCGAATGGAACTTCATTCCAACCGGGTGTCCCAAAGCCTTTATTTTTATATTTCGACCATATTACTCTATCCTATCATTTCTTCAATTTGAAAGTCCTTATAATTTTTTTATTGTGTGTCTCCAGATATTTTTGAACTATTTAGACCTAGCCAATAACACACCACATACACTGCACATAATTAAAATAGTAATACACCAAATAAAAGCAACTACCTAGTACATACATTTATTTTATATTTCATTTACATCAAATAGTAACTATTCCATATTTAAGATGGTTAATACTAAGCCTTACTTAAAAAATATTTAAAGTTAGACTACATTTTGTACTGAAATATAATCTAAGCTTTAAACGATTATATTTATATACTGTTACGGTCAAATGACGTCACATATATTAGGCTAAATGACGTCAGTAAAATCCTAAAGTCAAAAAGACACAACCAATAGTAATTGTGGTTGAAATTTTTCTTGCTGCTTTAAGGAATGCCTGGATCTTCGTAATGGACCGGACATATGTAATTCAGACAAGATTAACACCGTTATTTTAAGCATATCGAGGAATTTCTTGAACCGCCTTAGAATACGAATCTAAGTATAGCACACGGTCAATGTTATGTAACAAAATGCTTAGAATGAACTAAACACCCACTTATCAATACATGATAAAAATAGATAGTTTATAAAAGATTAGACCGCTATTAGGGGATATAACTAACATTTGAAATACTAAACACAGATTAAGTACTTTAATTAATATCATTGTTGATACGTTTGAGTCAATGAGAAAAATCACTTACATCTAGTAAACAATTTCGAGCTATATTTGACACAGTACAATAATTGGCAAGTGTAAAATATTGAATTTAATTACCTAATCGAGGTTTCTTATCAAGCTTTATTAGAGAGAAAATAAATTGGAATATCAGCATTAATATTTTATAAACACAGGAATTCCGCTTTTAATACACTATAGAGATATCAGATACATCCATATCTGATAATGCCACACTTGCTTAAATCACAGCATAACATAAGAGCAAGAATTTTGCAAAAAAACTTTCCGTTGCATAATAATAATAATCTCTTGAAGGCTGAAAAACAGAAAGAAATAAAATATTTGGACTTAGCCCACGAGATTGTCGACATGTAGGATGTGGATTCAGCAATCGTTGTGCCGATAGTCATTTCGGCCCATGGGTTAATTACTATGAGCCTCGACCAACACTTTTAGAGGCTCACGTTAGGCAGTTGGATTAAGAGCCTGATGCAGAAGGCAGTCCTCCTCGATACGGCACGCATAGTGAGGAGGTTTCTATCTCTGGAACCCTAACCACCGGTAGCTTGGTCTCTGTACCCGATACCGGTGGGACACTAGTTTTTATGTTTTTAAATATATTTTTTTATAATCTGAATGTATTTAAAAATGTAATTTATATGTATATTTAAGTGAATAAAGAGAATAATAACTTTACACGTCTCATAACGGCCGTCTGATCCCAAACTAGGCAGAGCCGGTACTATGGGAACCAGACTGCTGATAAACATACTTATATATTTCTAAATACATATAGATATATTATAGATAAATTACACCCAGACACAGAACAAATTATCGTGCTCATCACACCATTATTTTTCTTGGGTGGGAATCGAACCCATGACCTCTGGCCAGTCAAAAATGGCAAAACCTTTTGAATTTCCAGGTGCTACCACCTCCTCATAAAAGCAGGTGGCGTGTGTAAAGTTAAAAGTTTTAAATGGATAGTACTTTTTTATTTTGTAATTATTCACTGCGCACACAAAACTAACATGAAGTTTATTATATGGATTTTCACAATAACGGAGTGAATAATTCCTTTCAGTAATTTAAGCAAGTATTGCATTGTCAGATACACGCTGTAGAACAAGAAACTACCTATCGCGATTGTTTTTTTCAGCAGTATGTAGACTAGCCAGGGAGCTTCGATTAGGCAATCTTCTTGCACTGAACACATAGTACATTAGCTTCATTATTTTACATAATATCACTAAAAAGTATTTACAATAACAGCGACGGTTACATGAATATTCGTAGACAAACGTTATCACTAGAAGAAGTAAAGCTATCACGTCCCTAATAAAATAAGTTACTAATTCTAAATTCTTTGTTAAAATATTTACAGCTTGCGTTATTGTAAACGGGTCTTAGAAATATATGGATGATTAAATTATTATCTAAGAATTTCAAGTACTTACAGAATATTGAATTTTAGAACTTAGATCAAAAGTTATCAAATATGAAATTATTGAATAGAACAGAAAACCTGACTGCATTTTAAATAGTCACTACCGAGAGGAATCTAATGATCACTTATACGTAGAAATCGGTCAAACGATGGATGGTTTTCTTTTCTGTACTGTGTACAGCTGAACAGCGTGCCAAATAACCTCACATACAAATATACAGACGCTCGAAAAACATTATCCTCGGCAGTTAGGTAAAAAGCGATATACCAATAAGAATCGTTTACAAAACTCGATAACTAAACAACCACAACATCATACCGTGAAAGAAATCATCTTCCTCATGAGGTAGAAAATTAAATTGTGTAAACACTTACACCATAAAAATATTATTATTTACATACATTCTATAAATACCAGAAATACCTTACGCTTACCTCTACAGCCAGTGGCTTAATATTAACAAAAGCATTATTTACAACTTTGTACACTAAAAATAAGTTAGTAATACTGTAAAGAATTTTAAAGCTTAATCTTCAGAAAATATTTTCATTTCTAAAACACTAATTAAAATTAATAATCAGTCAGTTCATAAACAAGAAGATTGTTAAACTATTAAGGGTAATTATAATTGCAAAAAAAAAATTAAACAAATGCGATATTGATACAAAAGGAAATTCTGTGAATTAAAGAGGGCTAATTCCTCTTTTCGTTGTTAAACTTTTAAGTAGAATGCTAAATATCTTTGCAAATTCATATCGTTATGGTAACGATGTGAATATACATATATTGTAATGACAGTATGAATCATTATATATAATAGTAATAACATATAAAATAAATTATTTGTTCCTCAAACAGATTGCCTTTCTTTTACTATCAAATAGCTTCTCTCAGCTTTTAATTACTTGTTTGTTGTGAATTACGCGTTACATGTTTATTAGTTTACAAATGATAAATTAAACTCTAATAAGCAAGTCACTGCGCATTATATACAAATTATTTTTATTCATCGCAACTTCGCAAAAAATACATAATTGGCTACATTTTTGGCAGTTTGCAAAAGTTGTAGTTTTTAAATCGAATTCAACAATATGTTCCGCAATTATTTAATATCTTAGACAATTACATTCAATTAATTGTATCATTCTCATTCATCGTCTTCTTCTACGGGACTATACAATCTTTTTGGACAGTCATCAGTATCATCACCATGTAAGTCTCCTCTTATTTTGTTCTATAAACCAAAACAATATTTAATTACACACATGGTGATCTCGTTTAAATCGACAGATTTCGCAATGAACTCGGCAACACCATACAAAACGGCATCGGCACTTTTCTTCATGATCTCTAATTCTTGTCTGGTAACCCCGACCACAGCATAGGAGACGACAACCGTCTAGACCAGCCGATGTTCTATTGCAAGTACGACCACGCGTGCCGAGGATACCCAAGCTGGAAAAAATTAATATATAAAACTCTCTGCCATAACATTCATATTCAGTCAAATCCCTAAAAAAGTTTTGTCTAACGAGTGATTACACTATCTACAAACATTATTACTGATTTATTTATATTAGTTATTTATATTTTTAATGATTTAGTGAAGATTATTTTATGAGATATAAATAGGCAATTTATCGAACCGATATTATTTTACACCGGTATAGTTTCTTTAGTAAATAGATGAACGAACACAACTTCCCTTGAATCACTATCGCCACGATCGATGCTGATTTGGACGTTGCATCTGCTAAATCCACGTTAAGCTTAGCTGTTGTTACTTTCTTATAAGATTGTTTACTTTTTAAATCTCTTATCGCAAAAAAGACAATGAACAGCTGCCCTAAATAGATCCTGTAACTCATTTTTTTTAGAAAGAAGAAAGAAAGAAAATACGTTTATTCTGGTAAAACTAAACGAGACGCTAACAGAGTGAAACAGTTATCAAATTCTAAACATATAGCTGAGTTTTAGGAGATGTACCTAGCTTAAGTTTACAAGACGAGAAGTAGTCATCTCGCGGTCGCACCAAAATGGGAGCCCAGTTCAGCTATGTGCCGGGCACTGATGGGTGCCTGACGCTGGTTTTCAACTGGGCCCTTTTAATTTTTTTTTTATGTGTATTTGCGTGTGTGAGGGTGTGTGTGTGTGAGGATGTTGCGAGTGTGGTGATATTATGTTTGAATCTACAGATTTTCAAATTCTTGTTAAAGTAAATCAGGTTTGGTTCTTTAGAATCTCTATTATTTCACTATTATCACACTTTCGTATGCAAACCTGTAGATTTTTAAATGGTTATCACAAATGATTTTGAACTTTGATCACTAATTTGAGAAAATCGCCTTGTTATGAAATATGGCAGAAACGAAATCTTTGAATTTAAAGTTATACAACTTAGATTTAAATTAAGCGAATAGTATACTACACAAAGTACGTTTCCATGTAACTTATATTTTGATGTTTAAATTATCATAATGATAATAATTATCGTCTTGATATTATTTAATTATAAGGAATCATCGAAGCGATCGATCGGGGTTTCACGTGACGTAGATTGGCCTCTTTCTAGAACAACTAATTGCTTATTTTAGTACTTTAATCATTATTTTATGTGTTTAATAGTAATATGTATAAACTACATGTTATTCTTTTAACTATTATCGATTTTATCCATCTAAAGGTTGCCAGTAAGAGATCGCTTTTAGCGATAAGGCCGCCTATTCTACATATCCGCTTTGTGTATTTTTGAAGTGAAAACTTCGTTAGCGGCGTTGTGCACTTTTTGGGATAGGTAAAAAATATTAAACTCGCGTCAGGACACCTAATCGAAAATTTCTTAAGATGGAGCCGAGTTTCTTATATTTAAAAAATATAACATTCGAAATTCAAACATTTATGAGCGGCCCGCAGCACGGAACTTCTAGTGTAATGTAGTGTGTTTTTTTAAGCAATATGTCGTTGATGTACAAAAAAGATTATTATATATTATTTAGATTATTCTATTTTAATTATAAATGTATGTCAAAATTCTTACTCGTCATTAGGTTCGCAGTAATCTGGTGAATCTTCCAAGTAGACCAAGTCAGTTTTATTAGGCTTCTTCATATCCATATGCAAAGGTCTCAGCTTTCTTATGTTCTTGCCTCTTTTACGTTCAACCACCTTTAATTTATATAAAAGTATAATTGTTAGCACACATATTTACGTGTGACATGCTTATATTGTACGTAAGTTATTGTAGATCGTTTTTTATTTCAACAGCTTTATAATGGCTTTTGTAAGTTTGTTTATCTTTAAGTGGCGCTAGAGGTGACAGTACAAAGTAAAACATTTAGACGTTTTTTTTTTTTTTTTTACTTAGCCTCGCACGTGTCCCACTGCTGGGCAAGGGCCTCCCCCCTACGCTTCCACTCCTCTCGGTCCCCGGCCACCCTAGGCCACATGTTTAAATAAGTGTCGAGATCGTCCCTCCATCTCCTCCTCGGCCTTCCTCGCCGTCGAGGAACCACGATTTTTTTAATAAATTAAATTTTGAGTGCACTGATGTCTATGCCTACTTTTGTGTGGTAGTGTGTGAAGGAAGGAATGTTGTCCCTCCACACAAAATGAGGATTCTTCGACCAGGTAAGGCGATCATACCTTACCTTACATGCATGCGGGCCAAGGAACAACGATAGATGTTTGGAAAACATGTATATATGAATATAATAAATTTTCGTTGCGGGGTGCAGAATCAGTGATTACTTAGGTCGTATTTTTCTTCTGCAATCACCACATTTTTTTAAATGACGATGAGGATATTGTATAGTTTTTGTTAATGTTTAGCTTAGATATTGATGATTTTGACATAGTTTTAGAACGCCTACTCACCTTAACATGCGAAGCTCCCTCATATCTTGTAGACAGTGCGTCACCCACCATCCTTAATTGCGGTAATCGACGCCAGCATACTCTCACTGAACAGGATCCTGACATGCCATGGCACTTGCACACACGCTGCATGCGACTACGGACAGCCTGTAAAGTTATAAAATGTACCTCACATATTACACTTCGTACATCGTATTATTGTCAATATTATTGGTCTCAATTACATTTAATATATTATTATGTCTACCTAGTCTTCGGGCCTTTTAGAGTGTAATTAAAGGAATGGGTGTTATGTCCCTCCATCACAAAGGGAGGATTCTCCTACCAGGCGAGATGATCATGCCTGGCGGTACGCGACCCAACGGTTGATGCTGGGAAGCTGTATATATACTAATCGGCGCAAGAACTCTCATAGCGCGATGCAGGATCAGTAGTTTCTACGTAGTTCAGCTCGTCTTCGCTAGATGATGTTGAAGTATGGTTTTATGCTTTATGTCGCCACATATTAATAATTATATATTATTTCATTCATGCAATAAGTTACAGGACACTAGTAAGAAAACCAAACTGTAAGTGTAGAAATAATGTATGTACGTACACTGTGGTTTTGCAATAAAACATATTTTCTTTCTTTCTAAAAAACTAAAGCTGTTAGTGATAAACACAGCAGAGTAAGTATAATCTGTCTGTCTGTCTGTTCGCGATAAACTGAAAAAGTATTGAACGGATTTTCATGCGGTTTTCACCAATAGACAGAATGATTCATGAAGAAGGTTTAGGTGTATAATTTGTTAACGTTTTGTGTCAATTGGTTGAAATATGATGAGGATTGTTGAAGATGTCTACTACCCGAACGAAGCCGGGGCGGGTTGCTAGTTAATCATGAATATCTGAGGCTCTATAGAAGGTACAGAATCACGACTATTCCAGAGAAAAATACTTGTAAAAAGTACATAGAAATGCCCTATGTACTTTCTACAAGTTGGCATTGGCATAAAGAGAAACGAGAAACATGGCCAGTGTATGTAGGGTAGAATTAAATCTTAGTTCTAATCATTGCCTCGTACTCACTATGAAGAGTGTTCTCGTGAGCCACGGGCGAGAGCAGACGTGTAACCTGCATATCTATAGTGAGTTAATGAGCCAGTGAAGTGTTCATGTAAACGCGTTCTATACTGATACACTAAAATGGCGTTTTACGATACAGGGCCGTTGCCTGAGCTGTGGTTAAAATTAATTATTTAACAGTTGTGAAATGTCATGAAATTAGATTTTGAAAAAAAAAATAGTGTTATTAGTTTGAAGTTGTTATTTATTGTCAACCCAAAAATAAAAACAAACCTTACAAGTGCGAGTCTGACTCGCGCATCGAGGGTTCCGTAAGTAAACAAACTAGTATGTAAATAGTACGTCCGACTCGGGAATCAATTCTCGAAGACAAACTTAACTTTACAGTTCTAAAAATACTAATAAGTTTGGTCAAATCTAAGGCTTAAATGGCCGTATATTTTGATCGCCTAGAAGCTTGATTTTTTACAGCTTCAAGGGATCACAAATATAAGTATTTGATATTAATTTTATCTTGATGCATCCACGGGTTCCAGGGAAAAAGGGTTTTGACAGACAGACTGACAGACGGACAACAAACTGATCCTTTAAGGGTTCCTTTTTTTCTTTTTGAGGAACGGAACCCTAAAAATGAGTTGATGATAGCAAAGCATGACGTCACAACTTGTTATTTCTTAAAAGAACGTACCATTTTGAGGTTTAATAAAGAGAAACCTGTTTTGCTCTCACCCTAAGTAGGTAGTATGAAAGAAAGAGAAAGACTGCTTTTTTGTCTAATTATGCTACATTAAGATTTTTAAATATCATCTTACCCTCCGCCCTGCCTCGTTGTTGTGAAGGTTAACGAGGCCTTCATCAGTATTCTTATCTTCCTTGGAATCAGAAAAGTCTTTACTGAACATCTCTCCATATCTGATATCCTGTAAATAATTACAATTGCAATGAACTGATTAGCTGAATAAAAAAAATAACCCAGATAATAAAGTGACAACATGTTTTCAACTGAATCAAAAGCAAAGAAGTTTTAACTTTTGAACAATTACACACGTACAATTCACTTGCTGAACTCCTTGCAGAGTCCAAAAGAGTTCAACTTTCACTGGCCTTCCCAGTGAAAGTTGAACTCTTTTGGACTCTGGTACAGGGGGTACAATGGGGTTGTGTTTTGGAACAGTTCCAAAAAATGCTTAGATTTACTGCTGAAACTAGAACCTTCCTTGAGGACTTTCACAAAGAGTAGTTTATTTTACTTTCAATTGATTCATCCATCCTGATAGGGGAAACGCCGTATTGTTACCTTTATCTTTAAGATATTTGTAAAGTTATAATTTATTCCGAAATATAAAAGCTAAAAAATAAATTTACCTCAGAACAACCCCCCCACTGCCAGTGTCTTGGTGTGCGCTTCCTGACCCGTGAGTCGCAAGAACACTCATTGAGTTCACCCCGGCTGCAAGCACGTGCAACCGCGTGGGCCAACGCCGCCGCCGATAGAGCATGCACGAATGCTGATTCGCGGGATTCTGGCAAAAGAAATTACTCAATAAATATTCAACTAACTTTAGCAAAGCTGAAATAATCAAAGTTTCCTGTGACTTTTCTATTCCAGAAGCTACTAACAAAAATCATAACATTAATTCCAATCATTAAAAAAATAAGGTATATATATACTACTAGCTGAGCCCGCGACTTTGTCCGCGTGGAATAGTGTATTTATATCAAATCAACAGTCTAAAAAATAAGTTTCAAGCTTCTAGCTCATCCCCTCCTTTCAACCCCTTACACCCCTTTTTCGCATTAAAAAGTAGCCTATGTCCTTTCTCAGGCTCTAAACTATAAGTTTGTCAAATTGTGTACCAAATTTCATTTAAATCGGTTCAGTAGTTTTGGCGTGAAAGGGCGACAGACAGACAGACAGAGTTACTTTCGCATTTATAATATTAGTAAGGATAAGGAAATTATTTGACCAAAAGGCTCTCCTTTCTTTGACAAAGAATATGCATTGACATTTAATATGGAATGCCTCTTTTGAGCGTTATTATTCTGTGCCGATGTAATGGTATACCTTTAGTTTAATTCACAAACTGTATGCTTACAATATAAATGAACTTTGATAAAGATAAGGTCCCTAATACAGCTGATCTTTAATAGTGCCAATAATATAGTATTAATTCAAATTGAAAATTTACTAGGCGATTAAATACTCGTATCTTCAAAGTTCAAATAATTTTAAACACCTAAATACATTCAGATACAAATCAAAACTTAAAATCCGTACATACGTCCATTGAACCTGCATTGGTTACAATAACCAGTAAATAAGATCTCTTTTACCCTTAACAATTTCAATTTATGCTTCAAGTCTGAAGAAAAAAAAAGGAGTTCGAGAGGTCTACATAATTGGCCATGCTGTTGCTAGTTTACAATAAACAAACTGAGCTTCTCCATCAACAAGACACACACGTGATCCCACTAATCGACATATGAAAATAAACATTTTACGTCTAAAATGAAGTTCTATGAAATCTGTCTTGATGTAAACTTTTTGATTTTGTTCAGAAACTGACGAACGTCATATAAAACAAATGTGTGTTGACTGTAGGCATAAGTTATTTATCAACATTTATTTAATTATAATAACTGCAAGATGCATGCAATGTTGTTCCAATCAAGGCCAACCTAATATAATCGATGACCTAGAGAAAAAAATTGAGTTAAAGAAAGTAATTAATCTGGATAATTGTTTTCAAACGTTCGCGACTTGTGCGTGTGACCTCTAGGTCACATCTCTAGATGTAAATCTATCTATGTAATAAATCTAAGCAGTGATAATATTTGTAAGATGTGACATTTCGATTACCGGATGCTTCAACCAAATTGCACCGATCGTGGACAAATAAAATCGCGCTTTAATCCCTATTCTCACCTCTAATATTTTTTCCTTAATACTTAGTCATCCAAATATAGTTACGCTTAATTTTTAAATTCCTTTTAACCTTCGCGATACACTGGTGTAAAAGCAGTATGAAAATTATTATGTTATTTTTTTAAAGCATTTCTATGTGACTTTTCAACAATCAAGGCGGGACTCCATCAGTGATACCTAACACCATTCGTCACACGTAATAATAATTAAAAAAAATATCGCAAAGTTCAGTAACCTAAAAATAACTATCGCATTAGGCTTACAACAACTGAATAATGTTGTTATTTGTTATTTCTTCAGAGAATATCCAAGAAATCGATATACCTAAATGTTTTTTGTTTTTGCAATTGTTTATTTCCTCATTTTATAAATTCTAGTAACCATTGTAAGTCATTGAATTCTCACAACGTTAACATTAGTTATAAGTTTATAACCTAAACAATATAAATAGTTCAACAGCTGATGATTGACAAGCGTTGAGATAAGTACTCATCAAACGACAAGCGGATGTGAACTTAACATAGTGAGTACATCAACATCTTACAAATCCTTTTGAGGTTAGTTGTTTATTCATATTGTGTAAATAACCGATTAAACTTTTAGGCAGCTGCAGACAATATTTAGAAATGTGTTCAGTAATAAATAAATGAAATGAAATGTTAGGCTTCTGTAGTCAATTCTTACACTAGTTTTACGAACTTTTATAGGGTTCCTCAAAAGGGAAAAAGGAACCCTTTTAGGATCACTTTGTTGTCCGTCTGTCTGTCTGTCAAGACCCTTTTTCTCAGGAACCCGGGGACGCATCCAGTTGAAATTAATACCAAAAACTACTATCTTTTTTGTAAAAAATCAAGCTTTTAAGACTACGCAATTAAAAGATATGGCCATTTGAGCCTTAGATTCGACCAAATTTGAAC
Source organism: Euplagia quadripunctaria (assembly GCA_963859945.1). Taxonomy (NCBI): domain Eukaryota; kingdom Metazoa; phylum Arthropoda; class Insecta; order Lepidoptera; family Erebidae; genus Euplagia; species Euplagia quadripunctaria. The sequence continues at coordinate 7,957,959 of OY982583.1, forward strand.
ATTTCGCACGTAAATCAAAACCTGTAGGGCACTTCCCATTGACCTAGAATCTTGTAAGAAGCAAGGTAGCACAAGTAAAGGAAAAAATCCTAAAGTCGTTAATTTGTTGTTATATCACAAAAAAAAATTGTTTATCAGAGAGTATTTTTAGAATCGCAAAGTTAAGTTTATCTTTCGGAAAAGACGGGCAAAAATCATCAACAATCAAACAAAGAATTGATTCAAGAGATGAACGTACTATCTACATACAAGTTTGTTTGATTACGGAACCCTCGGTGTGCGAGTCAGACCCGCACTTGACCGGTTTTTTTGAAGTGAAAACTTCTTTATGCACGTTGGGCATTTTTGGTATAGGGAAAAAGCACTGAACTCGTTTGACCGTCACACTCCGATTATATACTTACAGATGTGTAATGTAATGTAAGTTTATGTAAGTTATGTTTTCACTTCTAACGTGCAGTTCTACGACTGACAGTTTTCTTACTATAACATCATTAAAGAATAAACCTGTATGTTAAAGCTGACGATTTTTTGTTTCTGAACTATAACAATATCCTGGGACATAATTACACATGGCTATCTCGGCCCAAACTAAGCAGAGATTGTACCATGGGTTCAAGAACACGGATAAACATATATCGAAATATTTTTTTGTAAATACATACATATTATACATAAAAATACCGAGACAAATGCAAAAAGACATATTCATGCACACAAATATCTGTAAAGAGCGGGGAATCGAACCCACGAACCCTGGCGTGTCAGTTGAATGCACAACCGACAGCGCCACAGAGGTCGTCCAGAAAATGTTGAAAAATTCTTTTTGCTTTTGATGTAGCAATTCTTGATGAAGCTTATAGTCTAACATCACGGTACGACTATTAGAAGCGGAGCTCTAACCCTAAATACAGGTGAAACTTTAGGGAATGACTTTGTTATCATTATATCACTTACTAAATTTAAGCACCCCGCCAAATATATCTGTGGAGTTCTCCACGGTACTGCAGTTCCACCTGCTGTGACGGAACTGGTGTTGGCACTCCTCGACCGCTTGTTCTGCACCCGTTTGAAGAACCTGGAAGTTACAACGGAAAAGGTTAACAGACAGAAAATCCCAAGAGTAAATATATTCGAAAATGTTTCCGAGGGTTAATTCTTACTACCTTACTATAGTTATAAATTTGAAAGATGTAAAAGTGTACGTGTGTGTGAATTAATATGTTTGTTACTCCTTTACCCTTAAAAGGTGTGACAGAAACAGACGAGATGGCTTATGCCGTATATTAACACACCAGTATATGGAAGCATGACATACGCGAGGGAAACTGCAGACAAAAGTTGGTAAATAATTAACCGACTTCAAAAAAGGAGGAGGTTCTCAATTCGACTGTATGTTTTTTGTTTTTTTTTTATGTTTGTTACCTCAGAACTTTCGACTGGGTGAACCGATTTTGATGATTCTTTTTTATTTGAAAGCTGGTGCTTCTATATAAGTCTTTTATGGAATAGTTTTTTTTGTTGAAGTCGGTTTTTTTTTAAAGAATTATAAATTGATGTAAACAAAATTAGTAACCTAAAAATCATTGTCTACAGCTCTGCTGTCTCTCATTCTAAAAGGACGAAGTAACTTGATGGATGTTTGTTTGTCAGTATTCAGTTTCTCTGAACGTAATCGAAAATGGATTTAGTCAGTCAAGCGAAACGCAATTACCTTTAAAATTGAATACGTTTTAAGGTAAACTGTGCTCACAATGCAACGGACAAAATTCTGTCGCGGAAACAACATATTTATAGCTGTAATTTTGATCTTCTGAAAGGTTAATCTGTATGTTTTTTCATGATTGACGGTTTTTTGACATTTGCAAGACCATTTATTTTAAACAAGCTGACCCGCGCAACTTCGTCTGCGTCACATAAGAGAGAGATAAATTTTCCTTCCTCGTTTTTGCAATATTTTTCATCGATACTCCACTCCTATACGTAGCGTGATATTATATAGCCTATAACCTTCCTCCATAAATTAGCTATCCAACACTAAAAGACGACCACCTTCAAATATTACATTTAATTACGTCAATGGTGCCCTCACATGTCCGCAGTGTTCACGTGTTTTTACCGCAAAAATTGGGTAAATTAGCCTTCTAAGAGCAAAACATCCATGCTCGTAAAAAATATCCCACAGTAGCTTAGTCGCCGTAGCCAAAATCGGCTAGGAATCTTATATATCCAACACTTATTTTCAATTCGAACTAGTACTTTCTGAGATTAGCACAGTCAACCAAACTAAAAAACTCTTTGGCTTTAAAATCCTAGTATAGATTACAAGTCAATTGCTGTTCTCTATGATATTATAAAACTGAAGATTTTGTTTGGTTGGTCCGAAAATTGTTAGCTACAGAATAAATATATATAATCTTTATATCTTTTTTCTAGAAACTATTTTGAATTGACGGCTAATTTCAATACAAAATCTTTGCTGAAAATCATTGGCCACCTATGTATAGTTCTTTTTTTAAATATATATTTTTTAAAGTAACAGTTATTCCGTTAGAAGACCGTAGAACAGTTACTAGTGAATGGTATTATGAAGTTTGTCGCCCGCAAGATACAGTTTTTAAATGTTTTGAAAGCTGGTTCACCCGAATGCATAAGTGCATTGGGGTTCTAGGGGAATATTTTGAAAACAAAAACTTTTTTCACATTCCAACTATTTTTCATTTCACTAACAATTTTTGGAACAGCCTAAAACAAGTAAAAACGAAATACTTTTTACCAAAAGCTCCAACCATTAACCTACTTCACACTTTCTTACAATTTAATTTTTTATCCCTTTACAATGTCAAAGAACTTATGATCATCAGAAAGCTATAAAAATTCAAATCATGAAGTAAGAATCGTGAACCGTAAAATATGTTAAAATGATCTCCAAATCGGTGCTTAGTTTTATAACCGATACATTGACAGATTTTAAATTGAGAATAAAAGACGAACTTGTCGTTCGTGAAATTTGGCTGCACGGGATTACATTGGGCGGTCGAAGTGACCTAAAAATGCAAGTGCGCGTCTTCTTGTAAGCTACTGTATTTTAAATCGACAATAAAATATAACGGCATACGTACGTTTTATTTTCAAAATTTCGTTCATTTCATTCAGATTCTCAGAGAAGGTAGGCTGTTTTTCTGCTGGGAATAAGGTAATCTAAGCTACATCATGGTAAGGTAAGGTATGGAAATTAAAAGAAAAAAACTATAGAAGTTGATTAGGTATATCAATCTCACAATCTTGCTTCAGGGTTATGAACACAAATTCAGGATTATGAAGGTCAAAGGCCTTGCCAGATGTAGCGCCTCTTAATATCAGAGCCACTGACAAAAGGAACTATTATATATGTTGCTTATTCGATGGCATCCGAAATAGTCGATCCCCACCAGTACCTAGTAGTACAGTAGTAATCCCCAGAGTAATATTCTTTGCAACTTTAGTAATAAACATGTAAGCAGAAAGCCACTTACATGTGTTGTTGTCATACAAACCGTGAAATCATGTCAACAAGTTTTCTCATTAATTAATTGCTTCGCTCAAAGTGCCTTGCCATTTTCGAGTGAAGCAACAACACTCAGAATTGAATCAGAACTCTAATTAAAATATGAGGCGATGTTTGAGTTAGAATAAAAACGTTCGTGAATTTTATTCATATTTATTATAGACTAGCTGTTTCCCGGCACGGCTTCGGGAACTCTTATTCTTTTTCCGAATTCCGAAAAAAGTAGTCTAAGTTACTTCTTATAAAACCAGTTTTCTGCCAAAAGTCTGCCGTTCCGGACATTCTGTTATTATGAAACTATAAACAGACACTTAAATTTTATTTATTTGTATAGATGTATAGATACACGGTTTTACTCACTTTTGTATTTCCGTAATGCCCGACTAGTTTCTGACCCGACGGGGGCCCTTTATCAATGAGTGAATCAGAAGTCTCACTCTCCCCAAAATACACACGTTGGTAAAACTGTATATAAAAACAACGTTTGAGTTTGTAAAAAGTTTACAAACTTCACCTCCTTTTTTGTACACCTAAATTAGCAGATTCGGTTGGTAGGCGCTTAAAGGTTCCTAGAAGTACCCGCAACACCAGTGGCGTTCTTCTGTGTGGTCAACTCTAATAGATCTCTTGCAATCCTGACGACCAATAGAAGAAAACCAACACAACCTACTGCTGGGTATTCTGTTTGGCGACTGTACTTCCCTAGTCGAGCGGCTCCAGTTCAATTATAAGCCTATCTCCTTCAAATTCCTCATTCTTCTGATTTCTATTATTCGCAACACCATTGGGGTCCCTGGGTAGACGATTCTTAATTGAAGCTTTGGCGATCCTGCCCACTAGATGAAAAATGAAACCTACTGCTAAGTGTTTTGTTTGGTGGAGGAATCGTGGGACATCTGCTGTGCCCACTTTCCTCAAATTCCTCATCCGTCCTTTATTTTTCTATTGCCAATGAATGTATTCATTCATTACAAAGGATTTATTATGACTATGACCATTATGATTATTATGACTAATATTTAGGCCACTACTAATATTATGAATGCGGAAGTTTGTGACTGTGTGCGCGTGTACGACATTGTTGTTGTTGCAAAGTTTGTTGTTCGTTCACGTTGAAACGTGGTTGTTCTTTTGCGATGAATCTTCTCTAAACTTCAACCAAATATCTATTTGGTTGAAGTTTCTCACATAACTCTCTGGTTTGACATATCGCGTATCCCACTAATTTTATAAATATGATAGGTTGGATGGATGGATTGATGGATGAATGTTTGTTTGTTACTCTTTCACGCAACAACCACTGAACCGATTGCGATGAAACTTGGTATGTAGATAGCTGTAGATCTGGATTAACGCATAGGCTACTATTTTTATCCCAATATTCCTACGGGATCGGGACTTACGCGGGTGAAACCGCGAGGCGCTGCTAGTATGTTATAAATGAAACGGAAAGCTTCGCATGGGCGAAACCGCATGCCAAATTTAGGTGCTAAAATTATACTCTCGTATAAGTAACTGATGCTGTACGACTTTATCCTTGGAAGAAGATTACGAATCTCTTTTTTAGTACAGAAGTATCAATATAGTTTACGGTCCGGTTGACGGTAAGCGGCCAATAACGGTAAAAATTTAATTAACTACCAGTACCTACATCCATACTTACCTCGAAGCGAATATATCTTAGCAATTAATTTAATAACTTACTTATCAACGACAATCTCAATTAACTCAGAAAACGTTGAGATTAACATTTACGACGTTATCAAAGGAAATTGCAAAGTACTTCATGTTTTTATTAACTAAAATAAAACTGTCGTTAATGGTATACTTAGGATTATATTTCACTTTTGCGAGCAATCATTCTTATCGATTATCTTTCGTTTATTGATATCCTCTTATTGATAAAACTGGTAATTCAAATCACTTTTGGGTTTTTCCAATGTTGTATCTAATCAGTCAGAAAATAGTAGTGATAATCTCTCCGTGAGTACTTCATTAAATAACAATGACTTATTACTGACCTACTGCTAAGGATTTTTATCACATATTGATCAGCCCAAAGACACATCGCAGTTAGTGAGTTAGTCTTTAAATCTATGCAGTTTCAGAAACTTCTAACGGCCAGAGGACCTTGCCTTCGTGCCCATTGATTGAAGTCAAGCTTTTGCTGCTAAGAGTAGTGCTATCGTTGAAAAGCCATTCAAAAACGACAATATTTAGGTCACAAAACTCACTTACCGAGAGATCTGTAATTGAATGAACTGAGAAAATAATCCGGCTTTAAATCGGTACTTAATCGTAATATTTTCACGAGAGGATGCGTGACTAATAAGTGTTATTCGATCTAACGTCGAGTAAAGGAAAAGGTATCGTACTATATAAAACGTTACTACGAATTACTCACGATTTACACATCTCATATGCATAAAGATTAGAAACGAACTAATAGTTAGTAAATTGAATCACAAAATTATTTAATATTTGTCTTTTAATTTTTAATGCCAAAAACCCCATCCACTTTTAATAATAATCTGATAATCTAAGACCTGAAATTTTATCAGGAAGGTGTTTTATAAGTAGGACATATGAGTTTAAAACGGATTTTACGACAGGGCCGAATTACGAAGGTCTAAGGTCTAGATTGTATTTTCTATTTTTTAATTATTATTATTCAATTCCATCATGTACCTACCTAATATTTGCATGCTACTATGTATGGGTAAATGTGTCTTCTGCTCATAATTTATTTGTCATCCTTTGTACCACATTTTAAGCAAATAAATATATTATTATTAAAATAAGGGCTCTCGAAAATGTATTTCAAAGACATTGGTTTTTTGTCCTAGGGACCTAAAGTTGGTAGAGCTTAAAACGGATTGTGGGACAGGACTAGAGGAAGAAGTCTAAGGGCTCTCACAAGTTTATATGAAAGTCGTTGGTTTTGTTAATGAGAGACCCGAAATTATGCAGGAATGTAGCTTATAGGTAGGACTAGTGAGCCAATAATGGATTTGGTGACTAGACTGGCTTAAGGGGGTCTAAGGACTTTCGCAACTTTATGTGAAAGTTCTTGGTTTTTCCTACTAGAGACATAAAGTTGTGTGGGTTATTCTTATTTGGAATGTAAAATTAATAAATAAGGTTGTAAGATTTTTCTTCACAATGACACACAGCTTAAAGTGGTCTAAAAACATTTATTTATTTTGGGTATTATTTTGATTTTTTTAAACTAAAAAAACTGGTATTTAGCAGACACATACTTTTCAGGTAGGAGAAGTCAACTTAATTAAGGACGGCTATATTATCTTAGACCTTCTGCAAAAACTTAGTTTGTTTTTATCGCAGCGATTAGTTTTTGCTGTTTCAGTATTTAACAATTACATGTTTCCATATCTTATAATGGACCAACTCATAAAACATGATGATGATGTCATTAAAAATGCAAAAAGAAATTCTTTCAAAATATGTTTTCAAATGAAGGGTTTTACGTTATTAAGTATTATAATTTTAAATGTACGAAGTCGCAGGCAACAGCCAGTATACCCATAAAACAGACAGTTATAGAATATTAGCATTTCTAATGACAACTATCTAGAGTTTTGATTTACATATATTATTTCGGTTAAATAGAAATATTTTACTTCACTTTTTGTTACAAACGTTCGCGAGAGTGAAACGTGACCCTTACCTCTTTGTGATGCGTTTTTACGATCCTCTTGAAGGGCTGTTTGTTCCATCTGTATTTTAGCCATTCTTTAAATTTAGTTTTTATGCTATTCTTTTAATTGTACTAATGTTGTCTTACCACTGACATCATTGTATGGTTATCCTAAGGCCTTTTAGTAGGAATATTATTAAAATTTATTTTAATTGGTAAAAAAATTTGGTAAAAAAAGAAAGTTGGAAAAAAATGTATTTCACAAATCGCTGTGTTGAGATTGGTTGTAAAAAAAAATTAAAAATAGCTAACTCGTTTTTCACGACAAAGGTCATCTAAAACTATTTAATTATTCTTAAGAAATAGAGCTCCTTGACTCCTCTATAAATGTAATTTGGGTTGCGCCAATTATGCTGACGTGGGAACTGAGGATAATACCTGTTGTATTATACTGCTGTCTATTGAAAAGTTTAAAGACACAGTTTAAAAAAAAATGTTTTCTAATCGTTACATAAACTGTGTACTAACCATTGCGTTGGCTACCCAAGTAAGGGTATCGTGCTGACTACTAGTGATATCCAAAAATAGATATGTCATGTCACGAATAAATTTTCCGAGGCTTTACAGGCGTTTTGTTTTTCTTTTTAATATAGGCTTGACAAGCCCTCAACCGATTTATTTTGTTAGTTTTAATTTGGAAATATATTTTTGTTTTTAAGAATACTAGCAACGTGGGTCACACATTACTAGTATTCTTGTTAAGTGCTTGTGTTAGGAGTGGGTACATGACGGTAGAGTACTGGGTAGGGTTCGAACCCAAAGGAAATAAAGGAAAAATTGTAATTATAATAACCAAAGCACATAATATACACAAAGGCTTTGATTATATATAGGTCCAGATACCGTGACTAGTACAAAAGTCACCGTTTACTTTGAAGCCACTTTTTAGTGCTGTGTGAGTGAACCCCGCCCAACGCGAGTGTCTACGTACAATGTTTATGCTTGTGTGCATTGACGGTTTTACTACCAGTGCATAGAGGTTACCCCAAAATTCAGGGACTTTTTTAGTATACATAATTTTCTTTTTGATGAAAGTAATATTAAATAATTTGCTTAATAATTAATAATTATATTAATTATAATAATTTAACATTTTGAATGTATTTAAATCAGTTACAAATATTCGTTTATTTCATTTTTTAGTTTTTTCATTTAATTCGTTTAGTTAAAAAGACAAATGTAAAATAAAACTACTTAGTAGGAACTATTTATTTATAACAATATTTTTTGGTTTGTTTTCAAGACGTTTTTTTTAGAGTTTCCTCCTTAAGAATCGATTTTCATATAAGGCCGTATGAAAAAAATATGAGAATAAGAGTAATTTTTTTTTATGGTAAATATAACATAAAAGCACTTTTGAGTAATAAAATTAAATGCAACTTTATTCACAGGAACAGAGTAACAAAAGGTATTTTGATAAAATAAAGTAAATGTTTTGCCTTGGTTTGTAGAACTTGGATATATATATATATATATATATATATATATATATATATATATATATTTTTATAAAGTATTAAGAAACTAGCAAAATTTCACAAGTCCTAAGTGCTCTATAGCTGTGTTCGTTAGGAGTAGTAATAATAAGTTACAATACGAGTACAATCCCACAGCTAAAGTATCGTTTGACGGACACATTGAACTCCGGGTGCTAGAGTTTAGAAATTAAGAATATTTGAAGGACTCCAGTTTCGCGAACATTAACATTAAGCATATTTCTCGTCTTTCTATAAATAACAAGTTTGGCAAAGAAAAATATATGTACTGCTAGAATGCGATATGGGTAAATGAAATTCACGTCCTGGCAACATCTCTAGTAATGGCGTCGTAATTTTATTAATTTGAAATTTTGTTCTATTGTTTATTAATACATTAGGAAATAGAATACTTACATATGAAATGTGATGTTCGGACACTTAAGATTTTTTTTTGTATAATTTTTACAGAATGTGACAGCACAAGCAGGCATTTTTATATATTATAAGTAGCGACTCGAGACGTACTTCAGCGGTGAACGTTCGCTCGCGTGTGACGAGTGAGACGCTTATATTTATATTAGACGCTTATATTTTTTGACTTCAGTTTTGAGGCACGGATTAGGCATCTGGACCTATATATAATCTAAGCACAAAGGATATTTCTGTTATTTTGTGTACGTGTGTGTGAACGTAGCGCGCGTGTGTGTGTGTGTGTGTGTGTGTAAGTGTGTGTGCGCGCGCATGTGTATGTACGTGCATGTGAATGTAGCGCAAGTGTGTGTGTGCTCGTGAGTGTATGTATGTGTGTGTGTGTTTGTTTGTGTGTTGTAGTATTGATGATTTTATTAAAATTTTAGTTGCATCATAGTCCTGTCTCTGTAACCAATTTTATACCTTTACTTTACACCTAAATTTTGAAGGCCGTATATGTCAAAAAAATTTTTATTTGTGTTATAAAGGTGATTGCCCATAATGTGGTAATGTCGACGAGCAGTACTTGTGTTGGGTTTATAGGTGGAACATACTTTATAGGAACGGCGGCCTCGGGCTCCAGTCCCATCAAAAGATACCGTTTTATGTTTTCTTAAGAAGGTTTGTAGAACAAAGAGCTGTCTCACAGTCATAAGCTTGCAATCGGAGTACAGGATCTTTGTTGGGTATCTAAAGCTTGTGAAGGTGACCTTAAGAACAGCCCTCTGCACTCGCAGACGGGTCACCTAATGGAAAGTAACTACCGTCGCCTATGGACACCTGCAACTCAAGAGTCACAAATGCGTTGCCGGCCTTTGAGACGGGAGTAGGCTCTTTTCTTGGAGGTTTGAAGGTTGTATCGGTCCGGAAATAGCGCAGGCGACAATTTTTTCCAGTGATTCTGCGAGGCAAAAAAAATCTGGAGAACCGTACAGTCGTTTAAGTAGTAAAAAAAGGGTCCGTGGTGCTCCCTCTCACACTGTAATACAGAACGTGAGCAATGACTGACCTAGAGCGTATATGCATAAGTACACCCAGCTTTTAACCCAGGGTTTTTTTGGTGGTCCATGTTGAGCGGCCACAATTTTACTTATTTATTAATTTACTTAATACCACGTAGGTATACAAAAGCTAGCATGGGGCAGCTGCCCTTCCCTGCCCCCCCCCCCCCCCCCTCTGGGTACACCCATGGCTTTATTAATTTATAATAATCAATAAAATGTATTTTCTCACCTTAATCATAGTATCAGACAGCATGCATAACTGCTTCTGCCGCTCCACCAGGTACTCGAGCCTGTGGCAATTTTCTTTGTGTAACACTGTGAAGGTCTCCAGGGATGTGTTTCCAACTGGTTCTTGAGGACGGGGGCCTGCTAGATTCCTGAAATTAAAATAATATTATTGAGGGGGGCTCGTGGCTAAGTGGTAACCATGTAGGTTAGCACATTGAAACGTTAAATAATACTAGCCAGGTCAATCTGACCATTCTTAACACATTGAGACCCCTCCGTGCCTCGTAGACCACGTTAAGCCATTTGCCATACGAACATCTGTGGCATTCTTTACGGGTAGTTGGAGCCCTAAAAAGTCCGACAACCTGGTCTAACTACAGAACTTCGATATCGCCTAGTACTTGGGTTGTGGAGGTTTGATGGCAGTCGCTTCACGTAAAATATCGAAGTTCAGCCGTTTCGTAGTTAGACTCAAAGCCGACCCCAACTTAGTTGGGAAAATGCGCGGAGGAGGACTAGTTCATATTACTAACACTAGTCCCCCAGAGATAGAAATTCAACCGTAATACATCAAATTGTTTTAAGGTAACTGTTGCCCGCGGGTTCCCTCGCGTATATGTACGTTTTGTCAATCAATTAATATATCCCTCGGGCAAACTACTTTTTCTTGGATGAAAGGTACCCTATGTCCTTTTCTGTAACCCTGGCATGTGAACAAAATTTCATGATGATTGGTGGAGCAGGTAAGGCGTGAACGCGTAATAAACAAACCTACTTTAACATATATAATATTATAGTTAAAGTTACGATAATAAACCTCCGTCGAAAAAAAAATAACTGTCAGTCGTAAGACTGCACGTCAGAAGTGAAAATACATACACACATATACATATACACACACACACATCTGTGTATATGTCACGCGAGTTAAGTTTTCCCCATATCAAAAGTGCCCGATGTGCCTAAAGATTTTTTCACATACATCGGTATATGTATTTGAGTGTGATGCGAGTACCATAAGTGCCCAACGTGCCTAAGAAGTTTTCACTTAAAAAAAAAGACTTTTTATTTCTATTTTCTATTTCTCTTCAATAGCTACTAAACAGAAAAGCAGACAGACAGACAGACGGACAACAAAATGATCCTATAAGGGTTCCTTCTTTTCCTTTTGGGGAATGGAACCCTAAAAATCGGTTGATAAACATAGAAGTTAAAGGTACTGAACTGTTTTAACTTATTTTCAAATATATACTGTTTTGCCACTATTCAGAACTATAAAATTGGACAATTCAAGGGACTATAAAGGCTATGTTAATAAAACAACAATCCCGGCTTGTCAGACATCAATCGACTTCCCATAAGTGATTCTAAGCTTTTAAATGGCCCCTACAATACAACGACCGTGCTGACGAAACCGAGTTTTACATACATTAAAATTCCATTTATGGTATAGTCACATTAACTCAAAGTGTTTTAGCAAAGTAAGCAAAACGACTGAGTCTAATTGTCTAACAATTTCCGTCCTCTTTTGGAAGAAGCTCTTTATATAGCATGGCAAGATGCACCAACAACAAATAAACATAACATGTTGGTCTAGTAGTTAGTGACCCTGACTACTAAGCCAAAGGTCGTATGTTCGATTCCTGTTCGGTGTCTGGGTGTAATCTATACAAATAAATAAAATTAGAGTGTCTGTTTGTGATATTAAAATAACCACTTTTTATTAAGTGCATTTGGATGTATACACGGTACATATACCAAAACAACATTTTTTTATTTTTTTTCTTTCTGTCTGTCTGTTTGTTTTGGCTAATCTCCGGAACGGGTGGACCGATTTCCACGGGACTTTCACTGGCAGATAGCTGGAGTTATAAGGAGTAACTTAGGCTACTTTTATTATGGAAAAAGAATTAGGGTTCCGTGCAAAATATATTAATATGTAGAAAAAACTTTTACAAAGTATCCTAGTGTGTCTGTACTTTTGTAGAATGCAAATGTCCCCGTCCAGAGTCAGAGCAAACACTTGAACATCGACAATTCCTGACAAACACAGGATAGTGGTTACAAAGAAATAAACATAGCTAATTTGCTTGTTTTGTAATAAATCTCACAACTGAAGACCCTACTAAACGAGTTCCATGTAATAAAATAACAATGTTGAACATCATTGTGTCGTAAAATGAAAAGCTGCTTAACATATGAGGACCCTCTAAGAAACAAAAGCAAAAATATAAGGTAATTAAAAGTCGAGACGTCCGCTATGCGCGGCCTCCTCCACTCAAATGTGAAATGCCACTCGAATAAAACAAAACTCGCTATTACCTACCCTCTGCTTTTGTTCCATTTTTGAAAAATATTCTCTATTCAAACGGACCAATGCGAAGCGGGTGCGGCACGACCGTTGATTGGCCGACGACCTCTCAAGTGCAAGTGGAAATAAAAGTGCTTTGGTAAATGAGGCTTGCTGTCTCTTTCGTGCTCTCTGGGCGTGTATGCCGTTGTTACGCTCGGTTTTTCGTTTTAATTGCAAGCATGAGAGGATGTGTAAAGGGTTGTGGGACCTTGAGTGTTGCACGTGCAACAGAGCTCCGACGGGGAAGCGCATTCAATGTTTAAATGGGGGGTAGGGATTGTTTACGTCATCCATGATGTGAGATGGGATTTGTGTCGGAGCAAATCCGTATCGCGCACCGAGGTCAATGGTACTTGGTGAGTCATTAAGGTGTAATTTTCCTGCAGATTTTTCCTTCGTATCATTAAGAGCTCTTTGAGATTTTAATGAGATTATCTAGGGTAGTGACCCATCAAATACTTTGTTTAGAGTTGTAGAGTGAATTTTATACAAGCGGTGCTGTAGTTTTATCGAAGAAAGATTTAAAAACTATAACATTTTATTTGTGACGATTACTATGTAAGCATATACTCCTAGTGGCTAATTCACACATAATGGGGAATTACTAAAACAAAAATAGGCAATATTAAACACTTTTGTATTAAAAGTTAATACGCGTTCTTATTGTATCACCAGGCTCGCAGTCTAATTCCTTTTGATGGTGAACAGTCGCAACACCCAAAAATCAGCTCTACCTTTACAGACCATACTCACAAGTACAATCACAACTAAGGTAGCAAACAAGCATACAGCTCATTGAATGGTACTCTTATCATTAGATGAGCCTATACTGGTACTTATAAATATTGTGTAATAATATGTAGTGTTATGTGACGGTAGACGAGAGAAAACGAGAGATGCCACAAATCATCCGATATCGGACATAAAAAGCCACACTAAGGTGCAGTTAGACCTCTTTTGCATCGGCCCGGCCGGCAAGCAGCGAGGATTTAACGTGAGCAGAATCGTATTCTTGATTTGTTTTACCATGTATCTATGTCTGTAAAAATGTTGCACTTATTTTTTTAAAGTCATTTTTACGTGTGAATTATAACAGTAGTATATTTTTATAAAATATTGACTTGAAACACTAAAAATGTGAGCTATTGCGTGTTTACCTCCCATCAAGATGGTAACACTGACTAATAGTGTTGCCCACATACAAGCACCAATCCATTTCCGCTTTTACCATTCCAAAGTTGGCTTCCGGCCGTTTTTAATAGTTGGCGGAAAAGCATTTTAAAAGCCTACTTTGTAAATTATTGTAATCTACGATTTGTGCTTATTATGGGGCATTAGGGGCAAAGTGCCTATACAACTATGTCAAAAGACCCTTGCTTACAAATATGTAATAGCTTTTTATTTATTTATTTTTTAAAACTTCATTGGCGAACTTAAGCCTGCTTAAGGCATTCTGTTAGGCGTTCTTTCTGATATAATGTAGTCAATAAAATATAAATCACTCATATTCGAGTCTGTAATGCTTTTTTGTTTTTATCAATAGCTTATATATTGTAGCATTCACTTAGGCTGAGAGAAGACTGAGAAGTACGTTGAATTGGATATCAAGAAAAGAATATTCTCTGGAATAATAACTTTAATGATTCACTTATAGCATTTTACATTATATTTTATCAACTTGTGTAGTGTCGCTCTGAAACTCTCGATTCTACTTCTTTCTGTTTTACTTCTCACATTTATACAATTCCAAAATATATACTGTTTTCGAATTAGCGGTCATTTCACAAATGCCGACTGCCAGGTCGTTATATATTCCGAATAGGTCGGAACATCACAATATTTTTTAGCTCTTTTGTCTAGTCGTGTCTGCCAACCAGAAAGTAAATTTATTACAGATAGATTTTAACTTCCTCAACTAATTAATTTGATAGGAGTTCCACTATAGTTTAGCTTTTCTGTGGACTCCCCAAGTGTTATCTCTTCTACATCCTGGCATACAAGAATCAGCAGTGTGAGTTTAGGTGGAATTGGTGCCATCGAAACGATACAATTATTATCCTAACCACGTAATGCTTATTCCCATGAAACCTTACTTTTACTTTTTTCTAAGTACCGTAAGCTTCGACCAAAACATAAATATTGGGCACCATAAATTGTAATAGCGGCGTCTTTAAAATATAGATAAAGTAACTAGTTCTCAAACATTCCGTTAGACATAATAATAGTGTGGATATACACACGCATAACTATTTAAGGTAAGGCAATTACTCAAAAATCTTTAAGAGTCAATATTGACAGGCGTGTGAAGGGCCGGCCGGCTTATCAGCAAGGGCCTAAGGACTTGAAATGCTATATTCGCTATCGAAAATTTCAATTTTGAATTTCGAACTCTATCGCTATAGAAACTTTTTTTTAATACAACCATCAAGTACAATAAGTATCTTTAGAATTCTTTTCATGAACGGAACACCCTTTATGCTAGCCCTAGCTATGTGTCACAGGGCTGTATCATTAGAACCGTAATAATTAGCCTAATGAAATTTTTATGGTCCCTAGCACCTGCAAAGTACCGTGCAATGTGTTTGTGTTTTTGTTACCTCTACGAGCTGAGGTCGTGATCACATTGGACGTTTGTGCTGGTAGAGGGGTTATGTTTTATTAACGAAAACAATTGTTTGATACATAAAATTGTTGGTGAATTTCCGTGCGCTTGATCAAACTTGTCAAATACATTATTTGAATCAAAAATAGCTGTGTCTGGGTTCAATAAGTCGGTGCTTATGTGGTCCTTGATAACGCGGAATTTTGATATTAACTCTCTCTCGGATCGGGCAAAGGGTTTTTCTGTCAGATAATACTTTGTAGCAACACCGGACACTAAAAACATGACTGGATAACAAGCAGAGATGTGAATTATTTGAAATACATATATTTGAAATGCAAATTTTCAAAATGTAGGTATTTTGTATTTTATTTGAAATACTTTATTTAAATTATTATATTTATATTTATTTTATATATATTAAAAAAAATACATAAATAGTATTTGTAAAATACAAAATAGTTTTGTTACATTTTTTAATTCATTTTTCTTATTTTTGTGTGTGTGTGAGTGATCCTAAATGTTGTCAACAAGAACAATAATAATGCGAAAATTGCGCGACAAGCAAATGTTAGGTAAATGGCGTCAATCAAACTGTTTTTTTGTGTGAAAAATCTGTTAAATAAGTAACAAGGTATTTTATTTGGAAAACCTATTTTGAAAATACGTATTTTGCAGTTTGTATTTAAATATTTTTATTTAAAACTATTTTGTATTTCTATTTGAAATAGTAAAGTTACAATGCATTTGCATTTTGTATTTAAATACTTTTACTAAACAATTTTTTCACATCTCTGATAACAAGCTCGCTCCAGATAAATGTTACCAAAGCTATAACAGGCGAAATGGGTAAATAATACACCATAACATTCTTAGGCACGTTTACATTAATTAAAGTCTCAAAAAAAAAGATTTTTGAGACTTTAATTAATGTAATGATTGGTGAAGGTATGATTAGTATTTGCTTTAATGCATTTTTGAATATGACTTCAAAACAAAAATTTTCAACATCATCTCGGCGTCAGTAAACTAAACGAGTCAAAGAAATTTAATCGAAAGCGAAAACGAAGCGAACATTCCCGAGTGCCTTATTCCGAACTGAAACGAGACACAAGGTGTTAACCGAGACGTTTTGATGTAAATAACCACTTCTAATAATCGAAAACATACGAATTATCATAAATCGTCAAACTCACGACCTTTTTGTGCGATAATACTATTGAAAAGTCAATACTAATAGAAATTTAGTTTGTGTGAATCGTAAATAAAGCTTGAATATACAGGCGTGTTTTATCTTTGATTACTGTAATTTGGTGGTTTCAGTATTGGGGAGTCCCTTTTGATTAAATAAAATTATTTAATATTGAAAAATTCCATCAGATACGAAATAATAAAAGGAAATGATTTGACGATAGCATCGTATGACGTCACAAGTTATTATTATAAACAAGTCTTTGCAGAACCTACCGTTTTGACGTTTGATGAAACTCAACACTGACAGTAAATAGGTACCGTAATAAAAAAAAAATAGATTTATATTAGATTATATAGATGTTGGTAGATAGTTGGTAACAAGTTTTGAGCATACTTGTAGTATATTAGGCGGTAGAATAAAGATATTTTTAACCCAGATTTTCACCAATCGGATCCATTTGGACAGAAATCTGCCCTCCCCTACATACCTTGTGTGCCCTTAGTTAACTCGTTTACCATGTTTGTTATAACAATATATTGAAGGATTTAGACATTTTTTAACTTTATGTGCTTTTTCTTTGTTAATTTCCCAATATGTTTGCACATCTGTTGTTATAACGACATAGCAGATATCTAGATTCGACGAAAATTCAAGATTATATAAATAACATATTATATCAATCAAATTGTATTTCTAAATGCTGATTATTTTTTTATTAATTTTACATTTCCGTTCATTATATCTTTTGGTCACATCACAAATTAATCAATACAGATATATACTTAGGCAGGAAAGAAAACAACTTATATAATTACACATATTTTTATTATTCCTTTACATTAAGGATAGAATCTCAGTATATCAGGCTTTGAAATGATTAGTGAGGTGCGCGTGGAGTTCACTCGTTCTGACCTTAATCTTAATTATCTGAACCTATCCATCAGGCAGGCTATATTTTGGTTTGCCACCTTAATGGTAAAAGTGACGAATGACCAATAATTCTTTAAATATATGTATATACTAATTGGCACTGTTGCTATTTGTCTCATTGAAAGGCTCAGTGGCCAAGGTTTTCACCTGCATCTTACTCTTCTGTATGACCTTTTCCCTTCTAGAATATCGATAAACATACTTTTTATACATTTTGTATATATATATATTATGTAATACATACTATATACATAGAAACATCTGGACAAAAGGAAATAGACATAAATTAGGAATATAACCCACGACCCCATACGTTGTCAAATGCTTTAACACCAAGCCATATGGGTCGTCTAATTCTGACAGCTCTTCTAATAGAAATTTCTTAGCTATTACATTCGATAGGTTATCAGTATTTAGTTCGAGACGTTTACTAGTTTATACGGCTCTGTTTCAAACTAAATTTATGACAATATACTCAAATCAATCGACACGCATCAGTTCATATATAAATTCTGCATTACTACTCAGAAACTACACCGGAAGCATGCTGATACAAAATACCAAAAGATCACAGAGTATGGGAATATTTTCTTAGAACCATCTAGTTGGCAGTTGGCCCTTTGTGTATACTTGCATTACAATAGTGAAGTCTAAAGAGGTACGCGTGGAATGCTTTGACGGATTACTTCAATATACTATAATTCCTATAGTTTGTGGTTCCTCTGTTTTATGAATAATAAAACGGTTTGCTATTTTGATTTCAAAGGGCTGGCTAAATACAATATTGACCAAGCTTACCATTTCCTATATTTAATAACATAACTTTTTCCCGTCCCACAATGTAGAGGCTTTTAATGATAATACAGTGAAACACCGGTAATTGTAGAAGAACTTGGGGTAGACCTTTTGGCAGTAGTGAACATATTAAGGCTATCATAAAATAAAATGAGAATGTCAGTGTTTATTCTCGCATACACCAAAAAAAGTTCAGTTAAAGCAGTTTAAATTAAGGTGTGAAAACTAACATTTCATCATTAAAAAGACATCCTAGTGTCGGTAAAATTAAATCTTATTCAACAGAATAACTCAAGATTTGTTTCAATACTTATGCATTCGCCCTTTAAGCTACGCATTAATATTAGATGCTTACATACTTCGTACCTTTGCCTATTAACCTGACAATAAATAGTATTTCGAAGTTGAATAATCGCAATGCACTCGGTATTCAATCGTAACTTTATTCAATAAAGTTGAAATTCTATAGAAATGGAATAAGAGAAGAATTTTTCTCACTCAGTTGCGAAATGTTCAACAAATTAACGTTCGAACTAAACAAAGTACGGGCGGTGTAAAAAGTCGTTAAAGTTAGTATTATTCCAATAGATAAAAGAGCAAACATTTTTTAAAGTTTTTTTAAATATATATAGATTCACCAATATTGATGGAAACTGGGGGATCCTTGGAGGTTAGCGTTACCAGTAAAGAGACCTGTTGCCAACTTTATACGATGCATAAAGCGAAGCTAAACGTGCATAAAAAACATAACGTATCCAATTATCGAAATATTAGTATTGCATTTAAAAATATACTTCGATTTTTGTCTAAGTTACTCTGCGTAGTGGTCTTTCTCCCAAGGAGTGCAGATGTCTAGGTTCCTGAACCAAACATGTTTAACGTTTTGTCTGGTCGGCCTTCCGGTTTCCTCTTGTCATGCCCGCTCTGGTACGACATTGTTTCTTTGATGGGTAAGCTACATACTGCTACTGATAAACATACTTATCATTATCTGCCTACTCTTGTCCCAATTTTATTTGGGGTCGGTGCAATATGTTTTATTCTTTCATTCTACTCTATCGGTCGTCATTTCACTGCTTACTATCTTCTACTTCTAGCCATATCTTCTTTCACACAGTCCATCCATCTTTTCTTTGGTCGTCCTCTTCTCTTGTACCCGTCAACATCCATGCATAAAACTCTTTTCACAACATTTTGCTCATCCCTCCACATCACATGTCCATACCACGACCTATTGCTCCTCAGTTTTTCATCCACTGGTGCTACTTTCAGATAAACATATTACACATAGACAACGCCCAGATAAATGAAAAATGGACATACTCATGCGTACAAATGTTTGCACTGAAAGGGAATCATAGCAGAAGATTGCTCTATGGCTGCACCAATAGTTAAGCAATGTTTCCTTTTAAAAACACTAACAAGACCCTTACTAAGATATGTGTGGCTTCTAGCATCGAAAGCAATATTAAATATATTACACACGTAGTTAATGTAACAAAAATATCTATAATGAACCCGAGCCATAAACAAATAACAGGGCTACTGTAAAATGTCATAAACTATATTTCATGCGTTGTAATGCTTATAATAAAATATATAAACAGTCATAAATATTAGTAATGTTAGCACGCAAGTGCAATAAAATATAAGTTCATAATGTAAAACTTTAAATGGAGCAATTATTTGGACACAAAGCCTGTGTATGAAGATATGGTAGCACGCTTCACCTAATAAAAAGTAAATGGTTAACTAAACTGTAAACACACGCACGACTAGTAGTAGGTATCACTCAAGCGTGACCTCCTGACCCCAAGAGTTTTGGGATTCCTACTACAGCAGAAACATAACACTTTGTTAGTAGAAAATTTCTGTTGTAGTCTCTGGCCCGATGAAAACTACTGCTGAACAGAATCACCACTTCATATGCCCGATTTCAACAGAAATCTGTCGTGCCATTTCAAATTGGAAACCATGTTGAAGAGTGGCAGTTCTTAAGCAAGAAATGCTATTTCTTAAAATCTAGTTATGACAATCTGTTCTACCCATTAATCTGTGATCACAGATCCGAGAATTGATATTGATAAAAGTATTTTTACTGAGGGAGATTTCTGTACGGAAGAAAACCTATACAGAAAACCATATTATGTCCCTCCTCGTAAGAACGTCAAAGCAGACACATCTAGTGTTACCACTGTTTTATAAACAATGGTAAATGCTGTACAAATCAGTTTGCTGTGTAAACTAGTTAGGAAGAACTTCCTAGAAACATTAAACATATACACATTTATTCACTCATTTACTGAAATACTTCATTATCAAGACCCCTTATCAACACTGAAGCATTTAAATCTGACATACCCTTTATTGTGCATCGATAAAAAAAGAGCCCATTAATATTAAAGCGATAAAGAATTGATTTTTTATCGATAATCTCGGTAATTTCCTACCGATTGACTGTTAATTTGCTGGCTCAACTTATCTGCAAAAATATTTATTTACAATATTACCTGATTGATGATTACAATTCTACGAATGTCTATCAAATCAAATCAAAACCATTTATTCCAATTAAACCAATTATAGGTATTTTGAATTGGCAGTCATGAAGTTAGTTGCCTGTTCCAATATGTAGATTCTATGGAGAAGAACAGGTAAGAAACTCCAAGGACATTCTTTTTCAACATATTTTTTACAATACTTATAAGCGCAAAATGACATGTGAGGATAACGTAAGATATCGTTCTAAAATATAAACTGACGCAAAAAATTACTACCGACCAATGGCACCCGTTCACGAGCATGTCGCACGCGTCAGCCATCATACAGAACAACCACACTGAAAGGAGTCAAACAACCCAACACATACGAAACCATCAACAGGACTTCTAGGCGAACATGACATACTCAGAACCGCCAAGCAACATAAGAAATTTATAAGCTAAATATCTGTTAAATGACTACACAGTTCTCACATGAATAAAATTAAAGAATAAAATAAACATAATCATTATTATTAACTTAAAACTAAGTTCAAAACAGTTTACCAACTAATTACTGTTGATTAAACAACACGTTTAAATACTCTTTAAACACAGTAAACTTATGCAAACCAATACTAAATGCATTAAGATGTTAACTGTTACACTTTGGTAATTAGCCTGGATACCGTTATCACAACAGGAAGGCAATTGTTGACTTGCGTCCGGTGTCGAAACGTCACTCGACTACCAAACAAAATTCATCTCACTTATACTGTATCACTATAGTCACAAAGGTCATTATTCTTCATTCGAAGAAACCAGTTATATTGTTTAACGTGTAGACACGTTCGTGTAATAAATTAACGTTGCGTTACAAAAAATCTGTATGTAGGCGGGATTTGAAAGGTTTAGTGAAAAAGTAAGGCGATTAATTATGGTTAAACAGTTTAACGCGGTGCAGTACTGTAAAATTATTGAAGCAGTTTTATCAAACAGTGATACTTAAAAGTATTAACGAAACGGTACTAATAGGTACTTCATTTAAAATATAAAATACATTCCAAAACAAAAAAAGAAAACTGCAAACAAGATAGAATTTATGGATTCCATGCTGTCATCTTTCAATACAACATGCTAAATTAGCATGCATTTTCGCCAGCTGTTATACTTACCTTCTATAAAAAAATACGATCGCAATACCTGTCTTTAAATTAATAACGTTTATCAAAAAGTATAACATCAAAAGATGATATCAATAGATAACATTTATACTGGAAAAACGTATTGACATTTACGTGTATTTTTTAGATTTCTGATATACTTAAAATTCTAAAACACACAACTACTGTACCATTTTTCATTTTCCATTCTGAGCTCAAGACACTAAACAAATTGAGCAATCTCCTTTGTCTATCAATATTATTTGCAAATAGTTAATGTCAAACAAATTGTAAGTTATTAGTGCACTATTCATTCCGTTAAATGTTCAATAGCCTTGAAAATAAAATGTATCACAGCCGATAAAAGTAATTTAAATAATGTCACTTTGATCGTTAAACTAGATATGTAGAGAGCTCGTTTTAAACAATTACCACTTTACTGTGATGACCGTATTGATATCACCATCATCGATTAGTTTCGCGTATGTTATACGTTCAAATTGTACTCAGTTGACGTGACAACTCATGAACAACTACTATATTCAGAAGTTAAAACAATAGGTAAGGAACAACGAAGCCAAAATAATACCCTTAATAACCACTAAAAGAAAACCAAACTTAAGTATAAAAATAGCGTTATAGTGTACAGTCATTCATAAAATAGTTACCCATCAAAAATCCCCTAAGTGCACACCGCATTTAAGTGAGTCACAGGTGGATGTGTCCCTAAACCAGTTATTAGCATGATTCAAAGTTTATTACTCGTAATAAAATGTGAAAGTGCTTTGCTAGATGAAAATCGTACTAATTAGCACTAAAGGGATTGCCCAGATTACTCATATTTCATAAATACATATACTATACCAAATAAAATGAGGTAACAAATTATTAAAATACAATTCACAATGAATCTTAAATGGTTTAAGATGTGGATATCAGAGTTTATTAAAAATTTTAATGTATGTTTCCTTAAAACGACAGAAAATATTAATATGAGAGTGCGTGATATACCGCCGTTTCATTTGGCGAAAAGGTGATGTCAACTAGAGAGGCGGTAGGTAGGTTTTACAATCCCGACCCACATCATCTTCTCCCTTCATGAACGAGGTTTTCGGTTACTTCTTTCTTAGATTGTACCCACGCAACTTACAATAGATTGACTTCTGATAGAACATCGTGTGGTTTTAATCGGTCCGATTCATACATACCACTTAGCCCCGGTGAGGGCAGGAAATATTTATCAACAGACTTTTATCAATATATTAATCCTTATCAACGCAAGGGATCGAATACTGTTTTCAATGTAATAAAAACACTTTTACTGACGGGAACTAAACTCATTACCAAGCAAGATGCTCTTTTAGTTATACTATAACAATAATAACGTCATCCAAATATATAACAAGACTATAAATCGGTATTTTAACAACATTGTCTGAAGCGACGAAATCCATTGCTTTTCTCCCGACATCGTTAAACTACTATCAAACAGTACGATACACTCAAAATCTAACGTTACAGCCGCAATAAAGAGGAAAGCCAATAAACAGTTTATTGAAAAAAGTAAAATGACCCATCAAACGGTTTACGATTTAATAAAGGCGATGGAAATGACTTGTTTTAACGTCGCATGGCTGCTACTGTTACAACTGATGAAATCTTACGTACCTTGTATAATACGTACGAAGATAAAAGTATGACAAGGCTTGTTTAAATGTACATCAAACGGCAATTCAGACAGAATCGAAAATATTTGCTTGCAATCGCCATAATTAATGACGTTTTATTAGGTACGTTATCATCATAATCATTCACGATTGCTATGTATTCCCCATGCGGTAGAAGATTAAGCTATTTACTTGGAATTACTACTAGGAATTGAGCATACGGCACTTTATTGACTTAACTACAGATGAAACCAAAAAAGCTTAAGTAGCTTAGAACGACATTCACCAGAGAGATTCTTCTAATCACGGTTCAATTGTGATAATGATGACTATAAATTACTTTCTCATTTCAGAATGAGTTTTCATTGAATTTAATGAAGTTACATGTGACATTGTGTTTATTAAGAATTAAAAAATATTTATTCTCATATTTATAGATCATGTTTCGTTAAATTAAATAGATTGAGCGGAGATGGGTCCTTTCCTAGCAAAAGTAAACATTTCGATAATGCTAAAAACTCAACTGTTTCATTTTTTACTTTAAATGTTCTCTGAATATGTTTGTAAATGTTTGACATCTTCAACACATTTTCAAAAACATTAGGAAGAACCCGTGCCATCTTCACGATGTTTTCTAGTGAATGACTGTTAAACAATACCAATAAATAACACTATCGTAGGCTTCATGTCTGGAGCCCACGCCTCTTCAAGTAATAAAGGCAATTTATTACTTTTATATACGTTATTAGCGTCATAACTATCAGTAATATAATACTTCCAAAAACTATGCTAAGTAACATACCGTTAAACTTTAATGGCTACTAATTAGATATTTGAAAAATATAAATAAGAAGCCAAGTTGTGTTCAGGTGACTACGCCTAATTTTATAATGAAATGAAAAACCTCGATTACCGTTAATAATAATTACTTTTTCATTAACAAGTCCATCACCATTCATTAATTTACCAAGATAGTAAGTCCACGGTATAACGAACGGTAAACAGTAACCGCTGCTAATAAACGCACATAATGCCTAAAGTGACTCGAACGTTGGCAACCCTACTTCCATCGTACTTTACTATAAGCAAAATCCAGATTCTCCTAAAAATTTTATGTACGATTTGCTTCCTTGTTTTGTCTTTGGTTTGGAATATATAAAGACATCTACCATGTATTTTCATAATTATGTAGCAGCACCTAGCCATAAAAATGTAGCATCTGCACCGTACCACCGGAGGCTATAATGTTTTTTAGTTATAATTATAATTGTTAGTTATTACCTGGTTTAAGCGATTTCGTCTGCGTGTTTTTAATAGTCTATTCTTTTCTGCACCTACCTACCGACATTAGGTCAAAACGTAGAAAACAATCTTTATTTTCTTACTGAAAATATAGATTTGATATTTTTTTATATCCCTAAAGTTGTGCAATGATTGGATGATTGGTCTCTCCTACAAAGTTTCTTCCCCTATTTCACCCAATTCATGTTTTACTTTCACGACAAACAGTTAGCCAATATCCTACTCTAAGGTCCCATCTATTTCGGTACCAAAATTCATAAATATTGGTTCAAATAATATTTTTATAATTTTGAATTTTCATTTTTTGTAAACTTTGCATTTTTTTTCTTATATTATTTGTGACCTTTTTAACTTGGGTACAAGTTAAAAAGGTCACAAATAATATAAGAAAAAAATGCAAATTTTAGAAAAAATTAAAACTCTAAATTTTAAAAATATTATTTTATACTTTTATGATACTATACTAGTGATTATAAACCTGTCTATTGCAGTACAAAATCAATGCTGTAGTTACAGATTTATGGATAACAAACAGTCCATAAAAGCAAAGTAAAAGTGAATCCAAACACAGCCGCCATCGGCGCCGAAATATTAGACGGACAGTTACTAAATCACGTGTAAACGACCAACCCTGTAATTTTAATGTTAGTATCAAATTGATATTTATGAGTTGTTGTATGCGAAAATTACATGTTACTTGTATGCGCACAGTAAATTTTGCAAATTACAATTTTAAGAATTGCGAAATGAGCGTACGATGATAATTGAGGGTTGTCAATTTGCAAAATTACAAAAAAAAATATTATATATTGTTTTGAGTAGCTACTTTTATGAAAAAACTTAGGAAAAAATTTGTAGGTGCTAATTATTTTATATCCAAACTGGGCTCCAAGTCAGAGACGGTAGTAAGTTCATGTTTAAAGTATGCAATTTTATAAAAGGGTACCTACCCATAATATGTTGGATCTTTATCATCATCATAATTAATCATCATCATCATATATCCTTATCAAGGATAAATTTATTTTATTTATACGAGTAAAGTACAATTCTAAAAATATACATTTGTACATTTTGCGCCTTGTGAAACATTGTGTCATTTGCACATCGCATTGTAAAGTACTACGCGTGAGGCGCTTTAAATTATATTTCGTGAAACGTTTATATGATCGCGCGCATATATATGTACATATTTATAACTCTCCTATAACCCCTTTTTAAAGAAATATTGCACAGATTTATATGTCTTTAGACGAAGTGGAGAAGGCTACAATTTTAATCAATATATATAAAACGGCTACGAAAAGCGACAGGCACCCAGTATAAATATGTATGACCTGTAATGTCTACACAATGACAGGTTAAGGCAAATGACAGGACAAGGCTCTTGACCATCGTCGTAAAGTCGTCTGCTAATCGTTTTTCATAGTATTCACATTGATGAGTGTGCGAAGGCTCTCTTCGATCTAATTGGACCATCACCATTCTTACATTGGAAGACTAGACGCAGGCAGAGGTCCCTTTTATTGTAGAAACACCAAAAATTCGAACAAAACGTTTTGGAAGCTCCTTTTTGGTTTGAGTCACCAAGGTCTGGAATGAACTGCCTGCGTCTATTATTCCCGACAATTTTAATGGAACGTTGGAACCTGGAACGTTTAAGACTAGAGTGAATAGGTTTCTCTTGGATAGGCGTGTACCATCTTCGTCTTCTTCAACACTTTTCATCACCTGGGTGGAAAGACAAACACCTATTCCATTACCCAATAAAAAAATATATTCTGATCAATGATATAAAACAAAACATTCAAAACTTAATAATCTCTAGTAATCATAATTACTTTATAACTTGAAAGTTATAAACTCGACAGACGGACGAACTACAAAGTGATCATAAAAGGGTTTTTACCTTATGGAATACCCTAAAATAATGAATTAAGTAAAAATAAGTTTAAACTGTACCCTAAGGTTATCCTCCATACATTAGTCCAGTTTTTGTTACTCCAAATATACGGCTAACTAAATAATAAACGGTTGCCGATTTTTTTTCTAACAACTTGGTGAGCATATTATTAAAAAAAAATGTTTTTGTTTCTTGTGGTGACCCCAAAGCTCATGCATACTTAGTCGTAGTTTAAAGGTTAGATAGCTATTGCACAGTAACTGCCCAGTGGTGCCCACACTGGACACTCCTCGTCAAGTTGTCGATTGTCGACTAATTGACATCATACTTTACCTCGCATTCGGATATTTGTTAAAACCTGTATTTGAACCTACAGATAATACAAAACAGAACCACTGACTAAAAGGCGACATTTTTATTTTCACACCTGCCGCGCTTGGCCAGCTTTCGAGTTTTTAACAAATATACCAAATCAAACATTTTAAATTTCATCTATTTACTTATCTGTAAACCGCTTAAAAGTATTCACCTCCATTGCGTTTGTACTCTTGGTATACAAAAAAGAATTAAAAAGCTTTTCTTCGTCTGTCAAAATTTTGACGGATCGCTTTGTCGAGGATCTGATTTCATAATTTGTTTAGTGAGCATTCGGTCTTCATTTCGATCGTATTCTTGATTAAATAGTTTTATTATTTTTTATGAGGATTCCTTTTTTTTTTCTATGATCGTTGTACCCGTTTCGTTTCCGTCTTTAGTATGTTTATTTATTCGGGAGTTCTTGGACAATTATAAGAATTTTTTTTTTGTAACAAAATTGGTTACAAAATACTAACATTCTTTTTATGTTATAAACTTTCAACAACTCTCAGTTGTTATAACATTTCAGTGGTAGATAGCCCGCTTGCGAAGGAAAGTAAAAGGCTATACAACATTACTCTAGCGCCCATAGAAGTAAAGTAGTAACCATAAACATCAACCAATCCGGTAAACTGTAGGCACAAGTTCAT
This sequence comes from Euplagia quadripunctaria, assembly GCA_963859945.1. Classification (NCBI taxonomy): domain Eukaryota; kingdom Metazoa; phylum Arthropoda; class Insecta; order Lepidoptera; family Erebidae; genus Euplagia; species Euplagia quadripunctaria. The sequence goes on from OY982583.1 coordinate 7,985,802, forward strand.
GAAGTGAAATTTTAAAATCTAAAAGAAATGCAAGAGAAACCACAGGGTAGAATGCGCAGTGGACTATTTAAATGAATCAAAGATTACTCCTAAGTATGAAGGTATAATTTTATGTCCAAACCTGCGATAGGTTTGTCAAGTAAACGTGGCTATTACTATAATGCGAAAGTTATTACATTTCGTCAGGTCATCGGCCTAAGGTTCACATTTTATAAATAACAAAAGGTTAATAACAAAATGAAAAGTTGTTTTCAAACAAAACTAGTGTATTTAAAATAATCATCTATGAAGACAAATTAATTAACATAAGAAAACATAAGCCACTTCATAAGCATCACTTGTATTAAATGTTTTATTGCAAAAGTATCGTTATAAAATAAAAAGTAAGTCTAAAAATTAAGTTACAAAATTCTTCATAGAAAGCGTTCCACTTTTTTTTATTACTTAAGGTTCTATTATAGACTATGTACTTTATTTGTTAAAATCTTTGATTATATACCTGGTGATAATATTATCAAAACATTAGAACATCTTTTTGTGTTAATTGAAAAACTTCTTTTTAACATTCCGCATGTTTATGTTTGTGATGTGCAACATCCCAAATTGTTACATTACGTTTTAAAAGTCTTGAAATTTGTTAAAGCCCACTTTAATACTTCCGAATTGAAATTTCAATTCTGTACAATTATTAATTGCAATTCTCTATAATTATTAATTGCAATTCTCTATAATTATTAATTGCAATTATGTATATTATGCAGATAAATAAATACAATAATTGAGAGATCACGATTTTTTGCAGTTTACATGTAAAGCAGGTACAGTGTTTCAATTTGAAATCGTTACCAACAAAAGCGCTATGAGCATATGTTTAAAGAGATAGACGAGGTTGATCATACCCGTAAGTTGTAAAAACTCATCCTAGGTGTGCTGGGAATGACGCAGTTAACAAGTGACATCTACGGTTTTCGACTTAAAAAAATAAAGCCATCATAACAAATTAAAGTTTATAATTTCAAATTGAGCTGCAAATATTATTTCGGATTTGTCGGAATTTTCAGTGCAGAGCTTCAAATTTTTTGGTCAGATTAAGTACTTTCTACTTTCTAAATACGATGTTAATATTTATAAGAGAGAAGAATAAGAGAGAGAGAGAGAAGAGTCAATTTCTTTGTTTCATACCTATCCTCTTCCTATTACATTCTTCTTCGTTTCCTAAACTAACTTCGCTACATGTTATTCCGTTGTTACAAATACATTCATGCTTAAATATAACCATTGAGATAACAGTTTACGTCTGCCTCATATTACCTAAGGCTTCAATGGTTCTCTGATTTTACAACCAAATTAAAACGTGGTTCATTTAATACCTCCATAAAATCTACAGCCTTATTAAAACCGCCTACGGCTTTTATTGCTGTGTCGAAGGCATCCTGTTTAACGTCATAATTATAATGGTATGATACCATTTGGTGTTATAATTCGATCCAAAAATGACCAGAAAAGACAAACTGGTGATGGTCGGCTTAAGGTAGAAGTTATAAAGGGTTTAAAATTTTGTTAAAATTATAAAACGGGTATTTAAGAACGTTTATCTGAAATTTGGCGTTATTCTTTGTTTCATATAAATTTTCCAGACTTAAGTAACAAAAATTAAGCTATTACTTTCTTTATCGCAACGTAATTTTGGGACCCTTCTGGAGACTCCCATAATGAACGGTTTTTGACCAAATCAATCTACCGACTTCCTGCGACTCGGGAGTCAAGATTCACTTCACATGGCTGACTAACATTTTCACAGTTATTTGGGTTCAAAAATTTAGAGGGTGGTTTAAATTTAGCTAGAATTCCACCATGATCTATTTCTTTATATATTCTTTATACTAGATAATTAGTATCCTCCTGAGATATTTAATTTATATCCAATGTTTCTTAATCTGAGTCTAAAGAGTACTATCGTGTAACCGCATGAGCACCATCCTCACCACAAACCACAACAATCAAGTATTATCGGTTTTAAATCCCCGACGCAAAAAGGAAGGGTGTTATAAGTTTAACGTATCTGTGTTTCTGTCTCACATGCCACAACATTATCGCTGTTAAATGGATGGACCGATAGACGATTTTGTTTTAAATGTGACCTGAATGAGAGTATTTGTAGCTAGAAATTAAGAGAATCTGTTCAGCCGTTTAAAGATAATCAGCTATTTCCTAATCCTTGAAGGGATGTGAGAAACTTCTACTGGTCTGATCGATTTGAAATTTAGTATCCTATGACTTTAATGATATTAAAATAACATGGTAACCTTGACCTGATTCTGTAACATCAACTGGATATGGACTGGTTAGCAAGATACCCAACTCCTCATCAACTTATTTTTGAATCGGGTATTTTTTTTTATTTATACTTGTACACTAAACACTTCCTTACATCCTTCTATATACACTTGGGTACAAATCAATCATTAAGATATTTCACGTAGAAAAGGAATGTTACGTAATCTCATTCCAATGCCAGATCAAATGTGGTTTTGAAAACTATGGACAGTCGCAGACTTAAGTGCAAGTTTATAAAACTTTATTTTTAAATATAATTATTTAAATACGCATGGTTTGTTAAATGAGAAATCGGCATTGGCTCGGAAGGCTAGTAAAAAAAGAGTATAAAAAGAGAACACATTGCACGGACGACCCCAGGTTAAAGGGAAAAGGCTAAGAAGATGATGATGTTCTTAGAAAAGATTAATTATTATTTAAAATTCTTGTTCTTCTTTACATATTGGTGTTAATAATGTTCAAGATCTAATTTATATTTTATTTTGTTTTCGTTATAGTTCACAAAAAAGTGAAAGATGTGATGAATATAAGTTTGCTTTCGGGATGGTTTCTTACACAAGCAAAAGTAAGCCGTCAGAGTCTGCTACACAATTTAAATTGACATCGAAAGGTTTAACATCAGAGTATTTAAAAATAAAGTTAAATGGAAACTTTAACATTGTCTGTGACTTGTTATAAAATTTAAAATAGCTATAAAAAAAGCCAAAATGCTATCAATCAATCAATTAGCCTATTCTAGTTCACTGCTGGACATAGGCCTCTCCCAATGTGCGCCATAGTACTCGGTCCTCCGCTTTCCGCATCCAGTCCCTCCCAGCTATGCTCCCAAAATGCTATATTAAACATTAATAGTTTTCATAAATATCAAATTCCGCCATATATTGCATATCGTAGATCATAATGATCTGAGATATATATTTATGATTTGTGTGTTCATCTGTACAATTGTCATCGATCTCAAACGTCATTTGATAGTATTTGGTTTTTTATTCAAATATTTAATTTTGTTCAAAGGGTTTGAGCAGGTGGGCCTCCACAACACACTATCCTTTTTTTAATATCAATAGCAATACAAACTATTTAAAATGATGGATTTATAATTGGCCTAAGGGTCTCCGTTCATTCAGGCTTTAAAAAAAGATATTTAATTTTTATTCATTCCGATCCAAATCATTCCAATATGGTTTGTAAGTTTGAACTGTTTTTTTTCTTAGATATACATATGTCGTAAATGATGCTTGCTGCTTGATGGTAAGCAGTTTATGTAATTTTCACCATGACTATAACCAACCTGTTGATTAGTGTATTAAAAATAAAAATATTGGTTGTCTGTAAAGTCGGTTTAGGGACGACAATTTCACGTGATAACGTCATTAGAAAACACAATATTTTTAAAACTGGTTAAAAACATTAATTTTTAATTTTCAAATATTATTTACAGTTTTTACAAATTTAATTTAAATAATTTGTTTGAATATAATCACGAACAATTAGTTATGTCAATAAACGAACGTTTAGGCCGGTCGTGCCTCTCTATCGCTTGTTCCGCGCTCTGGCTTGCACACTCGGCTCAGGCGGAACGTGACAATTTTTCGTGCGTGCAGCTGGCGTTCATAGATTTATCACATCAAAAGCCCATTATTTGAAAACATTGTCAACTACTGTTATTTTTAAGTTTATCACCATCGCTAGTAAACCACTAAGGCCATAAGGTTATTGGCGAAATTCCATACGTATGGTGCCGTAGGCAGTAAAAGCATAGAACGTAGATTTTTTATGAAACATTTTGTGTTTAATCCTTAGGTGACTAACTTTTGTATTCAAAATACTGCAAGTCTCAAAAGTATATGGCAAAAAATGTGCTTGTTAATTCTACAAGTTCAAACTATTATGTAAACTTTAATACAATGTAATAAGGTCTCTAACTGATTAATATTTATATTTGCTGTCGTTTAATCCCACAACGCAATAAATGTTTCTATAAGTTTTAATGAACTGGTTATAAAGTCTATTATCCTCTGTAGGTACAATCATAAATAAGTACAAGTTGAATATTTTCATACAATGTCAGTGCATAATAACAAGAGCTGTTTATGATTTCACATGTGCTTGTGATTGTACTTCTTTGTGTTGATTTGTTCAACATAGTACTTGGTATGTGGTAAATTTAAATATTTTCAATTTTATAACTGACCGATTCTGATACACACTCTGACTTAGACTAGTCAGCACTACGGCTGTTAAAAATATAAAGTTTTAAGTGAAAAAGTAATAAGTCTTTAAGGTCTACGAGCTGGTGACCAGTGTTGTCTAAAGTTAAACTACGATAGCGGTGGAAAATCCCATCGTCTTTTTCAAGGACATGGTTGTGTGGGAAGTACCTATACCAGTAGCAGATACTAGAGCACCACGGCTGCTTAGACTGTTAAGAGAACACGGCAATACTCACATTGGTAGAGTGCTTACTGTATATGGAGTACGCTGGGCGATTATTGGTGATACTAGCCATCTAGCTTTCGATTCTGCCAACCTCTTCTGCTAAGATTTAATGTAAGATGTAGCAAGAAAGTTATAGAAAGAGGACGATCTTTATTGATGTACGCTTGACCATCGGCTTGAAGTAGGCAAGAGGAGATCGTCTAACCTGCGACTGTTAAAAATGACTAATTTAACTTTCCGTAATAAGTGAACTCATATTAGAAGTAACATGAATTTATTTTCTTAAATATTGAAACTAAAATCAAAAGAAATAACTAATTTTAAAACTAGCCATAAATATTGCAACTACTTCAAAATTTAATCGTAAAATGTGGCATACATTGGACAATAACAAAACAGGAAAACATATCATTAAATACCTGTGTTTAGTTGTTTATATCGTCAAACAATCTAAATATTAATTGATTTGGTAAACCCAAATTGCGATATGATCAACAAGCCGTGCAATATTTTATGGAACGCTACCATTTCACGAAATAATCAACTAACTTATGATATTATTAATTCTAATAACCGAGACATTATGTGTAGGTGTATACAGTAATTTAAGGTAGGCATCCATTGTGAACAGTGAATAGATTTTCTTTTAATTTAGACTCTAAATCTCCTGGATTTAATTAAATTTATTATGAACCCCCATCACCCTCAGTTGTTAAAGGACTAAATTTATTTTATTAAAGCTGAAAAATGAAACAAGTAGTACTAATATTTAAAGCTCACTTAATTAATGGATGCCCCGTTAAGTACACAATATACCTAAAAGGTGAAGTTGTAATATGTGTGTGAATATTTTTGCTATGTCGTGTAACACTCGCGACCATTTGTATTACGTGGCTTAAATAAAAGCTTGTTATTGAAAAAACATCCATTTATTCCATCTTCTCCTTTCAGTGGAAACATTTTGCTAAAGCAAATTAAACAAACTTAAACAGAGGAAAAGTCCGTTGTTTTTTGACAACCTAGGTTAAATAATAATAATAATTTATGATAATAAATAAAATATTTGGACTTATCCCACGAGATTGTCAACATGTGGGATGTGGATTCAGCAATGATTGTAACGATAGTCATTTCGGCCCATGGGTAAATTGCTAAGAGCTTCGACCAACACCTTTAGATGCTCACATTAGGCAGCTGGATTAAGAGCCTAATTCAGAAGGCAGTCTTCCGCGATACGCATGCTTAGTGAGGAGGTTTCTATCTCTGGAACCCTAACCACCGGTAACTTGGTCCCTGTACCCGATACCGGTGGGACACTATTTTTTATATTTTTAAATATATTTGTATTTTTGATTTATTGTGAAGGTATTTAAAAATGTAATTTATATGTATATTAAATAAGAGAATAATAATAACTCCACACATCTCACACACTACCGTCTGAACCCAAACTAGGCAGAGCCTGTACTATTTTAACCAGACTGCTGATAAACATACTTAAATATACGAACTTTTAAACTTTCGCGTTCCATGACATAATTATGAATTTAAACGGGAATTAATGCGATCACGAAAAGGTCCTGTGTGGCCGTGGTCAGCCTGTGACCACGGCCAGTGCAACCTGGTCAAAACGTCAGGCAATTCAGAGGTATGTAATACCTTTTCGTGATCGTGTTAATTCCCGTTTAAATACATAATTATACTTATATATTTCTAAATACATACATATTATAGATAAATTACACCATTATTTGTCCTAGGAGGGAATCGAACCCACGACCTCTGGCTTCGCAGTCAGGGTCACTAACCACTAGATCAACAGGCCAGCAAAAGTTAAAATGAAAAACAGCAAAAGAATAAACCCTGTACTGTCTGTACTGATGGTCACTGTTGAGGAGTTTCCTCGTCTGGTGTCAATTCTGCGTGTAGCAGCCAGCTCATGGTAAACTTTAGAACAGACTCTAATAATCAAAAGCGTTTATAAAGTTCCGAGTCTACAGACTAATGAGTATTGGTACACCATTGACCGTCAAAGAGTTCCCTTTTCTGGAGCCTGGGTGCAGAATCAGGTTTGAACATTAGGTGCAGGAACATTTTGCCAATCCCTAGCCATCTATCCAAATTTCATGTTTCTAGGTGGTCTAGAAGCTGAGAAATCGATTTTTGATGATCTGTCAGTCAGTCAGTCAGTCACCCCCAAAATGTATAAATAAAATAAATGTATAAGTAAATTTCATTATAATAGGTATATCCGATATTGAGTCAGAGGGGGTCTGAAAATTACTCGAAATGGTTCGTGTAAATACGGCCCTGTAGTGCTTTGGGCTCGAGAATTTACCCGCGCACTCCCATGTGCTTAGATATTCGCATCTCTGTACAAAGCATTCAATCGTACAACATACTCTTTACCATTTTGAGGTACTAGTTAACATAACCAAAAGTAAGAGGTGACTAGTGACGAAGATATTCATAAAGTAAGACCTCATCATAATTTTGGAAAACATTTAATTTTGTTAATATTACGGTCTAGTACTCTAGATTACCTTGTTTTATCTGAGGCTCTACAATCGGCACTGGTTAATGCATTGCAACTTCATCCCAAACATTTCGGCAATACAATATTCGTCCAACCGTTTGAATTCGTCCCAACACTACATCATTACATTCCAACTAGTGCGGTGGTCGTAAAAACAGAGAGTATCGGAGGGCGTCAATTTCCAATTTATTTTTTCCCCACAGTTGCAGGGCCGGTGCAGTAAAGCTGGAATCGTAAAGTTACGACGTCTGGCCCCTGTGCCCGTACCAAGTGATACTAGTGAATGTGCGTTATCTCATAAATACTCGTATTTACATCGCAAATACTCAATGATATTGAGAGGTGAATAAAAAAAAATTCAAAATGTGTATACTAAAATGTACACGTAAAATTTATATATTTGTCTTTCACTTGTTTGGAAAGGTATCATGATGTCTCTGGTGTTGCAAATGTTTATTAACCAATAAGCTTCATAGAAAGTTAAAAAAACTGTTTACACAAGAAAACAGTCTATACCTTCTTTCGTCCTTAGTCTTGTCTGCCAGTCTACCTGATATAGGGCACAAACAATCTGTGTGCTAAATGTCTGCAAATATACGCAGCGGTTCGGGTGTGATTGATTACCGAATGTATTATATATTTTATATTAGTAGCATAAAGCACTGTCTCATTAAATTTTACTTCCAAAGGATATAGAACAGGACACCTGTATACTAATATTCCCATTCATTTCGTTACCTGTATCGCTCAACTTTGGATATCATAGTAGAGGGTGGTCCTACAATAATTTACTAAGGATAATAGACATTCATTTTTCACTAGTTCAAATTGGACACGGTGGCTGCCCGTTTTTTTGTTGCATATCTAAGGGGGAACCCCTAAATTATACCTTGAATCCCCTTTGATGATTTTGAATTTAAAATAATAATTGTCTCTTGAGCCGGATTGAGGTGAGATTTCATATTTGTGTGATGGTTCTAGAATAAAGTAGTTCAACATTTAAATAATTTGCGATAAAGGATGATAAAATTCGTTCCTTTTTTATGGAGACAGCTTAAATGTTGAAGGATATGTGACGCAGTAATGACCACGTTATGGGGTGGCTCAAGACAAGTGTTCCCCTGGATATTTATGGAATCGATCTAATAAACCATTGACTTTAAAGACAAATTACTATCTATCTAAATATAAAGAAAAAAACATAAAATCCAAATTAATTTTGATGTTTAACGGACATCGATGTTTATTTACCTATATCGTCTTCAACAGTTTTTTTTTTAATTCTCATTGTTCATTTCCTAGCATGATCTGTGCAGATTGGGCTACGTGAGAGGTAACGGTGACATTTGGTTGCAAAATTTAAACGTTTGCAGAAAGAGCTTAAAGATTTATAGGAAACTTGTTAAAATATATATTATATCTATTTAATACAATAAATTGGATGGTCAACCACTAAAATTTTGCCCCCGACGGAGGATCAAAAACAGACATTGCGTCAGTACATATATGGTTCCATCCTCAGTCTCCAGCAACATCCTTAGCCGAGGTCCTATCCCCCCTCAGGGGTGCCCTTCGACCGTTGCTGTAATTAGGTAGAACGTAGCAAGTAGGTTGGGACCACTAGGCTCACCGTCAAGTTGTTGTGGCTCTAGTCGTAAGCCGTGTACTTACCACTAAATCCATACAAAAAAAAAACGGTTTTAATGCTCTTAGATACATTAATTAAGCACGTATCGAAGCGTCTTTTTAATATCATACCCCAGTGATTGATTTGATTATATAAATAAACAAGGGAATAACCTAAGAATGAAAACTGCAACTTTTACTTTACGCGAGTGTACAAATGGTTGGAAAGCCAAGTAGCCATAACACAAGAAAAATACATATTTACTCAGTCATAAGTCTCTGGTACCAAAACAAATACATCATACATAAACGCATAACTTCTTCCTGCAATAAGCAAGGGAGGCTGTTCATAAAGTGACAAAGTCTACCCTCAACTAATAAAGCAAGCTGTATGAAACATAAGTCCGTGCTCAGGGGCAGAATTATGCGTAGGGGTTGTTTTACGATCAATTTCTTTTTTACAGTTCTTCCCCATCAGTGGGGATGAATCAAACAGATATGAAGACATCGTAAACTAGGATTGTAAGGTGTAAATATTTTGCTGTTTTGATTGAGGATGCAATATGCTGTGGAAACTTTCACTCTAAATGTAAACTAAAGAAATCGAACGATTTGTTTAATTATTAGACCAAAAAGAGTTTACCTAACACCACCCCATTTCCTCATTATCATAAAGAAACAAATATCAGTTTAATTTTTCCTATTGTTGTATCCCAATAATTAACACTAAGCGTTTGTGAGAGTTAGTATGTTTGTTGAGATACTGCATTCCACAACTTGGTGAAATTTCAGTGCTTGAGCATGGTTCAGTTTATGGCCAGAGACTTACTGCTTAGTGACTTACTTCACGAATACTCACCCATCGAGGTTTGATCCCAATATTGTTCAATTTATTGTTGACAATAATTTGTTTCACAAAATTGTTCGAATAGAGTATGTTCGGTAGTGCTATGTATGTAATAGTTAAGTCCATCGTGAAAACGGAAGTATTCCTTATTACGAGAATTGTTCTTAAAACGAAAAAGACAGCGAAGTCAATTGTACCGTGAGTCCTTTTCTAGACTGACTAACCCCAAATTTTAATCTTCAAGTAGTTACCATTTCTAAATAAGAAGTAATGCTTATATTTAATGCCAGCTGGAGTTCCTGTCCTGGTGGCCTCTAAAGGCACAGGAAATACAGGACATTCGGCTACGCGACCCCGGCCTCTGCGAGCTACTGCAGTCTCAGTCCCCGTCCCCGTCCGAGATTTGCGGTACACTTTACCCTAGGTTCTTCTCTCTACCCGTTTGCCTTATACAAATGTACCTTCTACATTTCACCGACCCTATTGAAGATTGGGAAAATTGCAGGAAGATGTATCAAAAAGACCGTGTCGGTTTCAGAGATAAAAGTATTGTTTACAAAACTATTAGCACTTGAAACATCAATTCATAAAAAAACTAGTTTTTACCTGTGGCTTCGCTCCAGTTAATGTTGACTTTGTCAATCAGTTCAGGTATCCCTTTAGAACAGTACTTTTTCGGGATAAAAGGTGAAAGGAAATATTAACGTGTATGCAAGTGGGACTTGTGGCTAAGTGGTAACCGAGTAAATTAGCACATTACAAGGTAATGCTAGCCAGGTCCGGCTTAGGATGGGTGACCATTATTAACACATTGAGGCCCCTACGTGCCTCGGAGAGCACGTTAAACCGTCGGTCCCGGGTGCCATACGAACATCTGTGGCATTCGTTACAGGAAGTTGGAGCCCTAAAAAGTCCGATAACAGGTCCAACTACAGAATTTCGATATCGCTTAGTACTTGGGTTGTGGAAGTCTGATCGCTTCACGTAAAATATCGAAGTTCGACCGTATCGTAGTTAGACTGAAAGCCCACATAGCCCACAAGTTAGTTGGGAAAAGGCGCGGAAGATGATGATGTTAACGTGTATGCAAAATTTCATGATGATTGGGGATGGTCATTTCACTGAGTGGGGTTCGAACCCGCAACCACTTGATCGCAAGTCCAACGCCTTACCCATTACCGCCGCGCCGCTGTTTTAAGTTAAGGCCGCTGCCGCAGTTAAGGGGTAAAAGCGTAATAAACATACAAACTCACTTTCCTATTTGTAATATTAGTAACGATAAGGATTCTTTCTTCTTGGAATAACCTAAGTTTAAATATTTCAACAACAAACTATTTAATTTAAACGCCGGCTCAGTACCTACTCCATACAGATAACTCGAATGTCAAGGATCAACAAACACGGTTTCACTTTCAATCCTGTCATTAACGCCTACAATTTGTGTTACAAGTTTAACCTTTAAGTTATTTAGTGCTTAAGTATTTTCACACGATCAGCGCAAAGGAAGTGAGACCATTTAAATTACTGCTGTAAAGAAATTAACTTGTCTGTCTGTACATTAAGGCCCAATGAAGAGTGTGAGTTTTTATTGGAGTCTCCGGTTTATACAGGGTGTATATGATAATGGAAAACTTACTTAAATCACTAAAAGAGCATGGCGTCTAGGATGCAATTACAAGAAGAATTAAAAAAAACAATCTACCCGTTTACAAGTTATGACCGTTTGAATTTCTAGGTATTTTTAGCTCTGTTTCTTAAAAATTTTAAATCGTACATATTTTTTTATTTTCTAACTATTCACGAATAGTACCATCCAGAGATAGAAAATGTAATAAACAATAGTATTTTTTTATCTTACTTTAAAAAAAATATGTTTTTAGAAATACCTACATAAAATACAAAAAATCTAAACTATATAATCAAATGAAATCTAAATATAGAAATTTTGTCAGAAGGCTCCATCTTGGGCCACGGATACATCAGGCTGTTCGTTTACACTAGTTGTGAAATACACTACTGCTGTATGGACATAAAACATGTCAGCACACGTGAAGTATGACACTTATTGCAAGATTTTTGGTCTGAACATGCGTCAAGACTTTTTTAAAACTAGGTACAGTAGTAGCACCTCATAAGGAACAATAACGTAAATACTTTTACTTTGGTGTCATCATCTGCCTACTCTTGTCCCAAATTTATTTGGGGTCCGTGCAATATGTTTTATTCTTCCATTCTACTCTATCGTTCGTCATTTCACTGCTTACTCCTTTTCTAGCCATATCTTCTTTCTGTGTGAAAGAAGATATCCGTCCATCTTTTCTTTGGTCGTCCTCTTCTCTTGTACCCGTGAACATCCAAGCATAAAACTCTTTTCACCACATTTTGCTCATCCCTCCGCATCACATGTCCATACCGCGATAACCTATTGCTCCTCAGCTTTTCATCCACTTGTGCTACTTTCAGGCTCCCTCTAATATATTCATTTCTCACCTTGTCCATCCGAGTCACACCACACATCCATCTCAACATTCGCATTTCGGCTACGTGCAGGCGTCTCTCATCTATTCTCTTTGTGGGCCAACTTTCAGTTCTGATGATAGTTTTTACTTTGGTGTAATATATCATAATCTATTGCACAGTAAGAACGCAGGACTTAAGATCACAACTCACTGTAATGCAGGCTACATGAACAAAAGTATCACGTGTTATTTCCGTGAACAGGTAACAATAATTGTATGACATCTACGTTTATGTTAATTCTCCATCTCACGAATAGTGAATTTTTGTCCAAAAACCCAGGAAAACTCAAAACCTGTTAATGAACCTAGGACTTTAGTGTAGCAGTTGTATACAATATATTATATGCTACAGAGTTAATTAATAATGTAAGCTCTCCATCTAAAATTACGGATCTTACGATGACGGCATATGGGGCGTGTCCAACCGCAATCATTCTTCACTCATGTTTTAAGATTTTTTTGCAAGTGCAAATTTTACTTATAAATTACACGGTACTTATCTCTACACTATTTTTAATGTGTATGTTATATACTTTTGTTTTCCGTTAATTATTCTAAGCGATATTCTTTATGTATTGGGTACGGCTATTGGGTAGTTTTTAATATAGGTATAATTTTTATTTGAATTATGTATGTGATTTTTTATATCACATGGTTGACAGCATGCCATATATTTTCTTTTTTAAATGTGGTAACCACCACGGAGAAGCAAGTAGATCGGTACCCAAAAACCTTTAGCTTTAAAGTGTGTCACCTTGTACTTGACCTCTGGCCAAGAACGTTAGTCCATTCATTCATGTTAATTAAAGAAAGAAAGATGGAAAATGATTTTATTCTATGAAACACAGCGCACAACAAGTAACAAAATAAAACAAAAATAAAAATCAATGAAATTTTTACATAGGTAACATTTCTACATATTATGTCATTATTATCACACTGGCCTGAAACGTCAATGTCACGTATCCGATTACGTTGCCGTGAATGTTAATTTTAATATAATTAATTAATTACAACAAAACACTTTTTTTATGTTACTGAGGGTTGTACGCCGTGTCCTAGAAAATAGGTGGACCCTCAGTATACACTGTGATGGACAAATGCCACCACAGTACTGATTTTCAGTGCCCACTTTAGTTCTCGAGTTAGTAGCGGTATCACCATGATTTGTGGAAATCCATGCTCTTCCAGTTAACTCTGTTACTGATAAAAGTAATATTACACGACGCTACCTAGACGCAAACTAAGCAGAGCTTGTTCTGTGGGGTCTAGAACAGGGATAAACATACTTAGATATTTTTTGTAAATACATTATTGGAATAAAGTTCCGTTACGCACGTTACACTTCAAATGCTGCGCGCATTGGCACTGGACTTAAAAAAGTATTAGCGCAACGAAAAATTCTGACCGCAAGTCGACTTATTTTTTTTTGCGCCATCTGTGGATTCTGCACGATACTGCTGTGGTATACTTATTATCCATATACTAGTTCGGGCAACTTTCACAGATGGCGTAATTTTAATTTCGAGTTTTTACAACATTTACTATATTTTGATACAATTAATTCAATCCGTTAAATATATTTGTAATTAAGAAAGGAATTTCGTTCCAACTGGGTGTCCTAACAACACCTCACGCGTTTTTATACGAAGAAACATAAAGATCAATGAAATTAAACATATTCGTGTATATAATGCGTTACCATCGCGCCGCGTCGGTCATAATAATCTGCAGTCGGAAAACCTAGCTTAGCTTTCCTACTTTTCAACCTCAAAGAGTCTCTTTATTTCAACGATAAAAACTTTAACGCAGTAAAAGCAATGGCATAAAGCCGTCCTTAATGGGTTATTATGAAAATATTAAGAGCCCTGTCATTGTAATTGTTTCCGAGCGGTCGCTCTCAAGAGATTAACAATTAGCTTCCTGACATTTAGTGGTAATACGACAACGAACTGAAATAGGCATTTACGCATTTGCTTTTTACAACATAAAAATGAAGCATTTGTTTACAATTTTGAAATGAGAGTCGGGGACATGTGATATTTTTTCATTTCGCCTTTGAATTGAATGTTACGGCATTTTGGCATTTTGTAATTTTATTATAAACTACTTCTAGACGTGATTATTAAGAAGTAATAAAGAAAAAAAAATTTAGAAAGCGGCGGTAGCGTAATGGCTAAGGCGTCAGACTTGCAATCGAGTGGTTACGGGTTCGAACCCCACCCAGTGCACTACCGACGTGAACCCACTCCTAAAACAAGCATTTAGCTTAGTTGGAGGGTTTAACAAGAATACTAGTAATGTGTGACCCACGTTACTAGTAGTCTTTAAAAAAAAACAAAAAATAAGAAAAAAATCAGCACTTTAAGAGGTAATAAATGTTAAAAGTTTCCAAAATAATAAAAAAACTTTAAATATATTATTAGATAAAACCTCGGGGAACAGCTCGTATGCTACAAACCACGGTGTAGACCAATACGAAGTTATAGGCGATCGTTATATTCAAATCAAATTAATACACACGTATCTAAAATACATCGAGATTGAGCTCAATAAATCAATTTTATCAACACTAAAGTAGTGAAACTGGTTCGAAACCAATTTGTTGGTATCGGAGAGTAACTAATTAGGCCAAACTGAGTACAGTATCGGGTACGAACATCGTGAACACGAATATTGATTATAACTGAACTTTAAATTTTAGTAATAAAGGTCAAAAGTTTATTTACCGCCGGCGATGATCTGACATCAGTGAAAATCTTGTTAGCATTTAAAACTTTGAATACTACCTATATTTTTTTATGAGGCCAACATGCATGCTGTCCAACCTGATGGCAAACACTTACCGTAGAATAAGATCGCTTGGAATGCAACTGTATGGATGTCGCTACTTTCTAGATAGATTGATACCTTGATCGACGTTATTGATACCTTGAAATACAATATTACTACTTAAATGCTCCTGTTTTTCTCTTTCTTTCCTTTAGTCTCTTTCTCTCTCTCTCTCTCTTTTTGTATCTTCCTGTTCTCGGACCAGTTCTTAAATTTTTAATACACTACATTTTCAACTTATTTAAACTGTCGGTTATCATGACCATAAAGTGCGCCCTTTGAGCTTTCAGAAATGGTTCTTATCTATTACAATTTATGACCAGTTTACATTCAACACGTTTATCTTAACAATCGACATTAAATCAAAGGCCTTATTCACTACACTTATACACCTGATTGAGGTAGAGATTTATTTGCATCCTATTTTGTCTTTATACGATAAGGTTTGTTACTTATCATCATTGATAAATCTACTGCAACGCTTTATATGGGTATAGACAAAATAAATTCACTTATAGCACCGCATCTCTCGTCACCGTGGTTGTCGGTCTGTTAATGGAAGACCTTTTATAAGGCTTACGTGGGCACGTGTATCTAACACTCTCAGTCATTTAAATCGATTCAAAATGACAACATAGTTTAAATATAATTAGATAGTTATGCGTACGAATATCTACGGTCATAATAGTTTTAATAGCTGTGGTTAATTATCTTCCCTGTTTATATTTCTAAGATGAGAAAATCCTCTAAATATGTAACTGGTTCTCCTCTTGGTCGGAGATGTCGCCTTAAACACCAATTCCAACATCATTAATCTCCACCCTACCTTCATTTTTATTCAGAACTGATATTTTTTAAAGATCTTGCCTAGAAAATCTATTAAATTGCTAAATAATATTATCATCAGTTCGTCATCATCGTCATATATCGAACCTTTAGAGACAAAATTGATAGAACAAGGGTAAAAGGCATTCGTGAAAAACTAAATACACACCGTTTTACGACGTATGTCACGGTGTTTGTGGTCGAACTCCACCGAAACGGCTCGACCGATTTTAATGTTTTTTTTTTGTATATTTGGTAGGTATGAGAATAAGTCGTAAAGTATTTTTCACCCTCCTGGTCCCACCCCCCATTTTTTATCGTTAGAAAAAGAAAAAAACGCCATTGCAATGCATGCCGGGTGCAGCTAATAATAGTATACTTACGGGTACATGCCAGTTACGGCTAGAGAGCATTCCCAAACAGAAACATGTCTACTACAATAAATTCAGAATTAATTTAATTAAATATCTATTAAACTCAGTTAGACGTGTAATGCAACGTTCTACATTAATATTTATGTATCTTCAGTTGACACAGTAGTGCGATTCCAACCATTGTGGACAAAAAAGCTTTTAAAACTCTTTTATTGTAACCGCAATTCCACCTTGTAGATGTCGGCAGTAGTCTTGATACTTGAGTATGTTAATAAATATCGTTTTATTTGTGATTACAGTACAAAAATATTTACTGTGCTTTTTTATACAACTAAATTGGTAAACCAGTCTTATGGTAAGCGGTTACCGGTACCTATAAAAACGGATAAATTACTTCCAATATCAATAGTATGTCTGTTAGAAACATTCTCACAACCACTGATATAAAATATGAAAAACACTAACTACAGAAACTGCCAAGTTGTTCGTACCACTCTTCGCACTCAAGACCCTCGTTCTCGTCGTATTCCTACCCTTTTATAATCCCACTATTCGTTAATATTTATCAATCGACCAATAGTATTGCGTTAAAGGTATAACCAGTCAAAATAATGTCTATTAACTTATTCTTATTAAATAGTGAACTGTGTTATTATCTATTATAGTTTGTCCCTAATTTTAATAAAATAAATAAGAGTTTTTGATGTGGCGACGACATGTCTAACTACAATTTGCCTGTACGGTGGGAATTCTAGACCAGTCGGGTCGCTCTCACTTGAGTTTATGTCTACTGGAATGACTGCGCTAGAGCGCAAAAAGTCCCAAAAAGTCGTTTTTAATTATATATTTTAATCGATTAAAGGGCTTTATGTTAAACTAGTTTGTATTTATTTTCCTATTCGTTTATTTCATTGCTTTCAATATCTATATTTCCATTAAATAACACTGGCATTTATTTTTCTGATTTCATTATACCATTCGTTTTATTTCATATTTGCGTTAATTCCAGTTTATGTAATTAAACGTTTAAAAGTTTATTATGCTTATATTATTTTTATAAAACTACTTTATTTTTGCTAAAACGTTAAGTGAATCGAATTCAGGGTTACCCTATACTTTGAAACGCCTTACTACCTTACTACTTACCTTATAAATGTAATAATTATAAACGAAGCTCAACAACTTCATAAATAGCTTTCAAAAACTATCAACATTACTTATTCCTAGTATTCAGTCCACTGGTCAATATATTCGATGATATGCACAAAAAACGTTCAGACAAAACCGACATCGACGCCGACAAAGTGACGAACGCACAACTTTCGAGACCCTTACATTGTGCTCGCGATTAACAGTTAATAATACGCTACGTAAGGTTTAAATGACCGCGTATTATTCATGCTTTTTGTCTAGTTTTTGTTCACGTAAGGAGCACTGTGCGACGTGCTAATTTTGAACGTGTTTGAAAAAAAACATAATATGCAACTTTGTGGTTAACAATAGGCTTTTAGCAATACGATATTTTTATAAAAGCATAGGTATTAAGCGACTTGTTCATTTTAAAATTAAGACAGGTTCAGAAAGAATATATTTATTAGTTAGTAAGTAACTCTAAATAGCACTTATTCATAATTATTTTATTTTTCCATAGGCTTCTTAAATATATTGTACACTGCAGCCCCTCTTTTCACCTATGTTTTCTCTATCCATCCAATGGTTGCCTGGAAGAGATCGCAAATTGCGATAAGGTCGCCACTTGTACATAACATTAGCTAGTAAGTAGATATAAGTAAAATATTGTAACCTATTTATTTGTGTACAATAAAGAGTTCATCTATCTATCTACGGTAAACAGCGGCTTGGATGAGCATGAGCGTTAATTTATCAAACGCGTCTAATGACTCTTGTGTCGCGGGGGACTTTACAAACATACAAACAACAGACACAAAGAACACCTAGACTCGGGTGAGGATCGAACCCACGACCTAAGGCGTAGCAGTCAGGGTCACTAACTACAAGGCCAACAGGCCAGTCAAAAAAAATTACTATATCACTACATTTATTTTCTCTTTTCTGATGATTTCTTTTGAATGTTTTATTTATTAATATTGTACTTTAGGTACGAGTACCTAAAGTGCAGCATGTATAATAAATAATATGTGTAAGTGCAGTATGTATAAGTAAATAACAAACCAGTATAAATATCATAATAAACGTGTCAAAGTAAACAATGTTCTTTTTTCACATGCAAAAATATTTCTCACCTTACTTCATTATAATACAAAATATACAACAGCAAACTTCTATTGAAGGAGTTAACATTTAAATAAAATTTCAAGGTAAACAAATTAATTAACGAGTAAAATTATCAAGATAGTGTTAAGAGATGGACGTTTACGAAATCAAAGGTTGAGGTGTGGTTGCAGGGATAGCGGGTTAGATTCAATAGCGTGATTGCTTGTAGTGTGGCATTTGTAATTTGAAGGGTCAATAAAAAAAAGAAAAGAAAGAAAAAGTAAATATTTGCTGCAGTATAAAGACAGGCTTATGTGAAGGGGTACCGATGTTTTTAAAACATGTGACACCAACGATGAATTTTGCACTTTTTCGACCCATAGAGGGTGCCCCATGGACTTCTGGTACCTACGATTTGCAAAAAACAATTTGCAATGCTATTAATGCTGTTTAGCTTCCATCTCCTAAAGAATGAAGGTTCCCCTTTTGGTTTGCAGAGTGGCTTTGATCCGAACAGACGTTTATAATTTAATGATAATCTTTATTTCAGACCATAGAGATCCATACTTGTACATAGTGTTAGTATGCTTAAGGTAATGTTAGTAAAAACAAAATACAGGAGTTGAACCTCACACTATCCACGCAGTATATAATATGTATTTCGTAGATGTATAAAGTCCGATCCAATGACGCAGGATTGGACAATCCCAGCTAATACACAATGTGCTCAGGAGCTGTGTGGGAGCTGTCACGCGTTCTAAATAAAATTTAGGCACTTTACTGTCTCTTATCTGTCTTCGTTCTTAGAAATAATACAAAAATAGCAATCTTGTTACTACTGTAACAAGTACTAAAGTAAATTAGTATTTTTAGTAGTAACTAGCAACCCGCCCCGGCTTCGCACGGGTAGCAAAGTCATCATCAACATATTTCAATCAATTTACACAAAATCTTAACAAATTATATACCAAAACCTTCCTCATTAATCAATCTATTAGTGAAAACCGCAGGAAAATCCGTTCAGTAGTTTTTCAGTTTATCGCGAACAGGCAGACAGACAGACGCGGCGGGGGACTTTGTTTTATAATATGTAGTGATAAAATATGCTTTGATCAACAGCACACGAAAATACTGTCCATGGCACTCGATGAACCTTTAATGTGGTAATGAAATTAACAGAAGAGATTGGAATAATAATAAATCTCCCTTTTTCTTAGCAAAGTACTCCAAAATAAATTGATACTTTAGTATTTATGTAGCTTTTAATTTAAAGGTAACTTAGTATGTACAGGAAAGAATCATTAATTATTAAAGAAAAGTAATTCAACATAATGAAAAACATGTAAGAGGTACTAATCGTTTTCTCCGTATTTGCTATAGATATGGAACAGACGAGAAATCTATTCCAAGGAACGCTGTGACTGAGACCATACCTTTAGTAGGTATGGTCTCAGTCATAGCTTCAGTAAGTCCCTTCTTGGTATACCTTACATTCGTCACCGTAATAAGAGATCTCGCTAACGAATCACAATCGTTATTCAAGGAATTTCTTGAAAATATATTTTACTGCCTTAATACACAAGAAAAGATTTCTTAAGAATGTTATTTTTCAATAAATTAATGGCACGATTATATCATATTAGTATTTAATTAATAATATCTTAACACGTCTCACACACGGCCGTCTTACTTAATCCATTGTTAAAGTTGCGGACGGATTTAAAATGTTTGTTCGCCTGATAAAAAAATGTAATAATTGTGAATTGGACAAACCAACAACATTTGAAACCAAGTTTTTGAAAAAAAACACGTTTTAAAAGTGACAAGAACTACTCTACATAAACACAAATTTAAAATAGCGAAAAAACAGCAAACAAGGCCACCTTACAGACACTTAACACCAAAACGCTCGCTTGGTCCAATTCACAAGCTTCAAGCGTTAATCGCGTCACAATGCTAGATAGTATTGTCATAAGCTTTTAACGGGTATAGGAATGCGGTAAAAATGTTTGCTCGAGATGTATTTACACTTTTCTACATTTATATTTTATTTTTGAATATTATTAGTTAAGGAATTTTGGGTTTTACGTTAACATTTTCCTTTGCATAAGTTTCGATTAATAATATATTTTTTTGTTTATGCATTATGATTGATATCAATTATATTTGTTTATTATACTTCTATTTGGGCGGTTTCCTCTTGATATCTTTTAGGGGTATTATAATAATACGTCTTAATTTTATTAAATTTGACCCATAAAACTGTAGTACTTTCAGCAATCAATGTTCAAAAGATAGAAAGTGTACTAGATTTAATATCCATAATTTGCGTCATGGCTTGAAAGAATTCAAAGAATAGAAGTCCAAGACTATAATAGCCTTCTCTTCTTATTTTTTTCAATTGTTACTTACTACAACTAAACTTTTAATTGGTTCCTGATTTAGCGACTAAAAATACTGAATGTCATAGTGACATGGCTTTTTATTTTTAACCGACGAAAAACTTTTAGTAGTAGTAGTAAGCGGTTACCGATGCTTGAGAACACTTTCTTCTTAAGAAATCTACTCACTCTACCTCCTAGTTTATTTTCGTCATTATCATCGTTTCAGGTATAGGACTTCCACTGCTGGACTTAAGCCTCCCTTAATGACTTCCAAGAAGAACGGTTGAAAGCGGTCTGCGTCCACGCATGCATGATGGTAATAATCTCTTTGTAGATAATTCAAATTCGTGGTTTCCCATGAATGTGGAACAATTTCATGTTCCGAGGCCTTTTTTATATTCCAGTACTTTTTCAAGTAAATCCGTTAAACATGTATCAATGTTGTTGCTGCATGTGGAAAAAGCTTTATTTTTAACCAGCTTCAAATCGAAAAAGTAGATTTTTTACACGATATCTTCGCCATTTGTGAACCGATTTCAATAATGTTTTTAATGAATTGGTTCTATTCAAGGTTGTTCCCATTTAAATTTGAAGAGTATATACCACCTCTAAGGGTGGAAAATTAAGGGATGAAGAATACAGCTCATTTTAATTTAACATGATTTAGGCGCAATGAAGTCGGTAATACTTTTTTAAAAGTTCATTATTTCTATAACATCAAAACAAACATAATAACATCATGGCCAACGCTTTTTTCCCAGGAGTAAGACAAGACATGCATGCATGCATGATATCTACGTTTTAGCAGCTTGTGGTTGATTTTATAGTCACACCTATATAGCCGAGTGTGCGGTATGTGGTGTATTCACACCAATGGGAAAGAGTAGTAAAATAAAGATACGAAAATAAAACTGGAATGAGAAACTCAGTCGTGGAATAGAACACCAAACCTCAACACTGCTGTCGTATACAACTCATTTACTCGTAATCTACTATTAGAAAATACTATGTTTTAATTGTACTTAAAATTGTTTTTTTGCAAATTTATATAGTTTTAGTATACTTATTATATATAGTATTACTCCGTATTCATTTCTGACCCGTTAAATATGTAAACTTGTTTGATTTATCGATTGACTTATGAAAAATTAACTTTTTCCTCTGTTATAATTGAGAAACTGTTCGGTACATCAATCAGTACATAACTGGGCCAACTTTAATGAACTCGTATCTAACATGAATAAATCCCACGTCGCACTAATAATTATCTAGAGTAAATTACTATTCTTAAGTAGAAAGACTGGTCGAAGCCTAGAACTAGTCATTTACAGTTTAATAAGTGGAACCATATATAACCGTCATAGAGCGGAATTAAAAATATTCATATCCTGTGTATTTCTTACTTTAAGTCCACATTAATATACACATAGCAAATGGTCGTTTGACCTGTTGTTACTCGTCCTGGTGTCAATTTCGAATGCGGATAATGCAGTGTAGCATGAGCAGATGGAAGTACTGTCGAATGCTTTGTTAACCACTACGAGTACAATAATAATAACCAATACAAATACAAGCACAAGTTAAATACCTGAGCCACTGTATCGAAAGATATTTTGATACTCATGAATGATCAACAATTGTCTAAAATTGAATCGTTTCCTGGAATGGATCACCTGGAAAGATGCGGGATTGAATCACAATAAGTACACATAAAGTCATACATTCGTACGAGCTTTACTTGCTTTACTTGTGGCTTGAAGAGTGTGGAACTGTTTACAGGATGATAGGTAACTTGTAGGTACGCTTATTTTGGATATAGACCATCGGAATTCCAAATTTTGTTCAACCCTTTCAGCCCGATACAGACATGTACAAACCTATATAAATTCTTAAAGTTTAAGTGCTAAACCTTAAGAAGACTTTTGGGAAGACAATCGAGAGATATTAAGCGCATGACACATGGCTCTCTCTGCTACTAAGAATTTATTGACAAAAAACCAGTGATCACATAATCTTAAGGGACAGCTTTTGCCAACGAGGCAGTCTTTAATGAAGTGATACAAGATACCTAACATGGCCTAATCACTGAACAAGAAATTTTATGCAATACGCAATGCATTACATTTTCCAAGCTAATAGGAAAAGTGCTTACATCCTGTAATAAACAACCTGTCAATATTGTACATGAATATATTTGAATAATTTATGTGTTAAATGTAATAACTCAATTGGTGCTGTGGTAAAAATACTGTTTTGTAAGACTAAATGTTGGTAGACAGCAACATACTTTTCAGTTTAAAGTTGCCATGCTTGGAAGGTACCTCAAGTCTACAGAAAACACTATTTGCATAGAATGTTACATAGATTCTTGAGGTACTGTGTGATGTGTTCTTGTATTTAGTAGCTTGTGTTAGTAATAAACAATATATATATATATATATATATATATATATATATATATATATATATATATATACATATATATATATACACTTATACTTATATACGTATACTTCACTTTTTTTATTTTATATTGTACTATCATATTTGTGCGTTCATAGCTGTATGAAAATGAGGCCCTGTCAATCATATAACAGAAATACAACTCGAAAAGTACCACTACCCAGTACCCAGTTTAAACAAAACTCTTCTGTAACTTAAATTCTTTAAAATATATAACAATAAGGTCCATGTATACACCCAAGAACAAAATGTATACTTAACATATAGAGATACAATCTTACCTTAGAACCAACCTTAGAACATAAACATACTATGTGTATTTCTAGAACATAAACATATTTTAATGTTCCAGAAAGTAAACCATAGCAAAAAAACTATACTTAGTTTGGGTCTAGGCAGCGCCGTGTAATATTTCTGAATTATAACTCTGTTGATGGTACATATATCTATCAGAAAATCGATAAAGTTTTGTTTAGAAATGAGCTCAGGGAAACGTATATTTACAAAAACTAAGTTTAATAACGCATTTTTCGGGTTAATTCTTCTTTGATTGAAAAAACAATTCTCGATAGTGTGGAGATACCTATTTCTTTGCAATCTGTTGGTCATCTTCAATCATAAATTTACTTAATTATGAAACGCCATGGATAGATTACATGCTTCTTTAATATTTATTTATACAACAACAAATATATATTTCTCCACTTTGACTAGATTCAATTTCAAATGTTGCCAGTTTCCTATTTTTAACAGTAGCTGACGCTATCGGCAACCGACACATACTGTCAACAAAACGTTTTGTTCCAACAAACATGTATAAGTAATAACAATAATATTAACAATTACATAACCGTATTGGGTACCATTAGTGAAGTAGACGAGACATAGTGCTAACATCCACCTGGATCATTATATGAGGTCATAGTCCCCTTAATATAGCCGGCGAGGTCGTGGAACGATGATGGTAATACACAATTTCACGGGCCACCCTAAGAGTGTGGTCTAAAATAAAAGCTGAATCGAGAGCGGATAACTGTTCTTAAATAAATAACTTGTTCTAGAGACCACTTAGGCCGAGATAAAGCCTATTAGTACCTAACAAGTCACTTGCTGAGAAAGCATATTTTATGAAATTCCAACTCGGAGAAAAATATTTTAAACAATTTGATTAAGTTAAGATTTTGTCTATTAAGATTACTTATAAGGACAAAGTAAAAGGAATTTATATCCTTAAAATAAAATTATTAGTATACGGTAAAACCTACTTACCAATATCATCAGTTTTAAATTTTAGTGGTAAATTAAGAATATCTCAACTTTTTTTCATTTACAAAAACAGGGAACATGATAGTAGCACACATGATGTGGTCGAGGACACTGGACTGCACTAGAAACACGCTACCGCTTCTGTTGTGCACCTCACCCTGACGTATGCATCGTCACGACCCACCCGCTACCTCTAACATAAGTGTGTATTTTAAATAGCCCTAACGATACACTGTTGTTGCCCTGTCGGCGAATAACATGCAAACATGTTTCAAATGGCAGTTAAGCTTTAACTAAAATATCAAATCTCTAATGAACAAAAGGTGTTATTTTCTATAAAGATGGCACAGTAGAGAATACAGTTTAAAAAAAAATTTATTAGAGCACGGGGTGGGTCCTTGGATATCTTGCAAACCTTTGTTTAAGAACTAAAATTACTATTATATGTGTATGCATGTGCT
The DNA here is from genome assembly GCA_963859945.1 of Euplagia quadripunctaria. NCBI lineage: Eukaryota > Metazoa > Arthropoda > Insecta > Lepidoptera > Erebidae > Euplagia > Euplagia quadripunctaria. The sequence goes on from OY982583.1 coordinate 8,010,946, forward strand.
AAATTTGTGAAGTTATACAAATACTTATTTACAACAGCAAGAGACATTTATCCGAGAAATACGCGTGATCCAGATAGGATTGTTTTACCTTAAGTACATAAAACTATTTTATACAAAAAGAACATCTTCGCAATGTGGATATCTTTACAACTGTATACCAAAAGAAATTAAAACTTTAACATTTAAACGGTTCATAGAGAGTGGCTGATTGAGAAAAGCTTTTATTCCGTAACAGAATACTTAAGGATATTTAATAAATTGCACTAGACATAGACATTAAGTTTTTAATAATTTAGAATTCATGTTATTTAATAAAAATGTTTGCATGCCCAATTTAGGCAGACTGGCCTGTTGGCTTAATGGTTAGTGACCCTGACTGCTATGCCATAGGTCGTGGGTTCGATTCCCACCCGAGTCTGGGTGTTCTTTGTGTCCGTTGTTAGTATGTTTGTAAACTCCCCCGCGACACAGGAGTAATTCCTAATGGGGGAGTTGTCTTTTGAAAAAAAAGAAAAAAGATTCTGCACTTAGTCGTCAGACAAATTTTGTACCACCATTATGACAATCTTCTTGGCAAATATACTAGCAGCGCCCCGCAGTTTCGCCCGCGTAAAGCCGGATCCCGTGGGGATATGGGGGTAAAAAGTAGCCTATATGTTAATCCAGGTCTCCAACTATCTACATACTAAGTTTCATTGCAATCGGTTCTGTAGTTTTGGCGTTAAAGAGTAACAAACATCCATCCATCCATCCAAACTTTCACATTTATAATATTAGTGGGATTATTATTATTAAAAACCAAAAAAGTAAAAGAGTTGAACATAGAGTTTTTGGAGGGAGTTTGTGTGGTCCGTGGGTACCAGAGAGCCAAAGACAATATTGCTGACTGTTTGCGTCTTTTTAGACTACACCGACACGCAAGGGTGTGTAAGGCTAAAAAGTGCGTTAAATATTTAAAAAAAAACAGTCCAGGTTGATCAGAGTTTTCTGTGAGATGAAAGTGCCATTCGAAATAACCTGAATACTTGACTAACCCTGAACAGTTTAGGGGACTCAATGTCATTGGTATTCGTAACAACCGAGAATGATACTACTACGTGCTCTCAAAGACACGGAGATGCATTATTTTTATAAACGATCAACTATCAAGAAACGGTCCTATGGCACTATTTTTAAACGCAACGATGCAATGCGGCATCTTCTGTTATAAACAGGAGTTTTCTATGTGTTATTATTAATAGTCGTGGCTGTGTACATGACTAGGAAGTGCGTAATTACTTGAAGTAATGACCAAACATCATTTCTCTTCCAAATCTATTAACGTTACTGGCATCAACTAAACGAAGGTAAATTACTTAACTGTACTGCAACTAATTAAGAACCAGGGAAAGTAATATAATGATGCTGATGTTACTAGGAATGTACATAAGGTACATGAGTTATGATTGATTTGGATGTTTTGTCTAACACATTGATGGTTTTGTCCTACGAAACTCGCTTTGAATGCCTACTTGTCATCCGCGGAGAAGTGTTTACAGAAACAACATTTTACATAAGTTGTTGTGTTTATTACCAACATCTTAAAGACTTGTTTTCAGTACTCAAACTAACTACCTACATGTCGTACTACATAATATTTTCAATTTACAAACGACTACTTTTATATTTTAGGACCAATATTCATTTTTAAAATTTAATGTGAAACGTATAATTTATTTTAATTTTGTAGACATTTAACTTTTAAAATTAAAAACTATTACACAGTATAAAAGGTCATTCCCAGAATTTACATTTACGGTCTGCCACTGGTAACACATAAATTTTGCAAAATTTTGATGATCCAAGAATTTTGCAAAAATTTGATGATAAATGTTTCATTTTTCATAAAACCTTACTAGTACTGTTAAAATTAAATATACCAAAATCTTTCCGTTTTTCAAACATTTTTAGTCTCATAGGCATTTTTCATGTCTGTCAGCAAAGTATCCCAACTGTAAGGTGTCACCAATTCAGCTCCCAGACTAAACTGACTATTTTAACATTAAACTTACAATAATCTTTTTGTTATTTGTTCTTTTCTTGTGTACTATATTGCCATCTTATCAATAATGTTCTAATTTATTTTCATTCCACTTCCAAACATTAACATCGATGACCACTTCGCCCACTTCTCTGACTGAACCGGCCGTGCCTTACACTTGGTGGAAAGGTTCTGATAACATAGGCCTTTTTTAAATTAGTTCATTTGTTTACTCTGTTACTTAAATGAATGAGTGTTTTTAAAATAAAGTGTTGGCTATATTCTAGGGACATTATCGTGTGATAACCGATAGCGAACAAATGGTATAACACTTCTGTTGGTAGTTTTTAGAGCACTTAACTATGTTGTGTTTTAAAGTCTTTTGTTTTTTCTGTGCATTATTCTTTTCGTTATCAAAGTCATTCATCTTGTGGACCGTATCCGAAATTAGAAACATTAAACAATTAAGTTCTTTTTAAGTGTGCAACTCACTAATTTTGGGATTTCAACGGTCACCTTTATGATGCTCAACAAGAAACTCGTGTCCAAAATTTCATATTTCTAAACCCCTTTATGTTGTTTATTAGGCATCTGATCAGTGATCAGTGAGGTGAGTGTGATGTCAGGGAGAGTTGAGTTTTACTTAGAAGATTCAATAAACATATGTTTTAATAAAACATAAAGTAATTAATTCGTCAACGCGGAGCGTTTTATGCAACTTATAATTTTGTAGTCAACAACATTATCTCTTTTCGACTCAATAATCTGTGATTTTAACAATACATAGAATCCGTTAAAGAGTCGCATTGAAAGTTACCTAAAGATTTTATCACAGATCACAGAACTGAGTACATGTAATTAGAAATCCCATCAACTGTATTCTGTTTGAAATCATGCGTCGCCAGTAGGACACACTTCGACGATAGTATGACTACACGCACAGAATTATACGTTGCAGAGGCTTTATTAAATATAAATTTTAAACGCGATTTATAATATAATTATACACCTAGAAGTGTTTATAATACACGGAGGGCACTACATCTCCACAACAGGTGTCTATCACCTATAGAAGTCATAAAGAAAATAGGTATTGAATCAGCAAAGGTGAAATTTAAGTACGTCAGTTATAAATCTAGGACGGATAAATCCGAGTAGACAGTGTGTACGGTACGATCGTCGATTGTTTTGACTGCTTATAGTCGCCGTCGCCTCGCGATTACACATAGGACATGTCTGTCCCATGTCATTATAGACACTTTGTCTTGGTTTGAAAACTTTACTGGGTGCTGCTGGGAAATAAGATTTTGAGTTGCTTCTAACGATAGTAAAAGACGAAGTTAAAAGACGAGAGCTTCTTGATAAAAGAGTTTTGCCTGGAATAGATAATAGTAGTCTAGTACTTGGTAAGCCATCGATATCGTAACAATACGGTTCCTACGGTTTAATTCTTTAACAGGATCAAATATATTACTCATTTATTTTTGGGGTTATATTAATCAATTACTTTCCTGACAAGGGTTATATTACGCAACGGTGTTGTGTGTCTTAAAAATTAGTTTTCACTAGTATTAACGGCGAAGGAAAAAGTCGTGAGGAATCCTACATGCGTAAATGTGTTCTCGAGGATTTGTGAAGTCTGCAAATCCAAGCAATCCAACAAGCAATCTCTAAGCCTCCGTGGTAAGGCATAGCCTAACCCCTCTCACACTAAGAGAAACCACTGGACAAATAATAAGATAATTATCATCTTGACTTGTGAAAGAGAGAAAGAAACTAAAAAAAATAGATAGATTCATAAAAAAACAATAGTTGATATATATTTTTAGTCATTAATGGTAAAATTACTTAAAATAAAAATAAAATCATACGGTATTATTAACGGAGATGCAAATAGAAATCTTCAAACACTGTCCGGTATACCTGAACATTAAACAAAGGCATGTCTAAAGGCAAAATGTCTAAGAAGTCTACAATTAAGCATAACCAGACTGCTTGCCGCTCACAACTATATTTTTAGCATTCTCAGAAACCATTTATCTTACTTCACTTAACCGTTGCTGCTCACAAATCGAACAGTTGTGTCTTCTAGTTTTTATTTCTTGTAGCCATTCAGGTTCGGAATATCTTAAAGATCGGATTACTACAAATTTATTGTCATTACGCTTACAATCATTGCCACACTGACTGTTGAACTGCTTATATTATTTTACTATTTTTATTAAAACTAAGGAGAGATAAGAACAATTACAATACGTAAACCAGAACTATGATCATATTTTAGGATGGTTTTAGTTGAACGTTGCAGATAAAAACTGGTATCAGAACGTATGAATAGCTCTTTCATTCGCTCCCTAACTGTGATCTGTATACACCCTTTGAAAAGATGACGAATCATCTACGAGAACTCGCAATTCTAATGCCCAAAAGTGCGATACATCGGACCCGTGCGATACAGCCGCAAAACACACACAAAGTAGGGCTCAAACAATTGAAAGTCACAGTGAGGCTTGAATGTTGAAACTTTTACAAGCCTAGAAGTCAGTTCTAAAAAGAACGTCTGACTTAAAACCCTCAGTAGGTATGTTCAATTCATTGAATAACCCAGTATGTAGTAGACCACACCATGTTGAAGACATCTGGTCTCTAAACAACACCTAGTACTAACGATTCCCTTGTTATTGTCATTTGATATTATTACTGCAATAAAGTAGCAGTTAGGTTTTATGTCTTAAGGAGTAATGACTTTAAGATCTGAAGTTGTCACGGTATAATACAGTGGTTAATAGATGTCATGAATTCTTAGGACGATAAGACAGATATATGTTTAGCTGTTAATGGTTGGACGATATACATCTACTAAGGAGTACACTCATTGCCTCGAGTCTGAGCGAAGATAATAAAATAGATTGAATATTTTAAGCAGGATGACCAATTCACTTTTTAGATGTTTGTATTCTGATTGAGACATCTCCCGCAGTAAGGAAATATCTTTGTATATTTTGGTAATTCAATACCAAATGTTTGGTACTACATATTAACACACATCTCTATTTTATGCTTAATCTTTTGGTTTCACAAAGCTTGTCACGCGAAATATTGTAAAGGTACCAATTAATATATTATTTGACGAAGAAAAAATCTCTGGAATAAGCGTAAAGGCTTTTGAATTTTTTTAAGTGTTGTGAAGTGGTGTACCCACACTACCTCATGACTCTTTGGTGCTATGTAGTATATGGAAGAAGTCTTTTCAATAAAACTGTCATGAGTGGTATTGATATCCGGTTTTAATCACGTGTGTATTTTGGGGATACCCGACTACTTTCGGACCCGATGGGGGGTCCTTTATCAATGGATGGAGCGTCCTTCCGCGCCAGTGTCAGGCAGAAGTATTTTTAAGGTATTTTCTAAAGTTAGACATTTGTGTTTAAAAGATACTTTTTCGTAATGTTTGTACATACACACCACATTAATGAATCTGCGCGGTAAAGCATAGGGAGCGCTTAACGTGAAAAAAATAACAATCACATTAAAAAATACATCAAAACTCTTTCACCCAAGAACGCTCAAATTTCTAACAATTCATAAATTGTACAGCCAATCTACTAATCCTTATTGAAATAACATCTCAAACCTTTTCTACTCAATAAAGAGTATTTATAAACAGTTACCACAAAAGAACCCTTTGCTTAAACAAATTGTATACTTCAATTCATTGAAGATCATTGGACTGTGCAATGTATACCTTTAGAATTTTCTATAGTATTGTGTTGAGTTTTTATTAGATACTTAAGATAGGAAGTTGATACTTGAATGAGTTGATTACGATGTCTGAATACAAGCATCTTATGTCATTGGATCTAATAAACTCGAAGGTGAGAGTTGGCCTGGTGCAAAACCAGTTATTTCAAAGTAGCTGCACCCCGCGGTTTCACTCGCGTAAGTCCCGATCCCGTGGGAATATCGGGATAAAAAGTAGCCTATATGTTAATCCAGATCTCCAGCTATCTACATACCAAGTTTCATCGCAATCGGTTCAGTAGTTTTTGCGTGAAAGAGTAACAAACATCCATCCATCCATCCATCCATCCATCCAAACTTTCACATTTATAATATTAGTGGGATGGAAGAGTGTTTAAATGATGGTGCAACAGACAAAAATGTATATTAATAGGGGTGTTTTTAAAATATAAACTTGAATTGTCTAAAAAAATCGTAAACTTGATATCTGTGAAATGTAGATGCTGACGTTATGGAGCTTTTGACTAGTTAATTAAAAAAAACCTCAAGATTTAATGGGTAAACTGCTTAGTTATGTGAATCATTTTAACTTGCGAGGTTATAGTATGGAAAGTTACCACTGGCCTGTTGGGCTAGTGGTTAGTGATCCTGACTGCTCAGCCAGAGGTCGTCGGTTTGATTCCCACTCAGGACAGATGATTGTGTGATGAACACGATTATTTGTGCCGTGTCTGGGTGTAATTTATCTAAATATGAAATGTATGTATTTAGAAATATATAAGTATGTTTATCAGCAGTCGGGTTACCATAGTAGGTAAAGGCTCTGCCTAGTTTGGGATTAGGCGGCTGTGTGTGAGATGTGTCAAGTTATTATTATTATTTCCCTTTATTAAATTTAAAACTTATAATTTACATTTTTACATATGGATAAAACAATATATATATTTAAAAAAAAAAATTGTAGACCACCGACATCGGGTACAGGGACCAAGACACCGGTGGTTAGGGCTCCAAAGACAGGAACCTCCTCACCATTCGGGCCGTGTCGAGGAGAACTGCTTTCTGCATCAGTCCCTTGATCCAGCCATATAACGCGAGCCTCTTAAGGTGTTGATCGATTATTATTTATTATTATTATTAGTATTATTATAAATCTAGTAGAGCTTCAATAGCGTAATATAGCGTCAACAATGTCATAATTTACTCTCTTGAATTGTCTAGAGCGAGGTCAGAAGGTACAAATAAAAGAAATAAAGCCTTACATGAATTAAATTGAATAAGCCTAACGAATCATTCATCAAGAAATGCAGCATAAAACTTTAATCACACGTCTTTATGTAAAGCTTGCCATTAAAAGAAATGGAGGAACACCGATGAATGGTCGCATTACATTAGAAGTTTCTTTTTAACAAAAATTGCATCTTTAAAAAGCATTGCATATTCTTGAGTCTACTGAACCGCATACTATACTAAACAGCATAAATTCTTTTTTTTTAACCTATATACTTAGTGGAGGACTGTTGAAAAAGGGGTTTGATATTCCACCGTGAGGGAGCATTGTATCGGGAGAAAAGTAATAGTGAGTACTATACAAAGTAAGAATAGAAAATAAAATACATTCTTTTTTGTAAAATTTCTCATTGATATCAATAAAAATACTCCATATTCAAACTGGTAAATTGTTCTACATATAACTCTAGTTACTTATTATCAAAATATCATCATTCATAAAATTACGTATGTAAGTCTGACGCCTCTTTTATTCTTGACCAATACTTTAAAGTGATTCAAAATTTACGAATTCTGTAAAACATATCTTTCGTATCTTTCTTTAAATTGTAACTTCGTCCGCGTTTGTAAATTTTCCCCGTTTTTGCAACATTCTTCATTGAGGCTCCGCTCCTATTGGTTGTAGCGTGATGTTATATAGCATATAGCCTTACTCGATAAATGGGCTTGTGGCGACTATCCTACGGCCACAATCACGCGTCCACTGTGTAAACAAAGCCCATCGGTGCACCTAGCTTAAACACTCCGGCGCGCGGTACATGCGGACCGCGCGTGATACCGGTCGGCGCGCAACAGAGACAGCGCGACGAGGCACTCGGCTTCTAGCTTTGTTGCGCGACAGTCACTCACGTCATTTTCATTGTTGTTATATATTATTGTGTACCCACCTTCTCATAGTTGTAAATAAATCATTATATATCATTGCTAAATAATACTATTCATTGCTAAAATATAGTCATTCTCTTACCTTCACTGTATCTACTGCTTACTGCTGACACTGTTGCTGCCTTACTTTGGTGAAGTATTGTGTGAGTTACTTAACTACTCCACAACTGTTGCTGCTGTACCTTGGCGAAGTATTGTGTGAGTACATACTCCACATCTGGTGACCCCGACGTTAGAAGATTTCTGTGAATAATAACTAGTGTAATACGGAAAAGCTTTTGTACGAGTAATAGCGGTGAGCGATTTTTAATTTATTTATTTACCAACTATAATGCCTGGAGCAGATGAGCAATTAGAATGCAAGGAAGGAGTATTGCGAGTCAGTGTACGAGTACCCCCATTTTGGCCAGAGGAACCTGCTTTATGGTTTGCGCAGGTCGAGTCGCAATTTGCCTTGTCCCGTATTACCTCGGATGAAACAAAATTTTATTATTTGGTTGCACAGCTAGACCACCAATATGCTATTGAGGTAAAGGACGTAATTACCAACCCACCCCCTAACGATAAATACTTGAAACTTAAAACGGAACTGATAAAACGCCTTTCAGCTTCTCAGGAGAAGCGAGTCAAGCAACTACTGATGCATGAGGAGCTGGGCGACAGGAAGCCGTCGCAGTTCCTACGTCACTTATCAGGTTTAGCTGGTCCCTCAGTTCCCCCTGATTTTTTATTAACAATATGGTCTAGCAGGTTGCCGCAGAACATCCAGACGGTAATTGCATCTCAAATGGATCTCGATAAGGACAAACTAGGTGAACTAGCTGATAAGGTCTACGAGATCGCACCATCAACACCACAAGTTGCAAGCACTTCCTCTTCACACTCGTCGTGTAACAGTGACATGGCTCAACAGATCGCGGAATTGACCAGGCAAGTGGCTTTATTAACCAATAGACTAGAACGCTCAGAACAATTACGCTCTAGGTCTCGTCCTAGGAGACAAAATCGCTCACGCAGTCGGTCCTCACCGAGACAACCGCCAGCCGACCATCCACACTGCTTCTACCATTTCACTTACGGTACTAAAGCTAATAAGTGCAGACAGCCATGCAACTTCCATTCGGAAAACACCAAGGGTGGTCGGAAGTAGCGGCCCACGACTGCCCTTCAACAACAGGCCGTCTTTTTGTCACCGATCGCGTATCAAAGATGCAGTTCTTAGTTGACACTGGTTCCGACTTGTGTGTTTTTCCGCGATCAGCGATCAAGACGCCCTGCACCAAGTCTAAGTTCGATCTAGTCGCAGCTAATAACACTATTATACACACGTATGGACCTATACTTTTACAATTAAACTTAGGACTTAGGAGAGAATTTACTTGGAATTTTACAATTGCTGATGTGTCAAAGTCCATTATCGGTGTAGACTTCTTAAGCCATTATAATTTGCTAGTTGACTGTAAGAACCAACGCTTAGTTGATGGTACAACAACCTTATCGGTAGCAGCTGTTCCCTCTAGGACCTCGAATGACATCGCTTCCGTGAAGGCCGTCACTGGTAATACAGAGTTTCACTCTTTACTGCGTGAATTTCCTGACATAACCAGACCAGCAGGTGTACATTCTCCTGCTAAGCACAACACTCTACACTTCATAAGAACAACTCCTGGTCCACCTGTTTCCTGCAGGCCTCGTCGCCTCGACCCTGTTCGTTTAAAGGCTGCAAAGAAAGAGTTCGAAGACATGCTGGCTTGTGGTACGGCTCGACGCTCGGAGAGTCCTTGGTCTTCTGCACTGCATTTGGTAAAGAAGAAAGATGATGGATGGAGACCATGTGGTGATTACCGGGCACTAAATGCTAGGACTATCCCAGATCGCTACCCCATACGTCACATACATGATTTTTCTTTTCAACTCTCTGGATGTAAAATCTTCTCGACCATCGATCTGGTGAAGGCTTACAACCAGATTTTAGTCAATCCAGCAGATATACCCAAGACCGCAATCACAACGCCCTTTGGGCTATACGAATTTCCAAATATGACGTTCGGTCTAAGGAACGCAGCCCAGACGTTTCAAAGATTCGTCGATGAAGTCCTGTTGGGCCTTGAATTCTGCTATGGGTATCTCGACGACATCTTGGTCTTCTCCTGTTCTTCCGACCAGCATCACGACCACCTACGGCAACTGTTCCAACGTTTACAACAATATGGTATCCTGATTAACACTTCAAAGTGTAAACTTGGACTATCTGAGATAACGTTCCTCGGCTATCAGGTTTCTGCATCTGGTACTCAACCTTTGCCCACAAAGGTTGAAGCTATCCAGAACTACTCAGTGCCGAAAACAGTTAAGGAACTACAACGTTTTCTAGGAATGGTTAATTTCTACCGACGCTTTATTCCGAATGCTGCACAGATACAAGGTCCGCTCACTGAAATTCTATCAGGTCCACGCATCAAAGGCTCACAGACTATTTCATTTACATCTGATATGCTGAAGGCATTTGAAGAATGTAAGGCTTCTCTATCGCAAGCTGCGCTCTTATCTCATCCGGACCCTATTTCGGAACTTGCTATTGTTACAGACGCCTCTGATTTAGCTATTGGGGCAGTACTACAACAAAAGGAGAACGAAGACTGGAAACCCTTAGCTTTCTTTTCCCGTAAATTGAGTGCAGCGCAAAAGAAGTACAGCCCGTACGATCGAGAGCTACTTGCAGTATACGAGGCGATAAAGTATTTCCGTCATATGGTAGAAGCTAAAACTTTCACAGTGTACACAGACCATAAACCTCTAACTTTTGCATTCTCACTAAACAGAGACAAGTGTTCACCTAGACAATTTAGGTACCTCGACTTTATTGCTCAATTTACGACAGACATAAAGTTTATATCTGGACGGGATAATGTTGTCGCTGATGCCTTATCACGAGTCGAAGCGGTGGCTATCGCCATAGATTACAAAGCTCTTGCACATTCTCAAGAAAGCGACCCGGAGCTGCAAGAACTTCTTAACCACGGTACAACCCTAGTGCTACGAAAAATAAACTTAGAATCGAGCCACACTCCAGTTTTTTGCGATATCTCTCTAGGCACCCTTCGTCCTTATATCACGCCAGAATTCCGCAAGCAAGTCTTTGCAATGCTACATAATTTACACCATCCAGGAAGTTCAGCTACAGTGCGACTGGTAACACAAAGATTTGTTTGGCCAGGGATCCGTAAGGACTGTAGAGAGTGGGCTAGGCAATGTTTAAAATGCCAGCAAAGTAAAGTTTCCCGCCACACCCTCTCTCCCCTATCCTCTTTCCTTCCACCTTCCTCGAGGTTCTCCCATATACACCTCGACATTGTAGGGCCATTACCCCTGTCCTATGATTTCAGATACTGCCTCACGGTCATCGACAGATATACACGGTGGCCCGAGGCATATCCGCTTCGGGATATCACCGCTGAAACCTGCGCTGCCGCCCTCGTCTCTGGTTGGATTGCCAGATTCGGCTGTCCTGGGAAGGTGACTACAGACCGTGGCCGCCAGTTCGAGTGCCATCTTTTTAAAGCCCTCACTGCTTTGATAGGTGCGCACCACTTCCGGACGACAGCTTATCACCCAGCGGCGAATGGCATCGTCGAGCGCCTGCATCGACAGCTCAAAGCAGCGATAATGTGCCACGCTCCTACTTCTCAATGGACTGAAGCGCTTCCACTAGTACTCCTCGGCATGCGTAACGCCTGGAAGGAGGACTTACAATCATCTCCTGCAGAACTGGTGTATGGCGAACCCCTTCGCCTACCCGGTCAGTTCCTCAGCCCGAAGGACGACTACCTGACTGCTGACGTCACCGAGTACGCGACCCGACTTCGCTCGTACATGGCGAAGCTTTCTCCTCGTCCAACGACCTGGCACACTACATCAGCCTTTTACGTCCCACGCGATCTTCACACCACTTCACATGTTTTCGTTCGACAAGATCGCCTAAGAGGTGCACTGGAACCACCATACGCTGGCCCTTATAAGGTCATTAACCGGAATCCTAAGTTCTTTACCTTAGAAATCAATGCAAAGATAGTTAAAGTGTCCATTGATAGACTTAAACCAGCGTATATGGCAAAAGAAGCTTCCGAAGTTCCAGTCCAACCAGCCAGTGAACCTGACGAGATCAAACGGACTTCAAGCGGTAGAAGAGTTCGATTTCCAAATTTTTATCGACCGTAACCACGGTCTGCCGGGGGGAGTGCTGTGGCGACTATCCTACGGCCACAATCACGCGTCCACTGTGTAAACAAAGCCCATCGGTGCACCTAGCTTAAACACTCCGGCGCGCGGTACATGCGGACCGCGCGTGATACCGGTCGGCGCGCAACAGAGACAGCGCGACGAGGCACTCGGCTTCTAGCTTTGTTGCGCGACAGTCACTCACGTCATTTTCATTGTTGTTATATATTATTGTGTACCCACCTTCTCATAGTTGTAAATAAATCATTATATATCATTGCTAAATAATACTATTCATTGCTAAAATATAGTCATTCTCTTACCTTCACTGTATCTACTGCTTACTGCTGACACTGTTGCTGCCTTACTTTGGTGAAGTATTGTGTGAGTTACTTAACTACTCCACAACTGTTGCTGCTGTACCTTGGCGAAGTATTGTGTGAGTACATACTCCACAGGCTATCCAACACTTTAAAAAATTCAATTCGAACCAGTAGTTCCTGAGATTAGCGCGTTCAATCAGACAAACAAACTCTTCAGCTTTATAATATTAGTATAGATTCATGAGAATTTTATTATAATTTACACTACTAATAATTTAAAAGTTAGGTTTTATCTGTATACAAAATATTGTTTAGATTAAGATGAAGGATTAGATTAAAGCTCATTTTATTTTCTGCTTATCAGAGCCTTCTTATAAATATTTATCTTTGTATGCATTTATAAAACGAATTCGCGAATGGAGGAGCGTAAAATTTGAAAAACTTAAAGTTTATATGTCATGTAAAAGAAGCGCTGAAAGTCAAGGTAAGGTATAAATTATGTGGAAACGGCTACATAAAACTAACCAGTCCAGTATATATTTTAACCTGTCATAGTACAAAAGTCCATACAACAATAGTTCAAGTTATGCAGTATGTCAGTAAACAAGACATTAAAAACGGTCGAAATTCAACCGCCAGGCGATCTCTAGTTAGTTAATAATTAATGCGTGTTGCAGATATATTACATGTGGAAATTGGGTCACGAGTGGATTGACCGGGTACGTTGTCACCCGGTCATCTATGCAATTCCATCGACGTCGGGTGACCAAAAGGTATCTAACCTAGTAAAGATTATCGCTACTAAGTGCCATCCCCATCTAATATATCGTGGATAGTATTTTTAGTTTTACTATCAAATAAAATACATATGTATAATTATCTTTTCTACTATTACTACTATTATTACTACTATTTTTCTATTTTTTACTACGACGGATGCAATTTAACACACCGTTTTGATGATAGCGACGTAGATAATGGCGGTGATAGAAGAAGGATGCAATTTTTGTTCTTATAAAAAAATAAACGAAAGATAATAGCTGTGTTAAAAAGGATGCAAAACGCATTGTCGCAATAACAAAAGCAATAAAATCGACCGTTATGAAGCGTGTTTGTAGGGAGCTTGCATTTTATGAGACTGTCCTCTGTATTATTTATTTTAAAGTCATCACAGTCAACTAATATACGATAATAACATAATATCTTATCAAAATTTGACTGGCCTGTTGGCCTAGTGGTTAGTGACCCTGACTGCTACGCCATAGGTCGTGGGTTCGATTCCCACCTGGGTGTTATTTGTGTCCGTTGTTTGTATGTTTGTAAAGTCCCCCGCGACACAGAAGTCATTCCTAATGCAGGAGTTGTCTTTTTAAAGAAAGAAAAGAAAGAATATATTAATAGTTATTATCTATAATTATATTAATACGTAAAGATAATTCTTTTTATCCCTTTTTAAGCAAAAGAGATCCTCCACTTTGTATGGTGTATTGGTACCGAGTTACCGAGCGGTACAATGGTTAAACTTAGATAATTTTATACTATTGTTTCAGATCAAGGAGATGAATGAGGAATGTGAAATTTGAAATAATTACTTTAAAACTTATTGGTATGTCAAGGATGTGCAGAAAGCTAAAATTTACAAATAATATGACATCACACATAGAATAGTGTAGGTCGCCCTGCGACACGATGGACCGACGACCTGAAGAAGGTGACTGGCAGCGGATGGATGCGGATTGCCCAAAACCGGGATAGTTGGCGCTCCTTGGGGGAGGCCTTTAACCAGCAATGGACGGCGATAGACTGATGATGTGTAATAAATGTTTTACACTTGTCCAGTATACGTTGAGTTGTTGTGGCACGAAAAGTCTATGCAACGACAGTTCAACTTATACTGGTGAATGAAATAAAACAAAACACTCAAAGTTTAATGTTTGAAATTCGACCACCGGACGATTTTTAATTAATATAAAAAACCCAAGCTAGCCTATCCCTGAAGGGGTAAGCAGATTCGTATTACGCACCCAATCTCCGCCATATAAAGAGTTTGGTTTCACGTTCTAGGAGGGTAGGTACTACTAAGAGTTTATAAACAAAAAAGCTTAATAAAATTTGCCTAGGGAATCAAACTCTTGTCTTTACGATAACGTCTACATAACCTACGTGTATCTTAATAACTCATATTTATCACTAAATAGTAAAAAGTATCACACAATTTACTATTAAAACCGAAATAAAAACCAACAATCAATTATTAAATAATAATAATTACCACAATCCATGACCCTATTTACAGTATAATATAAAATATTTCGAAAAGAAAACAAAAAACTCTACCACAAAAGAACCCACATAATTTGAAAAACGTTGTAAGAAAACATTCTTTCTCTCTTTTGTACAAGGCGTGTTTGTTTTGTCTCTTTCACTAAGGGTGGAGCTACACATTCACACGTACGTTATAATTACTACTTCATTCTTTTACCTGAATGATTGAAGTCCGGGTTTCGGTTCTTAAGATTTACAGTAATCGGTTCCTTGATTGTCTGAGAAACTTCAATTTGAGGTTGAAGTGACTAATGATTAGCCGTAAGGATAATGATAGGTGTCGTTAGCAACATTTATACTTACATTTATATATAAATTACACGATTTCACATCCGCAATCTATCAAATTAAGGGACGTGTATTTTTTATTTTTTATCTGGCATGAATCAACCCGAAACCCTATTAAGGTTAATTCTACAGCATTCTCTCTTATACCATTCTCTTGTCTCTTCCAATCTCCAGTCCATATATCTATTCTCCCTTTTCCATCTCTCTTCTCAGTAAATTTATAATGCTGTCTATTATCTTTCTTTAACCGCAAGTCAATACACACACAAAGGTTGTGTTGACTTGCAGTTAAAGAAAGAAAACAGTTTGGCTTAAGTTGGCTTTCGGACACCAATTTTAATATTTTTAGAAGTCATCTGAAATCTGGAATCTTGTCGCTAAGCCCTGATTTTGTTCTGGTTCATTTGACAACTTTCAAATAATTATTTTGCCGTTAACTTAACCCAAAAGTAGTCGTTTTGTCAGTATATAGTGCTTTTATTCTTATTTGTCAGTATTTTCAGTATTGCCTGTTATTTATTGAAAATTTATTCTTATTTCTTCATACTTGTATGTTTTTTTGCCTTGTATATTAAGATCCCGTTACACAAATTCAGTATATCAATCTGTTGTTTATCTAAATTAAGTGTATATAACTGCGAATACAGACACCGACCATACAAATACAAAATGAAATTAAACTCGCCTAAATTAGATTGAAGAAAACAAAAGAGAGTAATATCGAATCTCAGCAGTCCTTGTTTAATTATAGGTTAAATATAACCGGCATTAAAGAGATTACTCGAAGTATTCAACTCGTCGCCTTATCTGTACGTTTATAAGTCTGTGGGTTGTTTCGAGATTGTTGCACAATAAATAAAGGATTATTATTTGGTCGTGTTTCTATTTTATTGAGGATTAAGAAAGTATAGACAGGATAAGCTACTGTTTATTTAATAAAGATTAGTTTTTATCATTTTTATTGACAGTAATCTTCTACGGATTACAAAATAATTCCCATGCAAGGCGAAAGCAATAGGTAGTGGAAGTGCATTCGACGGGTCCAATTCCCGATGAGTGCAAATATTTGAATGCATGAACCTGTTTGTCTGGGTGTTATAATGTATGGAATATGTTTTACAAAAAAAAAACCGGACAAGTGCGAATCTGACTCGAGCACCAAAGGTTCCGTAAGCAAACAAACTTGTATGTAAATAATACGTCCATCTCGGAATCAATTCTTGAAGCTTTTTGCCCGTCTTTTCCGAAAGACAAACTTAACTTTGCGGTTGCGATGTACGACAAAGGTAACTTTCCAACCGCAAAATATAAGTTTGTAATCACAAAACAATTTTTTTATGTAATATAAAAACAATTTACCATTTTCGGATTTTTTTTTATTTGTGCTGTAAGACCTTGCTTCTTACCAAATTTCATGATTCTAGGTCAATGGGAAGTACGCTATAGGTTTTGATTTACCTGCAAAATGTTCAAATTTGGTCAAATCTAAAGCTTAAGTGGCCATATCTTTTGATTGCGTTGACTTAGAATCTTGATTTTTTTACAGCTTTAAGGGGCCGCAGTTTTGTTTATTTGGTATCAATTTTAATTTAATACGTCAACAGATTCCTGAGAAAAGGGTCTTGACAGACAGACAGACAGACGGACAACAAAGTGATCCTATAAGGGTTCCTTTTTTCCTTTTGAGGAACGGAACCCTAAAAACATTTTAGGGTTCCGTTCAACACAAGTTATTTTCATCCGTGGTCTAGAACCCATAGCATAGATTACTAAGTAGTTACTAATAATAGTACAAGGTATGCTTAGTTCGGATTCAGATAACGCTGTGTGATATGATCCAGAATATTATTATTGGATTTGATTAAGCTAAAATAGAGAGGGAAGAGTCACAAAGAGATATTAGTGATTCGTGTCTGTTGATATTCTACAAACCTGTCAGGAATTCTCCACCAAAAATAAGAGAGCTGCAGGAACTGCAGTATTGCAATATCAATAGCTACTATTTTAAGCTTATTTATAGGATGCCAGATAAAATCTAACTTTTAATTTAGGTCTGTAAGGCTTCCTTGCAAAACTCAACCTCAATCATTTATGAGGAACCACTAACAGCAGAAAACGTAAATTCAAATTAAACAATTTCTAAAACAAAATATTCGACAAATTTAGCTTTAATGTCTATGGGGATTTTTATCATATTTACAAGCATATTTTAATAATTATCCCACTAATCCCACTAATATTATAAATGTGAAAGTTTGGATGGATAGTTTGTTACCCTTTCACGCAAAAACTACTGAACCGATTGCGATGAAACTTGGTATGTAGATAGCTGGAGACCTGGATTAACGCATAGGCTACTTTTTGTCCCGATATTCCCCCGGAATCAGGACTTACCCGGGTGAAACCGCGGGACGCTGCTAGTATTTCTATATTTCTCGAATGTAGGCTAGTTCACCAGTCAATAGGTAACAAAAACCAATCAATATCCTATTGAAATTTTATCCTATTAAAATTTTCGATTAATATCCAACCTCATTTATATATCCATCGCAATGTTGAACATTGTAAATTTGCAATTAACGTAGCCGCGCATCGCGAGAGTGTTAACGCAAGATAACCCGGCGTCTGCCGCAGCTCAAATGCACTATTCTTATAGCTAGGGCTGCCGCTTACTAAAAAGAAATATTGAAATGAAAGTTTAATTATAGTAACAGAATTGGGTTTTAGACACTTTGTGACGTAAGCAGTGAAAATAATTATTTGCTGTATTTTTTACCAAATGTTTATAAATATATTTTTGTTGTACTTTAAGCCATAAGATAGCAGGCCACCTGACAGCAGGCGACTACATCATAGATTATGAAGAGGGTTTACCCCCCCCCCCCCCCCAGATCAGAACCAGAGCGTAAAACACGTTGCGCCACCTTTTCGGGCCTGCTTCTGCGAGATTAACCGTCAGCCCGACCCGAGTGTTTGTGACCCATTCTTAAAATCACAAGAATGTGTTGGTAGTTTAATCATATCATTCAGTCATCAATGTATTATCTTTTTTTCAATCTTTAAAAACAAGCTCCAATTAAAAATATAAATAAATCACGATCTCATTGCCCATTACAAACATCTATAAAATAACCAGGGGCCGGTCATCTTCATGCTTGATTAAACATTTTCCTAGTAATTAGCAATATAAAAATAATTTACTTATCCATTTACGTATAAATTTTCTTTACCGCTGTGAAATACTGTAAGGGAAATACCGATGAAAGTCGAAAGAAACATGTAGATGTTTGTGCATGACGGGATATACCTTATGAAGCCAGTAAGGAAAAATATGGCAACAAAAAATGTAAGCATTAAAATAATAAAAAGTATTTTTTCCAATGAGATGAGGTAAAGCTAATATATAACAGATATTTAAAAAGAAAATATTTAGATTTGTATCTCACTACTACTCGACACTACACAATACACAATATGCCATATGTAAAGCGTGTCAACCCTGTTTTCTAACAACACTTGAGCCACCACGCGCTTCAATAACTGTTTCTTTGTGTCCACAGAATTTATTCACTATTGTCGCGAATTCAACGTTTTGTGCAATATTAACACTAAATATTTATATTACGATGTTAAGTCGATAATTCAAGAAGTTCTTTTGAATAAATAAAAGTAAATTTATTAAGTTTGTTGTAAATTATTAGCTTTTGAATATCGGTCTCGCTCATGTAAACGTATTTTGTCCCCGGTTATCATAATATTGCCTAATGGTTGACTGATAGCTAGTAATAACTGTCTTTGACATTGAAGTCTACCTTTTGTAAATTTTAATGTGTGTTGTGTATAACATCGTTCCTAACTTACTGTAATTTTTTACTCTACCAACATTTTGTCGCATGAGTACTTCTTTTATTACCAAGTAAAACCATTCAGTAAATAAAATCACAGCAATATTCCCCCTTTCTGCACCAATTCCGTAAACAAAAACTGGCAACTACTAAAAAATCTAAGCAAGTTTAAATTAGAACTTTAATAAACCCTCGACTCAAACATCCCGTCATTAATTAGAAAAGAGCTGATGATCTTCGAATTGCTGAACAGATTTTTTAAATTATAGCTTAGAATACTCTCAATCGAGTCTTCTATCAAAATCAGTCCATCCATTTAAAAGCTATGATACCACAGACAGACACACAATACACACGCTGCACTTATAAACCCTTTTTGAGTAGGAGGTTAAAATAAAGGTCCCCTAATATCAAGATTTTACGTAATCATAGTCATCTATCCTGATATTATAAAATTGAATAGTTTATTTGTTTTTATGTTTGAACTTCATCAAAAACATATTGTTCGTAAAAAATAAATACCCTAGTTCAGCTAGGCACACTATAGGCGCAGCTAGTAAACATTATAAATCTGACAAGTTTGTTTTGAAAAACTATATTTGTTCTTCCAATTATTGAAAAAAAACCGGCCAAGTCGGACTCGCGCATGAAGGGTTCCGCGCCATCGTTCAAGATTTAATACTATGTAGAGAAGGCGAGCCCCCTTTAATTTTTTATTTTTTTACTATTTGTCATTAGAGCGGCAACAGAAATACACATTCTGTGAAAATATATTTGTATATTTAATAGGTTTTTGTAGGCATGCAGTTCAAAGTTGTAGTCACTAACACTAATATCCTTCAGGAATTTAAGAAGCAGGTACTTGTAGAAGTTGCAATAGAAAATCCATCAACATTTTAATACTCCATAAAGCCTGCTTCTTAAACCGGTGACCATTCCCATTACATTAAAATCTAATCATTCGACTGGACGCAGATATTATCACAACACATAAAAGAGAATTTTCCAAGATTAAATGTTGAATATTTTAATTAATAATTATCAACTTTAAAGCCATATAACTATGCTGTGTATCGATTGGAACTATGTGGTCTCAGTGCCTGCGGGGAAATAGCCCAGATTTTCATATAAGTCGGCCACAAAACTAAATTAATCATTAATTATATATATTTTTAGTGAAAGAACAGAAATATCGCTGCACATATAATATAATGTAAAATGAAGAGAACCACAGGTTTCCAGAATACGAGATCAACTCAGTTTGGAAACCAGTGTACAGTCCTTTAAACATGCCATAGTACAACCACTTCTTATGATTTATACATAAGATACAACATTAATGATATTTATTGCTATGTTCTTGATATTTTTCTTTTGATGTGCTATTAACACATATATATATATATATATATATATATATATATATGTTTTATGCTTATTGCTGACCCACGTATGCTGCATGCATTTTTGTACTTTTTTTTTTGCAAATAAATTATTATTATTATATTATTACAAGCATGGCTCAATCTTCTTGTATTATGTTTTGTTTAATTTGGAATTTATTTATATTGATTGTTGTACGTCTTGCTGACAAATAATGAAACTGAAAAAGTTAAGAAAACTTTTTTGTAACATTTAATGAAACTACCTAAACTTAGGTGTATTTACTTAAAACTCAAATGATTAAGATAAGGATACAAACTTACATGCGGCATGCATTTCCCGCTCAAACTCTTTCATGTGTGTAAGGATTTATTATCGTTTGTATAATTCTTTGTAACCTCAAATATTTTTTAATTCAAAAATAAAAGTGAGAAGAATTGTTAAGAAGTCATACGTTTCCTTGTTTTTATTATTCCATTCCATATTAGTTACTGTTAAATATAAGTCAAACCTGATTCGATACTGATTCGCCATACATACTCACATTACACAATGAATCTCAATGCAAAAAATATTACTGTTAATCCTTAATTATCTCAGTTGTTTTACAGGTTCCGTTTTGTAAAACAAAACTATAATAACTATTAACATGTTCGTTGTAATAATTAAAAATGCATTTACACTATCCGGTTCGATTGCAGCAGCAGCTTTAACACAAATAATATGTTAATATTTTCTTAAATGATAGGGTTGAACGACATACTTATTATTTTATTGAATTGATGACATATTGTATAACGAATGAAAATTTTGATCCGTTTGTTAGGTTTTTGAAAGGACGTTGAACACCATAGATTTCTCTATTCGAATTGGAACCACTGGCCATACCCCTACGTAAGACGACGAAGAAGATGAACCTCGCACAACCAATCTGTGGAACACATAACTGCCTGCGGCAATTCCGTATCGACCTTCAAACCTTCAAGAAAAGAGCGTACTCCCTCAAAGACCGGCAACGCACTTGTGACTCTTGAGTTGCAGGTGTCCAAGGGCGACGGTAGTCACTTACCATCAGGTGACACGTGTGCTCGTTTGCCCCTATACCATAAAAAAAACTATGGTGTCAGCATAATGGTGTTTTAAGTATTGAGTAGGGTCACCGGAGAACAATTTAATGTTTATTAATTACGTTTACGTAATAATCCTTATTCTCATAATTGAAAAAATATATAACACAAGGCATTTTTCTATTTTTCTCGAAAAATCAACTAAAAAAAAAAAAATAAAAACTAGTCATTGTTTTTCCATCCCAAGGTTGCCTGGAAGAAATTGCTTTTAGCGATAAGGCCGCCCTTTGTACATATCAATTTTGTAAACTTACTGTAAGCAATATTTACTGGTGTACAATAAAGTTTATTCTATTCTATTCTAAACCAACATTAGTAAAAAAACCTTCTTTAGATGATGAAGTTAATTACAAGATAAAGCTAACAAAATAATTAAAAACGAATGATAAAACATACAATCTGAAATATCTTTGCTATCGGCTAATAAACAATTACATTTTACCATACTCGCAAGAAAAACGAAAAAGTATTTACCGTTTATAATGATTGCCGTAGCCCACCCCACAACTACAACAATGTGGACACAGTAGCTACAGGAAAAAAAATACAGACATACCATAGACCGGCAATGATCACACGACTATCGGCTTGTCTAAAACCCCTTTTAGAAAACAGGTTGTTGTATCGTAAAGCCTCAATTTAAGTATCAAGACGGGTCACTTAGGGCTTGATGCACATATTTGCTTAATGTGACGGTGTATGCGAACATAGAGTTCGACTACTAGATATCGATAAGATGAATATCGATGAATTCTTTAGCATTCCTTTTATGTTGGTTCGATACTTATTTTAAGTATATTTAACGATGATACGTAATGTAGTTTGTGACAAAAAAATATTTTA
Organism: Euplagia quadripunctaria; assembly: GCA_963859945.1. Classification (NCBI taxonomy): domain Eukaryota; kingdom Metazoa; phylum Arthropoda; class Insecta; order Lepidoptera; family Erebidae; genus Euplagia; species Euplagia quadripunctaria. The sequence continues at coordinate 8,033,234 of OY982583.1, forward strand.
TTTGTCACAAACTACATGAAATACTTTTTTCTAGGCGGATAGAGTCGTTGCCAGGATTCGCCGTTGGCAAACCGGACCCAAGTTTTTAATCTTCACTAACACCAGCTACGCGGCCACGCTTTGCTGTGGTTACGTAATTTGCAAAAAAAAATATTAAAAAAAACATATGTCTCTAGTTGGACCAAAACTGCACACATTGTGCAAAATTTGATTAAAATTGGTACATTAGTTTAGGAGTTCACCGTGATACGAAATTTTAATACTTATCTAAACTAATATCTATACTAATATAATAAAGTTATTTTTTTTTGTGCAATTGTTTGTTATACCTGTCTGATTCGAATTATTCTTTGTGTATTGGATAGAGTAAGTATTCATTGAGGAAGGTTAGAGGCAATGTAGTCACGCTACGACTCTTAGGAGCAGAGCAGTGACCATTAATATACAATAGCCCTAATAATCATAAGTCTGATAGGATTGACCACAAGAAAAAGGGCCCCGTTGGGTATGAAACTAATCGGGTATCCCTGAAATACACACGTTAGTAGCTATCTTTAATAAATCTATTTCTTATTAATGGTGCGTTTTTTTTTTCTATTAATAATAACTTTTTACAGTAAAAATACCTAGACTGCTAAAATCATTACCATTCCTTTGCTTTGCCTTTGGCTTTGCCGTAGTCGGGTAATAAGTTTTCAAAGAATTTTTAATACACAATTCAATATAATTACTAATATTATGAATGCAAAAGTGAGTTTGTTTATTTGTTCTGCCAGGGATAGAGAAAAATAACTTTTACCGCAAGCAAAAACTAGTAATACATAAGTCCATCATAATCATGTAACATTGATTTCCATTAGCTATGTAACTTCGGTAGTATTGAAGCATTATGATTGGCGTACTGACTCCTCGCCTATTGATTTACAGAGTAGTTATAGAACAAACGAACAGGTCTAACACAGGCTGCTGTCTCAGAAATCAATAATAAAGGTTGTGATGAAACAAACCTATGCAAGAAACCACCGTAACAAAGCTGATCACCACCACCATCCAGATAATCCTCAATCACGGTTTAAACATTCCCCTGACACACACTTAAATATTTTACGATCGTCTTTCTACAATCAGATAGGTATAAAACAGTAAAAAGTCTTGCATAAAATATTAAAACTTTACTAAAATTCAAGCGCTGGAATGATGCTGAGCAGTTCTCGTATTTATAAGCAATTACAAAACATTCCTACCTGATAAGTACCGCATTAAACCCTGTAAAGACCACCTGAGTTCTTTGTGATATGGTTGTGATGAAGGTTTTATGATTTTGAGCGTATATTTAAATAGTTATTTAATACAGGTATGAACAAATACAATAAAATCACATTAAATGTGATTTTTATTCGCAATGATCCCTATTTCATATGGTAAATAAATTAAAAATAAAAAAAATTATAAAAATTCGACTTCTAAAAAGTGACACTGTAAATGAAATAACGACGAATCACTCAAACGTTTTGCGATTAGCCACAATACATATTCAGATCTTTTCAGATACTTTTTTTATTTTACATAAATACTTATTCCTTTTCAAAATATAATCTAAATATCCAAAAAGTTGATTTTCCGAAAAAAAATTTTAACACAGACATTGGTGTCAATTCTGTTGTATTACTCTCTTGACTATAATTGTGTAAATTTTCCTCATACAAAATGTAAACCTCGTACACTTTGTAACAAGGTCTTATTTCAAATTTAAACAAGTAGGTAACATATGTCGCTATCGAAATAAGCAATTTATTTGTCGACTAAAGTCTGACACGCTTAAATAAACTTTAATACCACGTAGCGAAAGCCGCTATCCGTTGAATGTCATCTCTTTTGCTCTGTGTTTTTAGTAAGCGTCTTCGTAGGTGTCGATTAAAATAACGTCATCTTAGTTCGTTTTGAACAAGCTTTTATACTTCATTTGAATAAATGGGGACTCTTGCTGCGTGGAAACAAAGTTGAGTATATGTTGACAGGTTTTAGTGAAATTTAGTGGCGCTGAGAAATAGATGCCATTAACAAATAGACCTTGTTGCGAAGAAGACAGGGTTGATTTCATATGAAGAAATTAAGTCGGGTTTTAGTTTAGTCGACTGTACAATATAATCGGGACCATTGTCCTGGCAATTACAAAAAAAAACCGGCAAATCAGTAGCTTGTTGGCGTGCGATCTATATGAAACTTTATTAATTTAAAGTATAAGTTGCTATTTATTGAAATGAGATGTTAAAGGGAGTCATAGGTTTATGCTTAATCTGGTATATGTTGGTTTTTAAAGTAGATTTTAATATTTAAATTCAATATTTGAATGACATATTCTGTGAGCATATAAACTCTAAGTTTCATGGTACAGGAGCACTAAGGGACAAATATTTAAGTCGATTATCTCAGCAAAAGCGTTGAGATTATAATGAGAACACAAAACATGGACACGAAAGCAGAGAGAAAAACGGTCTAACCGTTCGAAAGAATTTCAGCCCATTCAAATTAATATTCATGTTTATAAAGGTATGCACTGTATACCTCTGAATATGCATTTGAAATATGCAAATATTTAATCGCAAATTTATAAAATCGGTCATTAAACGAACGGCGAACGAACAAACTTATGAGTATGCTTTGAAGAAGCCCTGTGATATAAATTGACTATTATATAATTTTTTTTTTAACAAATTTAAAAACATAATTTATTTTATACTACTCCACTACCGCATATGTTACCAATTTCCTGAAGCAATAATGAAAAGCAGTAAGCTTTGTATTAACATATACTTTAACTTTGTGCAAGAGAATACCTAACGAAATACCACTGAGCGGCTACAAATATCAGACGCGAATTAAATGTGCCTACGAATACCGAGGTACTTTTAAGGATGAAATGGCACTGTTTAACAAAAACATTCATTAAATTTATTATCTTAAATTAGGGCTTACGTTAATGATATTTCGATACAGTTTCGATGTACTTATAGTTAGCACACATAGAAATGTAAATGGTGAGTATTTTCGTTTTAATTTGAGGCTGTTTTAGATGTTAGAAAAATTTTAAGCAAGTCAATTTGACCAAGGCCACCAGTCTAACTATGAACACTAAAATTGAATCAATCTGAAAAGAACACTAAATGGTATCCGTAGTTAGATCAAACTAACAAAGCGATCTGACCATGGATACTCGACCGAAATATACGAGGCGACAATGACAACCAAACGAATATGTAATACTGTATGAACATTTACAACTAGGTGTTGTTCGCGACTTCGTTCGCGTGGAAATTCAAATTTATAAAGAACCATTTTTTTTTCTTTCCAGGATAAAAAATAGCATAATTATGTGCTATTCCAGACTTTCGTCTATCACTGTGGCAAATTTCATCAATGCTTTGTTAAGATATTTTTATAATAACTCTACTTTTACCAATATCTGTCAATAATTATTTATAACAATTGACATCAAGCAACCCTTTGTTTTCTTTTTTGTATGGAAACTCCCACGGGTCATCGCCTCACCGGAGCTAACGGTGCAGTGTATGTCGGAATCGAACCGACTAAAACCACACGGTTTTCCGTCAGAAGTGGGTCTATTGCAGGGGACCCGGGTATACCCTAAAAAGGAAGCCTCCGGGAACGACATCAAACACCCCAGGCTTTTTTCCATAAAATATTTTTTTGTTAATCACACTATTCTTAATTTAAATTTGAAATTTGGATTTGAATACTAGCTGACCCGAAAGACGTTGTCCTGCCTTAACTATGAATATAGACTGACAGTTATGTCAAAACCGTTAAGGTTACATTAGAAAAGTTAATATGGAAGTTAAGTTTTCTTAAAGTTTCTAATTTTCGCGCAACTTTCTTAATTTTTTCTTTTATAAGAACCTTCTCCTGACAATAACAAACACAAAAAAAAGAATTAGGGAAATCGGTCCAGCCGTTCACGCGTGATGCCGTGACTAAGGGAAATAAGAATTCATTTTTAAATAAATAATTAAAGCGTGTTTTTTGTTTTTTTTTTAACTATTCTTTATGAAATTTACAATTTCAAAACATAAAATTGTAGATGACTCTTGGTAGAGGAGGCGTATGGCCTTACTAAGTACACGCTGACTTAGCCGCTTGCAGGTAGCCGTTCAACGTGTAAAGGCAGGTACATTTTTGCACCACTTCGCTAAGTGAGTCGGGCTACTTAGAATGACGTTCCATTCTCATGAATGCACTTAGGCCTAGTAAAGTTGTTATTAAGCAATACTCCACTTCAAGTGTAATCTTAATACTGCTACTAAAGCAATTAACGTTTTTGCTTCCATCATGAAGATACTGTATGGTAGAATACCCGCTCTTCCGCACTAAAAGCACTGATAAAAACTCTAATACAAATGTTAACTTAATGATGTTTAAAAACATGCATTAGAAGTGTACAACGGTGGTAATTTTGTTAATAAAACTTTATCTAAAATAGTTTACAGTATTATTAGGATTTACTTAGGTCATGTCAAATGACCGTTTAGTTTCTAAAAACAAATTACTTAACCTGTTTTTACACAACTAAAATTGGCCAACTTACGAAACTTATGTCATAGAACGAGACGTCAGGCAAATCAAACGTATGTAATAACTTTTAAATGCGTGATCGCGTTAATTCCCGTTAATATAATTATATTAGCACATGCTTTATTGATATTCTGTTCTAAATACTTTTGCCTATTGCCGTCAACCGGGCTCTTTGGGAATTAAAGATGGGAAAATTGGGAATACATTGAAATTATAAGGTAGATAAGAAGGGGATACGAATAACGAATATTGCTTTTATGGATGGATTTGGGAGTGTAAGAAGTAGCTCGAGCTCATCGCATACTTGTGACTCGAACTGTCTTTTGCCGGGTAGCCCGAGTCCTCTAGCTATGTTTGAACTTTATCTAAAGTAATTGTTTATTTATTATTCCTAGAGTACGTAGAGGTCGAATTTCGACCATGGTTTTTCATTGGCCAGTATAACTTGAACTGTCATTGTATAGACTTACTTACCATGAAAGGTAATCACGTATACTGGACGCATGTAATTTCGTAAAATATCAAGCCATCATCTGTTCGTTGATTTTCCAATCTCTGTAGGCTTATTTGGTACCTCGCACAGTTAGATATTGTCCAATAAATTTCTTATTTTAATATGTTCGGATGTCTGTAATTATATTATCATGAATAACAACATTTAAGCGGCAGTCATGTTCTAATGTTTATCATATTATGTTTCTTACCAATTACAATCTAGATTTATTATGTAGATTATTAATTTGTTCGATACAATCGACAAGAGATACTTAACCGTGCGGTGTAATTTACAAGCATTACCGACCTCAGAAATATAATACTTGTCGAATCGTTTTGCTGCTTTATGATAATGAGTTTCTTTTGATCCTTCCACTCTGATACGTTAAATAAACGGATATGCATATCAATTAAAAAAAGTTTATCTTCACACACTACTAAATTGTCAATCTTGGGTATTTTTACCACCTAAAGGTCTAACGCTAAACATTTCAAATTAAAAAAATTAACTACTTAAAAACTCCACCTGACCGCAGCTTTGCGGCTCAAATCCGTCTCTATAATAATAATAACTTGACACATCTCACACACGGCCGTCTGATTCCAAACTAGGCAGAGCCTGTACTAAGGTAACCAGACTACTGATAAACATACTTATATATATTTCTAAATACATAGGGTCACTAACCACTAGATCAACAGGCCAGTCGATTATGGGTACATAACAGAAAACTGGCCCCCTGAATATTGACAGGCACCATAAAATAAAAGCGTTTGCAACGGATGGCTTTTTATTACCCTTCCGGAGAACACCACATTGTCTTCGGAAATTATGGTAGGGAGGTAATTTCTTTTATTTCACCGTATTTATAATACTATTTTTTTTTACAATTCTTTCAAACTGCTTAGCACATTTTAGATTTCAATTAGTTGAATTAAAATTGCCATTTATACCCACCCTCGCACTAGGGTATTTTTTTCTAAACCAGTATTAACACATGTAGAAATAAAAAAAACATATAGTCAGCAAGCAGTCCAGTTACAAATTTATTATAAGTTTTCTTTAATACTAAGAGTTGGGATGGCAAAATCCTTGATTTTATAAACTATTTGTATATATACTATTCATTCTTAATTACATTGATTTGTTCATTCAGTCCTTAGACTTTTGTTGGAATGCATGTGACCATACATCTAATCATGAAAGCTTAACAAACGTATTGTTTATCACAGTAAGATATCTTTAAAGCACCAACTTGATGCTACCGTCCCTCCACTCGCTATAAACCGTATCTTTATTACCTCTCCCGACACTTTAAGTGATGAAATTGTCTATTCTTACCCACGACCACCCAGAACTAGTTAAAAAAAGTTAAATGAACACTCTCCGCGACCAGCTCGCATTTACACCACCCACCGAAGCTGGCTAAATTAAGTATTTAAATTCACGAGGCGGTTGCTAATAGAGGTGCAAGTAAATTGTGGACCCCGATGTTATCATTTTAATCACTTCTTTGGTAGCTTCAAAAACGATACATAACATGATGAAGAAAGAATTCTTGGGCATTAAGAGATGGGTCGAGAACATTATTCAACTTTGTAAAGTGTTAATGGGTTTTGGGACATTTTTTTTTGGTTGTTTATTAGCAATAAATATTTGGAAACTATTTGTTGACTCTCTGGGAAGCTTCACACTTAAAGTGAGGTTACATTTATGGATACATGTTTATTAATTTTAAAATCTTTTTAATTGTAATTTAAGCATTTGTGTTAACGTCCATGACTGTACATTTTCTAGATCTAAAATACCAACTTTTTATTTTTTTAGGTACATACTTTAAATTTTCTAACAATGTGTAACGGTTATATAAATATTCATAATTTTTAAATACTCTTAAGTATACCTGTTTTTATCACCGGTAAATAATACTCCTAATATTACAAGACAACCACTTATCATGAGGCAAAACACACTTGTACACTTGGATATTATACTTGTTTTTTTTATTTTATTGGTCACAGTATGACCATAATTTTATTTGGAGATTACGATCGCAATTTTTTTTTAATATTAAAAGTTTTATTGATTTATCCCCCATTGATGTAAGAAAACAACTAGTCAAAAAAAATTTAAAAATCGAAAAGAAGACCATTCTTAAAACCAATTAATCAAACCCTATATGTGATGTTCATACGCGTAATTAAATATCATTGACCCCCGATCACTTCATGAACAAGATAAATATCAAGACTGATGAAGGATAAAAAAAGAAAACCTTTTAATTAGCGATCAAACCTAAAGGCCAAAGTACCAAAAAATATGCACATCATTTCCTTATAAACGCTACGACATATAATGAAAAATAAAATTTATATGGGGCAAAAAACATAACAGGTTAAGTGGGCAGCCAAAGGCCATAAAAGTAATAAAAACTAATAACGAATCATCAAAAAAAAATAATACAATTCAAGGAACACAATCAAAACACATAAATCGTATAAAATTATTATCAACAAAAAAGATATCGAGCCCAACTGTTGACAAGCTCTGACATCATTTAAAATTAATGGCCGTCGTAAGTTACTCGGCTACCAGAGTCAAGGGGTGGTCTACCTTTTACACATTTACAGAAAAAAGGAGGTTTTATAAGTTCTGAATCTAAATAAAAACATTAGTTGTAAACACTTTATTCTATACATACAAAATGATACATAGTAATTGACGAAGTAATACAGCAGCGCGACCGTTTGAACGGCAAAATAAAATGGTTCACATCAAATTTAATAAATGATTAAATAACTCAATTAATTTTCATAACCAACAAAACTCAATCACAACTAATGGTTGAACATGGTAATACTTTTGGCCTTTAGGCACTCTACAAAACTCCCAATCCCTTTAGTTTTTTTATAGTTACTTGTTTTTGACTAATTTTGTATGCGTATATTAAACATTATCAACTATTTATCTTTATTTGGCCTGTGTGAGCATCGTTGAAGAAAAAATTACATTTGCTTACAATAAATTCACAATAATGAGTTTTGTGACTGTATTTTTTTTTCCTTTTTTCTAAAAACAAAAAAGACAACTGACGCTTTCGACTTAAATTGATACTACCACCTTTTCCTTCCTACTTTTTTTGTAAAAGCCACAATGAATGTTTGTTTCAAACTTCCAAAGTTTGGTGACAGCTTGCTTTAACACTTTAATGCTTTAACAAAAGTATTTAATCAAAATCTTCAAATTTATTTTCTCTTGCAACACCATAGTAGTCACATACACGTTGCTGTTATAGGTTTTTCGGGGTCAGCAACACAAAATGACTACTTACGGTTTTTACTAAGAACATTTCATTGATTTTTGTATAAGACCATACAGTGGTTTCTAGTGATAACTTTTCAAAAAGAGAAGAAGACGACCAAAGAAACAATGGATGGACTGTGTGGAAGAAGATATGCTAAAAAGGGAGTAAGCAGTGAAACGACGAATAATATATAATAGAAGAATGAAACATATTGCGCCGACACCAAATAAAATTGGGATGAGCGTAGCGTAGACAAACGCGTAGTACCGTCTGGTTTTCTCTGAAGAGTAGTTCTAGAAAAGTCTTGAAAGTATCTGAAGTTTACCGAATGTACTTCGAAAACCTTGAGAAAGTAACATTTATCTTTTATGAGATATGAGACCTGGAAATAACCAATAACATTTACAAATTTCATTCTATTAAATAAATTTTCACAAATGGTGCCCAAAAGCAAATGAGTAAACAAAAAGTTTTGTCACACAATTAACATACCAAACTGTGTGAAATATATCCGTGATTCATCTAAGGAATGCTATAAGAGCTTTATTACATAGTAGCTACCTGAAGACATATCCTCGTAAGATATTTTTTAATCTTACATTTAATTAACCAATGTATAATTTATTCAAAATTCATGATGTATAAAAAATATATAGTCATACCATAAATATAAAATTATAATTTGTTTTTAAGGTTCCCAGGTGTTTTCCTTGCTGGGTTCGGTGGGACGGTTATGAATTAAACTATCTTCCCATCCAGGACAAATAATTGTGTGATGAGCATGATCATTTGTTCTGTGTCTGTGTGTAATTTATCTACAATATGTATGTATTTAGAAATATATAAGTATGTTTATCAGCAGTCTGGTTACCATAATACAGGCTCTGCCTAGTTTAGAAACAGACGGCCGCGTGTAAGAAGTGTCAAGTTATTATTATAGTTATTGATGACTGCGCTACGGGTGACTACGCGGGTATTGATAGACTATCCGCATTTATCCGAAAATGTCCGTATAAAAGAAGTCTTTGAAATGTCATGAAAAAATAAGACACATTTGTGCACTTGCACAAGGAAATAGCATTTTCGAAAGAAATTTTTATTTCTCAAGTTTTTTGTCTAATTCATCTATTTATCTTCCATAAGTAACAATTTTAAAATATGTACCTATAACTTTCTGTAATACATAAATAAATAATGTGCCAAGAAAAAAATATGAATAACTGATTTTTAGGGAACCCAAAGGGTAAAAATGGGCCCCTATTACTAAGACTCCTCTGTCCGTCTGTCTATCTGTCACCAGGCTGTATCTCATGAACCGTGATAGTTAGCCATTTGACATTTTTACAGCATGTGTATTTCTGTTGCCGCTATTACAACAAATAATAAAAACGTATGATATACGATTGTACTATGGTGCGGAACCCTCCATACGCGAGTCCAACTCGAACTTGACCGGTTTTTATATGGAATTCTGACTTTTCACAATCCCGGGATCCCAGTATTAAATTTAAATAATCCCGAAATCCCAGGACTAGAAGGAAAGTGCCCGTTTTGAATTCTCTATTACCGACTTAACCTAAACTCATAGGCATAATTTTCATGCACGTAATCTGTGGTTTTCCAACAAGTTGGCGGTCGCGGTCGGTAATAATGGGCCGAACATCTAAACAATATCATGTTTTGTTAGTATTATACATGTTCAATTGATTTATGGAAGACCACACCGCAATGTTTTATGAACTTTCCTAACAGTTTGAATAATGTAATTGTGTTTAGCTAATAACGTTGTGTTGTTACGACTTCAATTTAATTACATCGACTTTATTTATTTAATACTAGCAGCGCCCCTGGGTTTCACCCGCGTAAGTACCGATTCCGTGGGAATATCGGGATAAAAAGTAGCCTATGCGTTAATCCAGGTCTCCAGCTATCTACATACCAAGTTTCATCGCAATCGGTTCAGTGGTTTTTGCGTGAAAGAGTAACAAACATCCATCCATCCATCCATTCATACATCCATCCATCCATCCAAACTTTCACATTTATAATATTAGTAAGATTAGTAGGATTTCTATTAAGTTAAAAAATAACTTTTAATGGAAGTAAGGTACAATAGATGTCTCTTCGAGTTGGAGCCTAAGATACAGAAGACCACAGTCAAACAGCAGTATTTCGTTTATTCGTATTTCAGTTTGTAAATAGTCGTTATTAGTGGATAGGTAGTATTGCAATTTTTTTTTCGTTTATCACCATGATCTTAATAAGTACAACATTTTCTGCCTGCGCAGTTGACTCGCTGATGACCTTTAAGGAGCCCTCGTCTATTTTATTCTAGAAAGGGTCATTTGATTTACTGTATTTATGTATCTACTCATCAGATGTGCATACTCTCACTAGAGACTTCTCAATACCAACTCTCACTTCACTATGAATCTTTACAGATCAAAACAGATCGCGTCACTATGAGCAATTGTCTATGGTCTTGTATTAAAAAAAATGCTTATTTCACGCCGTCTGATATTTTTTTGAATTTGGAATGCGCACTTTTCAAAACTTGGTACGTTAAAATTAAACGCTTTTTAAAAGGTTCTATTTAACTTGCAAACATTGCAAGTTAAATAGAAGCTTTTAAATTTAAGCTCAAACAAGTGGCGCATAGTCCAATTAATCAATATGTGTTTCTACTATAGTGATCTTACATAATAGTAGCACAGCCTCTAACTCTTCAGTTTTCGTTAATCTTACACTAATAAAATGTATAACTATAGATGAGAGAAAAGCCGTAAAGTTACTTAACTTATCTAAGAGTTAAGATGACGCAAAATCATCAATTGCTGGCTGTAAGATAAGTATCCTTTCACTACTCGTTAGCACTTACACGCAAGTGCAACGCCTATTGGACTTAATAATACTTGAAGTTAAGTGTTTTGTGACAATGGTATAATATATTGTAATAAATCATTTATTACTTGGATGGCCCAGTAGTTAGACATTTACCTTAGTAACTGCTTCCGTATCGAGTATTGTGGGTTCGATTCGAATAGATACAGAATATTTGTGTAATAATAAATAATTATTGTAGGAAATATTACACATCGCTATTTAGACCGAAACCACAGAATACATAACTGAAGTCCATTTAAAGAAGTCCCACTCCGCCAAATCATTTAAATGAAAAGCGACTCTTGTTTCAACACAATAAAGTCGCAATTTAGATCACACAGTGCTAACAACCTTCAGTTATATTCACCTAGAAGTTGCCTCTCTTTCTACCCCCTTAACTCCTATCTGTTCTGACGACACCGCGTTAGTTATATTTTGTGAAACAATTAATTAATCTGAATATTTAATTACCAATAAGTTATGCGCCTATTACTCTAATAACTCAATAATCTAGATACGAACGGATGACGCGATGAGTGAGCATTGAACTAAACGCGGCAGCCCATTGAATTTTGGCACGTTTACTCGTCCCCGCCATGTACTTGTAGCTTTATACCTACAGCGTGGAGTAGGCCTGGCCTACCGAAACTAAGCATAGCATGCACTATTGCCACTCCGCAGTGTAGGTATAAAGCTACAAGTACACGGTGAGGTCGACTAAGGTGAAAAAAATTAAGAAAGTTGCGCGGAAAATTAGAACATTTAAGAAAACTTAAGGAGGGACTTACGCGGGTGAAACCGCAGGACGCAGCTAGTATATTAAAAAAACTCGTGTCTCGTTGTTTGTTCGCGATGAACTCTAAAACGAAGGAACGATTTAATTAAATTTTGCGCAATGTGTGCAACTACAACAAGTTTGGTCCAACTTGAAGGATTAGATAGTTTTGTTTTTAATTTTTTTTTTTATTTCAAGTTATCTATATATATATATGCGTTGCTGTAGGTAGTAAATATATGTCAAATGTACATAAACAACACAGCATTACAAAAAAAAAAATGTTGCCCTGGATATCATCGCAAATTTTTAAGATTTCAAGTGCCCAGATTACGAATATATTCATGAAAGTTCTCAATGTGCTCGTATTTTCATGATTTTTGCATATCTTATATTTTGAACAATTATCGGCTTGTTAAAAATAAAATTTAATTTTCCAGTCATGATTAGGCTTCTGCGCAACTTTTTCGCGCATACAAACATCACGTGATCCCCATTCTCAGACCCCTTGCTCCACAGGACAGCTAAGATCTCAGTTATTTGACAATCCACCAAGATCTAAAAGTGATGGAGGAAAGGTATCAGAGTCGATGGGATTGTCACATGATGGCAGATTACTGCTGGTCTTTGAAAAGAGATTGTCCACTGAAAAATTATAAAAGAAAAGCTCATAAAAGGCGTTTTATGGAAATATAAAATATATTTTCGACATTTTCCTCTTTATTTACTTCGATGTATCCTAATTTCTCAAAACATAACTGACATTATAAATATACCCGTTTTTTGTTTCTCGTTTTTTGTAATGTAAAATGAAAATAAAGATTTAAAAAATCAGAGCAAATCTTACAAAATCATTGATAGTTTCATGAATTGTGTGCATAAATAGACCCAAAATCATTTTCATATCTATGGCAACAAAACCACTGATTAAAATAAAATAAATAAGAAATACAATCGATTTCCATGATTTATACAGATGAGCGTATGGCGTTTCCAATACGGCTATGTAGAACACCCATGGAGGAGGGGGCGGGGGTGTCTAGGTAAGTTTGAGTTTTTATTTATAGGTTTTTTATTTGCCCTCCGTCCGTCCGTCAAATTTTGCCCAGCCCAATGGTATAAAAGCTGAATACGTCCATGAAAGCACACTTTGCAAAACTTGTTGGAAAAATTATTATGATAAAACCTTATAATAATGTTTTCAGAACCAAAAACTAATATGTTTATGTGGAACAGTATTTATCACTCTTTCATTCCAATTCTTAGTTCTAAGAATAATATATCGTGTGAATGAGAACCGGCCAGTGTAAGGCGTTGAATGTGCCGCGTTCGCTCTGCACCGGTGGGTTTCCATGAAATTTAAGTTCAAAGGGAATCTAACATTTGAATAGTTACCAACAGTAATGTGTCTTTCCGGAAAGGCATAATCAACGATAAATCTGTGTAGATAAAAAAAAGATCACGATTATTCAATACGATGGTGTCATCGTATTAAATAATCGTGATCTTTTTTTTTAAGTTAGTTGTTGGGCACTTTTGGTATGGGGAAAAAGCACTGAACTCGCGTGACTGTCACGCTCAGATGACAGATGTGTCAGTTATGTTTTCACTTCTGACGTGCAGTCCTACGACTGACTATGGTGTGACTAGGATGAACAAGGTGAGAAATGAATATATTAGAGGGAACCTGAAAGTAGCACCAGTGGATGAAAAGCTGAGGAGCAATAGGTTATCGTGGTATGGGCATGTGATGCGGAGGGATGAGCAAAATGTGGTGAAAAGAGTTTTATGTATGGATGTTCACGGGTACAAGAGAAGAGGACGACCAAAGAAAAGATGGACGGATTTCTTCTTTCACACAGAAAGAAGATATGGCTAGAAAAGGAGTAAGCAGTGAAATGACGAACGATAGAGAAGAATGGAAGAATAAAACATATTGCACCGACCCCAAATAAAATTGGGACAAAGGTAGAAAGATGATGAAGGTGAACTGGTATCTTTCACAATATTTCCAACGCCAATTCATCGTGCATGAATCGTAAAGTTATAATTTTTAACGTGATTAACGAAGTGCTTTTAAGATGTGCAACTGAACTATGAAAGAACTAAGATTAAATGTTCAGAAAAACAAAAGGCGCCCTCTATTAATAACAATGAGGAAGTTCTCAATTTGTTATCGCACTTCCCGGCAATAGCCAGTTGGGTACAGGTATGTGACCCTGAACTTCTCGAGTTTTTTTTTACACATCTCACACACGGCCGTCTGATACCAAACTAGGCAGAGCCTGTACTATGCTAACCAGACTGCTGATAAACATACTTATGTATTTCAAAATACATACATATTATAGATAAGTTACACCCTGACATAGAATAAGTTATCGTGCTCATCACACAATTATTTGTCCTGGGTGGGAATCGAACCTACGACCTCTGAATTCGCAGTCAGGATCACTAACCACTAGACCAACAGGCCAGTCAAGTTTTTGTTTACACCCCCCAATCCATGCGTATAAGCAATATCCGCTTTCTTCTCTAACCTTCTCTTCTTACCTACTTTTAGCTTTCAATATACTCAATTTTCCCAATTTTCAAATCTTTAATTCCCAAAGTGCCCAGTTGGCGGCAATAGGCGTACCCCCTACTACGCGAGTGGAACCCAATTATACCTATTGTTGATGTTAAATACGCAGCTACCTACCTTCGGGGTACAGGTGCGATATATTGGAAGGCCCTCGCTTGCGTGAAGGTTTATTCGGGATGATAGGGCTGTTGGCTTAAGAGGATATCAATTGATAGAGGCTGTAAATCAAGATAATTGTATTGGAAATTAAACTTCTTGAAACAAAGATACGGCAACTTGACAGCAGTTCTCTCTGACTGCTCGATACACTCTCCTCTCTTGTTCTTCATTCTACCAATTATACATTTTAAATATCTATTACGAATTACGATTCAAATATTTTATTACCAGCCAGCTTCTAAAAAAGTTCAAAAGAGGTTTGGACCTTACAATATGTATTACATGCAAGTTTTCAGTTCATGACTTATAAATTAACGGCGAATAAAATCGCTGAAGGTTAAATTTAGCTTACCGGGGAATAGCCGATCAGCGTTTATGGAAGCCGTCTCTTGATCCTCGTATTCATGAGTTAAAAACTGAGGGAGGCACTAACGAACAACTGAGAAAAAATAGTTAAATATTTGTACTAAGCTGTTCTGAACGAGTAATACCTAGAATTCTAGCAATTCTGAATGCATAAACATCAAACATAAAAATAGCATGTTGTTACTCATAGTGGCTTTAGCTTGTAGCATGTTGTAGCTTTATCAGAGCCCCTTCACACTAGCGTTTGTCCAGCGTAGGCGTTTAATGAACGTATGAACAGCGCAGACGCGGCGACAACGCACATGAGTACGCTGCGCGAACGTCGCAGGTGCGCAACGCATGCGCCGCGTTACTGCGGTGTCATGTACAATCCTGTTCGTATCCGACCTCCTACTCATATATCCTTTTATTTTTCGTTTTCACACTAATTTTCTTTTTAAAAGCAAAGCCATCAATAGAGTTTCCTCGTTGGACTCCATTTTGTTAATGATAATACCGAAATGACAACGAAATTGTGTGACGTCTGCGCCGCGCTAGAGCAGCGTTCAATTAACTGCAGAGGGAACGCCGCGACATCGCGACACATGCGTCGCGTAGTAGCGGCGTCTGCGCTGCGCATACGTTCAGCAAACGCCTACGTTGGACAAATACTAGTGTAAAAGGGCCCTCAGTGTTATTATTGAGCACATAATGCGTTTAATCATCATCAACAACATTATAACTTTCAACATTCAAAAGCTGTGAACTACGACAACAGTTAGAGTTGTGACACACTGGTACGTAACGGTTCGGAGCCCGACCTTTATTGTTACAACTAGGTGATCCGCGCAACTTCATCTGCGTTTGTAAATTTTCCCCGTTTTTACTACATTTTTTATTGATGCTCCCCTCCTATAGGTCGTAGCGTGCATTTATATAGCCTCTAGCCTTCCTCGATAAATGGACTATCCAACACTAAAAGAATTTTTCAATTCGAACCAGAAGTTCCTGAAATTAGCGCGTTCAACCAAACAAACTCTTCAGCTTTAAAACATTAGAATAGATTCAATCTTCAACAAAAATCGTGAATTCCATTATTTCATTCATTTTATTGCGGATTTTTATGTTTTCTAGTGTCCGCCCGAAAGTTGATTGTTGGCCGAAGCTGAAGCCGATTAAGTCGAGGTCACATAGTCTTGTAGGAATCTCAATCTTCTCTTCTTCCTAAATCTAATTTCATATAAAAAATCAAAATGCCCGTACGAACTTGTTTTGTTTACATTATTGGTTATTTACTGGCGATTTCGTAAGTACCATACTAAATCGTAAATAGTAAAGTTCGGTTTTTGTCCTTGCTAGAAAACTTTTGCTTTGGCCAAGACTTTGGCTCATTTTGGCCGAAGCCGAAGGTTTGGTCGGACACAAAATTTCTAAATTTTAGTATTTTTATAATATGTATTCCAAATTTTATAAGAAATAAAGGTAAAAATTACTTTTAAATATTCAGCTTCTAACCACGGCTAGTGCAACCTGGTCGAAAGTTGAGGTCATTTAAAGGTATGTATGTATATTTTGGTCGCGTTAATTCCCGGATATATAATTATAATAAAGAAAAATTATACGGAAAGCAACGTCCGTTGAATGCAAGAATTGAGCGTCTTCTCATATTACGCCCCTTTATACTTAAATAAACATTTAGCACGTAACAGTAAGGCAAATTTTAATGTCAAAATACGGGATTGTAAGGATAGTCAATCGAATATTCAAGATAAAACCGATGTTTCCTGAACTGTTTTATACATCCATATAAAAAATTCGTGTCATATTGTTTGTTCGCAATGAACTCCTAAACGAATAAACCGATTTTAATTAAATTTTGCGCAATGTGTGCAGTTTGGTCCAACTTGAGACATGGATTTTTTTTTTCAATATCGTTTTTTACCACAACAATGCGTGGCACAATATACTAAACTCATGTACTTTATTATCTTATTATTCCCACGCAAAACTAGAGAGATATAGGAGAGTAAATGTTACGTTAAAAGGGTGATGATACGGTGAACGCATAACTTTATGAGCGTATTAGATATTATGTAGTTTTTCTGCAACTAAATGTGAGGAGCCCTTAACACCTCCCACACTTCACAAGAAAGTATTACAACAATTTAAAAAAAAACTTAACGGAATAATTCTGATATCGAATGCCGTTATTTCACATAAAACAGCAGTTTGAGAAACTTTGTAATCAAAATTCATAATTGTCTAATGAGATCTACCTACTCACATTTAACAGACCAGAAAGTTATACCAACACATAGTTAATAAATATTATACACTTATACATATGTAACATATGTGTCGAACATTCGGACACTGTATTTGTGCTATAAGAGGTACATACATATTATGTTAGTGATTTAATTTTTGATGTGTGAGATGTAATAAGCTTGACGTCTATATTTGCCTGTAAGTCCGTCTATGGGATCGTAACCCTATTATGTAAGAAAAAAATAATGTCTTTCTAATAAATAAAAGTTATTAAAGCATAGATTACTACTTAAATTATAAGTTTGCATTGTAACATAAACTTATACTTAAATATTTGTCTATATACATACATATTATAGTATACTATTTTATTTACTACTAGCGACCCGCCCCAGCTTCGCACGGGTGTAATGTAGATACTAATGTGGTGAACAATGATCGTCATATCATTATATAAATTATCACAAAATAATATTAAACTATACGTATAAACCTTCCACTTGAATCGCTCTATCTATTGGTGTAAACCGAATTAATATCCGTTGTGTAGTTTAAAAGATCTAAGCGTACAAACAGCGGAAGCGACTTTGTTTTATCCTATGTAAAGACTAGTATCATTCAACATTATTTTAATCAATTTACACAAAATCTTAACAAATTATACAGCTAAACCTTCCTCATGAATCACTCTGTCTATTAGTGAAAACCGCATGAAAATTCGTTCAGTAGTTTTTCAGTTTATCGCTAACAGACAGACGCGACGGAGCCTTTGTTTTATAATATGTAGTGATAATGTCCAAAAATTTAGGTATTTTCTTTTTGTAAATATTTTTGTGATTTTACTTTTTATTTCTCATTCACATCAGTTTTACTTCTGGCGTGTGCGAATTGCATGCACACACTTTTTTTTATTTAAATAGTTCTTTTCAGACAACTTTACACGTCAGTAATTTGACTATCATGCTAATATTGCCATCCTCCAAAAGACCCTGATTAGACATCACATTGATTAGATTTTGGAACACAAGCTCTGCACGATGAAGCAATCTGCGGGCGGGTCAAAAAAAATATTGTAAGGAAGTTCAGCACACATTATGCGTCCTTAAGCAAATCTAATTGTTGTGCACCGTACTAATATTATAAAGATGAAAGTTTGTGAGGATGGATGAATGAATGGACGTTTCTTCTTTCACGAAAAAACGGTTGAACGGATCTGGGTGAAATTTGGCACAGAGATAGATGGGCTAAGAAATTCAGCTTCGAAGATTTCCACGCGAACGAAGTCGCGGGCAGCAGCTAGTAATGTATAAACTTCATGTTGAATAACAGGCAACAGCTGATAGACTCAAGTTACTGCATCGCTCTCACGCCGTCCGTACCTATACCTACGTCACTGTTACATATCAATCTTAACCGCCATTACTATCGACTAGCTCTAATAATAAACATTATGATGTTTTAAATAGATCCATGATAGACAACTATTCTGCTGACATCAAAAGAGCCACGAGTAACGGAGCTGAATGAACTGAACAAAAAAAACTCATTACTGACTCAAATGGTTTTTGTGAAACTGATTTTAATTTATTCATTCGCTACCAAAAAAAGTCTTACAAAGTACCTATATCTAGAGTAAGTTTTAGAGAAATAGACTTTTTGTGCATTCACGTTGGTTGCATTGTATCATATCACGCCTACGCCGAATTGAAGGAAAAAGCAGACGTGCATTAGCTTTATGCTGGATTGCAATTTTGAAAATTATTTCTATAGTCGTATTCATAAAAAAAAAAACACAAGACAATCTCCTGTATGTACGAGATCAAGGTAAGTAGATGTTTAGGGTTTCTAACACTTTTTCGGGTGAAAGTATTTTTAAAGAAAGATTATTTATAATATAGTACTTCATTCATTTAAAATAATTTACTTTTGTAGTAGTACGAGGATTTCAATACTCGTTAGGAGGGCCTTATCTGTGTCCTATTCTCTAAATTCGATCTAGCTGGGAAGATCGATATCTTTAACTGTACTTAGAATTACAAAATCTAATAATTTTAAAATGTGTGAGAGTCGTTAATGTTATGTGGCGAATGTTGTATGTAAATTTGTATATTCGTGCTTCTTCACTAAAACGGCAGGTAGGATTTGGATGAAACTTCGTTAACACCTTCTATTAACTGGTCCGGTCGTGAAAAGACGCGATATGAAAGCAAGTTAAAATATAAACCATTGTAACATTTGTAACTAACTTCTTAAAATGAGATATTGATTTATTTTAACAGTTTCAGTTGCTGTCCAACAATCCTAAGATCTTTTAATAACAAAAATAGTAAAAGACATAAATACTGATCGACAAACTGCAGTAAAATCGTCAAAATCACAATCCTACATACTTTTACAATTAGAAATCATGATACGTTTTGTTGTTCATTTTCGCCTCAAGTGTATTTCTGAACTGATTTCCGTTCGCTTCCGTTTCGCGACGTGTGTGGCATGATCATAAATATAACAGTCAGAAGTCTTGCTATTGTTCTCTAAGCAAATGTAATGGTTCAGTGAAAATTATCGACGATTTTAACTCCAGCATGGTGCCAAAGAAAGCGTCTAATTTTGCTTATGTTCAACAAGTTGACTGTAGCAATAATACTTGAAAACGCTAAATATCCTTCTAATATTATAAACGTTTGTGAGGATGTATGGATGTTTGTTACTCTTTCACGCAAAAACTACAGAACCGATTGCGATGAAACTTGGTATGTAGATAGCTGGAGACCTGGATATTCAAACGGCACCAGGACTTACCCGGGTGAAACCGCAGGGCGCAGCTAGTATTTCTTATAAATTAGATATTCCATATTCAATGTAAAATGTACAAGATAATGATGATACTTATCACTTAGTCATATCCTAACCGATGACATCTAACAAATATCGTGTAAAAAATTTAACACAAAATTAACAGACTTTAACAAAATTGATCGTGAAAAAAAATAACTAATAAATACCTAATGTATTATACTAATAATGTGTGAATCGACGAATGTCTATTTTGTACTTCGTCGTTTCGCACCACGGTACGAAAATCTGATGTGATTTTTTTGACTTAGTAAAGTGAACCATTATCATTCATTTAAAAAACTTAGAACGTTTTATGGTACTGACGGGTAGAAAACAGTTATTGAAACAAACTTTGCCATTTTAAATATTTCATATATATAGGCTATATACATATAATTAAAATCGAAAAGGGAAGAACTTTATATTTCCTTTTATAAAAATAAAACACATGTAGGATTTTTGTGTACTAAAACATTTGAAATATATTACAGAAGTAACGTAACCAATAGATAGAGCGATTCATGAGGAAGATTTTGGTATGTAATTCGTTAAGGTTTTGTGTAAATTAGTTGAAATATGATGATGATTGTTTAAGATTTCTCTGCTACCCGTGTGAAGCCGGGACGGGTTACTAGTTAATTATAATTGTTATGTTGTCGGATCATTCTTGTTGCTGATCTGCGGGATGATTTTTTTTAATTTTTTGTCCATCGTCCATCATTCCCTCTAGCCAAGTATAGTTTGTTGATCATTTTCCCAGCCCGGTAAACAGAAAAAGAAGAAGAAGGTAGCAGAGATGGTCTGGATGTGGAAGGCGGAAGACATGGTGCTGTGGAGCCTATGTGGAGGTCCAGGTGTGGACTATGATAGGCTGATTGAATAATTTTATTGATTGATAGAGAAAAGTAAACATTCAAAATAAGTGACTCTGAATAATAATAATATTCGGCAACATATTATTCATGGCTATCTAGACCCAAATTAACCGATTCTATTCTATTCTTATATTTTTCCGTGCTCGAGAATCCATTAGAATCGATCGAATGTTTACACATACATAATGCCTTAAAGGAATGTAGAGGAGGTCATTTGCAACTAAATGAACCCCTATGACCCCTATGCAAATGTCAACCGTTTTCGACTAACTTCAGATATTATGTTTTTTCGAAAATAACGTGGGATACAACTTAGAAAATTTATAGAAAAATACTAATACGTAGAACTACTTTTTTTGTGATTATTATGTGTGTCAGTACATAATAATCAACCATAAAATGAAAATAATCTGCAATACTTTTTAAATCAGGGGTACAAAACTTTACAATTTTCATATTTTTAACACATTTTTTAACTTAAATAGTCGATTTCTGCATAAAACAAAATTAAGTACTTTATAGGCAGAACATTTATAAAACATATACAACTTCTCAGCTATCCAACGACATATACTACTCGCAACATACCAGAAGTTAGAAAATGGCGAAACAAACTTTAGTAATTTAAAAATGAGGAACAAAATATGAAGTAATTTTTATATATTTATACTATTTTATGACGTAAGTGTCTCTTCTAAACAAACATCCGCACCTATCATGTTCATGCATACTAATATTTATAATGAGCAGGAATCGAACCCACGACTTCAGACGTTACAGTCGAATGCACCGCCGCCTCGCCACAGAACTCGTCGAACACAAAGGTACCTATAAAATTGCCCTGATTCCGATCAACAGGATAAAAGTTATTCTTATCTGGTTTTTTAGCTAACACTTGCTATTATGCAGTCTGTAGTATTTTCGAACTAGATATTGTTATATTTCTTGGTACGAGGATGCAGCTGCAAAAAAAACAATGGTCACGAGACATTACTTTCATTCATAGTTACACAAATTATGCAAGTGAAACATTATCTGAATCAATGTATCTTCAGCTGTCAGCCCTTCTATTGTTATTACGTAAGTTGGACTATATCGGGAACGATACTTATATCCATGACATAACATACTAAACAAGTGTTTATAAGCGCGACTGATTGGCGCCAGAGACAGTAAAGCAAGCGAATAGTGTAAAAACTATCATTAATACATTAATTATTTTAAGTGATTAAAAACTATTTTTGAACGTTCCCTTACCGAAGATGTCAATTCCCAATGACTGACAAAACACCATCCGAACATTGAACTGTAAGTTTATTTCCCTAAAGCAAAGAAAGTCATTAAGTCAACAATTTATTTTTCAATGAATGAGATCACTGAATCGGAAAATACTTATTTAACTTTAAAACTTATTGTTATACTTTATTAAGGCAGCCATATTGAGAACGTTCCGTTTCATTTCGGTTTAGAAGTCAAACAGAGTCGTGCAAACACGACAAGTTATATGAAAAGTTAGAATGAAAACGTAAAATGGAACTTTCGGTAGACTAATATTTTTAGATCGGTTAAGTTTGAGTTTCCTTAGTAAATAGATATGAAATGAGGTTTGCTAAATGCCGACGACTATCTGTTATATTATATTTATAACTTTACTAATTAAAAAAGTTCTGGGATGATTCAAATTTCTTTAAATTAATCTTAATAATATTAAGATTTACTCAATAGCATTGTCTGTTTTTGATTTGGTGATTTCTAGGGGTCATATTCCTTCGTTGCAAATAACAATTGTTACTACTGCTACACTTACTTGCTACTTGCAACAATACAAGCAGGAACAATATTGAAATCACGAAAAGCATCCATATGTCACGGTAACTGGGTGAATATTCCTTCTTTTTAATTCTTAATTTTTCTGCATCATTAAACTCCTGCAGGAACATAATTAATCATGGATGTTTGTCATATTACATTATTCACATCAAATAGTTTATTTTAAGAGACCTATTAAAATATTGTTTTTTTTTTGTGTTGGCCGGAAGGAAAAGGAACGAAGGATCATAAACTACCATTAGTATGGTAAAAATCTGAAATCTTGTATTTCATCATTTATATTGTTCGTTCATGTTATGTTTGAGTTCAGAATTTCGACTAAAATTCAACCACTTGCTTATTGTTACACGATTATCAATAATTAATATTATGTATGCTGCGATAAATGGAACATTTTGCTAGCAAACTAATAAATAATTCATGTTAAAACATAAATTGTTGGTACTGAAATGTTTCGAAATTAAACAATAATTGTTTATCGAAATCATACAGTGTATGTGATAACAATCGACACAATGTATAAATGGGCTTACAACAATAAAAATAGTGATGTGAAATATCGTTATCGATGTGACGGATACTACTGTTAGATTAATTAGTATTCCTAGATACGGCTTATCGATGTTTTATTAGTGGGGAGCTAATCTGAATCTCAATGTGTTACGGATCTAAAGCAAAATATTTTTCCCTCATGATACTGTAAAATGTACATATTTACTTCATAGATCTTCTTCTTCTTAAATCACCACTGGCTCGAATGTTGTAGGCTGAGTCTCATCGTTTGTGACTGGTATAAAAATAACCGTTCTGCGTTCGTTAATATGCTTTTGTCTGTAAATTACATATATAATCGGGTTGCTGAAAAAAAATATCTATTTTTTATCTATTTTAAAACTTTATCATAAATTATATTGATAGTCGATGCAAAAAAGTTAATAATTATTTTTTAAATTAGTTATAAACATTTCAAAATTGTTAAAATTTTTAAAAGAACTGACTATGAACGCGCCTCGATCTGTTGTAATAATGTTAAATACATTTCGAGGTAGTACAGTGTCAACGTCTTCTACACTGTATCAGCTGTGTGCTAAGATGATTAGAAATTAACATTATAACGTCATACGCGCTCGGGTTTGTTCGGGAACTGTCGTCGTGTTTTCGGTACAGGGTTCAAACATTCATTTTTAATGTGATTAACTTTTTAATTATCGCGAAAAAAATCCATAAAAATAGTTTTTGTATAAAACTTATATGATCTTTCCATTTATTACAAAAATAAAACTTTTCAAACACCCAATTGTGGTTTAGATTCCGTAACTATCTACTTTCAAAATACTGTACTGAGGTATTTTTTATAAAGTTCTTGTTACTGCCGGTTACTTGTTAATACAAAGTTTTACTCAACTTAAATTTGTTTACTATAATTTTATGAACTACACATGCAATGAAAACATTAAACCATTTGTTTTTTCAACTAGGTTCATATTTATCATAGAGAAAATAACTGTTATTGGTAATGTTTTAAAATTGTTTACCAACTGACTGTCATATCCAGCAACTATAATGCGTCACCGTTATCTACGTATTCATTGCAACAGAAGGGTGACCCCACATAATTTGGACAGCGAACACTAACGCGGTAACGCATGCAGATTCAACCCCCGGGGCATGAAATATACGACCAATAAATAAACAGAAAGGGGTGAAATTAAATATTCATATAGGATGTGATGCGCCGAGTTTATTTTAGTTGTCGATGACTTTTAATGCAATATAAAACGAAAATTCTTAGTAAAAACTGAACATCACTACATATTATAAAACAAAGTCCCCCGCCGCGTCTGTCTGTCTGTCTGTCTGTCTGTTTGCGATAAATTAAAAAAGCTACTGAACGGATTTTCATACTATTTTCACCAATAGATAGAGCGATTCATGAGGAAGGTTTAGGTAAATAATTCGTTAGGGTTTTGTGTAAATTGGTTGAAATATGTTGATCATTGTTGAAGATGTCTCTGCTACCCGTTTACATTACATTAATTACACCTTGTACATTAATTATAACATATTTCATTATATCGTTACGTAATACAAACTAAAGGGACTGAATGTGATGTTTACAAGCAGGGAACATCTTTATGCCAAAGGTAAAAAAAACATATTTAATTTCAATAGAGTATTATGATTTTTTGTACACTAGGTAAATGAAACAAAAGTAGATTTTTTACAAAGTCATGTATAAACAGACAACACCCACTAATACTTAAAATTCTATCGATACACATAAAATAGGTACATCACTAAGACAGTCTAATATTGTAATAGGCAGACTAAAGAGTGAAGCGACTTGTATAACATCACCAAATTAGCCAAGTGATGTTCACTACCCCTTAGGCTATGCTAGGGTTGGTAGAAAAATTCAACTTAAATTTAAAAAAAAATTGTTAAATATAAAACCTTTTTTTAAAGAAGGGTTTTTCTCTTGCAAGTATGTGATTTCTTTGAGAATCGAAAACCGAATATTATCTCTCCTAGACTTAAAAAAATTGTGGGGATCTTGAGATATTTTTTTATTTAGCCATTTGCTAACCGCGAACGGATTTTGATGAAGTTTGGTATAAAGATAGATTATAACTTAGATTAACTCTGTTTAGGGGAGCCTAGTGCTATTGGTAGTATAGTAGAAGTCCTTACTTTGTTTGCAAAAAACAACAGTTTTTTGACCCAAATAAAACTTCACACTGTGTTCTTCACACTATGGGTTACCGATTCTCCATAACGTATTCAAATAATATGATTTGAATTTAGAAAAGCATCTTTTTATCATTACAAAAAATGTCATCGGAATAGAGCCTTATATCATTAAAACCATATTCCAAAAGACGAGCAATATTACAAAAATGTTAAGTATGTATAAAATAAATCCGGTTTTTCATATTTGATTAAATTAATAATTACTATTATTGTATATATTTTAATTTTGACACTGCTATTAATAACATTAGGTAAAACAATAAAATAACATTATTAGTAAGTATTTAATTTTGTTTTACTTCTGATGTTGCAGCTAATTCTGAAATTCTAAATTTTAAAGTTTCGGGTTCCATGATATACTTATGTATTTACGGGAATTAACGTGATCACGAAAAAGGTATTACATACCTCTGAATTGGCTGACGTTTCAACCAGGTTGCAGGTCAGCCTGCGGCCACGGCCAATGCAACCTAGTCGAAACGTCAGGTCCCGTAACTACAAAACATAATTATAATTCCGAAATTATTCTTGTCCTCGAATATGTTAAATTTATACTAGGCTATTAGATTAAAATTTAAAACAATTACCACTTAGACATTATTTATATGTTCAACGTTGTCACCTACGAATACACGTATTACAAAATAATAATAAAACAGTATCGTACTAATCATTCCTGTAATAAAACCAATGTCTTCACAATATTTCACACATCATTCCACACAATCAAGACACGCAACAAATTCAACCATCAAATATAATTTTAAGTGGTCCTGACAGCCCTAAGATTGCGACCAACATGTAAATGTTTTGTGACGCCTTTACAAATGATTTTATCTGGCGTGTTTTGTTGATATATTACGTTGGCAAATTGAATCGGACGCAATCTGGACGGTTCGGTGCGACACACATGTGCTCTTCAAATCCCCCGCGTATTATATTTAGGATTTATGGAGTACTCGATTAAAATTTAAATAGTCGATTAGATTCAGTGTGAGTGACTAGAATTAAATTTTGTAAGTGTATTTTGTAGTTTGGGTTTTAGTTAGAAGCAAAATAGATATGCAAATATTTTTTTAGTTTATGTAATACTTCATGAGTTATTAATATTAGTTTTTGTTTTAAGCCCATATCAGTTTCGTCTCACTTTAATAAGTATACAAGTTCTTTTCCTCATACCAGCTATTGCCCGCGTCTTTGCTCTCGTTATTGTAGCTTTTGTTAATCAATTCAGCCATCCCTCGTGACTAGGGCTGCCATCCGTCCGTGTTTCCCCGGATTGGTCCTAGTTTAGATTGCGTCCGGGGAGTACCTAGACGGGGTTTTAAAAAAGTATCCGGGCAAAACCCGGACACTCCGTGCAAGGCGAAAATTATAATTTTTAGATGAATCGTTAACAAGCTGTTTAAGGTGAGAAGTAAGACTTTTTTTAAGGTGTCCGGGAAAGAATCTCGATTTCACCCATGTGTCCGGGACTTTTGAAGTTTTTGTCCGGCGTCGGCAATTTAAGTGATGCAGGCCAACTCGTGAACAGTGCTTTTTTCTTTACGAGTGGTACCCTATGTGACCTATGTCCTGTTCTGCCTCCAGACAATGTGTATGTAAAATTTCATAATGATCAGTTAAGTTGGTAAAACAGACAAACACATTTGCATTCAAAATATTATACTTTGTCTAATTTAGGATGATAATTTTGACAGCTCACGCCTATGAAGTTTTATATTTGTTTTCAGTAAAATTTACAACAGATAATATCATACTTCATTGATGGGTACCGCCCACTAAGTGAGGTGCCACGCGTAAAAACAACAAGACTATCGAAAATCATCGTATTTATAGTGAATATTAAATTTCGTAAAACAATATAAGTAAAACATACGTAGGTGTAATCTTTAGATTGTTACCGTATCATTGTCACTACACTGCCATCAAACGGATATGGGCTCATGTCAAATGTTTGTCTGTTTTTTTATAATTATACCAAGTACCTACGTTTATTAAATAGGTTCATAAGTTTTATTATTATTTTTTAGGCCATGTAGCCAAACATAACATATCTGCACCATTTACGACTAAGGAAATACCGACATAATTGCCTGTGAAAATGTAACTGCGGACGACTGAAGAAAATTCTTATTTCTCGTTTCATTTTATATATATAGTGATATTATTATTTTTTTCTTAAATAGAAAAGACTTCGTTTTGTATTATAAATTTATAATCGACCATACAGCATAACCATGCAACTATCGATTCCAAGGTATATGATAATAACAATCGAAAATCGAATAGGTTTAATAACGATTATACACTACCCTCATGTAGGGATGCTGAGCGTGAGCTGTCAAAATTATCATCCTAAATTAGACAAAGTATAGTTAGAATTCTTGTATGTGTATAAATCTAGAGATACAAGTATATGCCAAGAAAGACGATGATATAGTCAACATTGAAAGCATTAAATTCATATTTCCTTACAATTAACTTTCAAAGTACTGTAGTAATCGTACTAAATACGTCTCCACGTTGAGACTATTTGATCAAACATTGGCGCCATATTATACAACACGACTCTTTGTCAACGGTGACAGCTTACACTGTTATCGTATGTTACAATGTTGGCCGTCATTGTATTATGTCTACACGTGGCTTATGTCAAATTACAGTCGAAATATTATAAGGGAGTGACATGTGAAATTTGAAGCGCTTGTTATTCCTGATTGGATTTGTTATTAGTATCTGTAATATTCATTTATGAGTTATAAGTATTAGTTATGAGGTTAAATGAAAGTGACTCATCGTCATTAATTATCTGTATATATTAATAACATAAATCTAAAAAATTTGGTTTTTGTTGAACGCGATAACCTCTGGAATCGTTGGTTTTAGACATTTTTCTTTTTGCATTTGATACCCCCATTTTTAAAGTAAAGGCTGTTTATTATAACGGTACTATTCTAAGGAGAAACGGTTAGTAAACTCATAAAGGAGATGAGCTGTGGATTGCTAACGTCTCATTAGAAGATGTTCTTATAAGTGCAGCAGTTCAAGAAAGAAGTCAGCCGAAGTCAACACTGACGGGGCAACGTTCGAGAAACTTCTCGAACGTGCTTAAATGTTTTGAATGCTTTAATGTGCTTAATTTTTATGTCCCCGTGCTTAAACCTAAATCTTTAACCAGTAACAGTTGCCAATGATAGCAAATGGTTGAGCTATGTTGGATGTTTAGCTTCAAAACAATTCGGAGCAGAGGATTGCACATAGGTACAACATATTTCCTTGTCATTATTTAGATGAAGCAGCGGTGATGATGAGTATTAATATGAAGATACAAGATTTTAACATGCATGAAGAATTGGGAGCGGATAGAAAAATAAATTGGAGCAAAAATGTTTAATTTTATTCTTAGTGCCATGGCGAAGGAAGTCGTAAAGTGCAGGGGAATAAACCCAAACAGAAATCAAAACAAAGACTACAAAATCTAACACATAAATATTACCAGAAATGTTAATCGATATTAGCGTATTCCAAAATAATATTTTCCTTCGAACACAAGACTTTCAATAACTACTAAGCCCCTTTAGATAAACAATTTGTACGGCTTTTGTAACCCTCACAATAATTCGGACCCTCTTGGTATAATATACTGTAAGCTCCGTGTTACATTACAACTTATTATCTTCTAAATTTGCAACACACGCAATGCTTGCGCATAACGCCAGGGGAAACCATTAGTGACATCATCATGTAAATCTGTGATATTGGAGCTCAATTCCAACTATAACTAATTTCATAAATATGAAATGCATCATGAAATTGTCATACACTTCATCAGAAGTACAAAAAGGGCATAGGCATCTTTCATCCAGAAAAAAAAAATACCTAGTGCTCCCGAGGGATACCCATGATTGATACCAATTGATTGACAAAGGTTACATTTAAACGAGCACAGTTGCGGGCAAAAGCGAGTGGTTAATATTAAAATATAAAATACCTCTAATCTCTTACTTGCGTAATTATTATTCAAAGTCATGCAAGCAAGAGGTGACCAAGTTCCTGTTAAAAACACACGTATTTGTCATAAACAATGAAAAACTCCTTGCTTGCATACTGCGTACTTTTAGTAGTCACCAGTGCTGCATTTTGGTGGGATTGAAGAATAACGACTAATTGTGCGAATCACACGGGACACGGGAAAAGCGAGACCGTCTCAAAAAATTGACATGGATAAATGCCACTGTAAACTTTCATAAACTTCTTTCCCTTTTTAGGGGAAATTTCTAATTGAATTTTTTCCCCCACTAGAGATATAAAAATATCCAATAAAAAAGACTGTAATGCCGAAGACATTGCGTAACATTCATACAAAAATCAGTTAGCAAACAAATCGAATTGCGACCATAAATTTAGTAGGTAGCGTAAAGTATACTAAGTTTCTGATTGGTGGCCTCTGCAACCACAGGACATATGGTACATAAGAGTACGCGACCCCGGCCTTTTCGAACTACTGCAGTCTCACGCCCGTTCCTCACCGGAGACCTGCGGTTTCCCTTACTCTAGCTTCCTTCCCCTATTCATTTCCCCTATCCCAATATACCTTGTTCCTTTTATCCCGTCTTAAAACGATAATGTTCCCAAGGAAGGTTGGCTTCAGGCAGGCGGCCGGCCATAAAGAAATCAGTCAAAACCCAGTGCAGTATGAGTAAAACATATTGCGCCGATCCCAAATAAAATTGAGACATGGTTATGATGATCGTGATTGCGACCAAAGTCCTTTTTAAACCCCGACGCAAAAACGACCGGGTTATAAGTTTGACGTGTTTGTGTGGGTGTGTGTGTGTGTCTGTCTGTGGCATGGTAACTCCCGAACGGATGAACCGATTTTGATTTTGTTTATTTTGTTTGAAAGGTGAATTAGTCGGGAGTGTTCTTAGCTATGTTTGATGAAAATTGGTTCAAGATGGCCGCCGCCACAAAATGGTGGATTACATATTTTTTCACAGCTTCCTCAATATGGGTATCAAATGAAAGGGCTTGACTAGTAAAATACACACTATGACAAATTTCAAATCCAATTTTTATTATTTTGAGTCTGGGGTTTTTAATTTTTTTATTTATGGTTATTGCAAATTTAAATTGTTTGACAACGGTGATTCATTGTGTTAGAAGGGTAAGGTCTGTTAAGTCTTTTGTTTATCGATGGACTTTTATTAATGGTCGCAGTTGTTTCCTTTCCGCCTATCGCAATCCAAGTAAAACAGAACAGGATAAAACACTCTAATTACTATTAAATGTTGCTGAATAAGGGAGTTCGTAAGTAAATAATTAGTCACTTTACAACCCTTGCAATACTACGTCATAGCTTTGTTTATTATTGGGGGAGAAACCAGTGCGGTGGCAATACAAATAATGGTTTGGTACACTACTCGTATACTTGTATGCAGGGTGCAGGGAAAATAATGATTGTTCAAAAATCTTTGTGTGATGGTAAAAAACATTTGAAGATTTTAAAGTATACACGTATAATGATTTATAGAACATTTTAGTGGTTGGTAGGTTTTCATTTTGGATTTCGAATGCGTTCACTTACGCAATTCGTAAATTAATCCAATTAAAAACATTTTTTTAAATGCAGAACGCTTGTTGTTTTTTTTAATAGTCCATAAGCTGGCTAGCAGTTTAATGACATCCATGAAGTCCTTGTAATTGTAAAACAAAATTGAAGACCTCTTTGAAAGGTAGCGGGCATTTTTAACTGACGAAAAAACGGAGGAGTTCTCAAGCCAACCCGTATATTTTTTTATGTATGACCACACATAACTTTTTACAGAGTAGTCCGATTTCCATAATTATTTTTTATTGGATAGGGTATGGTTCGAATTTGGTTCCATTCAAATTTCAAATTAAAAAAAAAGCACTTTTCAGTTCCTTTCTTCTTTCGTCGGTTTAATTTTTTGTTAAAAAGTTGTATTGATAGATGCGCTTCATATATTTTTAATCAGTACTAAGGCAAACCCACCTCTTCTCTCCAAAACCACACGCCAAACACGAGTGTGCTTTAAAAAAAATACTATCCTTAGTTTGACTACAGAACCATAAAACTGTAAACCCATAATTCCTATTTAAATAGAGGTTTTAGATTTTATCTATTTTTTTTCTCGTATTATTTCACAGCGGTAGTAGTCTAACCATAGCTACTTACCTCTAATTTCAATGTAATTTTCAAGATTGTTATTCAAGATACAAAACAGGTACATTAATGATGACCGCGGGCATTATATCAGACATGACATCGTTTGTGCGCCGTCTGATAGGGTTTTAATCAACAGCGGCAAAAGAAGGGTTAAGTTTTCGCTATCAGTACGTCAAGAGGGATGTCAACATTTTTTTTTTATAAACAAACACTAAATTGAAGAGAAAATATCTGAAAAACAAATCTGAAATTTAAAAGTACCTACTTTTAAATTTCCCGCTAAAACACTCGCATCGCATTTGATTACGTCACTAACCAATTAACTGACTGTTCTCCATAGAGTAGTATGGGTAAAAATGTGATTATACAAGTATGATACCAACTGACAGCTGTCAGGTTATTCATCGGTTAAAGATGTATTGGATCCGGTTGGCGTTTGCAGTCACGTGATAATAGTTACTATTTTAGCGTCTTTCAATCAATTTTAATTTATTTATTATAACTTTTTAAATTAAAAAAAGGGATGTAAGATTTTTAAAGATCACGATTAATCATTTGGTTACAAACAGCGTCAACATCCACATTACTGGAAGCAATGGAATAATAAAGTCTTTATTTTTTTCTTCTAGCCATTCCTCACAGTAGTAACCACGTTTGTAATCAGTACTCTACAGCTAGATGTCGTAGCTTGAAGATTAATAGCATTTAAACTTCCTTAAGAATTATGCCATCAAATGCAAGATTGTATAAATCGAGCGAGCGTTTTGACGAAAGAACAACCTTTTTAGCTTTATTATCAATATATTGCTTTTTTGCGAGAATAACGACATAACTAAAAATTATTGATTTTAGAGAATGGCAATGTTTTGTGATTTCCACTAGAGTATTTTGTTCTAAATATATAATTAACTTGTCGCTTTATAAAGAACGTTAGCATGAAATCGGCGTTGCATCTTTGTTCACCATAAAATATCACCAAGATTTATGATCGTTTGGCATACTTAGTTCAATTCGACTGAATTTTGAATTATGTCGATATTCTCGCAAACGAGCGATATATAAAAAAATATCATGTCAGGTTGTTTGTTCGCGACGAACTCCTAAACTGATGAACAGATTTTGATGAAATTTAGCTCAATGTGTGCAGTTTGGTCCAACTTGAAACAAAGGACAGTTTTTTTTTATTCCAAACCACCTAGCCACTGCAATGCTGGGCCGGGTAGCTAGTAGTATTAATATAGATTTTATGTATCTACTCAGTTGGACTGCAGATTTATTAGTTCCCCAAAGAAATTGTCACCGCAGCTTCGCAAAAAAAAATCGTTGTCAGATTTTACCCACCTACAGAGTACATCCATTATACATAGTAAGTACATACATAGCTACACGTTATAATAATCATCAATGATGTCAATTAATACGGTAAATGAATGAAAGCTTCAGTGTTCATTTTCAATACCTTGAAATGTTAAGGTACCTCGCGACATGTTGCAGGCTGTTGTTACTTCTTCGAACTGGGTCTTAAACAATATTGCATAAGGTTCGTAGTGTCACATTTCAATGTTGGCAGTAATATTCCTATCGGTGCAAGCGGAAATGGACTTAAAGATCTCTATTAATACTCAATTGATCACCTGTCCACATAATTACTACAATTACGTAACTTACTAATCCACTAGTGTACGAAATAAACACTAAATTTATTAATCAGCTTTAAAAAAATCTACTCATATGACATATCGCATGACATTAAATCTAAATGTATTTTGTTTTTTAACTGTTTTAGCTTGACTGAACGAAAACGCACAAACCCGCACCACAGATAAGATAATAGTTACTGCCCGCACTAAAGACATTATGCCATTGTTCCCCTAGGAGTCTTCACAAACATAAAATTAACTATCTTGCCTGTCTGAACCGAACTCATGACACTCTACGAATGTCGCCGAAATGACCCATCAAACCACACCAGTATTGCGAAACCCCGTACGATTTAGTTATTAGTAGATGTTAAACTAACACAATATTAAAATTGTTTATGATTTAATAAACTACAAAAGCAAATATTACTAGCAAACGACAGTCACAAGTAGAGAAGGTAGTTCCTTGTCCAGTATTGTTTATAAGTAATCGGTACTTACGAACCACTGCCTTTCATAAATTTGTATAAGGATGCGAAACCTGGAGGTTTCATTGTGAGGTCGTTGCTCTCTGAAGTAATTCTGTTTTAATACAAAATGTGGACTGACAAAATAGGGTTAAATAAAAAATATTTTTTTCTTGTTTAGGAGTGTGATAGGGTTTAAAACTAGTACATTTTTAGGCCGACTCGAATGATTTAATGATGATACTAGAATGATCTTCATACTTTAGGTATGAAGATCATTCTAGTATACTGCTGACAGCAAATTGAACACATATGTTATTTTAACTAATCATTTTTCTAGCAAAGTTTGTTTCATATAGTTTTAAGTAATACTTTTTATTTATATATTTGTTTATTTCAATAAACTGAACACAAACACGGGTGCAAAACGAGTAAAAAACTAGACCATACGATGACATGTACATTGTACGAGTACATGGGTACCCATCTCGTTATACCCTCTACGTTTACCGCAAAAATACGAGAGGATTTCCTAATAACTTGCATAAACCTGTCAAAAAATAAATAGATACGATAATAGGGTTGTCAGATCCGGTCAACAGGTTATTAGCGTGTTGTGAGCAGCGGACATGGTCCATCGTGCCAACTTCGTGTCCAATTCGTACCAAGTTCAAACATTGTTAGCAGTATTGTATTAATCTGTAGAATTAGTTAATTGTTTCCTCTAAATAAACATACAAGATAATTACTTAAAATCCAATTTCCCATAATAAACACAAATAGACATGACAAAAAAAAATGGAATTCTTAGTAAAATGTTGGTTGCGGTCCGTTTGAAGTTAATGTTGCGTAGCGCCATGTGCGTGCGTTTGTCCTCTACTTTATACTAAAATATGACCATTTATACTATTATTAGACCGTACAGGATGCTACCGCGGTCCTTTACGCTAAATAAGGACATTAAAAGGGAGAATCATATTATTGTTTGAATAACGTTCAACAAGGAATAGATAAAAGGACAACGCGTATGGTTTCCTGTCGCAACTGTGTAAAAGTATTGCATAGGATACAAAATCAAAAATTGTGTAAGACGTGCACAGTTGATAATTTTGTTCGAATTAAGGGTGAAATATCTCCCACCCTATTAAAGGCTCTTGGAAGTGTGCTAACCAGAACTTCATGAGGCAAAGGTAGGGATGGCAACGCAACAAGACAAGTCACACATCTGATGCTGCGAGTCGACAACGACTTAACATTACTAGAGTCGTTAACTTGTTTGCACTACTATCGAGATTAGCTATTGACGTGATAACGTCTTATAAATCGATGAACGCCGGCTGCACGCACGAAAAAATGTC
The DNA here is from genome assembly GCA_963859945.1 of Euplagia quadripunctaria. Lineage (NCBI taxonomy): Eukaryota > Metazoa > Arthropoda > Insecta > Lepidoptera > Erebidae > Euplagia > Euplagia quadripunctaria. The sequence continues at coordinate 8,068,587 of OY982583.1, forward strand.
ACGTTCCGCCTGAGCCGAGCGTGCAAGCGAGAGCGCGGAACAAGCGATAGAGAGGCACGATCGACCTAAGTCAGTTTGTGACGCATCTATCTCTCTTCCACTCCATCGGCCGATGCGTCTGAGTAGAAGAGAGACAGCGGCAGCACACAACCTACACGTGAACTGTTTTGTCAACTGTTTATAAAGTGAAGTGAAAAGTTAATGTGGTTTCCAATGTTTATTACAACAAAATTAAAAATTAATGTTTTTAACCAGAGATTTAAAAATATTGTGTTTTCTTATGACGTTATCACGTAAAATTATCGTCCAGAAACCGACTTTACAGTCAAACAATTTTTTTTTGAGGTATGTGTATTAGAATAGTCAGAAAAAGAACTCGGATTTTCTGACTTTTTTTTTATTTTATTTTTCTTATACTTTTGTAATGTTATAATGAATTTTTCGATTCTCACCAAACAGATTTTTACCACTTTATCCAGACCGTCAAAGGTAATTCGCTGCACTCAGTGGCAACATTGCAAATTCAATTTCAACTAATTAAATTGTCACTTAATTGGCTTAACGAGTTATTGTTAATTAGTATACCACTGATACCTTAATAATCCTGGGTAAAGTTTCTTACAAGGCTTATACGTGTGTGTATATTATATGAACTCTATTACAGTCCAGAATTAACCTATTTTAATTGAATAAAGATGTAAGTGAACAAAGAGGAAGATAAAAAACTGTATTCAATAAATCCACGGAAATGTAACCGTCTTAAAACCAACACTTTTAGACCGCAACGTGACAAACAAAACGGTACATGTGAACAACACCCACATATGTGATTAACAACGATGTCAGATCACGCAGAGTACCTAGCTAAAGAGTTTCATCATCAGTATCATCATTGAGAGCCCACGGCAAATATCCCTCTCAGCCTCTTTACGTTCATGTCATTACAATGTAAAAATATTTTATTTTTAGTTTTTTTTCTTAATAATTCTGGGCAAAGTTTCTTACAAGCCTTATACGTGTGTTTATATAATTGTTATAGTAGAGAAAGAAATTAATCATAAAGGCATCATTTCATGACCCTTTGCCCTTTGTGATGTACAAGTGACTACCTTTAACTATGTATTTATTGTTTTTTCATTGTACACTGAGATAAATGATGAATATGACTATTCAAAACAACACAACAGTGTTTTTACAAAACAACATTGCGTAAAGTGTATATTAGCCATCACTGAATGTTGTGTAGCACAGGAGGTTATTTTCGACCATTGAAAAGCTATTGAAATAGGTTGTTCTTCTGATAAATATGTTCACAAATAGTCGTTACATAACCGTAGAAAATCCACAACAATGTTAGAAACATTGTCGTCACAAATGCATTGTCCAGATTTACCAACATTTTGAGTTCTCCAAATGCATATAAACGCCATTTTCTTATGTTTGATTTGTATGCACAATTCACAAGCTATTTATTTATTGAAATAACAGAACGATACATGCAATATCTTATAACTGTGAGTTTCAGTATTGGGCTATTATTGATAATGACTTCACTAACCATACAAGAGGCAGTCGGTGAACGTTCATAAAAAGCAAAACTATTTCGATCTAACGCAACTTGAATTTCAACTGCGGGGGATGGATGGATGGACTAGCATGAAGGATGGAGGATACATTTCACCAATTTAGGGATACTCGATATGTATCGATATTTTTATGTATCGATACAACCGCAATATTTCGATCTTTAGTATAGAAATACGTCAACGTGCTATTAGGCTTTGTCAAATCGATTCAATTGTTTTTTAACTTTTGCGACTGCTAAGAACATAAGATGTAAAAATCGATATTTAATCGCAAAATATTTGTAAGACTTTTCTGAGACACTTTAATATGGCTTTGCTAGATTATCTCAACAAAATTTTCTTATTGTATCCTATTTCGTATTGTCGTATCTACTTAGTGATTGATATGTGTGTTTATGAAATTTTGATAGAGTTAAGGAATTAATGTCTGGGATTTTTTATACCGATTTAGGATCAAGGATCGATTTAGGATTTATATATTAATATTATCAGTGAGATTAAAATGCAAGACTGTATATGTGTTTAATCTATAAAAATGTTCTATATCTATACTAGCTGCGCCCCGCGATTTCACCCGCGTAAGTCCCGATGCCATGGGAATATCGGGATAAAAAGTTGCCTATGTGTTAATCCAGGTGTCCAGCTATCTACATACCAAGTTTCATCGCAACCGGTTCAGTAGTTTTTGCGTGAAAGAGCAATAAACATCCAAACATCCTCACAAACTTTCACGTTTATAATATAAGTAGGATAAAATGTACAGACTGTTACAAAAATATGTGTATAATATACACATGTATGTATATAACAAAAAGTTGTCAAAATATGTGTATGTCTAATCTTTTTATTAAAAAAAAAGAAGTAAATCTATACTTCAATTGACATATGGGACACGGCTATGTACGGGATTGCATGATGACCCACTGAATGAAAAAATGGTGGTACCACTCACATGATATTTAATTTTTTAGGGTTCCGTACCCAAAGGGTAAAAACAGGACCCTATTACTAAGACTCCACTGTCCGTCCGTCTGTCTGTTACCAGGCTGTTCTCATGAACCATGATAGCTAGACAGTTGTAATTTTCACATATGATGTATTTCTGTTGCCGCTATAACAACAAATACTAAAAACAGAATGAAATAAATATTTAAGTGGGGCTCCCATGCAACAAACGTGATTCTTTTGCCGTTTTTTGCTTGATATTAATAACGGCAGCAGGTAGGCGCTTGAACAATTCACAGAATATTATAGTGTCTAATGTTGTATAGATAGTGGTACGGAACCCTTCGTCCGCGAGTCCGACTCGCACTTGGCCGGATTTTTATTTTTATTTAGATTAAAAATCTAAAGAAGCAAGTAACAAAATATACCACTTCTACTATAAGTTAGATTATAGACGAACAATCTGAATCAGGATATTTCTTTAGTAGGTAGTTCTCTTGTTCCAAAGATGGAATACATTATACCATACCAAATTAGGATTCCATGTCAGTAAACCAACTAAGTTGAACACAAAAAAAATAAAGGCTCTAAACGTATTTTGTTCGAATTAAAGCTAAAGAGAGGTAATGACTATTTGAAACAATAGGTCTCATGGTAGGTACGCCATAAACTCATTTTGTTGATTGGTCTGAGGGCGTCTTTCAATTAGAATACTAAATTGGACATCGCGAAGGCGTATTAAAAAGATTATAAGTGAGGAAATTAGGTTATTGTTTTGCTTAAAAGGTTACGAGATTCGAGTGTTTTCGCCATATTATACAAGTACCTAATTATACAAGTACTAGCAGCGCCCCGCGGTTTCACCCGCGTAAGTCCCGATCCCGTGGGAATATCGGGATAAAAAGTAGCCTAAACGTTAATCCAGGTCTCCAGCTATCTACATGCCAAGTTTCATCGCAATCGGTTCAGAGGTTTTTGCGTGAAAGAGTAACACATCCATCCATCCATCCATCCATCCATCCAAACTTTCACGTTTATGATATTATTGGGATTATACAAGATCATTGATTTAAGTGGCCGTTTTCTTTATTGTAAAATGGAATAGGCGTTTGTCTTCCAATTCACCTGATGGAAAGTGATGATGAAGACGAAGATAGTACGGTTTCAAAACCAAGCACAAGATTAAATCGATTACGAACCTATTGAAGTATAAATTTGACAATTTTGTTTTCATTCGATTCCGAGTGAGTAATTTATTAATGATATATTTTAGTTTGTTAACAGGCCTTATATTTGACTACTATGGAGATATATACTTTTCGAGAAGGGTTGTGTATAACAGTTGTTTAATTTATGCATGCACGTTGGTGGTTAATCGATTACTAGTATCGAATCTATTATGGTAATAAGCTAAACCGATTAAAAAGACAATGGTCAGGACAACTCTAATAGCAACTAGGACCGATGATCTCTAGTGATAGGAAGGTTCCCAAACCTTGTGAATGGAGGGGAACGATGCCCTTGTCAAAGTAGCAGATAACCATTGGACGATGGGTGGTATGTCCCATGGATCATAATGATTTTCGGAACTTACCCGGGTGAAACCGTAGGGCGTTGCCAGTTTTTAAATATAAAGATAAACATTTATTGCCAAAATTGTTTATAAGTTCTTCTGATAATAATCATAATTGAACAAATTGCAAGACATAATTAGACACCCCTATAACATTATTAGAACACAACTTACGTGTAAGAAGAACCTGTTGATATCAATGACGTGTGATGCGATACGTGCAAGGCTTTGGTGTAAGTTACTCCAGTCTAACTGCTTGCACCGAGAACGACTCTATTGACTTTTTTATATCTTGAGAGGCTATCAGGTAAAGCCTCATAGTTCTATGGTTTTAACTGTAAAATATTCACAAAAGGCTATTAAAAAGAAGCTAGTACTAATAAAGTAGGTGTCATAAAATCTTAAGATAACGGGTATTCATTCACAACCTTCCATTCACTTATCAGATTTTCTCTTCAGTAGCAAAACCGTAAACATTTTAATCAATTAATTGCTTCAGTCATTGTATAATACGATTGTTAAATAAAGTATATCTTTATTGCAGTTTTAATGTTTGTTATATGGTCTCCGTAACAGTGGAAAATTGCTACATTACTTACTAATTTAGAATAGGAGAAAGGAATGCAATTAAACATCGCATCTAATAACCTAAAGGTTATTAGGTGACAAAGAGTTTCAGACCTGAAGAAGTCTAACGAATTATCGATATTCCTATCGCAAACCATCACACACATCTAAACAGGTATTAACTCAAAAAATCGGCCAAGTGCGAGTCGGACTCGCACATGAAGGGTTCCACACCATCGTACAAGATTTAATACAAAGTAAAAACACGTTTCTAGTAGGGGAGGACCCTTTAATTTTTAATTTCTTTTTATTATTTGTTGTTATAGCGGCAACAGAAATACATATTCTCTGAAAATTTCAACTGTCAACTTATTACGGATCCTGAGATATTACGGACGCTGACAGACAGACAGACGGACAGCAGAGGTTTAGTAATAGGGTCCCATTGGTTATGGTCCCCTGGTCCCCTTCGGGTATGGAACCCTAAAAAGTACTTTTTTCAGAAAAAGCGAACATCTAAATACTGTTTCCCTGTGCACTGCAGGAGTTTTTTTGTAAAGATTTATGGTTTTTATATGCATCTAGAAGAAAGATATTGTAGGAATATTGTGTTTTTATCAAGTTTTGGGGCAGAAAATAGGATTTTTTGTAGTTATTTCCCTATTGCTTAACAATGTATGTCTATTTGTTTTATTATTTTGAGTTTCTAAATCTAGTTTATTGGTCGGTAGGTATTTAGATAAGGAATTCGATGGTGTGCATAAGTCTTAAATTAAATTTTTTGAGTCAGTTCCCTTTAGATCTAGGTGTGCGATATCACAATGAAGTAAATGTGGATCACATGCTCATCATCTTCTCAGCCGTGGGAGATTCGCCGTTGAACATAGATCCCTTCTTGAGCCACGCTTCACCAGTTACAGCTTTTCCTCAAGATTGAATATTAAATGTAGGTAATTTATTAAAAAACGGACATGACAAAAAACATTGATTAAACAAATGTCTACGAGAATAGGCCACGAAAGATTTGAAAATAATGATTCTATTTGACTGGCCTGTTGGTCTAGTGGTTAGTGACCCTGACTGCTAAGCCAGAGATCGTGGGTTCGATTCCCACACAGGACAAATAATTGTGTGATGAGCACGATCCTTTGTTCTGTGTCTGTGTGTTATTTATCTATAATTTGTATGTATTTAGAAGTATGTTTATCAGCAGTCTGATTACCATAGTACAGGCCAGAGCCTAGTTTGGGATTAGACAGCGGTGTGTGAGACGTGTGAAGTTATTTTTATTTTTTTAAAGACATCCACGTAATATGGACCTCTCATAAAGAGTTCCACACAGAGTGTTCATCAGATCGTCAGTCAAATACCATGTTTGCCATGCTGCCGTGGTAGTCGAGATAACAGTGAGTCAAGAAGATGAGTCTTCAGACTTGCTGTTAAAAATAACAGCAAGTCTGAAGACTCATCTTCATTTTTTTCTTCATCTTCATTTTCATTTTATTGGACAGGTCATAAACGAGGAGACGGGTCACCTGATGGTAAGTGGGCGGCGGTAGTCACTTACACTTACTTTTGTTTGTGTGTCTATTTGTGCCGGCTAATCTCCGGAACACGTGGACCGATTTATACGAGACTTTCACTGGTAGATAGCTGGTATTATAAGGAGTAACTTAAGCTAGTTTTATTTTGAAAAAAGAAAGTTCCGCGTAAAATATATAAATATGTACACGCGAGCGAAGCCGGGGGGGAACTGCTGTAGAATATATGTATTGTCAATATTAGTTTACAATACGTTCGATCATCCCGATGAGAAACCTAACATTAGGATGTCGTTGTCATTGATGTATTAATCATACTGCATTTGTTTAACCTTATCTTGTTAGACTAGAAGCTAAGTGAGCGATGCGATAAGGAATAATAAGAAAGTTCTAGGTTCCTCATAAACGAACAAGAGGCTAGTGATAGCAATATTACTTTGAGACTTGAAACACATATTAACATTCATAGCGTAAAGTCATAAAACTAGTATTGAAATAGTATTCATTCAAAATGTCAGTTTTATCAGTTTGATCTATTTTCCTTCAATTTAATCAGCAAATATTGAACTTTATGTAGTAATCCTGAGAACAAAAACTTAAACGAGCTGCTAATTACTCAAGTAAAAAAATCATGCCACTTGATCAGTCAATAATAACCCCACATTGTTGACAGATTAGAATAGACATCGTCGATTGAATCTGACAAGACAAAGACGCTTAGAAAAATAAAAATGACAGTTGTCAGTATAGTGTGATAGCTCTAAGAGGCTGACACATCCTTCTGATATCACATTGAGTCTGTAGTTAACTGTCAAATCGAATCAGTTAATTTTAATTAAACGTCAAAAAACAACTTGTGATGTCATACTTTCTTAACGTCAAATCTTTTAATGTTTGCTATTACAATAACAACAATAATTATAAATAACAAAACACTTGAAAATAATAAGAAATCGAATTTTTCAAATTGTAAAATGCACATTTTAACCAAAGAAAACTAACCTATTTCTACTTCACTTTTTTAATTAGAGGAGAAATTAAGACAAAGAATTATTTTTTATCGTATAGTGTCTAACAGTAGCGCCACGCCAAGCGTTCTTTTTTTTTTAAAGAATAATAGCAACGTGGGTCACACATTACTAATACTTTTACACCGGACATTGCTTTGTCTTAACAATCGTCATGGAGTTTAAAAAAATAATACTGAGTGTGAACTGTTGGCCAAGATAATAATAACTTATAATAACTTGAGACATCTCACACACACACACTAGGCAGCAGGGGCGGCCTTTGGCATTGGCCTATGTACTTACCACATTTTACTGCAAATAAAGATATTCTATTCTATTCTATTCTATTGCGAGGCCCCGGGTGCTATATCTTTGCGAGGCCCTTTTCCTTTGAGGAATTTATGTGAATTGAACCTATATTTAATGCCGATGCTTAATGAAAAATGCAATAAAAAAAAATGTTTTAAAATTGTTCATAGGAAATTGACAAAACTTATATGTCAATTTCCTTCACTTGTCTATGGAACGGTATTCACTAACCAATTGACGATCTGTTTTATTTTCCGCTAAATCTTTCAAAGCATCACATATATCGCTTAGTTGATATTTAACGGCCTATCGACTCTACCCAGAATCCCCACGTAGTTTCATATAGCAGTTTTGACTTCAGCCAGCAAAAAGATTTTTCTTCTTGGGTCATAGTGTGAGGGCGCGAGGCCCCTGCGAGAGCGAGGCCCCAGGCGGTTGCCCTGCTTGCCACCCCCTAAGGCCGCCACTGCTAGGCAGAGCCTGTACTATGGTAACCAGACTGCTGATAAACATACTTATATATTTCTAAATACATATATACATATTATAGATAAATTACACCCAGACATTTGACATTTGTTCTGTACAAATGATCATGCTCATCACACAATTATTTGTCCTCCTAGGTGGGAACCGAACCCATGACCTCCGGCTTAGCAGTCAGGATCACTAACCACTACAATCAACAACAGTGACCCACGGAAACACCGAGCATGACACTCCAAGATAGAGACATCTCCACAACTCGTTACTTCTTGTGGTCGTTTACTCTCTATAAATAGCAATTACTACCTACTTACAGAGTCATCAACGCGTGAATAAAATCCTAACCTGACTGAGATAGGTACGCTGTTACATGTTTTCAAATCAGCATGCGCAAGCAGGCGGAGAAACTGATACAGGTTGTGAGCTTACTAGTAGGAAGACAGTATCGAAATATTACGGATGTCATAACTATTGCCGTGGGTTTCATCCCCACATAGGACGATTTTCATATAACTGGTAAGTATTTTGTGTCTGGGTGTACCTACTTCTTACCCGATAATTGTTTACTTTTGTTTTTTTTTGTATTAGATAATATAGCATACCATTTTTATATACAGGAAATCAACACTAGGCTAGTGCTATTTTAGTGGATGATCTTCTGTAGGATGAACGTGCTTCCACATTCGGTGCCTCCTCCATACACCATCACTTGGCAATATTGTTTTTACATTTTATTTAATGTACATATATATCACTTAAACCTGAGCTTAACCGAACCGGAGACCCTAACCCTTGCCTCTCCCCTATTCCCGTCCTTCCCCTCTCCCCCCTCTCCCCTCTTCCCACTGTCCCCCCTCCCCATCGTCTACTCCCACCTTTAATGGCGACAACGAACTTGTGACTCTCGAGTTAACAGGTGCCCATGGGCGGCGGTAGTCATTTACATCAGGTGACCCGTCTGCTCGTTTGCCCCCTATACCATAAAAAAAAGAAAAAAAAGCATAATTAGCCCAAAATCCTCTTTGTACGGGTTGTAATTCTAAGTAAGTCTAATTATTTTACAGCAGACTTTGCTGCTATGCGTTCAGATAGGCTGACTAGTTGAGTCAACCTTTCAGAAGCACAGAATACAGTACATTTAAGTATCTATTTCTTTTATTATTTTACTTACGTCAGAAAGAGAAGAAGAACCTGTCGGGATCTAGTTTATTATATAAGCCGCTCGTAAACAATTTCCCCATGCAATAGGACGGACGGACCCCGGACGTCGGAGCCATAGTGTTCTTTTAGTCAGTGCCATTCCGACTTATCCACTTTATCATACTTGTTTTATGGAACTGTCTTAATAAAGAGGCATACGGCCTAAATGATAACAAGCGCCTGTGACTCGCAACACCATTGATGTGACAGTACAATTTACTATACATACATAATACTATTGGTAGTAGTTAACCGTTGTCTTCTGCTTTCTACGGTTAAAGCTCCAACCCAGTCAGGCGATTCCTTCTGGCAGAAATTGGCTTTGCCATACCTCCTTTAATGGGGCGTTTGTTCCACAAGAAACAAAAGTGTCAGACAAATTTTTATTTTCAACTGAGATAGATAGATAGATAGTACTCTTTATTGTACACCAAACACATGATATATATACATATAAAAAAAAAACAACTTAAACATAAAATGCACAATGGGCGGCCTTATCACAACAAGCAATATCTTGCAGGCAACCTTTGGATGGACAGGACTGTAATGATTTAATGTGGGCGGTTATGGTGTTAAATATATAATATGTGAGGTACAAGATTTACAGCATGAATTTAAGAAAATAAATCTTTTTTTCTTAAATATACAGAAAAGGAAATAGGGTTCCAGTAAAAGATAGTTTACTATAATTATAATTAAAGTAATTGAATTTCTGTAGCAGAAACACGTCCGGCTAATGTGCTCGTTGACATACTCCATTTATTCCCAAATCAAAACTTGCAGACTTAATGACACCCAAGTGTTAAAACATATGGTGTACTCACAGAGGTCTCTTTGATGTCACACGCATTAATACTTTTATGTGCACCACGTAGAGTAATACAGTTAAATTTACACGCGAGAAAACATTTGAGTAAATTTTGCTTTACTTTTTTGTACACACCGAAACGGTTGGTTGCAAATAAGTAATAAAAAGATGATAGTTTTACTATTGAACTTGTAACAAAGAGTTGATACATATACCAAAAAAACTTACTCAGCAACTTTAGGCTTTTCTCTTTCTCAAATCATCTCTTTTTCAACTCAACGTTTTCGCTAGACAAAGAGCGTGATTCCTAGTTCCTATGTTTATTTGTTTACTGCCTATCATATAAAGCAAACATCATATCTTTCTGCAAAATGCACTAATCGCGTTCTAGAAAGAAATTTTAATATTTCGTAATATATTAACGCGATGATGGTTCCGAATAGGAAATGAACCTTGGTATATAAGAAATAAATATCTCCATCGGAATCTTTACATGAAATTCGTTGATAGCCGAAACTCATGAAGGTAGAGTACAATATCGTGTCTAGGCTATCTAGGACCTCGGTCAAGGGTACATATTAAGAAGACTCAAAACGACAAAATTATTTCTACAGTGAGTTTATATATATTAACAATACATAAAAGCTAGTAAGTGACAACGTGAACATAAAAAATACAAATGAGCAAATTGACTTCGCCTTAATAATGGCAATTAGAAAATCATATTCTTTATAATAAGCACTTCAACATTTTAACTTATGAATTAATCTATACTAATATTATAAAGCTGAAGAGTTTTTTTGTTTGTTTGCTTGAACGAGCTAATCTCAGGAACTACTAGTTCGAATTGAAAAATTCTTTTAGTGTTAGATAGCCTATTTATCGAGGAAGGCTATAGGCTATAAAACATCACGCTACGACCAATAGGAGCGGAGCAGTGACCATCAACGTAGGTGAAACTGCGGGAACGGCTAGTTACACATAAACTTGAGGTGGACTGTGATGTAATGAAGTACAAATAATTAAGCTCTTTTTATTTGAACAATTAGTAACTAATGATTATGTCTAGAACAAAACATATATATAAAATTTTATATTTGACATATGACGTAACGATATATAAAGTTACATTGAAATACTCCAATTCATTGTAACACTCAAATGTAATGGGTTGTTAAACTATCGATAAATTTTATTAACAAAAGTATGTAGGTACATTTGTATTAGGACAACCAATCAAATCAAATCAAAATCATTTATTTCAATTAAACCAATTGTAGGTACATATTTTTGAATTGTCAGAAGTTCAGTCAGACTAAGTCAGTCGTGAAGCTAGTTGCCTTTTCCAATACGTAGATCCTGTGGAAAAGAACAGGCAAGAAACTCCAAGGACACTTTTTTCAACATGTTTTTATAAAAGTTTCTTGTTACATCTCTACATGGTATAAAACAAAGTCGCTTCGCGTCTGTATGCTTAGATCTGTTAAACTACCCAACGGATTTTTATTCGGTTTACACCAATAGATAAAGCGATTCAAAAGGAAGGTTTATACGTATAGATTCATATTGTTTTGTGTTAATTTGTATAATGATATGACGATAATTGTTCTTCACATTAGTGTCTACATTGCACCCATGCGAAGCCGGGGCGGATTGCTAGTTGACAATGTAACATACTGTTCTAAAATATAAACAGTCGCGTAAAATTAATACTATGTTTAATTTATGATACCAGAGATGGACAGCCACCATCCAATGGCACTCGTTCACGAGCATGACACACACGCCACCCATCGTCATGCTCAACCATATTAAAGGGAACCGGACAAGATCTTTTTCTAAAGTCTCTGAATTCCAAGAATAATTGCATATTATATCATAATTATAGATAATGTTTATATTAATATGAATTTATAATTAATTAATCATAAACACAGCAGCAACATCCATCCTTATTCCTTTTCGACGAAATTTCAAACGTAATGCCTCGAGAAACGTAAACAACCAATAAGTATTTTGTGCCAAAACAAGGGATGTGCTATTTTTGGTTCAACGTTTTAGTTATGTTTATAAATAAATTAAAAATGGTTTAGTTAACTAATAATAGCGGACTAGTTAATAAAATATTTTTGGTAGTCACATTTATGTAATACAGGAACGAAATAAAACAACGTTTATTGTTTTCACGACGTATGTAACATACGGGGGTCACATTGAAAGTTTTTAGAAAATAAAAAACAAAATGATACAGAAGCCTGTTAATATTTTTATTGCTTTTCGAAGTAGTCTCCGTTCCTTTCTAAGCACCATCGCATGCGATGGAACCATTGACTGAAGTAGTGAGTCCACTTTTCTTTAGGAATCTCTTCCACGCCTTTTTCAAACGCAGGCACCACGGCATCTTCGGGGTTCATAAAACGAATTCCTCTAAGTGTATCTTTTATTTTTGGTAATAAATGAAAGTCACAAGGTGCGAGGTCGGGACTGTAAGGAGGATGACTCACTAGCTCCACACCTTCGATAGACAAATATTCGATAGTCCGTCTGGCGGAGTGAGTTGGAGCGTTGTCGTAGTGAGGATCCTGCTTCTTGGGTGCTGTTGTCTAACATTTTCCAAGACAACTGGTAGACAATGACTGACATACCAATCTGCAGGAAAAGTCATTTTATCTTCTAGAATGATTGTTGCGAAATGGCCCGTCCGTTCACAAAATGAGGCAATCATCTTTTTCCCTTGACTTCTGCCCTTCTTTACTTTTGAAACATCCATTGCGCAGATTGTTTTTTGATTTCGGGTTAGTAACAATATATCCAGCTTTCATCACCTGTGACGATGTCATTTACAGCATTCGAGTTACCTCCGTCATACTTTTCAAGCAATGAGCGGCACCAATTTAAACTAAAGTCAAATTATGAGGTATCCATCTGGTACAAAGCTTTCTGAGGCCTAAATGTTCATGTAAGACTTTTTGTACTTGACTCATATCAATGCATAAAGATGTCCGAATCTGTTAATATGTCACCCTTCTATCAGCTTCTATCATTAGCCGCACAGCACTCACGTTATCTTCAGTAGTCGCCGTTGAAGGACGTCCTTCTCGAGAATCATCAGTGAATTTGCTTTGATCACGCTTAAACTCATTAAACCAGTTGTAAACAAAGGCATGAGATGGGGCTTCGTAATGAAATGCGAAGTTGAAGTCTATCGTAACATTGTTGTTGAATAAGACCACAACGAAAGACGTAATAAATCATTGAACGAAAAGTTTCTCTAGTCAAATCTATTTCGAAGCACGACAGACACCTTTTAAATTGCCGCCAATTTGTAAAAACAAATAACATATGAAATCATTAAACATCTACAGATTCCCAAAGAGTTCCTAATTCGAAATTTAAATATTTTTTCATCGGCTGCTTTTCTTACTGGCCTATTCTAAAAACTTTCAGTGTGACCCACGTATGTGTCGCTGCGGTAGTGCATACGACTGCACCGTGAGAAGTTCGATTCGGTTTCAATGCAACTATTTGTATCCTTGAATATGTGTATTTGCTGTCATTTCCGATCAGTTTTCGATTTCTTGTGACGCCGCCATTTTGCCATCTTTCTTACACAGTACAGGCGCAAACAGCGCCACCAGTATCGCGAAACGGAACTACATTACTATACCCCTAGCAATATAATATTTCGATGTGGCCAAGTGACTAGTTTGACAAATCGACAAATAGGTTGCTCTCATCGAACTGCCCCTCTTTATATTGGGCACATCATGAAATATTTATAATTTTTTTTTTTAAATACTAGCAACGTGGTCACACATTACTAGTATTCTTATTAACCCCTCCAGCTAAGCTAAATGCTCGTGTTAGGAGTGGGTTCACGTCGATAGTGTACTGGGTGTGGTTCGAACCAGCAACCTCTTGAACGCAAGTCCGAAACCTTAGCCTAATGGCTAGTAGCCTAAGCGTAATCGCTACCGCCGTTTAAAAAATCAAATCATGACAGACAGATGCCCAGGCACATCCCGATCGGCCCAGATCAACGGGTGACCCAGTACATAGATATGGTATACTATTCTGAAATATTTTGTGTATTATACTACAATACAGAACAACCTTTTAACCAAAGAGTATAGAAACCCTACGTTAGACTTGTAACTGTGTTCTAACCTTCCAAATCGCTAAATTGAGACATAAAGAGTCGTGTTAAAAGATATTACAGGTTTAGAATTCGAAGTCAAATCAGACAACGACCCTAAAGTACTTAGAAAATTTAGAACAAACCTATTGGTAGTGATTGAGTACAGTATATGTCGAGTTCAGCTTATGATTGAAGTAGAAATAGTTATCTGCTTACACGGCGGTTAATTAAAAAGTCTTTTATCTCCATAACACTTCCATGGCGACACTTTTAGATAGGATTATACTTTGAAATAAGTTTCTAATCAATTTACATATATTATAGTAATTAAAGCTTTATATCTTCACAACTTTTTTAATTGGGTAGCTAATATTGGTACTCTGGAGATAATCCTAATCAATATGAGAGATTTTGCTTTCTTATGTGCATTTTACCGATTTCAAGACAAATTTTTTGATCATTTCCACGGCTACACTCTCGACGCACAGCTTTCTAAAGACTTCATCATTTCAAGGCATTTAGTACAGAACTTCCTCCGTCGGACATTAAATTGTGGAATTCCTGCCTTAGTTTTCCTTGTAGGTTGGAACTGAATACAGTCCTTCAATAAATATTGTATCCAGTGTGTGAGCAGTCTCGCTGCAGGTATGGACACAGGCCGGTGAGGCCTAGACCTTCTATGGCATGTTTGAATAGACGGCAAACAGATACGGACTGTTCTTAATAACCGCTGTCGTTTCTTTTCTAACCAAAGTTTCTGCTTGTCGCACCCATTTTTTTAGCTTACAGTTACCATGTTCTTTTTAATTCTTAAATCCTTAAATCTGCCTTCTTGACTCTTGACTTTCAATACCTCTGTAATAATTACGGCAGGGTTCCCAGTTTAAAAAACAGTCTAACCTTTTCTGTTCGATATATTTTTAGCTTGAATGAACTACGTCTAGAATTCAGAAAGTGTGGTAACAATTGTGTTGAAATTGAATATTCGAGAACTCATCTTAATAAATTATAGGCATCATCTCAATAATTTAATTTTTCTTCTGCACTTTTACGTTTTGGACTATTAATTTCGTCATGATCATCATTATCTCAGCTGTTTGAATAAACAGCTCCATTAGCCTCATTAAGATTTTCCCAAAGCGCGGTCTAGTGACACTTTCATCCCATGCCCTCCTATTAATTGAATAAAGCCGTGGTTAATACTAGGCGGTAACGCTTTGGTTAGAAAACAGGTGCCTTGCTTTGGTCCTAGTCTTCTACCAAAAAAGCTTTCATACTAAACGATTTTTGGTTTTCAGGACTACGTAGACCTATCCATTGTCATTTCATTTTGCTAAAGACAAGAGTTATGTCGTTTAAAGTACCCCTACAGATTTCTTTGTATATTAGCGAAATAAATACCCAGCTCAGCCCTCTTCAAGCGGCTTTCCTTGTAAAAATGCCATAAGCATCTGATAAACCAAAAGTTAATATTTTTAAGAAATTCAAAATATAACAAAGTGCTTTAGATTCCACCTCATGACTTAGATAATTAAAGATAACTACTGCTATCTCAAAAATATCTTCTATTTAGTCACGCGTGATCTACAGTAGGCTGTATCATATCAATTCATTAGATAAAATAAGGGTCAAATGGCTTAGTATCAATTTAAAAAAACGTATCACGACGTAGATTTTATAAAGGTTTAAAAGTACTCCATGGGTAGACCGTCGGCAGACTGTCATCAATAGTCATTAATGATCAACCTATCTTATATCTGACGATTTTAATTATGATGATTGAAGTGCATTGAAATTTATATTCGTTAAATAATTTAAGGGCAATTCTTCACTTGACTTTGGATCAGATAGAGAATATTCCTGCCTCAATTTATTGATAAGTGGAAAAATCTTAGCAGAGAAGCTTAGAAGTTGCAACTTCATTTGAAACAGTAATTTTCCGTGTGGATCTAATATTATTTTGTTTCTGATTCTTTGATAATTTTGTATTTTTATTGATATGTTTTTGTTCATTATAACTTTTTTCTAGGTGATTTATTCTGGCTTTATCAGAATAAAGACGGTGCAGCATGTAAGGAGATGCCGAAGAAAAATACTGCGATTATGTGAAATTAGCTTTAAAGGCTTTCGAGCCAAGATATATACAAAGAAGGTAAAGATTTTGGGGGAGATTTTTACTATTATGTATGTATTTTGTAATATTGCATTAAAAGTGCAATTTCAAATTTCGCCCGTAAAACAACAAAAATGTAGTAATCGTTTAAATAGTTATCTAGTTATTACTCACACACTGAAGTTAAGTTTAGTAATTTAAGAGTAAAATGTTTCAAGATTAATAACTTTTTTAATGAATAGTGATTAGATACCTACGTTTTTCAGACCATATCGAGTTGGACCGTTATGTTCAGAAACCGTTTTTAATTAAATAAGTATTAGAGAAATTGTGTCGTGTGGGTAATTATTATTAGTAGCGCTTTAGTTTTTATCGTTTATCAATATTCTTTATCTTCTTTGATAAGAGTACATTACTCTTTATGGATTAGAGTTAATTTAAAAGTGAATAGATAGCTTAAATACAATTAATAAGCCGGTGAAAAACATAGTGCTCGCTTATTAAAAAATACAAAAAGTTTAACTTATTTGTAATATGTCCAAGTTTTCCACTTACCACCAGTTTCCCAAAACAGCTTGCACAAGGAGCAGAAAGCAACACAAAACTTTCCATAGGAACTTCATGCTGCCAAATAACTATTCAGTCACACAAACATCCTATTTCGTAAACCACTCTTACAAAAGTTTCGCTCCCAACGCACTTCACATTAACACAGCAAAAATTTAAACAAACGAAAAAGCCTTAATTTCGAACCTCAGGATGGTAGAGAAAATAAAAACAAAACCACTAAAACAATAACCACAAACTTAAAAACAATGTAATCACTAAAAATATGAAAAATAATAGAATAACTTTTTAAACAAACTTTTGCGAAAGTTTACTTTGCCAGGACTTCACTTTAAAAAAAAAACAAAACTGACAATTAAGCCGTAGAGCGTTTTTGAAAGTTCGAACTTGTCGAAAAATCGAAAAAAGATTTTGTGTGCAGTCGCTTACGTTTAGACGCGACGCGCTTACGACCCGCGCGCATTGAAACACAAAACCAGACTGGCTTGCTTTAAGCCGTTTGTAAGTATTCCATAGGATTCTCAGTAAGGGGAAGGGTCGAATCGGAGGGCGTGTAGATGCAGTACAGCGCTGCACGAATTCATCCTTCCAAGCCCTTACTACGAACCGCATTAACTTAACAGATCGGAATGTTGATGTCGCGCAAAATGTCAAAGTAGGCTTTACGCAAAGCATCACCAAGTTCAATAAAGTTGCGAAAACTTTTAGTACTATTGTGTATTAAAGAAAAATGTCTGTGACCATCAATTGTGAGCTTATCCTCAACTCATGAGTTTAATACCTTGAGTTATTATCATTTTTAAATTGATTTGCTGATCGAAGATAGGATTAAAGGACGTAAATGTCAAACAATTTGTATTTATTGCGGAAATTATCCACGGGACCTTTGGCAGTTTAAATCTACATTTATTATAGTTAAGCCTTGCAAATATTTATGTGTAATGCTTCGATTGTCCTAGATTATCTTAAAATGGATTTATACAGTCAGTTAAATACGATTATGTTATAATAAGATAATTATTATTGAGTGCAGAATCTTTGATTTAATTGGCTGTAAAACTCTTCACGTTCGCTGCGCTCAAAGCGTTTAAATTATGGAAGGTCGTATTACAGAATCATAAAGATCCATCTTGTTTGTTAATAACTATATTTACGTGCATGACAAATAATGTAAAAGTAACAATATTAAAGCTTATAATTATTTTTATTATGTCTTTATGTGTGAAGAAGGTAAAAAGAGGAGGTCTAGCGTTTGCTATTTCTTCGATTCGGTTGAAGTCAGTGGACATAATCCCAGATCGCTTGGATAAGCTGTCATTCTAACCAGATCAGGGCAGAAATGGTGGAGCTTCGTGGATTACAACCTCTGTATGTCTAGCCCGTCCCGGTGACAGGGTCAGAGAAGGCGATGCGCACGCCCTTTTCGAAAGGAGAGGAGAGTTCTCTCTTCTTCAAGTTAAAGAGTCTATGGAAAGGTGTTCCCTGGCTGAGGGAGATTCCTATCCGATAGAAAGATGTACAACACAGTGGAAATAGACAACACTTTATTAGGATTGGAGAGTTAAGTTTAAGCAAAAAGTGAATCGACGTCGGCTATAATACCCATATATACGTATTTATTGAACATATATTTATATAGATCAGAATCAAATTCGTGCAGTCGAAGCAAAATGTAAGTACGGAAGCAGTAATTTCAAATTTAAGCTGCTTTCTTGCAGTTTTCTGACACAGAAACTAAACTAAGCAAAAATGTGAAATATTTGGCAAAAATTTTAATAGTGCCAACTAATTATCAATAGAATCATGTTTAACCCCTTACAAGTGGTATTATATTTCAACCGACTCACTTTACACACAGATCGAAGCATAGTTTTGAAATTGGTCATAAAATTAATTATAAAACTGCTTACTAAGATGGCTACTCAAGTTTTACAATTTTATAATATTAATTATTATGTTACCTACGAACATTATATCATGAGTTTTATACAAGGCAGAATTTCATTAATGTAGGCTTCGCAATCCATTTTGTCAGTTATAATGAAATACTAATTACTGTTACAGCTAATAATAACATTTGAAATATAGACATACGAAATTGAACACTAACAAACAACGTTCATTAAAATCACAAGGACCACATAATCATATCACACTATTCACAAGTTTTCAAAGTAGTCCCGGAGTTTCACCCGCTTTTAAATTTTGGCTAACATGGTTTTGGTTAAAATTCTATTGCTCGCGACTTCGCGCGATTTTTGAACCGTACATATTGCCGGGATAAAAAGTTGCGTATGTGCTATTCCAGACCATAATCTAATCACACTCTGTGCGAAATTTCATCTAGATCCGTTCACAAACAAACACCCGACCGTCCAAACTTTCGCATTTATAATAACAATAACCTAAAACACCTCACACACGGCCGTCTGATCCCAAACTAGGCAGAACTGGTACTATGGTAACCAGACTGCTGATAAACATACTTATATATTTCTAAATGCATACATATTAGGGATTAATTACACTCAGACATAGATCAAATGATCGTGCTCACCACACAATTATTTGTAAAGGATGGGAATCGAACCCACGACTTCTGGCTCAGCAGTCACGATCACTAACCACTAGACCAACAAGCTCATCAATAGTAGCAAGATAAATAGACCATAACCTTCCTCAAAAATGAAAAAAAGTAATTAATATCAATGTAAACTATGAATACAAGTAAGGTACAAATGAAACAAAAATACCGGTCTGATTGCTCGTTACGTTTATAAGGAACTAGCTAATCAATTGATCGACACGTGTCGTGACCAGAAGGCGGGCCTATTTCTTGCACAGAGAATTAGCGTTGCCATTCAACGTTGCAATTCTGTAAGCTTTGGGAACGCCACCAGTTGGCGACGATGCGGAGGAATTTTATGACGCATGCATGTAAATAGTCGGTATTTTTATAGGTAACACCTATGTATCTAGACACGTGGCAGCGTGTCAAGCCAAGTTCAAGAAAAAGAACTGGCGACACAGCAGTCGTGTGTTATATTACACGAACCATTTGGAGCCATATATTTTACAAGCTCTTCTCTGCATTCATTAGCTTCTATCTTCACACACTTTTTTACCGAAAGCTTTTAGCAGATAAATTCAGTAACAAGATCGGAACTAAATCCATAACTAATTTTTGAGAGTCGATGTAAAAAATCCTTGGAGGGTAAAAAACTATAACAATAGGGTTTACCTGCCTGCCATTTTGTTTCCCGTGTTTACGATGCCAGTAAAACTGTAATTGCAGGAGATCAAACGGACCGACTGGACGTCCTGGACGACTTAACTGTATAGAATAATTCAACAAACACATTCGCGGTTGATATTACTGAGATATACTAAAGTGGAACTAAATATAATGATAATAAAGATAATAAGTGTTTGTGAAATGAGCAACGTTGCAGGGTTTATAGATGCAATGTCATCATTGTTAGATGAATTTAAACTTTAAAGTAATCACGATAAAGATAATTTTAAATTTACAGTAGCGTCGTGATTTTTGCACTTGATCGCAAAGATGTCAATTCGTATTTAGATTGAATTAATTTTTTGTAACTTCAATTGTAATGTAAGAGTGTGAAAGTTGAGATTTAAACAGCAAATGTACAGTTCAAAGGAATTTCTTTCGATTTACTTAGCAATTTGAAGTATTTAAAGACATCATTTAAGTTGGAAGTACGACAAGCGATCGGAAATAAATAAGTTTTTGTTGAATGACACCGTTTTACAGTTTAATATATTTAAGCTCAGCTAATGATGATATTCTTAAATATATATACAGTTAAAAAGTAAATTGTGTAAAGGGTGATGTATATTATTTGCACTAGAAGACATTTGTACAGTACCACAAAGACGACAGCGGAACTTGTATAAGCAAACATCTAAAACTATCTTTTCTATCGTCTTTACATTTCAATTATTACTACAATAAAATTATGTTGGAAAAGAATTGTGTACCTTACACGTATTTGGTTAAGTAACACGGGAATATTCAAACTACCTTAACAAAATACCTTATTGCCAATAAGGTATTTTATTGTTATGAATAAGGGAAAGGGAAAAAATAACTATGCTATTTGTTAGACAAAGTAAAAAATATTCCAAAGATGTACTTATTAAGAACAATAAGACGTAAACAACACATTGTACAGGTTCTAGATGTCTTTTTTGCTTTCTTTCTTCTTCTTTTTTTTAAGAAGAGTAGCAATGCGTAGAATACACGTAATGCGTCGTGGTGAAGACCATATGACCAGACAGGCGTTGGCCATAAGGGAGGGCAAAAGAGGCAGAGGTCGCCCACCGACTACACGGAAACAAGAACAATCTAAATGATATGTTGACGGACTAAACATCAGAAATGACGCAAAATCGCCAAGAATGGCGTAAAAGTATCAGGATTGCTGACCCCGAATAGCGAATAGGCCAGGGGATTGATTGAGCAACGTAGGTTACACATTAACCCCTCCAGTTAAGATAAATGCTTGTGCTAGAAGTGAGTACTTTTGTGGTGGTTGTATGGTTAATTTGGAAATGCATACATTATTTATTTAATTTTTACTCAAGTGTTTTTTTGTACTCAAGTGAGAATGCCTGACTAATTTCGAACCCGACGGGGGTCCTTTATCAAGGAGTGAAGCGTCCCGCCGCGACGGTGTTGTCTGTTACTGTCGCGGCAGGACCGGATCCGAAACTAACCGGGCATCCCCGAAATAAACAAGTGAGTAAAACCGCATATCTTTAATATGTGAATATCACTGATGAAAGATTTTATTCCAATGCATAAATTACTTGATAATAACATGTTCTTTTTCCAACCAATAAAACAATAACTGGTAACTTTTATATAATTTCAAAATCGTAACAATCTCCAAATTAATTGTTATATGGCCCCACTAGTTAATACCGGAATAAGTGTTGTCATACTTGGAAAGCTTGAAATTCGCTTTTAACACAGGATTACCGTCGCCAAAATAGCCTGCATCATGCTCTCAACAGCTTTGAGAACTAAATCAAGTTTCAGTTACATATGTACTTAATAAGTTATTAATAAATTTCATACTTTCGGATTTCAAGCTAATTCAGTATTGGTTTTGCAATGTCCATTGTCCACAGTGCATTGTCCTCGGTACAGCCATAAGTGTAGATAACCTCTCGTTGGAGACCATGATTATGTCCATGGTTCAGAGCGAGAGCGCGTAGGATTCCGACGCCTCGTTTAGCGAGGAGGTGATTTATACCAAGAAGGTGACAGAACTAGTACTCTCCCGTCCCGCAGAAGACGCAGCAGATGCCGGAAAGAGCAAGTTGATTTACAGACTCCATAGGCGCTTGCCTGAGGACAACGGACAAAGTTGTCCGCCATAAGTATTCTTTTTAGAAAAATATATATTTATTCGCGTTACAGTTCCTACTGTTAGTCGAAAGTGATTATACAGATATCGTAATAATTCATTCACCTACAAATATAGCGTATGTAAGGGAACACAGAACAATATATACTAGTAAAATAAATTCTAGAAGTACTAAACAAAGAACACTGATCCATTCAGGCCACTAGCTCATTACACTCTAGATCTTAACACCTATTTCCTCTGATATAAATAAACGGTTGCAATATCCAAGGTTTTAGCACAATGGACTCCAACAAGTGAATATTTCGCTCAATTGTATCCATTCTTGCCAATCTCCGTTAAAAGATAAACGAATTGTTTTGCACGATTATTTCATTAAGAGAACTAACTACTAGATTTATTCCTATATGTGTCTTCGAGTATTTGTTTGAATCTTGTGTAATTGATTTACAGTCGTTGCTTATGTCTAAGCTATCTAGAATCTTCGTATTCTTGCAAGATTTTATACAATACACGTACATGTACTCCTTGCTTTTGTACATATAAAGAAGAAATAAAAACTTATTTATTAAAATTTATTTCTTTAATGTTATGCTTGTTGTAAATTTAAAAAAATAAGTCAAAGACAGTACAGCACAAAAGCATGTACAGTTTTTTTTGTTTCATAAAAGATACTAACAATTTTGACAAAACATCCGTCAACAGCTCAGAGCCGTTCCATGTCAAAGTAAACTGACTTAATATACAAGTGAATGTTTAAAAGTTTGTATTCTGTCTTTGAAATAACTTAATAAAGCAAAAATACAAATACATATATTTAATCACAGTTATTGATAGGTTTTTTATTTAAAAAAATAGAATTAAGATTATAGAAGATTGCAATTCTTCGAATTGCAACACTTCACAATAAAACAACTCCAGTCTAATAGGTACATATATAACTCAATACATTAAAACCGTTAGAGAAAAACTTACTGGAACATATGCCAAATCTATATGCGGTCCGAAAACCAAAGTCCGCTACCAAACTATTGCAAATAGGGGTAGATGTGACAGCAAACACAAGTTTGTCATACGGTAACTGCCAATTACGTTTGATATCTGTGTAGGAGACAAAACTACAGCAAAACAATAACATAAAAGAATCGATATTGGGAGATACAAATGAATAATCTATAAATGCCTTTAAGACATTGACTATAAGTATAAAGAATATTTAGAGAAGAAAAAAAATCCAAAGCGTTTAAAATTTCATTTCTAATGCGTTTCACGCTTCAAGAAACGCGAGTGTTTTTAAGAAATCTGTTTGTTTTTATTTAAAAAAAAAATATATATATATAGACTAGTTCTAAAAAAATACAAATAATGGCACTTCGTACCTAATTGTACCTAAAGCCCTTATAGCGCCTATAGACGCGTTGCTCATGTTAAGCCTCTTTTAAAAGAGCACAACACAAAATAAATTTTGTAATTTTTATTTATACAATTATATTGGTAAGAAAGTACTCGTCGATCAGGAGATCATACGATCAGATCATACCATCATAGATCATACGGTTGAGGAAGAATCATCATCACTATACAGTGATGATGATTCTTACTCAGCTCACCCGTCTACAAACGGTTGTTCTTTCCGTGAGTCAAATACCGTGTCGTCCTTTATTTATTTTCTCCTGCCTCCTCTATCCATCGCGGGTTCTATGCACCGAAGTTAATACGTTCCAGTTATTAGGCGAATAATAAGTCGGCATATTCCATACTC
This sequence comes from Euplagia quadripunctaria, assembly GCA_963859945.1. Classification (NCBI taxonomy): domain Eukaryota; kingdom Metazoa; phylum Arthropoda; class Insecta; order Lepidoptera; family Erebidae; genus Euplagia; species Euplagia quadripunctaria. The sequence continues at coordinate 8,092,594 of OY982583.1, forward strand.
AGCCAGTTTGTACGATATCATCTCGTACTATTTTTATTTTATTCATAGGGATTGTCTCTTTATTCCTTTATTCTTTTGTTTACTTCGAACGTTCGTATGTTCGTGAGAGTCTACGTTTAGATGTAATATGTCTGTTTTTGTTTTTTGCAGCTTCGTCAGCAGAGTGAAGGTCGATGGTACCTACCTCGTGTTTTCTGGTAAAAACTATGTGTTATTATATGTATTTCTATATGTATTCTACTATGTATTATTCAAGCGTGTTGTTAATATGTTTTTTTGGAGAGCCCAGCTAATTTTGGACCCGTCTTACTTAGTCCTTCCGTCTTGGTCCTTTATTCATATATCAACTTTTGTAACTTCACGTTTAGTATTCAACTTCATCTGTAATTATTACATTTTGATTTGTTTTTTTTTGAACACCTGCAACTCAAAAGTTACAACTGCGTTGTCGGCCTTTAAGGTGGGAGTAGGGGAAGGGGGGAATAAGGGGCGAGAAAGGGAGAGAGGAAGAGGGAAGGGTTAAGGCCTCCGGTGACCTCACTCACTCGGCGAAAAGCAATGCACTTGCTTCACTGCCGGTTTTCCGTGAGGCTGTGGTATCACTCCGGACGAGCCGGCCCTAACGTGCCGAAGCATGGCACTCCCAGTGTTAGATAGTTAGTGTATTGTTTATATATTTTACTGTTCCAGTTATGTTACATTAAATAAAAAGCTATAGATTTTAACTACAATGTTGATTACATTACTAAACATTTAGTAGTTTATTCACGATAGCATGCATACCTTTCGATCAAAACTAAAAAGACATGGCGAGGCGTTAGATTAAATGCGTTTAGATTCTGAGTTGGTTACCTAAATGTTTTTTATATATAAATTCTCTTAGTCATGATTTAGAAAGCCTAATTTAAAAAATATAAATTTATTGTAACAAAAACCACAGTTAAGTAGGTGTTGGTGCGAAATTACCTGATTCTAAGAACCGAACTAGAACAGAATCTAGGTTTAAAGGTTTTCGTGGAACAGTTGAAACATTGTATACTGATAACAGCGAAAACAAACATAGCTGTTTTCATATCTGCTTTGGGTTATTCTTGTATTAAACATATAAAAAAGATCTCGATGTTTATGTTTTGGCAGATTAATATTTGATTTAAAGTAATGTGACATAAACGAGTATACTAAAATATAATCCCACTAATATTATAAATGTGAAAGTTTGGATGGATGGATGGATGTTTGTTAATCTTTTACGCAAAAATCACAGAACGGATAGCGATGAAACTGGTATGTAGATAGCTGGAGACCTGGATTAACGCATAGGCTACTTTTTATCCCGATATTCCCACAGGATTGGAACTTACGCGGGTGAAAGCGGGAGGAGGAGATATTTTTAACAGCTTTATTCTACGTTTGTCTTGCTGTTGAACAAGCGGCCACGTCTACCGGGATTCACTGGAATTCCCTTTGAAGGGTACACCTGAGGCCCCGGATATAAGATACACACAAGACTTAACGAAATCCCGTGTGGTTTTAGGAGGTTTGAACCTGATATACTACCTCATCGTTGAGCCCCGATGAGGTGACAACCCGTCAGGGTATCGAAACGTTGAAAAAAAGAATTAACTAGCCAAAAATTAAGCTGTTTCTTAAAAGATGGTATTGCATTTTTATAAACAATTAAGAGGACCTTGGAGAAAAAGTTAAAACCTTGAAAAAAGTGGATGAACCTTTGTGCACAACACACGTTTAAAAAAATTGTGATTCTGATAGCCGGCTTTCTTTATTTATTATATAAAAGATTAATTGTGACATCAACAAATGAGTAGGTATACATATTCCATTTTCCTATATATATATTTTTATAATCATTTAAGTACTGTAAGAGTTGTAAATTACACTTATGAAATAAAGTTTATTTAAAGACAAATTCACAAAGTGATTTAGAGTACGCGACGAGCGACGTGCTTTCAAATGCTAACGATTCTTAAGACTTGGTCACGCGTATGCTAAACCATAATTCTTCTGAAGAAAATAGGCAAAGGTTTATTCCCTACACAGTATATCTAGAAAACACGTCTGGTTCTACCCGACTGCCGAAGGAACGAAATGGATTTCGAGCATATGCATGTATTCTATCTATGTATGTACGTTTACTACACTAATTAACTCTGATACGCTCTACAGCTCAGTCAAGAAAACACACTGAAGGTATAAAACTAACTGTTTAAACAAATCTTGGATGTCAATTTTAACCTTACTTCTAATTGTCGTATTGAAATGAAACTTTGTATGTACATATTATGTAGTTCGGATAACAATTCTATAATTTGCCACTTGGAGTTAGTCTGATGATGGAGCCAGGAGGTGAATAGTGGAATTATTTTTTACTTCTTAATTTGGTTGGCCATTAAAGCATGTTTATTAATTTTTCTAATGTATAATTTATTGTATTGTATGTGGGAGAGCCATGCTTCGGCACGTATGGGCCGGCTCGACCGGAGTGATACCACGGCCTCACAGAAAACCGGCAGTGAAGCAATGCTTGCATTGCTTTTCCCCGCATGAGTGAGGTTAACGGAGGACCTAACCCTTCCCTCTCCCCCCTCTTCCCCACTCTCCCCCCACTTGTGACTCTTGAGTTGCAGGTGCCCATGGGCAGCGGTATTCATTTACCATCAGATGACCGGTCTGCTCGTTTGCCCACTCCACAAAAAAAAAAAAAATTGAATCCAGGAAGAAGCCCTCCTGTTACATTTAGGAGTGCATCTACATATAATGAGTGCTGGTTTGACTATGGAAATACTTAGAAATTTTATGGATGTATTACGACTATAATTGCTACCTGCTGGTAATTACGACTGGTCATTTATTAGCTGTATTAATTACATTACTTTTCTCTACTTCTGCCATAATAACAATGACCTAAATATGTTTAACGGATTCATCAGAAAAAAAACTAAACTATGAAAAACCTATGGATAATTTTCCCACGAATAAAATTAAATTAAGTATTTCATCTACAATTGAAAAACGTAATTGTTAGCAACAAATAGACTCTTCTCTCATTACAACAAATTTATTGAAATATACGTCTAAAAAAAAAAAAAAAATAACCTAATTCTGCGCCTTTTAAGCGCCAGACGTAATTCATCTACCGCTTCAAGTATTTATCAGATCGTCTCACAGCGATGTTGCTGTCTTCTTTCTAATTTTCTTCTCATACTTAATTTCAAATATTATAAATCTTTTATCATCAAACTGAACTGAACCAAATCAAAATAGAAATATGAACACCGCATGACGCGTGTATGAGTGCACGCAAACTTTAGTTAAGTTTTGATGTTCCACAATCTTCACGAATACGGTGGCCTGCTCGATTGGTACGTATGGCTCGTATAATAACATGCCTCAGGTAAACGAGGGAGTTTACACTAACACTGATTTTTACGCTAGCGTTGGATCTACTCGATAAATTTTGAGATATCGATACTGAGATTTATACGATTGAATACAGTATTTTTTTTTTTTTATTATTTTATGCAATCTTTCTGGTAACAAATAATTGATTCATATACCTTTAGATATATGTAATAACTTGAGAAGAAATATGGTTCGTGTGTTCGTTGAAATTTTTAATTAGATTGTTGCGTATAGTTTAACATAGATTATTTGTAAATACTAATATTTAAATAACCATTATATATTACTTTTATGTACTTATATTATTTGCATTCATATATTTTACTTTATAACGCCACCTGACAAAGATCGAAAGCAATTGGGTGCCCTTGGAGACTTCAAGAAGTAACGAGCGAGAGGGTGTTGGTTTAGGGATTAAGCATGGCCCCGAGTCGTATCACAAAACTCTTCATGTGGCTCGTTAAAAGCTAGACCATATTTTCTGTACCTTTATTGTAATTTAATGTTAAATATAGTTGTTTCAAAATCAAAATAACATGTGAAAGACGTGCTTCAATCAGTATAAAATTAAGTTGAAAAAATACCCACTCCATAAAATTGGCTTTATGCAACATATTTACAGGTAGGTAGCATAAAAAATCAACGTGTACAAAACAACGAACATTCCTAGGAGAAATCAATACAGTTAAAAAAAATTGTAATAAACAACTTATCGATAAACTAAAATAACTATACGTACCTAGCACTACTGTCTATTTATTTATCAAAATGCTGGCTTCTATCAGTGGTCAATCATCGCAATGTTTTCCTATCAATCAACACGGGAAGCCAGACTCATCCGTCTTTATAAAACACACGGGTAAACTTAAATGTATATTGTACGTCTTTCTAATATGTTTATCCTATAAAACCAAGGTAATTTACGGCTATAATAAAAGTCCTCGTGAATTTGTTCTACGGAATTTTTAACTTCGTTTATTTTGACGGTGATTAGGATGACCTTATTAGTACCTTTGCTTACATTTTACGTCATAGACTATGTTTTCGTGAGGAATTTGCGCGGGATAGTTGGCGTAAAATTGTGAATCATTTCGTTGGCTCTGGTTTCCAAAACTGCAGAATAAAAATAAAAATCTTCTCTGTGCGTATTTTTTAACTCAAGGCTATATTCAAGGCATTTTGAAGATTCTAATATTAGATACTCAAAAATTATAAAGTTGTCGTATTCAGGCACAGAAATATTAAAGAGGCGTAATTGTCTTATATCGACACCATCAATATATAAGTCAGCGTAAGCGTAACCCAGTAACTCAACCATACCAGGACCAGAACATTCGCTATATTCATAGCCATGAGTGATACGTTTGTGTAAAATAAGATGCTGGTGTTCCTGCAGCAGCTGGATGTCATGGACGAGATGTCCGCCATCTACATCTGTGTCACTAACTTCACTGAGGATGATATTTCTGCTGCCAAGAAGTTGGTGTTCTGGTTACTTAATAAAAAGTGACCAGATGATGTCTTGCCGGTGTGACGGACAAAGAAAAGTGTACAAGACATCATAACGCTATTGAAGGAGACTGATTCTGACGACACACCCACGTCGGTGGCGAAGGACTTGCATATGTTACTTCGCGTCACGTTTGACTATGTCGATGTTACTCGTCTGCTGAAGGACATTGTCTTTTTAAAGGCAAGTTTTGCAGATGTACAGAATAACCTGAGGGCATCCCAAATCACTGTCGCAGACTTGCCCACCGAACTAAAAGTGATACGCAAATTTGTGCAATCAAAGCTTTTGGCCACAAGATATGGTATTCCATCGCTTCTGCCGGCAAGTACCAATAGACCGCAGAAAGACTTAGTGCAAGTGAAGTGTTGCTAACTTAAGGTATCCTGAAAGAGATTGCTTCATGCGATAAGGCCGCCCTTTGCAGATTATCGATTCGATACATCTCCTGGTTCATATTCCCTAGTGTACCAATAACGTGTAATCTATCTATGTATCTTATTTTTAAGTTATATTTGCTAACACAGAATGATGCAAGCTGAAATAAATGATTTATTATTATTTATATACTTAAACTTCTTCAATGTGCGACTGCATGGTTGGTGCCATGTCATATCTTGGTGCTTGTTGACACAATCGTGAGATTCATAATTCGACTTCAGAGTTTAGCTAATTGTTACTTGGGTTGTTTATGTAACTGTATGATGTCTGAAAAAGTGACCGGTACACATTATTTACAAATGACTAAGAGTATAGTTGCCTATCGATTAAGCGATATACATTATGTATATATGTACGTAGATGGTGTAAGTAAATAATAATTCGTAATAGCACGAACCAGACTTTACGTTGTACATATTATTTTATATAACAGTCCTATGAATAAACTAAATTAAAAATAATTAATGCCCTTCTTCGCCTTCTTCTTGTTTTATCTCTATAAAGAAATTTGTAAATATATGTATACACACGTATTAATATTTACTTGACTATATAGATATCCTTCATCCATCACATTCTGATTTTAGCGTCATTCAATTTGTGTTGCAATAAAAAATCAGAGAACTAGACTAAACAATATAAGAGAAGCGATTGGGATGAATGAATGTTTGTTTACATAAACACTTACTTGCTCAATATCGCTTTTCATAGATTGATTTGTGTAGCAATCTGCTTTGGAGTACCAAAGGTACAAAGTTCGTTCGTTTCGTTCGTTCGTTCGTTCATTCATATGCATAATTCAGTTACTTACCACAACATGTAAGGCATAGACCAATGTTGCTTTGATTGTTGCTGGCCGACTGAGGAAGTGATTTTAACACAGTGGTGGTGATATTTATCTGCGCGTAAGTGGGGTCGACTTTGCTCAATGTATTTAAATGACTGTGCGGTGCCGGCCTTTAAGGTGGGAGTAAGGGAAGGGAGGAATATGTATGATGTAGGGGCTAGGAGGGGTGAGAGGGAGAGGGAAGAGTTAGGGCTTTCGGTAATCTCACTCACTCGGCGAAAAGCAATGCAATCATTCCTTCACTGCCGGTTTTCTGTGAGGCCGTGGTATCACTCCGGTCGAGCCGGCCCAATGTGCCGGAGCATGGCTCTCGAACGAGATTCATTTTTACTTACTACCTACCTGATCTTTTAGTATAACCGGTCACCCATATTTATTTTAAGCCTTAGAGCTGATTAAAAAAAACTAATATATTGGGTCGTAATCTACCAATATTATTTTTAACCCGTCCATTTAAGCGAAGCGCTTGTATTAAGAGATGACTTTTGTCACAACTACGGACGCAAATCTGACACCTGCCTTAGCCAGTCAGTTCTTTCCATTATTAATAAGAAACTTAATTGCAATTTTTTGTTTTAAGTGTACTGAAATATATCATAATCAACATCACACTTTAACTACGCCCAGCTTGAATCACCCCTCAATACCTATTTAAATACCTCTCAACGTTCAAACAATAACGGCTCAGTCGGCCATATTGCTTCGATGACGTTTCGACGCCATCTTGGATCGGGTTGCATGAGAACAAAGCACATCGAGTTTCCACACAATAGATTGGTAAGGAGATATGTACTGCACTAATTTGATGGCTCATTTGTAGACCACACACACGGACTGAATTGTGCCGCTTTGTACGTACGGTTTTTCGTAAATGTGTGTTAGTAATGTAGGTAAATGCAGCCTTTAGTAGAACGGTACTCTTATTCGTTTACCATGACATAAACATATTTAAGTAGACTTTTTGGTACTTCAATTTAAGCTGGTTATAATTATGTAAGAAATGTGTAAGGCGTAATGTTTAAATGTGTGATTATTTCATAACTAGAAGAAATATCGAACAGAAAACGATTATTTATATATTTCTGCCAATTGAAAATTTTTTTTAAGTAAATTAAAATAAAAAATGCGAAGGAATTCGACTAAAAATTTAAATAAGTTAAGATGGTACTTAGGTAAGTAAAAACATTCCATAAATAAGTAGGTACATAAGTTTCGTATTTTACTTGCTTCAACTTCTGCTGTTTACCATAAAATATGTAGGTACATAATCCAATTAGTAAAATGACATTTTTAAAGACAATTTTTATGCAAATTTATATTTTAAACATTGGACAGAGGTTTTAGCTTTCTTATTTTGAGGGCAATTAATATTTTTTTAGTGATAGTAATTATTATAAACGCTTAGGTTTTAAGGGGAGAACAAGACAACACGACTAAAACAACAGTAAAGGAAGCTTTTAACACACCACCTCTAGTCAGGTCCTCCCGTCTCAGAAGCGGGCGTGATCACGGGCATAGCGCCTTCCTTGACGTGGTGAAGGATTGACGGGCTGCCCTTACCGCCACTAACGCAATTTTTTTACCGAACTTTCTTTCCAAGCATGTCGTAAGAGCAACCGAACATTCATATGGGATGGCTATTGGTTTAATCGTTGGTGATCCTGACTGCTGAGCCGAAGGACATGGGTTTGATTCCCACCCAGGACAAATAATTGCGTGATGAGCAGTAAATTTGGTCTGCGTCTGGGTGTAATTTATCTATAACTAGCTGCACCCCGCATAAGCTCCTCGTTAAGTTTTCTTAAATTTTAAAATTTTCCGCGCAACTTTCTTAATTTTTTCTTTCATAAGAACCTTCTCCTGACAATAACAAACAAAAAAAAAGAATTAGCGAAATCGGTCCAGCCATTCACGCGTGATGTCGTGAGTAGTCGTGACCAAGGGAAATAGGGATTTATTTATATATATATAGAGAAATGTATGCATTTAGAAATAATTATAAAAGAATGTTTATCAGCAGTCTGGTTTTCATAGTACTGCTTGCGTGTGTGAGATGTGTCAAGTGATTATTATTATTAGGTATACCAGTTTGAAGTTTCATGAGATCTTTTCCGTTTACAAAAACATTACTTCCACAATCCTCTAACTCTATAATATTTATAGAATAACAATGTAACACAGCAGATAGGTTCTTTCACAATTGCGTGACGTAGAAAGACAGTTTTATACAATGCTCTTTACACTGCAAATGGTTTTGAAATAAGCCGAGTTTCAAGTGAAAATCTAAATCTTCCTGATGTAAACTAGGAGTACAATAAACTCTGTTGTACCTAAGTACTTGATGTGGTACAACACTAAACATATACCTACAAACTACTAGGTACGCGCGTTTACATCCCTATCAGACATTCTACATTTGTGATAACCGCGATCATATCTGTTGTCATTACCCTTTAACCAAACGAGTACAACTTTGAAAACTTCTAAATAACCAAAACTAAAGCCTCTGTGGCAGAAAGGCATTAGTAAAATTTACATCTGTACTTTTTAGTAAGGTCAGCAAACAAAGTTGCATCCAAAATATAACATTCTAACCTTTGATCATGAAGGCGCTTATATAACAATGTCTTGGAATATAGAAGTGCGGAAAGGACAAAGATTAAAAGACTACATCATCGCAGTACATAGTCCTCTCTTATTTGCTTTAGTATAATAACTTTTTACTACTTACTAGATTTTACCCGCGACTTTGTTCTCATAAAAGTAATTTTTCCATCAGAATTTTTTTTTGAGTGAGAGGTTTTAAGGCCTTTGCTGTATCCCTGGCAACGTATACGCAAAACTTCATGACAATAACATGAATGGTACAGGCTACATAAACGCATGAAATACGAACATGTCAGCTATCTCACTCTTACGTAATAATATCTATATCGGTCAAGTTTCAAGTTCAATTTGTTAGTTTCAAAAAATATTTCTAAATTAACAAGCATGAATTTTCTTAAAATTGTTAGCACTTTACGTTAAGGGGTCTATTATACGAAAGTAAAATATGACCACATAATTCTGTAACTCTGTATATTTAAGATATTTTTTATTGTAATATTTATTTCAATATTTTCATTTTTCCTATCAGCCTCCCCGTCACCTCCTCCTACCTCCCGTACTGTACGCTCCATGGGGAGTAAAATAGGGTTGACAAAGGATGTACGTTACACTTGAAATACCAGCGCACCTGTGCATGAAGTGTTTCTTGGTACCAACAACGGCTTACAATCGGACCTTGTGCCTATATCAGCTCCTATATAGTACAAAAAAAGAAAAAATATATTGCATTAATAATTCTCCTTAAATAATTATTTTGGTTACAACCTCATACAATCCGAGTGGATTGGATTGGAAGGGAAAGACGCATTTGGGCGTGATGTAAGGCACTCATTACACATTTTGACTGGCCAGTTCATCTAATGGTTAGTGATCCTAACTGCTAAGCCAGAGGTCGTGGGTTCGATTCCCACCCAGGACAAATAATTATGTGATGAGCATGATCATTTGTTCTGTGTCTGGGTGTAATTTATCTATATGTACGTATTTAGAAACATAAAAGTATGTTTTTCATCAGTCTAGTCAGTAACCACCCTAGTACAGGCTCTGCCTAATTTGGGAGAGATGTGTCAAGTTATTATTATTATTAATCATAGATATTATTTGTGAGAATCACTGTAAAACGCCCTGTCGCCTGTAGACGCATATTAGATTGCAATGTCTAAGAATGTTTATTTAAACAAACCGTCTCCTTGGCAATATCTAGGTTTAAAGAAAATATATTATGGCAAAGAATTTTAAGAGATTAGACTTGTGAAGCGACTTTGCTTGTTGACTGTATTTAATAGTATGACTTCTAAGTTCTAACCTAAAAGTCCGTCCCGATCGCTTGAAACTTTCAAAGCGTACCACTAAAATGCGCAGATTATTGTCTGGGACGTCCCTATCGTTGGACACGGGCGGACATTATCCGCGCGGCACCGGTGCGATATCCGCATATCCGCGTGACCGCCGTAATAAGAAGTCAATATTAGTTGGGCGGGCGGATTTGTAAGCTCTTAGTATGGAGACGATTTCTCTTTTTATATATGGTATAGAGAAAATTTCCTTTAGTGAAGTAAGAGTTAGGTAAAAGTTACTTATAACTCAATAAGTGGGAAATCAATTACAAAGGTTGCTTAAGGTGCATCGGTTATGGTCATTAATGGCCCTACTTCGGGGATAAGACCAAGACCCGAACCAAGTCGTAGGTAGTAAGTATTAGTTTTAAAAGTTACAGAAAATCACAGCAAAGAAGCACCGCTTTGCTTGCATATTGTTCTATTTCTGCTGGTGTATACGGTCACCAGGGGTCCTAGAGAAGAAGTATATTGTTGGCAACACTGTGTATTTAAAGTGGTTCACCTTCAGTCACCCAGTACCATATTGTAATAGGGGTGTCATGCCAACTATATTGTATACATTAACTGACGGCCTTTACCGCCATTCAAGTGTCGCATGCCATCCATCATGTCGCGTCACAACCTTAATCAAGGTCAGGAGTAAATCGATCCCCCAACGCAAGAAGAGTTCTAAAACGAGAGTCACAGGGTGCTTAATAGACTGGGACAAACATTAATGTTACACAGTTATGTTATATGAATTGCCGTGCGAACTACATTGCACTTTTAGGTAGTTGCGAGAGTCTATCCAGTTCAGGGGATCCGTGATAGCTATCAGATAAGATTGTCCTTAAAGGTTTTACTTAATAGTATTTATTATTATTATTATTTTAAGTGCATAGTGCTACTTCGACCATTTCTGGTCTTTCGTAGCGCACTTTTGCTTTACAGTTCACTGCTCAAAGTTATGGCTTCGAGAACCATCCAGATCCTACCAGCAGTAATTGTTTGTATTTCCTGCGGTTGCATGATATGCGACCCTAGGTTTACAGGCTTCACTTCGGTGCCGCATTAGTGGGCCACAAGAGCATAGAATATGCATTGCAGTTTCTTCTGCCTCTTGACAGAATCTGCATATTGTGTTCTCGCTCAACTTTAGGTTGAACATATGTTTGTTCAGTTTGTAGTGTCCGGTGAGGACTCTTGTGACTGGGTGTATTCCCGTTGTCCCCATTGCCCTATCCCCATTAATGGGGACAATGAAACGAAGGTATTTATTTTTCCCATTGTCCCCATTACCCTGAACTAGCAATGGGCACAACGAGAAGTCGCCAATTACTGCACAGGGTTTGTATCTTTTGAGCTCTAGAAGTTCTTTTGGTACTTTATTACCATAGCCCTTTATTAAGGCTTTCGAGTGTCTTAGACCAGTCGTGGTCTTCCATCTCTAAATTGCCATTGATGTATATTGGATTATTGGGCGTTTATGATTGAATAAGCTGGCTGTTTAATGATTACTTTTACTTAGTATTCCATTAATAGACTTTTATGTAAATAACGTTGTATTATTATAATCCTTAAAAATCTTACTCCATACTATGTATCGTACTGGAGAGCTCGAGGCACCCCGATAACAGGGCAAGTTTACACAGGGCCAATTAGACCGGGCCCGCGGCGCCACTGTTTTCACATGCTAATTGTATCATACCCCGGCTGCCTGCAGTACCGAGACAGGTTGTTTACCTGTTACAGGTATATTGCGCCATTTTAGGGTTATTATTTATTTGTATAGAAATTATGGATACATTTTGAACCTTTATTAGTTAACTGAAGATACAAAACGTATAGTATAGTATGTTATTAATTGGTGCGCTTATTTAGATTATTATTATTTTTGCTCGAGGGAGAGCCATGCTTCGGCACGTAGGCGGAGTGATACCACGGCCTTACAGGGATCCAGCAGTGAAGCAATGTTGCATTGCTTTTCGCCGAGCTAGTGAGGTTATTGGAGGCCCTAATCCTTACCTCCCCCCTCCCCCTCTGCCACCCTTCCCCTACTCTCACCTTAAAGACTGGCAACGCACTTGTGACTTTTAAGTTGCAGGTGCCCATGGGCTAAGGTAGTCATTTACGATCAGGAGACCCGTCGGCTCGTTTGCCAAAAAAAATTTTTTTTTTTAACTCTGTTCTTTCACGATATTTGGTGAAGGGATGACTGGACATTAACACACAGACGATATTACCAGGGAACCAGGGTCCAGTAATCACAATGTGGACAAACGAGTAAAAGAAGGCCCCAAAGGAAGGGCAACTAAATATAGTCTAAGCTGTGCTGACCTTCTAGAAAATCTACAAATCTAGAATATAAACTTTCAGCCTTCAAAAGTATTTGAAAAGTCGAGTACCGTTGTTGTCCAGAATGAGGTTGATAAAACTAGGTATCTAAAAACTCGATGTAATCAACAAAAGTAGAAGATTGTATGGTTTACTTCTTAAAAGACTGCATGAACGGTGCAGTAGTTAAAGTGGTGACCTAATCACAACGCCGCGCTGAGTGTTGGGGGTTCGATCCCGCGAGGAAGAAAAAAATGTGTACCATCCCCAAATATTTGCCCCGAGCCTGGGTGTTTTGTGCCAGTAGTTTAAATGTTTGTGAAGTTCCCCGCGGATATCAAGATAGGTTTTTTTCAAGATGAACGAATAGACGTCCATTTTTTACGTTTTTGTTATTTAACTTGTATAATTAAAACACTTGACATTGGCGGAATTCCTGCGCTGATTCTTCGCGCGGGATAGAGTCCATAATAAAATAATAATAATAATAAAGTTCCCCGCGACACAGAAATCATAGAGAGCACTCTACTCCAAAAATGGAAATAAACCAGGGTACTCAGGCCGTTTCCAAAAGTGATCATCGATTAAAGACCTTTTATTTTCATTTCCATAATGACAACCTGCTAGGTCTACCTAATACCTACTCAGCAACGATCGTTGGCCATATTAAAAAAATGCACACATTGTGCAAAATATCAATTAAATCGATTTATTACTTTTGAAGTTCATCTAGCAAAAGCAGGCCTGAGACGGTAGCGCGACGTGTTCCCCGCGCCTCTCTCATGTGGAGGGAGGGGTAGGGAGGTAAGGCCCTCTGGCACGATGTGGTCGCCTGCTGATCAGGGGGCCAAAGTCAGCAGGCGTTGTCGGAAACTTCCTTCCTAGGGTATCCCCAGTCCCCTGTAATAGACTCACTTGTGATGGAACACCGTATGGTTTTAGTCGGTTCGAGTCCGACATACACTTCACCCTCGCTGAGGTAATGGCCCGTGGGGGTTTCCACACGGTAAAAAAAGAAAAAAGTTTAGGAGTTCATAGCGAATAAACAACGTGACACGAAATTTATGTATATAAATATATTATGCAAAACAAAATAAAACAGATGGTTTAAGGGTATTGACTGTAGCTTAAAACTGGATTGACAGAAATTTGTTTGGTGCAGATACCACATAAACCCATGATACTCATCTTTACTCGAAATGCATTTCTTTATATTTGTCATAGTTTAGTGCCTCGGTCGGCACTTTTACATTTTATCTTTACGACAATATTTGCTTATTCGCCCTCAGTGCACACAACGCCGAGCTTTCGATTATACCGTGTAAAGTACTCACGAAGTAAGTTGTATGCGGTTATCGCTTTTAAGTAATAAACTTATTTAACACAACACTAGGTGATGCCCGTGGGCCGACAGCTAACAGCTTTTAATTTATGATTTTTGTTATGACTCATATGAGTAGTAGATATACCTATATATGAGTAATAAATGCATTGTAATGAATACTATATTAACTTTGGGAACTACGTCACAGTGTAAGGAATAACCAAACGACGCTAGTACGTCGCGATGTTTGCGTAAAGGATTAAGTATTTAAATGGCCGTATCTTTTGAATGCGTTGACTTAGAAACTTGATTTTTTTAAAGCTTCAAGGAATCGCAGACATACGTATTTGGTATTAATTTCAACTTGATGCTTGTCACAGGTTCCTGAGAAAAATGATCTTGACACACAGACGGACAGACACACGGACAACAAAGTGATCTTATAAGGATTCCTTTTTTCCTTTTGAGGAACGGAACCCTAAAAAGAGATTGACATAGCACTAGGGATCCGATCCTTGAATATCTACTATCGCAAAAACTGGATAGCAAACATACAATGATTACAACGATTCCCTAAAAATTAAAGGATAACAACCTGTTTTACAAGCCTGTTTTTTACAACTGCCTGTTGGTCTAGTGGTTAGTGACCCTGACTGCTATGCCATAGGTCGTGGGTTCGATTCCCACCCAAGTCTGGGTGTTCTTTGTGTCCGTTGTTTGTATGTTTGTAAAGTCCCCCGCGACACAGGAGTAATTCCTAATGCGGGAGTTGTCTTTTTAAAGAACATAAAGAAGAACAGAACATTATTTGACTATTTAAAGTTAAGGTAAGGTTACTTTTACTTTTACGATTGCAAAATGAATCGAGTAGGTATAGTATCAAAATTAAAACTATGCAAATATTGTCAATTCGATCACAATAGTCAGCACTGCTGACTAAGCAGTGCATTTCCGCTAGGCAATGCCGCAAATGCGCCGGATATCACTATTTCATTTTACATGATGCGGCCACGAAAAATATGTCACAGTTGAATACTGCAGCTACGACAATAAATAATTCAATTTAACAGAAGACAATATACCAGTTATCTATTAATATACATATATTATTTTACAACCGGTCCTGGTACGAACGAGGTATTGTTAGCTACAGCTCTGATTAAAGTTGCAGCGATAGATCCAGAGAGTGCGGCAAAGAAATTAGGATTACCTACAACGATCAAAGTTCAACGATTTAATAGTCGGCGTAGAAGAGATCGAACACAGTTGTAATGATGTAGTTACATAAATTGTTCCTCTACATACCACCTTTTCGTTTGCTATCGACGTACTAGTTATGAAAAATGCACTTAAAGATATCCCCCTAAAACTTTTGACATATCGAATTGGTCATATCTGCTAATCTGAAATTAGCAAATTCGTACTTTAATATTAGCCGCCCAGTGGACCTAGCTAGTGCTTAAGGGCACTTCACAGAGATTTCCTTGTAAGGGTACACCTGAGGCCCTTATAATATGGAACTGTGACAGAACACCGTGTGGTTTTAGTCGGTTCGAGTCCGATATACCACCCTACCGCTTAGCCCCGGTGGGGTAACGACCCGTGGGGGTTTCCACACGTTAAAAATAAAAAAGGGATCAAGGGCGCACTAGTTAGCGGTTTGGTATTGCCAATTGCCAGGAAGAATCCTCGCCGATGAGAGGTCGCTCCTAGACGCCTGTGAACGCCCCAGGCTTAACTAGCCAGCCTAGCTCCTTCCTCAACCAATATCAATACCAATTCCTAGGAGGATTGATAAAAGAATTATCGAAATCGGACTACTCTGTAAAAAGTTATGCGTTGTCATACATAAAAAAAATAGACCGGAGTGATAACACGGCCTCACAGAAAATCGGTAGTGAAGCAAGGTTTGCATTGCTTTTCGCCGAGTGAGTGAGGTTACCGGAGGCCCTAATCCTTCCTCACCCCTCTCCCCTCTTTCCCTTACTCCTACCTTAAAAGCCAGTAATGCACTTGTTACTCTTGAGTTGCAGGTGTCCATGGGCGGCGGTAGTCATTTACCATCAGGTGACCCATCTGCTCGTTTGCCTCCTATACCATAAAAAAAGTAATTTTTTTCGATTATATACCTACGGCGAGGGTGAAATGTCGTCATATTAATGTACCTAACGTAGCCGTCAATAATACCCATGAAATGCAGCGAAGTCGGGAAATTGAAGACATTGAAGCGAGAAATCAAGCTTACCAGATCAGTAGTATGTAGACTTCTATTAGCAGATGGTACGAGGTAAAATGGCTACCTGAAACCGGACATAAACAAAAAAATAGGCTCACCTCAGGAAATGGCAATAGCAGTTCCAAAACTAAGACCAAAAATTTAGAAGGAAATAAATTTTAGCAGAACAATAAAAAGCATTTATGAACGAGAACATAGCCTTAGGACATATAGTGCCGAGTTACGGCAATAATACCCAAGGTGTATCATGTTACTTACTGCATCACTCAGTGCAACGAGCAGAATCAGCAACGACAGAGCGTGGTCTTCATTGCATCAACAAGGACGTTCATGGATATAGTGTGAATGACCTAAAGCATCTATTTCACAATAGGATTTTCAGGAACTGGTACTAAAATGGCGTCAGTATCGGTATGCTATCACATCCGATATTGAAAAAATGTATAGGCCATTATTATGATGTATGAAGATGATCAGCGATATCAGCAAGGAAAATGGAGGGATACCCAGGATCTGTTGCAAACGTATAATTAACTACGATCTCGTACGGCACGAAACCAGGATCATTTCTAGCTATGATGACTGTGAAGCAGTTGGCCTCGTACAAGAGGACAGAATCCCCTAGGACCAGTCATAATAAGTAGACGACATGGTCCATAGCTCTCACTCCATCGTAGAAGTACAGCAACTTATCAAAGACCAGAAGAGATTATGGACTAAAGCTGATAATTCAAAACTTGTGACAAATATCTATTTACGAAAGGATTCTGAATGCATTATTTACACCACCGATCAAGAAATAATAACAAAATCGCAGTAAACTGTCCAAACGCGTTATCGCAAAGCGGTAATGTTACGGAATGAACTGTGACTTAATAAGAATTAAGTCACAGTTCATTCCGTAACATTACCGACACCGTAGCTTTGACTATGGCGAGCTATTAAAACAATAACATTGACTAGAGCACAAGTGTGTCAAACAAGCATCACCATCTACCAGGATTTCTTACCTAGTGTGAACTGAAGAAAGCCAATTTACTTATAATGAAAAATTTTTTTTTTAAGAAATCAAGATAAATTACACAGAAAAAGGTTTACTCAAATTAAATCCGTTTCGTGATAGACTTTGCGAAAAAGTCCCGAGGCCCGAGACTAACATCGAGATGGCGCAAATATTAATTGTTTTTGATTTTTTATAAGTACTGGCCATATATTTTTTTTAAATCGAACAATAAAATATTGACTTACAGATATGTATGTGACGCTGACGCTACTTTGGTAATTTCGAAAACAATGGAAAACGAGTTTAATGTGTTGATAAAACAGTATTTTTAATGGGAAAAAACGCCGTTCAAGCACAGTAATAGTTTATAAAATGTTTTCCAGAATCTGCTCCGTCTAAACTAACCATTTGTCGGTGGTATGCCGAATGTCGATTTCAAACGCGGTCGTATAGACGCAATGATGCTGAACGCTCTGGTCGTCCAAATACAGTAGTGACTCAACAAGACATCAACCAAGTCCTGAAAATCGTGAAGGAAGATCGGAATGTAAAAGTGCGCAAGATAGCTGTGATAGAGCAGATATCAACTGGTAGTGGTGAACACACATATTTTACATCAAAATTTGGCCATGAAAAAGCTTTTTTCCAAGTGGCGTTGAAGGGCCTTTCGGGTCGATGGTACCTATTTTAAATTTTAAATTTGTGGTTATTTGCTTTTTATATTGACACCTGAAACCAAAGAGTATACAAACACTACGTTAGACAATCGTTAGACCTGAAACGTCACACCACTAGCGTGGCCGCGTGTGGGCGCGAAGCGTCTGATAGCTCAACTGTCATTTTTTGAAAACGTAGTGACGTTTATAATGAAATAACTGGAAATAACAGTGTTTTTTTTTTGCATTTAGTGATTCCACACATAGGTATTAGGCAGCATATGCAGTCAGAAAAATATGACAATGTAGTAATGTCATTAAATTATTTGTTGCCAGCTTTTTATTTTATTCATGTAAATTTCTTGTTTTAAGTCTTTTTTGAACTATTGGTTACTCTGTGGCTTTGAACAAATGGATTTTATGCTTTTGACTTAATACATCAATAATTGAAACACGAAATACATTCTCTCACTTTAATAATACTATCACAAAACAACAGCAAATAACAACACGCCAATAGCTTGAACAGGAAAACGAAACCATGAACCATTCTCATAGCTCTTTTCCCAAATATAGCAAGATAGATCGTTTTATTTTCCTACTCAAGCTATACATTACAAAACTGAGTGTATTTAAATTAATACTTAAGTTAAGAATAACTTTCACACAAATATGTATTTACATCAGCACTTCCTTCGAGGCTAAAACAGACGAGCAACTTTTTAATCGACTTTTTGTGTTTTTGTGATTTTAGTATATATTCTGCTTTATAATTGAATTTATATTTATTTAAACAAAATATTCTTCTTCTAAGCTTATTACTATTTATCATGATTTAGGCGCAGTGAAGTCGTTGATACTTTTTTGTAAGTTAGTAATTATGTTAATTGAAAATAAACTTCTTCCTACCTATTTTTAACCCAAATCCCGCTCTTAAAACTATTCTATAGCTCTACTTCTGTCCCACACATCAATGCTAGCACTAAAGTGTAACACACTTATTATTATAACCCTTAAAAATTCCTTTATTGAAAGTCTTATAAATTACTTTTTATCTGGCCCATCCCTCCTACCTATTTAAAAATTACCAAAATATACATGTCATTGCCAAACCTATTCCAGACATTAAGTTGCCAGTCTGTTTCAACCCATTAACTTGTTAAGCGATACTGTTTTGTTAAAGCTGTTGTGCAAACATACTATCACATTTTCTCACTAGATGAGTAGCAACAGTAGCATAATGGGAGGACAGTTTCGTCATAAATTGTAAAACATGAAAACAGAATAAAGCAAATATGAGTCATCTTTTGACAATAAAAGTTAAATAACTGTACATTAAACATAATAAAGAAAACATAAGAATATTATTTCTGCATTAGACTGGTGTAAAGTCCATTACATAGATCTTTAAGAATATTTTCTTTGGCTTTAAAACAATATTGAGAATAACTTATAAAAATATAAAAGACTGAAAGTTTTATGAAAGACCTCACGCTACACTACCGGCATCTGCTGCCTCAATCTAACTCAATCACAGTATCGCTAATATGCAATGGTCAGCTTGCATGATAGAGGCCAGCGAGGGCATCCTGTAAGGCGCGCAGGCACGGCAATGTAGACTTGTAACCACCCGCTTTCTCTGTTTCGCTCTCTGCTCTGTAGATGAGAAAGAAAAATATTTCGTTAATGACTAGCACATAATAGAAAATGAAAAATTTTAATGGAATATTGATAGATAATAGATTTAAAAAACTATGACACTGTTAGAATTTATTACAAAAATCAGTTCATACTGTGCTTTTACATTTTTCATCGTCTTCACTTTTATCATGCTCATCATCATGATCCTGAACATTGGTTGCTTCTAGTCTTATGTCTTAAATCGGGCCAGGTCCACTCTGCAGTGTAGGTATAAAGCTACAAATACACGGCGGGGTCGACTAATCGTGGCAAAATTCAGTGGGCTGCTGCGCACCGGCCGGGCCGTACGTTAGTTCGATGCTCACTCCCGCGCTGCGTCGTCGTCGTCGTGTCATCCGTTCGTCCGTCGGAACAAGAGTCACTATTTATTTATATAAATAATTTGGCAGAGTGAGACTTCTGTACCTGTGCTATTATGTACTGTGCTTAAATTAATGGTTCCGTCACATTGACCATTGTTGTTTTATCTATTGTACATATAATCAAATAATGAGGAGTGGACTCAGTAAGAAAAAACACATTTTCCTTTTGAATTGTATGTGACATTCTTCTTCAACTTTTATTATTGATGATGTACATAAATGTAGCAATATGGCCATTCACACAAATAGGTACCTTTAATATAGCACCTATAATAAGCAATTCAACTAACCTGACATGCTTTAAGTAACCAGAATTAACGATATCCTCAATAGAGGGAGGATCAGGACCACAGCGGTCCGGCTGGATTGGAGACTCATACTTGTACAATGGACCTTCCTCTATTAGTGGTATTGTTTGTTGTGTTGAGCCACGGTTGAATTTTATTCCCGTAGAAAATTGTGTTACCTATGAAAATAATGTTTAATACAAATAAAGTAAACATGGATAGTACAGCACATTATAAAGACATTGTTGATGTGATAGTAGAGTTTAAAAAAAGCCTTGTTTTGTGCAAAATATATTTTTCTCTATTTTGTCGAGTTTTTTTAGAGCTAAAGACCATTTTACAAACTAAATATGTTTGTGAGACACATTATTACATTCTGTTTCAAAATATCTCTTAAATGGTTTGTTACTAGTGCACCCACCCTACTTGTATGTGGTTTCATTGGCTTTTTTGTTGTTGCAACAGGAGTGATGTCACTAAACACAGACTGGTGTATTAAATAAAATATGTCCCACTTCACATTTAATTTATACTTTTATAACATTTTTACTATATTTGCATCTTCTATATTATAAAATTCCACTCAAATAAATTTATAAGACAACAAATTAATAAAAACAGTTCAATAGAATTATTCTGTAGTCATAATAGTTTTGTTTTAAATACCTTTGGTACAGGAGGCAACACCTCTGGTTTATTGGCCTTACTCTGAGCAAATGTATTAAGAATTTCTTTGGCATCACCCTCAGCAAACATGAGCTCATCAATAAGGGCCTCCTTCTCTCTAATTTTTTGTTTCTTGGCTTCCTGTTCCATTCGTATTATTTCAGCTCTACGCAAATCTTCCATTTGTTTCTCTATTTCTAGTATTTCTTCTAGTTCAACTTCTTCTCTACCTGAAATTTTAATAAGATATGACCAAATAACATTTTTTTTCTCACTTCTCTGGAAGCTCAACCACAAATAATGCACTGTATATAGACTATATATATGTGTGCATAGAAATCTCTGTTTTTTATATTTTCCATACATTATCTGACTGATAAATCTGTTAAAAATAGGAAAAATTATTGTTACATAATTATAAATGTTTAGACACAGGACATTATAAATTATTGTGACCTATCACCCTAAAATCAATAACAACTTATATTTGTATTGAAATTAATAATTTTTTTAACGTCGAATGAAAATTTATTTCCATTTTAGAACTTATATCATTATATAAGTTCTAAAACGGAAATAAATTTTCATTCGAAATTCGAAATGCATGCGAAATAAAAATTTAAATGCAAAAGAATACAAAATTACAAAAAGATTTTTTTTATATATTTTGGTGTCACATCAATTTCTTACCTATTTTTGCCTTATTCTTTGAAATAATCTCTTTATTGTCCTTTTTGTACTGTTCTATCCTCTTATTTGTCCCAACAATATCAATATTATTTGTTAAATTATAAACAATAGTTTCTATCTCCTCCAAATAATCATTGTATTCACGTAATGTAGCAAAATCCTCTTCTTTTTTGTTGTAATCTTTTAACACCCGTTTTCTTATATCAATCTCTTTTTCTACCATAGCATCTTCAAATAGTTGTACTCTAAAGTTATTTCGACGAAGTGGCACATTGCAGTCTGGACATGATCCCGATCCTATAAATGAAATATTTAATGTTTAAGTATATCCTTGTCTAAAATGTTTACATTTATTAAATCACATGTTAATGGGTCCTATTAAGAAATTACGCTTTGTGTCATTTTACACAACTGACTGCTGTCCCAAAATACAAGCTATTGCTTAGTTCGGGAATCAGTTCACATTGCCTAACCAAATCATTAATTTAATTTCATATTTTTTTCTCTTATTGTGCAAAAGTTTGTAGCTACAAATAAAGATTTTCGTTTCCTTGCTCTAACACATGAGCCCTTTATGATTCAATGAGCAAGTGTTTAACAGGGTGTAAGAGTTGAAGAGTCACCCTCAAGCCTTTATTTTCTATCTTTATCTTATTGCTTAAAATTTAAATATATGGCCTAGCTTGACCGAAGTGATACCACAACCTCACAGAAAACCAACAGTAAGTGAGGTTACCCGAGGCACTAACCCTTCCCTCTTCCCTCCCTTATCCTACTCCCACCTTAAAGGCCAGCAACGCACTTCTTACTCTCTAGTTGCAGATACCCATGGGCAGCGGCAGTCATCAGGTGACCTATCCCTTTTTTTTTTAATACGTAGATACACTCACTTTCTCCCTACAGAGTAAGCAGAGACAACAGCCCGCCACTTGCATCTAATTAGTCCTTACATACCTCACAAGCAACGTCTACTAACATTAAACCTTTCACAAAAACCCGCCGGCTTCTGGTACTTCAGCCTTCCCTTTCTTCAGAAACACGAATAATGTTTAGAGCATGTTGTGCTTGGTCGATTCCTACTTTCGTTTTTTGGAAGTTAATTTCAAATAGAAATGTTTAATTACAAAAATGTTCTTACCTTTCAAAAACAACAAATCTACACAGCTTTCGCATAAGGCATGGCCACATACATTTACCATCAACTTAAGCGAGGGATTTCTATACTTCGTCGTTTTACAACGCGGACAAGCCTGGTCGTCCATATTTCTGTAATAATCTGAAATCCTAATAAATTTAGTTACTTCTAAAAAAATCTACAATCATCTCCCGTTATGTTCTTCGAATACTGTACAACTACAAACTATTGTACTAAAATAATCACCCATGGAAAACTAAAGTTCAAGTTGACAATTTTTGATGACAGATGGTCAAAGCAAGGAACCAGTGTGACCATCTTGAAATCGCTTGTCGTTGCCTTTTTGAGCAGGAATCTATCAAACTTGGGTAAATCCAAATCCAAATTATGCAACGAAGATACCCAATGGCCAAAGTTTGATGGCGAGAATCGATAATACTCAGTAAAATAACTATAGGTCTACAGAATATCATGGTAAATAGAGAAATCAAAATTCGCAGTGTGCAATACCAGCGAAATTGGATTAAACGATCTTGACACTAATTCTTTTTTTTATAATATAATATATTATAAATGTTAGTAATTAGTATTTATCAATAAGTAGTAACATTATATATATACTTTCATATTATTATGGTTGTGCCTGCAACGGTTCTACACGCGTTTTAATTATAGGTAGATATATAATGATAACATTTTCTTGTACTTTTATGGTCACTGCTCCGCCTCTGTGGATCACTGCATGATGATTTATAGCCTTTCTTAATAAATAATTAAAAAACAAAAATATATTTTTTAAACGGGACTGATGGTTGCTGAGATTTTGTAATAGCTGTACCCACTGTTGTAAACAATTTCCTACGCTAGAAAGGCACTCGGCCACGTTAGTTTAGTTTGTATCTTTGTGGCGAACGGATGACGGGACGACCGAATTAAGTTTTACGAAGACGACAAATTAATTTTTGATAAGAAATATGTCGGAATGGTCTAGCGAGCAAATATTACGCTTCCTATAGTGTTACCAGGGAGATCAAATAATATGGGACCCACAAAATAAGCATCATAAAGACAAAAAAAAACAAAGTTGTAGGACTGCACGTCAGACGTCAACATAACTTCACAATGTATTTGTATTTACATACACACATCTGTATATATATAATTAGGTTAAAAATAAAAAGTAGGTAATAACATATCTAAATGTATACAAAACATGTCATAGGGTACACTGGAAGTTCTGCGCTCCTGGCCGCTCATAAATGTTTGAATTTCGACAGTTATATATATGAATGAAATAAATTTTAGGCATTAGGGTTGAAATCATAGATATAGGAACCGCTAATATTTTTTAGATAGGACTAGGACATAAATTTGTTTTGATAGCCAAAGCAGTATGACCCTTGACTGGCAAATGAGAGGTCCTAAGTTCAAACCCAAGTATTTCTTCTGACTTTTTGTAAGTTATATTATTTTTTTATGTTATATGAGCCTATTATTTAAAAAAAAAAACCTTAAAAAAAAGAGAAAACCAAAAAACATTTTTAGTTTTTTCGATTCTTTATTCGTCCTCATTTAAATACATGATTAATTAACACCTCATCTAGAAACTGGGCTCGGGGATTTATGTTAGATTGAAACCTTGCCCAGCCCAAGAACCAAACAATAGTCATAACAAGGTCACAACACCCTACTGTCCTGTCGTCTGTCCACTCCACAATGAATACAGAAATGTGTCCGAGCGTGTGAATCAGGGCTGTCAGTAAGGACAAATTATTTTATACCACCGAATCTCAGAACTTAAACAAGATCACGTACTATTATACAAAATCAGTGTTGTACAAAGTACAACTATAGTACGTCATTATGTGGGGATTTGAATAAAATGTTAACAAAACAATATATTAGTAAGTAATAAATATAAAGGCTGTCTTAAGTTGGCGGGGAGAAGTAGCTTTTTTACGTTTTTTTTTGCTCTTTCAACTGTTCGTTAACTGTTCTTAACTGTTCGATCAAAAAATTTTTATTTGTTCGATCTTAGTTTTTTTTTTTTAAATAATATAAAAAATTACCCTCAAGTTGGCGGGGAGAAGTCGTATTTTTACATATTTTTTTTACTATTTCAATTGTTCGTTAACTGTTCTTAACTGTTCGATCAAAATTTTTATTTGTTCGATCTTAGTTTTTTTTTTAAATAATATAAAAAATGACCCTCAAGTTGGCGGGGAGAAGTCGTTTTTTTACATATTTTTTTTACTATTTCAATTGTTCGTTAACTGTTCTTAACTGTTCGATCAAAATTTTTATTTTTTCGATCTTAGTTTTTTTTTTTTAAATAAAATAAAAAATTAGCCTCAAGTTGGCGGGGAGAAGTCGTTTTTTAACCTTTTTTTTTGCTATTTCAACTGTTCGTTAACTGTTCTTCATTGTTCGATCAAAATTTTTATTTGTCCGATCTTAGGTTTTTTTTTAAATAAAATAAAAAATTACTCTCAAGTTGGCGGGGAGAAGTAGTTTTTTGACATTTTTTTTTTGCTCTTTCAACTGTTGGTTAACTGTTCTTCATTGTTCGATCAAAATTTTTATTTCTTCGATCTTAGTTTTTTTTTTTTAATAATATAAAAAATTACCCTCAAGTTGGCGGGGAGAAGTCGTTTTTTTACATATTTTTTTTACTATTTCAATTGTTCGTTAACTGTTCTTAACTGTTCGATTAAAATTTTTATTTTTTCGATCTGTTTTTTTTTTTAAATAAAATAAAAAATTACCCTCAAGTTGGCGGGGAGAAGTCGTTTTTAACCTTTTTTTTGCTATTTCAACTGTTCGTTAACTGTTCTTCATTGTTCGATCTAAATTTTTATTTCTTCGATCTTAGTTTTTTTTTTTTAAATAATATAAAAAATTACCCTCAAGTTGGCGGGGAGAAGTCGTTTTTTTACATATTTTTTTTACTATTTCAATTGTTTGTTAACTGTTCTTAACTGTTCGATTAAAATTTTTATTTTTTCGATCTGTTTTTTTTTGTTTTATTTGTCCGATCTTAGGTTTATTTTTAAATAAAATAAAAAATTACCCTCAAGTTGGCGGGGAGAAGTAGTTTTTTGACATTTTTTTTGCTATTTCAATTGTTCGTTAACTGTTCGTCATTGTTCGATCAAAATTTTTATTTATTCGATCTTAGTTTGCTTTTTATAAATAAAATAAAAAAATTGCTATCTTAAGTTGGCGGGGAGAAGTCGTTTTTTAACCTATTTTTTTGCTATTTCAACTGTTCGTTAACTGTTTTTCATTATTTGATCAAAAGTTTTTTTTGTTCGATCTTACGTTTTTTTTTTAGTTTGACTAAGTGCTTCGTTTGTCATAAAATTCGATAATTTAATTAATAAATTTAAATACACTCCGTTTTGTAATGTATAGCTTGAGTAGGAAAATAAAAAGAACTATTATGCTATATTTGGGAAAAAAGACTTACACCAAGAAATTTACATGAATAAAATATAACGCTGGCAACAAATAATTTAATGACATTACTACAAGTCATATTTTTCTAATTGTCGCACGTGCTGCCTAATACCTATGTGTGTAATCCATAAACTTAATATACTAGTGTAATCACTAAATGCAAAAATAAAACACTGTTCTTTCCGGCTGTCTTAAGTTAGCGGGGAGAATTTGCTTTTTTACATTTTTTTTTTGCTCTTTCAACTGTTCGTTAACTGTTCGATCAAAATTTTTATTTGTTCGATCTTAGTTTTTTTTTTTAAATAAAATAAAAAATTACCCTCAAGTTGGGGGGGAGAAGTCGTTTTTTGACATTTTTTTTTTACTATTTCAACTGTTCGTTAACTGTTCTTAACTGTTCGATCAAAATTTTTTTTTGTTCAATCTTAGTTTTTTTTGACCAAGTACTTCGTTTGTTGTAAAATTCGGTTCTGGCACTTGCCGGCCGCTGCCGCGGCACGCTCGCTTCGGAAACTTGAGGGTATTTTTTTATTTTATTTAAAAAAAAACTAAGATCGAACAAATAAAAATTTTGATCGAACAATGAAGAATAGTTAACGAAGTTGAAATAGCAAAAAAGGGTTAAAAAACGACTTCTCCCCGCCAACTTGAGGGTAATTTTTTATTTTATTTAAAAAAAAAACTAAGATCGAACAAATAAAAATTTTGATCGAACAATTAAGAACAGTTAACGAACAGTTGAAAGAGCAAAAAAAAATGTAAAAAAGCGATTTCTCCCCGCCAACTTAAGACAGCCGCCACTATGTTGCTCCGATTCCTTGGGATCAGATTGTGCGTCATTACACTCATCACCCAAATTGACTATATAAAGCATACTAAACTAAATGAGTTTTCCAAACCTTTTCTTTCGCCTTTAATTTTTTTAAACATTCAAAGTATCGACTAAAAAGCTACCAATCATAAAATTTAAAACCACTTTTTACAGCCAATCACAGAGACGGAAACTGACAGCTGACAGCTGCAAAATGTCATCCTTCTGAAAATGTAGAACAATTATTGTTTTTGTTATTTCCAGTAATATTTTAATGTTTTGCTTTGTTTTTTTCACTTAGTAAATAACATAATTTGTTGAAGAAAGGATAATAATTATGAATTTAGCTTTAAGGCAAGTCCTAAGGTCGCAGACGTTCAGATTATGTGATAGGTTTACTCACAGAAATTTACTCAAACAAATCCAAGTAACCTCAACATGCCCTGTTATACAATTTCGGAATTATTGCGAAGAGAAAGTAGAAACCAAAATCCTGCCCCAGCTAATGGAATTCCCGCCAATAGTATGGCCCTCATTCATGAAATTTATTAAGAACTGGATGTTTTCTAATTTCATTATTAGGCCTTACTTCGAGCAAGAATTCAACTTACACGAATTCATTGAGGCTTCCAAACATGCTGTCCAGGTATTTATAATGTTTTTACACAGTTTTAGAAAAGTATAGCAAACACTACACTTACATTCAAGTTCATATATTTATACAATGTACTTTTTCATTTGCTGGACCCATCATGTTATTATTTCTTTAACATTGACTTTAATGCCAATTGTTAGGTTGTTTCAGATGCATTGCAAAGAAGTGATTTTAAAGCTTTAGAAGATATAGTTGAAAAAGATGCCATTTCTGCTCTAAAGACTGCAGTATCTAAGCTTTCAGTATCACAACGACAGTTGCTGTCTATTGAAAAAGATGATATTTTTTATGCTTTTCCTTATCAGGTGAGTCTACCAATAGATTGGAAGTAATCGCGTACATCAGAAATATTTTAAGTAGAGAGCTGTTTGAATTTTTTATTTCTCTATACAAAAGAATGGTCAGTGTATTTTTTTACATGGAGTGACAGAGTGTATTTTCCTAATGAAAACATCCCAGCATAACTTATTTCTTCAAAATTGGGGGTAGCTCTAATTTAGCAACAATAAATTATTTATGTTTTACATTCTATTTTGTTCTAGGTTGGGATAATGTTTGATGATTCAGACAAGAGGTGGGTGGAGATTACAATGTGCTACCATGTTTTGAGGGGACTTAAACATATGAAAGAGACTGGTGATCTACCTCCTATATCGTTAGGGTGGGTAATTCATCTTTATTCATATCTATATTACTATTAAAATTTAAAAATTGTAGTTGGTAGTAGCTGACCAATATTTATTGGTCACCTACTTAACAAGGGTTCTGGAATATATACTTAATTATTTTGAAATATGCAAAAGAACTTATCAATAATTTTGGAGTTCTGGCACTCTTTATGCAAAAGTGACTATTCAACACAAAACTAACTGTCCTTAATAATAAAAAGTGCATTAAGAAAAAATGTAATCCTTTTTGGGGGTCAATAAATGATAATGAATGTGTAGTGTATGTAGCGACCCACATACGTTGTGATTTTCACTTGATTACACCTTGCCTTTATTATTTTTTTATGACAGTCAGAAACAACCTGCATCCCTAATGTTTATCTGGTAATTTTTATCACAGTGCTTGAGATTTTCCATTATTAGATTATATCTGTATTTAATAATAATACTTTAAAATATATTATTATTAACCTTTGTACCAAATAAAATACCCGTGATTTGGGGATTAATCTAAATCCCCACCACGTTTCACCAAGGGGGAGGGAGGGGTTAAAAAGTTGCTAAAAACATCATCCATTAACCATTGCAAGTTTTTTATATTTTTCGTAAGCAGTCAAGATTCATAATTTACATCCAAATTCTTTTCTTTCTTCTTTCTTTCTTTCTTTCTTAATTTAATACACACTATGTCTTTACTTCCAGTGTACAGCCAGAGTATCAAGACAAGATATTTATACTAAACTACAGATTCATCAGGGAGTTCACTAAAGGCGTTGAAGGCAGTTGGTGGGTCAATATAGTTAACCACTTCCAGCCCCATATATTGAAGAAGAAGTTGCAGTAGAATGTGTTCATGTTAAAACTTACGTTAATGCTTCAGTCAAGAATAATAAATGCAGTTGAATTGTTGATTTTTTGTTGTTAAAAAAAAAGAATTAACAAAACCTATCATAAACAGTGTACAAAAAAATTACAACATCAAACATGATTACATTTTTCAGGATTTATCAATTAAATAATAACTAGCAACCCGCCCCGGCTTCGCACGGGTAGCAGAGACATCTTCAACAATCATCATCATATTTCAACCAATTTACACACCTTAACAAATTATATACCTAAACCTTCCTCATGAATCACTCTATCTATTGACGAAAACCGCATGAAAATCGGTTCAGTGGTTTTAGAGTGTATCGCGGACAGACAGACGCGGTTAGGGACTTTGTTTTATAATATGTAGTGATATCTACATGTTTTAAATGAGGAAGAATCCACTAAGGCGAAATTACTACGGAAATTTAAAACAATATGAACATGCTGGAACTACTATACTTATCCCTTTGTTCATAGTTCCTTCCACTATTTACTATGTTGTCGTCCTATGAGAGAGTCCAGAATGCCTTAAATGTCTTCCATCGTCCATCCAATGTACGCAACTTAGAAGTAAGTATTTTACCTTTCACACTGTACTCTAATTACCCCTGGTTTATAATAAAGGATTTACTGTAAGGCTTAAAAAACACTATTACCTCTTGCTATGTACAGCAATTATATTATAATCACAAATTAGTATAATAAATCCTTAATAGCACTGTAACCATACCGAATGGGAATTGGTTATATATGAGGATTTTTCAAGTCACAGCATAAATAAAAGCAGCAGCACAAATAGTAGGTACCTTAGTTTAAGAGTTTAATTGACTTAAAATACTACAGTTTTCATTATAATCCTTTGTTGTCTCCACCAATGATTCCAGTAGAGCTGATGCATCACCTGTAAAAAGAATATTGGTTGACCAACAGCAAAGAAAAACTGAAATGTTGTTGTGGTAACTTCCACATACAGCAAAAACTTACTTCAACTTCATCTAGCGATTTCTAATCCTGATCCTGCATCACGCAATCAAAGTTTTCACGCTGATTAGTACCTTTACAAATATAAACTTCCCAACTTCAACCGTTGTGCCGCGGTCCGCTAGGCATGATCACTTCACTTAGTTGGAGAATCCTCCCTTGAAGTTGCATTGACATAACACCCTCCACATTTTATCTTTTATGAAAAAGTTTCTATTTTTTTATTAAAACATTAAAGCTCATTAATATCCACTAAACAAAAGAAAATCGTTTGCCAAACATAGGGGAACATGGTTCTTAACTGTTTTGTCTAAAAATATCTATATGAACCTAGATAAAAGAATATGCTACGGTTCATAGATTGTATGAGTGAGGTGAGCTCTATTTTATCTATATAATATACAAATGATTTTACATATGAATCGATCAAATGTTACAATAGAAATAAGAAATAGATATCCATTTCCTGTTTTGTTAACCCTACTAATATTATAAGCGTGAAAGTGAAATATGTATGGTTGTTTGTTACTCTTTCACGCAAAAACTGCTGAACCGATTGCGGTGCAACTTGGCATGTAGATAGCTGGAGACCTGGATTAACACATAGGCTACTTTTTATCCCGATATTCCCACGGCAACTGGACTTACGTGGGTGAAACCGCGGGGCGCAGCTAGTATTATATAATTATGATAATGATGCTGCTCTTTTTACACGCTTTATATTACCTTCACTTGTATGTTTGTAACCGACTTCTTTGGGCGTGATTTTGACCCACTTTAAACGGCCAGATTTCATTCAAATTTTGCACACGTGTCATAGACCGATGACAATGTAATAATTCGATTAAATTTTTTACTTTTTTTAGTTGAATTTTCTATAAAAGCGTGTTTTTTAGTTTTATAAACTATAATTGACGGACTGACGGACTTATTGGATGGATAAAGAAATGCCAGTCTCGGAACCCATCAGCTAGTTCCTCGGCTCGAGAGCACAACGATGTCAATTATCGATTATAGACATTACTACGACTCGACAAGGCAAACTGCGAAAACCACTTTGTTTCCCGGCGTCCGTTTTGGTAAGCTATTATTACGCGCCGGTGAATATTCCTTCTTTAAGTTTTTTGTGCTGCGAATAATTACCAGGAAGTAAAGAGAACGCAGACTCACCCGGGCTCACCTACTGGGTAAATAAACTGCTAATGACTTGCTACAGGGACGCGGTGAGACCAAGGTATATCCACAAAAAGCTTCTCCGTAATACTTTTGGTCTAGGTAAATTAATTGCTAGGTGTACCGGTTAAAGATGTATCTTTAACCGAAAGTCATGCAGCAATTTGCAGCTCACTTCTATAGAGGGGTTTAAAGTTTTTAGTGTGTTAGTATAAATGAGTTGGAGATGGGCTATGTGTTGCAGGCGTTTATAGGCTGCGATGGTTGATGCCGAGGTAGTGATTTAAAATAAAGTTTGCTGATGAAAGCCTTTCAGCTTACCTGTACTAGGATCGTAAAGGGATCTTTTCTCAACACCGCACTGCACCTTAATGGGTCTTTGTTTTTTTAACGAGTGTTCTATATCTGTAATTAACCATGCAATCAAGATTATTCAAATTTAATGAGTGATATGTTTTTAAATGACATGCCAAGAGAGCTTTTACAAGAAAGACAAATAAAATATTACACTACTGTAAGAATCAACGACGTGATTGGAACTATTAGGTAAGTACTTAGGTAGGTATATTCACTAAAAAAAAAGTAGGACCCATTTTACTTATGCCAGATATTCGCACTTGACTTTTTATGTACGAAGTTATTCTCAGTAATAGGTACATTTGTTCCATCTTTGTACTAGAACTATCATATTCAATTAGAATATGACAGTGCGATTCTTGTTTTTTTAATTTGCCTTAGAATGTAGGTAAGTATATATCGATATATTTTTGGTAATATCGCCCACTTAACACATACCTACCTACCTAGATAGGTACCTACATAAAATCATCAATTAACAATAAGTTGACTATGATGTATCCTACGTTAATGCGATTCTTAATGAGAAGCACTAGCCTACCTAGTGTCTCAAAGAATTAAAATAAAGATTTATTTTTCAAAAATTTAAGAAAGCAGAAGGGTAGTCCTTTCCTACCCACCTGTCATCTTAGACACATAATTTAATTGTTAAAAACCACTCACATTAAAAAAATAATTTATTTCAAACCTTCATGAACTTTATCCAACATTCTGCTAACATCCAAATCATCTGTTATCCTCGTACATAAGACGTTTACATACTGACTAGCACCAGGGACTATTCTATCAGTATCACCCGTTTGTAACTCGTACGTGACGTCAGCAGCAATTGTAGTAGAACATTCAATTTGTAAGACTTCGTAAGCACCCTGAGACGATTGTGTTGAGTAGGCAATTAAAAGATTATTGTGTATCGAGTATTCATCCACTGTGTGGATTGAGGAGTATATTTGAGGATTGGATTTCCTAGAAAATAAATGAAACCTTGAATTCTTATTGACATAAATAACATCTTTTTTTTTAATTAAACAACAACTCCCGCATTAGGAATTACTCCTGTGTCGCAGGGGACTTTACAAACAACGGACACAAAGAACACCCAGACTCTGGTGGGAATCGAACCCACGACCTATGGCATAGCAGTCAGGGTCACTAACCACTAGGCCAAGAGGCTTGATGGTTATTTAGAAGGTAGGAAATTACAGGCTTGTTTCGTTTGGAAGTCTATTCTAATATGAACATTTTCATGCCAGATCTACGGAATTGGTATTATTAAGTATCTAAAGCATGCTACCGCCAGCGCAAGATTCAATTTTAGGGCGTAATACTAGGAATGAGCGTTAATCGCATCTTAGGGCACCGTGTGTCAAACGAGATTGAGGGCAATTTTTTTCTCCGTCTCTGCGAAACAATCTACCCGGAAAATGCTGTAAAGGTCATCTGCGGTTTATGTGGCACAATTTGTTCCATTTATTGTTCGTTTGATGGAAATTTAAAATCAAAGTCATTAGCAGGTAGGTAGAGCGCTTTTGTCAACCCCATGTAGCTAAGCAATGTAGTAAAGACTTTTATGAATAAGTACCTGTCTAAATATATCCTACACATATCCATGATAAGTATAGCAAGATCTTGTTTGCTTCTTTCTGCCTCTTTTAAGATGAAATTTTCAGTGACACAGTGTTCTAAATTAATGTTTTCTGTAGGACAGTCAATGCCTAGCATGCATTTTGTGTTACATAGCTGGCAACCATGTCCAGCATAGAAGAAGAAGCCTGAAATGAAAATATTTTGTGGCTAAATTATTGATTTAGTAATAATAATAACTTGACACACCTCACACATAAACACAGTCTCTAAAATATTATGCTATTAATAGGTAGATATGCTTAACCATATTTGAATTAAGTCTGCCTTTAGATGCCATCTAGATGACATAGAGATTTTTAATATTTTTCTTTGTGCCTTCTTTTTTACTTTATTTTTTTTCTCATTTACTTTAAATCCTAATAAAATAATAGTACACAACAAAACAGTGCTGTAATACATTATCATGTCATACATTAATTCAACATACTTACAGTAAGAATTTTCCTCCAACACATCAAAAATATTTGTCAAAATACTAGTCAAATTGGCACTTGTAGTATTCTTTATAGTTATAACAATAAATCCTAAGTTTTGTAAGTGCACTGCTAAAGAGTCACAATCTATAGATGGTGTAGCCAATTTAGATAAATATAAATATTTATCATTAGCAACTAATATGGCTACTTTTGACTGTGGTCTGTAGTATGTGGTAATGGTTTTCACATTTAATGATGTAGAGACAAATTTCTTATACTCGTCTACAGAGAAACCAGACCGGTCCAACATCTTTATCAATTGCTCGCCTGGTTTTTTAGCATCCGTAAATGTTATTCTGGAATGTAGAAGATAAGTATTATAGATTAAGTGCCTATCACTACATTATTCAATAAACTTGTCACTTACTTTAAATCAGCTAGTTTTGCAATTATATCACACTGTCGTAAATTCATATCTAGAGCTTTTTGATACTCTCTATAAGATAAATTTTGTAGTAAAGACATTTTAAGCAATATTCTATCTGTAACAGGAAAGTAATAGTGCGTTGCTTGTTTCCTTGTTGCACCAGCCTTTAAATTTAGTTTACTTTGGCGCAGACCGGTTCGAACGTTAACGTCAACTTCAACTTATATTTAGAAAGATGTAAACAATAATTTCATCAGCTGACTTTGACACTTGACTTTTTTTATTGAAATTAAACGACCACACACCTATGCGTAGAATGACACGTTTTCATTACAATTACGTTTCTTTACAAACTACGAAGACAACTTTATGGTGCGTTTACACGCTCGCATTCAAACCGACATTCAACGAGCACAAGCACGGGCACAGATACCTGAACAGGCTGGTTGTGCAATGTGCATGCTTGTCAGGGTTGCCAACCGTACGACTACTACTCGTACAAATACGAGATTTGTGCTCTACTGTACGTTGTACGAGGACACGATCAAGCTCGTACAATTAGGTACGAGATTTTGATTTAGGAATTTTTATAGCATTATTTATTAGCATTATTTATTATTGTGGACAACATTTTATAGCGTCAATGGGTTTTTACACTTTAGTTACATTGGGTCTGCTAAATGAAAAGTATACATACCCAATACCTATTGGGTATGTTCGTGGATATTTTCCATTTTAATATTGGTGCAGGCATATAATATACTCCTAATTTGCATGGAAATGACGCAATTCAAAAACTGTTAATTTTAATGAGGAAATTTTACAGATTGACTACAATCTGTTTGCAGAACTATTGATTGAGGTTAAATGAGAATGTACGGTGTCTGTAGTCTGATGTGCTGGAACGGTGATTTAGTGCCGCGACGATGAACAGTTACATGGTGCCCCGCCGATGATTTGGCACCGCGACGGTGATTTAGTGCCGTGACGACTAAATGGCGCCGAGACGGTGGTTTACCACAGTGAAGATTACTTGGTGTCGCGACGATGAATTGGCAACGCGACTGGGACGAAGCGCCGCGACGATGTTTTTGCTTCGCGAAGGCTACGTGGAGCCGCGAAGTTGAATTATCATCGCGACGGTGAATAATCGTCGCGACGGTGAATTAGCGCCGCAATGGGGTCTTAGCGCCGTGACGGTTACTAGGTTATTAGGCGCCGCGACGACGGATTGTCAATGTGATGGTGATTTAGTGTGGCGACGATGAATTGACGCCGGGACGATTTCAATAATCTTTAAAAAAAAACTCCTCCTTCTTCCTTCTTTCTATCTTTATCCTAAATCAAGTACCTACTCCTGTATTATTCATCAATTGTATTGTGAATACCCATTCACAAGACACATACGACACATATTTTCCTTTAATTTATAGATGTTAGTTCTTTTAAAGATAAAAGCAGTAAGTCATCTATTTGGCGTTACTGAACGCGAATGAGTGATGCAAACGGGATAGATTAAAAAAATTTAACGCGGATGAGCAGAACAACTGCTATGTCAACCGCGAAAGACTGCTTGCCCCGCAGATACGCCTTAAATATTTGTTTGTTAGGTATATCTAATAATATTTATAATCACTGCTGCATAGCATAGGAAGACTAAGGTTTTGAATTTATAGGAGCGCACTTTGAGGTCTCGCACCACGTAAAAATGTAACTAGGGCCACCACTGTTGATGATTAGAGAATTGTAACTAATCGCATATCCATACGATATGCAGTAAATGAAATAGATTTATGTATGCCTTAAAACAGTTACGAAACACAGCTAATGAAGAAGCTGCCCCCAATGCTTATCATGATTATGTAGGTTCATGTTTGTTAGAAATAATAAAAAAATCTATTCAAAAGTTAGTGAGGATAGTAAATTCATTAAAAGGTTTCCCACTAAAATAAAAAACGAATTATTTAAAATTCAATATTTGCCAAGATCTTCGAGTCATTGCTGTGTCCATCATCTGCAACGGCACTTTAAAATGTATGTTAGTGAGCACCAGCGTGGATTTGTTGCTTTGAGATCAACCGCTACAAACCTGGTAAAATTTACGTACAAGCGTTAGATGCTAATAAACAATACGATGTTATCTGTACTGACTTTTGTAAGGCGTTTGACAGAATTTCTCACCCAGTGTTAGTTTATAAATTAGAAGCTTATGGTATCACGGGTTCTCTACTCCAATGGTTCAAGTCATACTTAGCGGATCGTGAATTTTATGTCGTTGTGAATGGCTATAGATCTTCTAACTGTATCATTACTTCGGGGGCCCCACAGGGCTCCCATTTAGCTCCAACTTTATTTAATATATACAACAACGATCCATCTGAATGCTTTCACTATTCAGAAAACTTCTTGTATGCCGACGACTTTAAATTCGAAAGAAAGATTGAATGCATACGCGATTGTCAATTGTTACAAGAAGACTTGAGCCGGGTCGTCGAATGGTGTATTAATAATAAAATGAATTTAAATGTTAAAAAGTGTAATCACCTAAAATTTTCGAGGAGACTTCCGCTATGCTCCATACGCTCATATTACTTCATAGGTCACCAACAAATTCAAGACCAAGAAACTATCCGAGATTTAGGAAATTACTCCGCACGACTGCATTATTTCAAGATGTGCCCTCTGATTTTGCGCTGGAATATGGCGGACGGTTTATTTGCTTGCAACCTCATACAGTACAAAATTGTACCCCGACATTGGATTACCCACAGTGAGAAGGACAGTACTAGGGGCAAATTCGCCAATGGCTAGAATGTGCAAAATTGTCAATGAATGCAGTGACCTAAATGACATTCATATAGATAGCAAGGGCAAGATATTATCTGGTATTGTCTAAAGTCTGAGTGAATAACTCTGTCAATTATTATTATTAATTTTTATTACTTTATCAAACGTAAGTTAGAAATTGTTTGGATTAAATCAGTTGTTTAATTTTTTTGTCTATGTGGTTCTTCTTCTTCTTCTTTTTAGTGCAGACAAATATGTATGTTAAGTGTAGTTAAGTAGCCTCCATTAGTATTAATATTTTTATTGTAAACAATTTTTATGAGCTTGCGGTGTTAATCTGTAAATGACTGATTCACTTGTTTTTTCTTTTTTTGTTGTACTATCTGTTTGTATATGCATTAGTGTAAACAGTTGTTGATTAACCTTAAAATAAATAAAAAAAAAAAAAAATTAAAAGCACTCTTCCATGTAAAAATAGTTATAATTCATGTCAATTAAAAAAAATCCCATTTAAGGTTTTGGCTACTTGAAAAGTGTTTTTACACCATAAATGATTTTTTGTTGTAAAACCTAATAGTTTTAAGTAAAATTTAGCATTCCTATTTATATCGAGCAGCTTTTTTTTAATAAAAATAGATCAAGCCCCAAGTGGTAGCCCCCATGAGATCTATGTCTGCGTTGTCTCCCATGTTTGCACTGACTACTATGTCTGCGAGCATCAGCGTTGCCAACTTCAAAAACTATTTATCCCTAAACTAAAGTCAAAAAACCCTAAAAATGCCACAATTACTAGAAAACTCCCGAAAAAAAAAAGCAGGAAAACTATAAAAAACTTAAATGACACATGTATTTCTTTTTTCAGTACCGAATTTACAAAATTTAACTTGCATTCGAAATGATCTAGCTAAATAAAATATTCTTCTGAGTTTGATTGAAGAAGGTTTTGTTCGTAATTCAATTGCGCTGGTGATTCTATGTTGAAGGACTATACATTTTGGATTTAACGTTATCCATCTTGATCATTTATAAACTACAATGGAACAAAACTACCTTTTACTTCTTGACCTGTTGCTCAAATTTTAGTAAAAAGCTTTGGAATATGATTGGGCATAATTAACTCATTGCTTTTCGACACAGCAACACAAAAGGAAAATTAAAGTAAATAACTTTCGTGAAGTAAATAACAATCAAATATTTGGAAACTATATTCACCACAGACTTGTTATAAAACTTTATGGTTACACAAAGACAATCACCACATATTATAAAACAAAGTCCCTCACCCACTTGAATACAAGTAAGGAGTATGGAGAGTAGTGCAATAAAAAAAAACACAATTAAAATTGTATCCCTAAAAATACCCCCAAAAAGTTTTTGTCCCTAAAAACCCCCTGTATAAATTTTTTTCCCTAAATTTAGGGAGAAAATCCCCAAGTTGGCATCACTGGCGAGCATGTGAATAGCTTGCTTGGCACGTGTAAGTGCGCAGGCGTGCCGGGCTGCTTAGCAGGCTGCGCGATGTGCGTGTGAACGCACCATTACTAATATTGCAAAACTAAAACTGTTGACATTTCTCGAACATTTTACAATACATATAAAATTTTAAACGTTTTATTTTGCTAAATCTTTGAATTTACGAAAATCGTCAAAAAAGTTTTCTAATAAAATTATCATGAAGGAATTGGAGTGGAGTGGACCACAAATTCAAAATGGCCATTGGGATTGATACGTCAAAATGGAAACCTAGAAAAATAAAAGGAACTCCAGCCGCAACATTCCGGAATTTATTAGGAGTTGGTGCGATAAGTGTAGGATTAGTATGTGGAGTATTTTTTCAGTAAGTATGTTTTACATAACTATGACCGTGACGCAAATTTTAAGGTTAAAACTCATTGCATTCCGTTGTTACCACAATAAAATAAATACGATTTGCTTTTCTTATTTCTTGGTTCAATAACCAAGAAATAATAAAAGCAAATCGTATAACCAATGTTATTTAACTCATTTTATTTTGATAAATGATATATGAAAAGTTTTGGGCATGTAAATAAAGGTTTAGAAACTGGAGCGAGGAATACGAAGACTTCCTATAAATCTACACTATTTTTTACAATCGTCTTAGTACCATGGTAGTATTATTTTATTTACATCATTAACTATTTTGAAAACCTAATCTTAGAATGATGTAAGTATTAGTATATTTTTTTAAATTAATTAATAAAAAATGTTAACACTAATATTTACATTTCAATAAAAACAAATAAGTCAGTTTATTAATCTAAACAAGGCAAGTGTAACACATAGTGTAGTCTTTTTGTAATGAGGATATTTATGACTTCTGTTCAGAAATTACATATTTCTCTAAGCTGTTACAAACTGTCTCATTCTTAAACTTCTTTGGCATAGACTAATGTAAAATTTCTGTTATCTTTTAGTTTCACTACAATTACTGCAAATTTACGCAAAGCTGTTGATGTATTGTATGAAGATCCTATAGAAGAAGTTGAAAGAAGACAATTGATTGCTAGTGGGCTACCCATCAGATCAGGCGACGCTATTAGAAAACTTATAGAAGAGAGTGAAAGAACAGACTTGCCACATAAATAATGTTATGAGTATAGACATTAGGTAACTTTTATTTTTAAATTATGTAGTTAATAAAAAAGTTATATTTATAATTCGTTTTATTTTTTCGCATTTCAGACAATGCATTAGGAGTAAATACTTTGTCAGCAAAACTGCTATGGATGAAAGTCTTTCTGACTTTCAGGAGACTAAGCGTAACTGTAAAGGTCCTAAAACTGCACAAAAAGTGATTAAAACAAAAGCTACAAAAGTTACAAAGCACATTAAAGGCCAAAAAGATATAAGGATAGCTCTAAAAGGCAAGAAGAATCAATTAATATCATACACTAAGGAGTTTGAAAATGTGTGTAAGAAGTCCGGCATTGATGTGGATTCGGAGCAACTACAGGTTGCTATAGCTTTGTCAAAATCACTCCAAACTGAGGTACCTGATGATGCTTCTACTTCAAAATCATTAGCAACGCAAGGTAGAATATCGAAAATAAGAACAACTTTACAGGAATATGGTTTTAAAGTACCAGAGACAAAAATTACTGTCAAAAATAAGATTAAAAAGCATAGAA
This sequence comes from Euplagia quadripunctaria, assembly GCA_963859945.1. Lineage (NCBI taxonomy): Eukaryota > Metazoa > Arthropoda > Insecta > Lepidoptera > Erebidae > Euplagia > Euplagia quadripunctaria. The sequence goes on from OY982583.1 coordinate 8,132,535, forward strand.
AACAATATAAACTTATCAATATTAGTGAAGAAGAAAAACATCAGAAAATAAGAAATAAATATTCCCAAATATTATTTGAAACATTAGACTATAAGTTAAGTGCGATATCATGTTATCAATCTCATACACCAATTTATAGTATAGCAACTAATTTGGAATATGAATTCATGAAAAATAATAATATTTTCTACATTGATAGCTTGGCTAATTTCATAGAAAGATCTAATACTATAGGCTCTTTATTAAGAAATTGGTCTGAAATACCTGGAAGACCCATAAGCCCTATACTTTTTGAGAAAAATACTATGGATTTCAGTGAAATTGTATTCTCACAGGAAGAGTTAGATGTGATACTGAGTGGACCTATTAAGTGTGCACACAAAACGATTGCCACTAAAACATTAGGGAATGCAAAAGAGTTAAATATACCAATAGTTGTACTTGAGAGTGAAGGAAATAATGAGATCATAGAAATATCTGATAAAGTAGATAGAGCTGATCATGATGTCACAATCACAGTTGATAAAGAAGTTTATTTACCTAAAAATGCTGTATTAAAATCACCTACTACAGAAATAACAAAATCTGAAAATACTATAGATTTAGTATCTAATGGCACTTTTATAGTTCAAGAGCAGTACAGGAGTTGTTCTCCAGATATATTTGATGATGAAGTGTCTTGCATAATGGAGACATCTAAACCAGTTTTATCACAAGAGCAGAAAACTAAAGTTTTTACAGAAGAAAGCAATAGTATGGATTTGACTGAATGTGCTTATATTAATTTTGAGAAAACAGAGTCCACGTCTATAAATACAACTAAAATAAATCATGATGATTTCATGGAGATGACTGAATGTGCTGTAACAGCATCACAAGGAATAAAAGAAAGTGTAAAAGAAATAGATTTGACACAAAGTCCTGACGAAAAATCTATAAGAGAAATAAATTGTGATGTTGGTAGTGATTCAAATTATATTGCAGAAAGTCCAGATTATAGTTTGAGTCAAAGACATGCAGATATGGCTGATCACTTTGTAAGTGATAATGAAGAAAACAGTAAGTCAATTGTTTACAAAAATCCCATAGAGTGTATAGACCTTGTTAAAAATTCTTCTATCAGTAACAATAAAATTGTTGCAATACGTGAACCAAGTGATGATATTGATCTAACTCAAAGTTCGAATGAAGATGAAAATAAGTTAACAGCCATACAACTTAAAGAAGTATCAAATGAAAAAATTGAATCTATGGATTTAACTCAGTCGTCAAAATCTAGTGTGGAGATTGGTGATTTACCTGAGATCAATCTAGGTAATACTCAAAAGTGTCAGATAAACCTAGATGATACAATAATTTTAAATGAAGAGGAATATTTAGGTGCTAATGGTCAAGTAAAAAATTCAGTAGTCACACAAGATGATCAAATATTTGATTTAACTCAAGCTGGTGAGGAATTTATAGAACTGCCTGATAACTTTACCAACGAAAGAACCTCAAAACTAAGTAGTCAAAGTTTCTATGAAGACTTTATACATGATCACTCAGACAGCAAAGAAATCATCAACAACATTGAACATTGCAATGAAAATAATAGTGATCATAATGCAAGCAAAGAAATTAATGACATAGATTTAACACAATCATCAGATAGGTCTACACAAAATAATGTTTCGCCAAGACCAATCACAGTTGAAAATATGCCTAATAATAGCAGTCTTGGAAAAAGGGATGACATTTCAATAGATTATGATGAAATTTGTAAATATGAAGGTGTCGAAGGCAGTATTAAAGAAAACAACTCCTTTAAAATTGATAAAGAATGTTCAAATGTACTATCACAATCGTATAATGATGTAGAAATAGTTGACAGTAACAATGATTTAATATCAAATGCTAGTCAAAGTTCTGAAGTGTTTGATTTAACAGATAAAGAACTGGACTATTCTATTCATAGGTCAAGACTTGATCTTCCAATAGCAAATCATAATTATGATTGTGAAGGGATATCTGCTATAAACGACATTGGTACACATGAAAGCTCCAAAAAGTCTTTGTCCCATTCAGTTATAAATACGAACTATACATTAGAGGAAAGTTTTTTACCTGAAATAAATATAAAAAAGACTGAGAAAACTATAGGAAACACAGATATCATAGATCCTGGTAGTTCTTCAAACAGAGAACATATTACCAATCAGAAAAGTAACACAGTTCCCATGGTGACGCCTAAAAATAGTGAATACATAGTCAAAACAGATGAGGTTACACCAATATTAGATTATGCATCCCTGACAACACCTCAACGAAATAAGGAACTAGATAAATATGGATTAAAACCTTTCAAAAGGAAAAGAGGTACCTTTATTTTAAATTTAATATAATTAATACAAATTTTACAATTTATGTATTAATGTAGGGTATAATAGCATGTTTCTTAGTATTTTACACTTACACAGGGTGTTACAGAAAAGTGTGATCAAATTTTAGGAGAATTATGTGTAGCCGAAAAATAGTTGTAGATTTTGAAAAAAAAAATAGTTGGTATTTTTTTTGAATATATTTTTTCTTCGTAATATGTTTTCCTGATATATATGCATATTTCTAAGCAACACATGAATTTTCATTTCAATTTCAATGATTTTGTTTTTTTATGCTGATATTTTCGTATCGTATTTTATCGTAAAAAAATTTAATTCCGTATTAAAAATCATCAATTTTCCTAAAATTGTGAGCGTAGTTCACGGGTTTTACTATACACACCTTTCTGGAACACTATATATATTTACACATCTACGCAATACATACAGGATGTATTTGAAAAAGGAACACTTACTTAAATCACATAAAAACTATCCGTTCACAAGTTATGAAGGTTTCAATTTCCAGGTATTTTTGCCTCCATTTTTCATAAAAGTAGGTCGAACGTGTAATGTTATAGATTTTCAATAGTACATATTTTTTTATTTTAGACTTTTTCATTCCGTTACTATGACTTCAAACATTTTTTTAGTTACTTTTTGAGGATTTTTTCAATAACTGAGTGAATAACTTTTTTTTTGGAACTCCAAAATAAATAAAAAAATATGTACAATTAAAAAACTTAAACTTTCAGTGATTTAAGTAAGTGTTCCTTTTTCAAATACACTCTGTATATTTTTTTTTTATTTTTCAGCCATACAAATCCTCACTCATTTATATAATCAAACACATCCAGTCATTGAAAATTATTTAGATGATGAACATCCATCTCCTTCGAAAAAACAGAGACAAGATTCAACTCTTCTTTCACAAACTTCGCCAAAAATACAAGAATCGCCTAGGAACCCTGATAGAGTAAATACAAATGCAAAATCTCCAAGAAAACAAGATACAAATCGTAATTCAAAATCTCCTAGGAATGTTAGTGAAAATAATAAAAATATTAATTCTCCTACAAAGGAATTGAATAGCAGTTATGAGAGCGCAAATACTTATGAAATCATAAGTGACGTGCCAAATATAAAGAATGTAGATTGTGATCCTGATGATTGGGTGTTTCAAAAAAGAGAAAAAGCTAAGGTAAGTCGCTTGTCCTTTTTTTTGTTGTAGACGGGGTGAAAGATCTTGTAAAGGCTCTTGGAGGGCGAGAGCATCGGGACACCGAGGGCTGCCTCTCGAGCTTCGTATCTGTTCTGGCGACGATTTCCCCAATAGTTCACCGCCCGCAAGCGGATTCGTAGATAAGCCTTGGGAGTGCTTTGTTACGCTGGTTCATTAGCGTCTGTGGTTTAAAAAGAGACGTACTACTGTTTATATATACATATATATATTTTTAATAAATACATTATTATTATTGAATAATAAAGTGATAAACATTATAAAGTAAATATTTTTACACTTGCTACTTTATTCCTTACCCCTAATGAGTTTTATTAGTAAAATACCTCTATACTACTAATAAAACTCAAAAAGTCATTAGAAGAGAAGATTCTTGTCGTATTATTTTTGAGAGAGTAGTTACAGCAGGGCCTCAATGAGTCTGTCCGTCGATCTAAGAGAAGTAGTTTAGAGATGGCGGCGAAAATTGTTCCGCCTTCTCCTTTAGTATCGAGTTTCCGAGTTCCCTGTGATATACTTTCCTTACCTATTCCAGGGACTCTCCAGAAAAGGCTTACGTGATATTATGTTCCAATATATGTTGCAGGTCCACACATGTCGAGTACCATTACACATCACATTCCACAATTACGTGTCAAGTCGACGAAGCCTCAGAGAAGCTATTCTGAAATATGAACCGGTTAACATAGACGTAATACATAAGGACTTAGTCTCATATGGCCATCGATATGATCCGAAGGTATGATAACAAAAATATCTATAACCTGTTAAGATAGATTCGGCCTGGAGGTTGCCAACCATTGCCGTATTTTTCCCTATTATAGATCGTCCGGGTAACTCAAACCTCGCCTGCGACGTTACAGGGGTTCGGGGAATGACGACAAAGGCGAAAATTAAATATCAACAAGATATTAATGAAAAAAAAAACCGTAGCAGAAGTACCTGCAAAAAATAAAAAATAATAAAAAAAGTATATTGTTATAGCTATTTTAAACTTGTTCCTTTTTCATATTATTTATTACAACACACACTTAACACTTTCTTGCGCAAGGTATAATATATGTAATTAAACAACAAAGTTTATAAAAAAACGTTTACTTTTGCCTAATACAAAGTTCTTTTTGTTACAGGACTTATTAAGATTCTTAGACAAGAAATGCATAACAGTTAAAACTACAGACAATAACGCTAGGAATAAAAGATAGCCTGAACTGAATCATGGTATTTTAAATATTGAATTAAATTATATTTATACATTTTGTTTTTGTACATTCATTTATTAAATATAACATGTTAATGTCAAAAAATTCAATTACAAGTCAATTTTTTATAGCAGTGTAAACAGAGACAAGATAGAACATTGAATATTTTTATTTGTTTCAATTATGATGCAATTGGTTAAAAGTATCAAAGTAATAATAAAGGGCTGGTCAGACTACTGCACATAATTATATGTTGGTTTGACACACCTCCAGATCTATTTTACATACTCATTTGCCATAATTATTATAATATTTTTAAATTTCTTTCATTCCTAATTTAAAACCAAAACACCGATTCTAGTACCGTTATTTAGATTGATTACATTAACTTAAAAGAATATTACAATACAAATCATTTAGCAAATATTAATCACATTCGTAATACGATACAGCAGTAGACATCACAGGCGAAACACACTTTTTTGAAGAGTGCAACATGACTTGCAACATTGCAACCAGTGTGTTCTGTAACATCTTATTTTACAGAAAACAGTCACTAGCAGTTGCACTCAATACATCTGTCTTTTTCAGTGGTTATTAGACTCTTTACACAATGCATCTCTTTGTAATAACCACAAAATATTTATTTTGATACCTACTTGAGTCAACTCAAAGTTAAGTGTACTGAAGATGCTTAAAAAGTTTATTTCAAGATTCAGTGTATACAAAGCTGCACATACATAAACTAAAAAGAAATAGTAACATTAATTAATCAGTATTATATTTTCAGTCAACATTTTACTTAAAAGTCGTGTACAAAGGCACTACTTGCCTTACAAAGACTATACAAGTTCTATACAAAATATAGGAATTGGCATAAAACTAGCTTTACTTTTTAAGACTGCTTTTACTACGTAGTTCTTGTTGAATTTGATTTTTTTTTAGTTTCAAAAGTGAATGTTAAGTAAAAGGCGCGAGCAAATTATTTAAAATTGGAAGACGCGTGGTTACCAAAATAGTGGAGTCTCTTTATAATTAAAAAGCGCCCGGAATTGTGTCCGTCATCAACAGTCCGGCCCTAACAATAATAAAGATGACATTTAAGTCTGTAAAACTAGTTTAATCCCAATATGTGTATATTATCTAAAACTACAGTTTAAGCTAACCGTCATTTCTTTAATAAACCCGCATGCTGTATCACTTGTCTTGTCGCATTGTTGATGTGACGAAACCGGTCGGGCCCTAACTGGATACCCCCATACCTAAAAAGAAAGTCCATTTTATTATTTTATTTCTTTATATTAAAGGAATTATGTGGTATGAAATACTAGTGTGTAGTTTAGTGTCCTAAATACAGCTCTCTAACAAATCCTAATTTGTTAGAGAGCCATTACATCCCAGCAACAGCCAGTACGAGTTACAGGTATTATTAATTATTATTATTATTTATTAAATAAAAAAAAAACTGTCGGTCGTAGGACTGCACATCAGAAGTGAAAACATAACTGACACATCTGTCATCTGTATATACCTACTTATACTGTGTCTGAGCGTGACGGTCACGCGAGTTCAGTGCTTTTTTTCCCATAACAGAAGTGCACAACGTGCCTAAAAAAGTTTTCACATAAAAAAAAACGACTACTTGCTTCCAATTTCGTGACTGGGACCAAAATTTGGTTCGCAAAAAAATGGGTGCTTAATACGTCTCTGCCAACCCCTTTAGGGATACAGGCGTGAATGTATGTATGTATCCTAAATAGTATTAATTTAGGATACCACAGATAAAAACTATAGAGGCATTAAGAAAACAAATCGTTTACTCCCATTCTCTCTATATGGATCCAATGGCTCTATCTCCTCACCATCACATCATCCCCATACTTGTAATGTCTTACCATGATATCAAATCAAATAATTTATTTGCATGAGACAGGTTTAGGGCTGGTATAGGGTACATAATAAATGCTGATAAGAAAGGTTATTTCGCCTAACATGGTCAACTCTCACAGGCACTTTTGCTTACATTGAGGATCATGGCCCTACGTAAGCATGACAAGATGGTATACATAGAAATTATGTATAAACTTACCACCGCGAGACAACGACTAGCGTATTCTTTTGGTCCAATATCTGCAGTAGATGCAGCATCCTGCCTCCAGCGTGAGTCTCACCATCATCATCACAGTCTTGTAGTATGGTTGTACCTTTGGCCGTCTTGCGCTCTATGCGGTAAGCGTACATGTTATGTGTGGCATTGAGAATTTTCTTGTTGAGTTTCAACTTTGTTAGGACAGCCCTGGAAGAGAAATAAATAGAAAAATAGTTAGGGCTCGTTTACTTAACACGAATGCGCGGTATAAAAACCAATACATTTTCTTAATTTTACAGGAGAGCAAAAATACTCCGAGAATTTGTGGTTCCTTAGCTATTATGTTATTTAGGAATTTGTGAAATATTGCATTTACAATTACGTCGTTTTAGCATTTCATAAAGGAGCACTTTATGACCCGTATTATGAAAAAAAAGCGATTTTTAACTTTTTTGTAGATACGTTCATCTGGTTCTTATACCGCGAATTTGTTCCGGCCACGCGAATAAGAATTTGAATGTTGTTGCCTAGTAAATAGAATCCACATTCGCAATCAACATAACATGAAATTAACACCGCGCGGTCCTAACCGAGCCTTTACAATAATAAACATGTTAAAATGTATTTTTAACCCCCGACGCAAAAGGAAGGGTGTTATAAGTTTAACGCGTGTTTCTGTGTATTTGGGTCTGTCTGTGTCATCAGAGCTCCTAAACGAATGGACCGATTTTGATTTGGCATTTTTTTTTAAAGGCGGCTAGGTTCAAGAAAATCTGTACAGGCGTTGGAAGATTATCAGCTCCTTTCTAATCGTTGATGGGATTTTTGAATCGAGGTCGTTTAAATTTTTAATAACATGATTAACAACACTCAATATAACAGTCTGGTGTCTATTTTGGATCAAGAAATATTTTGATTTTATTATTTATAATTTGTAAATCATTCTCATAATTAGTAAATTTATCAAACTTATTTATTAGTGATGAAAAATATTACTAATAACATACAAAAGTAAATATGTTTTGTTTTGTGTGGAAATCTAATGAAATGTTGGAAAATCAAATGTATTTCTTCGATGCAGGAATGTGCAATTGAGATCTGTTGCGCCATTTAACATTACCATAGTAGTTTGTATAATTATAAGATCCAAAAATCAATTAATAGGATTTTGTAAATGGTTATATTCTACTTACTGAACATCCTCAGCACAGTGAACTTCTGCTGCATGTCCTTGGAAGGAACTTTTTCTGTCTATGATCACTTCTCCATGGGTTATCTCAGGGCAGTTAATGTCTAACTGTAATACATAACAGTAATATTATCACTAATCTTTTAACTCACACACGGCCGCCTGATCCCAAACTAGGCAACTATGGTAACCAGACTGCTGATAAACATACTTTTATATTTCTAAATACATAGATATTATAGATATATATAAAAAACAAGCTCTATTTCCCTGGGTCACGCCATAACTTCAGAACGACTTAATCGATTTTATTCATATTACTTTTATGTTTTGTAATACTTTGTAGGTTCTCAAGGAACGAAAAATAAAGAAAATTGCGCAGAAAATCGGCTCTAGTTATAGATAAATAACACTCAGACACAGAACAAATGATCATGCTCATTATATAATTATTGGTCCTGGGTGGGAATCGAACCCACAACCTGTAGTCTGATCGACAAGTTGAAAATGGTCTAAAATAGAGATACTGCTCTTAAAATTATGTGCGATAGCTCATTGGATCTGGAATGACGCCTAGAAAAATGTGCCAAATGCGTGTATTGGCACATAAAAAATGGCAAAAGTTATAAACAATTAAAAATGAAAAGAAAAAATGGCATTTCGTTTTTTGTCAATATTTCATAAACTATTAATATTTAAGAAATTTCAAAAAAGATTCTGAAAGAGGAGGAAATTTCCAATAAAAAACTCCTAGCTCCCGGAACTCTAACTCCATTACTTATAATTTTAATTTAACGCTGAAAATGGGACTCCGCGCGACATTTTTAGGGGGCGCGCGCGGCGTCAAAAGCGAGTACGACACATTAATTAATTTATTTAAGGTATTGAATATTTCTTTTTAAATTTGAAAAAAATATGGTGTATTCTGAACACTATAAATAATTTATTCTCGTTGGAAATTTTACTTAAAGTTCATTTTTCAACAAGTTAAACGATTGTTAATTAACAAAATTTTCTCGAACTTCAGTCTTCATTGTAAATGAAAAAAAATGTTTAAATAATTGTCGTAAAAATTTTTCGCTTCGTAGAGCCTTTCTTATATACAAACTTAACAAGATCACGCCATAAAAGTTAAAAATATATTCATACTTTATTTATAATAATTTTTGTACTTGAACAAAAACTGAAAAATCTAAGTAGATGTTAATTTTTTTTTTTAATCGTCCTATCGTCGTTTTTTATTACTACAAGATATTAATTGATTTGCAAAAAAAAAAATCCCGCCATTTGTTGATAATTTTTTTATAAACAAATTGATTATTTGAATATTTTTTAAAAAATCTTTTTCACAACCTCATTACATTACTAATATTATGATTTTTAAAAACAATTTTTTTCCTTAATAACAATTTTTAATTTATATCAAATTTTTTATATTTATATTGTTTAAATAATTAGTTAAGAAATTATTTTTTTTCTAAAAATCATTTTCAATTTTTTATTGTATTTTTAAAAAACGCGTGCTATAAAAGTTGCAGCGCGTTGCAGCGCGCGTTACCCGCTTTTGACGCCGCGCGCGCAACCTAAAAATGTCGCGCGGAGTCCCATTTTCAGCGTTCAATTAAAATTATAAATAATGGAGATAGAGTTCCGGGAGCTAGGAGTTTTTTACTGGAAATTTCCTTCTCTTTCAGAATCTTTGTTTGAAATTTCTTAAATATTAATATTTTATGAAATATTGGCAAAAAACGAAATGCCTTTTTTTTATCTTTAATTGTTTATAACTTTTGCAATTTTTTATGTGCTAATACACGCTTTTGGCACATTTTTCTAGGCGTCATTCCTGATCCAATGAGCTATCGCACATTATTTTAAGAGCAGTATCTCTATTTTAGACCATTTTTAACTTGTCGACTAGACTACTGGTTTAGCAGCAGGGTCACTAACAACTAGACCAACAGGTCAGTCAATGTAATGGTTAAGGCGTCGGACTTGCGATCAAATGGGACTTCAAACCCCACTGGGTGGTGTTTGAAGTCTCAACCACACAACCAAACATACAAAAATAGTCTAAAAAACTGGTGAAGTCTCGGGAATCTATCTAGTTAAAGAAACAAACAGAACAAAGTGTTTACTGTTCGTTTCTTTATGTTCTATTTGTAAACTATTAAAATAATCCATTAAACCTCTATTAAAGTAATATTGAACGGCTTGTGATGTCACAGTTGCAGTCAAAAATATACTTTGTCGTTTTCCCGTTACCTTACAACTGCATTAATCACAATTTTAGCATTATTATGTGCATGCAATTATACAAAACTTACAAGTGCTAAATCCAATGATACAATGGCTTTTGGTTTAGGCGGAGGTTTCTTGTCTTCTGACTTGATAGCTTGCAGCACTTCCCTTATCTTCTCGACCCATTGAAATACAACTGTTTCTCCAATATTTTCCCTGGCAAATAAAGATATTCATATATTCTCAATTATAACTAAGCAAAGTAACCATTGATGTCATCATATGCCCATGTTAATAGTTCCAAGTACTTTACTACACACATCAAAAGTGTCTAGAGGTCAAGTACATTTTTGACTATAAAAAATTATCCAATTAATATTTACCAAATCAATCAATACATAATATAAAGTAAGTACTTACGTCTTAATGGTAAGTAAATGCAATTAACCCCTGGCTAAAGCCAGACTGATAGCCGATATCCCGACTCCTTTGTGAGAGAGGCAGGAGATCCATGAATTACTATAATATAAAATTTATAATACTGTACCCCTGATGTGTATGCAAAATGTTATAATCGGTTTAGTAGTTAAGGTGCGCAAACGTAAGAGAAAGACTGACAGAGATCCTATCACATTTATTATATTAGTACAGATTATATTATACTCGTAATATAGTATACTATAGTGGAACATGTTTGTAGCCCTTTTATCTAGTTATCAACTGAACAAAAATCCATAAACAAATAATTTAACACTAACTTTTAAAATTTTGCATGCCATAACATAATTAATTATGTATTTATGGGAATTAACGCGATCACGAAAAGGTATTACATACCTCTGAATTGCCTGACGTTTCGACCAAGTTGCACTGGCCGTGGTCACAGGCTAATTCCCGTAAATACATAATTATAAGAATTTAACACACTTATAACCAAATCACAATAAATAATTAAAAATATTAAATTATGCATGATGAAAAATGTAGGACAACAAAATTACCTAGAACCTATGTTACCGATAACCTTGTAAAAAATGAATATCTTTTATAAAAACTTACAAATAAACTTCCTGCAATTCTTTGTGAAGCTGTTCTTTAGCCTTCCTGTCCATCCAGGGAGCAGATAACTCGTACTTTGGGGGCGAATGAGCTGGATAATCATCAGGCATAGTCACATACAATTTTACTTCATTTTTATTCTCCTCGATTTTTATTCTGTACGATCTAGAGGCTTCGCTTTCTGTGATCCAGTCACTACCATAAATTGAGCTAAGGGCTTCTACTTCCTCTGCCTACAACATGTAAATATTTCAAACGTGGTATTTTAGGCACTACAAAAATAACACGATAATAACGAGACATAATTAATTATACACATCGTACCTGTTTAGTTAAATTGTCAGTGTCCATTGTTAGTTTTGAATTAAAATGCTCTATATCCTTATAGCTTTCTCTTAGAAAATATTGGAAAAAAAGAATTTCGATATCTTCAAAACATTTCGGTCTACTAGACGAGACTAAAAGATAAAAACGATTCTACCAAAGAGTATACAAACACTACGATTGGACAATTTGTCAATGTCATAATTGTCAACAGTGTTGCCAACACATTATTTGAAAAGAGAGCTAAAAAGAGCTAATTTTTTAGGTAAATAGAGCTAAACAAAAAAAGTATATAAAAATATAATATGATATATATAAGTATTAGTAAAATAGCGTAATATATAAGATAATTTCTAATAATCTTAAAAGATTAATGTCAAGAAAAATATAAATAAGTATAAAAAAGTTGTCAAACATCACAGAAAATATGATTATAATTTATAATTATTATCGTCGTCAGAACAACATTTATTAATTGTATCAATGCTATTGCACTTGTGCCTGGTTCTTCTTCATTCGCCCTTTAATTTTTGTAAGTTGCCATTGTACCAATTTTTTGTAATACATCTTTCGGCAATTCGTAGTTGTGACAGCATTTTTTGACCCGTCGCGTCGTCATCTTGACCTGACAGTCAGAATCGAATTGATACTGTCATTTTTAAGTTACGTCGGATGACTGCACGAATGGCGCTACGTCCCGAGTCTGGGTGTTCTTTGTGTCTGTTGTCTGAATATTTGTGAATCCCTCGCAACCCAGGAATATTCCTAATGCGGAAGTCGCCTTTAAAAAAATAAGTTTCAGAGAGCCATTTCTCTCGGAATTTTTGTGTATGGCTTACTCGATGATATTTTTCACGTTACACCTTTCTATATACTTGTTAGTGGTGATACGAACCGTGAGCCATGACAGAAAAAAAAACCTTTCTATATTAATATAATGTTATTGGAGCTATGGCTACACAAAAAAATCAACACGAAACACACTAATAAACAAAATCAGAGAACGAAAGAAACGTCATTCTGTTGCGATTATTCTCGTAAATTATGATTCCAGGAAATTCACCACAGCTCGCAACGTTTATTCATATCATTCGTAGACAATAGACTTAGACTAGGTAGTAATGGTTGCGTCATAAAAGATTCGAATATACGAGTCAAAAAATTAGTGAGACAAATCATTACGATTTTTTTTCCATGGTATGGAAAGGAGCTAAAATTCTATAAAAAAAAGAGCTATGGAGTCAAAACCGTTTTTTTAGAGCTAACTCATTGTAAATAGAGCTAAATTTGGCTCTAAAAGAGATTTGGAGAGAGATTGCCGAGTTACGGCAACACTGATTGTCAAACACTTAACCATCGGTGTTCCAGGAAAATACATGCACATTATATTATTCTACCATAAAAGTACGACGATGTTAAATTATCACCATTAGTAGTAAAATTTTAATCCACCTTTTGAAACTGAAGAACAGCTGGAAAATCTCGCCTTTAAGTATTGTTGACAATTCTTTAACTGTTTCTTAGTTTCTGTATTTGGTTGTTTTTGTATTTTTGTGATATGATAATTCTAAACAGATAATTTTTTTTGCAAAATTTTGTAAAATAATTGCTAAAAAATGTTATGAAAATAATATGAGTTATTACCTACTAGAATATAGGTACTACAGGTTGGGCGGAAACCTTTGCGACAATTGACGGCCCGCAATGCCGCCGCCGTAAGGGGATACGGCACGGTTTCTTTCGAAGCGGCGAATCTCCTAGCCGGAACTGTACTATGGGACCTTGAGGCGAAGACCGCGTTAATTTGTGGACTTGCACGTAGGAAGGTGTATCATCTTTCTAAATATATTAACTATTTAATACAACATATTGTGAATCGAACAGTTATAATATTATCTAGTTCATATTAAAGTAAAACAATATAGTTTAATAATTTAGTTTAGATTAGGCTTAAAGAACTACCTACCTTCGTGTTTCTTTGTGAGCTGTGTTTCTATTTATTTTCTCTTACACTTTTTTATCCAGGGGCGGTACGAGCGGTGCGCTGAAATCAATAGATCGGGAGCGCAATAATTCTCAAAAAGTAATGGATGTCCAAAATTTTTGAGGACTGTAAGGACTAAAAAAAAGGTCATCAAATTCTTTTTACGCCGACCAACATTTTAATTACATTTTGATTCACAGTTTTATCTAAAAAAAAGGTCATCAAATTCTTTTTACCCCGAACAACATAGGAAAACTGAGGGTTGAATTTATAGGAGCCCACTTTGGGGTCTCGCACCACCTAAAAATGTAGCTAGGGCCGCCACTGTTTTTATCTATTACTTATTTTACCCGCTCGTTCGCTGATACCTTAACGTTGTTATGTCAGCCTGTAGCCAAGGCCGTCTTTGGATAGCCCGGGGCCCCTGGGCACACAAGAACTTGGGGCCCTATTGGAAAATACAAAACAGTAAATGACAAGAAAAACAGTTTTATTGTTATGATTTTATATTTATTTATTAAATATTACTAAATTGAGATTAAAACTATCCTATCCCTCAATTTGAACCGAACTGCACACAGTGTACAAAATTTCATAAAAATCGGTGCATTTTCATCGCTGAAAAATAACCTAACACGATTTTTTTACATTTAAAGAAGATGGTTAATGGATACTAATTTAATAAAAAGCAAAACATATTTTAATACTAATTGATTTTAACGAAGAATAAAATATTGATTATTTTATGTCACGTTATTAAAGTGGTTTCATTTGGGATTTCTGATGTGAAATCTTCTATTATATTCTTAAAGAAACATTTTTGGAGAACATCACCTGCGAAGTACACATAACCACAGAATACATTATAGTACCTGTTCAATCTTTGCTCATTTATTGGTGGGTAAGCATAAATTTATGTGACACCGCCTTTTTCTTGATACCGACGTTATTGTGAACGTGTCGGGGCACTTGTCTCTTTACGCCGCGCGTGTATGGTACGACTTGTTCCATCTCGCTAAAATACAGTCCACTTAATTTTACATCTTAAACCCAGCGACATCTATTGCTTAAAAACTGCACAGTACCAGTAGTGACATTCGTCTTTTCACTGCTAACTTTTTTTCTATCCATATCCGCAGTCCATCCATCTTTTCTTTGGGCATTCTGTAGGTATTATTGCATCCGGTACTAGATTAGTATTGAAATTAATAAAGGGAAAACCGAAAGAAATTGTGTATAATTTCCTACATATCTACTGCTAATCCTGCACGAATTAAAAATTACACTTGAACATTCCTACAATTTTTTTTACTTTTAGTAGGTAGGTACTTAAAACTGACCTAATTCTATTCGTTGGTGGGTACATATGAATAAGTGCAATTACAAAATATTCATATCGCCCTCTATTCCTTAGAAATGTCGCGTGAAATGACTAATTCGACTGAAGCAAAACAAAATCTATGAAATTACCAAGTTTCCGGCTTGCTACGTACATATTTCCATAATACATCTATTACACACAATTTGCATACCACAGGGGTGATTACGCATGGAATAATCTAAGCCAATGTTACCAATATTATGTAATTATTACGTAGTCGATATTAATTATCCGCAGTAGCTGTTTGTAAGAAATAGTGTACATGATTATAAAAGCTGCAATGATAGATTTAGAACCATAATTTGTAATTAGAGCGTAGATCCGATATTTAATGCTATGCATGCTAATTTTGTTTGAATAATGTCCGATAAAATGTCGCACAACAGTAGATATTTGGGGTAAATGTAACATTTGAATATTCAACGTTTTAATCGAATTACATTGAGCTAGCCTCAAAGTGTGCTCACGAATAGGGAACTGCATATTCTTAGCATCGTCGTAAGAGTAACGTGAATAGGTTTCTCTTGGGTAGGCGTGTACCATGTTCGTCTTTGTCATCACTTTTCATCAGGTGAGTTGGAAGACGAATATATATTCCACTACCCAATAAAAAACTGATCAAAAGAGATTCAGGAGCATAGTATCGCCACTGAAATCTTGGGTGTATAAAGTTTTAAATTTAGAGATAGAGTTTCACTCTAAAATAGTATCTAGTAGTCCAGAGATTTTATTTAATTCTTTTTTCCAAATAATTTAATTTAATACTCTATTTGCTTGCCAAAGGTGTTGTGAAGGCTTTTACCATACCTACATACACTGTTCTATGGGGGCCTGGTAATCTGTGTGACAGGGTCCCCTAGTACAGATACCACTTTCCCACAAGGGTCGATTTTGAATATGTATTAATGTTAATAACCATATCTTTAAGTTACCTTTTTGGAAGGAAATATATAATTTATTACATTTATTTTTATATGCTTAGAATAAGTGAGACATAGGTATACGCTTTTTAATTATTTCGACCGTCGTAACTCACAGGACATTTGTAAAAAAGTTTGTATTAAAAATTTACTCAAGTCATTATATTTTTATGTCGAGGTATAGATAAGTAGGTATTCTAAGTACAATAAAACTACTGATAATTAATAAATCGAAATCCACGCCAACGAAGAGATGTAATTAGGCACTAACAAATAGAAATTTAAGTTTTGTGTTGGTACCTTCTCCTTTTTTTCGTTTGGGGTCGTCATCTCCACCGGTGAAGTGGTATGTCAGAATCCAACCGACTAAAACCACACGGTGTTAAGTCACAAGTGTGTCTATTGCAGGAGACTCGGGTATACCCTAGGAAGGAAGTCGACTAGGTAGTGTAGGTACCTCCTTACAAAATTATAATATAACAACAATTTAGGCATTTTTTAGGGTAGGTATTTTAGGATAAAATAAACAACAAAAATAATTAATTTGTATTTGGTTTATTGTGCTATTTCATAAATAAACAACTACCGTGATTACCTTATTTACAATTGCATCTAGATATAACTACAATGAAGTAGAACTACAATGTTAAAAATATTATATGAAATGATTAACTCTTAAGAAAGTATCTAACTCTAAAGTATACACATATCCTAAGATATCACAGAATCATTTTAACGTCATTATTAGATATAAAGGTGATTGCTCATTTCTCTGGGAGCTAGTTTTGTAAAAGTATAAGTGTTGATATGACAGGCCTGTAGTGATTCTGACTGCTGTTTCCCACCCAGGACAAATAAATAATTGTGTGAAGAGCATGATCATTTTTTCTGTGTCTGGGTGTTATTTATTTATAATATGTATGTAAATAGAAAAATATAAGTATGTTTATCAGCACTCTGGTTACTATAATACAAGCTCTGCCTAATTTGGGATCAGACGGCCGTGTGTGAGACGTGTTAAATTATTTTTATTATTTCTCTATATTAATCTTAAAACTTATAAATTATTTTTTTAAATATTCACAAAACAAAATATATATTTAAAAATATAAAAGTAGTAGACCACCGACATCGGGTACAGGGACCAAGACACCGGTGGTTAGAACCTCCTCTCTACACGAGGCGTGTCAAGGAGAACTGCCTTATTATTATTATATTAATATTGTTTTTGTAAGATCTGTGCTTTATTGCTGATTGATTCATTGATTGATATCAATGAACCAATCAGCAATGAAGCATTCAATTGCAAAATTAAAATAACGCATCATCTCTGATTTAATGCAATGAATCAGTGTTCTTGGGATTTGCTGGTTCAATGCTCGAATAGTCGTCTGTATAATTTAGAATAGCATAGTGTGAATAGATAAAAGTTTAAATCTGATTTTTATTATTAATAATATTTGATAATGAATATGTAGTTTATGGCATTGGTCTTGCAGCTCCTAAATGTACAACCACCTTTATGTAAGTTTATTTTATCAGATGAAATATATATCTACTTATTATTATACTACATTATAATACCAACAAAATAATTTATGAAGACATCGCTAAACAGAATGTTAATATTATAACATTAATTAGTTACTTATTAATATTATGAACATGTAACGCATGATATTATTATAAAATATGGCATTTATTATACAATAATGTTCTTTAAAAATAAGTCCTAAACTAGAATTTCTAAACTTTAAAAACTGATTTTTACATGTGTTTAGTTTATAATTTAAAGATGGCGCTAATGTCACTTTTATAATCGTTACTTGCACTTCTTCTGAGTATATCTTTGAGAATAACTAACATAGTTATTGTGGTCTTATAGTGTCTAAAGCTGCTAATCAATTATTACACAGTATTTACAATATTATACATTTATTCTAAGAAAATACCTGAATATGAAGTTCCTAGTACTTACCTAATTTAAATTGATATTATTCTAAATTCTTTCTTAATATAAATATAACAAAGTTCTCTTTGTGCTATGTAAGACATACACATGTGTCGGGTGAAATTTAAAACATTATTACCAATTATCGGATAAATTGTCATTATACCAGAAGACATTGGACTAGATATCGCCGGAAAACTAATTTCCCGCTTTGATTTCTGAACTGGCTGATTCTGAGAAACAATCATTTGAAACTCCACTCTGAACTGAACAGAAGCTAGCTGGTGAACTTCTATTACTCAAATCCTGGGTACTTTCTATCATACTCCCGCTTGGCTGCCTGAGAAAATTCTGGAATCCGATAGGATTCACATTCACCATTTTATCTGGTTTCTTTAATAACTCTTCTATTGAATAAGGATTCTTCTTCTTTTCTTTATCGATTGACTTTTGCTCCTCGTCTACATCTGGTCGATCAGTGCTATCGTCACTGGCTTCAACTGAAATATGCTCCGAGTTTTCGGACTTTACTTCATCTGAGTTTATTCTATTTAGAAGGTCATTGTGCAAATTCAATGCGTAGGGTGAAAAGTTTTTCGAATCGTGATATGGCATCATTATTCTTTGCCAAGGATTTATTGGGTAGGGTTTTAGAAGACCTTGTGCCTGAACCTGGTTGGCTAGAAGCCAGGATGTTGCAAGTCTTCTATCGTAGAGTTGTGTGTGATCGATATTTTGTGGTGGTGGGACTCGGACTGCTGAATGAGCGAAGAATGGAGGGCTTTGTTGCGGTGGTAACGGTGTTGGTGGTAGCGATGACTTGAGTGACATGTAATCCATCATATTTGGTGGTAAATCTTGTTGGTGGTAAGCTTCTGTAAGAAGAAAATTGTAAATATTACACGAAGCAGATCACTTGAAGTCGGTTGTCGGAAACAAAAATTGGAAAAGTTGCCCAGCGGTAAATTCGTAAGTAACGGAGATCATTTTCTAAGAAATTAAAATTATGATACACATATTTATTGGAATTTAATAAGACAGCAGACAACGGATGTTGGAACGGTAAAATAAACATATACGAATACGTCCCCTCGGGGTTTATTGAAGATAGGTTTTTGATTTGACAACAAAAAATCTTTGTAATTGATTTTATTATCGTAATAACTTCATAGTATATTATATATAATAGGTATATTACTATTTCTAAAGAAATATTTTTATATGTTTTTGCAATCACAACCTAAACTATATTAAAAGGATTTAAAAAAAAAATTCGGACCATTTTACCGCGAATCCGTAATTTACTTTCGTATCTTAATTTTTTTCTCCAAAAATTGAGACTGCGTGCTAAATATTTAATTTAAATTAATCATATTTCGTATTTTAGCGGGGATAGGCCTCCCACAATGTGGACTGATGACCTTGTAACGGTCACGGGAAATAACTAGATGCGGGCAGCGTAGGAACGAACGTTGTGGCGATCTTTGGGGGAGGCCTATGCCCAGCAGTGGGCGTCAACCGGCTGAAATGATGTTGAAGATATTTTTTTTAATTATTATTCAATCAAAATATCGCAATGCGTATGTCAACGTTAATAACGCTGATCCCCAAAATATGAAAAATATACTATTGAAAATGAACTAATTATCAAATAAAATAGCAAAAAGATTTAAATAATTAAAAAACAATAAGTTCAAAAATTACAATGGTAATCCAAAATTTTAGGAAATAGAAGTTTAAATTGAAACTTTTACATAAATAAAGTTATGTGAATGTAACAGAGACGATGTAAACTCATTACTTACTAAAATATTTAAGCAGTAAGATCGGTAACTAACCATTTCTATTAGCCATTGCTACGGTAAGCCAAACGTGTTTGACTATTACATTTAGATTACCCCAGCGTATTTAAATTGGTTAATTTAAAGGTGCCATTTACCTTCTGTCATCATCATCATTTATGGTGTGGAACTTTTACTGCACATTGGCTTCGCGCATTGAAATTTGTAGAAATGTGCTATGACTAGGATTAGACAACTGCCGTTATAGAGTAAGCACCAAGATCACGTCTAATCTTAAACTTGACCTTTCTTTTTTGTTTACGTTCTGATAATATTATATCCTCGTATATATATATATATTCCGCTTTTGTATCTCGGTGATAGAATGACCAATGAAGGTGTTTTTTGTATGTTTCGCATTAGAGGCACGCTTGTTTTTAAGCTCGAGAACTTTAAACGTGCTGATAATATGCGATCTTATTACAACAGATTTAAAGAATGGAACAGCCTAAATTCTATAAATGTAGCATTATCCCATATTCTAGAAAGCCTATGTACCTAATACTCGTACAAGCATAGCAAGCATACACATCAAAGGGTCAAACAACCATATTTTATATTATGGGATACGGAAACTACATATTTTCATTACACGGCACAAAAACTGTCAAATGTCACAATGAAATGCGCCTAACATTGCCTTGCCACTGCTATTCCTACATAGCTGTGATTTAATGTATCTTATTCCCAATTATTTACGTATAATTAAATAAAAAATAAACATATTTTATCACTAGTTTCCTGACACCTGTCGCAGTAGGTGGCGACAATTTATGTCTGCCCGTCCATTTATATGTCATTAATTAGTTAATGATTCAGTTTATTTTTTAAGCTGGCAACTCATGTTCTTTATTTGAATTTGATGTTTTGAATAACGACATTTTAAGTTGACGAAGAAGTTGTAAACATTACACCTTTAATTAAACGTTATTCGTGTTAAATAAAGCTTTAAATCGTATTTCAAGTTTTAACAGATTCTGATAATACTGATTTAATATTGGTATTTTAGAGATAATTACAGCAAAGTAATGAGGATTAGTGTAGTTAGGTTAGGAATTTTGAGCACATATTTTGACTGCAAAATGTAAAAAAATGTATTTTAGGTAATTTAAAAATAAAAACTGTCATGGCGGCTTATTTTTGACCGTAGTTACAAAGGTATATTTTATAGTTAATTCAGCAATTTTTGTAATTACTGAATTGAATACAAAATCATTTTGTTTTCTTTTGCATTTTTTTTTAAATAAATGAATATAAATTTATAGAGAAACTGTTATCCTTTGTATTCGCGGTCTACAGATTCAATGGCAATTTTTTTTTAAATCTTTTGATTAAATATCAAAAAGATTTCGTCACACATCGGTTGTCATTATTTTTTATTTAAGCACTGCTCGTTTACGACATTAAAATCAATAACAACTTATTATTGTACTCAAATCATAAACTTCAAGGAAACTCACCCGAAAA
Organism: Euplagia quadripunctaria; assembly: GCA_963859945.1. Lineage (NCBI taxonomy): Eukaryota > Metazoa > Arthropoda > Insecta > Lepidoptera > Erebidae > Euplagia > Euplagia quadripunctaria. The sequence goes on from OY982583.1 coordinate 8,153,780, forward strand.
TTAAGTATAACATATTTCTACACATCTTTTATTTTTTTCTGCTTCAAATGCAGTGAAGAAAGATCCTTATTTTTCATTATATATAATTTTAGTACTTGTATGGACATATTGGTATCATTATTTTATTCATCGAGCCTTTCTGTGAAAAGTATCCTAATTTTTATCTGTTTCGTATGTTACTGATGTTGATTTTAAACTTTACAGTTGTTGCTATTGATGGGAGATAGCGGGATCCATGAACTCTAATTCATACGTACAGTAAAAGAAGAGAAACGTACCATGTCCGCTCCTAGTGTCATCATCACTCCACGCGAGTCCGCTGTTTCTAAGGATTCTGTTCACTGAAGACACTGAGGGTATCGAGTGAGGTTCACACACTCTTGCACTGAGTAGCCTCTCACGGATCTCCCAGGCGAACATCCCAGGGTTCTCCTGTTTCAGACGAAGGATCTTCTTCACGACCGTTGGTGTTGCGACTTGCTGTAAAGAAGAGAGATTTATAGTCATTTATTATTAGAGATTTGATTTGTCTCGTTTTTTTTCTTAAATTATTATTCTTATGGTAGATCTTAATTTTGAAGCGTGGATTTGACGATGTTTATGTATTAGATAGATCCAGACTATCTAGATCTAAACGTCACATTTACAGTTCAAGTAATTTCAGTTTATACTTACATCAATTTATACAAAAATTTTTAGCATCATTGCGTTTGTATTCTCATACAAATTAAATATGTTTACTTCATAAAACTGTTCACCAATTATTCGAATTCGTTAATTTAAAATAAGAATTATAATTAAAAAAAAATAGATCAACACAAGGAGACACCGCAACCATATGTTGCTTTGTCAAATGTAAAATTATATATAAAAAAAAGTATAACAGATAATATCTGTCTATGTCGATCTATAACCGCCCGTTTCCAATTTGCCTTGTGAGAAGAAATCGGGCAAACGTACGACATAACACGAAGTACCCAACAGTTAATAGTGTATCACAGTAGGAAGCGGTGCGCGGCGTCTGTAATGGCGATGTAATAACGTCGAGGCGCACCGATACAACGCTACTCAGAAACACTATCATTTATATGGTTTATACTGTGAAAGTCCGATGTTTTGTGACAGCCGTGGTTATTAAACGAGCCTTCTAACTATATGTTTGTTGGTTTTATGTTGATACCTCGCGATTTATACCGTTCAAGTTTCATGGACATAATTGCGAGGCTTTCAAAGCTTTACATCTTATTCCTCTAACGGCGGTAAATCTTTATATATAAAAATTTCATGTCACGTTGTTTGTTCGCGGTGAACTCCTAAACAAATAAAACGATTTTAATAAAATTTTACACACTGTGTGCAGTTTTGTCGTACTTGAGAGATATGATAGATAGTTTTTATTTCAATTTATAGTCAAAATAATAATAATAACTTGACACATCTCACACGGCTGTCTGATCCCAAACTAGGCAGAGCCTGTACAATGGTAACCAGATTGCTGATAAACATACTTACATACATACAGAACAAATGATCATGCTCATCACACAATTATTTGCCCTGGGTGGGAGTCGAACCCACGACCTCTGGCTCAGCAGTCATGATCACTTACCGGTCAATCAAACAAAACAGTATTGCAACAATTGTTTTATTGCAATTTACTTAGCCACACCACCGCGTGGCTGGGTAGCTAGTATATATTAAAATGTCCCGCTTAATAGAGTTTTTTTATAGGTCACACATTTTTAACATTTGTTCTCCTGCTACTGTCTTTCGCAGTACCTTCTCAAAGAAAACAGAAAAGAGAACAAAATGACAATTAATTTGTATAACGATTATACTTTGGGTTTAAGGTTTGTCTATAATAATTGTTATTGCGCCATCTTCTAAGACCACCCAGGCCGGGCATTCCATAATCAGAAGCTAAGGAATTCCCTTGAATCCCGGTTCCGGTCAGGAATCTCCCGAAGAATCTTGCGGAATGTGTTTAGCTTTAAGTCCAAATAGTTTTTTGTATATCTCTTCTAGTGGAGTTAAATTACAAATATTTACGTTTAAATAGTGTTTTTTTAAAGCGCTACAGTAAGTGGTTTTCTCAGGACAACGTCTCAAACGATGGCCGAATTATGATAATTTATACTCTCGTTCTACCAAAAATAACTATAGCGGCGTAGCAAGAGGAGCGAAAGACAAGCTTTATTGCAAGGAATAAAAATTTTGCGAATCTTTCGTGTTGATATAGCACTGCGATGTTTTGTGGTTCCTGAGGTCTAATGCCGTGGATCCTGACTGGTGCAGATCTATGCCACCTCAAGCCATAGTCTGACCGGCAACGGTCAGGCACAGTGGCTGTTTGGGCCTACCAGGGGGTAAACCGATCTTAAGAATTAACCAGAAGGCCTCATGATTCCTTGTCAATGGTGGCCAGGATGCCTAGACAGTAGATGCCTAGACTTGGTGGATAAGTCTCCACTTCCCTCGGTAATAAGACTCTGTCTTCTCTGACTTAAACGCGGCCCTCGGTTGAGAACAAAAAGAGTCGGCCCACAAATTACCTTATTTTAAAACAATGTATAAGGTGCATCTAACCGTCCTCAATATGTATATACCTACATATAAGTACAAATAATGCAAGCATAACTCTTAAGACTATCGATAATCGACTAGTACTTAATACAGACCTAATCTACACAAAATACGCCATATAGGTATATCAAGTAATCGACATACCATATTCCATAAAAACAGCGGAAAAATTACAAAAAGCAGAGATAGGCATCGTTTAATAAACGCGGCGAGCCTCTCACGCTAGTGCAAAGATTAAACACGATAGACTCCCGGTAGTCGAATCTGATATATCGACACTCGACTATCGACTAATGAGCAAAGCCATCGTACTAAGAATCATTACTGTTCACAGCTGATCGTTCTCACGGACTTTCATTTGGCTGATAGTCGAATAGTCGATATAGGTGTAATGAAAATTCCTACACTAATAAAGTCCGGTAGTTATGTTTGTTTATGAACGATAAGTGTGATAAGGTCTTTAGAGCACTGTTTTTATAGTTATTGGAGTCCTTCAGAACCTCTATTAAGCGGTATATAGCAGAAAGTCTTATTAGAAACTTCTTAAACGCCGCTCGCATTTGTATATGACTGAAACAGTACAGTTTTTTTTGGCTTGTTTATACTTTGTTTTACGTTTTAAGTGCCAGTTTTAACTAGTACTAGTTTTGTTTATATTTTATTGCCTTTTCACTATTTACAATTATCCGAACAGTACAGTAAAATCATGTAAGTACTACTACTAACATTTAAATTACTAGTAGCAGGGTTTTTTAAATTTCCTTTTTGTTTTATTATATAGTGTACTTGAAAAATCACTGAAAGGAAAGGAATCACTGAATGTCCTTTCAGTGATTTAGGTAAGTGTTCCTTTTTCCATGACACCACACACAATTCACACCCTGTTTTGTATACGCTTCTTTGCAACGACTTTTTTTAAGATAGCTTGTTCATTGCGAAAGATTATTGGCCATATATGTATGAAGCATCACGCTTCAACTAGGAGCACAGTAGTTAGCACACGTATTTATCGTGGTTTATACCGTCTACTACTGAAGAATCAAAGAAATGGTAGGAAGGAATTACTTCTCGCAGACGCTTAAACTGAAAAACTGACTTTCCTGCCATGGTTTCCTAAGAAAATACAATATGGGGTCAAAATAAGCATTATAAGTTGTTTAAGGTGACATCAATGCACGTGAGACCCCCTTAAAACGTTCGTAGTCTACAGTGACCGTTTAAAATCAAGCGGACCGTATACACGTTTGATGTCTTATCGCAAAATCAAAAAAATATATATAAAAAGATATTGGGTATAAGTAGGATTAAACAGGATTTTTTGTGCATTTTCATTAAATTTTATCCGTAATACTCGTTTACAAGATATTCGGTGTAGGTTTATATATTTGTAGGACTAAATGTAGGTATGTCTATGAAATGCGGTTCACGAAAAATCTGATTAGATACTATTGTTATTATTTATAATCCATTTTACATCAAAATTCGAAAATCGAATGACAGATTTGTAATTTAATAATGCTATGTTCCAAACTATTCTAAATATTATGACAGAAGCATTTACACCTGATAGGACAACCCTATAATTTGCGATGCGATTCGGTTGTACAAAAAAAAGCAGTTAGCAGATTCCGAATAATTATTTGGGTCATACTATGTTTTTTATTTTCATTCTTCGTCTATTATATATTTAATGATTTCGTAGATCTCGAGGTTGCAAACATAGTTTGTAAATGGGTGATCAATTGACCACGATATTGTGTAGGTACGGAGCTGTCGACCCCGCAGTACTAGATTTCTTAATAAATTCTATATGCAATATCTTAATAACGGATTAAAAAATATCCGTATTTATTTTGTCTATTGCCTTCTGAAACATCTATTTTTGCCAAAATATGAGAAACAGAATAATAAGCCCAAATAAATGCTATTATGATTTTTAGCACAAAATGAGTCTAATAAAATAAGTATGTAATAAATATAATGAACGCAATAAAATATTTGATTATGAAAAAAAAATAAAAAAAAAAATGTATCCGTATGTATTTTTACAAAATATATAATAGGCCGAATGAACCATATACCTTGGTATGAAAAAAAAAACATTGCTATCTTTTTAAAATGTAGAAATAAAATTCAAAAAAGCAGCAGTTTTTTTCTTAAGTTTAAACGCATGTGCATTCGGCATAAAATCATCCGTTCAATAGGAATATCGATTGAGCTTCTAATGGCGTAATGATCGGTTACCCTTCAAAATTGACGCCTTGCATTCAACCGAGTTCCTCGCCACACCTCTACTTTAAACCTACTATTTACACATTAACTTTGACAGGCTACTTAAAAGTCCTATAATTATTTTTTAAAACCACATGCGTGGAAGCCACAGTAAAAAAAGGAAAGAATTATGGTATAATGGATTTTGGTCCGAATTTAGATAATTGTTGAACTTATTGATTCGATTCAACAGATGTAGGTGTTCCGGAAATTGATGCAATCATTATTAAAAAAAGTATAGAAATAAGTTTCAAGCTTTTAAAAAAAGCAAGAATATTTTAACATGGCTTAAATGAAAGGCTAGCTTTACATCACCCATTTTTAAAACCTTTTTTTTCAGGTAGTCAATATATTTTATAATAAATGTAAGAATAATTATACAAGTTATTACTTCCTTGTAATTTAATCATGTTTACTTTATTTATAAAATCCAGATGCTTTGTATTATTGACAAAATAAAAAACAATAAATCTTTAAAAAAATGTAATCATACGTTCAAACGCACGGCTGTTAATACGAACGATGTATGATGTAGGTGAAGTATGATATAAGCACGCGTCTTCCTACATACATAGGTACATATATTCATAATGTCACAGCAGTGACGGGAAATGCGATATTTAATGGCTATACGCTAACGATCAACTTCGCATCACAATACACTCGATTTTACAAGTAAACACAAGTTTAATGTCGGGTTTTATATCTTGTGAATATTCTTTATATTTTAAAAGAAAATGAGGTGACTTTTGGCTACTACTTATGTTTCCAACAATTAAAGTACAAAAAGTCCACTTGAGAACATTGTTGAACTTATTGTTTATGATTTTGAAAAGTTAATGGTATATGTATTGGTTAAGAGCTCTGTTTCCGCCTTTAGACACAAAAACGGTCCATTATATACATGCTGCTTTTACTAAGTATACGAGACAAGAGCAGGTAGTACCTTAACTTTGGGTCAAATTACGCGACGGATACTATATATATTTATAACACGTTTAAAAGAAACTTCGTTGCCAACCTCATACGGTATATAATAATATTTTTCAATTAAGAACAACCACTGACGTGGAATGTTTTGAGTGGCGATCACGAACCGAACGGTTTAGCGAAGTACGTCTCCCCACTAGTAGAACTGAACTGGCTCGAGTCATACGGAACCATTGGAGCGATTCGGGCCAAGACCGAACTGCAAGCTGAATAAAATCATCTTCAAAAGGCTTTCACTACAAAGCTTATTGAACATCCCTTGGTACAAAAGTTCACATTTATGGAAATACTAGCAGCGCCGGGCGGGTTCACCCGCGTAAGTAATACGTTAATCCAAGTCTCCAACTATCTACATACCAAGTTTCATTGCAATCGGTTCAGTGGTTTTTGCGTGAAAGAGTAACAAACATCCATCCATCCATCCATCCATCCAAACTTTCACATTTATAATATTAGTGGGATTAGTGGGATTTTGTCTGCAGATTTTTTTTCTTCCGCACGAGTAACAAGTATTTCCATTTAATAATCCATGTTGAGTGCGTCAAGTCGTCGGTCTCGCTTGTCATGTGAACATGCACAGCCGTGACAGGCACCTGGGAAAATACTAACAATCAACTTTATCTTATCTAAATATCTGATATGGAATTTAAAGGTTTAAGGCTGACCGTTTTACTCAACATAGCAGTTTACACCAGTCGTTTATTATGGACTGTTATATTTTATGAAACTTGTAAAGATTTTTATATCGTTACTACGAATTTGCAAATCACTGACCGACTGCAACACTACGGCCAATTTTCTAGAGCAGTCAGGGTCCAGAAGATACCTGCCTATATCCTGTAATATCTTAAGACCGTAAGTTATGCTTCGGCCATGGATTGGCAGGCAAACACTATTTTTTTTTAAAGAAATACCTATATTATTTACTTGATATGGTATTCACATAAATTCTGTTAACGTTTTTAATAGTATTTAATGTGCGATTGAGTATAATATTAATATACCTACAGCACATAGTCATTAACAGAATAAATAAAAAAAAAGTCTTATTTGAAAGTTAAACGATGTGTTTATTTATTAAATAGCTCTGAGAAATTGGTAATAATGTTTAAAATAATATTTTATCTCAAGAATTTTCATAAGTCATCTCACGCGTCTTAATAAACTTTAGGTACGTAGCTATTGATTTACAGCGAGGCATAATAAGGTTAGTTGGATCTTGTTTTCCTATGAAAGTTCAGCCATACCTTCGTTTCTTTATATAATCGTAAAGTGCTCTAAATAGGTATTTTTAAAGAAAACCTATGCTTCTATTGAAAGTAAATCACATGATATAAAACAATACAATCGTATTTGTTAAGAGGAATCCACAAAAAAGGAACAAAAGATTGGCTCATCCGAGATAGCCACTTACACCAAAATATGTTTTTGTTTGACGTGTTTATAAAAAACTGCGATCATTTTGGCTTTCGACTCGAACAAATCAAATAACGAAGTTCAATTTCGTCGCTTTGGCTACAATGACAAATTCACAGAAGCAAAAATAATAATATCATGCAAAAACGTCAAATTCGATCATAATCTTTCCCCTAAAACGCCAGCACATCATTAACAGACCAATACTCGATCATTTACAAGTTATAAACGCAACCATGAACAAATGAACTCACGAACGCAATGCAACCGAAGAACTGCGCTGGCGCATTCCCCGCCACGTCACGGAGTGTTCCGTTCAACGCAGTTTTTGTCCTCTCGCGCACATCAATCATGCCTTGACACATCCAATATAATGTTTTTGCACACCGCTACAAGATGCCGCAACGCAAGCTACCCAGTAACTGTCCAACCACGATTAGTGTTTCTTATTACCGATTTCTATTAGGCTTTCCACATTTGATGGGGTGAAAGATAATTTCCCGGGGCGTGAGATCCGTTGGTTTAATGACACATTGATTCGAAATTAATAAGAGGGAAGATTGTTAATAATCGCTTAATGTAGCAGGTGTCTAGGAGTTGACAAGCCTTTTTTTTTTCTCAAGTAATAAATGGGTCAGTGGTTACTCATTAAGTCTGTATTCTATCAGGAACTAAGGCTGGTATAATTATAGGGTATTGTATTGAGGTACAGACAGAAGCTATCAGCTGCGATAGCAATATTCAGGTAATCTATAAATCATTAGGTGATATTTTTTTTGACGAATGGACCAGGATATTGTTGCGAATGTAATTAATTTTGAGATTAACAGGTTGTTAATGTCAGCTGCAGTCTGTATGAATGAAAGGAATGACAATATGTCCGGTGTTTAATATGACACGAAGTGAGGAGTAATTTTTTGGTATGATATCTTCATACTTTCAAAGGCATTTTATGTTTTTATTCAGATCCTTTTTAATGCTTTAAAAGTATTGAGTAGAATATTTTTTTTTCTACAGCTCACCCAAAAATTGTAGGTCTGATATGTTATCTTGGTCGTAACCCTTGTAAAATGTTGATTGTCAAATTTTGTAAATTTTGTTTCAAATTGCACCTTCCCGGTCCTGTAGACTTAAGCTTTAATTAAAACCTAACCCCTCTGTTTGGAGTATAGCCATTTAACTGTGAAAGTACCTCTACAACTTACAGACGATCCCAATTAGACATTACTAGCGATTTCTTTTTTCTGATGGCGAGAAAGGTCACCGTTTTTGTTGTTAGTTTTTAGACACCAGTAACTTTATTACCAGGAAGGCCCCGTGTTTGTATACCAACTACATATATTAGCTAAACACTAAGAATACACACCAACGAGATACATTTAGGCTTAAATCTGGCAATCTCAGGTCTGGAAAGTAATAAAGTATGAGTTTATTGGTTAAATTCAGTGATCAGATACAATTTCGCAATGAAGCAAAACGCGATGGAACATCTTTAACTTTTTACAATTCTAAACAAACCAGCAAAGTATAACGTAAATGATTTCCTTTCAAAGATAGATCTCCTTTCTTGTAGACTAATTCCTAAAGCAGTAGGTGTCAAGAATGTTTATAACGAGCTCATTAACATGTTACTAAAGCTATGTTTCATGGTTTGCGAAGTTGCTCACAAAAAAACCGTAGCCATGATTGGTGTGGGAATCCACTTAATTCGTGCGATTCCTATAAGAGCGTTTCCGCTTTTAACTCATTTTGCACGTGCACGTAACAGAATCCGTATCAAAATGTTGTATACCTTATTTTTCTTATACAAGTTTTATTTTATTTCTGTTATTGCATGTATGGTCACAATAAATAATGAATTTTGATTGGCAAGTGACGGCGTAAATTGAATCGAAGGGCGTTCAATTAATTTCTTCGTCTACTACATGTGCGGTTACAATGACGCTGGGAATACGGGACCACTTTATAAGCATATTTAGAGAAACTAGATATCGTGTGGTGGTCGAATTTTGACCGTGGTTTTTTCATTGGCCAGTATAACTTGAGCTGTCAGTGTATAGACTACCTTACCATGACAGGTACTCACATATGTATATTGGACGCGTGTAATTTTATTAAGCCGTTTTCACGTAATTTTTAAAGTTGTAAGAAATAATGTTTTAAAATTTTAGCTTTCTGCACTTCTTCTATGTATAAATTGTAAATATTCCTAAATTCACGTTACTACGTTCTCGAAAATTTCTTAAAAAGGGGTACAAAGAATTTTCTTCGCGTATTAATATAATGATAACCTGTTCATGTTATTTCTGTATATCACTAATGTGGCAAATAAGCATACGGCCCATCTTATAATACGCGAACAGTATAGACGCTTAAAACACCAGGGGTGGGGTATCACTACCTCCGGTGAGGTGATGACCCGCGAGGGTTACCACACGCTAAAAAAAAAAAAAGGGGTATCACTACCGGGGTTCCAAGGGGTTTTATTCCTAGGTTATATGGGAACAGGACTCCGTAATGGAATACCAAGTGTCTCTTCAATAACCACATTCCATTTTATCTTTGGACCCACGGACGGCACTTTGACTGCACAGATGGCGCAATGGGTGAATTAGTCACCTGGCCACTTCACCGTGCCGAGTGTTGAGGGTTCGATTCCCACACGGGACAGAGATTTGTGTGATCCACAAATAGTTGTCCCTAGTCTGGGTGTTCTTTGTGCGAGTTGTTTTAAAGTTTGTAAAGGCCCCAGCGACACATCATTTCAAGTGCGGGAATCTTTTCTAAAAAAAAATAAAGAAGATGATAACCTATGGGAGATTCGAGAAAAAAGGCTATCACTGACGCTTGTACATAAACAATTTTCTCTTAATTAAATCCTGTCTCACCACAACAAAACCTTGCATTTATCGGGGGTAACGTGTTCCCTAAAGCTGTCTCCCAATCAAGGTCGCTCAGTTTCCAGCAGCCATTGTTCAGTAATTATCAACTTAATGTTCCTCACTTATTTAACGGAAACCCCTTGTAATTAGGTTTTTTACGACATATTAAAACTGACTTGATCTCCTTTGTGAAAGGATTGGAACTTCGGCGTCTGGGTTTGTATTTATAAGTATTTTTTTAAGGAACTAGACAGATCATCGGAATATTGCTAATGTATGGAGCAGAAGCAATTAGTCAGGAACTCATTCATTTGCACAGACATAGAAATTATATTTGTCTCAAACGACTTATGTGGCGTGGTGGTTGTGCATTTGACTACCACGTCGGGGATCGCGGGTTTTATTCCTGCTCAGTGCGAATATTTGTATGCATGAATATATTTTTTTTTTATTGGATAGGTGGTAAACGAGCAGATTGTGACCAATGCCAGGTGACCCTGATGGTAAGTGACTACCGGCGCCCATGAGCACCTGCAACTCAAGAGTCAAGTGCGTTGCCGGCCTTTAAGGTGAGAGTAGGGGAAGGAAGGGAAGAGGGGGAGAGAGAAGGGTTAGGGCCTCCGGTAACCTCACTCACTCGGCGAAACAACGAAATCGTTGCCATGAGGCCGGTTTTCTGTGAGGCCGTGGTATCACTCCGGTCAAGCCGGCCCATACGTGCCGAAGCATATTTATTTGCGTTTTGGTCTGGATGTTTCTATGTATAATAAGTATTTATAAGAAAATGTATCTAAATATTAAATCCGTGTTCTAGAACTCTGAAGCGTCTGTGCTTGGGAACTAAATGAAATAGCGTGGATTGATAGCTAGCGTATATTACCAAGTGGCCGGTTACAATAATGTATTAGCTTATTTATACTAATTATTATCACTTACATAATTTCTATAGAACATAAATATATCACAAACTCGTAGTAAAAGATCTCCTTAGTTTAGGTCTAGATAGTATTGTTGAAAAATAAAAGTAAAAAAAACTATCTAAGTTATCATAGCCGAGTTGTCAAGTTCGAGTTTGGTTCTCATTCGAGGACAAGACGAGTATTTGTGCACATACGCATTTCACACACGACCGTCTGATATCCCAAACTAGGCAGAGCCTGTACTACGGTAACCAGACTGCTGATAAACATACTTATTTATTACTAAATACATACATATTATAGATGAATTGCACCTTGACACAGAACAAATAATCGTGCTCATCACACAATTATTGTCCTGGGTGGAAATCGAACCCACGAGCTAGTTCTGCCTCAGCAGTCAGGATCACTAATCACTAAACCAACAAGCCAGTCATATTTGCATTCCAATAATTATTTAAGAAACTATCTAAGTTACTATAGCCGAATGGTCAAGTTCGAGTTCGAGTACTTCCTTTTCGAAGTTTACGAGCACTTTCTCTAACCGAAAAGAAAAACATCAAGACTACTACAATACTACTTATAATAAAAAAAAAATCTTAAATAAGTCAACCGACCCGTCAAAGCCCTGCCGCATCTAATTCCTCCCATACTAAGAGGAGGCCTGTACCCACCAGTGAGACAGATTATAATCAGGGCAGCATAGCATAGCATCGATTATCACTATCACTGTGATTATTGTCAAACTAATCGTACGGTGCTTGTTGCTACATCTAAATCACGATTTGAACTGCTGCCAAACCAAAGAAACATATTTCCTTTAAGCTATGTTGAAATAAAAATTAATCTATGACATGCCAAATGTAATTCAGACACCAACTAGATACATGCAAAAAGGGTGCTAAAGTCACATGGAATTACGACAAACACAACTGTTGTTGGTATGAAATAGCTCCTTTAATTAACGAAAATATAGGGTTATGTGTTCTTTGTTGAAATGAGTTAATTTGTTAAAGAAAATAAAACCTATGTTTACACTTTAACTATTTTCGAAGCATCCTTAGACTGCTATGTAAATTTTCAAGGGATTTCGCTTTCTTGCTTTAGCAATCTTCCTCATACTTAGCCTAGTTCCCCCTATAATTGTGACTACTCTCCATAATATGTTCTATATACGGAAAGCAGGAACTGGTACATATAGGTACTGATTCTACCTAGTAAATTATTAAATTTCTCTTATTATCCATATACCCTAAACTTGCGGTAAATATTCTAAGGTTGGTAATACCATATCAACACACGCACACACACGCATACCCCTTGGTAGTGAATTGATCGTACGGATTTTCGCAACTTAAGTCGGATTTGCACCGATAATATTCAGTTTATGGTTCGCTCCATGGATTACCCTGTCAATATTATTACTCGCCTCTTAATACCGTAAAGCTGGTTCATAAAACATATTGGAAATTATAGCTGATATGTCCAGTTTATCATGTGGTTGAAATTGCCGCCATTGTGTAAACTACGCGTATTTATTAGTAAAATGTCTTTATTCAGTGAGTAGGAGGGAGTTTAGAGCGAATATTTAATGTTAATAACTGTAAAGTTCTGAGTTTTATGATAGTTTCGCGACCCAATGCTATCACTGCCTTTTTCTCTCAATAGGCTTTAGTTAAGATTACTTTAATAACTTGAAAATCAGAGACGCGGTTTGTTCTTTTTTTATTTCTCTCGGATATACTTAGGTTTTGATGAGAAAACGGATTTGTAGCCTGACTTTCCCTTCCACCAACTATAAAATATAGGTATTTGATCACACTTATACTACTTGTTTTTACAGAGTGAATTTTATATCATCTAAATTCTTCAAACCACGTTCTCTGAAGCACTTTAGAAAAAAACAATACACCGAAACAATAAAACGAAAAATTAATTTTTATATTTTTATTTTAAAAAACTAATGGAGGAGAAGGAATTAATTTTTATATTTTTATTTTAAAAAACCAATGGTCAGAAGACTTAGGGCCTTTATATATTTTAAACAGCTTATGACGCAGATTCCAGGAACTAATATTTTGTTCCCTATTATTTAACGTGCAGTTGATTAGATTATTATTATTACATTAAATAAAAATAATAGTTCTGATCACGGTGTATGAGGCTTGGTAGTAATAAATCTAAAAGTCAGTAGAAAACAAGTTGTAAAATTTATTTATTTACTTAATTTACTTTTGCAACTTACGTTTATAGGGTGGGCAAATTCTTTTCTCTGAAAAAAAAGTTGATAGCAAACCCTCAAAGAACAAAAACGTTTAAAAAAATCAAAAACCGAAAAACAAAAGCTAAATTTTCAAACGATCCAATTCCCGTATCCTGTCTGTACACACGTGTGATTAAGGCCTTAACTGATAACAGTGGCGATAGTTTGACATCGGTTGACAGGTGCTCAGTCCCATGACCCGCTTGACCAATCGTACCATTATTGTTACAAATTACCCTTTGATCCGTCCCCCGATTGTGTGCGGAAGACCTAATTACACGAAGTATTTTAGTGTGTTCGAATTTCAAACTTTTTTTAACTGTATTTTTTTTTAAATTGACTTGTACAAACGTCAAATTCAAGGCCGAATCGGACAAATAATTCACCCAAATATAATTTTGGTTTACTTGTTTTTACTAATTATCTTGTGTGTCAAGTTTCGTAACGCCTACCGTAGCTGTCGAAACTGTCATATTTGTTTTTACGTTTTTAATTTTAAAGCAGTGTGCGTATACGGTCTGCGTCCTTATTTTTTAAATAAATAAACTAAATTAAAAGTATAACTTTAACGTGTCACTGAGATTTTCAATTTAAGAAAATACTGCAAAACAGCTGCATTATATTTAATGTAAAAGCTATGGATGTGACATTAAACTCGCACGCACTATAATTGTGTGCAAGGAAAGTGAACTTTAATGAGAAGTCATGAACGGTAAAATAATACCTATCTATATGAGAGAACGTACACATACTACGTGACCCGTTCTGAGGGGGGAGGGGGGTCTTCAAAATACTATTCTTGGTCACAGGGACGGGGGAGGGGGGGGGGGCTTAGGTTTTCGTCACGTAGTCAATATCCTCTAGGGAAATCTCGTGCTTTTTCGAGCTATATTCAAATATGGCTCGCAGCCTTTAGAGCTTTTTAAACACCCAGGTGGCAACAAGCAAGCGTTTAGCGCTTTTTAACTTTCTAAAAATGATTTAGAACCATATTTATAAATTACTACCTGAAAACTAGAGGGAGAGGACCCCCCGAAGACCCCCCGTCTTGGCATATACTACGGGTGGTCACCGAGGGGGGGGGGGGGAGGGATATAAGAAGAAAATTGTAAAAAATGGGTCACGTAGTATGGGTTTGTTCCCTTACATTGTCAAGACCTTCCGATAAATATTCCAGAGATTTTTTTGGTCCTTTCTTGGTCTTATTGGATAGCAGATATCTTTAAAGATACAGACTGTCATGCTTAATAAAGTATACAGTTTCCGTTGTCGTTTAAAGTGAACATAAGAAGCAGATTAGATAAATGATTTGCTTTTATCTAATACAAATGTGTAAAGTGATATTTACCTATTCCCATTTATTACTTTATTTTTTTACTTAGGTGATTGAATTGTCATACGCACGAAGATAAAAAACCATAAAGAACTTTGAGGAGCTAAAGTTTTTATAATTTAAAATATCGCTCTGTAGTATACAATAGTGTACATAGAGCGTTTCGTTCGTAATATAAATACCTATTTTAGTAGGTATCATAGTCAAGATAACTTTTCTTAATACACTTGGTTTAAGACAACTATGGCACTAGGAATAATTCTTGTGTCGCGGAGCACTTTACAAATAATACTCATCCAACGGACACAAAGAACATCCAGAATTGGGGACTTTTGTGGATCGAACTAAATTTTGTCCTATGTGGGAATCAACCTACAATTTTTGTACGGCGTAGAGGCGCAATCATTATTATTTAGGTTGCCCCTGTTGTTGCCAGGGTAGGTGTCAGCATCTGTATGTAAAAGTCGACGTCATTCTTCGTTGTCATTAACTGAAAAAACACGGAAGAATAAACGTAGAAGAGAGTGCCAGGTAGCGATGGCTCGTGTGTGTCACATATGCGGAAATATATAGCGATTATTTCATCGCGATTGGCTAGTCTCTATATCACGACATTCGGAGCGCGTTACGTGACCAATCACGTCACTTTTTTTGTGCATTGAAATATACTGATTCATTTGTAATGTGTGGAGTTTTGTGATGTCACCGTTCCCCGTATAAGCAAACCAACAAACCAATAAACGCAAACAGACAATAATAAAACCCCTTTCTTTTTGAGTTTGTAAAAATGTTAAATTAAAAATAATTGTCTATCACCAGCATATTAATTATTACACATTAATGTAGACAGAAAATTTTCATTTTCGACCGATTTCAAAAACAGAAGATTTTCACTTCGAATTTTTTTTTTGTAAGGAGGTTTCATATAAGTTTCAATTGTATAGTTTGAAAAAAAAGTTTGACGACGAAGGGTGTTCGACACGAAAAGTTTCAAGTGGCATGATATAGACACATTGAAGTCCGTTGTTTTTTTAAAGATAATTATTACTGTTAAGCTGCAGCTTTTTATGTACGTACCATGTTACATCGATCGCTACGTAAATGTTTCGCATTAAAACGGTTAGATAATAGTTCCTGTGTAGTACATTGAAATACCCACGTAATGTTCTGTTGAGTTTTCCGAACAACTCTTCGGTGTTGCCAGATCAATTAAAAACACGTACGACTAATGTGTTGCCAGCGATGAATATTTAATATTGCCGCGTTATATTGTTTGACAAAGTTGTTAATGTCACTTTGGCATGTCATGGCGATCAGGCGATTACTATCTTTTTTTCGATAATAAATGATTATTATTAAGCAATATATATTCAAAAAGTTGTTCGACATTTGAATTAAATAAGTAATTGTTGTTTACATGAAATTTGACGTAGTTGTTTTTAATTTAAAAAAAAAATTATATTATCTATATTTGAGGATATTACCTTTCATTTAAGTCAACTAAATATATTTAGGGTATGTTTCATACTATAATTTATAAAATAATTTAAATGTCACCTGAGTCTCTGATTTAAAAGATCTAAAGATTAAAAAAAAAAAATTAAGATTATTATTATTAGTTAGTGCCAGAAGTATATCTGAATACCTCTTCTTTATCATCATTTATTTTTTAAGATATTTAACAGGTTATGCAATAACTACCCGATTCCCTCCAAATACCAATATACCAAACTCCCAACTCTACCAACTAAGAAACTGCTATCTAATTTCCATAACCAGTCAGTTCAGACTTCAAACCCATTGAAAATCTACCATCCGAAATCTACACTCACGGAACAACGTAACTCCTACAAACTAAAGCAATAACTACTATAAAATACTGGTGGGCGGCATTTGACTGATTACGGATTCAGATACGTAGGTATATACAAAGAGTGGTTAAGGATTCTCACATTGACCAACAGCCGTGAAAGTCCGTTAATTTATACTCCAAAATACAGAGGGCTGTGCCTTTTTGTAATTGGTCACCCAGACCCGGTCATACGGACTTGACTCGTCACTAATTCGTAAAACTTTTGTTTGAAAAAAAAAACCCGCAAATATATTTACAAAAGTATATTCCAATAAAAAACAAATAATAAAAACAATTCCCATACGTATTTCCGAGTAAAGATCTAATAGAGATACCGCAAATGAGCGTTCACAAACCACGTCCAGGTAAAAATTAACCCTCCGATAGCGACGCACGTTGTATTAACATGTTATTAAGATAAACGGTGTCCTCTACCCCCGGATATTAGGGGTGATCGGATGTATTGTATTTAATTGGTTCGTGAGGGTTGTGTTTGTATAATTGTGAACATTGTCCTTTCAAAATACACAACACTTTATAATAGATATGCATTAATTATTGTTACGATTTATATGGGAAAATTCAAAGTTGCTTAGATGAGAGATGATTCGATGTCACAATTAAATGACGAGCACTAAGAAACGGAATTAGTTTGCGTAGCTTCAAATATGATATAATTATTAAACTATGCAATTTCTTTATTAATAACAAATATGTATTTTATGTTTTTTTTTCTATAATAAAGATTACTAGTAACGTGGGTTACACATTACTAGTGATCTCGTTAACCCCTCCAGCTAAGCTTAATGCTTGTGTTAGGAGTGGGTTCACGACGGTAGTGCACTGGGTGGGGTTCGAACCTGCAACCACTTGATCGCAAGTCCGACGCCTTAGTCATTACGCTACCGCCGCTTTTAATATAAAATAATAAAACTAGCATGACTGTTATTTGAGGTCCCCTGTGGTAGATAACAATTATTTAAAGACTCCTCACTTGGCGGTTGATCACGACAGGCCTGGCGATCATTTTGTCGATCGAATCGCTCGATTTGTCAGCAAAAAGGAAAAGTTTTCAAAAGTAGTGTATATGAAGAAAAGCTAGTAAAGTAGGGAGTACTTTTGCTTCATATAATATCAGAGCAGTAGACAGTAAGCTATAAAAGTTGCGGCATAACGAAGTTCTCGGGTTTGCACAAACCTCCTAATTGGTCATAAACAATGAATACACCGAGAACTTCGCACTAACACCTCGATTGACCACGAAGGCGTAGCTTTTATGGTAGAAACTGATGGAAAGTGTATAGAAAGGTAGTATTGTGGGCGGATTTTAAAGGATAATTTAAAACGGCAATGATAAGGTAGTGTGAAATTAGCGATATGGCGTAAGTGTGCTGAACCGGTTGTAGTTGTTGTTTTAGAATTCCATCGTCTCGATCTCTCTTTAAAGCTTACTTAAAATATTCACGCTTGCGTGTGCATACTTCATTACTAAGCATTTAGTAAAAAATAAGAAAAAAATTATGTAATATTACAGTACTTTTCATGTCTAATCATGGCTATTCTGCGGCTATGCTATATATATGACAATATCGAGGAGGATATCAAATGAAAGAAGAGTTCAAAAATATTAATGTTGTAATGTAATGTAATGTAAAATAAAATGTAATGTAAATTAAAAAGGTTTTCTTTCTTTTTCCTTCAATTCATAGTAGTATATTTAACTTTTTTAAATACTTGACTATTTCGCGACCAAAACGTTTCAATTCAGTATATTTTCTTACTTGATTTAAAGCCTTCGAAACACAATGACGAAACGACATACCTTTCAGTTCGATATAGCCTAATAGCGTCGAAGCATTTGCTGTGATTTGCGCAAACGCTTTGATTCGTTACCATTGATGTGATCCGATTTTCATATAATATGTTGAAATCGTAATGTTAAACAACGTTCCGTGATTTAGCGTATAGTCTTATAGAGACATATATGAAATACTAGCTGTGCCCCGCGGTTTCACCCGCGTAAGTCTCGATCCCGTGGGAATATAGGGATAAAAAGTAGCCTATATGTTAATCCAGGCCTCCAGCTACCTACATATCAAGTTTCATTGCAATCGGTTCAATAGTTTTTGCGTGAAGGAATACCAAACATCCATCCATCCATCCAAACTTTCATATTTATGATATTAGTGGGATTTGTACCTCAAATTTGTTAGCAGAAATCAAGGTATTTTGTTGGTCATCTAAAACAACAATTCAAGCTTCAGTAGGTACAATTATGAATATCATAAAATGTTTGATGAAGCTGAATACGTTCAAAAATATTGACGGCTCGCTTCTGCCGTTTCAATTAAATTGTACCGCTAAACACCAAATCTCTGAGCAGAACAAATACAGTATTATATGAAACACTAAAAATTCAGTGTGAAAGCGCAGTTCAATCGGTTGCCGCCGCTATAAACTGCGGTGGTGTTCGGCCCCACTAATTACGGTCATTTGGCCATAAATACTGGCCATCGATCATAAAGACCATAACTCGCGGTCGTAAAACAGATAGGGATTTGTTCGGTGTATGCAAATCTTTGGATATCCTACAGCTTTGGTTTTCCTAACGCAGTTGAAGGGTTGACCTCTGGATGGTTGCATATATTTCTGTTGCATACGAACTTTTAACACATTTTCATTTGTTTTTGAAAAGTTCAAATATAGAATTTAAAAATACTTCGTAATATCACGATTTTATGAGTTTTTATTTAGATTTTATTTTGACAAAGACTTTAGTAGGGCAGACATATTGGTTAGGTATGTATATACCGACCGAGTAAATATTGTCTTATTTACGGAATAACTCGATCTGTTCTAAAAATAAATATCTATGTTATTATATTTTCTCCTATAAGGCTAAGATCACGAGGTTAAAGTATAACATCTCCTCCTCCTCCGAGCCTTTTTCAACTAAGTTGGGATCGGCTTTCAGTCAACTACGATACGGCGTAACTTCGATATTTTACTGAAGCGACTGCCATCAGACCTCCACAATTCAACTACTAGACGATATCCAAATTCTGTAGTTGGCTGACTTTTTTTTAGGGCTTCAATTACCCGTAATAAATGCCACACATGTTCGTATGGCAACCGAGACCGACGGCTTAACGTGCTCTCCGATGCACGGAGGGGTCTCAATGTGTTAAGAATGGTCAACCATTCTAAGACTGACCTGGCTAGTATTACTTAATCTAGCAATGTGCTAACCTACTCGGTTACCACTTAGCCGAGAGCCCCTCTTAGAGTATAACAACTGGCTTCTATGTTTATAGCCATCTCTCAACTTCCGAAATCAGACACTGCCTGATATCGATCATATTTCTCAAGTAATACCTAAATTATTTTGGTTTCATATAGAGATCACCAAGATACCTAGCAGTATAAAGGATACTAAAACTTAAATTTTCGCGTTTTATGATATATAATTATGTTGACGGGAATTAATGCAATAATATACTTATAGGTATGTCATACATTTGAATTGCCTGACTTTTCGACCAGGTTGCATTGGCCGTGGCGAAGTAACTATTATCTTATCTGTCTGTGGCCGTAGTCACAGTCAGACTGGATAGTATAAAGGATGTAAGTACGGGCGCCTTGGACAGTCAAACTACTAAGTATCTCTACATGTACATATAATAATAAAATTGTCATATATTATTAAGAAAACTAAATGGATAGTGAATAGCAAAATCCTTTTTTCCATTAAGGTTGTCTAATACAAACATTTGCATATTTTTGTTTAGATTTATATATTTTTTTGCAACTTTTAAAACTTCAATTCGGAATAAGATGACCTTAATAGGTTAGGTTAACTACACAATTTCAGTAATAAAATATTCAGTAAGTTTTTATTCAGATTTTTTAAACAATCGCTCTTGCCGAAGTTGTGGTCGAGTGTGGTCCATCAATTTGAATCCTTTACTTAAAAACTAAATTATGTAATGAAATTTTCAACACATACATTTAAGTGTAGGTATTTAAAAATCAATAGGCAACAGGTAATAAGGTCTCATTATTCTTGGATATGTCTTGAATTCATAAAGATGATTCGATGATTATTGATGATTTAAGGGATGATAATACATAACATAATTTTGGACATGTGTCAAGATATTAGAAAACACGTATATGTATATGTGTTTAACTTTTAGCTTAAGTACTCGTATGTTACTACACTATTGGATTAGGTAGTAACCTGTGATGATAGTTGTATGTGGTAAAGAAATATTTACAATCGTAACAACTGAAACGGATATTAATACTTGCATTCCTGAATAGCGTTGGGCCTAAGTTTCTGTGTTCGGTTCTTTTTCTCGGTTGTCCTGTAACTGAACAACAAGTTTAACGTTTTCTTAAATTTTATGCATCGGACACGAGCTGGTCGATAGATTGATGACTGTATCGAAAAAATCCCAAAGCCTAATCCAGTCAATTAAATTAAATAATGAAAATTATTATTTGTAACATGGTTTATAGTTTAGAACAATACGTTACATTGTCCTCACATTTCATTTGCGCATTTAAGCAATGTAACCAGAGACTTGTAAAAAACATGTTAAAAAGGAGTATATTTGGAGTTGCTTGCCTGTTCTTCTCCACAGGATCTAGGTATTGGAACAACTAGCTTCACGGCTGACTTAGTCTGACTGACTACTACTCCTGACAATTCAAAAATAACTATAATTGTTTAATTGAAATAAATGATTTTGATTGATTTTGAAAATATAAAAAGACAAGACAAAGAGACCTGAGTATTTCGTTGATCAGAAACATTAGTACATTAGTTCATACAACCCTAAGTAGAACCATAGACAATAAAATAAAAAGTACAACTCACGGCGATTCATTTGTTTACCATTTAGTATCCGAGCCATTACCGATGGTAAAAGTTTCGTGTTCAACCTCCGTTTATATTAACGAACGTACGGAAACGGGTCATAATCATTTTAATTTTAATTAAAAGTGGAAGCAAAACCGGCCAGTAGATCTTCTAAAATATGCTTCTGTAGTGATCAACAATTATTTTAGAAAAAGCGTATCATATTTTTATAATAGCTGCACGGTGTAATCGAGCATTTATCTCGAGTTTTCGCTATTCGTAACAGGTGTAATATTAATAACGGTAAATATTTGTTAGAAAAAATATCGTAAGCTAGCGTGCGTTCCCACACTAGTGCTTTGAATTGGTCAAATTAGTAGATGTGTACGATTTTTATATGTTTCACGTTTATTTTTATGTTCTTGCGTATACAACTATAGTTTAATTTGATGGTTGTTTGGTGTTCATATTGTTATTGTGTAAGTTCAACTTTGAACACGTACCGTTCTTTGTATTCTGTGTTTTTTACACTTATACCCGCAAAGTGGTGTTTAACATAGATTTAGTAAAACAACATAAAAATGCAAAATAATGTTGTAATAAGTATCTTACACAATTTTAAATCTTTTGATAAATAATCTTGTTAATATATACTTATGCATAGGGGCTGTTATTGTTTTGATCGGTGAGGAAGGGTACGAAGTCCAGAGTAAGTCAGAAAAATGGCTACAAAGACTGGAGAATGTTGGCTTGTAAATCATAAGAACCAAAACTGAATACATGTCTTATGATTTTAGCGGTCTCTTTAGTCCTGAAATCATTTCGCCAAATGGAAAAGTGATACCAGTGTGCTCAGTTTTCTAATACGCTCGGTACCGACAAGGCGATGGTGAAATAGACTGGACTGTACAGCATCGAATCAACACATGGTGGATGTAGTGGCGACGGATAAAAGGAACAATATGTGATCCCAGATTTCCTGTTAATCTGAAAGGAGAGATCTAAAAGACGACCATCAGACGTCCTGCATAGACCTGAAAGTGGAACCATAAAGAGAACGTTTGAGAAATATAGCTGAAATGCGAATGTAGACATAGATGTGTGGTGTGACTAGGATGGATAAGGTGAGGAATAATATATAAGAGGGAGTCTGAAAGTAGCGCTGGTGGAAGAAAATTTGAGGATCAATAGGTTATCGTGGTATGGACATGTGATGCGAAGGGATGAGCAAAATGTAGTGAACAGAGTTCTATGCATAGAAGTTGACGGATACAAGAGTAGAAAACGACCAAAGAAAATATGGAGGGACTGTGTGAAATAAGATATAGCTAGAAAGGGAAATGGGCAGTGAAATAACGAATGATAGAGTAGAGTATAAGAAGAAGTGGGAGAGCCATGCTTCGGCACATATGGGCCGGCTCGCTTGCCGTTTGACTTTGCTTGATTTTTCCCTTAATCTTTTAACCATTCCTATCAATTTCTGTTACCTTCTGTTCGTATTTACATACCAACAGTAAAAGATGCGTGACTGAAGTTTGAAATCGAAGGTTCAACTGAACTTGGGTATCCTATTTTTTTATCAGGATATTTTATATGAATTTACATCACCGATCTTAATAGGCGGGATCTACACATCGTTGTAGCGTTACATGCTGTGAATATAAATATATATTCCAAAAACTAAATAAGGAAGTCCAAAATATTAAACAGAAATGTTTTTTTTTGGGACAGAAATTTATTCTTCGACCGCAAATAATAATGGCAGCAATATATTGAAATAAAAATTAAGAAGGAAAAATATGTCCGAAACTGCACTTCACAACTGCACAACTTTATTAAAGTCAGGCCGCCTGCTCACGTTCCAAAGGAAAAAAAAAATTAACTCTGGTCGCGTAACTCACGCATTGGCAACTCTTTACTTCATTAGAGCTCTGGCAACCTTATCTACTCAACAACAGAAGTGTTTCACTAGTCAGGCGCGTCAAAATTTAAGCACAGATCTGCTATAAGTTATTAGTATTTTTAGAGGGCTCGGACTTCCCGGCTGTTGCCAGTAATTAGGTATGCGAATCTTTCCGGCTGTTGTCAGTTATTGGGTACGCGACTCTTCCCGGCTGTTGCCAGTAATAAGGTATGCCATCCTTCCCGGCTGTTGCCAGTTATTAGGTGTGCGACTCTTCTCGGCTGTTGCCAGGTATTAGGTATGCGACTCTTCCCGGCTGTTGCCAGTTATTAGGTATGCGAGTCTTCCCGGCTGGCTGTTGCAAGTAGTTATGTATGCGACCCTTCCCGGCTGTTGCCAGTTATTAGGCATGCGACCCTGACATGTTCGAGCTATTGCTTACACTCTCCAATTCATTCGTATAAGCAATACCCCTTTCTTTACATTGCCTTTCCTTCTTACCTACCTTTCCCTTACATGTATGTATGTCTATATCTGCCATATACCTATATTGGCTGAATACATAATATCTATTATATAATACCTTCAATATTCAATTCAATTTTAACTCGGTTCAGTTGACCACTAATTCGGCGTTCCAATAAACAAGAAACGATTCGTTTTGCTTACTGACGGTAAAATTTTCATTGAAAATTCAACGAAATTTTACCGTCCGTAAGCAAAACGAATCGTTTCTTGTTTATTGGAACTCGGCATAAGTCAACAAAAGTAATAATAATAATAACTTCACACATGTCATACACGGCCGTCTAATCCCAAACTAGGCAAAGCCTGTACTATGGGAACCAGACTGCTGATAAACATACTTATATATTTCTAAATACATACATATTATAGATAAATTGCACCCAGACACAGAAGAAATGATCATGCTCATCACACAATAAACATTGAATTCCACATTTAGGCATAAAGGATTATTATTATAATATATTTCAAGAGGAAAATCATCCTAAATGCAGTCTGCAATTCAAGGTGCCTCAAACGATATTGTTGTAACCTTTTGAAGCCGAAGGTTGGGCTAATTGTCCAACGATCCAATCAAACGATTTTTCACAGAGAAATCTTTATTGTTTATCATTTTTACCTTTGATTTAGATGTAGTATTGATTGAGGTTATCGTACTGTTTAATTAATATATTTTGGTAGACTTCTGAATTTTAGGTATTATTTTTTGCTTGCTTGCTTTTTATGCTTTGCTCAAAATAAATCTCATGTCATGTGCTTATAGCGGCAACCGACTTGTAAATATTGTTAAAATGATAGGCTGTAGATACCTATAGTTATATTTAACAGATTAAAAAATTCCTGTAGAAGTATTTGAGTTAGAGTACTTATCTAATACCTAGAGTATCGTGGGAGAGCCATGCTTCGGTGGCTTGACCGGAGTGATACCACGGCCTCACAGAAAACCGGTAGTGAAGCAATGCTTTTCGCCGAGTAAGTGAAATTACCGGAGGCCCTAGCCCTTCCGTTCCCTCTTACAACATTCCCTCCTCCCCTCCCCCCCCTTCCACCCTTCCCCTACTCGCACATTAAAGGCCAGCGACGCACTTGTGACTCTTGAGTTGCAGGTGCCCATGGGCGGCGGTTGTCATTTACCATCAGGTGACCCGTCTGCTCGTTTGCCCCCTATACCATAAAAAAAAACCTATTGATAGTTACCTACTAATAAATTAAAATATTAACCAAAGTAAGAAACGTCAAACATACAAACGCGCACTTTTTGCACTCAGAAACAATTACTTGAAGATACCTACAGATTTTCAACAATTTTGTAACTCCATGTCCAATAAATGGTTGATGTTTATAGTTGTATGTATGTATATCTACACAATTATATAATTAATCTAATTTAAATATTACATTCCTTTCAAAAAAAGTATCACCGACTTCAATGCGCCTCCAAATACCCAAATAGCTTCAAGTATGCCTATAAAATTTGAAGAGTTCCCTCGATATCTCCAGTATCAGATCCTGACTTGATGACCATGGGACCACCTGGGAAGTATACCCTTTCAAACAAAAGAAGAATAAAAAAAAAGGCTCAGGCGTATTTGAGTAATCGGTGAACATACATAATATATGTAAGAAGGAAGGTTACCTGTTGTACTCAAAAATGGTATGTTGAAGTTTGTAAACGCACCTACTTTTTGTACGAAAATTGTTTTTTTTCTATACCTTGGAAAGAGAAGAGTTGACTTTCCTTTAAATAATCGGATTACCCAATTCTTTTTTCTATAGTTTATATACCTACATACCACAATTATAATGATTACACTCGCTTATGCAATATGTATTTATTTCTCACCACTGACTGACTGACTGCACCGTTTAGGTTATAATTTAATTCTCATTACTTAATTAACCTTTACTAAACGTTTCCAATGTTTTGTTTCCCATGTAATTAGCATGATCTACGATTTTAAGATATTTAAATGAACGTGAAAGCATATTTTTTCCACAATCGTCAGGACAATCAATTTTACATACAAACGATGATTTACAACTAAGAATAATCGTGGAAGCTGTATTTAGAAAGTAAAAAATACGGTCAAATTTTTATACCACGGGAAAATAAATCGAAAATGTCAGTAAAAGGCCACGCTATTATTTATTCAATCAACATGATAAAATAGCAATATATAACCATAAAATAATCTGAAGATACGCAAAAATATAATTACAAGACGAAACGTTTTACATAATTCACAATCGGTTCGATGAGATCACTGTCATATCGATATAATTCTCGATTATACGTATATCGGTGAAGTATCGAGTCGAACGTGACGATTGAGCACGTTGATTAGTAGTCAATTAAGTGTTCCCATAACACCGCCAATAAAAGTATTCGGTGATTTGGAAGTATTTTGTTGTAATCAATTTTTTGATGTCGGCGTCCGTTTGTGGAAGAACAAATGGTCGTTTTATTGGCGTACCGAATTTAGTGAGGTCGGTGTCGAATACGCTTACCGGACTTCACTCTAGGGTATTGCCGGGCAACAAGAAAACGTTTAATAAAAGAACGGTACTAGTTATACATAGACAAGTTTTATTTTTAAAATGCAATTTTGATTCTAATATTTTCACGAGTAGGCCAGTTTAATAAATGTTACCTATACACCTACAGGTTACTGACTGCGGACAGTGAGTTTTGTACTCAACATACAACACTCTTGCAGTTATGTACCAAAGTTAGTCCATGTATCTTGAAATGTTACTAAAAGTAACTGGGAGTCTTTAAAAAATATGCAGTCCATAAATAATATTCCTAAACCATTTTTTTAAATTAAGAACTTAAGATTTTTTACACGATACGTATATTCTTTATTAGAGTTAAGATCAGATTGTTCTCAGAATAATATGACCTCGTTGAAAAAACGAGCAATTTAAATGGGTGCACTATTAAAAAATATATTTTGTAAGGATTACGAAGAGCCTATTTAAAATAAATTTAATGTGTTCGCATTTCGAAAACGATTGAAAGTTAAACTATGTCATAGACAAAATGACTATAACTTTTTAATGTGCATACGGAACCTTGATGAAACACCAATCACATGGCCCGCACCGTATCGAAAGGCCATCTCAAGAAGCCGAAAGCCGGCTTCGGTAAAATTTTATAGTTTATAATTACCAGTGATTGCCGGCGTGACCCGTGATCTGCCAGTTCAACTGTTGATTTACATTTTTTTGCCCCTAAACATTTGCTAAAGGGTTAACATTTTTGAGAGATTTCTCAGATTTTTCATAATTATTTCTAGAAGAGGAAATTTTGTAAGGTGGATTTTTGTTTTGGTAATTTATATAATTTCATTAAGCATTTAAGAGATAGAGATATAGGTTTGTTGCGTAGAAAATGTCTTCGCGGTGGAACCTGGGCAACTGAGCAGAGACGGGAGGCGAAAATAGGGAGTAGCCCTCATATTGAACCGCTGACAAGCAACGAGGGGCGGATTGTATACGAAGGCGATCTTACGAAGCGGAAACGGGGTTTAACTGTTCTTGAGAGATTTTGACAACATTTGTCTATCCTCCAAGCATTCAATAAAAAATTAAGGATAGGATCTGCTGTGAATAGCTGTCTAGTCGGTCAGATGTTGAGGACAGCGTGTGGTTTTAGCCGGTTGGACTTTCCTCCCAAAGGCGTTTTGTCGTGCTTTCGGAGACGTCGTACCCGGAGATATCCACTAGAAAAGCAAAAAGATAGACACATCTCCGTACCTATTTGCTTTTTAATGTTTTACAGATATACGAGTATTTTTGATCATGAATAGTATCACGCTGATAAAGAATGCGCGTGTGAATGATGAGGAAACCAGAACCACTATTTAGAAACTCATATTTAAGCAAACAAGCTGAGATTTATTTATTACATTTTATATACTTGTATTTCTCTTGCCTCTACTCTGTTCAATTAGCACAGGTAGTAGAAATAAAAAGCATGTCTGTCATGGGCCCGTGACGACAGACGCGATTTAATTACTCATGGACATCAAAACTAACCGAGTTTATCCCCTTGTTACATTTTTTTATAAATATTACTAATTAGGCCGCTTGAGTACGTTACTTTCGTTTGATAGAGCTTAGCTTGGGTCTATGGTCAATGAATTTACAGATTAAATAATATCGTGGTAAAAAAACTTTTAGCTGAAGTCTTTTCGGATTATTATTATTATCTTTTTTATTTCGGCCTGATCCATTTAGTTGTTTTAATAATATAGTATTTAGGACAATATCTTTCTGCCTCCACAAACTTTAAAGTTTGTAGGTACACAATAAAACTTTGTTTTTTTTTTGGTGAAATCATTTTACAAAAAATATTACTTCTGCTAAACTGTAAAGCAGTTTGTTGGCAGTAAAGCAGTTTGTTGGCATGGTTTGGTAAGCATGGGTTTGTGGTAAACGAAAATGTGAATTGCGCTACGATCGAAATGGTAGATAGATACACTGTTGAAAAGCTGAGAAGCTCTAAATTATGCATATAAATGTGCAACACATAAGGATTCGTCAGCAAAAGTAGACAAACGATTTCTTGTCTTAGTCTGTTTTTTTATTGCTGACTTCAATTTCCGAATGAAAATCTTATGTTGCTTCAAAGAATCTGAAGATTTGTATATTTTCAGTTACTTTAGAGCTTTACTTGTTATCTTATTTATTAGCAACCCGCCCCGTCTTCGTATGAGTAGTAGAGACATCTTCAACAATCATCATCATATTTCAACCAATTTTTACAAAACGTTAACAAATTATAAACCTTCTTCATGAATCACTCTGTCTATTGGTGAAAACCGCATGAAAATCCGTTCAGCGAACAGACAGTAGTGATGATTATGGAATGTGGCAGAGTTTAAAACATTGTTGATGAAGAGATAAATGTCAACAGCGCCGAGAAAAATACTTACTTAATAAACTTACCTTCGTCTTACTCCCGCCAATGGATCCAGGTCTGATCGAACCAGTTTCATAGAACCTGGTCAGTATTTTGCTGACACACCCATGGGAAACCAGCAGTTGCCGGCTAATGTCACACGGACGAACTCCCATGATAGCCAGCTCCACGATTCTCTTGCGGACCACATCGGGCAGAGGACGTCCGTTGACGAACACGCCACCGAGTTGGTTTACACCGGCTTGGCCTGGGGACGAGAGTGGTAACTTTAGTGCTACTTCGCTACATTAAATTAATAGCTAGTTGAAAGCTTTCTAACGGATCAGAGACTTAGAAAGCTTGAGTTCTGGTTACTCAAGAGATCAGAATAAAGAGAAAGTACAGGCTTCAGTAGATAACGCATTATTGTATTAGTTTAATTTTTTTTTAAAAGCCACTTTTCTGACGACGTTAAAATCAATTACAACGTATTTATGTAGTCAAATGAGCACCTTAATATAGATGCACAAGGAATCCTCAAGTCTAGAAAAAATTTTGTAGTTGCCTATGTTTAAAATAAATTATTTTATAGTCTTTATAAAACTAAGTCTGAGAATTTGAAAAAAATGATTTATTATTATTTTCGTATTTGTTATTATTTTTAACTCTAAACAAAGAATAAAAGGAAATGATTTGACAATAGTTATGGTCATACAAATTACTATAGAATGTACCGTTTGACATTTAATAAAGAGTTACTGATTTGACTTGACAGTCAACTACTGTATTCTCGTAAGTTCTAATTTGTGTTCTTCAAAACAAAAGATATTCAGTTGAAAAGATTTTCTGCCTATTATTAGCCAAACATGAACAATCGGGACGACCATGAGCGCTCTATGGGAAAATCTATTCTTTTTGAAGTAGCCGGCGTGCAAAGTTACCTACCAGATTTCAGTAGTCATTGAAATCTTAATGCTTAATGGACGTGAAGCTTGGCTAATAGAACTTTGACAGCTACGGTAGTAATATGACACGCACGATAAGCTTTATTACACGCTTATGGGAATGACAGCCGGTGTCGTCATGTTAAAGGAATTTGTTGTTTTATGATGTATTTGAGTTATTGTAAGCCAGGTTATGTCAGAATTATAACCTATAATACTACCATACATTGATGATTAATATTTTATTAGAATGTATAAGAAATATCTATGTTGTTAAATATTAGTTTTATAAAACTGTCTGCCTAATATCTGTGAACACTAAAGAAATTTCCATCAATTTGCTGTATTATTTTATTATAATTAAGCCAAAATATTTTCACATTTGCGGTAAAAATGGAGGAACGGAAAGGAATATGTTATATTTATTAAGACCTTATATAGCCATTTGACGCAAAATAAATAAATTTGAATTTGAAATATGTACGTTCGTTTACCCCTTAAAATGTAACTTAAAACATCAGGAACAAAACGTTTTTTTTTTGTTCCTTCTAACAGTATTTTAAAGAGATGTGCAAATTCAATACCGTATAAAAAGTGGTAGGTACTTTACAATATCTTACATTAAAGGGCACATGAATATATACACTAAATTAGTCCTGAGTGTATAATTTTTTTAGAACAGGCAAACAGCCGCACTCTTTTTCATTGACATTTAATAACAATATTTAAGTGAGCGAATTAACTCAGTCTCTAAGCAAGGTGCTTGCGAGAGTACATTCGCTGTTTGTATATTGTCGCCTCATTATCAATTTAACGCATTTTCTAAATCAAAGTTTTTCTGCGAAAATTCAGACTTTAACTGAGTGACTTACGCCTTGTAGGTAAGACCCTAGGTACCTGCCGAGGTATTAATTAAAATAAGTAATTCAAAGTTTTTTAAGAAATATTTTTTATTGTAAAACTCGTAGTAAACTGTTTGGCAATGATTTTTATTTATCAAATAATAAAATTCAGCTAAGATACAAAAGTTATTATTTAAGTACGAGTATAGCTACTGACGTTTACGCTTCAAATTAACCCGCGCCCTGTCATTATTAACATAAATAACTTAACCATAAATTCACATGAACGAACAACAAGCAATAAAGCCTGCAACTTGCAGTTAATCAAAAACAACGTTTATATCTCAATTACAAAAGCCCCTTTTCACCTGTCTCCATTTCGTCCTAATATTTATTTGATTGCCAAATTTGTATCACTACCTTGGATACCGTTGTTCTGAACCGCCATTTTGAAAAAAAAAAGTCTTAGATGAAAGATATTGTCGTTGAAATTTATCGAGCAAGTCGTTAATTAAGGGTATAATGAGATGCTTTATCTATTTTTATGTAATTATAAGTTGTATAGAATGTTTTTTTATTGCCTTTGAAAACGGTTAGTTCCATTTGTTTTGTGACTGTTATTGGCCGTGTTTTACAATAATGTTTACGGTTCGATAATATCTAACAAGCTAATTATTCATAGATAGTTATTATAAAATAAATAAACACCGTTTGCAAAAAAAAAATTAGGTTTAGGATTGTTTGTTAAATATGAATTAATACTATTATACTGTATAAAGTATTTTTGAATCTGATGCCAATAAAAAGTTTTTTAACCAAAAAAGAACGACCTCAAATGATTTAGCGGGGATTCTGTCCCTCCATTTAGGAATTTGTACCAAAACAATGCTGGCATTTATTTAAGAGAACCGTTGTCAGTCTCCGAAACTCATCATCTTTACGAAATTTAAATGGGACCATTTCGGCATAAACCTTTTTTAAACAAAAAAATAATTTTGCTAATCCGTCTATATATGACGGATTTATGCACGAACATACCATCACTAGCTAATTTAAAAAAAAATCTGTCGTTGCTGGCTTCAGTCGCAAAAAAAAAACTCATACATTATTCTCTGTTACTTCTAGATATGTAGAGCATTTCGCGGTACAAATATAGAGAAGACGGTGAATCCTTACTTGCACTATTTCTCCAAATAAAATTTTACTACAATATTCATAGTTTAGTAAAACAAATAAAACCGGCGAAGTGCGAGTCAGACTCGCGCATCACGGGTTCCGCACCATCGTACAAGAAAGATTGAGCAAAAAAGCAAAAAAAAAAAGTAAGTAGTAAGGGAGCTGTCCCTTTAATTTTTAATTTATTTATTTTTATAATTTGTTGTTATAGCGGCAACAGACAGAGCCTGTACTACGGTAACCAGACTACTGATAAACATACTTATATATTTCTAAATACATACATATTATACATAAATTACACCCAGACACAGAACAAATGATCATGCTCATCACACAATTATTCATCCTGGGTTCCCACCTGTTAGGTTAGGTTAGATTCCCATCTAACCTACGACCTCTGGCTTAGCAGTCAGGATCACCAACCACTAGACCATCAATAAATCTTGTATGAAAAGGGTCCCCTTATTCATTTAATTTAATTTTTATTATTGTTGTTTTAACGATTAGAAATACAAATTCTGTGAAAATTTCACTGTCTACCTTTTACGGTTCATGTGATACAGCCTACTGACATGCAGACCTGTTTCGTTAGCACCCTTTGGGTACGGAACCCTGAAAATAGATTTATTGTTTCAAATACTAGTACTTACTACTTACCTACCTACCTACCTACGTACCTACATATATTTGCCAGCCTACAAGTAGTGGGTAAATACTTTCTAGCAGTTCCCACGGGGCTTCGCTTGCGTGTATTTATTTTCTTTAATTTAGATACTTTAATTTTATTTATTCGTATTGATGTATTACACTAGCATGTACATAATATTTACCTATTTAGCTGTACTCTGTAGATTCAAACATAATATCACCACACTCACAACATCTTCACACACACACACACACACCCTCACACACGCAAATACACATAAAAAAAATATTAAAAGGGCCCAGTTGAAAACCAGCGTCAGGCACCCACCAGTGCCCGGCACAAAGCTGAACTGGGCTTCCATTTTGGTGCGACCGCGAGATGACTACTTCTCGTCTTGTAATACTTAAGCTAGGTACATCTCCTAAAACTCAGCTATATGTTTAGAATTTGATAACTGTTTCACTCTGTTAGCGTCTCGTTTAGTTGTACCAGAATAAACGTATTTTCTTTCTTTCTTTCTTTCTTACTTGACTCGCTAAAAGTCATCTTATCCGTCCGTATATCCGTATTTTTTCCGTCATTGCTGATGAACTTGACTTACAAACTGGCTTGCTTTATAGACTAGACTACGCAGAGATATTAGCCATCGCAACAAAATGATTAAATAGCTATTGTTTGTTGGGTCGGACCATTGTTTTGCATGTCTTTATATGTACTCGTAGACATAGAATAAGGGAAGATTCGATGACCGTCCGCATTTCTTTACGTTCAGGTTATTAAGAATATATTGAGTACGGTTTTTGTTGTTAAGATCTTAATTTTTTTTATTTAAAGACTTACAATATTTCTTACATTCAACTTAATTTTAACATAGCACTACAAACCAGAATTGGTTTTTCTGTGCTCTGCTGATGCGTATCGACATCTTATAGATACAACATACAATGTTAGGTGTTTGCATTCATCACTACATTGAAAACTTTTGATGGGTTACAGCGCGTCACTCATTTTGATGACCTCTGTGCAGATGTTTGTATGTATACTTACCTAAGTATGTGTATAAACACTCGCAAAGTCAGAGGAGTCAATACTTCTCCAAGGAGTTCTGTCGACTATACTACTGTTTCATTATTTTTTTTTAAATTCACCCAAAATGTACATGGCACGGTGGTAAGCTGTTACAGTGATGTCTCTTATTGCCAATGCTATATACTTATCCGCAGAAATGTAACTCCGTTAAAGGTTGCAAAAAGGTTGGTTTTCAAAACTTTCATTGTTAAAGCTCGTCAATAGTTACCAGTCGGTTGAAAACAAAGGTACGGAACTGTTTTGTATTTACCTATTTATATATAGATAATAGATAGATAATATATTAATATATGTGGCAATTGGTTGCTATGAACACATCAATAATTAGATACACGTTTGCCAAAAGATCTTCACACTTCCATATCCGTCCATAATCCGATAATAAATAATGAAATCTCACACTAATTCAGTAATAAAGCTACTTCCCGACCTATACATCACTAATGAGAAAAATCAATCACGTTTATACGAAAACCCATTCTAGACGACTGATTTAAAT
This sequence comes from Euplagia quadripunctaria, assembly GCA_963859945.1. NCBI lineage: Eukaryota > Metazoa > Arthropoda > Insecta > Lepidoptera > Erebidae > Euplagia > Euplagia quadripunctaria. The sequence goes on from OY982583.1 coordinate 8,187,693, forward strand.
CCAGGCAGCGACGTAACCGCTACTCTTAACTGACCATTATAAAGTAATAAAACAATTCGTCGATGCCAAGCCTTTTACAACCTTAGTGAATATAAAATTAGCGTTCTAATTTGTCTGCAGTAATTTGGGTTTATGACGTTTTACTTTAAAGTGAGATACCGCACCCGCCTATACGCGATTTCACGGGTGTTGTCGCGCGGTCCGATCCACGGATGCAAATTACTTCCCTTGCTTTACGATTCCTTCTTCAGGCGGCAACTTGTAATGATTATATCGGTTCAAAGAAAATAAGACTTTAGCTCTAACTATTAAACTTTAATTTTGTTTGGTAGGTAACCTGTCATTAAAAGAAAAAAGTTGGAAAGTGCAAGGTCTCCGCACATGGTCAATAGATGTCAGATATTCTGCGAAAACGTCCGTTCTTGGTTCATTTGGTATCAATCTTGTATACACTGATCACTTGCTACTCGGCGGCGACGTCTTAGACATGCTTTGTATTTCGATAGTTATCTAACAAATTGTATTCACATACGTATTACATACGTATATGTGTAGGTATACGTGTAATTTATCCAAATGATGACAGGTGACTATAAATAAATCAGATTTGTTAAGTGGTGGTTGGTAGGTGGTCAGATTGGTTATTTTTCTAATAAAAATGTTATCAGTTTTGGATGTTGGTCAAAGCCTGCCTTTGTACGCCCACTTTACTAATGAATGTTACATGCTCTCCATCTGGTTTTCGTGTCCTATGTTTGGTGAGCAATAAATAGTCTATCTTCTTCTTGCAAGATTCAGTCGCTATCTGAGCGACGGGCACAAAGAAATCTAAAAATAAAATTATGTGTCTCATTTTAAACAGCCCTCTTGAATGATGAAATATAAAAGATTAAATAGGATTAAAGCAAATTCAGCGTATCCGATTAAACATGATTTATCTTCCCAACTCTAAAAGTGTTTATTATTATAAAAGTATCAAAATACAAAAATTCCACATTTTCCTTTTTCATATCGGTGAGGTCTTCAAGATGTTCGAAAGTAAAAGTAAAAAAAAGCGCAGATAAAATCTCATTTAGTAAAGCGCTCGTAAATATATAAACTTTAACGCACATGGGACGATAAAGTTGCCGCTACCGACGTTGTAAGAATGATGATGGACATGAAGATATTCTTATTATTGCTTTACCTAAAATACCTAAATATTTGAATATGAATCTACTACTAAGTTACTTACGGGCGGTATGCGATTGTACATTAATAAGTTGATTAATATACATTCTAATAGGAAACATCATTAACTCTTGTAATTGTGGTCCTAGTGTCGGAGAACATACTTGATACAAAACATTTTTTTAGTCTATTAATATTCTATAGTTTCGTTATGTGCGCGTGTATATGATATAAGTAACTTTTATGGTATTTTTAATAATGTTAAAAAAAATTAAGTATCTGAAACGTCCATCTCTTCTCTTATTTCGGAGAAATCCTTTCACCCCATTGATAGAAGAATCTGACAAGAAAGTCATGATGAATAAAGAAATACAGGTTATAATTGACTGAATAAATTTGCATAAATGAGGTGACATGTTGATCATTTGTTTCGGAATTACAAAACTCGTTACAGTCACACTATAGTAAAAATAAACAATACTCTTTTGAAGAGAACACACTTTTATTTATTTATTTATTTATTTAAAACTTTATGCACATTGGTACAAAGGCGGACTTAATGCCTAAGGCATTCTCTACCAGTCAACCTTGGGGTGATGTAGAACTGCTATAAGGTAGGTGCAAAGTTACATTTGAATTTTTTATAATACAAACTAATATTTACATTACTTACATGTACAAATTTCTAAATATCATTACGACATAATATACACAGTTTCATATAATTATACACAAACATACATAAGTACTTTTATTATATATAGATTACATATATATATTCATACAAATCATATTTATAAGTAAATACACTACAAATACCACTATAAAGTCGTGTACTAGCGTTGTGGCTATTCCGCTAATCCGTTGTGGAGGAGTTCTCGTACTTTCTTTTTAAACGTTTACAAGTGCGTGGTTCCAGAGGCACCGGCTTTTGGTGTTTTAAATTAGGTATGCAAAAGCATTTAGATATTAGTATAAAATATCTGCTAGTAATCACACTCGGGCGTCGTGACCTAAACATCACGTGTAACTTGGAGATCGAGTGGCGAGTAACGTCACTTTTCGTGCCCGCACCAATATACAGCCGTCAACGAAAAGCTGTTTTATATTTCTTGATCTAAACCACCTGAAAATAACTTTGCACATATATTTTTTTGGGAGAACCTATTTATTAAGGGTTTTCGACAGTTTTCTGATTTTATAATGCCTATTAAACTCTAAACCGCAGCGTATCTAATGCATGGTTCTATGTTGAAACTATATATAACTATAATACCTCTAATATAGTTCATAAATCAAGGCTATTAAAATGGACTCAGTTGCGTAAGTGCAGGTTTCGCGCATCTGTACCGATAAACGCTTTTTGTGCACGGTGTGCGTTAAGCCCAATCTCACAATACCGGTAGCTTTCATTTCTCGCCAATCGAGCGCAGTTACAGCCCTCAATGCCTCCGACCCAGCCGCCAACATTAATTGTATAGTTTACAGTTCCGTTTTATAGCCGGTAGCTGAAGTAACACTCGATGTGTGAAAATTGATATTAAAGGTTTTGGTCTGATGTGAGGTTGGACGATGTTTTAGGTTTTATAAAAAATATACAATTAAACATAAATGTTTCATTATAATTTTGCGCCGCGCCGTGCTGCTATTGAGAATATAAAATTTTATTAGCAATTTTTTTAAGCACAACACCCAGAACAAGGGAGCATTAGATCGCGAGAAAACTAGACTAGACTAAATGTTTACTAGATTACAGAAGCTTGAGATTATGTTCTCAAGCTTCTGTAATCTAGTAAACATTTAGTCTACCTCATTGGTCTAATGGCATAAGTTTTCTTGTGATGCTCGCTTGTTCGATTTTCGGTCCTAGGTGTTGTGCTTAAAAAAATTGCTAATAAAATTATACATTCTCAATAGCAGCACGGCGCGGCGGCGTCTGGAAATGTATTTCGCTTACTGGGATAAAGAATATATCGCACTCGGGGATTACAGGCGTGAGTATTAAAAGAAGTGGTACAGATTGAGTTGGACTATAAGACTTAAGTCGCGTTTCTTTAACTTTTTTACGTGAGGCTTACAATGGAACCTCAAAATGCACTGTTATATAAATATTTAAGGGATCTCGTAATAAAACTCGTAATTTTTTGTGAAAAAAATCTAATAAGAAATTCCTTACTTAATTAATCGAAGGATTAGACGTAATTGTCAGTGCGTTTTGTCATTTTAATGAGAGTGCATAAATGTCTCTGCTATAGAAATCTTGGAGACGACAATAGATGAAGTCTTACAAACAGTTTTTCTCTACTACTTAGACAAGCGTCATTGTAAAGGAGACGTTAGTAATAAAAATGTCATTACATGAAGTAGCTCAGCTAGCTGAAATAGTAGTCAGTACATGCTCCACATTATTCCTATCATGTTGCTTACCTTCCCGGGTGAAATATAATTACGAAGTTAGAATAGGCCACTGTCTTGTCTATTCTAATTTTACTTACTAAAATAAAGGAATATTATAAAGCTGAAGAGTTCGATTGTTTGAACGTCCTAATTTCAGGACTGCATGTTTTAGAATATCACTTTAAAGAGTTAGAGCAAGAACCATAAACTCTTACCAATATGATAGAACTTTATGGATAGACAATGATAGATTTGTGGAGACATCATTTCGTGCATCACCACGACGGGAATCGATCGATTTTATCGAAAATGGAAGAGTCAGAGATACTGATTTCTGATGTCAGTGGCGTGATTAACTTGTACAAACGTAAATTAGTAGGTTATTTTACTAAAAGAAATACGGTGTCATTAAATTCTTTTTTTAATGGTCTGCAGATTGTAGGTACATCATCAGCTTACGAATTATAATATGTTGCGAGTTATCTGACACAGTACAGTAAGCTATTCCTATTACATTTACCAATTTATATACAGGATAAACATACAGGATCACTTGTAAGGTTAATAGACGACTGTCACCACACTGACAGCAGCAAAGAAATCCTCGTTCGCCAGTTAAACTTCACCAACAAAACTAGTGCAATGTAAATTTCGTGGAACGCATTTAAGATACGGACTGCATGCGTCTCGAGATCGCCATAACCTTAATGCTCCCAGTTTTACAATCGGTTGGCTGTAAAACTTCGCGTTTTTTTTGTTCGTATATCGACAATATATCGTCCAAGTTATTGCACGTTTCACATCTTGTGACCGATTTTACAACACCGCCGATTGGCTCACGTTAGGCACAGAAGCAACGATTTTTCGCTCTATACTTTTAGCTTTGATGGGTATTTGGATGTCGTTTAAGGTACGGGTTAAGACTTTGTTTAGGCTGTAAACTGTCTAGGTTGGCGCCTTACGTAATTGGTTTGAGACTGTGTTGTCGTTTGAGCTTCGAAATTGTTGTACATAAAATTTGATGATGAAGTTTATCCCGTGAGGAGGTAAGGTACAGACGAGACTGGTCCAATGTTTCAATCAGTTAGGTGACACCTCTAGAGTAGTCCTTATTTCCGCCAGTCAGTCAGATCTCCATAAGAGGGAAATATTGTTGATCAAGCAAAAGTGACATCTTCAGGAAACCACTTATGGTTGTTTGTGTGCTTGTTTGCAAACGTTTGCTTAGTTGTGTAGTTTTTTTTCAATTTTTATGAGTATAAAGAACTATTTAAGAAGGGAATTATTATGAAACCAATCACATACCCCCGATAAATAGCGTAACACGTACAAAAAAAAGGCAGTCATGGGACTGCCGACAGAAGTGAAAACACATTTTTTAAAGATTAATTAATAAGGAGCTGACAAAACTCCCTTAGATTACTCCCCAAAACTTAGATTAGCGCCCTCTAGTGGATCTATACCATATAATACATAAGTATATATGAAAGTATAGTAGTCTCGCGCTGAATCCACAGATGGAAGAAGGAAATATTTTTTTAAATATAAGAAACTCGGACACATTTTCGATCAGGGTCACGTGTCCTGACGGGAGTTTAACATGTTTTACCCATCCTAAAAAGTGTACAACGCCGCTAAAGAAGTTTTCACTTCAAAAAAGGAACAACTGAATTGAGAATGTCCTTTTTTGAAGCCGATAGCCATAGTTTTAGTAGTAAATGCAGTTAAATGCATAAGGTGTATCAAGTACCTTGAAAATTACCGTGTAATAGGTTTCTACTCTTAAATATAAAATCATAAAATTCAATAGTAATGTACTATGTAAGTAGGTAGATAGTAATGAATCATACATTTCTATAATGGATATAAATTGTATTTTTAATTGATTTGACGTTGTTCAGAGTCTATTGGCCTTCTTTATTACATAAAGTGTACATAAAAAACTTCAGAACCACAGAGCAAATACCTATTACAGCATTGCTTTGAGTTCAGAACAATCATGACAGACTAATGCCGCATTCCAATAAACAAGAAACGATTCGTTTTGCTAACGAATCGTTCGAATCGTTACTAAATTATAGGCACGCGCTTTTATGCCGCGTTTCAATAAACAAGAAACGATTCGTTTTGCTTACGGACGGTGAAATTTTCGTTGAAAATTCAACGAAATTTAACCGTCCGTAAACAAAACGAATCGTTTCTTGATTTTAGGAACCGGGTATAAGGTGCTATAGACGTAAGGATATTATCATTATAGTAGTACGTAATGTCACTGACCTCTAATTAATGTTTAAAGGTCTGTAAATACCATCGTAGTTGCCTGTCAAGACAAATTAGTTTCTCCTTAGTACGTTCTGTAGCAACTTGTACCTCTAACGAAGTGTTTGTACACTCGTTCTTTGTACCTATGAAAAACAGTTAAAGACGTATTTTTTAGTATCAGACGTATAACACTTAATTCCAGAAAGACTGTTAAACAATTTATTTTAATAATAAGCAACTACCCTATTATAGACTTAACAGGAAAATAAAAAACCTCGTCATGTTGCGGAAAATAAATGGAACTAATTTCTTTTGTTATTAACATGTCATAACTGTAAACAATGTGTGATCTATTTTAAATATAAATTTGTGTTTTTTATGTGTTAAAATGCCAAAAAAACTATTAATGGTCGTGAGAGAAAAGTGGTTAGCAATGTGTTTAAGTACTTGCCGAAAAGATAGTTTGAGGAATTTAACTATATTTCTCTAAATAACATTACCGATTTAGTTGTCAACATGACTTGTAGGTACATAAGTAACATGCACAATGAAAATTTACTATTGGTTTCTATAGCACTGTAACGCAATCGAAATGATTTGGGGTATAGTAAAAGGAAAATTTGCTTCAAAAATGTTGGTGTCGATAATATTACCTTCCTTACTTATAACATTGTTTTGATGTAAATATTAGACATTTTATTTATAAAAACCTTAGTTACATAATGCTGTTTAATGATTAAATGTCATTTAATTTTACAGAAAAATGGAACAGTTGCTGCGAAATGCAACAAAATGGAAGAAAATTACAGAAGGCAAGCATTGGTGCATTATTGAAATGAAGACAATGAAAATATCTGCTGAAGTTGAAAATGTAGATTTCGATTTTGATAATTCATATTAAACATGACATTAGCTTTAATGGTTTTATTTCCTATGGATTTAATTGCATGCTTTGACCTGGATAAAATACTATTTATTATTCTAACGAATTATATACTCGTACATTTATGCAAGTTTATAAAAAATAAACCTTCGTTGCAAAAGTCCAAAATCAAAAATGTTCTTGTCTGACTTTTCAATGGTTCACCATAGTATAAATTCATCATTTTAACTGTGGGTGACTGGAGAGCCATGCTCTCACACAAAACCGGCAGTGAGGCAATGATTGCATTGTATTTCGCCGAGTGAGTGAGGTTACCGGAGGCCCTAACCCTTTCCTCTCCCACTCTTCCCCTCTTCTCCCTCTACTCGCACTCTCCCTCTTCCCTTCCTTTTCCCCTTTCCCTACTCGGACCTTAAAGGCCGGCAACGCACTTGTCACTCTTGGGTTGCAGGTGCGCATGGGCGGCGGTAGTCACTTACCATCAGGTAACCCATCTGCTGGTTTGCCCTATATTCCATAAAAAAAATATAAGGTAAGGTATATCTTACCATGCATGCTAATTTTAACCCCCGATGCAAGAAGGAGGTGTGTTATAAGTTTAACGTGTATATCTATACGTCTGTCTATGGCATCATAGTGTCTATACTTAGTCTTGGCTGTGGCGTATCTAGACCAGGTTCTTTATTTTCCTGGTCAGGCTAAATAAATCTACTACCTGCTGTAGAGGTAGTATATAGAATATATACTATAACTGCCTCTATGCTATTTTCATTTAAATAAAAACTTTGTAACATAAATTTTGCATTTTGACGTTTTAATATTCTCTGTGCGTTTGACTGTTGTAATCTCAGAGGCCAATATGTTTTTGATGTTCTAAAATTATTTTTATAAATACTGTATTTTCTACATGCCAATTATAATAAAATACAATACATTTATTTGGTGCAATTATTGAGTGCGATTATGGACCGGTGTCGTTGCGAGGACTATTCCGCAGCTGTCAAGAAATTAAAATTCTTCACTGTAGGCACCCTTCGGCCTGATATCCTTGATAATTTCGACAGTAAGTCGTTGATTGTAATGTTTGTAGTAATTGCAAAACGAATGGTCAAAAGTCATTACTTTTCAATTGTTGTGTAGGACAAATAAGTAGGCCACTTTTAGTGTCAGCTGGAACATCGCGATTCCAGCTGACACTAAAAGACTTTATTATTTCAAATCCTTCTTCTTGATGGATATTAAAACTATATTTTTTTGGTAAGAAAATTGGGAGTAACTTTTTAATATCCTCAGTTTTATAAATTCAAAGTCTTTTGAGGTTATTTTGAAACTTTGTAGGCCCTTCTATCTTTATCTCTTAAAGCATTTTTGATTTCATTTGACATATTGAGATTGGCTTGCAAATTCGCAGATTCACCTACTCACTTTTATTTTTTCGATAGAGATTAACTTTTACTGTTTTGTCATGGTCCGTTATTCTTGAGAAAAAAATTGGGAAGAGACTTTTATGTATGAAGTGGGCATGAAAGAGGATATGAATAGAAAGGCAGTAAATAATGAAATGACGAATGATAGAGTAGAATGAAAGGAGAAAAGACTTACATATTGGACCGACCCCAAATTATGAAAAGGCTAAGAAAACGATGACTCTTGGAGTTGGCATTTACGTCCATAAATTAGAGGGTATTTGTCCCTTGGCCATGATACGTCTAAGAACTGTTTCACGTAACATACGGGTTACGTGTTAACTTATACTTATAGTTATGTATTTACGGGAATTAAAGCGATCACGAAAAGGTATTACATACCTCTGAATGCCTGCCTGCCTGACGTTTCGAACAGGTTGGACTGGCCGTGGTCACAGGCTGTCTCCTGTGACCACGGCCATTGCAACCAAAATGACTTATAATTAAACATGTAGGTACAGGTATATATGTACTTATTAAGAAATTATTGTTATTCACAACCTAAATATTGTTGCAGGGTCACAATATGTAACGGCATGGGTAAAGAATGGTATAAGCAGGGTTGATTTTCGGTTTCTGAAACCCAGGGCGTGGAAGAAGATGCCTCCTACAGAGGTGCATGAGGACCAGTTGAGTGAGCGACGCCGACAGATCGAAGAGATGTGGTGCCCATATATGACGCCATTTAAATTAGAAATGTTTGACACTGTTGAGTAGTGATTTAACAAAATTAGGATTTAAGTATTGAATTAGCAATTTAGAAATGTTAAATTCATCAAATCAAATGCCACTTCAAAACTATTCGTTATAATTTTTCGAGCACATGATTGTAAAACAAACAAATAAAAGTGTTTATAGCAAGCTTTGTTTTTTTATTATTCTCTTTATTTATCGTAAAACTTATTAATTACATTTTTAAATACCTATAAAACAAAATATAAATTTAAAAATATAAAAAATAGTATACCACCGACATCGGGTACAGGGACCAAGACACCGGTGGTTAGGGCTCCAAGGACAGGAACCTCCTCACTATACGGGCCGTGTCGAGGAGAACTGCCTTCTGCATCAGTCCCTTGATCCAGCCGTCTAACGCGAGCCTCTTAAGGTGTTGATCGAAGCTTTTGGCTATCAATCCATGAGCAGATATGACGATCGGAACAATGATCGCCGAATCGACATTCCACATATCGACAATCTCGTGAGACAAATCCAAATATTTGATTTGTTTTTCTTTTTCAACTTTCACGAGGTTGTCGTCATGAGGAACAGCGATATCGATAATCATTGCGCGGCGCTCTGATTTTTATTATTATTATTAGCTTTACTTGTCAGTGGCGTAACTATACCATTTTGTTATTAGTGCCTCCTGTGTTCAGGACCTTTGGTGACCGGGGCCCCCTCTAGGCTCCCCCACCCTTGCCCGCTCTGCCACCCTATTGTTACGCCACTGTCACTTGTAAATATCTACGTAAGCAATTCTTGGAAGTCAATTTTAACCTAAGTACTTCTAATCTTTATTACGGCTAGCCTGTTGGTCTAGTGGTTAGTGACCCTGACTGCTATGCCATAGGTCATGGGTTTGATTCCCACCCAAGTCTGGGTGTTCTTTGTGTCCGTTGTTTGTAGGTTTGTAAAGTCCCTTGCGATACAGGAGTAATTCCTAATGCGGGAGTTGTGTTTTAATAAAAAAGAAAAGACAAAAAGAAATCTACTCTACTACACGTCGTATCGCAATGAAACTTTATATGTGGACATGTAGTTCGGATGACAATACTATAATTTGGCATCTTGGAGTTGATCTGATGATGGAGCCAGGACTTGTATAGTGGAACTCTTTTTTCTTTTTGTTTTTTTAACTACATTTTTTTGATCTCTAATAGAGATGTAAAACTACTAAGAAAGAGTTTACAAATACGAGTAGGTACCTACTGATACTATTTCGCAAGATGAATGCATCATGCGTGCAAGGTTTTCGTAATTCGATGCAATTTCTCCTGAGTGAGTCAATCCTGACACGCAAAATTTATACTTGCCTATGCTCTAATAATAATTATTATACAATATATTTATTTTATTTAGAGTATATTTCTAAATAATTAAATTAGATTGTAAAATTTAAAAAAAATTAAAAGTTAGATATTTACGGCTGGATTCAATGAAATATTTATATGAACTAGAGATCGCCTGTAGGTGGTCGAATTTCGACTATAATACCTTTATATTATATTTTTTATTTTTAAATGTTTTGTTTTATATCATAGACCAGTATAACTTGATCTGTCTAGTATATATACTATACTATCTATACTTTTCGTATCATGACAGGTCACATATGTACATACTGGACCCCTCTAGCTTTTTGTTGCCGGTTTCGCATAATTTTTATATTTATAACACATTGATTATTTTTTTTAGATTTCTGCACTTCCTCTACATATAAACTTAAATTATTCCAAATTTAAAATTCCTCGGTCTGCAAAATTTGGTAAAAAAGGGGTACAAAAAATGCTCTTCAAGTATATATATATATATATGTATAGATATAATACGACGGTAAATATATATTTTTTGTATCTGTTGCCTCACTACTATCTGTGTAAGAACATAGTAATATAATATATAATTTATTAATTTCTAATTTAATTATTTATTAATATCATATTAAATAAAAATCAAACTCTGGCGTCGAAGAACCATCTTGTTTAAAAAAATGTTGTTCTCTCAACAAAGAATCATCTTGCTTTTGGAACTTTTAGTCTACAAGGAATGGCATCTAGCCCCTTGCCCTCAACGTTGTATGTGGGTATATAAAGAATCTACAAAAGTCTTAGTGGATACAGAGGTGGCGCAGAGAATCTTGCACTAGTTTTAACGTATATAGCTTTACCAGAAAACCATTTACAAGAAGCTATATCAACATTGCATCTACATATCTACCGTTAATACGCCGATAAACATCTTTATGATCTAGCAGACAAGTTTTAAGCAATAATTAATGAACAATAATAAAAAGAAATAAAGTTTATGATATAAAATTGTAACAGAGTTGTAAACATCGAACTAGAAAATCGAATGTGATGTATAGATTCATTTGATTTAGACCGGATTTCTGGGGTTAGGTTTAATATGGATAAGATATTTTTACAGCCAGATACAAACACGTACAAAATTAGGTTTCAGAAGGTTTTTGTAAAGAACTCAATAAAGACACATGACTCTTTTTTATTGTACAGACTTACGAACATGGATTGTTTAAAGCTAAATGCACAATTAGTGATAACATAGTCAACCTTATGACTGATAGAACTTAACACAAAACAAATACTTTATTGGTGCAGTTTGTATTGCTTATTACTTATAATTTAAGAGAACTCTGAAGAACATAAAGTTAATAAAACTCTAAATGATAATAAAACTAGCAACCCACCCCGGCTTCCCACGGATAGGAAAGTATTTAACATATGTATTGTTTTTTTCCGACATCTTTAACAATCTTCGTCATATTTCAGCCATTTTACACAAAACCTTAATGAATTTTACACGTAAACCTTCCTCATTCGTCACATCACTCACTCACTCCGTCTATTAGTGAAAACTGATGAAAATCCGTTGGGTAGTTATAGAGTTTATCGCGGACAGACAGACAGACGCGGTGAGGGACTTTGGATTAATTTGTAATATGTAGTAATATGTACCAATATAATATGTTAATCCATAATTATCAATGTATTTTTTTTGTGTTTACATTGCATCTATGCTAATATAATAAAGCTTAAGAGTTTGATTTGATTGTTTGTTTAAACGCGCTAATCTCTGGAATTACTCGGATTAAAAACAACTTTTTGTGTATGATAGCTAGACTCATGAGGAATAGTATAGGCTGTGTAACATCACGCTACTACCCTTAGGAGTGGAGCAGTGACCATAAACGGGGGTGAAACTGCGGGGAGCGGCGAGTATACATTTAAAGAACGAGGAATTGGTTTTCTCATGGAGGATGTTTTTGACACATTTTTTCAAGTATCATATGGGCAATGTAAATATAGTACTTTGATTTTTTATAATTTATATAATATGTAGGTGTCCTTTTATTTGTAGGCCGTTTCGTCTATAAAATAATTTTGGAAAGTCGGTGTTTAGTTTTTGTAGATAGTATCAAATTACATCAGTGTCATCACGTTAATACAATTTAATTTTTTAAATTGCGGCTGATGCAACATAACTGAATATTAAAAGTCTTAATTCACGATAAAGTTTAAACTCATTAAATAACATTTGATTTATTTCAATGTCAATGAAATCTATCAATCGAAATTTCAAAAATTGTTTACTAAATACATAGATTATAAAAAATTTAGCATTTAGAGTATAGCTATTATGTAAAAAATGAGACGTTTTAAAAACAATTAATGAAGTAATGGAAAAGTATCAAACTAGATAATTTGTAATATTTAAAATATTATATTTAATAACTTATGATACTTTTGATTAAACTTATTATTTATTACCTGTGCAATACCTTTTTTTTTATCGTGTGGAAACCCCCACAGGTCATCACCTCACCGAGGGTGAAGTGGTATGTCGGACTCGAACCGACTAAAACCACACGGTTTTCCGTCACAAGTGAGTCTATGGCAGGGGACCCAGGATACCCTAGGAAGGAAGCTTCCGAGAATCCCTACAGACTTTGGCCTCCTGATCACCAGGCGACCACACCGTGCAATAGGGGGGGCCCTACCTCCCCTCCAGATAAAAGAGGCGCGCGCGGAACCCGTCGCGCCACTGTCTCAGGCCTGCTTCTGCTGGAGTAACGGTTAGCCCAACTCGCTACCCCCAGGCCAGCGCTCATGGAGGACGGAGATCATTCAGCGCTCTCCGGCGCCTGGTGCGTCTTCTGCGGGATGGGAGAGTGCTTGTCCTCTCCCGTTCCCGTTCCGCTGCCTCTTTGGCCAACATCACCTCCTCGCAAAACAAGGCGGCGGAATCCCACGCACTCTCGCTTTGGACCATGGACAGAACCATGGTCTCTAGCGAGAGGCTACCCACACCAATAGCCGTCACGAGGTCGTACCGCTGTTGCGTCCACGCTGAGCACTCCACTAGAGTGTGGAGTGCAGTATCCTCGTGACAGCTTCCGCAGTGGTGGCACAGTGACACAGGTACATACCGAAGCAGCCGTGTCCGGTGAGCACCTGTGTACCTATGCAATACCTAGTGCAAATGTAATCACTGTAATAATTATTTGGTAAAAGATCTCTTTGTAGTCCGGAGATGACTCGTATTAGTATTTTTTCAGTGCCTATTTATGTACTTTGTATTACAAACATTTTAATATAAATATAACTAAAATTTTATAGCAAATTTTGTGCGACATCAAAGAAAATATAAACTACTTGAACCCACATTGGATACAAAATATGTTCTATGTCACTTAATGATTGAAATTTTGTGAATTTGTGTAATTTTGAAGTGTAATCTTCGGCAAGACGGCACCTTATTTAGAAATTTAATAGTATATTAAAAAGATATATAATGTAAACGTATACATATTTACTATTAGTCTTCTTTCTATTAATAAATCAGCCTAACACCGACAAAAACTGGACTGAATGTTTGCCCATTGCAATCTGCGGCCAAAACCTTGGTTTTTTTAAAACAAGCCATGAAGGGTTTAGGTTACTTTTATTTTTACTGAAATGGAACTGATTATTATACAATGACTAGCAACCCGCCTCAGCTTCGCACGGGTAGCAGAGACATCTTCAACAATCATCATCTTAATTCAACCAATTTACACAAAACGTTAACAAATTATACACCTAAACCTTCCTCATGAATCATTCTGACTATTGGTGAAAACCGCATGAAAATCCGTTCAGTAGTTTTTTCAGTTTATCGCGAACAGACAGACAAATGCGGCGGGGGACCTTGTTTTTTTATAACATGTAGTGATATAAATATTTATTATACATTAAAACAGAATGACCAATTGGTTAAATTAGTAACAAAATTTGTATATATCGTATTATATCCTGTAATATTCTGTTATTTAGGTAAAATATATTATGAATGATAACGCCTGAATACAATTAAAACCTTACATTATTAAAATGAATTTAAAACTTTGACATTATTAAATGGTATTAAAACATTGACAGTATAATAAATATTACTATGGACACATTGGACAATATTGAATTATATATGTGATGATTTGTATGAATAATTATAATTTGCATATCAATAATATTGACTAAAGTCGCATGTGTTAGAAAGTTAAAACATATAGGATCTTGTCTGTACCGACTTTTCTGCAAATAAATGAATTCGAATTTTGAAAAAGCCTTATTTTTCGTTTACTAAAATATTCTTTTTCTATCTGATTTGGATGTGTTTGGTTAATAAAGCCTGTTTTGGCATAGCGATATTCAAAATAAATAAATAATTCTTTAAGGCCAAAGAACAGGTATTATAAAGATTTATTGAGAAAATTAAAATAACATAGGTGTTGAATGGGCGTACCCACACTAAACCTTCCTCTCGCCGGCCGAAGCCCGCCCATGCCTACTCAATAAGTTAATTTGGCGTCAATCGCGTCGACTTGTCGCTCTTACTTGTCTACAAGCGTCACGTCTCAACCCGACAGATCTATCCGATAACGTGTAGGTGTCGGATATTCAACTGGATGTTTGAAATTGATATTAGAGAAATCAATTTTGTTTTCATTTGATTTTTTTTCATTTACATTACATTTGAATTGATTTTCAGTAGCTAGGAGAGGTGTCTATCGGGCGATAGATAGCTAAGAATGAAATACAAGATTCCATTTTTGGCTTCGCTTATTGGTATAATAACAACAAATAATAACAAATGTAAGCGTTCATCGTCTGTTTTCAAGCGTTAAAATTGATAAAAATTGTATTTAGCCATTTTTACAGCAAGAGATGTAATAATAATATATTTGTAGGAGAATACAAGGGTTAAATTCATATATACATATGTATGTTGAAATAGCTGTGCCAAGTGGAGATCGAACTCATGACTCTCGACCTAGAGATAATTGTCGAGACCAATAACTGTTGCATCAATAGTACCATCAATATAATGCTAATGCTTATGATATTTGAAAGGTCTTAGTGTAGATACTTTGTACGTCTTATTAAAGCGTGAAGATCATTAAAATATCATATTACAACCAATTATATGTAGGTTGTTATCTACCGGGATATCTCTTATAGTCATAAAATTAATATTCAGCAACAGGATTAAGTTGGGAACTTCTCGTTTTTTATTATGTTTTTGTTGTATGCCATTTTATACATTTGGCATTTTAAAAGGGGTTGACATGATTTTTTATAAATGTTATGTCAAATTTAATATATGTTGGCACGTGGCTCAAAATTACGGCTGACATTTTGAAAAGCGCTACTTTAGTGTTGCCAACTTATACACCACCGCCGCTGTTCCAGTTTTAAACCAAATTAATTATGAATAGTGATTAGTTTTACCTCTTTTCGTACACCTTCTGACAATTTCTTGACATGTTATGCAAAATGATCGAAGATGAGGCAGATTATTGTAATTTTTTTACTGTTAAAAAGAAATAAAACTTAAATCTTTATTAATAGTGATCGGTCTCAAATATTACCATTGGGCAGATTAGTTGATTTATTATCGGATGGCCAGCTGTTTATCTCAACAATATGTGTTTTTACTAATTAATTCAATTTTGTATTTAAAAAAATTCTGGCAATCACACTATTACGCTCAGAGACAGGTCTGACAGTGAAATCTCTCGTTTTTTCAAACTTATTCATATTCAAGACCTTAATTCAATTCCTGTTCCACACCTTATTTTGTTAGACATTAAATCTAAATTAATCTTCAATAAGTTTTTCTTTTATGCCATAACGTCCTCACAATTTATTTAACACGCTCACATCTTGTTTGTTAAAATTAATTAAAAAATACTTAATTACTATTCATATATTACTCGGGCGTAAGTATAAGCTTCATCTTATAAAATAGTTTTCCTAAAACTGTAACCTACTTTTTTCCTTTTTCAATAACTTTTCAACAACTTATAGTACGACTGTTAATTATAGAATTATTACATGATATTATAAGTTTATATTCAAATTGGAAACCGGAAACTTCGTGTGTGATCTTCAACAAAATACAAATCATTCCTATATGCTCCGATATTATCACGTTTAGAAGAAGTTATTGCTGTATATGAGATATGTATCATGAAAATGATATTTTATTGCTAATAATCAGTGACTTTAATTATTTTCCACTCTTTATTTCGTTGGTAATAAGGTTCATAATGATAGTTTAAAATGTGGGTGACATTGTGAACGGCCAATTCGGTGCTGGCAGATGTTAATAAGGAACTAATGTGAGCGAGGCATGTATAATGTATTAGGACCGAGTGAGTGTTGATGCGGGTGGGCTGACTCGATACGGATCCGATTTTATCTCGATACGAGATTTGACTCTCGATTTTCTTAATTACCGTTAATGGTTGTGGACGGTAGTATGGTACCAGGGTTCATATGTTCGGCGTTTCTTTGAGACTGTCCCGGTTATTGCTGGGTTACGTAATGTGTACTAGGCTGTGAAGTGTTGAAATATCCATCGCTTCCATTTTAATATTTGTTTAAGCACAATTTAGTATTTAATTTATTTGTCAAACTTTCTATTTCCATTTGAACTTATTTAATTTTGGATGTTAAGTTTCATGTAACGAAAACATTTTCTCATACTGTTAAATTGTACTGTTTTTATCAAATAAATATTCATGTAAAATTATTTTTAAGTGAAAAACATTACGAGAAAGTTATTCTATTTTATTTAACCCATAAATCAAAACATACATATGTTCTGTCTGTATGTAGGAAGGGCAATTGTATCTAAATGACTTGATGATATGGAAACCTATAAAAATGTTCCCATAAATTACGTATAAACGGAGTGTAAAGTAAACATTAGCTGTGACACAGTCATAAAGTCTTTGATTATGTATTAAAGGGTTTATAACTGTCAAAATTCATCGCCATCAAACGTTACGGCATAACCCATAATTTCTATTCTTTTCATAGTGGTTTATTTTGATAAATTTATTGCTCTTTCACGGATGGAATAGAATTAATGACACTGCAACTGTTAAGGAAATGTTCTATGTATTAAATTTATTAAATAGTTGTTACCGTTGTTGGTAATTAACAGTTAGTGACAGACGGTGATGTCTTTTTTTATTTTAAAATATTTTGTTTCTTTGATTACTTCCGTCTAGAAGGTTCTAACTAGTTTTAGATCCGACGGGCATCATTCATCCATCCATATTGTTGCTGACAGGTCCATTCAATATATAATATTGTTTTCTTCGTTACTTTTTAAAACCGTTAAAATAGTACATAACCGTAACGCCTGCCTGATGTTAAGCGGTCAGCGTAGACCGTAAATAATGTGCTTATTAGGGATCCTAGGGAATATAATTAATTTGCTCTTCGGGATGATAGGCGGGTAGTTATATCCTTTTTTATTATAATATTTTACGAGAGGTTACGTAGTAAGTATTTGTATCTGTGCTGGAAGTAGAAGTTTATCTTAAACCCCTGAACTATTAGTAATTAAAAATACAGTCGTGTATTTAAAATAAATAAAATTTATGTCTATAGATCATTATCTTTGAACCGATTCGTTTAAAAACCTCTTTTTTGATTTTAGAACGGAAAAATATGGAAAACTATAAATAACGCGATGCTATCGGCTTTATTGTTTAAATATCCCAAATAACTTTTGTATTTATTTAAAAGAGAATCATTAAAAATATGCATGAAAACAAAATTTAATTTCACTGCATGGTATCCGACAAGAATAGTGTAACTTCATAGTACCGAAAATACTCAAAGGACTATCCGTGTAAAGTCGAAACAATGGCATCACTACACTCGGGGTTCTTTGAAACGCTTATGATTTCAATGCGTGAGGTAAATTCCTGCCTCGCGATAACACAGCCTTCCCTTCGGTTTCTTTAATGTTAAACGTTGAGTTAATTAAGATCTGAGCATTGGGGTCCAACCGTCATTAGCTACCAGTTGCCGTGCTCTGATATATAGACGTAGGTACCTACTTAGTAATGCAGTATCTGTGATAACAGGTAAGATTATTTTGGATACCGCGTTTTGCTGTTCGTGAGTATTGGACGTATATCGTGAATTTGTTGAGATAATGTTGTCATTTTTGTTTTTAATGGGCCGGATATGCTGCGGTAGGTAAATTGTTTGGGTTTCTTCATATACATGATGTGTGGGATTGCAATCGGCGTATATAAAAACGTAATGCGTGACCTGTAATTCGAATGCAACTGCGTATTAAAGTAATGAAATTTTCCAGTACCTATCAGATCAGATTGTTACCTAAACAAAGAAAACTACCATCGAATAAAAGAGGTTTCTATTTAAAAAATCGTCTCAAACATATCTATACTAATATTATAAAGCTGAAGAGTTTGTTTGTTTGTTAGCACGTGCTAACCTCAGGGACTACTGGTTCGTATTGAAAAAATCTTTTAGTGGTGGAAAACCCATTTATCGAGATAGATATAAGCTATATAACATCACGCTACAACCAATAGGAGCGGAGCATCAATGAAAAATGTTGCAAAAACGGGGAAAATTTACAAACGCAGACGAAGTTGCGCGGGTTGGCTTGTGGTAGATATAACCCTCAAAAGACAGTTCTACTTTTACGTCGCTTGTTAAAAAAAAGTGTATCTACGCTATATATAAATTTTTATTACATCTAGCTAACAGTTTACTAGCCTACGTATATATTTTGAAACACATAAACAACAATTAAGAATTGTTTTTACAATTTTTAATATCCTTTTAAGGTTTTGCAACATCGAATATTGGTTGATTTCACTTGGGTCTATTTGGGTCTAAACAAAAATTTCTACAAATAATAAAAAATATATTTAATAAATTTACCTGTGTGCGGCATTCCGGAGGCAAATATTCTGTAACAATGAAAAAAGAGTTATTAATAAACATATTAATAAATTAAAGGCATTGACATTGAGATTAAGATTCAATAGAAAACAAATAGCAATAGTGAGTATGTATGTGGGTTTTAACCATAAGCTTAGTATATAAGATTCTTTGTAATCTATGGAAACGTCGTGGATTGAATAATAACCTATGTAACTTGTAAACCTAACTATATGTAATACTCATTGTAAAATTAATGGTTTTCCCAAATAAAGAAAATAAAATTAGCGTAATAGACGATATTTTTCTGTGGTGTACCTATAAAAAATGTAGGTAGCTGCATTAATTTCACCACTACATAGTTTTTTAAGCGACTCCAAAGAAGGAGAAGGTTCTCAATTCATCGCAATCATTTATTTATTTATTTCTCTTTATTGTACACCTTTAAATAGTAAATAGTGCAAATACAAGTTACAAATGTTAAGGTATAACAATCGGCGGTCTTATCACACACGGCGATTTCTTCCAGACAACCTTTGTACGGATATTGTCAAATATAATTTAGGGTAGTCTGTGGTGTACAATATAAGGTTATGTTAATATACTATAAACTGAATACTATATTTAACCATAAACGTATCACACACATATACCAATATTAATATTACTTATACATACACTAAAATATATATACATATGTATAATAATATAATTAAAAAGTATTTATAATGACAAATAATAATCCTTCACTTGTTTTTTAAATGAGTGCAAGGTTTTGGCTTGTCGAATTGTTTCAGGCAAGTTGTTCCTTAACCTGACCGCTTGCACCGAAAAGGACTTGTCTGTAAACTGAGTGGAATGTCTCGGCATGTTCAGCTTTAAATTCTCTGATGATCTCAGGTCCCTGCAATGTGTGTTGTGTAGGAACTCAAAACATTCCTTAAGATAAGAGGGAGTGTGAAGATGGAACAGAGTACTGTACAAAAGAGAAAGAATATGAACATTCCGGCGAAAGCGTATAGGTAGCCACTTGAGCTTAGAACGATACTCTGAGACATGATCATATTTGCGTAATCCAAATATGAATCTAATGCAGAAGTTTTGGAGCCGCTCAAGTTTGTTCAGCTGGTGTTCGGTAAGATCGAGATAGCTGACATCACCATAGTCAAGGATAGGAAGAAGAAGAGACTGTGCCAGCGCAATTTTCGTGTTGGTAGGAAGGAAATTCCGAAGCCTTCGCAGAGATCCCGCTGTTGCAAATAATTTACGACTGATTTCTCCAATTTGAGGGCGTCAGGATAAGCACCGGTCCATATAGATTCCTAAGTTTTTAACCTTCTCGCTATATGGAATAACCGAACCATTGCAATAAATAGCTGGCATTTGCTGAAGGTTTATTCTGCAGTTCAGCCTAGGACTACCCACTACAATGACCTGTGTCTTTGACGGATTTAAAATTAGTCCATAATCCTTACTCCAGGTACATATTTGCGTTAGATCTTTGTTGATAACATCAACTGCTTGTGTTATATTATCAGGATCAGCTATGTATTTATGTATGTTACCCTATGACCGGAACTTGGCCGGACCGGTTTGAAAATTCCTTTTTGTTGGTAAACTACCATTGTGATCTGGTCAGGTTCTGATGATGGGATCCTGGAAACACTTATAGTAATTTTGGCATTTTTGTAAAAATAAAAAAAATAAAATTACACTTTGAATAAACATTCATTTCAGGGGGCAATAACATTTATGCACCCTCCTATAATACTGTCATAAATAGTATGACGAAATCGTTTTTTTTATAGTATAGGGGGTAAACGAGCAGACGGGTCGCCTGATTGTAAGTGACTACCGCCGCTCTTGGACACCTGCAACTCAAGAGTCACAAGTGCGTTGCTGGGTTGTTGCAATGTTAGGTTAGACAGTAGTATTATTAGACGAGGGAAGTTGGTCAAGCTATGGGTTTTTTATTTGTGACCTGGTGATACATAGTCGTGAGTCACCCATTTTAATTAATCAGTATGACAACAGAGGATACTATTACCAACAGGTTTAGATCAATATCACAATGTATCTTCTAGCTTTAGGCTAAGGAAAAGAATCCGGAAACTAAAGTAATGTTTTCTAATTATAAACGATTCCCACTTTCACTTATCATGACCTGTGATCCTGTGACAGCTTGTAAGTGTATTATTTTTCATCAATTCCTTTCTATCAAAACTTCCGCTACCCTACTTAGCGCTATCGTTTATTTTGTGTGTAGACCAAGGAGTTTTTCCTGATCAGATTAAACATAGTGAAGTCATACTTCTTCTTAAAACCGAAGACAGTAAAGATTCAAATAATTACAGGCCTGTATAAGACCATTATTATACATGTTTATGTAGCTGATGAAAATGCTTGGGAAAATGCTGATCCTGCTACATAGCCACACTGTCAATGAGTAGGTATTCGAAATGGTCTTTAGATTCACAACATTGACTTTATACACTGTATTGACTGTAGGTACGACATGAATTTTCATTTTTTTACGCTAGTATTCTAAGATTATGGTTTGAATACCATTTACCAAACCTTTTAACACGTATCCACTCTTATTACCCACAAGTGTAAGTGCTCTTGGGTAACACAGTCAGAAGCGCTAGTCTTACTAGTAATATTTATAGCCTTAGTATGAGATTTGGTTTTGACTGGCCTGTTAGTCTAGTGGTTTTTTTTTATATAATAGGGGGCAAACGAGCAAATGGGTCACCTGATGGTAAGTGACTACCGGCGCCCATGGACACCTGCAACTCAAGAGTCACAAGTGCGTTGCCGGCCTTTGAGATGGGAGTACGCTCTTTTCTTGAAGGTTAGTGAATCTGCCTGCTGAGTCAGAGGTCGTCGCTTCGTCCCACCCAGTTCAATAATTAAATTATGAACATGATCATTTGTTCTGTATCTGGGTGTAATTAATCTATAATATGTATGTATTTAGAAATACATAAGTATGTTTATCAGCAGTCTGGTTACCATAGTACAAGCTCTGCCTAGTTTCGGATCAGACAGCCGTATGTGAGGTGTCTCAAGTTAGTTTTATTATAAAAGTAAGTAGGTATTCTTTATGTTAGGTTCTGTTTTTTTTAAACCACGCAGCACCAAAAGTTAGTTAGGTACGTAAAGATAGGATCTCCTAACGAGGTGAAGTGGTCTTGCCATGCATACTTGCAACGTGAAACCTGACCCTGGGGACACTGGTGCTAACTAGTATACTCAAAGCTCACTCCATCAATAAACACCTAAATGTTGTATACGAATGAATTAGTTTTACGGCATGATTAAAAATTTGTGCCGATATAATATTAATTTTAAACGTTCCTAATCACGTTCCTAATCTATACCTAATCGTGTTCGATTTTATTGGAAGCATACGACTATCAAATTCTATCTTTAAATCTTACTAAGAATCACAAGCAGCCACGGCAATATGACCTCAAGAGTCGTAAAATAACAGTTACATATATAAAAGTCTTGATTTTATAACTGAAAAATGTCGCTCAGAATTTATACGGTACATAAATATTTTTTGTTTTGACGCGTAAACATGGTAATCTTATGGAATAATCGCTCATGGTTGGTTATTAAGGGTTGTGACATCTTTATCGAGTTCTAGAGCGATAAACGTAGTCGGGAAGTAAAGTGGGACGGTGGTATTCGTATTTAGTAAATACACGTTCGTTCAAGTATTTGTTCAGTACTCCTTGTACGAGTGTTTACACTGAGACGATCACCTTTTTTGAGTAAGCTTAATATTATCTTTATAATTTCTTTTATATATGTTTTATAGTGCATCTGCTAAGTCCCTGAAAAGTTTTGTAGTTACAATAACTGCTAACTAGGTTAGAAGTAATAATATGTATAGAGATTTTTAAGCGACCAAGGAGGTATTTTTAATATTTTCTGTCACAGTAGCTTTTGAAAAAATGGAACTAAACATAAATCTAATCAAATTATTATTTTCTGAATCCAAAGTACGAAAATGAACAAACTTGATCTTGCAGTAGGTAGTCTAATAGGACATACAAAGGTACATTGTATTAAAAAATAACCAAAAGGGAGGTGTGACGCAGCTAAATTCTGCTAGAATATAGCAAACCGTCTACATTGATAGTAGCTATCTCTGATCTATTACTTCTCTGGTGTAGTTTGTCTAGCGTGTAGGTAGGGTTTGAAAGAAGGAGAGGGAGGCGTATATGGGCGTGGGTGACCGTGTATCATCAAGCGCATTGTGTGCATCATAATTTACATACAAGTTGTCTAAAACTTTAATCTTACGAAGTACCAACTGGTGACAAAATACTCACTTGTAGGTACCTAACTATTTTATTTACTAACTGCTTCTAAACTCAATTAAACGTATGTTAAATTACACACTGTGTGGCCCATAATTTACGTAGTTGTCTAAAACATTAACATTACGAAGTACCAACTGGTGACAAAATACTCACCTGTAGATACCTATTATTTACTTACTGATTTCAAGCGTATGTTAAATTACACACAAAAAGCAAACACATGTACACTTCCACATAAATTAACAATTATATTTCAAGTAAAAGTAAGTTCAGTCGGCCCCGTGACAAAACGAAAGCGTGGTCCTGATTACAAGGTTCCATTATACGATAACACCCTTAAATAATAATTTATTCAAATTAAAAATACTTATCAAAATATGATGCGGTAGTAAATCTTGAATTAAGTGAGTCGGTGCGTGTTAAAGGTAAAATCGATGGTATCGTGGCGGTCGATCACCGTGAAAATCCAAAAAAAATACTGACCATAAGACGTGGGTGCACGCAAATATCAGTTTAAAGTTTGGCTACTTTAGTTAAAGATTTTAAAGCTGCTCGATAAATGTTATTTTTTATTTTTATTTTTTTATTTTTATGGTATAGGGGGCAAACGAGTAGACGGGTCACCTGATGATAAATGACTACCGCCGCCCATGGGCACCTGTAACTCGAGAGTCACAAGTGCGTTGCCGCCCTTTAAGGTGGGAGTAGGAGAAGCGGGGGAGGGGGGAAGAGTGGGAAGAGGAGAGAGGGGGGAGAGGGGAAGGACGGGAATAGGGGAGAGGGAAGGGTTAGGGCCTCCGGGAACCTCACTCACGCCGCGAAATGCAATGCAAGCATTGCTTCACTGCCGGTTTTCTGTGAGGCCGTGGTATCAAGCGGAGTCAAGCCGGCCCATACGTGTCCTGCGTCCCAGGCGAAGAAGCCTACCTGACATTATCCCACTAGTATTAAATGCGAAGTTTGTATGCATGTGTGGGAGAGTTAGTTTGTTAGCTACTTTGCCACGCTAAAACGACTTTACCGATTTGAAGGAAATGGCATGCCGATATATACGAGTAGCATCCGCTACATTAACATGGGAACCGAGGTCTACGCGGAAGAAGACACGAATGCAAGTATGAATATGAAAGTAAATTTGTCATATCTGTTAATATTTGGTCCCTTTTCACAAAGTCGTCTCAGTGCCTTAAAACCGATCATAATAAATTTCTCAAGGGCGTATCCTGGGACCTATTTTAATTAATCAGTATGACAACAGAGGATACTATTACCAACAGGTTTAGATCAATATCACAATGTATCTTCTAGCTTTAGGCTAAGGAAAAGAATCCGGAAACTAAAGTAATGTTTTCTAATTATAAACGATTCCCACTTTCACTTATCATGACCTGTGATCCTGTGACAGCTTGTAAGTGTATTATTTTTCATCAATTCCTTTCTATCAAAACTTCCGCTACCCTACTTAGCGCTATCGTTTATTTTGTGTGTAGACCAAGGAGTTTTTCCTGATCAGATTAAACATAGTGAAGTCATACTTCTTCTTAAAACCGAAGACAGTAAAGATTCAAATAATTACAGGCCTGTATAAGACCATTATTATACATGTTTATGTAGCTGATGAAAATGCTTGGGAAAATGCTGATCCTGCTACATAGCCACACTGTCAATGAGTAGGTATTCGAAATGGTCTTTAGATTCACAACATTGACTTTATACACTGTATTGACTGTAGGTACGACATGAATTTTCATTTTTTTACGCTAGTATTCTAAGATTATGGTTTGAATACCATTTACCAAACCTTTTAACACGTATCCACTCTTATTACCCACAAGTGTAAGTGCTCTTGGGTAACACAGTCAGAAGCGCTAGTCTTACTAGTAATATTTATAGCCTTAGTATGAGATTTGGTTTTGACTGGCCTGTTAGTCTAGTGGTTTTTTTTTATATAATAGGGGGCAAACGAGCAAATGGGTCACCTGATGGTAAGTGACTACCGGCGCCCATGGACACCTGCAACTCAAGAGTCACAAGTGCGTTGCCGGCCTTTGAGATGGGAGTACGCTCTTTTCTTGAAGGTTAGTGAATCTGCCTGCTGAGTCAGAGGTCGTCGCTTCGTCCCACCCAGTTCAATAATTAAATTATGAACATGATCATTTGTTCTGTATCTGGGTGTAATTAATCTATAATATGTATGTATTTAGAAATACATAAGTATGTTTATCAGCAGTCTGGTTACCATAGTACAAGCTCTGCCTAGTTTCGGATCAGACAGCCGTATGTGAGGTGTCTCAAGTTAGTTTTATTATAAAAGTAAGTAGGTATTCTTTATGTTAGGTTCTGTTTTTTTTAAACCACGCAGCACCAAAAGTTAGTTAGGTACGTAAAGATAGGATCTCCTAACGAGGTGAAGTGGTCTTGCCATGCATACTTGCAACGTGAAACCTGACCCTGGGGACACTGGTGCTAACTAGTATACTCAAAGCTCACTCCATCAATAAACACCTAAATGTTGTATACGAATGAATTAGTTTTACGGCATGATTAAAAATTTGTGCCGATATAATATTAATTTTAAACGTTCCTAATCACGTTCCTAATCTATACCTAATCGTGTTCGATTTTATTGGAAGCATACGACTATCAAATTCTATCTTTAAATCTTACTAAGAATCACAAGCAGCCACGGCAATATGACCTCAAGAGTCGTAAAATAACAGTTACATATATAAAAGTCTTGATTTTATAACTGAAAAATGTCGCTCAGAATTTATACGGTACATAAATATTTTTTGTTTTGACGCGTAAACATGGTAATCTTATGGAATAATCGCTCATGGTTGGTTATTAAGGGTTGTGACATCTTTATCGAGTTCTAGAGCGATAAACGTAGTCGGGAAGTAAAGTGGGACGGTGGTATTCGTATTTAGTAAATACACGTTCGTTCAAGTATTTGTTCAGTACTCCTTGTACGAGTGTTTACACTGAGACGATCACCTTTTTTGAGTAAGCTTAATATTATCTTTATAATTTCTTTTATATATGTTTTATAGTGCATCTGCTAAGTCCCTGAAAAGTTTTGTAGTTACAATAACTGCTAACTAGGTTAGAAGTAATAATATGTATAGAGATTTTTAAGCGACCAAGGAGGTATTTTTAATATTTTCTGTCACAGTAGCTTTTGAAAAAATGGAACTAAACATAAATCTAATCAAATTATTATTTTCTGAATCCAAAGTACGAAAATGAACAAACTTGATCTTGCAGTAGGTAGTCTAATAGGACATACAAAGGTACATTGTATTAAAAAATAACCAAAAGGGAGGTGTGACGCAGCTAAATTCTGCTAGAATATAGCAAACCGTCTACATTGATAGTAGCTATCTCTGATCTATTACTTCTCTGGTGTAGTTTGTCTAGCGTGTAGGTAGGGTTTGAAAGAAGGAGAGGGAGGCGTATATGGGCGTGGGTGACCGTGTATCATCAAGCGCATTGTGTGCATCATAATTTACATACAAGTTGTCTAAAACTTTAATCTTACGAAGTACCAACTGGTGACAAAATACTCACTTGTAGGTACCTAACTATTTTATTTACTAACTGCTTCTAAACTCAATTAAACGTATGTTAAATTACACACTGTGTGGCCCATAATTTACGTAGTTGTCTAAAACATTAACATTACGAAGTACCAACTGGTGACAAAATACTCACCTGTAGATACCTATTATTTACTTACTGATTTCAAGCGTATGTTAAATTACACACAAAAAGCAAACACATGTACACTTCCACATAAATTAACAATTATATTTCAAGTAAAAGTAAGTTCAGTCGGCCCCGTGACAAAACGAAAGCGTGGTCCTGATTACAAGGTTCCATTATACGATAACACCCTTAAATAATAATTTATTCAAATTAAAAATACTTATCAAAATATGATGCGGTAGTAAATCTTGAATTAAGTGAGTCGGTGCGTGTTAAAGGTAAAATCGATGGTATCGTGGCGGTCGATCACCGTGAAAATCCAAAAAAAATACTGACCATAAGACGTGGGTGCACGCAAATATCAGTTTAAAGTTTGGCTACTTTAGTTAAAGATTTTAAAGCTGCTCGATAAATGTTATTTTTTATTTTTATTTTTTTATTTTTATGGTATAGGGGGCAAACGAGTAGACGGGTCACCTGATGATAAATGACTACCGCCGCCCATGGGCACCTGTAACTCGAGAGTCACAAGTGCGTTGCCGCCCTTTAAGGTGGGAGTAGGAGAAGCGGGGGAGGGGGGAAGAGTGGGAAGAGGAGAGAGGGGGGAGAGGGGAAGGACGGGAATAGGGGAGAGGGAAGGGTTAGGGCCTCCGGGAACCTCACTCACGCCGCGAAATGCAATGCAAGCATTGCTTCACTGCCGGTTTTCTGTGAGGCCGTGGTATCAAGCGGAGTCAAGCCGGCCCATACGTGTCCTGCGTCCCAGGCGAAGAAGCCTACCTGACATTATCCCACTAGTATTAAATGCGAAGTTTGTATGCATGTGTGGGAGAGTTAGTTTGTTAGCTACTTTGCCACGCTAAAACGACTTTACCGATTTGAAGGAAATGGCATGCCGATATATACGAGTAGCATCCGCTACATTAACATGGGAACCGAGGTCTACGCGGAAGAAGACACGAATGCAAGTATGAATATGAAAGTAAATTTGTCATATCTGTTAATATTTGGTCCCTTTTCACAAAGTCGTCTCAGTGCCTTAAAACCGATCATAATAAATTTCTCAAGGGCGTATCCTGGGACCTAGAGAAAACATAGACTAGTTTCAGTTATGAAAGAAAGTAATAGTGTCATATAACCCGCGCCGCAATAAAAAATATAAAAAAAACAATCATTTACCTATAGTTAGCACAGACAACCTGTTAAATAGCATATTTCCATGCTTGAGAGTTTTTTTCACTCTGGCAATGTTCTGTATCTAAGACTGTGTGTAGTTGGAATGTTGTAAGAAAAACCAAATAAAAGGACCTTATCTTCTGTGATTATTTATGTGAGAGAGCCATGCTTTGGTACGTATGGGCCGGCTCGACTCCGCTTGATACCACGGCCTCACAGAAAACCGGCAGTGAAAGAATGTTTGCATTGCTTTTCACCGCGTGAGTGAGGTTACCGGACGCCCCAACCCTTCCCTCTCCCCTATTCCCGTCCTCCCCCTCTCCTCCCGTCTAATCCCCCTTTCCCGTCTTCCCGCTCTTCCCCCTCTTCCCCTACTACCTTAAAGGGCGGCAACGCACTTGTGACTCTTGAGTTACAGGTGCCCATGGGCGGCGGTAGTCATTTACCATCAGGTGACCCGTCTGCTTGTTTGCCCCCTATACCATAAATAAAAAAATAAATAGTGCCGTAAAGTTTTATTGTAAACGAGGTACACTAAAATATTAAAACTTAAAAGAGGCATTGCATTTAAACATATGTAAAATGTAAAGAAAAAATATGAATTACATCTAAAATTAAACCGCCTTTGATTGCAGTGGAAGTGTTTGTTTAATATTAAAGTCCACAAAACAATGACACAAAATTGCTTCGTCCAAAGTCAATACAATTCAGTAGTCATTTATAATCATTACACCCACTCAGAATGTCATCTACCTACCCTGTTTAGGTAGTCTAAGGAGCAATTTAGTAATTTATAATTATTTTGTCCGTAAATAATTGTGGCCACGCTCAACGCGGTCACCGATCTGATAGTGTTCGCTACCTTCTGTTTTGCATAACAGCATTGTTCAGTGACGCACTCCTTTGTTATCGATGGAATAATTTGGTGTGTTTAGTGGGCTGTTGGCGATGCACAGGTTCAACTTACAAGACAATGATATAGAAGTTTATAGATAATGTTGTGATTCCAATAAGTACTACATATTTTGTAATGACTTTAATCCCTTTTCAGAAATATTGCAGTTATAAAAATTTACGTTTCGGTATTTTTTGTTTATTTACAGAATTTGACAAACTTACTAATTTTTGGTTTTTAAGAAAATGAAAATAAAAATATATAAGTAATTTTTACGTCTATAACAGACGACTTGTATGATGGTAAAAAAATCTAAATATTTATATAGGTATTTACTCGTACCTCAGGTTTCACAGAACATGTTGGTTATTGCAAATACTACAAGATTGCAAGCTTTAAATTTGTAACTATATCGACAAACTCAAATCAACGCCGATAAATTCACATCACTAATTAGTAAAGTGACACGCTAACCTACGAACCAGCGTTACCAGAAGGGGCCGGATTTAGAAACTTAATTAATTTAATATTGATCATATATTACGTTTGTTTAACACTTTGCTATGTATCTAGTTTAACTATTGGTTTTATTGGTGTCGGTGATAAACAACATCCGGATAAAACAAAAGTGTTAGATTTTCTTTTAAGATAACGTTTGAAACAGATATGACGTAAACACTGAATTTAATCATTTCTTTCTTACGAAGTTATTCAAATACATTGTTTTCGGTTTTTATAGGCTCGTCACAGGGTGACCTTGAAAGTTAAGTCACCGGCAGAGATCGGTAAGGAAGATAGCAGGATATAGATTTGTTGTTTTTAAATGACTAATTCAAGAAAATCTATGGGATCCGGATAATCTTAAATCTTATCCATCCAATCTGAATGGCTAACATAATTAACATTTTATGTAAATATATTGTTGTAGAAAACTAGAAAACGAAGCCATTAGAAATTGAATCCAAGACAAAAAGAGTGTCATAAAGCCGGTTGATATATATAACAAATGTAATCTATATACACGGCACATGGAGATGGTCTCCTTTAGACATAATAGAATAGATTTTTACATAAGTACTATAGGCCCCTGTCTCTCACCTATGAACTAAGTTAAATTAGATCAGTCAAACTATGCCATAGAATCACGTGACCACTATATATTTTAGTGGAAAGAGATTTATTTTGTGTTCAGGTTAAAAGATCAGTTGCAAGTCTCAGTTGCACAGTACAAAATTACCTTAAGGAATAAATGCAAGGGCAGGATATTAAATCTTTATATATAACTAATACGACTTCCTATAAACGCCAGCATCAAAGTCGTCAGTCCCAAGCTGCTAATTTTATACTTCTCCTCAAGCAGCTCTGGCGAACCTCCTCACTAACAGCAAGAGCTCGTTTAAACGAAGAATACGTTATGCCCTTAGTCTCAAATGAAATTTAGATGTCTAATCAAAAGCCTATGAGATAGCTGCTCTGCTAGGGAATCTACTCTGCATAGAAACAGTACTGCTCCTGAGCATGGGTATGATCCGATTGGGAGAAGCATAAGATTGTAGCTATTAAAGCTTAATAGTTTGATCGCCATAGTCTAATTCTACTCCATTATACACAGTACCGACCCCAAAATCGCTTTGACATTGGTCAAAACAATAAAGATTTTATTAAGTAATATTAACTAAATTACAGTAACATAATATTAACAAGAGCATAAAAATCTAAATCGAGCAAGGAAGGGCGAGCGTATCAAAAAATGTTATGAAAACTATTAGCATAATGGCATACGACAAAATGCTTAAATTACAAGCTTGCGTTAACCCGACACGCTACAAGCAAAGGCAATAAATGACCGAAATATTGTACCGACAAATGACCGAAATTGACGGTACATGTTTTTGTTCGACAATATTGGTATGATTTATATACCGTATGCTACTTTAGACTGTAGATTTAAACGAAAGAAGTGGTGTACTTCAGGTACAACATTAATACACGGTAGTTACGCACAGACAGCTATCTTTAATGACCGGTTAATAAATAGCAGCTCTCCTGTCTATGCAATAAAGTACTGTAATAAATGGCAATTAAAGCTGAAAAGTTTGGCTTTTTGTCTGTTTGGTTGAACGCGCTTTTCTCAGGAAGTACTTTATCGAATTGAAAAATTGTGTTTAATTATGTGTTGGATAGTCCATTTATCGAGGAAGGCTATATAAAATCACGCTACGACCAATAGGAGCGGAGCATCAATAAAAAATGTTGCAAAAACGGGGTAAATTTACAAACGTAGACGAAGTTACGCGGGTCAGCTGGTTTAATATATATGTCGTTTGCAGTTACAGGGATTCTCGGAAGCTTCCTTCCTAGGGTATCCCGGGTCCCCTGCCGTCTTGTGACTTGTGACGGAACACCGTGTGGTTTTAGTCGGTTCGAGTCCGACATACCACTTCACCCTCGGTGAGGTAATGACCCGTGGGGGTTTCCAAACGACAAAAAAAAAGTTACAGCCCATTGTGGATCAAATCCCTTTTAACATTGGGAATTACTTGAAAAACCTATTTATATCCGACTGCTCTGTATTTTTAAGATTTTGGTTATGCTTGTGAATTTCTTAACGCATTCCCACATTTCAAACTTTAAAAACGCTTGGAGAATAAGTGAATCAGGACTCATAAAATTACAAATTAACTTGCGTAACACATCATGAAACATTTGCCTATCCATGTCAAATCAAATCAAATCACAAGTACAAGTATATTAGGTGTTACATTACCATGCTAAAGAGCTGTTTATTGTATTGTAGCTTGTAATTACTATCGCGATGAAGTTCCGATTTCCACATCTAATATGTATGGTTGCGAAACCTCCTAGAATTCTTAGGTATGCAATTTTAAGAAATATTTTTCCCTGTTCTTAACATGTACTAAAAGTCATGCTTAGCTATATTCGGTCTAGATATCGTTGTCTGTGCCTAAAATATAATTATATTTTCCAATACAGTTTTAACTATCCATAACAATCTATGGCTTACCAACAACAGTAGCTAAAATAGGCATATCAGCTTAAAGTTCCGACTGTATTAAGCAATTTCAAAAACTAAATTGTTATTCTTATTTTTTTAAATGCGTGACCAGCGCGATTTCATAAAGAATCCGTATCAAAGCCTAAAGTTTTGCGTGAAGGCAAGTGCGTGATATTAATAATTTGTGCATATTTAACACTTTAACATTTTTATCGTGGCAACCCTAGGTTTGTACGGTGTTCCGTTTATTACTTGTTCAGTCAGTCAAGGTTTTGTTTCAGGGTTACCGTTTACTAAAAGATGGGACGTTTCTAATTTTTATGGGTGCTTTAACTTTATGTGATACAATGATTTTCTAAGGTTGTTATGTCATGAATTTGGAGGTAGTAGAATTTCAAATAAAACTGAATTTATGTATCTAAACAGAATATAAACGACGAGGTTTGTAATCAAATGTTGTAGCTAAGTGTTGAGTTGTAGGCTTTTAATGGTTACTTAGATAAACTAGTATTGTCAAAAAAAAAAACATTTTCAACAAAAAAATATTTACAACTGGCAAAAATGAATTGCTGATTACTTTCTATTCTATAATTCGGAAGTTTATTATTGTAGATTAATCTTACTAAAATCTTAAACACTACGTGTAAAATTAGAATTTAAGGACATAAAAAAATTTTGCCTGTTTCGCAAAACAAAGCCAAATGAAAACTTAACTTAACTTAACTTACTTTTGCAATTGCCAAGTTACAGTGTTTGTTGATTACAAACGATTTAACAGTGAGGCCTAAAGCCTATACTTGTGGTTTAGTGAGGACGGCATACAATCATTTCAATCAATATACCTACGTACTAATTGCGAAAGGAAAAGGGTTTAGAAATTCTTTCTGTAGCTGTTTCTGTAGCAAAACGAGGGGCTTCATTTAGTATTTTTTTAATACATAAATTGATGTTTAGTAAAGAACACTAGGTTTTAAAACTAAATAAATGTAAAATTCAGTCCAATCTATATCTGTTAAAATAAGTTATGTTATCAACCGTAACGCTGAAAACGTTAAGCATATTTTGTCAAATAAATTAAACATAATGATATTCGGAATACTAATAAAAACTTGAATAATAATTAAAACATATATCTATTTTATATATTCAATTAATATTATAATAAGTTAACACTAGGTGACGCGATGACGTTAAGTTTTATATTGACATAATTTATATTAATGTATAGTTTACCATATTCACAATGTTGACTAAAATTTTATTATCCTAATTATTTAATAATTAGATCAATACATATTTGCTGATAAATAAATGGCTAATTCCTAGTTATGATTTCAATTAATCCAAATTGTACAGATGTCTTTTATTCTGGTATATATTAGTTTTATAAAATCGTTACACGATTATATTATTGTTGCATTTGGATACAGTGACTTAACTTACTGTAAAAGTGTTGAAACCTCTTACATGTTCTGTTCTTTTCGTACACTTTCTGATAGACAGATAATGGTTACATACAGATAGAACTTATTTTATTCAATAGAATTGGTAAATTACTATTTCTTATTATAAAAAGAAGCTTTTATTTTTGTAGTCCAATCAGCAACTTATTTGACTGCACGCCTAAACAATTTGAACACAAAACCCACAAAATAGATCAAAATCAAAGAGTTCCTTGCGGACTTCAAAATAGCTGTTAACACAGCTGTTCTTACAGACACTAATTCAGTAGAATTACCATAATTAAAATTTGATATTTTTAATTTCAGGATTTTATAGGAACTTGATAATTTCTTTCGGCCGTAAATACAAAGTGCATACAGCTGCTACTATATTGCATTTTGTTCTTTGAAACGGTACAGATACCATAGGTTGTTAATCGCGTACAGCGTGCTTCTTTGCCATCTATCTTAGCCGTAAACATAGTCATGTCGAAGATATTTTTTGTTTTAAGAAAAGGTATTATATAATTTCTAATTTAAAGTAGGAACAGGCCTGAACATTCAGCGTAGATACAATAAACTTCACCGGAACAAAAATGAGTATTTCTGCTGCTTAGATTGGCTGAGGGTCTAAATTGTCACATAAATGAGTATTAACATAAATACTTCATTCAAAACACGAGGATGTGTCCTTCGTTAATCCGTTCCGGGAATAATACTCATATAGCGTTATCGAGTGGAGCCGTCAGCGAATGCGACCACACAACTATATCTTGAGGGGCCGACTTCAATTTAACGGTCGGAACATATTATGCGTATTGTTAATAAGTTCCATTTAATGTTATTATTAATGCGGTTACATATAATAGTATTAATAGCTATTTTATTATTATTTACGCGTCGTTGTATTCAGAAATAAAACAGTGTTTTTTTTTAGTATTGATTTTTCCGTAAAAGTAGCGTACCGTCTGATACATCTGATATTGGTGCATATTAACATATAAACGCTCATAATACCAGTGGAGTCACAGGTGCATACCCCCCCCCCCCCTCCTTCCTCAGTATGAAACGCTGGTAATCGTACTTATTAGCAGAAATACCACGTCCTCAGTTTACCCACTTCTTCATTTAATCCCCATTTATTTATAAGACTGTTCTTAAACTGTATAAAAATCAATCAACTAATTCCAAATTCAAACCGAATTAACACAAGCCACTCCGTAAAAAAAAAAAAAAACCATAAAGGAGTAAAAAGGACGACGATTCCGGTGGCGATTGTGGTTTAAAAAACAAACTGCTTGAATTGATTAGCATAAACCGACGCCTTGGGACCCCCCACGGGTCGCCTCTCAATTAAGCCACTTGTCTTTTAGCTCGGTGTGGTAACGCCCTTATCGCGATGCAGACGCTGACTTTATTTTATGCTGAATTTTATACTAGACGCCTCGGGATTGGTTTTGTTCTTCTTTCGTACTAATGGCTTGATGACATTTTAGATGGATTATAAGGTACCCGTTTCCTCATCCAAGCGTAATTTCGCTTTCAATCACATGTATTTCTGGTGGTCAAGGTCGTTTAGGGGCGTTCAAAAAAGAAAATTTTCTTTGATTATTGGGTTTCTCTGAAGTAGAAGCAAATCCAATGATGATACGTAAGAATTTTTCTTACTTGTAAATGTAATAACTTATTTTTACTAAAAAAAACGAATTGAATAGCATATTACTATATTTTTTTTATAATATTTTAATTTATTTCTACATTTAAACTTACTTAAGTTTTATAATTTCTCCTACGCTATACAGGGTGTCCCAGAAGTCGACGTCAAGCTGGAATCGGGTAACAGGCTAACTCATAATACTTATCAGAAAAATATACAAAAAAAAACATCTTGCCAAATTCGTCTAGTACATTTTTTCAGTACGGTCAGTTAAAGCTGGGCTGAGTGTTCATTTTGGTTCTTTGGTTGGGCAAAAAGTGACATTTACAAAGCTGGAGCAGTTGGCTTTAATTTTTTTTTAGAGGATGTGCATCCTGCCCGTTCTAACCTACGGCGCTCAAACCTGGTCTTTGACCGAGCATCAAAAGTCCAGGCTCAAGATCTGCCAACTGGCCATGGAACGCAGTATACTGGGTGTCAAATTGACGGACCACGTCAGAAACACTGAGCTGCGATCCAAAACTGGCATCGCTGATGTAGGAGTGGTGACAGCCAGGCTAAAGTGGTGCTGGACGGGACACGTCTGTCGAATGGAGCCATTCCGATGGCCGAAAATAACCACGGAGTGGATACCTGGAGGTAGTTGGTGACGGCGAGGAAGGCCGAGGAGGAGATGGAGGGACGATCTCGACGATCTCGATCTAAACATGTGGCCTAGGGTGGCCGAGGACCGAGATGAGTGGAAGCGTAAGGGGAAGGCCTTTGCCCAGCAGTGGGACACGTGCGAGGCTAAGTAAAATAAAAAATATTTTTTTTTTAAATATCTGTTGTAACAAGAGTGAAAATACCGTCACAGGGTGTAGATTTTCTAAATGTCCATAATTTTTAAAATACGTAACTTAGATTTGACGTCGACTTCTCGGACATCCTGTATAAACAAAAATTTAAAAAAATGCCAACTCCACCCTCTAAATTCAATCTCTCTCTCTAAGCCTGCTTGCTCTAACAGCTGAATAATAACTTCACACATCTCACATACGGCCGTCTATCTATATCTATCGATCCCAAACTAGGCAGAGCCTGTACTGCGGTAACCAGACTGCTGATAAACATACTTATATATTTCTAAATACATATATAGTATAAATTAATTAATTAATGACGCTTTGTAATTGATTATTACTTTTAATCTGTAGGTAGTATATAAACATCGGAAACCCAATATAAGCTAAATCTTGCTTCACGTCATTTCACGTTTCTTGTATGTATATTATCTTGTATACGTATACAAAATGAAATAGTAAATCTTAGTATTACCTGCATAACTTTTAACTACTAGCAGTTGCCTGTGATTTCATTTGTGTGGAATTTTGGTCAAGTCTATCCCATGGGCGCCGTACTTTTTCCGGAACAAAAGTAGCCTATGTACTATTTCAGACTATAATCTACCTTTTTGTCAAATTCCATCCAGATCCGTTCAGCCGTTTTTGCGGGAAAGAGGAACAAACACACATCCATCAATCCTCACAAATTTTCGCCTTTATAATATTAGTAATAAATTGTTTAATGATTTTTCTCATCGATCCCATGATTTTTCTCATCGATCCCATGATTTTTAGCTTTTTTGTTTGAAATACCCTTTAAAAAAAAGAAGAAGCATTAAAATAAGACAACATATTACCACTGAACGAATTCATCTTAAAAATATTCCAACGAAATGATGATAATCTTTTTTTAAGTTGGTTAAAAATATAATATTGTCGGATTTTATATTTCAGTCGCAAAGTGTACGTTTCCTTATGCCTAAGCACAAGTAAAAAGTGGAATGTTTAGGGCAAAACCACCTCCAAGATAGCGGTTTCTTTTCAAGTTAAACCAAGAACCTATATGGCTATCTTTTCTTGAGCCCATCTCTGTCATTCAATACGTAAGTTTTTACTGTACGTCTCTCAGTTTAAACAACCTAATGATCTTGTTTGAACATTGGCAGAATAAATTGTTACTAATTAACCAATTGTGACTTCTTCAGATGGTACTAGCGGCGAATTAAAAGCATGTTCAAACGCTCCTTAAATGTACACGAGAAATGAGGACTCCTGTAAGATGAAACTCGTCAGAACTTTTCGGTGGGAAACATTTATGCATATAAAGACCAAGAAGGTTATTTCCGGATATTATGTTTGCGTAATTATGTTTTGTATAACAAAAAAAAACAAAATGAAAAAAGAAAAGACAACGGCGAATAATCTCGTAAAAGTAGAGAAAATCACCCACTTTTAATTAATTAACGATTTAAAAATGTAGGAGCGTAATAATTTATCACTACATATTATAAAACAAAGTCCCCAGCCGCGTCTGTTTCTCTATCTTTTCGCGAAAAACTCAAAAACTATTGAACGGATTTTCATGCAGTTTTCACCAATATAAAGAGTGATTCATGAGGAAGGGTTTGGTGCATAATTTGTTAAGGAATTGTGTAAACTGGTTGAAGTATCTCGATAATTGTTGAAGATATCGAAAAAAAACAAAATATTCTCTGTTACCCGTGCGAAGCTCGGGCGGATTGCTAGTGATTTGATAATATTCTAGACGTATAAGAAAAAGTATCATCTACCTCTATACTATAATGTATATAATATATGTATGTTTAATGGATTTATCATATAATGTATCAAAATTCGAAAAAGATTTCATCACTTCGGGACTGTGACGATTTTACACACAGGCAGAAATACAACACCACGACATTTATCCTAGTTAATCACAGTTTTCTGTGGACATGCTTTCCTAGCCGGACAGCTCAAACTTAATCATCATAAATCTTCGGAGCCTTATTATCAATTAGATATACCTAGGAGTCCTATACCCTAAAAATTTATAGGAATAGGAATACCCGTATCGTCACTTGTATTTTTAAACTAGAATTCTATATTCACGGTTCATATCCTCAAAAGATTCACCTACGTGTCTCGTACAAATACAAAAATTTTAAATACTAACGGAACTCGAAATTCTTAACTCAATTATGCCCATACCACGACGAATTCACCAAAAATCCAACGGAATTCGCGTATTTAAAAGTTTACGACGGAAAACCGATTTAGAGAATTTGTACAAAAAGAATTTCAGTATAGCGTCTACATAACAAATGAATTTGCGGAACCTGATTGGTAAACAGTACTCGTACAGGCTTAAAGCTATTCTTTGGAAACATTTTGCACTGTGTGCAGGTAGACTGTATACATTATGGTATAAATCCCAATATTAGTAAGCACTTGAAAAGTGGAAAGGTTTTGTTATATCGCCCCGCCTTTAATACACCATAAAATTATGCAAAAGAGAAACTGCATAACACCACCTGTTCTCAATGTATAACGTAGTTGGTCATTTTTAACGAGTTTTTTTAGTACTCAGCTGACAAAAGGATGCCTCCCCCGCGATCATAGTCACCAGTAGTATAAAATATTATAGGAATAGTACTGTTAGCTTGTTGTTTTCTCTAATAGAAATATCATGCTCTTGAACGGTGGTACTCGTGCTGACTGATCGACTTCAGTCATGGTCTTACTTATTAGAAGTACTTTCGCTAGTAAATTAGTTGAAATGACCACAATTTGAACACGTAGTGCCTTCAACTTGTTACACAACAAAAGACAATAGATGTTTACATTGTTTTTTAATTGTATTGCCTTGGATAATCTTAGAACTCAATTTATTATTAATATTATTTCTATTCACCTAGCTACTACAATTGGCTATTATTGTAGTATGCCGTTGAAAAATAATGTTTATATAATTCTATTGCCAAGTCTCTTTCTCAGTGGCACTGCCTATTGCGTTACTAACTTAGAAGAGAAATGCATTTTCTTTTTTTGCGTTAATAAGTGTTACTACTGGATTAGCATATTAAATACTAGCTGAGCGCCGCGGTTTCACCCGTGAAAGTCCCGATACCGTGGGAATATCGGGATAAAAAGTAGCCTATGTGTTAATCCAGGTCTCCAGCTATTTACATATCAAGTTTCATTGCAATCGGTTAATTAGTTTTTGCGTGAAAGCGCAACAAACATCCATACATCCTCACAAACTTTCACGTTTTTAGAATAGAATATCTTTATTTGCAGTAAAATGTGGTAAATACAAATCAAGAATTACAATAGTTCAGCACATTTTTGTCATATTTTTAACATACAAATAGTTATGACACTGATTGTTTTATATTATAGATTAAACTAATTACATTGTATAACGTTTATATTAGTAGAATATTTTTGTTTTATCGTAGAATGCCTGTTTGACAAAGCAGAATCAAAATATGACTAGTTCTGGCTCGTACGACAGTTGACCCATAGGGCACTGAATGCCATCAAACGAGCTTTGGTTTCTATTAAATTCAGAACAGGCCCGAGACGGCGTTATATGCAGTTTTTGTTGACCAAATAATAAATCTTTTACATGCAAATTAATAGTCAAGAGTATCGGTAAACATTTATGTGTCACTATTATAAAGAGGTAAAGTTTGTAAGTTTCGATTTAGGCGATCATCTCTGAAACTACTGATCCGATTGTAAAAAATTCTTCATTAATAGATAGCTACATGACCACAGAGTGCTAGAGACTAGCATAGGCTTTTTTATTCAACCACATATAAATTGTATACGCTCAAAGCAAAAACGGGTCGCTTGTTTTCACATTAAACAAAACAGCGTAAACAATATTATATTACGAAATGAGAAATTTTGTGTGGAAGTTACTCCTCTAGACAGATTCAGACAACATTTTGAATGATAATTTATACATAGATATAGGAACCGAGATCTAAGTGTTGAAGCTGTAAGCGAAATCTAGTGACGTAATAAAATTTAAAAATAGCGATTTCTAATATCATTTGAATTAATATAACTACTCGTATTTTCCTTTATTATCAAGGGTCTAGTGGCACAGTGGTTTTGGTAAATCGTTTAGCAGCGACTGTTGAATATATCTTCATTATACGATCGGAGACCTTCGAGATTGGGGTCGTACCTATTTACACCGCAGTGTAATATTTTTCATAATTCATTTAAAGTAAACAACAGTATATATATAAAATATGCTTAATTTAAATAATAAATATTACATCAGATTTTGGTGGCATGGACATCTGATGCGGAGGGATGAGCGAAATGTTGACGGATACAAGAGTAGAGGACGACCAAAGAAAAGATAGATGGACTGCGTGGAAGAGAATATGGCTAGAACGACAGTAAGCAGTGAAATAATGAATGATAGAATAGAAGAAGAAGTAACATTCCGCCCATCCCAAATAATAATTCAAGAAGATAATGATATTATAACGCTGTTTTGTGCTGTATTGTGAGTGGTTATAGGACTCGTAACATTTATCGTCAGACAGGGTGTGTGCATGTTTGTCGGATGTTTGTCAATAGAATGATAGCTAGTGAATGGATATTTAGCGAATATTGAGGAAGAAATATAGGTAAACATCTTTATCTCCAACCATTAGAAAGTGTGTCTTTTGGAAGATAAGTAATGCATAAAGTCTGCATTTGTACCATTTTGTGGGTTCTTTTATTTTTTATTTCCGTGCATATAGGTAAATATATATTGTTTTAATCACTAGATGAATAATTATACAGACGTGACTTGTTTCTTTCTTGTAATAAATTAATAAATCAGGATACCTTTAAAGCAGATAATTTATTAAAATTTCATCATGTTTTTACGGTGAATAAAAAACTGGTATAATTTTAATAGATCACCGTCACATTTCTTCTGATTGCTACCAACATGTCTGTGTTAGCTAAGTAATTCTCGCTGCAGGGGGTAACATGTTTACAACGCTTGTCCGCCCATAACATGTTTGATATGTATGATTGAATACTTGAGGACTTCTTATTACAAACAGTTGAGTAAGTTACTAACTTTTACTGTTTGATGTAGAATGTAATGTAAGTGGCCTCTTTCTTATGTAAAGCTTTACTATTTATTGCCTTTCAAAATTAGAAACAAAAGAGTAAATCATCGTCATCATCATCTCATATTTTGGTTGGTGATAGTAATAGTATACAGTTGCAAGCCATGCAACTATGAACACTCAGGGAGTCTCTATATCTTAGTATATGCCTACGAGAAAATCGAGAAATGTTTGGATTCTTAAACAGAGAATTCCGTAGTCTCATTGAATTTTGAGGAAGATTGTAGTTCAATTTTTGGAATTCAATTATTAAAATATTTTTTTTAAAAGAAAGTGTCATAAATGAGAATATATACTCGTATATTGTAGGCACACAGTCTTGCAACCGACAAGGGTTCAATTTCCCACCCTATAATTAGAAAGGTTGGGTATTGTGTGGTTCAAATGAACTTCCATCTCCGAACGTTATGACCACCATATCAGGGTTTGATTCCTAAGTGGTTTTGCAAACATCTAGCTATGATGAGCGCTTACGATCAATCAGGCATTACATTATTTGCCACCTTAGGGGCACCTTAAAAAAATAACTTTCAAAAATAACTGAAAAGTATCTCTGTACCCAAGATTCGTGCAGCATAAGTTGAGTAAAGCACAGAAAAGTATAATATTCTTTTTTTAAATTTCGAAGGGTTTTGCAAATCATACTTCGTATGAGGAATCTTTAGTAGAACTTAATCATAGACATCCATTAGCCACACACCTAGAGGAGTACTAATGAATGAATCAGTCAGTTCGGTTTAGTAACATTACAGGTCGGTGGCACACGCGACGTACGCCGCAGATAAAGATAGTGCGACACCGGGCGACACCGCGCCGTATTTGCATTAAATGCCACACAGCGAGACCACACAGATATCAGGCAATTTTCACCTCTTTTAACACTTAGGCGTGATTTTTACGCTCGGTCAAAGTATTTAATCTAGAAATAAAGATTATTGAGTTCGTATAAATTAATTTGAGTTTATGCAAAACAAAACAATAATAGCAATT
Source organism: Euplagia quadripunctaria (assembly GCA_963859945.1). NCBI lineage: Eukaryota > Metazoa > Arthropoda > Insecta > Lepidoptera > Erebidae > Euplagia > Euplagia quadripunctaria. Next base: position 8,230,069 of record OY982583.1, read on the forward strand.
TGCTATGGTTTATGTTGTAATTCACAGTTTGTGTTAAAAATTATAATAAATGATTTTTCTAATTGTGCTAGAGACTACAGTATGGGGTTATTAAACTAGTATGAAAAGATTGTATACAGGGTTTTCAAATCGCAACTAACGCTATGGCTGTTGCAGATGTATATGAGCATCATACAGAGGTGACTTCCCCTCATATACATATCCACAATATCTATCAGGAGGTACGGTTCAGCAGATTTATACTTTAATCGAATGGGTTTGTATCTATTTTCCAGGCAAGGATGCGGTGAAGGAGTACTCGTAGCCAGAGTTCTATTTAAGAAGGAAAGATAAGGAAGTAATGTACGAATAACACCTCTGGAGAGTGTCTATCAGTCCCAGTAACCACTTAACAGCAGTAAGTATGGTTGTATGCCACCTTGCTGGTCATCACCATCATCTACCTACCCTTACCCCAATTTTATTTAGGGTCGGCGGAATATATTTTATTCTGATACGCAGTAAACAAGGTTTTGGCCGATTGTTTTTATGGCCGGCCGCCTGCCTGACGGAAATATTATCGTTTTAGTACCTGAAAAAAGGAACAACGTATATTGGGATAGGGAACATGGGTAGAGGAGGAAGCTAGGGCAGAGGATCCAGCAGGTCTCGGGTGAGGAATGATACTGAGATTGCATTAGCTCGAAGAGGCTGGGGTCGCGTACCTGTATGTACAATATTTCCTGTGGTGGTTGGAGACGCCACTAGGACAAGTAGGTCCAACTCTGACAACTGTGAAACTGGTATATAAAAAATGAAATAGAAGCCCAGGAACATGGCCCAGGCATTGAAGAACCTGATTGGTTAATCAAAAAATTCATTTATGTATATTCCTGTCATAAAGTTGCAGAGTTTGTTTTTCTAAATGTGATAATCTCAGGATCTACAAGTGCAAAATGCAAAATTATTTTGTGTTACGTATCCTCTTTACAGAATAACGTTATACCATGCCCATATTCATAAGAGCATTCAGTAACTATAAACTTTAACCAAGCGGGCGGCATGTACAAATTTAAAACATAAATCCTATTTTATTACAAACTTATAATTAACTTGCTTTTTGCCACTTTTCATGTAACTACTTGCTTGCTGGAATGAGAATGAACCTAGACTTATGAACTTCTTTGCTTTTTTAGTACAAAGACTTTTATATAAACCCAATATGTTTCAAAAATATTTATTTTTTAATTTATTTTTCTAAGTCTACGTACACTACTTTTAAGTGTACAGTATACCAGAGGTTATGTTTTGGGAAATAAAGGTTTAATGGATTACGGCATTAGGAAGGTCAGACATGCAAATGAAAGTTAATCCCGTTTGCGTTGATGTTAATCCCACGGGGTAAATAAGCTTTCTTTTTTTAAGCAAAACGAAAAAGAATACTCTCAAATCCCTTTGGGACGTAGGAGATTCTGAAGTAACGTAAATTAAATATGTATATTGCTGTATTTTTCAAAAAGCTGCATAGGAAAAACTATGCTTAAACGATGGGTGAATATAAAATAGAAATTTCACGTTTTGTAATAATTAGAAGTATTTTAGTAGTAATTTTTGCGTGGTGCTCTTTTTTCTATATTTGTCTCGCTCTTTGCTTGACAATTATTGAAATCAAATGTAGTTCACTTTGGGTAGTTACTGTAGTTCATCAATAAAGGGTAAGGAGGTGGTGACTTCTCTTTTTTATTGGTTTAACATTTGTATTTGGTAATTTATCTTCTGCTTAATCCTTGAGACTCCTGATTAATGTATTGTTGTCGCAATGGGTCTTCTGTGTTTGGTGAGTCACACATGTGATAGGAATCGTGTGGTTGGGATTAGTGGCATAAGAATGCTTGAGAAATAACCCTAAAATAGCAAGCTGAAACATATCAAAGTAAGTCAAAGTACTAATTAAGCAACAAAGAGTAAAGCTCAGTATAAAAAGGAGCTCATTATTTAGGTTGACGTTAAAAAACTTTTCTCTGACATTTGCATTTTCGTGTCGCATGAAACTCCTTGATACGGGTAAGTTTTAAGCACTAAATTTTTTAATGAATTCGCACAAAATTTACATGCCGTGGTGCTCCAATTTTATAATTAATACAGTACGGTCGGAAACAAAGTGTTTCGCTACGATTTATAACACTGTTTTAAATAGAAATATTCGTTTAGTTTTTTCCTTTGGATATTCCGGTCAACTATATGCTATTTCGTTTCTAAGTTAAGGTTTAAATTTCGGTTTTAGGATGGCGATTTCAGCACATTCGTATATTGAGATTTTTTTATAGGTACTTAAATATAGGTACTATCGTATATATCGTAATGAAAGACGAAGGAGTAATAAGATATCCAAAAAAGTATATCGACTACAGTTTATGAATGTATTTAAACAAAATAGGTGACTGTTTTCAAGATAATTGACTAGTCGTTTGGAGCCACAAAATAAAGAATATCAATGGGTCGACACAGATGGATTATATCAGCCGGATATTTGCCATATATCAGTCATTATACTGCTCGAATGTCATGTTAAATTAGTAATTTGCGATGAATAAGAACAGTTATAATTGACCGTATTCTATGATTTTATATTTTAATCTGTTTTTTAAAAGTCAAGCCTTAGGTAGTGTTTTTGATAATTTGTTAATTGTTTCAAAGTTAATAGTGTAAAGATTTGTATTATGAGTACCTACTCGTCTGTTTGAAGAAGGTGCCAAGTCCGAAGCGCAATAAGTAATACTTAGGGATATAAACAGCTTAATGATTGTATGCACTTACGTACGTACGTATTTAGAACATTACTGACTGTAATATAAATTACCGTAATAGCTTTACTTTAGTTTAATAAGCCCGACCCTTTGTCTAGATAAGATTTTAAGTTTGTCTAGCAACTTGCTGCACTTGATTTATTAAGTTATAAAAAAGATACATCATCAACATACAAAAATCAACAAACACTCAATGAGCCCTTAATTTATTAGGAGTTTTCCTCGTTCTTCCTCAGAAACCACCATCAGGTCCGGACTTGGTGACATCATTGTCACATTTAAAATCAGTCCATAGATGGCCAAAATATCGGTGAACATACAGCCAAACATAGAACCTCCATCTTTTTGAAGTCCGTTGAAAAGTAGAAAGTACTTGTTCCATAAAAAAAATCTACTAAATAGTATTTTTATTGGCACTAACTCGAGCATTCCATGCTTAAGTTACTGCCAATAAAAACTAAATAACATTGTTCTGTAAAGAGTATTTTTAGCTTCCAAACTTCGTATTTTTTTTAGTATTCTTTTCTAATTACTGTCATCTAGAAATGCGTGAATATTCCATCACGTACATATCTAGTGAATGATATTATAAAATAATGCATGTAAAAAGAGTGTTTATGATGCCGAGTCCAAGAAAGGCAAGGCGCCCGCCGCGCCGTCGACGTTGCACGCCGCATACTGGAGCTGCGGTAGCAACCGGTTGGCTACAGTTGTGGCGGATTGTGGCGCTTAGATTTGCGGGATGTCAGTGGAGGAATTAAGCACAGACAGGCACTCCAGTCACTGGAGGAGCTTCATCTATTAATTGAAGGACATTTACAGAAAAACAACGGAAAAATAAGTACTGCTTTACTCTTTACTCTGTCGCAATTGATAACTAACTGTGTTAGGACACCGGTATATTATAATATTTACTGAACTGAATGATGTTTTGTTTTAAAAAAGATTATAATTCCAAAAATATTTGATTAGTGCTCAATGTTCATGTTCCCTTTTCTGGTTGCGCACGAGACACGACTGCTGATTCAGTGTTTGAGAGACATTCAGTATTTATAAATTTTCAAAATCTTCCTGCGCTACAGTTCATTGTTTCTTTAGAATAATAAAACAACGCTATTATTTAAATAAATGACCTAGGAGTTACCTACGAGTATTTCTTAAAATTAACAAACCAATAATAAACCAATCAATCTAAAATGACTTAATGCGACTGCTTTCGGGAAATGACTCCTATACATAATTAAATAGCACTGATGTATGCCATTAGAAATTAATTTAAAAACTTATGAATTTTAATGTTGTAAAGGAAAGAGTTACAGGTAGAGATTTTTGGATTATTTTATATTGCAATAAATTTCTGACTGACTTCGATCGGATTCACCCGCGTAAGCGCGTACTAGCAGCGCCCCGCGGTTTCACCCGCGTAAGTCCCGATGCCGTGGGAATATCGGGATACAAAGTGCCCATGTGTTAATCCAGGTCTCCAGCTATCTACATACCCAGTTTCATAGCAATCGCTTCAGTAGTTTTTGCGTGAAAGAGTAACAAACATCCATAAATCCATATATGCTCACAAACTTTCACGTTTATAATATTAATAGGTCTAAGTTTTGCACGCGGCTTCGTTCGCGTAAAAGTAATTTTACATCCCTCGTCTACAAAATTCCATGATGATCGGATGAACGGCACGGCAGCGCATGAAATACGAACAAACATTGATTTTTGAGGTGAAACTTCTTTAGAATCGTTGTGATTTGAAAATTCGATGAAACGAAAAAGTCACACTAAAAAGAGACAAATATATTCATAAATAGGATTTAGCCTGCGAGAGAATGAGATAGAATACAAGTATACCTACAGTGTTTCCTATAATCTTTGTCGTGTACGCGTCTGCGTGCTACAAAGGCTTCAGAAAATGCGTCATAGTCAACGTGGTGTTATCATTCTGGTTGTATCATTTTTGTGCATTTGCGTATTAAAATTCGTTGGATTATTAATTTATGTTAATTATTTAACACATCTGTGTTAATTTGACAAACAACTTTTATATAAATTATCAAAAATTTAAGTTATGAACATTAGTAAATTATTTGTGTTGATTTTATTTTTATTTTTTATTGTCTCGTAGGCAAAAGTCTAGAAAAGTATTTTTGAAGTTTCACTTCTAACGTGTGAATTGCACACACACACATTTTTTTTATATATTAGATATCTCATCTGGCATAACATCCCGACCTTCTAAAAAGTGAAAGATTTTTTCAAAATAGTGCAGTGGTTCCAGAGCTTCTTTTTGACATACCTTCTCACAAAATTGGTAACCTTGTTGTATAATATTAATATATATGCATACTTAAGGGCGGTTCCATACATCGCACACGTAGACGCTCACCATAGAATTCCTTATCTTAATAACTATTGACGAATAAACCAGATTTAAAAATATCAATACTCGACGCTAAATTCACCAACGCAGGCTCAACTTAATATAATAAAACAAAAATACATACATTATGAAGCAATAGGGAAATAACTACAAAAACCCAATTTTCAGCCCCAAATCATGACTTTTACAATACACAAGATTATTTTTCTTTTTCTGGTATAGGGGGCATACGAGCAGACATGTAATCTGATGGTAAATGACTACCGCCGCCGATGGGCACCTGCAACTCAAGAGTCACAAGTGCATTGCCGGCCTTTAAGGTGGGAATAGGGAAAGGCGGGACGATGGGGAGAGGAGGGGAAGAGGGAAGGGTTAGGGCCTCCGGTAACCTCACTCACTCGGCGAAAAGCAATGCAAAAAAAAATTATAATATCTTTCTTCAAGCTGCATATAAAACTCCTGCAGTGCACAAGGACACGGTAATTCGTTTTTCGTCTTTCCTTTATGAGTTAAGACCTGTCTAGATCTAGGTGTCCGATATGAAGTTTCATTGAAGTTAGCTTTACATTTAAAACGCTCAGAAAAGATAAAAAGAAGTTGAAGAAAAGGCTACGGCTAATAACAGTAACATTACGCCTGTACCGACTGAGAGGGTAGGGTAGAGATGTATATACAAATAAAAAAATCTGTAAGTACTTATTTGTAAACCTATGAACTATTGTTTTCTTTGTCTACTCTTCACAGTCAAAACTTTAAAGTCCTATCTAAGAAGCAATGAGACCATAAGAACAGTTGAAATGAACTCTGCCTATCGGTTCGTTCCCTAAATGTTAATTCCGACCTTGTCACTGCCCTATCACGCATCAACGTGTCAGAACGCCCCGGTGCATTAAGATCCCCTTACACTACAAGCATCCGTGCGGTACACTCAGGCAGGACTCTGTTATATGCATACACATTTCTAAAGATTTAGACTTACACACAATCCGCTACAGTAGTTTTTAATCTTCCGTGACTAACCATGACCACTGGTGTACTGACCATGATCCGTGACCACGATGGGTGCAATTCGGTGGAAACGTCGGGTACCAAAATTGTTTCGTACTTTATGAAAAATGTATTATTATAGCAACAATACGAAATTAATTTCGAGTCAAATTTATCTTTTCTTTTTTTAAAAGACATCTCCTGCATTAGGAATCACTCCTATGTCGCGGGGGACATTACTAGCATACAAACAATGGACATAAAGAACACTCACGGTGGGAGACCAACAGGCCAGTCATATTAGTGCAGATTCTGCATAAACGTATATCCATTCAGAGTGTTTGTTCTTTTTCTATTGTAAATCGTTTTCTTTTTATCACTAGCTTCATTCATTAGGTTCAGGTTTTATTAAATTATTAAATGCATGAAATCGTAAACACCCTATGTTTTTAAAACTTACCTGCATGCCGTGCAGACTTAACCCTTCCGAAATATATATACACTCGCAGATATAATTGCAGAACTCCGTTCTGCTACTTAGAATTCCCTAACATATAAACCGAATAATAGCTACCCGTCCCGAAACTCAAACCAAAAATTTTACAACGCGACCAATGAGGCAGTCGATAATTTGTAAATTATTCGACTTTAATTACTAAATGATAATATAACATTGCTGTCATACCACCATGATTGGTTATCAATTATAATAAATGACGAAGGACCAATCAAATAGGGGCATCAAGACTTTGAAAAGTACTCGGCTTAAATTACTGAATTATATTAACACACAGTCATACAAGAAACATAACTGACATTTTTAGTCAATGAAATTAACAAGAGCTCAAGAAACCGAGAAGGAAGTTGCCTCGAGACTTCAAAGGACATACATACCCACCCTCACGCCTGTATTACCGACCGACATTTCGCCAACTATAATTTGGTCGTATGGTTTAACGTAATAGGAGGCAAGCCTATTGCCGTCAAACGGGAAAATAAATAAATAAATGGGAAAATTGGGGGTAGATATACTGATAGGGAAAATTGGGGGTACATTGAAAAGGAAAGGTATAAAGGGAAGGCAACGGAGAAAAGGGATATTGCTTTTATTGTAAAAAATAGCTCGAACAGGTCAGGGTCGTACATAGTACTCGAATTGGCCGTTGCCAAGAAATCTGAGCCCTCTTACAGTAGTAAGTACTTCAAAAGCATTTGATATAGCACGCATAGTGAGGAGGTTTCTGTCTATGGAACCCTAACCACCTGTAGCTTGGTCCCTGTACCCGATACCGGTGGGACACTATTTTTTATATTTTTAAATATATTTGTTTTTTTTATTGTGAATGTATTTAAAAATGTAATTGATATGTAAATTAAATAAATAAAGAGAATAATAAAAAAACAAACATGTACATAAACATATTGCCCTAAAATACAATCTTGTGCATTCAAAGCTGCCATATTACAGGTATATGTTCGACCCAGTTCTCGAAAATGGTCGTGCCATAATGTATTGGGATCGATCTATCATCACTGACAGAACTATTGTTGCCAATAAACCTGATGTAGTGCTGATAGACCGATTAGAGCACCGCGCAATGATTATCGATATCGCTGTTCCTCATGACGAGAACCTCGTGAAAGTTGAAAAAGAAAAGCAAATAAAATATTTGGATTTGTCTCACGAGATTGTCGATATGCGGAATGTAGATTCGGCGATCATTGTTCCGATCGTCATATCTGCTCATGGATGAATAGCCAATCAACACCTTAAAAGGCTCGCGTTAGACGGCTGATCAAGAGACTGATGCAGAAGGCAGACCCTCGACACGACCCGTATAGTGAGGAGGTTCCTGTCTTTGGAGACCTAGCCACCGGTATCTTGGTCTCTGTACCCGATAGTCTACTATATTTTATATCTTTAAATATATGTTTTTTTATGTACATATCTATTTAAAAAAGTTAATTTAATAGTAAAAGATGAATAAAGAGAATAATAATAACTTGACACACGGCCGTCTGATCCCAAACTAAGCACAGCCTGTACTATTGTAACCAGACTGCTGATAAACATACACATATATTTCTAAATAATGGGTGGGAATCGAACCCACGACCTCTGGGCTCAGCAGTCAGGGTCACTAACCACTAAACTAATAGACTAACTATAATTTATTACTACATTTGATTTCCCAATTTTTGAGGAAGCTTATCTTATCTATATCTTTAACATCCTTTTTCTTTCTTTCTTTCTTTCTTTCTTAGGAATGGTGAAAATGCGTGAAACGCGCCTAGCTGCGTTATAACAGTATTGTCATAGAAAGAACATAACCACATTGTTAGTAATTATATTTAACAAGGACGCGTAATATTGTTGTAACATTTTAGTTTTTTTACTGCCTCCACAAATACGTAATTAAGCAAAATAAAATTTTAGAATATGTAATTGGTCATTGGCTGCTGGAGCTCCAAATTGAGTGATTAAAGTCAATATTTCTATTGCGATATTTGCTTTCATTAACGTTAATTTAGAGAAATAAAAATTGGTTTGTTCTAGAATAGTGATTTGGAGTTTCAGTCATTATAAAACATAATATGAAATCAGAATAGGTATATGACTTAAGAGTCAGCAGAAAGCTGAAGCAGGAAAAGGGTGCTATTGGAAAGAATAATAATAAATTAATTCTTTCAAAAAAGAATCGACATCAAAAAAACTATTCCATAAAAGACTTATATGGTTTTCTCATGGATGCCATTGTCAGAACTGGACCAAATTTCACCAGCACCAGCCTTCAAATAAAAAAAGAAACATCAAAATCGGTTCACCCAGTCGAAAGTTCTGAGGTAACAAACATAAAAAAAATATATACAGTCGAATTGAGAACCTCCTTTTTTGAAGTCGGTTAAAAAGGACATATTACACACCACTATGTAATTTTAGTATAGTTGGTACTATATGTTCTAGGTTATACATAATACCCAGACCAATGCAAACAGACATGTTCATTGTTCATACAGTATTTCCACTGAGTGGGAATCGAACCCATAGCCCAACGCATCTCCTCGTGGCAGAGCCATGCTTCGGCACGTCTGGGCCAGCTCGACCGGATTATACCACGGTCCCATAAAATCGGCAGAGGAGGTTTCTGGCGGCCCTAACCCTTCCCTCCTCCCCCCTCTCCCTCTTCCACCCTTCCCCTACTCCCACCTTAAAGGCCGGCAACGCACTTGTGACTCTTGAGTTGCACGTGCCCATAGGCAGCGGTAGTCATTTACCATCAGGTGACCCGTCTGCTCGTTTGCCCTCTATACCGTAAAAAAAAACAACGCCCCAACCACGTCGTCTAATGATGGCCATTATTATTGAGTTTGTAACTTGTACCTTCTTCTTCTTTTCATATTACTAAAATCAATGGGCTTTTGATTTTGAATTTGACAGATTATTAACCGGATAGTATGTACCTAACGTACATTGTATGTGGGAGAGCCATGCTTCGGCACGTATGGGCCGGCTCGACTCCGCTCGATACCACGGCCTCACAGAAAACCGGTAGTGAAGCAATGCTTGCATGGCATTTCGCCGCGTGAGTGAGGTTACCGGAGGCCCTAACCCTTCCCTCTTCCCTATTCCCATCCTTCCCCTCTCCCCTTTTCCTACTCTTCCCCACCTTCCCCCTTTTCTCTTACTCCCACATTAAAAGGCGGCAACGCACTTGTGACTCTCGAGTTACAAGTGCCCATGGGCGGCGGTAGTCATTTACCATCAGGTGATCCGTCTGCTCGTTTGCCCCCTATAACATAAAAAAAAAACATATTATCTAAAAACTGTCTTATATCAGCTTACTGTTTTAAGACCGTTTTTAGACAAGTGGAGCGTTTTTAGGAACTTTAATCCTAATCTGTTGATTCTCTATCGAAATCAACTCTGTTGGAAATTGTTCGGAATCCCGAGTTAGTTAGGAATGTATTTTTCTTAATTATTTGATCATAGAAAGTACAACATATGATCCAATAGACTCGTCACTTACGAAAACAGTTATCAACTATCACGGTAGTCGCCTTCCAAGTATTCAAATCACTTGACAGGCAAGCATTATATAGGCATTATCAAGGAACGAATTAATACTTTTACAATATTAATGCCAATTACGAACAAATTAAATTGCGTAATAGCACTTTATACTTGAAAAGACAGGCCCAACGCAGCTGTTAAGTTATAATATTACTTAATAACTGTAAGAAATATAATTTTTTTCTCAGCAGCGTTGAAATGCCTACAGCTACTTGTGGCAATTTCGTCGCTAACAACACTTCATACGCACTTAACATTGTGTTTTTGACGCTTTTCGCAATTTGACAATCACCCTTGTCGGTTTACTCCCATTGAATACTCCAGGGCATGCGCTTGAAGCCAATATTCAACAAACATAACCCTGCAGTAATAAAACTGATCTCTTCGAACATATACCAGCAAGAAGAAATTTCGTGAACTGCAAAATTATGTTTGTCGAAGTCATTCTAAATGCTCTTGCTTTCGTCAAATTTCGGGTGAGAAGGCTTAATTCCAATGAACGAGGAATCATTTAAGGTGTTTTACCTCACATTTGGAACTAATTGCGGCGAATTACAGGGCGTTGTGCGTTGAAAGTGAGAAGATTGGGTGTTAAGAGTGCAAAAGGCTTATTATGGGCTCGTTATATCAGATTCAAGTGTGAAGAACGCGTGAATCAAGTGCTATATTTGATTGTTGTAGCACGAATTCTTTATTTTTACGCAGCTAAGTAGAAGAAAAAGCATGCGGCTCGTATAATAATATTAAATAATTGGCAGGCCTGTTGATCTAGTTGTTAGTGACCCTGACTGATGAGCCAGAGGTCGTGGATTCAACTCCCACCCAGGATAAATAATTGTCTAATGAGAACGATCATTCGTTCTGTCTGAGTGTAATTTATCTATAACTAGCAACCCGCCCCGGCTTCGCACGGGTAGCAGAATATCTTCAACAATCATCAACAGATTTCAATCAATTTACACAAAATCTTAACAAATTATACACCTAAACCTTCCTCATGAATCACTCTGTCTATTAGTAAAAACCGCATGAAAATCCGTTCAGTAGTTTTTCAGTTTATCGACAGACAGACAGACAGACAGACGCGCCGGGGGACAGCAGTCTGGTTACCAAAGTACAGGCTCTGTCTAGTTTGGGATCAGACGACCATATTTATTTCAGGCTGAATAGGCCCATAGATATACAATAAAACATTCTGTCTTAAAAAATATAACTTTAAACTAAGTAAGTAACATGTCACTTGCATGAAGTCTCTGTGCGGTCTATTGCTAGGTAAGTACTTGTCTGCGGAAGCGACGGAATATCACATCTTGCGGCCAAAAGCTAGTAAATCTTAATATGGTTACCAATAAACCTTCGCGTCACAAATTCAAGCACTCGCACGTTATTAAACCTATCGTAGAGCGTAACTGTTCTTACCAGACCAGACTTTACTTTTCTTACCAGCAGAAATACAAACACGACAACAACAAGAACAGCTAGTGTAGATACAACAGTACTTACCTACACGTGGAGTTTGACAAAAAATAATCATCAATAAAAATAAATAAATGTGAAAATAACGATAGATAGTATTATTTTTAATATATTTACTTTTCATCACAGCAAAGAAACAGGTTAAAAACTGGAGGCCATAGTCTAACTTTAATTAGAAATTTCAATATGCCTTAAGTGACAGAGCTAGCTTATATTCCAAAGCTAGCTATGGTGCCCGGTTGTCATCAGACGGCTACAATCCTTCTTTGCTATACGGCTACAATAAAACAAATAAGCCTCGGCACGTATGGGCCTTCCCCCTTTCACCTCCTCTTCCCGCTTTTCCCTCCTCTCCCCCTCTTCCCCCCTTAAAAGCCGGCAACGCACTTGTGATTCTTGAGTTGCAGGTGCCCATGGGCGGTGGTAGTCATTTACCATCAGGTGACCAGTCTGCTCGTTTGCCCCTTATACCATAAAAAAGCAAGCAAACCTGCAAGCTAAAATTAGTATCTAATATTTAGAAATGTATTCTTAGCAAGAACGCTTTTGCTACCAACCGGTGGAAAATGCTATTAATTTAAGATTTCAATAAAATTACATTGTAAAACTGTCGTATCGTAAACGTCTGTAAATAAGCATTAAAAATATCGATTATTTTAATATGAAAGCCTTCACTCAGATAAGTGTAATTATGTACGTCCTATTCGATGGGAACATTGTTGATTATCAAGGCATGCAAATCTAAATTTGCGAATATCCACTTCGAATTAAACAGCGGCTAGATCAAAGTAAGCGCGGGCGTTTGATGTTGAGTCTAAGTTATGAGCTTTGAGATAAAGTGAAATTTAGAATGTAAGCAGTTGGCGGCGTAATGGTTAAGGCTTAGGATTTGTTATAAGATATATTTAAGGTTGCAGGTTAAAAAAAAACGATGACGTGAACCAATATCTTACTGTAGGTTTTAGCTTAATAAGAGAAATAAACAAGGAAATTATAAAATTAATAAGTATTAAACGATAAAATAAACCATACTATAGGTACAACCAACAATATTACACTATTACAAGCAAACTTACTTAGTCATTAAACCAATTTAGCTGATAGGTTTTCTTTAATTCAAGTTAATCGTGTCATATTCAAATTTTTGTTCCATCGCTGCATCGGTCGAAGAAAAAGTCATAGTTACTCATAAACACAAATAAATGGAATTTCGTCATTCGTAAAGATGTCAATATGTAATATAATTTTAATAAATATAATTTCATATTAACTGCACTTTACTGATTAACATAAACAAATAAGAAACGTTCCCGCTGCCGCTCCCGCTTTTGCCATACACTGCACACTAGTTAAACATTAAAAGCGCGACTTACGCTTATAAAAGTGTATAACAATCAACTTTAACAGACATTATTCACAATCCCACGTTGTGTGACACCGTGACGGCTTAAACATACATACATAACACTTTTTCCATGACGTTGGTTCTATTTTATTTAAGCGGTTATGATAGGCAATTATGCCAGAATCTTGGCTCGAAATTACCGTGGCCTTTATTTTTCAGGTGACAACATTGATGGAATTTCTTCAGGATTCTTACAATTTTTTTTTTATTGTAAGGGGCAAACGAGCAGACGGGTCACCTGATGATAAGTGACTACCGTCGCCCATGAACACCTGCAACTCAAGAGTCACAAGTGCGTTGCCGGCCTTTGAGATGGAAGTACGCTCTTTTCTTGAAGGTTTGAAGGTCGTATCGGTCCAGAAATACCGCAGGCGACGATTTGTTCCAGAGATTGGTTGTGCGAGGCAAAAAAATTCTGGAGAACCGCGCAGTGGTGGATTGCCAATTATCCAGGTGCTGGGGATGAAAGTTTTGTTGCGTTGAACGATGTGAAACGTTGCGGCCGGTATAAGTCCGAACAATTCCTCGGAGCACTCCCCATGATACATGCGATAGAGAATGCAGAGTGAAGGTACATCTCTACGCAACGCCAAGGGGTCAAGCCGATCTAAAATATCCTGGCAATCGATGATTCGAGTCGCTCACCGTTGAATGCGGTCAAGAGGGAGAAGCAGATACTCACAGGCATGGTTCTCACTCGATATAAATGGATTTATTCACGTGGGAGAGCCATGCTTCGGCACGTATGGGCCGGCTCGACTCCGCTCGATACCACGGCCTCACAGAAAACCGGCAGTGAAGCAATGCTTCCATTGCTTTTCGCCGCGTGAGTGAGGTTACCGGAGGCCCTAACCCTTCCCTCTCCCCTATACCCGTCCTTCCCCTCTCCGCTCTTCCCCCTCTCCTCCTACTCCCACCTTAAAGGGCGGCAACGCACTAGTGACTCTTGAGTTACGGATGCCCATGGGCGGCGGTAATAGGCAAAAAGGTATAATAAGACATGTATAGATTAACAAAAACTACATTAGTGTGAGTGAAGCAGCGAACAAAACCTAGTATCTTATACAGTTAGTTTGGAACCCCGTTATAATCATCATAATCCTCCGCGCCTTTTCCCAACTAAGTTAGGGTCGGCTTTCAGTCTAACTACGATACGGCTGACCTTCAATACTTTACGTGAAGCGACTGCCATCAGACCTCCACAACTCCTAGGTACTAGGCGATATCGAAGTTCTGTAGTTAGACCAGGTTGTCGGACTTTTTAGGGCTCCAACTACTCGTAACGAATGCCGCAGATGTTCGTAAGGCAACCGGAAAAGAGGGCTTACCGTGCTCCGACCATTCTTAAAACATTAAGATCCACTCATCCTAAGACTGACCTGGCTAGTATTACTTAACCTTGCAATTTGCCAACGTACTCGGTTACCACTTAGCCACGAGCCCCTCAAATCGTTACAATCTACCTCTAAAAACAATGTTGTAATCATCTTTTCAATGTTTCATCTTTTCAAAACAATATCTCATTCTAATAAGAAACTTGTTTAGATAATAGAAACTGCTGAATGTTGCCTTTCACGATTATTTAGGAAAAGAAGATTGATAAATTTCTGTTGGCTTTTAGTTAAATGATTAAATATGATGAAGTCTAAAAAAATAGTAGGTTACAGAAACGTGGGAAACCAATTAATAGCATTGGTCTTACGTTATAGACTGCAGTTTAGTATAAATAACTTAATAAAGATGAATGTAATTTGTGATTTCTTTGGATCAAAGAATAATCGGATCTATCAGAGTTTAAGTCATAATAATGGTGAGGTGACTTCCACATACAGTAAAAACATACTCCAACATCATCCAGCGAAGACGAACTGAACTACGGAGTAACTAATGATTCTGCATTCCGCTATGAGAGTTCTTGCGCCGATTAGTATTTATACAACTTCCGAACATCAACCGTTGAGCCTCGGTTTGCCAGGCATGATCAATAGCCTGGTCGGAGTATCCTCCCTTTGTGTTGGAGAGACACCTGTTCCTCCACAATGGTATCATGCGATCGCCTGGTGGTCCAACTTCGATCATTTTTTGTTTATTTCATTAGCCAGTATTACTTGAACTGTCATGTAGACTTTCCGTACATGACAATGTATAGGTATACTGGACGCGTGTAACGTTATGTAGCTGTTTTCCTACCTATTATTTAAAAAAAAATCAATAGGTACATAAAGTTTTTATATTCTAAACTAGCAAATCCCAAAGATTAGGCCTATAATCCACATTCATAACCTAGTGCAAGTTACTTCTCAAACCTTCAAGATAATTACCTTTACCATGCAAACTAATTAACATTAATTGAATATAGGTACCTAACTAGTACTAATGGCCGTCTCAATTTCGCTCTGATTGAATCATTATTATCTACAATAAAAAGTCCATATCTATCTGGAATAATGAACCTACCTTCAAATGGTAAAAAATCTTTTTCAAATATCTAAGTGTAGCGGTACCGGAGATTGTACCATATACCTACACACATAAACACGCAAAATTCGCACTCTTCCTAATACATATTGTTAGGTAGATATAGAGGCCTGCCATCACTTAAATTGCCGACGCCGGACAAAAACTTAAAAAAATCCGAACACATGGGTGAAATCCAGATTCTTTCCCGCACACTTTAAAAACAACGCGGATTCCATTTAAATTTTTATCTTGTTAACGATTCATGTAACAATTATAGTTGTCCCCTGGCATAGAGTGTCCGGGTATTACGCGGACAGTTTTTGAAAACCCCGCCCGGACGCTCCCCGGACGCCTCTAAACTAGGACAAATTCGGGGAAACCCGGACGGATGGCAGCCCTAGTATAGATATGTGTAATTGCACTTAAAACATGAAAAGCCAAACATGTTGAATCGGAGCTTAAAATTGAACCGTCGCGCGTAGAACTCCAATTTTATACAATTCGGCTCTCACTACTTCTCACTTTTTTTTATAACGATAAATAATTTTTTTTTTAATTTTTGTTTTTCGTACACACGTTAAAAGTAACCACGTCGCGGCAATTCTCATGCGCCAAATGTATGCTTATCCATACTGCCTTTTTCCTATAACGTAATGTTATATAGCCCAAGACCCGATAAACGGCCTAACTAAATCAAAAATAAGTTCATATCCGACGTGTAAAATCTACCAACGTACCGTACCGTCACCATCATCATAACACTGTTAAGGTACAGCAAAGGTGCTTGAATTCGAAGTACCCGGCTTACTTCATATTGATTAAGGGTTGCCAGAGATTAAGAGAGAAAAGCAGTAGCAGTGATTAGACAGCACTACGCCAGAAGTGCAGTCCAGTAACCACAGTCTTCTGTAATTCCTAGGTTCTGGTACAGTCGTACAGTGGTACAGTCTGGTTCAGCTAAGCCCTTGTTGTCTGTTTGTAATATTAAAATAACCGCTTTTTACTAAGTGCATTTGGATGTATTCACGGTACATATACCAAAACATTTTTTTTTACAGTTTTTGTCTGTCTGTCTGTTTGTTTCGGCTAATCTCCGGAACGGGTGAATCGATTTCCACCGGTCTTTCACTGGCAGATAGCTGGTGTTATAAGGAGTAACTTAGGCTACTTTTATTTTGGGAAAAGAATTAGGGTTCCGCGAAAAAAAAATATAAATATGTACACGCGAACGAAGCCGCGCGAGAACTGCTAGTTGTACATAAAAATGCAGTTATCCTTGTCTCAGTTACGAAGGCTAATGAAGGTTAATTTTTCAACTATTTGATTTTAATAAAACCTTAATGTTCATAAGAGGTAGTTGAGACCAAAGTTACCCCAACCGTGTAGTACCTAAGGACGCATATCGGTACTAATTTGCTAATGATAATGGAGATCTTCACTCGAGTTGATGTTCTTGACGAGTTTGCTATTTCTTACTTGTAATAAATGTACTTTCAATCAATGGATGACTTGCAATGATATCATGATTGGTTTACGGGCAACTAGGTTATTACCCTACTTAAAAATAAGTGGAGTACCTATTTAAAATAATAATAATCTCTTTATTTCCAAAGATATGATCGGTTACAGTTTTTATTAAGGTTGAGTAGCTACAACATATGCTGCCACTCGTGGCGTGCAAATATTAAAGTCTGTTTACTAAAAAAATTTTTATTTTTTTTACAGGCAGTATGTTCACACAATAAAAAAAATGTCGAATGGAATAATTTACCTATATGTCAATATTACAATATATACTCTTAATTCTAATTCGTTTAAAATGCAATTGTATTATACTAGCAACCCGCCCCGGCTTCGCATAGGTAGCAAAGACATCTTCAACAATCATCATATTTCAACCAATTTACACAAAATCTTGACATCTAAACCTTCGTCATGAATCACTCTGTCTATTAGTGAAAACCGCATGAAAATCCGTTCAGTAATTTTTGAGTTTATCGCGAACAGACAGACAAACAGACGCAGCGGGGGACTTTGTTTTATAATATGTAGTGATAAGGTTTTACCTACGTCACGGAAGTCATAAAACTGCTATGATATATCTTCTAAACTGTAAACAATATAATTGGAGTTTTTATAGTATTTAGTTGCTGTAGTTATATATTTTTTGTCATATATCTACCTGGTGAAATCATAACAAAGTAGCCAAATAAATATATAAACCTTAACTCGAGAATATATTCCTAATAAAAATAATGAGATAAATAAAATGAACTTTCTCACCATAAGACCTATGTTTTAGAACATTGACAATTTAAAATATTTTTTAATTATTTCTCTTTATTAAACTTAAAACTTATAACTTACATTTTTAAATATGTACACAACAAAATGTTTATGTTTTGTTTTGTACATATTTAAAAATGTAAGTTATAAGTTTTAAGTTAAATAAAGAAAAATATAAAAAATAGTAGACCACCGACACCGGGTAAAGGGATCAAGACACCGGTGGTTAGGGCTCCAAAGACAGGAACCTCCTTACTATATTATTATTGGATTAATTAAAATAAATGGTTTTGAAATCATTTGATTGCCCAAGCTTGCTATCATGTGGGTGGTGTACTGGATGGGTTGTAGCTACAACCACTCGGCCGCAAGCTTCATAATTTTGTCCATGTTACATTATCCGTTTATCTTTTTACCCGACTGTGCCAGAAGGAGGGTAAATATCTATAATATATAAATAATCACTAGCCATGGATGATGAAAGGTATTGTGAATATTTGATGCCTCCGACTGCGTTTGTGAATACTGTCAACCATGATCATTCAAATTAAAAAAAGTTTAATTTTTCAACATGGTTTCTATCTTGTTAGTTACTTTATATAATACTAGTAGCGCCTCGCGGTTTTACCCGCGTAAGTCCCGATCCCGTGGGAATATCGGGATAACAAGTAGTCTATGTGTTAATCCAGGTCTCCAGCTATCTACATACAAAGTTTCATCGCAATCGGTTCAGTGGTTTTTGCGTGAAAGAGTAACAAACATCCATCCATCCATCCATTTATCCATCCATCCAAACTTTCACATTTATAATATTAGTGGGATGTAGGTAATTTAATTAAGTTTAGGTATTTCATCCTCAGCTTAATAAACAATATTTAAAATTTTCGGAAATCGTTTCATTTATTTTTTTTAATTAAAAAAAGGTGTCATCACATTCTTTTTAAACTTTGGTTATTCAAGGTTCATAAAAAAATAGAAAGAGTGCGAATTTATTCGTGAGTTTGTGTGTATGCAGTAGATAAAAGTCTTTTCAAAAATTCTTTCAAAATTAGAAATGTACATTATTCCAAAGAGACGTTAAGTTAGTATTTTAAAAAGTCTAATAGCTTGTCACCTTTTATTCTAGAAATTATATCATTGATCTTAACAAAAGAAAAATAATAACATGCCTGAAAACTGTACGTTGATACCAAAACATCAACAACAACAACAGATATATTATCTCCATAACAGTATTACTATTAGGTATGATGTTTGTTTGTTATTTTCATCTTAGTAATATTATCTTCAAGAGATAATAAGGCCTCTAATTGTGCTTTAATACTTTTTAGTATTGCAACATCTATTTATCTATAATATGTATGTATTTAGATATATATAAATATGTTTATCAGCAGTCTGGTTACCATAGTACAGGCTCTGCCTAGTTTGGGATCAGACGGCCGTGTGTGAGGAGTTTCAAGTTAAAAAAATATTTAACCACAATAAATGAAGTTACATATTTATCTACTTATATATGAATGAAGAGGGGTATAGTATTGGAAATGTACCTATTCAATATCTTATCCGATACTAAACTGAGATAAAAATAAATGGCGCGCGTTGATGTCTTTTCTTGATAACTTAAGATGAAATATGATCAGAATCACAGCATCTTATATTGTGATATTCTCGTTTAATTTTAAAAAACTCAATTTTATACTATATAATTATTCATAAGCCTATGCCTACGAATACCATTGCTTTATACATATTAATAAAACCAACTAGCATAACATATGAGAATAGATAATTATTTTAAACTTATGTTATTTATCTGCCGTGACCACGGTGAACATAATTTGATTAAAATTTCCAGTAAAGAAAAGGTATTTAATAGTATACTTCGTGATACTTTAACTTAGGTCTAATTATACACGAAGAAAAAACGGAAATATCTCTACATAACAATCTTCCGAATTACGAAATTTAAAATTAAAAAGCAATATTAAAATTAGCTCACCTCACTGCTTTAAAACGAACAGCTTCAGTTCTTCACTCGAAGATAAAAGTCCATTATTCAAACTATATTTTACACTCTAAATTAACTTTATAAAAAGTCCAAATTAAAAAGTTTTCTTAACTTTTACACACAACAATAAAAAAAACAAATTCAAAATTAGAAATCGATATAGTCACTCAAATTAAAAAGTCAAAACACTTGAAAAAAGAATCGCTTTCCGAATTCAAAAAGCGTGCGTTCCGTTCCAAGCTTTGCGCGTAAGCTCAGCGCGATGCGTGGAGTGCTTGTAACGGACGGACCGTGTCCGTGGCCCCGCCTACCGCGGAACGGAACGGTGGGGATACACCTCTTAGCGTCTTCACACTTCCCTCATACCTACTAGAGCGACCATTCGACACGACCTTCCCCGCCCCTGTTTATACAAACAAACACAGACGTTGAAGGCGCAACTGTTAGATTTACAGAGGTCTATTGCATTGGGCGGCTTTTATAACGGAATAATAAGATAGTACAAGCGATTTTATATCTTTTTGCATGGGAAATAAAGGTGTTTTGTGTGATGTTTCGGGGTGGTTGGTGAATGTCTGGTATTCTGCGGGGCGGAGAGCTAAAGACTGTTAAATAGATAATGTTGCATATACATGCGTACTGTGGAGATGTTCGTGAAGTGTGAATGGTTAAGAGTGTGCTAATTTAGGGGGAGGGATGCTTTTAAATAGACTATTGATATTTGAGGATAAAAATTGGCTCTGTATATGAAGCATAGGATTGGCTTTGTTAGATAGAATATAGGATTAGTAGATCAGTTGCTTCAACGCATTTTTAATTTTTTTGGGTGTTGCAACACCCAAAAAAATATTATGCTTAAGACATGCCTATGTCTTAAGCGTTGATACCTTCCTTTCCCTGAGCTTATCCTGATGACATTACTAATTAAATGATACAACAGTATCAAGCTAGTAGCGCCTTCTGGGTCTCCTGAAGCGTGGGAAGTTCTCCTCCAATCGAAAGGACTTTCTGTTATCATGACCATAATTTAAGTTAACGGCACTAAAAAAGAAATGTTTTTAGTTTACTTATTTTCTTTTTATAATGAAATTCTAATCGGGAAATTAACCCTTTAAAATTAATTAATAACTTCATTTCGACTAGACAAACACCGATCATATATTAACCCAGGTGCAGAAAAATATGATTACAATTTTCTGTAACACAGTTTGTAATGACAGTGGACATCACTAATTATACCAATTACCTACTAGTAGATACCTTTTTATTTATTTACTTATTTTACTGGTATTTATAATACTTACAAGCGGCTGTGAAAAACAGTACTTATTCATCTATAGGTATATTAATACGTGAAGCGAAAACTTTGGATCCCTTTTTACGAAAATTGGGCGGACGGAGGAGTATGAAATTTCGCACACTTATAGTTTATACAGAGAAAAAGTGACGAATGCTAAAATTTTTGAACAATATTTGCTACAAAGTTAAAAAAAATGCAAAAACGGGTACATACAGCTAGAGTGTCCAGTATATATTTTGACCTGTCATGGTACAAAAGTCTATACAATGATAGGTCAAGTAATAGTGGCCAATGAAATAAACCATGATCGAAATTCGACCACCACGCGATCTCTAGTTTTTGTAATAATGTAGATATTTATACGGGAATTAACGCGATCACGAAATAGGTGTTACATACCTCTGAATTGTCTGACGACGTTTGGATATTTTTAATATTTTTGTTTCGCCCTTTTGTTTTAAAAATACCTATCGAAAATGTGCTGGTGGATGAAGAACCTTCTACCTCACGGTCTCATGGCCTTTGACCGGTACAACCTGATCGAAACATCAGGCAATTCAGAGGTATTTAATAAGTATTTCATGATCGCGTTAATTCCACGTCATGGAACGCGGAAGATTAAAAATTATTATTCATTTTTTTTAGTATCTGTACCTATACCTTTTCATATACGTGCGCGGTGTGAGGTCTCATTAAGAAAAATTGAGTGTTGCACATATTTGCGGGCTTAGCCACGTCACGCCTGTCTGCTATATTGATGTGGTCTAAGTGATGGGCGGAAGACAGTTTTTAGCCAAAATGTATGTAATATTTTATTTATACCTGCCCCTCATTTGAGTTTCATCAATATATCGTCAATCTAAACACATATGCCACAAGGCTTTGTTATTGCTCCTCCCCTGAAATGGAGTCACCGGGGCTGGACTGATTTAATCTAGGCTTTGAAATTGAAATAAGTATGCCATTTTCTCTAGAACATGTTTGTTTTGGTGATAGGTAACCATGACTGTTGTTAGTGAGTTACTTCACGTTATTCTCCCTACAGAAGATCAACTTTGTATTCTTCTTCCGCAAGAAGGATACAAGGTTGATCTTCTGTATAAAGAACGAGAAACCGCATGTTTGAGCCTTAAAAGTACCCTGTACTGTAAGCGTTGCTACCAGTTTTGTGTCTTGCATTTCTTACTGAGCGTGTCTTTTACGATTCATAGGCCTATTCGGCAGCACGTAAAATTTGGTGTTTACTTTATAACCACCCGGTATCTAATATCAGTCACCTGTATCAATAAGCTTGTTATTATTCGTCATTGCGGATATCCACAAGGATATCCACGACGATATTTACCACGATTGGCCACTCGAACTTGTACAAAATCTACTGGGGTCAAGAAATACTGGTCGACGAGCTACTGCACTTGTAGGTACACTGTGTAGAATGTCACCGTGTACTGTTAATTGTCATACTATGTGGTATCAGTTTCAGGTGTCATAGGCAGTCAGTACTAATCACGTCATTTTTTTTTTTTTTGCATATTTGAATAAACTGTTTCGTTTACAAATCTGTGACGGCGAAGCTGGACACCACACAAACTAAGCATGTATGTTATAGTATATTTCGCTATTACCTACGCCTTGTACCACATCTGACAGGACACGGTGACATTCGTCACGGTGTACAAGCACGCGCAGTGGCTCGTCATGCAGCATTTCTCGCCACTCACGCACTCAGACATGCTCCATGCACGCTGCGAAAAGTTGTTTACCCTATTATAGGCATTTGGTATTGTCGTTTAGCGAGGATTTCCCAAAATGAGGGGTGTTTTTAGATTACTTAATTATTTTTAGATTTTTTAGAAAAACCAATCTGTCAATAGTCGGTTCTGATATCAAAATCATTTTTATTTAATGATATTAAATATTCTTCTATAATGTGGGTGTAATGTCTGTAATTTTTAATGTGTTTGTTTGTTAAGCTTCCACGCCTTAATGTCTAAACCGATTATTGTGAAAGTTTACGTAGGTAAACACATACCTAATTCATGTTGCCAGAGATACATCTATATATTTATAAAAATAAAATAAATATATAAAATAATATTTCATAAATAAAAAAAGCTGAAACCGAAGGATATCTGAATTGATAAACGAAACCTACACTAAACGAAAAGCTAGTTAAATAAAGAAAAAAAAAGAATTAAACCATCAATTTAAAGACACAACAACATATAACAGAAGACGAATAATAGTATTTAAAGCAATGGAGCAAATTCTAAGTAGGATAAAAGTAAGGAATTTTGTAAGTGACAACATTAACGACAACTACTACTACTTAGACAATGTTGTGCCTGTAATTAGTCATGTATTATATTGATTAAAAGTTGATTACGAGTACCTAATAAAGTTTTTAGATATGGTATTATATCTATGTATTTAAAATATCTACATAATTACATCATGGAACGCGAAAGTTTAAAAGTTGGTATTATATCTGTTTCACATAAAAGAAAAAGGATCTATTTGGTTTATTAAAAAGCGACTGTTATCATAATTATTTGTGAGTGTCAAGATTTTATCAAAATATTTCACAGGAACGCTATGAGGTATTGATGGCGTACAAATCTATACTAAAGTACGATTTACACCGTACGGGCCGCGCGCCTACCGAGGCGCGACTCGTCAGGCTCCGGCGCAGCCCGTTCGGTGTGAATCGTACTTTATATTATAAAGTTGACTAATTTGTTTGGTTGAATACACTAGTCTTAGGAACTCCTGGTTAGAATTGAAAAATAGGAGCAAAGCATCAATGAAAAATATTTCAAAAACGGGGAAAATTTACAAACGGATGAAGTTACGCGAGTCAGCTAGTTCGTTTATAAAACGAGAAAGCCTTAATAACAATATAAGAAATTACACTCGATGACAATATAAACTATACACTATACTTAACTATGTACTGTAAGTATTTGGGATAGATGAGAGATGGCTCGGGAAAGGAATGTGTTTATTTAGAGGAGAACAATTAAACAGCTGCAACGCAAAATAAGGGTTTATTATATTGAAAACTGATTAATATCACACTTTACAAATATTATCGCTTTTATAATATCTTCATAGAAGCCTCGCTTCTTGAAAGACGGACTGCACTCTCTGCCGTCTGCGACGCGAGTCTTCTGTATTCTGACATTTATATCCTAACTATGCTAGTTTCACCAGCGCTCCGCTGTTTTACCCGCGTAAGTCCCGATCCTGTGGGAATATCGGGATAAAAAGTAGCCTATATGTTAATCCAGATCCCCAGCTATCTACATACCAAGTTTCATCGCAATCGGTTCAGTAGTTTTGGCGTGAAAGAGTAACAAACATCCATCCATCCATCCATCCAAACTTTCACATTTATAATATTAGTGGGATTCAAACATTGTTCTACAGTAACTCAGTGCAGACTTCTCAGTTTTCTCACACGCTAGTATTAACGTATGTCACAGAGGTATGATAGTATCTACTCAATTATCAACATATATTAATCAAACTAATTTTAAATTCATCAAATGATTTTCTGACATTCGAAATATAAATTAGAGCATTATTATATTAGAAAGTCGTATAGGTAGTACACAATTCTAATCAGATTATTACAATCATTGCAATTAAAGCACGTTTGTGTTAACGAAAGCGATCATGTATGACTAAAATGCTAGAGAACTATCAAAAAAAGGTGTGTGTCAGCTCCGACCCACGACTGGAGTTTACAATTTCCTGGAGGCTCTCTCTCTCTCTCTCTCTCTCCCTCACTCTCTTTCTCTCTCTTTCTCTCCCTCTCTCTCTCTCTCTCTCTCCCTCTCTCTCTCTCTCTCTCTCTGTCTCTCTCTCTTCCTCTCTCTCTCTTTCTCTCTCTCCTCTCCCCCCCCCTCTCTCTCTCTCCCCCTCTCTCCCTCTCTCTCTCTTCTATATATATATATACGTCATTTCTAGACGCTGTATAGTATATATTCCATATACATATATATATATATATATAACATAAAGTTAAATACACATATTACATGCGTCTTTCTTTAAGGAGTAAACTCCAATAAAGCACAACAAAGCGTTAAAGCGTTACGCTGCCCTACGATCACTAAATTTTACTCTTCATATTTCTTTCATACCGGGCGCCTTATATGAAAATCAATTCTTAAGGAGTAAACTCCAAAAACTGTGGTTTGTAAAGGTGCATTAAGGTATAAGTGTTAAAAGCATTTCGTTTATACCACATAGGTAGTACCTTCAACTTATTTATCCATTACCTATCTGGTTGAACTACATCTCAACTGTTGTAAAAGACAATCCAACTAAGGGACAGATAATGTTTTAAGTATCTATAGATAGTCACGAAATTGAACTTAACAAACTTTACACTCGATTGCATGAAATAATTAAATGCCTAAATATATATATCGTTCAAAGAAAACCTGGCAAATGCGAGTAGGACTTGCGCACGAAACGTTCCTATTAACATCGTACAAGATTTAACACTATGTACTTTTTAAAAAACCGAGAGGGGTGCTATGACAAAAACACATTTCATATAGGGAGCTTTGTTTTTAACGTTATTTTATTTTTATTATTTGCTATGAATTTTAAGTTTTAAGTTTACCTATTACGGTTCAAAAGATACAGCCATTTTCAAGATTAAATTTTTGTTTTCGAAATTATTTCCGGTGGACCGTTTAGTCAAACGACGTTTGTTTATAGAATCATACCTACACCTATACTTACTCAAATTTAACGTAAAAATATAGGTCCAGGCTTAAATTTGAGGATCCCTTCTTTCCATTACTGACTATATTATTTGTACAATAAATTAGAACACAAAGGTTGACAATATCTGGATAACATCAACATGCTTTGGCTTCCCAAGACATTGTAACGACTCCTTACATAAGGAGACTAAAAAAAAAGTATGTAGGCAATAAAGAAAGTGAAGTTTTCCAGGTGTAAGCAATTAGTGCACCAAAGTGTTTGACGCAATCGAGTGGGCTCTATCTGGAGAACAATCTGCGTTGCGGCCACCCTCAAATTATAGGGGAATTACTGGACATTGCGTACGGAGAACACGAAAACTTTGAATAAAGAACATTAACTGTTAGTTTAGTATGTGACATTAATTTAAATGTGGATATATTTTTAATGTTATGCCGTGAATATATCTATACAATTGAAAATTCTTTTAGTGTTGGATATTCCATTTATCGAAGAAGGCTATAGGTTATATAACATCA
Source organism: Euplagia quadripunctaria (assembly GCA_963859945.1). Lineage (NCBI taxonomy): Eukaryota > Metazoa > Arthropoda > Insecta > Lepidoptera > Erebidae > Euplagia > Euplagia quadripunctaria. Next base: position 8,256,496 of record OY982583.1, read on the forward strand.
CGCTGCGACTAATAGGAGCGGAGCATCAATGAAAATTGTTGCAAAAACGGGGAAAATTTACATTTGTAAATTTTTAACTGTTTCAACTGTAGGTACTGCTGTACAATTGACGTATCTGAATTTTCTATTAGTCCTAAAAACATGCACCTACATATTTCTTTTAGAAGACTACGCGTAGGTACACAGAATTATCACATCCTCACACTCAAACCTGTATTTCCCAAAGGGTAGGCAGAAGCTTTTTAAACACCCACGGCTTTACCAACTATAATTTGTTCCCACTCACGTAATAGGGGCAAGGCTATTGCCTCAAACAGCAACTTTGGGAATTAAAGATGGGAAGAAAGTGAAAGGGACAGGTAGACAACAAGAAAGGCAATGGAAGGAAAAGGATATTGCTTATACGAATGGATGGGGGAGTGTATACTAATACCCCAAACAAGTCAGGGTCGCATACGTGGCAGAGCCATGCTTCGGCAGGTATGGGCCGGCTCGACCGGAGATTTACCACGGCCTCACAGAAAACCGACAGTGTAGCAATACTTATGTTGTTTTTCGCCGAATGATTGAGATTACCGGAGGCCCTAACTCTTCCCTCTTACCCTCTTGCCTCCCTTACCCTACTCCCACCTTAAAGGCCGGCAACGCACTTGCGACTCTCGAGTTGCAGGTGCCCATGGGCGGCGACAATCACTTACCATCAGGGACCCGTATGCTCGTTTGCCGCCAATCCCACAAAAAAAAAATTAGGCGTCGTGTTCTGTTTTCAATTTGTATATAAATGTATTGTTCCAAAGTTCGTAGTTTATGTACACAAAAGAACTTACAGGACACGTAAAATTTGAAACGTAGTCACACGCATCTGCCTTCCGTCTCGAGGTAGCAATTACATACAAATAACAAGAATATAGCAATTTTAACCGCTTTTCTTTCGCAAGTGCGATACGACTTATTAACGTTAAAATATTAAAGCAAATGAGCTACTCTTTAAACTCACGGTATTGTGCCTTGTAATTGTTTTCACGATTAAGTCTCAATAAATTTACACATCTAATCTTTAAACATCTCTTTTTTGGCGGATGTAAAATAAATAAACAAACGCCTATTGCATTACTTAAAAAAAACTGTTTATGGTTTGGTTCCTAATATCGACATAATCTGGAATTCGTCTTTAAAATATGCCACAATTTCCTCACTAGTTAAGAAAAACATAATTATGCGGCCTTACAGATAACCGGCAGGGAAGCAATGGTTGCATTGCTTTTCGCCGAGTAAGTGAGGTTACCGGACGCCCTAACCCTTCCCTCTTCCTCTCTCCCTCCCTCGCACCTTATGGCCGGCAGCGCACTTGTGACTTTTGAGTTGCAGGTGCTCATGGGCGGCGGTAGTCATTTACCATCAGGTGACAATAAAAAAAAATGCTCTCAAAAATTTGGTATTTCCTTGTTTCTTGAAGAATTCCGAGCAATTATGTCTTTTGCTATGATGGCTATGGCTATGATAACTTATAGATAAAAACTCTATGTTAGAAAGTAAACTTTTAAAGGTATTTTAAACAAAAAAGGTGTGTGTCAGCTCCGACCCACGACTGGAGTTTACAATTTACTGTAGGTTCACAGTATATATTCTATATATATATAAACAAACATATATATTTTCTACGTAAAGGTATATACACATATCTACTTACATGCGTCGAGGATAAGGAGTAAACTCCAATAAAGCACAAAGAGCACAACAAAGTGTTAAAGCGTTTCGCTGCCCTACGATCACTAAATTTTACTTTTCATATTTTTTTCATACCGGGCGCCTTATATGAAAATCGATTCTTAAGGAGTAAACTCCAAAAAGAATTGAGGATTATGTCGAACAAAGATTTTACAGCAGGTACCTACCAGTTACTATAGCGACGTACATATCATACGGCCTTGATTAGTTTGGTTACTGACATCGATTGACCTGCAACTTAAACATATCACACACAGTTTTGTATAGTTATTTTTTCCAACTTACCTGATGGAAAATGATGATAAAGACGAAGATGGTACACGCCTATCCAAGAGAAACCTATTCACTCTACTCTGTAACATTACAGGATAATAATTGTATGGAAAAATATACGCAGGCAGTTCATTCCAGACTTTGGCGCTCCGAACCAAAAAGGCGCTGTCAAAGCGTTTAGTTCGACCTATTGGTGTTTCGACAATGAAAGGATGGAACCACCTACCAACCATGTAGTAGTCCGACGAAGGAATGATGAGGATTTAATTATTTCGAAGAGTGCTTTCGAACAGTTATCAAAGTGAATCTTATAAAAAAACGATAAGCAGGCGACTTTACAACGATGCTCAAGAGTATGTAGTTCCCTATTCATGAGCACATCGTCATTTGTAAACTTACGGGCTCTTCGGTCAAAGAGTTTTTTTTTTTAGTAAGAATGGAATACTAGCAACATGGGTCACACATTACTAGCATTCTTGTTAACCCCTCCAGCTAAGCTAAATGGTCGTGTTAGGAGTGGGTTCACGTCGGTAGTGCAGAGGGTGGGGTTCGAACCCGTAACCACTTGATCGCAAGTATTACGCCTTAGCCATTACGCTACAAGTTGCTATTTAGCTGAGCCATCCCAAAGGTAACAGCAGTTTGTAGTTACAGTTGTAAAGTTTTCTACCACGGAACGGAAAAACGGAACAGTTGTGCACTAAGAGTAGGAGAGAGTACACAGAAAGTATAGAGACTTTAAGCCTCTGTTCCTGTACATCTAGGTACGTACGTAGGTATAGATAGGTAGGACGTAATTAGGATAATTACACTGACTGAATGTGATTGTACTTATCGTAATTAAGTAGTTTAGTCACTAAATTTAGCAGTGTAATACCTAGTCGGAGGCCGCAACCCGTCCCCCCTCTCCCCCTCTTCATCCCTTCCCCTCCCATAAAAGACCGGCAACGCACTTGTGACTCTTGAGTTGCAGGTGCCTATAGGCGGCGGTAGTCATTTACCATCAGGTGACCCGTCTGCTCGTTTGCCACGTATACCATAAAAAAAAATTGCTTTCTTTCTTTCTTTCTTTCAAATATAATCTGTAAACATTAAATTTAGTCTTAAACTCTAATGAACTGAATAATGTATTCGATCCTATTAATTGTATTATAAGTTTGACGTATTGTATAATATGAATATTAATGATTTCATAGCAAAAAGTAGATTTTCTTCCATCAATATCTCAATCAATGATGATCCTATATTAATTACGATGTTTTGCCATTAGAGCGTAACTTACGTAAATAAAAACATGTTTGGATGCAATATCTACGTCACCAACTTTTATCTATTTAGACACGCCTTGTTATATAACGCATTCACAAAAAGATACCTATTTCGTTCCATCGCATATGATTTGTAACGTCTGTCTCTTTCTCATGGAGTATGCGACGGAATTGAACAAAGACGTAAGTGGATGGTTCGTTTTGATAATGTAAACTTTAAAAGAAGGATGTTGGTTGTTCATTGAGAGGGTTTGTTGAATACATTGATGAACATTCGATCTAGTTTAAAACGTAAAATATATTTTGTATTTCGACTTTGTGGAATAACTGGCTAATAATCAGTTGTTACAATCGGCGTTGTCATTGTTACTTCCTGCTGAAAACCATCACAAGTATTTTTCAAAATTTGTGTGAGTAACTCATAATATTATGGAGGGATGAGTATTCATCTGTCAGGTTATTTTGGGGAATTAAAGTGATAGTTTTTATTTTATTTTAATTATTCCGGAAAACAAACCTTTTTAACAAACAGCTAATGAAGATTGCTGTGTTATCTATTTATATAAATAAAAATCAATGTTTGTATGTTTGTCCTCTATGCGTTCCGAAATCATGGATCAGATTGTGACGAAACTTTGGTAGGGTGTTCTGGGGACACTCGCGAGGGTTTCTGGCCCAAAAAAATTGTATAAAAAAATTGGTTTGGCCATATGGGTAACTATGTTAAAAATAGTCTAAATATGGGTACAACGTGTTTCGTGACTGCTACTGTGACTACACCCTTAGGTATATTATATACGAGTATTTACACTATCTAAAGAAGTCACTTTGGAAATCTCTTAGCGATTTTCTATAGCTACTCCGTTGGCCAATAAGTACTCCGTAAGCGGTTACAAGTGGCTAGATAAGCAGTTAGTTGCAAAATAATAGTTGCAAATCAACAATTATCTTATCTTATATTATCTTATCTTATATTGTCTTATCTTATCTCATCTTACCTTATCTAGTTAGCGGATGAGATACTCTCAATATCAATGAAGTGTGAAATAGGGGCGGGGGTAGCATACACGTAACGTACTTACCATTCACGTAGCTATAAACAATAAAGTTAGTTTTTTTATCAATCATGTCCTACTTATATCTACACAGCCAGCCACACAGCCTCAAAACACATTATCCTGAACCATCCCATTACTCTGACCGTTTTTTGCCTAGAGAGTTGTCATACTTTTTCCCCTCACCACGTGCTATGAACAAAAACGACACATTAGCGAGCGCACCTTGATGCAAGTCGCGCTAATTGATTATAAATTACGTTTGTACTTTTGACAACGTTACTGCACGTTGATGCTTCGACATGAAAAAAAATATGAAAAAGGTTATATTTAGCTTAAGAAATAATTAATCTATTGTCAGTATCCATGAAAAAAAAAAGAAAAAAAATTAAATTATTTTTTTAACGGTATAGGTAGGTACTGTAATAAGCACACTTCGAGACTTATCTCACTCGTAATTTCATTCTACTACTGTGACTCTCTAAGTTCATCAGCCCTGAAAGACCTTTAAGAAATATTCATGTATCCATATACAGACAGAAACTTTGTTTTTATATGTGGTCTCAAAAAACACTGAAAATTTTCTTTTTTTTTGAAAGGTGAGAAAGTCCACTGCGCCATAAAAGATATAAAAATTGAAATAGGTAGCCCTGTTAAGTCCCAAGTTGTGGAAATGTTGCACTTTAAACTCGTTTTCTCGATACAGTACCTATTTGAATGAAGCCGATATTAATGCTGTGCACCATTCTAAAATATTCAAACTTAAACTTTGACAAGAAATGACTATTCAACGCATTTACCAAACTGGTCAATTTGACAATTTCTTGTTCTCGTCTTTGGGCCCTTAAACTTTTCAAATCAATGCATTAACCAGCGCTTTGGCAAAAACATTTTAGGATCATCTGTCATCGGTCACCTGTCAAATAAGCCTCTGAAACATTTTAATTCGATGTTTTTAGTGTTTACAAGCTTATAAGCTTGGCATTTGAAGCCTTAATTCTGGTTTTATTACCTTGTGATTGGTTAGATTTAAAAAGCAATTAAAATTCTCCAGAGCATCTGTTTAGGTTTCTTTTGACAAGATTTTTTTAGAGTTACAATGTTGCTTATACATGCTTTTCATTAATGACTACGTGGGTAGGTACTTAGATGATGCTTGGATTTAAATTTTCTATTTTATTATTAAAACCTATTAAAACAACTTTTAATCAAAAGCCACCGCAACTTGACGAAAAAAAAATCTACAACAATAACAACATTTAGTCACAAGCATTTTGCATAACCAATAAACAGAAAATAGTGATCGCCAACACATTAAGTAATAACAGTCCTGGGACGTTTCAAGGCGCCATGCGCAAACGCACTCACTGAGCTCAATTAAGATTAATGCTACCGGAGATAATTTATTACCTGCCTATACCTTGCTTTACACTGTCGTGTCGTACATAATTATTTTGATAGACCATCCCCATTTTAATAACGATAAAATATTCTTGTACTTTCCTTCTACTATGTATATTTATATTGACACAGAGCGCGAACTCGCAACGCTTATTAAAATGCACCTATGATTAGATAGATTGTCTCGTGGGAGAGCCATACTTCGGCACGTATGGGCTGGCTCGACCGGAGTGATACCACGGCCTCACAGAACACCGGCAGTGAAGCAATGCTTCCATTGCTTTTCGCTGCGTGATTGAGGTTACCGGAAGCCCTAACCCTTCCCTCTCCCACCCTCTACTTCCCTCTCCCCTCTCCCCCTTTTACCCTTTTCCCCTACTCCCACCTTAAAAGGCGGCAATGCATTTGTGACTCTTGAGTTGCAGGTGCCCATGGGCAGCGGTAGTCATTTACCATCAGGTGACCCGTCTGCTCGTTTGCTCCAATACCATAAAAAAAAATGTATTGAGACATGTATAGATTAACAAAAACTACATTAGTGTGAGTGAAGCAGCGAACAAAACCTAGTATCTTATACAGTTAGTTTGGAACCCCGTTATAATCATCATAATCCTCCGCGCCTTTTCCCAACTAAGTTGGGGTCGGCTTTCAGTCTAACTACGAAACTACCGACCTTCAATATTTTACGTGTAGCGACTGCCATCAGACCTCCACAACCCAAGTAGGTACTAGGCGATATCGAAGTTCTGTAGTTAGACCAGGTTGTCGGACTTTTTAGGGCTTCAACTACTCGTAACGAATGCCGCAGGCGTTTGTTTGCCCCCTATACAATAAAAAAAGAAAAAAGATATACACTTGCAGGGCTACTCGACATTAAACAATACATTAATGAGAAGATACTGACATATTCAATCAGTTTACTAAAGCAATCATTCGTCAAACAGTGCAGTCATCAATCAGTGAAACCAGGAAATCTCGAAGCTGAGGTGGAGCTTACATAGTAGGAGACTGCAACAACTCTATATCATTCTCACTGAAAGGTATAAACCTAGGCTTTCGATGGCCCATTCTATATTATGGATAATTAAGAGAGTTGAGAGATTTAGTACACATAATTTTCCTGACAAGGAACACAGTGAGTAATTTACGTAAAAGAGCAGAGATCATAAACATTTATCATTGTATATGTTACTTGGTTATGTGTAACCACGCAGGTGGTATAGCTCTTATTTGAATATTTAATTGAATTAAGTACAGTAATTCATTCAAATTTATTTATATAATTTTGTTTTGTCTTAAACAAACATCCCGAAGTTAGGTTCTATTACACCAATAATTGGAAAGAGAGCATAATTAAGTTGTTTTTTAATTGAAGTAGTCAATTTATGTTCATGTATTTTTAAAGAGTTAAAGAAAATTGAATGCACAAGTGACGCAAGTGTGTTAAGTAGTTTTTTATACCACGTCGGTGGCAAACAAGCATATGGCCCGCCTGATGGTAAGCGGTTCCCGGAGCCTATGAACACTTGCAATTCCAGGGGACTTACATGCACGTTGCTGAACCTTTAAACAGCTATACATTCCTTTCTTCACAGGGAGCTCATCCCACACCCTAATTCCATTTTGCAAGCTTTTGTCGACGTTGTGGAGAATTCTTAGGTAGGAATGCAGATTTCCTAATGATATGGGATAATGTAAATTAATGTGTGTATGCTTCTGTAAATTAATGCAAATTACGTGGGAGAGCCATGCCTCGGCTCGATACCACGGCCTCACAGAAAACTGGCAGTGAAGCAATGGTTGCATTGCATTTCGCCGCGTGAGTCCCTTCCCACTCCCCTATTTCCGTCCTTCCCCTCTCCCCTCTTCCTACTCTTCCCCCCCTCCCCCTCTTCTTCTACTCTCACCTTAAAGGGCGGCAACGCACTTGTGACTCTCGAGTTACAAGTGCTCATGGACGGCGGTAGTCATATACCATCAGGTGTCCCGTCTGCTTGTTTGCCCCCTATACCAAAAAGAAAAATGTTTTTACCAGCTGTGACATTTGTGATGACGATATTGTAGATTCTTCTACAATATCGTCTCATCTACATTTTTTTTAAAGGCCAAGACTGTTTGACTGCGATTCAATAAGTGATCGTTGTCAAGTCTATTCACGAATTATTACTGTTTTTCGTCACGATAACGCGTTTGCTATTAACGAATGTAACCGCATCTTTTCACTCTCTACAATTCTAGAATAAAACCCGACCGAGACATGTGTGAGCGCTCGTCTTGGGCCTCAGGATACAAAACTGGTTTACCGCCACCAAGCAAGAATTTACGAGGACATTACATCAAATTATGGAATTGGGCAGAAGCACAATAACTCTGCGTAATTTTATAAGTTATTATTTGACTCTAATGGAAGTTTTATAGGGATTTCTGTTAACATTCAAAGTGCCTAAATACTGCCATAAAATCAAATAAAATAAAAATTTAGGGTTAAAAAATTTTAACTTTCATTGGTATAGTTTCCTATCTTACTTACTTACTTTCAAATTTCTTTTAGTTTTTATTAGATCTCATGTTATCTCATACGATTGTAACGAGCCTATAATCGCCCTGTATCGATTATATTAGCCCAAATTTTGCCAACTAACCCAGAATATCGACATCAAAGCAGTTTCAGTTATGTAGTTTTTTATGAATAGTGTGTAGAGAAATAGGTACCTACTCAAAGCGACTTATATTAGTCCTTAGCAATTAATTACTACACAACTGTAACAATATAATAATAATAATAAATATTCCTTATTTAAGTAACAATGACTCATATGTGTTAGTCAAACTTAAAACCTATGTTAGCAAAAAAATCTTAATTTAACAAAATGAGTAAGTAACACACATTTTTGGATTGCTTATAAGGCACGCTACAGTCTCACTCTGTATAAAAAGTTTAGTTTCACAAGTTAAGTAAATATATAACCTTTTTCCGTACACTAAACCTGAAGCTAACTGTCTAATGCTATGTAAACATATCAGTAATGAATCGGACTTCAGGTTTAAAAATTACTTAAGCTTCTATTTGTTTCTGTCCCTGTATCTATCTATATAAATAAAAATTAAATGTTGTAGGTACTTTGGCAAGCGTATCACTAGAAACCGGTTGGATATTTTAAGCCAATTCTTCTTTTTTAATGTTGGTAATATTACAAATAAGGTTTATTGTTAAATAAACATTGGCATAGTTACCCAGAAAGTCCATATGTTTGAGAAAACTGTAAAGTTATTTTTTCCCCCAATGAACATGTTTATTGAAATTGTTATAGACCAACATCTGTGGGGTCAGCTAGTATGAAATAAAATAGATAAATCCCTTGACCAATAAACGCAGCTTTTAAAAGTTCCATCCACTTCCAAATAAAAATATGACATACCTAAACTACCTGCCCGGTCATCAGTTGAAGCCCAATGACCCATTAGAGCAGAAACAGGGGGCGAGCGCCCACAGCGAAAAGCGCCCATCACCCAAACATACATTATCGGAATCAGTCGATGGCACCTGCGCACGCGCCGCTCGCTGGCGACACATGTCTCTAGTAGGGTTGCCACCTTACTTGGTAGAAAAATATTTTTTTTCACAAAAGCTTCTAAATTTATGGCACTTAAAAAAATTGAAAACAATATTTAATTTATTATAGTGCCATAAATTCGTTTCATTTCAGTGGGTGCATTTTAGTTACATATAATATACAAAAAGCACAGTTCAAGTAGCGATCAAAATATACTATTTGTCGTGCCAAATTATTGCTCTATAATATATAGTACAATTGACAAAAATATAGTACGATACTATGTATTATAGTATGGGTGGCAACCCTAGCCTGTAGTTACCTTAATTGTAATATCATCAGTGAAATGCTAGTTAATTTACACTGTCGGTAATATTAGCTGTGTGGTCTTTAATTTATATAATTTTTATGAGCATTTTCTTTATAGAATTAGTAGAATCCTGATTATTTATTATTAAGTTGCATAATATAATGTAACTTATTAATGAAATGTACATATGTAGCTAGGGTTGTTTGACTTGAAAAACTTCCTTGTTTGAGGCGGCGGCCAATAGAAGTGGCTTCTATATTTTTATCTTTTGAAGGCCCACGTGGTCACTGTAAGTCTGTCTGTCCCCGGTTTGGTAAAAGTCACTTTGGATATGCCACGAAGGCCTCCCTTTACTATCACTTATCTCTCTTATCTAATTTATTTCGAGCCTGCAATAGGCTCTGGCATAGACTTTGTATGCTCAAACCCAGCGGACGCGTAGCCACAAATCTTTGAAAATAAAAAATGAAAAAATTATGCTTTAATAAAAAGGTTTTTGAAGTGAATACTTCTTTAGCGGCGTTGTGCACTTTTTGGGATGGGTAAAAAATGTCAAACTTCAAAATTTCAAACAATTCACCCCTTAGTTAGACTAATAGCAAATTGTAAAAGGTTTTAATGTTAAAATACAAAAAGTATAAGAACACATAATAATTCTTTCAAAAAAAAACCGACTTCAACAAAAAAAGCTATTCCATAAAAGAATTATATATGGTTTTCTCATGGATGCCATTGTCAGAACTGGACTAAATTGAAATGGGACCACACGGGAAGCACCACCTTTCAAATAAAAAAAGAATCATCAAAATCGGTGCACCCAGTCGAAAGTTCTGAGGTAACAAACATAAAAAAAAACATACAGTCGAATTGAGAACCTCCTCCTTTTTTGAAGTCGGCTAAAAAAATAGAATCAAGTAATACTAAAGATATTGTATTTAAAATCAAATAGGGTATTATTCTGATTATTCCATTATAAATGGAATTTAACATACCGCATCCATTTTACAAAATCAAAATTACAAATTTTCCCACGTCATCGCCACATAAACGCAACACCAATGACAATTCTATCATAATTAAGTAAAAGATTAGTAATCTCGTCTAGATCTTGAAGCCCCTTATTTCAATCAACCGCCACACGACATTTAAATAGTTTATCAACAAATCAGTTTCACATAATTGTCGTCGCTATCAGCTGACACCACTGATCTTGTGACCGGTGTAATCCTCTTGTTCAATGAGGGATGGGGTGACTTGATAGTATCCGTTGGGGAATTGGAAGGGTCGACGATAGTAACTAATCAATGAGTTTAGTGTTTGGAGAATGTTTTAGTGACTTTGAAGATCATGATATATATGTGGGTGGGGTAGAATAATATTGAGGGTAGATTTAGTGTTTTATTTAATTTTTTATCGTGGGAGAGCCATGCTTCGGCACGTATGGGCCGGCTCGACCGGAGTGATACAACGGCCTCATAGAAAACCGGCAGTGAAGCAATGCTTGCATTGCTTTTCGCCGAGTGAGTGAGGTTACTGAAGGCCCTAAACCTTCTCTCTTCCACCCTTCCTTAACCTCACCCTCTTCCAATCTTCCCTCCATCCCTCCCCCCTTCCACCCTTCCCTTACTCACACCTTAAAGGCCGGCAACGGACTTGTGACTTTTGAGTTTCAGGTGCCCATGGGCGGCGGTAGTCATTCACCATCAGGTGACCCATCCACTCGTTTGCCCACTATACAATAAAAAAAAAAAAAAAATTGTACGGTATATAAATAAACTAGTAACCCGCCCCGGGTAGCAGGTCATAATGTATGCATTGATACACCTTGCATCTGGTGTTTTCCCGGATGTGTTTAAGATAAGTCTTGTATATCCCGTGCATCTCTGTGCACTGTCTCTGTGCCGTTCATGCTTGAGAAGCTAGAATGTATTCGAGGAGTGACATTTTCCGTAGTTATCTTGAAAACAGACATCAGTGTGTCAGTATAGATGGTTTCGTGAGTGAGCTTGATCCAGTGGTATTTGGTGTGCTTCAAGGTAGCGTCCTCGGCCCTACCCTATTCTTAATTTATCTGAATGACCTGTGTAAACTTGTGCTACCAAACTGCCAACACCAACTTTAAATGTGGAGAAGACAAACTTTATTACTTTCGCGCCAAAATGTACCTCATTGCCTACTTCTATAATTTTGACAGCTCATACTGATTTGTGTGCCCAAAATCCAAGTTGTTCCTGCATGCAGATTACTAATGTAACCAAAGTAAAGCATCTTGGAGTATGGATTGACAACCACATTTCCTGGAAAGAGCACTTAAAAATTACTACCATCAGAATTAGAAAGCTAATGTTTGTCTTTAAAAACTTAAGAACAACTCTCGACCAGCGTACCTTAAAAATGGTATATTACGCTCTTCCCCAGTCTATTCTATCGTATTGTATAAGCACCTGGGATGGTACTGGTAAAAATAAGCTCTTTGCTCTGGAATGAGCTCAAAGAGGAGCACTAAAGGTCATGACATTTACACCTATCCGCTATTCTACCGTCGACTTGTATAGTGAATTGAATGTACTCACGGTAAGAAAAATGTACTTAATAAATATAATCTAATGCAAACACTCTGAATTACAATATAAGCTGAATCCTAATAAAAAAAGAAAAGATAAAGTATGTGATGTGGAATTATGTAGAATGGAGTTGTCGAAAAGAAACTATTATTATTTTGCTCCCGTATTATATAACAGGGTGAATAAATTATTGCATATATACCCTTGTGTATTAAAAAAATGTAAAAATAAAGTAACGCAGTGGTTACTTAATTTTAACGACACAGAAAATCTTCTGACACGAACTCGACGAGTAAATCGATTAATCATAATATATTGAATGGTGGTAATACTTGCCCAAAGATACACGCACTCATGCACACATACATACACACACGCAAAGACCGCACACACGCACACACGAACACAAACGCTCACACGCACACACCAACACACACAAACACCGCACACACGCTCATACGTACACGCAAACAATCGTATGTCAACTGACCCGAACAATTCTATAACATTGTTAAAAATTTTAATTTATTTTTATATTCAACAACAAAAAAATCTTAATTTGTAACTGTAGAACTTAATACTTACCGTTTGTCTTCCTGAGGTGGGCGTTAATGGCTGCAACACAGTTACACGACTATAGCAGCCATTTTCAACCACATTTTTACTGTGCATTTTGTTACTTTTAGTTCCAAAATAAACTTAATATTATTAAAATATTATGCCTAAACCTTCCTCATGAATCATTTCGTCTATTGGAGAAAACCACATTAAAATTCATTGCGTATGTTTAAAGATCTAAGCATACAGGGACAGATGGCGGGAAGCAACTTTGTTCTATATTATATAGAGATTATCACCGAATATTGGATTTTTTTAAATGCTGTTCTCTATGAATCAAAAGTGTACTACTCCAACCGTGTACCAACTAAGATTGTTGTTGAAGTTGGTACAACTTAATTGGCAACATCGTGCAACCTAGTCTATTTTTATTTTAGGATAGGAATTAGGGTTCGTCGCATGTTATTTAAGAATTGTCCGACATGACACTAACGGTTGCCTCTTATCATTGTACCCCTCACATTTGAGTTACTGTTTTTATTTCAATATTTGCTAATTATTTACTACCTACTCACCTATCAATTATAACCTTATAGCTATAACAGATAAGAAGTTATGATCATTTATTAGAAACTTACAAGTAGGTTTGATAAAAATCAATGTACGGTTGGCAAAAAAAGTACACATTTATAGGTACTAGCAATAATTTATTACACAACTTCATTACCTACTTAAATATGACCAAATTTAATTTAAGTTCCAAAGTAACAACGACATGAAGCACCATACGGTGATAAAATCTTAACGATGTTGAAAATCTATGTTGTTGTCGGCTACATCTTTAAGAACATGCAGCAGATTAACAACTTTCGTGTAATTTTTTTGTCAACTGTACCTGTGATAGATTTGGAAAGGTTTTGAACAATCATAACTTCTCAACTGTTATAGCTATAAGATTGAAATTGATAGGTGGGTAGGTAGCAAATATGGAAGTAAAAACAATAACTCAACTCAGCTTAGTTTACAGAAACATACTGTTGGCCAGCCAACCTGACGTCACAATGGCTGATTGATATTCCTCACAATTTTTTAAATAATGAGGTAACAATTATTTAGTTGTAGATAGCAAATAGTAGTAAATAGGTAGCAATTTTTAATCACTACCTCGATGCTAAATGAGACAGGGCCATTCTGATGCACACCTTTGGTCCCACTCACGTAATAGGCTTTTTTTTTAAAGAATACTAGTAACGTGGGTCACACATTACTAGTATTCTTGTTAATCCCTCCAGCTAAGCTAAATGCTTGTGTTAAAAGTAGGTTCACGTCGGTAGTTTACTAGGTGGGGTTCGAACCCGCAACCACTTGATCGCAAATCCGACGCCTTAGCCTACGCTACCGCCGCTTATAAGCTAATAATTGCGTCAACCGTGCACTTTGGGAAGTAAAAATGGGAAAATTGGGAGAAAAAAATTTAAAGGGAAAGGTTGTTAAAAAGGGAAGGCAATGGAAAGAAAGGGATTTATCTTATACGGATGGATTGGGGAATATACAGCTAATAACTGGAACAGGTTCGCATACCTGTAACTCGTACTATCTATTGCCGGGAAGTCAGAGGTTTCTAACAACTAAAAATTACTGTTCCATGATTTTTCCAAATTACTAGAGGTTCGCAACCCGCCCGGCTACTACTAGCAGAACATATATTGATTTTTTTGACATCTTAAAAAATACTTATTTAAGTAATTTTGCACAAAACCTTCATAAAATTATACACCAAAACCTTCCACATGAATTATTTCGTCTATTGGTGTAACCCGCATTAAAATCCATTGCATAGTTTAAAAGATCTAAGCGTACAACTACACAAAAGCAAGGCAGACGGCGGGAATCGAGCGTTAAGATCTTGTTCGTTCGTAACACTTTTATTCTGCAACACAGCTTACAGTAATATCAAATGACGAATTATTCTGTTACTGCGTCAGTAAATCGACATATCACCGTCGTACGCTCTCATGATTTACACTATTAAGGGTGATGCAGATAAGGCCATTGCCCACTGCTCTGTGGAGCAGAAAATCCGTAGAGCGTCACACGTCGCGACTGTCAGTTTGTATGTCATGCGTGTGACATGGGGCGGGCACGTCACCATCATCGTGGGAGTGCACATATACATAAATAATATTGTTTCTTTATAGTGTATCCAGAAATTTATTTAAATTAAACTTTTAAGTCTAGGGTAACCTAGGTAAACTAGGGTACCTAGTAACTGAGTAGGTTAGCGCATTACAAGGTTAAGTAATCCTAACCAGGTCTATCGTAGAATGGGTGACCTTTCTTAACACATTAACACCCCTCCGTGCCTCCGACCCCAACTTAGTTTTCAAAAGGCGCTGAGGATGAGGATGATTTTTAAACCTATGATTTACAAAAATAGATCTCCATTACATCTATTGTAATATAATAAACGTGATGAGTATGTTTCTTTGTGGTTTAACACGCTTATCTCTAAAGCTTCTTTGGAAAATCTATTTATTATCTGGAATGTCTATTGTATTTGTATATACCAATTGTTGAGGAATGTTAACATCAGGAACGGAGCAATAACCGATGAAACTACGGAGAAGGGTTAGGCACTAACGTATAAATTCTAATTCACAATTGAATAGGTAGCAGTAGATTGCAGCTTACAGTACTTTTTCTGGATAAAAGGTATCTACCCTATGTAGCTTATCCTTTCCCATACCCCTGACAATGGGTATGCTAAATTTTATGATGATCGGTTAAATATTACTAACGTAACTAACTTTCGCATTTATAATATTAGTTAGGATAACCAACATGGGACTTGACTTGCATCCTTGATCTTATGACGGCTTGTTTCTTTTCAACGCTAGGCATAAATGTTGGCACCTTCGAAATAGTTTTCTAGAATTAATTGACATGTAAAAGTGTCTGAAAAGATATATTGATAAAATGATTATGTTTTAAACCGTTTGGGGTCGAGAAATTAGGGTCATTGGGTCCTAGGGCTCGTTCTGTTTATAAGGAACTAGCTAAGCGCCCGATCGACAGGGAATTAGCATTGCCATTTAACGTGGCAGTGCTGCCAGACTTCTGGGAACGCTACCAGTCAGCGATGACGCAGAGGAAAAATACCTCCCATTTTTAATTTATCGTTAGTCTAGGTGTATGGTTATGTTTAGTATATAATCTTAATAATAATTTAATATAATCGTATTAAAAATATTATATTTATTCGAAATTGTTATCTATACTAATATTACAAAGAAGAAAGATTTGATTGTTTGTTTTCATTGAATAGGCTCCGAAACTTCTAAACCGATTTGAAAAATATTTTCACTGTTGGGAAGCTACACTATGTGACATAGGCTATATTATATTTTCAAAAAAAATTTGGGATCCTTGCTAAAACTCCAATAATGTAACCCAAGGTGTAAAAAAATTACCTAAAATATTATTTACATCGCGTGCGCTGCGAAAACTATTGATGATAGAATAAAATAATGTACGATGTCTCTGCTACCCGTGCAAAGCCGGGGCAGGTTGCTAGTCATGAATAATTTGACAAAATAAATTTATTATCAAACACTCAGTAATGTAGTCGAATTACCAAAATTTATGAAAGCTTCTGTAATATTATTGCGAAAACAAAACTAAACAAATCTTATCTCATGCATAACTAAAAACTCTGAGCTTCATATTTATGCACCATAAGCAAAAAACTGCAAACCATCGGCCGTATCACCCATGGAATATTGATGAGTATATGACGATAAACGTTCGAAATGTGTTGACCAGGGCTGCTCAGAATACGGAACTAAAACTAATTGAAAGTACATAAATAGAAACAAATAGCAAAATATTTTGACCAAAGTTTGAGAGTTGAACGACTCTTAAGACCCATCGGTCTTAAGAGCCGTTCAAGAGTCGAGAAAAGGTCATCACCTTATTGCACTTACAAGGGATTACTTTAGGGATACTCTGGTTGCAATGTTCTGAAAGTGGTCTATAGGTTCTTGCTAGGGCCACTTCAATTCATGATATCATTCAGTAGCAACAATATTGGTACACTTCTGCGAATGAGCGAGAATCGGAGGTGACAGACTGGCCCCTACTACTGGGATGCTTCTAAAAAAAAAGTTAATTTTGATAAAGCCACCGTCCGACCGCCGCCGCGAGAGAGAATAAACCGCTGAATACCGAAACTTTGAATGATTATAAAATACTTAAAAAATGGGTAAAAGCATGCGCACCGAGAAGATATGATAAAAACAAAGAGATATTTTTGTAATATTTTGCCATTTCGCTGTATTGAATATCGAACGATGAAAAACAAACAAGCCTGTCCTCATCAAGATAGGTAGGTTCGTTCATCACGAGCACCCGTCCCTGAGGCATTATAATTTAAAACAAAAATGTATTAAAAATTGACATGATGCGATGCC
The DNA here is from genome assembly GCA_963859945.1 of Euplagia quadripunctaria. Lineage (NCBI taxonomy): Eukaryota > Metazoa > Arthropoda > Insecta > Lepidoptera > Erebidae > Euplagia > Euplagia quadripunctaria. The sequence goes on from OY982583.1 coordinate 8,273,676, forward strand.
TCAAGTAATCGATACTTGAGACATCGCATCATTATTCGATTGAAAGAGAGGTGATTAGTTTAACGCTACAATCACGTTGTTTACTTTAAAATTAAATCGATTTTGATGTATATAAATGGTTGTTTAGGGGGTGCATTTATATACTTAACGAATTATTATTCATGCGGTTGAGTAGTGAAAAGCTGTGTGTTGATATGCTGTATCTATAATAAATCACGTAAATGCTGTATATTTAGATATCTTTATCCACCCACCTTTGTTGTATATACGAAATCGAAACGAAGTCAGAAAAGTCGCAGCACAGGATCGCCTAGGGTTTGTGGAGTGGAAACAGCCTTACCTCAGACCAACTGTGTTTCCCTGTTTGTCTTCTATATAGGTGGTAATTAATAAGAAGTATATCAAAGACACCTTTTTAAAATCCAAAGTAAAAGTGGTAAAGTAATGCGGTCAATTAATTATAACGAACCTCGTTTTCAAACCACATCTTCCATAATTATTACCTCATCATTGAGTGTACTTAAGAACGTGCGCCCAGACAATGTTGAAATTACCTTCACATTATTAGAAGTCAGGAAATAATTTCAAAATATCTCGAAGGACCTGAAACAAGCGTTTAAGGCTAAATTATTCTAAAGAAGCAATTAAATTCGAGGTAAAAACAGCCGTCCAGTTGACCACCCCGTATGATTAGTTGATAATTTTTGAGTTGGCAACACTGCCGCCCGCAGGCATGCAGGATGCGCACGCGACTGGCGCGCGCCCATTAGTCGCATGCGATTGGTCCATGGCTTTCAAATTTCGAATGAAATAAATATAAAATTAAAATAATAGGAATGATTAATCTTTTCACACCTTCGAATTACTTTTTTATTTAAAGTTGTATTGATGGTTTAGTAGCAACATTGTGAAGGATTTGTGTTAGAAATAATGGGATAGTTTTTTTTTTCGCGATGGACACTCACGGGTATGTCGGAATCCAACCGACTAAATCCACACAAAGTTCCGTCACAAATAGGAAGCCGGGTATACCTTGGCCGCCTTTTGATCAGCAGGCGGTACTGTGAAGTACCCTCTGTACTCCTTGCTCTACTCCGATTTAGAGGGGCACATCGGGAACACGTGTCGCCAGCGTCTCAGGCTTGCTTATGCTAGGGTAACGGACAGCCCCATCCGTCACCCCCAGGCCAGTTACGAAGTTACTGGCAAAAGCTAGTAGGTATAATAACATTATGAAGCGAGCAAAGGCTGATACAATATAATTAATTATTAATTCAATTAAATCGTGAGACTACTAATTATATAGCTACCACTACTACTAATATACGTATATGCTACGATTATGTTTAATACTAAATCTTTTCAGACACACATTTTTACACGTCAAATAGTTCTGGTTAAACGAGATGGTATCGAATAGAATAGTACCTAGGATATGTGTATATTTAAGGAACTATTCCTGTTTAATAATTTTAAATTCTCTCTTTTTAATATCTCTTAAAAATGTATTCCAAGAACCAGTCCTTGCAAATTGAGTCTCATCCGAACGGTTGCTCCAAATTATTGACAGTGCATGCGGTCGCGCGTGCCGTGTCACGGAGCTGACCACAAATTTATCTGCTGCCATTTCAGTAGTCGGCAAAACTGCGTGACCACGTCGTTAAATGAAGAGATGCACTTATTGGAAATACTTTACTTAATTTGGCAATGGCTGATTTAAGAGTAATAATTGTTAGTTTAAAGTCTTTAGTTTTATGTACATAGTCTCAGGGGATGAATGTGCTTTTTGATATTGCTACCTATTGATGGCTTGATGTCGGTGCCAAGCCAAATGTAATAGTAGGTACCTACCTACACTCGCCGCTTGGCACCGACTTCAAGCCTATCCATAGGTAGCACATACAAATAATAATATTTTATTAATATTAAAGGTATTAGGTTTGCATAAGAGGTGTATTAAATTAAATCTTTATTAAGTTATTTTATACTTTTTAGTTTTTGAAGTCGGTTTTTTTAAATGTAGTTTTTTTTTATTTTTTACTTTTTAGTGTCTGTAATAGGTTGTTCTGTAAACTACAGTAGGATTTTTCTAGATTACATCAAGTGGACTACAACATTTCGTTGCTTTTTATTGTCATGTATTAAATAGTAATTTTTTTAAGTAGCTATGGGTAGGCCTATTCCGCACGCTCGCTCCGCTTTAATGACAGGTAGTATAAAACCCACTTATCGGGACATGGATTAATAATAATATATAATCAACCTAAATGAAAACTCCTAAAAAAGCCGTACACAAACTAAAATTACATCATCCACGTAAACAAAAATGTTCATTTAAAATACTACGGGGCCAAACTATGTTAAATTTTTATGAGACCAAATGGCAACTATTCCGCATCAAACTAAAGAAGAATCACGTAAATCGGATCATAAATCTCAGCGTAATCGGTGTACATACATAAAAAAAATACCAATCGAATTGAGAACCTCCTCCTTTTTGAAGTCGGCTAAAGAAGAAAAAACTAATTTTTTTAAACTGACTGGAAAAAACTATTAGGAAATAATACCCAGCCAGTTAAAAAAAAATGTTTTCTTTCAGTTTAAAAATAAAGAAACACGTGCTTCAGCAACTTTGCGAAATTCAGAAAGGAGATGGTAACACAGGAGTTATTATTGTAGGAGGTATTAAGTAAAACTTAACGTATTTGGGAAAGGTTTACACGCGAAATACGTAAATCGCCTAGTATTTTTTTTTAGTCCAAAAGAGAGGAACATGTTTAGTTGTCAGCATTTTTGTAGAGCTCATTCTCAGTAGTGCAACTGAAGATCAAAGAAGTTTTGTCAACAAACGCGTTTTTATGCATTCTATATTAATTTTACTCGAAGGCAAATTGTTAATGAGTTAAAGATGGAACCAAAACTTGTGGCCCCCAGTGTTTAACTGTTTCCAGTTAAAAGGCTTGGGAACTTAATAGCATCAAATTTGTTTCTAAATTAATGAACTCGAGATTCAAATCAAGGGTCACGTCATGGTCAAGGTATGTCATCAAAATGTTTTGTCCAATATCAATTCAATTATATTCATACCTTTAACAAAGCTTTGAATATTCTAACTTTTAAACTATTTACGTATTATAATATTATTATATAATAATATTATTTACGTGTGTTTACGGGAATTAACGCAATCACGAAAAGGTATTACATACCTCTGAATTGCCTGATTCGACCAGGTTGCACTGGCTGTGGTCACAGGCTGACTGGCTCAGCGGTGCACGCCGTCCGTCGTCGAGACCGTGAGGAAGAAGGTTCTTCATCCACAACCACATTTTCGATTTTTTAATTTGGCTTTTAATATTGCTCTCATTTGCCATTCTTTCTGATAAATTTATTGTGTTCTATATTGCACAAAAAAGTATAAATCTTATTCTATGAAGTATCCATTTTTTAATATAACTTGGGACACCTCACACACCGCAGTCTGATCCCAAACTAAGCAGAGCCTGTACTATGATAACCAGACTGCTGATAAACATACTGATTATATTACTATACACATACATACTAAAGATGAATTATTACACTCAGACAGAACAAATAGTCGTGCTCATCACACAATTATTTGTCCTGGGTGGGAATCGAACCCACGACCTCTGGCTCTCTGGCTCAGCAGTCAGGAATATCACTAACCACTAGATCAACAGATTGGTCTTTGGAAATAAAATTCATATAAATCACTAGATAACGTCCAAGTGGAATTGCTACTCCTCAGCGCCTGGTCACCGTGAATGAGCGTCAACAGAAACGTTTTTTTTTATTAGTGGTAGTAGCAGGTGTGAAAACTTAGCCAAACACGCCATCACATCTGTTTCTGGGTCTAATCACAAATAAGCATTCCACTTTTTGCTACAAAAATATTGGTCAGCTATCCTTCTCTTGGCCACTTTGTAATGAAATTAGTTATAAAGATTTGCAAGCTTGAATAAAAGCAAAATCTATCTACCGAGCAGTTTCTGGTTATCTTCTACTTTCTGTACGCTTAAATCTTTAAAACTAAGCAAAGGACCGCATTAAATGCGGTTTTCACCACTAAACGAAGTGATTTATGAGGAATGTTTAAGTGTTTTATTTTATTAAGGTTTTGTGTAAAATAGCTGCAATATGACTATGATTGTTCAAGATGTCGGAAAAAGTCAATAAAAGCTCTGCTACACGGGTAGCAGAGCTTTTATTGACTTTTAAGTCTAGCGAAGTCTAGCCGGGGTGAGTTGCTATTATTAGAAACAAATAAAATTGATTAACTTAATGGGTTCAAATGTTTACACGGTATATTTACCAAAAAATTTTTTTTTTACTTTTGTCTATCTGTCTGTTTGTTCCGGCTAATCTCCGGACCGGGTGGACAGATTTCCACCGGACTTGGGCGGGGGGAGGATTCGATAGGGGCGATCGCCAAAATGTTGAACCTGAATTGATGAACTTTTAATATATTTATTCCATATCCCGGAGATAGCTAACAAACATTAAACATTAAATTTTATTTAAACTTTTGGGACCTTTTTTTGGTCAACGACAAATCTTGTCTAAATGCCCCCTCCCCCCCCGATTTTGTCGTCTGGATCCGCCCCTGCACTGACTACACGGATGCACGGGGCGTGCCAACTACTGTGGTGTCTGATCCACAAATAGCTGTGAAGCCCCCTCGACATTGGAATATTCCGAAAACAGGAGTCATCTTTAAAAAAAATACATAAACACGAACACACAGTTGGCTACTTGGCCGTGTAACTTTGAATACGGCTCTACGCGTTAAGTCAACCAATTTTCCGACTACGGTTTGCTTAAAACTTCTCAAGCGTTCATTCGCGACGGTCCATTTATACAGCAGTAAAGTTCTGCGAATTACTATACCTCATGTTATAGGCCTATTGAGTCGTGACTTACATTTAACGCTTCATGTAGCTTGATGTTTTTATATTCGTAGTAAATCGTATTTATATGTACATAGAGTATTAAGGTCATGAACGCAATATTTATGTGTAGTATATTTAGAGTTTTTGTTTATAGATGTCTGATATCACTTTAAAGAGTGTTTTAGATTATTTTATGTATTTGAGTAGTTGGTTTACCTCAGAGGGTAATATGATAAAATTATATTCGTAATTATTAATTAGCTTTAACCAACTCGAAAATAAGTATGTTCTTGATACAATTGTATATTTTTATTTATTTATTTAAATAGGATCTCTAACGAGAAATACATGACACAATATTAAATATCTTTCACAAATGTTCTCGCAATTACTAGAGACCACAACATGCAAAGTATCTACACATGAAAAAAAAACATTGGAATGCGAGTCTTAGTCGTTTGTTTACTTATTTTAGTGATTATTGTATATGTTATAGTATCAGGGTGGCCTTATAAAAGCGAAAGAAAGTAAAAAAAGTCAGTAGTATAAATGTTCAGTGACTCTTGAGTACTGTACTTCCTTTCGCAGAAATCTTTTTCTAATTGTCTAGTTCGTGAAATATTGCTATATAAAATATACCAGTATACATATATGACCTTATTGTGGTATCTTTAAACAGGATGTTTTCGAGGGTAAGACTAGTTCCCATATAAATTTGTAGAAGCTCACTTGACACTACGTTCCTTTCTCAATCGTACATCGTCTGAGTTTTTACTCCGAGCTCAACAATCGATATCTACCTAACAAAAAGCAACGAATCAAAATTCTCCAGCCCCATCTTTTATTTATGCTCACCGTTTCGACTAACAGGCGTAATTTTTTCCGGTAAACAATCAGTTTTACCAGAAAAATGCGAGACGAGAGGACACTATAAAAAGGTTGGTTGTATTGTCGACGAAATTTTTTAGCTTCTTGTATACTCACTCATAAATATCGAGATATGATTGGCGACGACTACAGTGGAATGACCGGCGCGAACTTATGGTGGATACTAATGTTTTGTGATCTCAAAAATATTCTGTTTACAGCAGTACCTTGTTTGAGGTACCTTGCGCTACGTTTGTATTTTTTTCTGAGAACATCGTGTGGCTTTCTTCAAGAAGAGCTTAAAATGGGCTTATAAAGAACCGTAAGCTTAGTTACAAATAGCTGAGCTTATTTACGCACCTATTTTGTATTAAATAGTGGCACAGAACTGAGAATATGTTCTCAGTTCCGTGGATAGTGGTATCAAGATAAAATTTCTTAAAACACTTAATTTGATACAAATGCGAAATTCATAAATGTATCATTTTCTACTAGTCAAGCTTGATATGACATGACATGCGTAAAGGAACTAAAAAGTAAAAATCGTAATATATTATATTACTCTTTTTTTATAAAGAATGCTAGCAACGTGGGTCACATATTACTAGTATTCTTTTTAACCTCTCCAGCTAAGCTTCACGCTTGTATTAATATCATACTATCATTATATTAATACGTGAATTGAATTCTTTGCACCCCTTTTTAAGCAAATATCGCCCACATATTACAACTAAAATGTCGTGCAGTGATGAAGTCATGAAGTGCACAAAGCTACAATTTTTAATGCTTTATGTTTTGGTTGGTAAACGAGCAGACGGGTGACCTAATGGTAAATGACTACCGCCGCCCACGGTCACCTGAAACTCAAAGAGTCACAAGTGCGTTGCCGGCCTTTGAGGTGGAAGAAAACTCTTTTCTTGTAGGTTTGAATTACACATTTATATTATAATCATATCTTAAAAATTATGTGAAAACGGCTACAAAAAAAAGCTCACAGTTCAAGTTAAACTAGTCATTGATAATAAACAAAACATGCAAAACTTAATGACTTGTTGTCAAAATTTGACCACTTCGATCGATTCGATCCTCAGTGCCATTAAACGCTATTCTGCACATTTTATTAGTAACGACAATTCTTATAGTATCTACAACACAACAGTATAGCTCAACGTTTATTTAATATTACAATCATTTGGTACTCAAAACATTGATTATTTAATAGATTGTGCAGAAAAATTTCTACTTTGTCACCGTATCTTATCTTTGGCCCCACGCCGCCATTTTGAAAAAATGGTGCCAAAGACAGTTTTTTGACAATATCTCCTTTCCTATATATTTTACGATGACAATAGTCGTGTAATGAATTAAGTATTCTATCTGAATTATCAGTACATGTTTATAGTTCAATAGTATCGTTTTATAGGAAGATATCTATTTTATTTGAATCTGAAAACCCATGGCAAAGAAGTGAAGTGATTGAAGTGAAGGAAAAGGGATTACAGACTTTATAAGACATTGAAATTCAATGAAAGGACAAGAAGAGTTTACTCTTCGAATCTACGAGGTACGTCGAAAACGATATAATGACGAGAAATTAATCGCTACATCTTAACGTAGAGAAAGAGATTGCGCCACATCTTATCCATAACTGCGATCCACGTACCCAAAATTCTCATTAATTAGAGATCACTGCTTTTTGTACGCTGCTGAGATAACTGCAGAGTTTATAGCGAAACAAAACCAGGAGCGCTTGTGCGATCATAATAATGTGTATAGTGTAGACGTAAATTATATTATCGAAGACAACTAACCAGTATTTCAGAGCTTAGAGAGTAGGTAGAGCTTGCAATGATGATTGGGGTCGAACAAAACACACGCACACGCGCGAAACGCAATGCAAACGAGATCAATACTGCAATGCAGTATTTTTTCCTATCCCGAGCAGGATTCTGAAGAGTGTTAGTCTTCTCTAGACGAACTGATGGCCAAAATTTTAAGTGATTACATAATAATAAACATCACCATATTTAATAATTGTGCTTTCACTATTCAAAAATAAAGTGATAATGCAATTGCCGTCACTGCCACTAAGGCTCCTAACATTTATTTTCGAAACACTGAGACTTATCATCATATCATGTAAAAAATAAGAATGATAAGTCTAACTAAATCCACTTCAGAATCGTGAATCACACTATCGAGTTTAATACTTTTAGTACCCCTCTACTATAGTGTATTTCACTTACTGCGTTATTTTAGAAAAAAGCATTAGTCGATGGTTTCCGTTTGAACTCAAATATGGACACAGCCGTCACAGCTACTATAGGATTAACCCGGGAGCTAGGTAAAAAGTAATTCCTTACTTGACTGTGAAATATGAAGTAACTAGCAACCCGCCCGGGCTTCGCACGGGTACAAATTATACACCAAAACCTTCCTCATAAATCACTCTGTCTATTAGTGAGAACCGCATGAAAATCCGTTCTGTATTTTTTCAGTTTATCGCGAACAGACAGACAGACAGACGTGGCGGGAGACTTTGTTTTATAATATGTAGTGATATGGGAACACGAGATTTGCTGTACAATTTTAAAGCTTTTTTTTGATGTCTAAGCGTGATTAATTCATATTGTATAGTAAAAATTTTAATTTTAATGAACGATGGATTTGTTTATAGAATTTAAAGAAGCGACAACCCGTGTACTAGGGAATAATCCCTATGTAAGGAGTTGAGTATTGGTTGTAATTGTTTGTTTATGAAGCCTGTAGAACTGGGTTATAGTATCAGTAGAACTAGTTCAGGAAAAATGATAAACATACTTATATTTAAATCACCGAATCCTTTTATTAAAATCACGTGTTGTCGCGTTAAAAACGCGCGCTCATGTGAATGAATGTACGGCAAACATATGATCTCAAAGCGCGCGTCACCGCCGAAGGCGTCTAGTGCGCGTCGCATGGAAACGCACGTTCAACACCCGTTGTTTTATTTAATTAAGTTATTTGTAACCTAAATCTAATAATAATATATAATCTAATAGTAATATTATAAGTATAGGTTGAACTGTGGTTGTGTATAATTTTCGTATCTAAATTTCGAATTAAAAAAAAAATTAAAATGTATAAAATACTGTTTATAATTTATCTACATAGTAGAAGAGACGTGGCAGATCGACCTTCACCCAACTGATAACTAGATGAGACATATATATTTTATCAAATATCTTTTATTTATGAACATGGCTATGATAGCTTGCCTATCGAAAAGTGTTCATGGCTATTTTTAATTAAATTAATTTTAATATTTTTTTTTTGTATTTGGGTGCAAACGAGCAGACGGATCACCTGATCGTAAATGACTACCGCCGCCCAAGGGCACCTGCAACTCAAGAGTCTCAAGTTCTTTGCTGTCCTTTAAGGTGGGGGTCGAGGAACAGGGGGGAGAGGGAAGGGTTAGGGTCTCCGGTACCCTCACTCACGCGGCGAAAAGTAATGCAATCATTACTTCACTGCTTTCTGTGAGGCCGTGGTATTAATCCGGTCGAGCCGGCCCATACGTGCCGAAGCATGGCTCTCCCACGCACATAGCAACATGTAAATTGATAAAGAATTAAAACAAAATTACGGTATTGGTGTTTTTCATATTTAGTTCATAGATAATATTTGAAAAGACTTGTGCCCACAGATCTTTTTGTTATTTAGCTAGTAGTAGTAGCGGTCTTTTATGAAAATCATCTGAGACAGTAAGTCAGTCTCCTACTCTCGTAACACTATTCGTTTAGCCTGTAATTACAACAGCTCCCACATACTGTAAACTGTTTCATTAATACAGAAGAAAGAATAGAGATATCGATGAAAGTGGGTTATTTCGAATAAAAATTATTAAATTGCCTGTCTAACTGTCCAGCTTGGCGAAAGACCGTAGACCCTCCTTAAAAATTTATTTGAAGGAATATTGAAGAATACCAAAAGTTTGGTTTATAATAAAAATTATTAAATTGCCTGTCTAACTGTCTAGCTTGGCGAAAGACCGTGGACCCTCCTTAAAAATTTATTTGAAGGAATATTGAAGAATACCAAAAGTTTGGTTTATAATAAAAATTATTAAATTGCCTGTCTAACTGTCTAGCTTGGCGAAAGACCGTGGACCCTCCTTAAAAATTTATTTGAAGGAATATTGAAGAATACCAAAAGTTTGGTTTATAATAAAAAATATTAAATTGCCTGTCTAACTGTCTAGCTTGGCGAAAGACCGTGGACCCTCCTTAAAAATTTATTTGAAGAAATATTGAAGAATACCAAAAGTTTGGTTTATAATAAAAATTGATTGGTTACCATAGTACAGACTCTGCCTAGTTTGGGATCAGATGGCCGTGTGTGAGGCGTGTGAAGTTATTATTATTATTATTACACTTTGGTCTTAAATCTATACACACGTATATTTCTTACTTTGATCGTAATCAAAAAGTAAACTTTGTTAATTTGACTTGATTTCTTACATAGTTATAAAGTGTTGAAGAAATATACGAATTGCTTCAGCGATTTATATGATTTTTTTTAAAGTTTATATGTATATCATGTGTGTCCCAACGTAGCAAAGCTGCCAGTCTCATGAGCATATTACAGTTTGACGGTTGCGCGTATATCTATGAAATACTATAATTTAGTACTTTACTAGCAAACCGCCCCGGCTTCGCACGGGTAGCAGTGACATCTTCAACAAGCATCAACATATTTCAATCAATTTACATAAAATCTTAACAAATTATACACCTAAGGAAGAGAAAGGAAGGAGTTCATGAAGAAGGTTCAGAAAGAAGGTGCTTCATGAATCATTATGTCTATTAGTGAAACCCGCATAAAAATCCGTTCAGTAGTTTTTCAGTTTATCGCGAACAGACAGACAGACATACAGACAAACGCGGTGGGGGACTTTGTTTTATAATATGTAGTGAAGTACAGCGAAACCTTTTTACAAGTTTTTTAAAACAAATAATTCAACCAACCCTAAATCTTCTTAATTCACACACGGCCATCTGATCCCAAACTAGGCAGAGCCTGTACTATGGTAACCAGACTGCTGATAAACATACTAAGATGTTACTATAAACATACATACATATCATAGATAAGTTACACCCAGACACAAAACAAATGGTCATGCTCATCGCACAATTGTTTTTCCTAGGTGTAATCGAACCCACGGCCTCTAGCTCAGCGGTCAGGATCACTAACTAAGAGGCTGGTCCCGTTTTTCCTGCATATATGCTCACGCCGTATTCCCGGCCAGGAAAAGCAGAGGATAGAGCACCACGCCACGATCGCTGTGTGTCGATCCTGACACACAACTAGCGCCTCTTCCACATTCATCAGACCTCTCTTATATACGCTGTATTTAATAGAATGTAAACTAATATCTTGAAATAATTTATTAAGGAGTACTATCTGTAAATAAGTGTAGGTAACACCAAGGCTATGCAAATTAAGATAAATTTATATTTAAGAGATTATTATTTCAATTCGTAAAAACTTTAAAATTACATATTTTTACGAGAATTAACACGTTTTGTGGTATCATGTTACATTGGTCGTGATCATTGGCTGTCAGTCAGCATGTGATCACGACCTCTGAAAATTGCGAACGCAAATGTTCAATTGAACGCGAAGTTTCAAAAGAATATAATACTACTACTACACTTTTTTACATACTGGTACCTGTATGTCTCAGAAAGGGTAGGCAGAAGTGTAAGGGAAAGGAAGGCAAAATGGACCCTGTAGATAAAACCGACCACTTTGATAATTTTGAGACTTTTAGTGCCTTGTCTGAACGGGTTGAGTCAAAAAGTAGTACGTTCCCGCTCTGAGTCAGTGTACTCAATGCCGCCAACCACAAATATTTTAGCAAGGTAAGTTAATTTTTAATGTATTCATGTAAACTTCATTAATTTAAAATAGATGATCTACTGGTGTATTACGCATAATTAGAGTATTTGTGCGTGATAATTGTACCGACAGATTTTTTAAATAAGTCCGTTTTGCCTTCATTTGTGGTCCGTTATGCTTATTAATAAAGGTAAACCGGACGGATCATTTAATCTCTTCATCATCTGTGAGTTTATTGAAGTCTGATTAATGTTAATTGTTAATTATCAATATCGTATGGTATGGTATCAATGTTAATTAGATTTAAGGGATTTTCGAGATTAATTTTCTTGAAAACTTTAATAACAGAATAGATTTTTTTTTCTACATTTGTTTTTTCTTAAGTAGTACATTTTGCCTTCTTTTCCCCTACATTTCACATGTTATATATTTGCCTTTATATAGGTATATGTAGGTAAACGGGGCGTTTATTGCTGTTTATCATACACGTCTTCATACCCGATACTATTAAGGATTTGTAAAAAGAAATAGACAAAAACAATTTGTGCTACCCGGAAATCGAACCCGCGACCCCAGCATCACAGGCAAACATAAACATACATACGATAAAACACAATTGTCAAAAATGTGTGATACCTGAGAAGTATTTTTAGTGACATCAAGTATGTACCCTAATGTAAAAAAGACAGTATGAAGTTATAATAAAATTCTTGAACCTCATCAAAATACCAATCAAAATATCGCATTACGATGGACACGGTGTATGTTTCTGATATCACGTCCGCACCGGTCTGCACAAGAACAGCGTGGAATATTGCCGTACTCGCTAATGATGTGCGTTTCTGCGCTTTAATTGCGATCAAACAGACAAACAATGCAACCTTTACAAACAACACACCCTTATTACAAATGCGTTAAGATTCCAATTCAGTGTGAATTCTAGATTTTGTAAGTTGGTCGCCAATGTTTTGCCACATACAACATATGAAAAATGTATGAATGCTCATCTCGAGTTGAGGGTAAAAAGTTCCGTATTGACGACGATTTTGATCGGTGTAGTTTCGCTCTGAAGGTGTATCATAACAGCCTCGGATGCTCCAAACAATGACACATAGATTGTTTCGGCGATAACTACTCTCGCATATGAAAAAATATTAAAGGTATGTGTATTATAAGTTAGTTGATTTCATCTGGTGATAAAGATATGAATTCAGAGAGGAATGGTCTAATTGGTGAGTAAAAAATATTAATACCACAATCGGCTGCACGTCGGGAGATTCTACGTTGGCATCGACGCGTAGACTTCAATACAAGTATCTTCGCTATGCGTATGCATCTGCATACAAAGACACGGACTATTTACGAGCGTTATTAATAATATCAATCTGAACTAACATATTTAGTTGTAGGATATCATAACTAAGTGTGTTAACAGTAACCATAATGTATGTAAATTTATTAACACTTAACGATAAGACTTCTTAAAAAAACTAAGGTTTTTAATGACATTACCGTTATAATGAGACGACAGCTGTTTAGTCTGTTTTAGAATAAGAAAGATATTTTGCATATTTTTAAATATATGGACGTATGCACATTCGATTTCAGTAGATACAAATTAATTCACTCTAAATTTTAAACTTGTAAACTCTTGTGTTTTAAAAAACGCAAAGTTTTTAATAAACATATATTTGTAAAAGTAAATTGACTTAAGAATGAGGCACTTTCTGAAGGTGATCCATAATTTCCTTAAATTTAAATAATATATATCAAAATTTATTATAAACTATTGTAAAATGGTTAAAAGTAAAGCCGGAAGATACTTCTACTACTGCCGATTTTTGACGATAAAGGATAGAGATGGAAGGGATATCCGGCACAATCCAGTTTTCGGCCTATACGGCCGGATACCGGTTAGTGAGCAAGTTTTCGCCCGGATACCGGATGGTAAATCTAGGTTGTTTTTTCTCCGGTAACCTCACTCGCTCGGCGAAACACAACGAAGCATTGCTTCACGCTGGTGTTCTGTGAGGCTGTGGTATCACTCCGGTTGAATCGATCCATACGTGCTGAGCATGGCTCTCCCACTATTTAAATATATTTTCATTTATAACAAATTACATAGTACTTTTACTACACTACAGGCAAATTATGGTACATATTATGAATACCAATTTTTATTACATAATTGTCACTCTAATGAAAAAGTTGTGTTTAATCAATAAATTCGAAAATAATTTTATTATTATTTTTATATAATATGTGAATACCGTAATTTCATATAAATATGTAACTATCTTAAGTAAGTTAAGTGTTACCTATTTTATGATAGTGAGCAGTCCCTACATAAATGGTCTGTCAGAGAACAAGTCTAAATAGGTTTGTTCTCCCTACAAACAATTTCTCACAGCTTCGCAACCAAATGGTTATGAAACTGTAAATATCTTAAAACTTTAAAAAACAAAATTAAGTATTATAGAAACTTAATTTAAAAACACACCTCAGAAGTGAAAATTTTCTTTTTTCCATTGTTAAATTCCTAAAGTGCCCGATTAAAGATGTTAGGTTTACAAGATTGGGACCAAATATTAATCGGCAAAATGTGAGTGAGCTTTTTGAAATACATGCGACTCCTCATATCAACTTTTTAAGCCGGTGTTTGAGATTTACTGCTACTGAAGGACTCGTCGCAAGACATTTTTATAAATTCCAATAGAATCGTCTGTCAAGCTCTTTCAGCTTTAACAACCCTCACTGTTGAGTTGAAAAGACTTTCTAATTCGTATTTTCTAATGTTTAAAGCAGCAACGTGGCATTACTTTCGACATACAATTGAAAATGTTTGGCCAGATATCCTGTTATCCGGCTTCACGGTTGGCCTGATTTATTCTATATTATCTTATAAATGTCCATTAGACACTCATGCAAACGTCAATCATTACCAAAAGTCATGATTGACAGAATAATATCGACATTAAAATCTCATCACGCAACCGTCAATCACTGCATTAGAAGATAGGTTATTCGTCAATCACCGTTTTGATCGTGGCAAAACTGACAGCAAAACCTACCGAGTAATGGGCGCCATAGAGTGTACGGATAATATAGGCTTTTTTTTATTTCAGCCAAAGTAAATTAATTTACACCCTACGATTCTTCGTTGTTATTATTTTGTTTTAAAATAAATGTTATTATAAAATGTTTTTATCGATACTGAACTTCAGAGACAATTTGTTCCTAATTATATATTTAAAGAAGACAACTAGCGATTTAACAAAAATTATTGTTGTTCCGCGTACGCGTAAGTGGCACCTAACTTCAGTAATATAAAAAGGGTAGTATTTTGGTATCGTGTCGTTGTTATGTCGTCATTACGAATTAGTTCCACGTGTGAGAGCCTCTAGCAACGATTTTACTACCCACGTATGTATATTATAGAGAGGGACATCGTTGGAGTAAAATTTTCCAGACGAAATTCCCAATACTATTTGTAATCTAAAATTAATACGTGAAGAGAATTCTGAGAGACCGGTAACGGGCAGAAGGGGTCGGATCAGAGAAGGCGCCACAGTGTAATCGATGACTTCAAGACTGCAAATAAACCTTACACTTATCACTACATATTATAAAACAAAGTCCCCCACCGCGTCTGTCTGTCTGTTCGCGATAAACTGAAAAACTACTGAACGAATTTTTATGCGGTTTTCACTAATAGACAGAGTGGTTCATGAGGAAGGTTTAGGTGTATAATTTGTTAAGATTTTGTATAAATTGATTAAAATATGTTGATGATTATTGTAGATGTCTCTGCTCCCATGCGAAGCCGGGGCGGGTTGATGCAGTTCATAATTTTCTTTTCAAAATATTCTATGAAATTGCCCTAAGTATATTAGCCTTCTTTTGTCAGAAAGATGCATAATGATAATAATACAAAAGAAGTATCACCGATCTTCCTGAAAGCATGAGAAAGGGAGATGATGTCTGTACTTCGCTCACAGAATCGAAATTTATTTTCGTAACAAGATTAAAATTATAGCCATAAACCTTATACCTAGTAAATATGTTAATACTGTAAAAAAATCCTTATCTTTACAACAATAATAAACAAACGATTATGTGCATTGTGCATACAACCATTATTTAGCTAGTTCTAAGTTTACAAAAAACAATCGTAAAATTTACACATGAATTAAGTTAATTATTCCGTCCCCCCAATTATTAAGTTCTTCGGTTGCCTTTGGTAGAAGTTTACGCATCTTAATGTTTATCCTAATACTTGAAATATTCAATTTTATCTATGTATTGACTCATCAAAGACACATTCTTACGCTGTTATAATTTTTTTCACTACTGTAGAAAAAAACCGGCACAAAGTTCATTAAAGTAGCACCCAAAAAGCCGATGCCACACTTCAGTCGCTTCCCAAAAATCCGTACTAATTCATTGTCTCCTTACTTAGCCCTATTAATCAATACACCCGCAGGTCTGCGTACCCTGTTATCGGACCGTTTACCGACGTGGATATTTTACCCTGATTATATGCTGTTACCTACCTTGTTCTTAACTGAGTACCGCTGTAAATAGAGGGAATTTATGTATGTAGGTGGTAATTATGAGGCTTCCACGCGCAGGTAAATCTGTAAGGATGATTGAGCTGGTGAACTCATTGATGCAAAATTGGGTTTAGTGTACCAACATAAAAGTGCAGTAGTTACAGTAATTTTTAACTATTGGAATAATATACAAACACATATAATGGTAATACAAAAACTGGCCTGTTGGTCTAGTGGTTAGTGACCCTGACTGCTATGTTTATAGGTCGTGGGTTCGATTCCCACCTGAGTCTGGGTGTTCTTTGTGTCCGTTGTTTCTATGTTTGTAAAGTTCCCCGCGACACAGGAGTAATTCCTAATGCGGGAGTTGTCTTATATCAAAAAAAATAAAAAGTACCGGGAATTAATAATTTAGTTCTAATTCCAAATTCAATTCAAGTAATTCCTTTTTGTAGTTAGGTTGGCACAACTGTTATCTATATTGGCGCGAAGTTTGAGCAATATCTGTCATTTAGTTTGTTTTCAGTACTCGATTTTGTAAGTTCATCTCAAGAGTGTTTTGCGAATTTTATAATGAATAAAAACATCGAACAAAGAGTTTGTCTTAAATTTTGCATTGTAAATGGAATTTCATGTTCAGAGTCGCTGAAATGTTACAGAGAGCATACGGTGAATCAGCTTTATCAAAAGCTTGTGCATATGAGTGGTACAGTGCATTCAAAGCGGTCGAGATTTATTGGAAGATTTGCCTCGCTCTGATCGGCCATCAACGTCTTCAACTGAAGTTAACATCGCTAAAGTGCAGGAAATTGTAACTGAAAATCCTCATTCAAGTTTGAGAGAGATAGCTGCTGAACTTTCTGTGTCTCACGAATCGATTCGTCCCATTTCAAACTATCGCTTGAGCATTAAAATATGTATGTATTTCCAAAAACGCAAATTTACAAAAAAAACAATCGAAGCTCGGTCTCCCAGGTACTTATTTTAATGCACCTAAGAAAGAAAAAGAAAATATGTATGGCTGTCCTGTAATTTGACAAATCATCTTTTATTAAAAAGAAATATTGTGATCCACCCAATGATTTCTTCCATACACTTTAATATGTATAATTTCACATACTTCTGTAGCTTTAGTAACTGTTGGTTTAAATGTTTGAAGATGTTGCTTTCCTTTCAAACATGCTGTACACAAATTCATATCCCTTTTATAATCTACTAGCTGACCTGCGCAACTTCATCTGCATTTGTAAATTTTCCCCGTTTTCGCAACATTTTCTATTGATGCTCCGCTCTTATTGGTCATAGCGTGATGTTATATAGCCTTCCTCAATAAATGGACTATCCAACACTAGAAGATTTTTTCTATTCGAACCATTACTTCCTGAGATTAATGCGTTCGATCAAACAAGCAAACAATTTCTTCAGCTTTATTATATTAGTATAGATTTAGGTAATTTTTATTCAAAATGGATTGTACCATGTTTGTTTTGATAGACCAGTATTTCATACCATGTGTTTAGACTTGATTTATCTTTTGTAACGACTGTACCGTACGTGTACATATTTTCGACGCGATGTGCCAGGCCACAGCCCATGAGCCCATTTATGACTTGGCTTCGCCAAGCTTGTGCTTTTCCACAATTCACCAACAACAGATTTATTTTTAAGTCTGGCATACAGTACACTGTCTGTGGTCGTATGAACACACTTGTGTCTATTAAATACTTCTAGCGCCACCTGTCCGCAACCAATGACAAAAATTTGAATACCGTCACCTATTTTCACAAATTTTTGTGGTGATAACAGCGAGAATATCGAAAACAGATTTTTATCTTTTCACAATGTTCAGTGGCACCTGTGTCCAGCACCTACTTGATTGTTGAAAAAGTTCTGTAGGTGTTTGTTGCACTACGAACGCATTTTTCTCATTTCCTTATACTCACTTTTATTATGTCCAACTTTGGTACAATAATGACACTTTTGTTTACGAAATTTTTACGATAGTTACTGTTCATATTAAATTACTCAAATACTTACATTTTAAATTACTTTTATTTGGAGAATAATTTTTTTGAAGAAACGCACGCGACGACGATGAAGCGATTTCACCGTTTTTCTTCACTCTCTCCTCTTCCACTAATAAACGAGTAACAGGATTATCATAGGTTTATTTATCGTCCGGCGCAGACTCCTACGGCACCTACGAAGTGTTTGTAGATTTCTGGCAATGACATTAAAAACTTCGTAATAACAAAGTTGGAACTCCTGTATTTTCGAGAAAAGACTGGCATTTTCATTCCTTCTCCGTATTTATATTTAAAAATCTGGTTTCTGACTCGTAAATAGCAGCAACGCAGCTGTCGAACATGTTAAAATATAAAGCGTGACACTTTCCGAAATGCTGGTAACGATAATTGTTTATGCCGCCATCTATAACCAAGCCGCCTTCTTCTTGTTCTTCGTTTTAGGAGTTGAGCTTCTGAATCGTCCACTGCACCGAACTTTGACCATGTTGCTTGCTATTTGAAATGCCAGACATCGCCTCCGGCCTCGATATTCAGGAAGGGTATTTGATGTTAATGTTAATACCTCAGCGCGTTCCTAAAGAAAATTGTCTTGACAGACAGAAAGACCGACGGACAACGAAGTTGAGGAACGAAACCCTAAAAACTAAAAAGTTTCCTCCCCATATATTTATGTACATCCAAGACACCTTAATATTTTTATTAGCTAACTACAAAGCTTATAGCGTTCTACACTTTAAGCTTACTTTGCACATAACCGTACTTCGTGTCTTATCACGTAAATCCCTTCCAAACAAACCTCTGTAATAACGGCAGCATCTAAAATATTAATGTGTACAAAACATCACTTACATTCAATGATATCATACATTTTTGTTTAATAACATTGTTACACCCCAAATGCCAATACGTATTGAAAATAATAACAGAGCGGTGCATGAAATGTGCATTACAGAGTCAAAGATGGCGGCGGTTAGCTCAGGAGCCAAAACGCTGATCAGCAACCTATTCAAATTTGAACAAGTAATTTGAACTTTCGAATATTTGAAAGTGGAATGTGCATGGAATGACGCTTAAGTTTGATTTGCTCATTACATTTTAGTAGTGGATATAACAAGAATATTTGATAGGAACAAGATCAAATAGTGCATGTAAAGATAAACAGATACAAGATTCTAAAGTCAATTTTAGATGTAAATCGGGATTTAATCGGTGATATGTATAAGGAACGATACTTTCGTTTATCCAATGTTACAATCATATTGCATAACTACATTTTTATTGTGTATTTTTTACAATCTTTGGATGGAGAAAAATAAACGTGTGATGATACTACACCAGGAACATAAATTCCACAAATAAAAGAAGTGATTCTGATCTGACCACTTACTTGGGGTCTGACTGACTACTTAAATAGATTTTTTCTCGTTCTAGTATAACCTGGGAAACAATGTATTACCGAGTTGTAATCGCAGCCAGTTCAACCCATATTAATAAAAAGTGATGACATATGAAGTAAGCTTGACTTCTCATATCACCACCGTTGGTAACTATAGCTATTACTTAACGTAAGCCTCTCCCTAAAGTTTCTACAATGATATATAAAAAGATATTTTTCACCATCAATGGAGGCATTTTCCATTGACTCCAATGATCAAGTTTATGACCATTCTCATGAGGGGACTCTAAACCAAGTGGACATGATCACCCTATTTCGCGTATATGGGTATGATATCAGAGATACCACGTAGTTGTAGTCAGTACGATTCGAGCCTAATAGGTGAGCGTGAGTTGTGGCACCCAACGGTTTAAACAGAGAAGAACGGTTAAAACGGGAAAAGTTGCAAATGTGCAAAACACAGAGATGATTAATGAATAGAATAGATTCTCGCTACAAAAAAAATATACTCACTGAAATTGATAGCACGCTCTCTGCCTAAAATATTATATCACCACCAACAATTATTCAATAAACATTTTGGCAATCATACTCAATAAAATTAAGGTTGATTTGCTACCACCAATATGAAATAAAAAGGCTTCCTAAACTCACATACATTGTTGCTGGACGTCCAAGCTTAAGAGTATATTTTGTACGGGTAAATACTACTTTTAAATTACACTTGCAATCCTGTTTGCTGCTGACATTTTGAATATATCGGTATAAAAAATTTCGGTTCACAAATAACAACTTTAGAATTTTAGAAACCTATTTCGTGTGGAATTTCTCTGAACCTTACGCGGGTACCGATTTTTCGTTAAAAACTAGTTATAATATAGGTATTTATAGAAGCCATGTACCATGTTTATAGAATATATAATTTACAGGAAACCTTAGATAAATGCTTGTGTTGTGTTCCTACTTTTGAGCAGAGTCACCAGAATTCGTTTAGGTCGTTTGGAACATGTTTCTTTTTCATACGTGGGGCGCTACGATTTGAAGTCATATCCATAAACTCTAAGTAATTAATTGAAAAAAAAAACAAATTTGGAGGCAATGAATCCTTTGTTCGATTTTTATTATTTTTTAGGGTTCCGTATCTCGAAAGGAAAAAACGGAGCCCTTATAGGATCACTTTGTTATTTGTCCGTCTGTCCGTCTGTCTGTCAAGAGCCTTTGTCTCAGGAACGCGTGGAGGTATCAAACTAGAATTTATATCAAATACTCAGGTCTACTGTCCCTTGGAGCTGTGAAAAAATCAAACTTCTAAGTCAACAGCCAAAATCAAAAGATACAGCAGTTTTGGCCGCAAATTTCCGCAAATTTTCGACACTCGCAAGGGGATCAAAACCTACAGGGTACTTCCCGTTAACTCAGAATCTTGAAATTTGGTACGAAGCAACGTCTTATAGCACAGATAAAGGAAAAATTGCGAAAACAGTAAATTTTTAGTTACATCATATAATAAAAATATTTTACGGAACCCTCGGTGCGCGAGTTCGACTCGCACTTGGCCGGTTTTTTCTAAATGAATGAGGTGAAAATGATTAAAGGAAGACCATCGTGTGACATATCGACAGATCGAGGAAACCCTTAAGTGCATCAACTGTTCATCGGATTCTTTCCGACCACGTGAAAGTACGGAAACTTTATTCACTCTGGGTACCGCACTTGATGATTGAGCAGTGCTGAGATACCTTCCTCATAGACCGGATTTAGCGCCACTCGACTTTGAATGCAATTGTAGGGAGGCAAGTTTTTAAGGGAAAAGGAGCTTATAGGAGCTTTTAAGGATATATGCGGCTATGTTCCAGTGGGATATTGGATCAATGTGTTACCTGGTATACAGGTATTCAGACCTGTATTACTACCAGTGGTGATTTTTCGAAAAAAAAAATTTTTTCACAAAGTATAACAAAAGTTTTGTAGTGCCCTAGTAGATACCTCTGAATCTACTATGTATGTAGTGGGCAGTCTTGTATCTTTGCAATGTGCATATTGTGTATTCTGAAACTAATAGCCGGTTACTGTCATCATATTAACTTGTTTAAAAAAATTATTTATAAATCAATATATAATTGGTTTATTGGATCTCTGAAATGTTCTTGTATAAAAATTTGGCTACTAATTAGTTGCCTGCCTAGTTGACAATTTATTTATTTAATAGTAGTGGAAACGTGATTAAGTTGAAGTTAATATTAAACAAAAAAAACTTTTTAACAAAAAATGAAACAGATGAAAGAAGAAATTAACCGAAATTCGAAAAATAAACTTATTAGCCTAACTAAACGTCTACACTAATATAAATAGGTACCTAAATAATTATGAGTCGGCGCCATATGAGGTGAACAATCATTTGTTTCCTATTTTTCTACCTTTAGGGTTGAAATTTATATAGGACCAACTTCAAAGTATACCTTATCCAATATTAAAAGAATGATCAAAATCGTACTGCCTTGTAAAAAGTTATGCGTGGTCATACATACAAAAAAACAAATATTGGGTTGATTTGAAAACGTCCTCCGTTTTTTCGTCGGTTAACAATAAAACTGAAGAGACCGTAGAGATATCTGGATGTTAGCGAAACACCCATACGGTGGCCCGTTTTCATCACGAGGGCCTAAACTCTTTGCCATCTTAATGGCAAAAAATGGAAATGAATGAATGGTAAATAATTTGACAACTGCTTAGACTTTTTCACTCCACGACCGCCTACGTTGTTATTTCCAAGTTATAAAAATTGTCGGTAACCCATCTCCAACCAACTTCGATGTATTAAATTATACAACATTGACCACAATTCCCAACATAACGACCTAATCCAAATATTATTACACCACTAACATTAAATCTAAATTCGATAAACAGTTTTCCTGCACCCTTCAACCTGTCACCGCCGCAGTAGGGTGTCACCCTCCGTACAAGTGATGGGTCGAAAAGACCACCCTTGGGACATTATCTAATCCGAATTAACTATTAGAAAAAACTTTAGCGAATGCTCATGGAGATAGCGGCATCGACGATAGGGATTACATAAAGTTAATTTAGTCGCGTGGCAGATTTCTACCTTCGTAGGCTGGTTTTTGTATGTCGTACCATGATAGGCGTTGTCAGTCATGAGGCAGTTGAGCGGAAGAATTTAGAGGCAGATGTAATGTTGGGTGTTGAGGGGTTAATAGGTTTATTTAATTAAAGATAGGCTAACTGTTGTATATACTTTAAAGGTTTTGTTCTTGTAATAAATTTACCCTTATACTTTTTGTCAAAAAGTAGTAGAACAGTAAAATGCAAACGTGCATTTTTTGCTTATGAAATGTCGTACTTCTCAGGAAGGAAAGTATATTTTCTTGGAATTAGGAATATTAATACTCCTAGCTATTGGACACAAGAGGAAGCAAAAAAGTAGGTGTATGGTGTAGGGGACGCCTGGCAGATGTAAAACATCGCAATTATTTTGTACAGATACTGTGCACAGAACGATAGTCTATGAAATATATATGTTTTTTAAGTAATTGTTTTTTAAATAAACATTTACATTAATTTAATATAAAAATGATAACGCATCGCCACATCGCATTACACGTTACAATGACATATAATATCACATAGCGTGGCGACTCATGCCGTGGCGATGCATCGCCAAGCCAACAACCGGTCTGACCTTCCGCCTTCGATGTTTCACATCAATAAGCGGTTACATCTACCGGCATTTCCTAAATTGTAGCTCTAAAGCTCGTAGTAAAAGCCTTAATTTTCCAATTGTTTAGCT
Source organism: Euplagia quadripunctaria (assembly GCA_963859945.1). Lineage (NCBI taxonomy): Eukaryota > Metazoa > Arthropoda > Insecta > Lepidoptera > Erebidae > Euplagia > Euplagia quadripunctaria. The sequence continues at coordinate 8,297,126 of OY982583.1, forward strand.
CATCATGAAAGCTATGAAAACTTCTGATGTCAGATCAATTTTACATGAAAGGATAATATTATATTTTTCTCTTTCTTAACTCGGTATACATTCAAGGCAGTTGTTAACAAGAGGCGATCAAGTTATACATGCTATTGCTATGTTATAATTAGTATTTTACAGGGTAAATGGTACAGTACCTTTATCAAAATCATATGTTTATTAATAATATTTGTTTTTTATTGTTTCCTTTTCCTGTTTCCTCTTTTCAAATTTCCTTTAAGTGAAGTATTACATTTTCAACAGAAATAATAAAAAAATAAAATATTACGTTAGATCATTATACGCACATTTGCTAAACTCGTAAACAGATATACTCATTAACTACAATAGGAAACACTGCAGTCCATGTCAACACATCTGTACAACCATTAATAACACAACCAATATAACAAGACACCTTTATCCCTTACAAAAATACTTAAATTCAAATACGATTTAAAAGTCAAGGGGTCAGAAAGACCGGTTGCTGCATCGTGAGCGTTGAATGTATACAGCGTGTGTCAGATGACTTGTCGCACATAAATAATCACGTAATTGAGTAACAATGTGGTCTTGCGGACACCCTAGTCGTAAATATTTGGGGTTACGGTATCAATAGGGATATTTTGGAGCATATGGATCAACTGTTAACAAGTGTGAACAGTTTCATAATAGTGAAAAGTGCTGATGAGTGATAGCAAAAAGTTCATGTTTATAAGAGTCTCATACACATTGGTGTGCCTGATCAAATTGACTCGTGACTGCACGAACTGCGCAGTGGTTTAAGTGGCCATCGCAAGGATCACATTGACATTATTTGTGTATCATCTTCAATCAATGATCGAAGTGTATCGAATAAACGGCGATGGTTCAAGAGTAATAAATTGCGTTCGTAGATTGAAAATCATGAACAGCTTAAAGGTTGGGGCAGACAGCGGACGCGGCGTTCCGGATGTCTTAATAAAGCTGTTCCCGGATCCCTCCTACTTAAGGCGCTGTACAAAAAAAAAAAAAAAAAGACTGCGGACGCGGCGCAACAACGACGCAGCGTGAGCGGTTGTAATGCACCGAGTGTGACATTTTCTATATTAAAATAATACATTAGAACATCAGGTCGCGTCACCGACCCGTGCCTCCTACTGACTGCCACGGCCTTCAATTTCTTTGCTTCACGCTTTACAAGTTTACATGGCAACCTACAAAATATTCATTTATGTCCGACACACTAATTGTTATTACTGTTCAACGACTCGATATCACGCGACGGTAGAGCTTTCGCGGCAATGTCAGGTCATAGATTCGATTCCCAATTAGTGTAAATATTCTGCATGAATATGTCATATACATTGGTCCGGACGTTTCTATGTACTATATGTGTTTATTTTACCAAAATAAAAGAGATACATACTCCGGAACCCGTAGAACAAACTATGCTATTTTGGGTCTAGAAATGTGTTTTCTCTAGAATACACGTAGATATTATTTTAGGTCTAGAAATGTGTATTCTCTAGAATACACATATTAACAAAATTAGAACGTTGTAAATGCCACTATAATATATATATTTCAATGTTGTTCGTAGTATAACTTACTTTTTATATATAATTTAAAAGTATAATAGCGGTATAATTCCTTCCTTCAGTACTGTAATAATAATGTAATGTAATGTTTTTAAAGTAATTATAACTTAAAAAAGTTGAATTTGAGCATAATAAAGCAATTTGAATTTTAAATGTGATACAGCTCAGTCGCTCGCGGGCCAAACGTGTATAAAATATATATAACAACATTGAATTAGCTGTCAACGATAAAGCCCTAAAAATATATTTTTTGCTCGGGTTTATGACATACTAAACGTTCTTATCATAAAAAGCAAAACCCTCTTTTTGTTCCTTTTGCAAAAAACTTTAATTAATGCAATTTTTTCTCGTTTGGACATAAGCCCGAAGTGTCATAAATCTAACAAAAACAAAAGGCCTAATAAAAGTCGGCAGGCGATGAGCGTGCAACTAAATTATTTCGTCGTCTCATCGAGCAGTAGCGCCCCCTACCGGGAAGACGACTCACTTAGTTTTTGTGAACGCCTGCCTTCAATATTTTATTTATTTTTTGGTCTTTTGACGATCATTAGATGGTTTTAATAAGCATGTAATAACGATATATTAGTCTCGTATTTTTTACAATGTGTACCATAAGAGGAATGATCCTACAAAAGTGATTGGTTGATTTTTTAAACGTATTATTCAGATACGACGTACAAGGGTGCTTTCATACAAATTGCTAATATGAATCAAAGTATGATAAAAGATTTCGAGACATTTTCATGTACAGTATTCCATTATATTCAAATTTATCTAATAATTTTAAGATAATTAAGTTTGAAACAAATTCTGGTGTTACTTATGAAAACATTTTCATGACAATTAAATCTGAGAATAATTTAGGCACACATTATCTATCGCAGGCAAAAATTAACGTGAATCGCCCGAAAAATAATTAACACATCTTTTAGTATATAGTTTTAATAAAGGCTTCTTATTCTGTAAATACTTATTTATCAAGATTTTTGAAGTGAAAACTTCTTTAAGCACGTTGGGCACTTTTGATATGGGGACGCTCAGATGACATATATACAGATGCCTGTGTATGTGTATATATTTGTGTGTATGTGTTTTCACTTCTGACGTGCAGTCCTACGACTGACAGTTTTTTTTTTTTAATTAGAAACATCAATGTTTGAGAAAGCCTCTATTTAAAATTGACACCTAAAAGCCAGAATGCGAATGACAATTGATAGAATTACGTAAAAGTTTATAGCTCACTGGGGCGACCGTTTTTCGCCCAAGTTCACAATCGCGGATTAGCACTTTAAAGAACGATCTATCTTTAATAGATAAATTAATCATTAAACCATTACCTCCAATAAGGACTAACCACACACAAAAAAGTTACTGATATCAGTGCTGATCAAGAGGATGATATTTTTTTCTTCTTTTGCCATAAAACGTCAAGTTAGTACAAAAAGTAAATTACAACGACCCCCGGCTTCGACAGGGTGGTTTGGGGTAAGTTGTACGCACAGCGGGTTGTACTCGGAGCCTCACGGAGTACGATGGGAGCAATCATCGATGTTTTGTTATGGTAATTTTGACAGCTCTGTCGGCTACTTAGCTATGTTTTATTGACTTTCGATTTGTTTTTGTGTACGGTTTGTAAAGGTAATAGGATCCTCGATGTCAGTGATAATTGGAGAATGCTTTCGGAATTTGTTTAAACTAATTAGTAGTCCTAAGACACCCGTAGACGTGACGCAACTTAGATGGTAGGTGACTGTCTGATCAATTCCTCTTTATTAAACGTCATAATATTAATTAATCTTCTCAGTCTTGCATCAATTATTGTAAGTTTATATTTTATAACACTATCCTGCATATATAAAACTTATTCATGTTTTTTTCTTATAATTCTAGCTTAAGTAAATAAACAGCAGTATATAACTCAAGTGGTGCGTACCTGTAAGAAATTGTGACAATAGAAAAAGTTAATATAAGTTTGTTTTTTGTAATTTAACTAGTGTTAACAAAATTGTTGGTGAGCCAATAAAATAAATAAATAATGGTAAATTCTGAAGAAACATGAATAGAACAATATTATGTCACGTCATGCTTCGTTATTGTCGACTCACTTACTAAGTACTTAACTTGTATTAATCAATTGAATCCACAACGATTGAAGCTTTATTTAAAACAGATTTGCACACATATATTCCGATATTTTGCTATCAAATAAAAAAATCAATCATTAGTGAATTGCTCCAGGGATTTTCAAGTGCTTCGCTGACCAGAACAGCGTTTATATTTAATATTTTGTTGTACTTAATAAGTGATTTCCGGGCCTAAAAACGCTCGCAGCAACAGAGGTGTCACTTGCGCTTTGTCAACTTAAACCCTCCCTTGAAGGATCACTGATACCTACTTACGGCCACAAAAACTATAGCTTTTAGGGTTCCGTTGCTCAGTAGGGAAAAGGAACCCTTATAGGATCACTTTATTGTCCGTCCGTCTGTCTGTCTGTCGGAAGAACGCGTGGAGGGGTCAAGTTGAAATTAACATCAAATACTTGTCTGCAGTCCGTTAAAGCTGTTAGAAAAAGCTTCTAAATCAACGCAATCAAAAGATACGGATATTTAAGCCTTATATTTTAACTATTCGCAAGTAAATCAAAACCAACAGGATAGTTCCATTGACCTAGAACCTTGAAATTGCGAGAAGTAAGGTCTCACAGAGCAAGTCAAGGAAAAAATCCTAAAGTCGTTAATTTGTTGTTAAATTACATGAAAAGGTGTTTTTTTGCGCTTGGAAAATTGACTTTGACGTATATAAATGTACGGGATAGTATTTTTTAGAACGGCAAAATTAACTATTCTTACTTTAAAAAAACGACAAAATATCTTCGAGAATCGATTCTTGAGATGACGAACTATCTACATATAATTTGGTTCATTCGGTCCGCGAGTCAAAATTGCACTTGTCCGGTTTTTTTAATTAGCGAGAAAACTAGACCTTACCAAGGTAAAATTAAGTTAACTGGGCTTGGAGCCGAAGATCTGGTTAGTAAGTTATTATATAGATGACAAAAAACAATAGTTAGGTATTATATTTTAGCGTTGATATGAAAAAGAAAATTTCAGTTATACTTTAAATATGAAAAAATACAATATCCGATAAGTACATAAAATACGCTGCGAGTATATCTACACTTATAAGTTTTAATTATTGCAGTAATGGTTAATTTTTGTGTTAAAGTTTCAGTGATTGTATAGACGCAGACGCCTTGCACATTATTGTTAGCATCGCGCAGATTAAAGAAATGTTAACAAAATAATGTAAGCACAGTTAGTATGTAATTGTGGCGGTAAGACCCATGGAGGATTGGCTGGAGAGGCAGCACGGCAGCCTCTCCTACCAGCTGACGCAGGTGCTGACCGGCGACGGCTGTTTTGGCTGTGAGGAAGTGATCCGCTAAAGAGGCGGCGGAAAGGGAACGGGAGAGAACTAGTACTCTCCCGTCCCGAAGAAGAGGCACCAGGCGCCGGAGAGCGCATAATGATGACTCCATGAACGCTGGCCTGGGGGTAACGGGTGAGGCTGCCCGTTACCCTAGCAGAAGCAGGCCTAAGACGATGGCGCGACGTGATCCGCGTGCGCCTCTCTAAATTGGAAGGAGGGCGAGGCCCTCCGCTACCAATGGTGTGGCTGCCTTCTATTTAAGGGCGGCCAAAGTCTGCTAGGGTTCTCGGGGACTTCCTTCCTAGGGTATACCCGAGTCCCTTGCCCTTAGTCTATCACTAACTTGTGACGGAACACCATGTGGTTTTAGTCGGTTCGATTCCGACATACCACTTCACCAACAGCCATAGTAAGGTGATGGCCCGTAGGGGCTTCCAAACGAAAAAAATACTACGGTACTATTGGCAAAGGCAACAGAGATTGAATTATTATTTTCCGATAAGCCGGTATCGGTGCCTATAACTAGGAATACCTATTAGTATTCCAGTAAAATTATTTTATTTTATTTATTTTTTTATTATAATTACATTCAAATTTACTTCTTGCCTACAAATTATATCATATGTTATTTTTAATATTTGTATGACATAGGCCTTTTGTTACCTCATTCCCGGAAATAAAGTTTCATTTCATTTGGTAAGACGATATACCCGCATTATGCAAACCCTATCCCGTCCCCATGGTGCTTTGGCGACACTCTCACCAGCAAAGTAAAAAGAGTGTTAATTTTCTTCTAAAATTATTTTCTTAGTTATTCTTTTTATTATTATTTACTAGCTGCGCCCCGCGGTTTCACCAGCGTAAGTCCCTCGTTAAGTTTTCTTTTTTGTGCAAACTTCACATAAACCATCTACTAAATAGTCCGACAAAGCCTAAACAGTTGGTTTGGATAGGTGAGCCCGTTCTTGAGTTATAAAATTACAACGAAAAGTGGTATTGATTTTTATAAATATGGATTACATTTTATTTTAATATTTAATTAGTGTCGTGAAATTTGATTAGTGTAAATCAAATTTCACGACACTAATTAAATAAATTGTCACAGTTAAACATACAATAATATAATATGCAAGGAGCATCAATGCATATGACCGTCGTGTATGTACCAGTTACCAGCTATTAAGTCCCATTTGACAATCGTAAATAAATTAAAATCAAGAGACTTGGGTAAGTCATCTGGTTATTACGGGTTATTTTTATGACACATTCATCAACACTTTAATAGAAAAGTTTATTGACTCTAAATCAATTACACTGAACTTTCTATGCTAATGACGCAAACCGCTATCAAATTTACTACTTTATTACTACTACTAGTTAGTACTACTTTATTTAAAAAGTTAATTGGTTAATATTTCTAATCCTATTGCCGTTTAAGGCATAGTGTAGCAATAGTGACCGTATTGCTGATGACTAAGTAGGTAGTTCGAATCAGTCACGAACAATGCCCGTTCGTGGTACACTTTCTAACACCTCGTTACTTTCAAAATATTTAATCTAAAGATCTTACTTTACTGACCACAAAAAATATTATTAATACGTGAAGCGAAAACTTTAGATCCCTTTTTACGAGAATTGGGCGGACGGAGGAGTATGAAATTTCGCACACTTATAGTTTATACAAAGAAGAAGTGACGAATGCTAAAATTTTTTAACAATATTTGCTACAAAGTTTAAAAAAATGCAAAAACGGGTACATACAGCTATGAGTGTCCAGTATATATTTTGACCTGCCATGGTACAAAAGTCTATACAATGACAGGTCAAGTAATATTGGCCAATGAAATAAACTATGGTCGAAATTCGACCACCACGCGATCTCTAGTTATTATTATTGGTTTACATATAATATACTATCAAAAAGTGTTTATCTATATTCTATATACAGTTCCTGCTTGAAATGCTTTTATGGAATCATCGCTGACGGACTATATTTAGTCAGTCAGTGTAAATAAATTAACTGGTAGCTAAGCCTAAGTCAGTAATATAAATACTTTTTATGTGGGAGAGCCATGCTTCGGCACGTATGGGCAGGCTCGACTCCGCTCGTTACCACGGCCTCACAGAAAACCGGCTGTGAAGCAATGCTTGCATTGCATTTCGCCGCGTGAGTGAGGTTACCGGAAGCCCTAACTCTTCCCTCTCCCTTATTCCCATCCTTCCCCTCTCCCCCCTCTTCCCACTCTTCCCCCCCTCCCCTTCTTCTCCTACTCCCACCTTAAAGGGCGGCAACGCACTTGTGACTCTCGAGTTCCAGGTGCCCATGGGCGGCGGTAGTCATTTACCATCAGGTGACTCGTCTGCTCGTTTGCCCCCTATACCTTAAAAAAAAAAAAAAAAAATACCTAGTATTCATTCTAGCACACATATATCTACATATAAAGCAATTTTTGTAAAAACTTTAATAGGTATATCTCATTACAGATTTATAATATCTTCAGATTTAATTTGACTATTTGACTAATGTAATTCTTAAATTATTGCTGACTATATAATTATTGAATATATGTATAAGGGATACAGTACCTTTTCAGTTATTACAATAAATATTGAATCTAATATTCAATAACACTTTATCTTAACATTTTTATGCTTCTATATAGAATATAGAGATGCATAAAAACCATTATAAAATTTTACTCATTGTGACAACGCATGCTCTCAATTAAAGACTGCTTGAGATTGGAAAGACTTTCTGTCCTTCTAAAAAATACATACAATTTAAAAGCGACAACTGCCATTTAAAAGATAACCAAAAATTCTTAACAAAACTGTCGCCAATTTTTATCTGGCGCAAATCAACACGTATAATATATTAAAAGAGGCCGACACTCGACTCGACACAGGTTATATTACCATAGGTTTACGGTCCATTTCATTGTAAAAAAAAGATTAAAAAAAGTTGCGGCTATAATTGAGACAAAGGACCATATACTTTTTAAAGGCATTTTTAGAGAACTATTCAATCCGCCATTGTTGTTATCAAACAAGATTAAGTCAAGATTCAAAATTGTTCTTCGGTGTTTAAAATATTTTGTTTGTGGTAAATTATTGACTTATTGTTGTTCTGGTTTGTGTTGTCTGTGTGGTCCAAGTTATAATAACTTAATTTGTGTTATCTGTAAGTACTGAGCCTAGATGAAAGTAAACCACCCGAAGATATCCATTCCTGAACCATCTTCTTCTTAACTTGATTTCCAAGATGATCTTTGTATGCGTCATTTGTCAAGACACACAATTTGCAGACGTACCTAGTCTAGAACGCTTCAACGAAGAAAAAGCCTACGTTCAATTAAAACAATTCTAGAAAATGCAAACAAGCAACAAATTACAATACTGTTGCCATATCTCCAATAATATTCACGTAGCAAGTTTCGAGGCCCTACTTAGTCGTGGCAACTCCTTCCACCCGATTGTGTTGGGCCTGTTTCTCTTTCTCACAAGAATATTGTAATAAATGGCGTCAAAAGACCAGGACGAAACAGAGTAGCTGTCAGGTTTTTAAACCCTCAAGATGTAAACTCCATCAAGAGAAGCAATTCCAGGCTTCAGTGTTACTAGAATAGGTGTTTATTTAAAAAGATAAATCCGACTAACTTATAATTATGATGATTTACTTAACATAAATAACTAAATCAACCATTTATGTAAAAGAGACTTTCGTAAATTCAAAACCGGGTCACATTCAAATCAGGCATTCCCGCCTACGGAATCATGTGATAAAATCAAAACAGTAGCCAAAAAAATACAAAATCAACCATCACAAAGTTAAGAGACCGAGAAATTCTTAAAATATCTACTTATCCAAACAGATGACATCGATATATTTTAATAGTGGACTCTTCAAGCGTGAATGAAGTAAAATGTTGAACGTTAGGATGTTTATTGATCACTAATTGGCGGGAAAAGGGTGACATTTTTTTAAATAAAAGTTCGGATACTTTGACGTGGTGTCAAACTAGAAATTCTTGTGCCGAGGACGGCATGCAGTGTTTGATCATATTGATAATAAAATTATTCATAAAAAAAACACCGCGTTTGAATGTGACGGTTTTGAATGGTTATGGTTTCTGTTTAACATTAAACTTGACTTTCTTGCATTTGAAACTAATTTAAGTAAGCAAGATTGTTTGGTCAGATTTCTTAACAGGAACCTATTAACATTAAAATAACTATAATTGTAGATACCTCGCCGATAATGGTAGAATGTTGATAACACATACCTTGTGTTAATCTAGATTTTACTACCAAACTTTCAAATATATTGTAAGAACAGTGACTGTAGTAACGAAGTGTATCATTAGGAAGCGGCGATTTTAAGATCGGGTGTTATTCCTGAACCCGTAAACTGAGTTGAAAGTCGCAGGTTTTCCATAACTCTGACAAAAAATATTTGTGGTAGTTTCGCCTAGTTCTCGTTATCTCAATATACCGGGTGTTAGAAAAGTACCGGAACAGCAAAATAATTCACTAGGGATGCACTTTTCGGAAATATAAATATTTTAGATTTGATCTTAAAACACTGACGTTTAGAGGTGAAAATATTGGTTTTATGGTTACGTCTTATGGTGTTTTTTTTTTTTATGGTATAGGAGGCAAACGAGCAGACGGGTTACCTGATGGTAAATGACTACCGCCGCCCATGGGCACCTGCAACTCAAGAGTCACAAGTGCGTTGCCGGCCTTAAAGGTGGGAGTAGGGGAAGGGGGGCAGGGTGGAAGAGGGGGAGTGGGAAAGAGAAGGGTTGAAGAGGGAGAGGGAAGGGTTGGGGTCTCCGGTAACCTCACTCGCTCGGCGAAAAGCAATGTAAGCATTGCTTCACTGCCAGTTTTCTGTGAGGCCGTGGTATAACTCCGGTCAAGCCGGCCCATACGTGGCGAAGCATGGCTCTCCCACGATCGACGTTTCTTTTATTTTTTAAATAAAATCAGGATCCTATTTAAAAAATATGACCGTGACTCTAAAAGGTCCTTGACATTCAGGTCAGAGTTTACAAATTCATAATCTAAGGCCTCCAATGAATAGCCAGGATAAAACCCTGAATCTTGTAGCTTTATGTCTCTTGGATGAAAAGAATAATCAATTTCCTATGGTTTTGTGAGTTTGACCTTTGATTTGCGACCTTCAGAGGTTAAAACTTAAGTAATCCAATTGTAATTTTTTCCTCTCTTTTCAATTCTGGGCTCAAAAATATGCAATCCCATTTAAAAATTGCCCTTCACCTTGAGATAACCTTCACGGTTGTGATCAAGGTCAATTTCGAGATCACCAATGGATAGCCAGAGAAAATTCCTGTAACTTTTGAAAAATGCATCCCTATCGAATTATTCTGCTGTTTCGGTACTTTTCTAACACCCGGTATGTTTATTGCTTATCAGAAGTATAATATTATAGGTTCCCAGCACATACTAAACCTTAACACGTAGGCAAATTGAAATCGAGAACAATGCATGTGGAACCAAAGCTAATTGCTACTAATATAATATCGTCTGAGCACTAAAAAAGACCAGGTCGAAATAGGATTTGGCACTCAAACCAATAATAAATATCCATTAAAAACTTACAGCTTGCTTTTACGAATTATGGATTTTGGGACTTACGTAGATTGTACTTTAGATAAATGTTAAATTAATCAGAATAGAATATATAGATAGAATAGGAAACCGAGATCTGGAACGGTTTAAAACGTTAATGATTACATACAGATAGCGCTCATAGTACCTAATGATGATGTACCAATACGTATTACAGAAACACTTTCGGTAGACAGCAAGCTGAAGAAACTCTTAGCATTGGTCTAATGCAACGTGCAAACCAACAGGTATAGTATTAAATTAAATTTTGAGGAAATAGCATAAAAAAAATAGCTGAAAGTGGTAATTCCGAAAGTAATTTTAACGCCTACAATATTTATGTTAGCAATATAATGCAAGTTATTGCAATAACATTTCAGTCAGGCATTACATCTACAAGCAACTTTAATCGACTAGTTTTATAGCTTCCAACGAATAAACAAGCCTCTAAATTTTAGACTAACACGCCAAGAAACAATCGAAACTAATTTACAGATGATTTACAGCATAATTGAAAGTTTTTATTCCTTGTTTATGGGTAGTACAGTAATAGGGACAGGAGTAATGAAATAATACGAGACGGGCATTCTTTGAGTTTTGTAGATAAGTATCGCGGTACAATTCCGTCTAATACTGTCGAATGTTTACAAAATGTGGTCATGTGAAACATTCATGAGCTCATAGACTTAAGAATGGAATAGAGTGGCAAATGTGCCCATACCACAATATTAATTGGTTACGAATAAAGTAAGACTATGTGTAACCTATCGATCACGCTTGACAACCTTAGTGAAAGTAACAAGAAAATCCACCGATCGAACAAACCGTGAATACGACTGGTAAGTTAAGTTACAGATACACTCAAAGTAACTAATGTTGTCAGATTAATACATAAAGTTAGTTCCTTCCTGGTCTACAGTTGTTAAAAATATATATAGGTACATCAACATAATGTGCATTAAAAAAATGCAAAACTGAACATTGTCATTGCACTACATACACAAAGAGATTTAAAGGTAACGGAAACTCCGTTACGGTTTACTATTAGGGTCAACTCAGATTGAGCGACTAAATCTTCAAGCACTTTTAAAATGTGAATAAATTATTACCCCATTAAAATAGAGCTGAAAATCGCATTCAAGTAGTATAGTCTAGTCGAGCGGACAGCGGTGTACGATTTTCAGATTTATTTAAATGGGTTATTACTTTTTTCACATTTTAAAGGCCCTTAGCCTCTCACTATTTTATTGCACCACGTTGGTATCGTTTGCACTTTAATATTTTTGTATTTAGATGAATATAACCATTACAAATTTTACGAATGAATAATAAATTAATAGGCAAAAATCTAATATTTTAAATGCCATCTCTAGATATCACTAAGCCACAAATGTAACCCAACAGGTGCTGTAAAGTAGATATCATCAACATAAGTTACATTGGTTCTTCTTTTTGTCGGTAGATGGCGCTGAGCAATTGACCAGAGACGACTTTTGTGAACGTCGTCTTGAAGTAAATAGTGATTATAATTAACAAATTGTCTGCAGTGGTCTAACAGCTATTCTCTCATTGTTGGCCAGAGACATAACTTAGGCAGTAGGTAATTATATTGTGTTACATGTAACTATTAAATAGTACAGAGCACTGAACAGTCCAAGTCAGTAAAAAAGAAGACTTTTAAATTATCTGGCAAATGGTCATCGCGCTGTCAGTCACCTTGGTCGCCAGACCGTCCGACCGTCACAAAACTCTGTACCCGGGTATCGCATATTTTATATTTTGTAGAAGCTTCTTTTAAGGGATCGTTCGTCATCTCGTCCCAATACAAACTCGGAACATTGGGACGAGTTGACGAATCTCAAATTTCAAAATACATATTTTTTTGATTCGTCATCTCGTACCATTCTCGAACGTCTTTAATATCGTAGTTGATTTTAGTAGTTAGTCGTTTAGGTTAATCGACAATGCTTAGGCCAAGGACTGCGTTCCTTACAACCGTTATATAGCACGTAAAATATTATAAACTATTGAACACTGATTAAGACTATTAATTAATTGATTTAAATGTAAGATGATAATTAAATCAGGAACTTAATAGATAGGCAACCAAAATTAACCATTTAGAATCTTACCGCACCTCGTTCTAAACTTAGTTAAAAAGTATATCTCAGATAAAGTTATCAATAATTTATTATCGTCGAAAATCAACACAAAAACGTTTTCAACCCTTATCGTTGATATTTAATCAGTCTGATTAGAGGGGGTTGAAACGAGCTCATTTAGAAGGGGATGAACAAATAAAAGGTTTTATCAGACCTTTTAACCTACCACCTGTTCGAATTGAGTTATTCCTTTCCAATTATTGCGATTAGTCGTTTGAACGACTGCGATTAGTCGTTTAGTGAATGATTGGCTAATTTGTTAACCCTTTATTAAGTTCGAGGTTATATCAGCTGCTCTCTCACAATGAATGTAAGGGCTGATCGTAGGAAGTTGTGTGGGAATTTGGCCCGGATGTTAAAATCTTGTTAAAGTAATCTATAGTTAGGATTAGATAAAAGGCCTCTTTCATTAGTTACTGTATCGCAGTAGTAATTACACACACACACAGATAGAGGGAGAGAGAGAATAAAAACTAGTGTAAAAGATACTTTCAGTCACAGTACCACGGTAATACTATCTATCCAGTATTGTGACTCGACGCTGTCCTCGAAATAATTACCTACAGCCGCGCAGTACGTTAACACGCTTACTGTTTACAAAACGGTGTGATCCGTTTGTTCGTCACTGCGGCGAATTCGCGACTGGTCGTGTACCGAGTGTATACCGAACTTAAGACGCGTAGGTAGGACTCGCTTTCCGACCGTTTGTATGAAGATAGAATACTGTATAGATAATATTACCGTGACAGTACGAACGTACGTAGCCACGTAGGTATTACAAACTGGCAGAACCTGACATAAGCGCATTAAAACAAACAAATGAACACTTATTTATAATATTAGTATAGGTAACTCAGCTATGATATTCCAATTTGGAGAAAACGTTGACAAGAAAGAGCTAGCTTCCGTAATTTTGATACTTTAGAAGCGTGTCACACATCTCCAAAGATTTCACATATATAAGAATTAAAATCATCCCATTCCGCTTCATTACGTAAACTAAACATGGCCATCACATACTCTAAACTAAATTGCACACTTTTACTTGCTTACATATCAATTTGTTACTTCCAATCATTAAACTTTTTTTCACGTACGTTCTCGTTACATTTTATTCTGTCAACATTTGCATATTAAATTCAACTTTACACGCATAACCTAAAGCTCAAATTCCATTAGCCCTCTCAAACCTGTATCAAGATTTTATCTCGGGGGAAATTTGACTTTATCAGTTTTGAATAGAGTCGGTTTTTAATTAAAAAACGTTTAAAACCATGAATTTCTAAAGAGACGAATTCTTTTGTTTTATTTGGATTTCTAAGTTGTAGTACAAAGTTACACAACATATAATTTAGTTTTCATCTCGACGTGTGATAATTGTCTATGGCATGTGTTCCAGGTACGAAGTTAGAGAAAAGAGTATTTAATTTTTTTTTTTAAATATCTGGTATCAGTACAGTAAACACTGATATTATGAATGATCATAGACCCCGAAATCCGCGGTACAGGATTTGAGCATGCCATAGACACAAGAAAACGTGACAAATTTAGTAAAATTCATAAAGAACAAAATAATACACCATACAAAGGAGTTCATTGATCATCTATAGAATAGTGAGAGGTCAATAAAAATAGATATAACATAATTACATTACGTAATATACATTCATTTTAAACCCCAACACAAAAAGGAGGGGTGTTATAAATTTTACATGTGTATCTGTGTGTCTGTCATAGCTCCTAGACGGATGGTCCGATTTGGATTTAGTTTTTCTGATTGAAAGGTGATGTGATCAAGATTGTTCGTAGCTATAATTCAAGAAAATCTGTTCAGCTGTTCGAAGATCATCAGCTCATTTCCAATCGTTGAAGGGATTTTTGAGTCGGGGGTATTTTAAAATTTAAATTTATGCTTGTAAAATATTCACGTGTCTTAATGTACTAGTTTTACACATATTTTGAGACTACAGAGATCAAATCATTTGAATGATATGATTTTTATTATTAAAAAAAAACAGAAACCATGCATCACAGAACATAGTTTGGTACAACGAAACCATGTACTGAGACGGTTTCAAAGGGCTTGTTAGGCGTCAAATTAAATTATTTTACAATCCATGATTTAAACACGACCCTTCTACCGCATTTTTACAGGATAAATCGAACCTACGTACCTAATTACTTAGAAATTACTTAATTAATTACTTATTAATTAACATCGTTAATGTACACATGTTTATGAAAATAAAATATCTTGTATCTTGAAACGAATAGAATCTATAGTAATATTATAAAGCTGAAGAGTTTGTTTGTTAGTTTGGTTGAACGCGCTAATCTCAGGAACTACTGGTTCGATTGAAAAATTATTGTAGTGCTGGATAGCCCATTTATCGAGGAAGGCTATAGGCTATATAACATTATCCTACGACCAATAGGTGCGGAGCAGTGACCATAAACGCAGGTGAAACTGCGGGGACGGCTAGTGAAAAATATATTTATTTATTTATATTTTTATTGTACCCCTTTCAAGTGAGATACAATCCAAAACAATGTAGACATTCAGGTATAACAATTGGCGGTCTTATCGCTCACGGCGATCTCTTCCAGACAACCTTTGTACGGATATATAATTAAATGTATAAACTCGAAGGTGTCTAAAACTAATAATAATACAAAGCGTATGTAATAATTTAATTTGTTTAATATTTTTACGATTTTAATTTTACGTTTGAAGGGCACTAACTATTTCCGGACCTGCCGGTTGCGCTATCCAATTTTGCTATTATATCTTTATACGGGGTGTATTTGAAAATAGAACACTTACTTAAATCACTGAAAGGACATAACTCTAGCATGCACTTACAATAAGAATTTAAAAAAAAAACTATCCGTTTACAAGTTATGACCCTTTGAATTTCCAGGTATTTTTGTCTCCTGTTTTTCATACTCGTAAAAGTAGGTGGAATGTGTAAAGTTAAGGATTGATTGATTTAGGAAGCCGCGCGGGAACTGCTAGTATATAGGTATATATATAATCCTAAATGCCTAAGTGACCCTAAAGTGAGTTTATTTGTCGATCAAATTTGCATACTCGTTGTCAGATTTTGCATACAGAAAAGGACGTAGATTACATTTTATCTAGAAAAATATACTGTTTTCCTGGGATAGTTAATTGATTGACATATGGTACATAACGCAAATGAAGCCGTGGTTAAAAGCTAGTTGGATTATAAACTTTAAATTAATTAATTATTTGATTAATAAATAGATAATTAATAAATTAATAGGTAATTAATAAATAATTAGTTAGTTAATTAATACCTTATATACTTAGGCCCGAAAGGGTAGGCAGAGGTGTGGCACTTATATTTCGTTAGCTAAGTATATAATTTGGTGCCCAGCAATGAGGGACGAACCTTTAGCCGTAGCGCAGCTAGTGCTAAATATGTTTTATTTCGTATATCGGTAAACATTAAACAAATATACTTACTTAATTCGCATTAACACCTCTCTCTCGCGAATTTTTTCACTACTAAACAATAATAATAATATTATTTCTTGCCTATCATATTTTATTTTTACATATTATGTGTAGGAGAAAGGTTTTTAATTTATGTTGAATGTTACTTTCTGTCGTTGCATTAAATAAATCCGGAGGTAGATTTGGCACTGGGTGTGGCCACTTTAGCTTCACTAACATTTTTATTAAAAAGTCCTGAACGTATGTAACAGATCCAAACCATAAAAATAAATTTGTTGTTTGTCTATTTAAAAACGTGTGTATAAACGAAAAAAAATAAAGTTTAAGATTTCAGAGGAATGTAGATAGTTTTTAAATATATAATGCTTAATATTGAGAATCTTACTTTTGTTCTTTAAAACCTAAATGATTTATATCGCACGAAGCGAAGTGAAACTAGCAAATCGTTTCAACAAAATAGATAGTAGTACCTACTTACTATTCAGTGGTTTCATTAACACTTAACAGATTTTAATTGTTTGGTGAACAAGAAGGGACTAAACGTGCGCAACTAATAAATCATAAAGTTAACACAAAAACATTACGATGTTTGGAATAAAACCTAGCGCCATCTACACAAGACAAGCCAAACTATTTTGTAACTACTGATCCTACATCTCGCATTGAAAATTCTTCGGCTGATTAATATCTATATGTGTATATAAATGAGTCCAATCAAAAGATTCTTTGTTTTTGACAAACATCCCAGGCCGCTAATCCACGTTACCTATTAGAGTACTTAGATTGTCTATCTAGAAGATCACCTTGTGTACTCGCATGTTGAAGACCCTTGGGTTTTAGTTAATTGGAAAAAGATACTGATCAAGTAGTTCACTTGCACGTGATCAAGTTTAAGCTACGTGTGCGCATGGCACGTTTATGGGTGAAAGGGAAGATTACCGTAAATGCTATTAACTCTAAACTTCAATCAGACCGAGGAAGTATCTTCACTTCAAAAAATGTAACAGCCAAAGTTCTTAAATCTAACTCGAAAACAGGTTTCTTCTTCTTATTTCAATGAAAACTATACAACCTAATCGTGATATATAGCTATCGATACGAGCTCTGTTAAATAAACTGTCAGTTTGGCATGGACCTCCCCTTGGATTCTGAGACTTAAAAAACCTTTGAGGACACTTTGGACTCTTAAATATTCCAAGTTTCCTTAAAATGTTTTCCTTAGCCGTTAAAGCAAGTCGTAATTAATTAATCATAAATAGGCACGTCATGCCCTTTGAAAAATCAAAAGTTCGCTATTGAACTTGAATTGCTTGCGTTGCTGACCCTAATGGGTGAAAAATGAGATCACTCGGCTACATTTTTAGTTCTAGATAGCGTGGTCTACTATAATAATCGTGCTGTATAAATGTGAAATTCTGGTAGGTACCAGTAATTTCGGTAAACAGAGCTGTTGCAAATACGTCCTTTAATTTGTAACGTAACCAGTGCGGAAAGATAAGATCCGTGTTTGTAATTCTCGAATGATCTTGAAAGTGTTTCACCATTGTAAACTGAAGTTACGAACACAATATTACAGACTCTTGTGACTCTCGTGTGTCGTTTCACAACAAATTTTATATCCCCAACGAACTAAAACAACACCTATTTCTGTCATAAACCCAGCGCGATAGTAGCGACCAACTACAACCAAGGGATGTGCTTGAAATACCTTGTTTTCATTAAAATAAAAACAAGGTACTCCTCCGACTTTTTACGCCTACTACAATGCGTATATACTACGTATTATACAGCTCCTGAATATGCCCTCCTGTTGATACAAGTGTACATAGAAAACCCATTGCTATCCATTGATCTACCACATAAAGAGTGAGCCAGTCCCACCAGACAGGTTATCTGACTACCTTCCCTAAGACTGTCATGCTCGACGTTATTGTGGATTATTCATATTGAAACTGACATATAGAAGTCACTATAATCGAGATGCAGATGCAAAATAAGAAACTGCTACATGATACGTAATTAGTTACAGACAAGAAGCAGCCAAATTAAGATCTTAGTTTGGAAGTTGAATTGTTTTTTATAAGACATAGTGATTTGCCACTTTTGCTTATGCGAATGAAGTGAAAATAGTGACGGTTGTACATTATAATTTAGAATTACACAACATACAATCTAATTAATTAATTATATTCTTTGTTTTTACTCACCAATACGTACGTATATATGTAATTCACTAGAATACATTTAAAATGTGAAAACTTTAAATGATTATTATGTTGATTGTTATGAGTTTTACATATAAAGTATGCCTTGTTAAATTAAAAAAAAAATATATAATACAGAATATGTACACCCCGTGCATTTTTCATCCTTGATGCGTGGACGGTAAAAAATTTGTTGTGCACAGTATATTTGCCCAATAAAATATTAACCTTACCCTTTTATAATAGAGCTGAAAATCGTATGCAAGCATTATTTTAATGAAATAAGGTTTATATTTTATGTGCTCGAGTATTTTGCGAATCTGAGTTGACCCTTACAAAACTGTGTTATCATAATTTTACGATCGATATGTATGTACTAACGGAAAAATAGTAAAGATATCAGTTATATTTAGGAAAGAATACATTCGTCACAAATCTCATATTGCATTAACGATGAACCCAAATATATTGTTGCGAAAGCATGACATACCTTTTACCTAAAGCTTTTAAAGTCTGTCAATAGGCTCTGGACACGGTGCATAATAGCTTTAAGCAACAGTTGTGAATGGCTGTTGGACAAATAATGTTTAAGTACCCGTTCATATCTTTAATTACGGTATGAGCTGAAATAACATATAAACCTTGAGTTTTTGAGGTTATTGCGTGTTTTGACAATTCTAAAAGCAATAACAAGTAAGTAATCAAATAAGTAATAAAATATCATTTTTATAATCTAAGAAACCACAATTTTTGTATCTATTAACACAAGATTATCGATAAAATATTAATTAACTTGCCCACGCTTTCGCTCTATTATCATTTATTTTTCTATTCCTCGGGAACAGTATTTTTTTTTCTGTATGGAAGGTACTTACCCTATGTTCTTTTCTGTACTCCTAACTCCTAGAAGTTAAGACGTGAACGCGTAGCAAAGAAACGAATTCATATTCGAATTTATAATATTAGGTTCACCAATGTTTGACAAAAAACGAATGACCGATTCATCAACGAGATCATTTTAAAAATAACATTATTAAAAGTAATATGTCCTAGAATATCATTAAACGATCAGTTGAGAAGTTAAGACGTGAACGCGTAGCAAAGAAACGAATTCATATTCGAATTTATAATATTAGGTTCACCAATGTTTGACAAAAAACGAATGACCGATTCATCAACGAGATCATTTTAAAAATAACGTTTAAAAAAACTAATCATTTGACAAAATACAGATTTCGCAAATGTTTTACTTTGCGAATATTTCAAATGTTTAAATATCATTTCAAAAATATTATTTGACCAAGTACTTTGTTTGTCAAATGACACTTGAACTTTATTTTAACGTTATTTTTAAAATGAAAATTTGTGATTTGTTTGATATATCTGAAATCATGATATATACTCGTCATTACTATCAAACTGCTTTATCTATTTCAATGACTTCACATAATAAACTCATATAGAGTAGCAAAGGGTGTCGGCACAAGGGCCCACACTTTGTCACTGTTGTTTTACCAATGAAAGAACAACAAGGGGCACAAAGTCATTTTAAAGCTAACATGAAACCTTGCAAAATTATCGTAAGATGATTATCTTACGAACACTTCCATACAATGAAGCGCCGCTTAAAGAGAAAGGAACAACATATGTTTTTTGTAGAGGAACGAGCCTGTCTAGCTAATCCTTGCCTCAACCTTGTCTCAAACACATCCGACGACGTACTGAAGAGCCTTCGCCACGTGAAAAGTCGGTAAATGGTGAGGTGATTTTAATTGACGAATGGTATTGAGCTTACACGGTCAGTACCTTTCACATCTGTCTTTAGTCACATAGTAAAGAAAGAGAAAATGATAGTCCAATCGACTCTTAGTGATGTGAATATCGTAAAATAATGATCATGAGTAATCATGACTGTGTTAAGCTATGATGCTCTTTAAACGCGTAATCGACTCCCGAAAAGAATGTACTACACTCTACACCCATAAAAAAAGTCTAAGCAAAACGCATCATTTACAGAAACTGCATGTTATTTTTTTTTCTTTGATATATTTTTTTTCTTAGCAAATTAAATTGGTAAACAATCTTTATTGTTCTCTGAAACATATAAGTACTGACTGATTTTAAAAGTAGAAACTTTTCGATTGCGTTTTGTTTTCATTAAAATAAAGCTAATTATTTTCTCCTAATTTCATGTGTTTTCGTCTGTTGATAAATTTGGTATTTTCACTTTTATTTATTTATTTATTTACACTTTATGCACATTTATTACATAGGCGGACTTAATGCCTAAGGCATTCTTTACCAGTCAACCATTGGGTGCTGCAGAGAAGACAGAAAGTAGGTGCGTTTTAACTAAAACTGGTTTATAAAACAAAATATTATCTAATCACACTAAATATACTACGTAAATACATATTTCTTTACGGCTTTCTATCCGGGGTCTCTTGAAATAAAACAAGTTTTTGCACTAAAATGTTCACAGAAAGAAAAGGTCAACGATATACATGATGTACCCGATAAAATCCAAAAACTTCATTTTCGGTAGTACCATAGTGTGATGCGTCGGCCAAAAAACTACTGCACAGCATTGCGTCCACGGAGGCTGCGGCGGATGGCAGAGTTACGGGCGGCTAGAGGCACTCGCCTAGAAAAAAAAGGTACGTGAGTGACGTGAAGCTGCCCGCCGAGCCACTCTGGCTCATTGGTCGTCCAGGCTGGAGGCTCCATGTGCTGTCTTTCCCGCAGTGGAGGTGCTCCAGCCGGTCATGATCGAATGGGCAAGGCATTCTTTATAAAGAGTGACGTCGGATAGTTAGGAGATTCTCCCTCTTCCCCCCTTCCCCTACTCCCACCTTAAAGGCTGGCAACGCACTTGTGACGCTTGAGTTACAGGTGCCCATGGGCGGCGGTAGTCACTTACTATCAGGTGACCCGTCTGCTCGTTTGCCCCCTATCCCATAAAAAAATGAAACTGTAGTGCCCGCGCTTTTGCGGACAGGCATAGGAGGGGGACCAGGTGTCTTAACTACAGCTATTTCTGGACCCCCTCATAGTTTAGGCGCAGTATGGTACATCGATGGTCTTAGTCGGTTCGATTCCAACACACCTCCCCACCGATAAACCCGGTGATGGTGACGGCCCGAGGGGGTTTCTGCACGTTTAAACAAAATAAAATCATTTAGTAATATGTCATAGAATATTATTAAACTTTTAACATATTTAGTAGGAAATATGACCCTGAAAACATCTATGATGAATAACGATGGTCAGGAAAAAATAGTGAAGCTTCTGCACATTTCTCTATTCTGTTGCATTAGTATTTTAAAGAGGTTGCCTGTTCCACTGCGTTGAGTTTTATGAATTCAATTGCCATGTAGAGTAATTGTAGGTAGTGCACAGTGGTGGTTTTTGAGGTGACCACTTAAGCTGCCAAACCATCCGTTTAGTCCAATAATTGGAAAGACAACTAAACCAGTTCGTCGCAGTCGTAGAAAAACGGCGGATTTTTTTTTTCATGTTATAGGTGGCATACGAGCAGACGGGTCATCTGATGGTAAGTGACTACCGTCGCCCATGGACACCTGCAACTCAAGAGTCACAAGTGTGTTGCCGACCTTTGAGATAGGATTTGATTTATTGACGATTTTTGTTTTTGACATAAACCTACTGAAAACATTACATTTTATCATTAAACAAAACATTTTTGAATGCTCATACACACAGTAACTTTTTGAGATTTCAGTAACAGAAACAGCCGTTTTCAAAATATTACGTAAAACATCATTTGAAAACTTTAAAGTGCTCTACTATAAAGTAATTAAAAATCAAATCCGTCTTTTTTGCTACAACGACGACGAGTTAACTTTACTCACTTAACCGAATTCCTATCGAACATTACAGGAACATAAAAGTAGATGCTGTGTGCGGTGATTTTTGAAGAGCATACGATAAAGTGAAGTAGTGAACCACTCGGTTCACTAATGTTTCACAAAAAACGAATGACAAATGATCATTTTAAATATAATATTATAAAACCTAATCATTTGACAAACATCTCATTTCGCAAACATATTACTTTATAAGTATTTATTTGACAAAATACGGATTTTGCAAATGTTTAACTTTGCAAATATTTAAAACTAGCAGCGCCACGTGGTTTCACCCGCGTATGTCCCGATCCCGTGGGAATATCGGGATAAAGGTAGCCTATGCGTTAATCCAAGTCTCCAGCTAACTACATAAGAAATTTCATAGCAATCGGTTCAGTGGTTTTTGCGTGAAAGAGTAACAAATATCCATCCATCATCCTATCCATCCATCCATCCAAACTTTCACATTTATAATATTAGTGAGATGTTACAATATCATTCCAAAAATATTCATTTGACCAAGTACTTCGTTTGTCAAATTTGTGATTTTACAAAATGGAACAGCTCGTTTATAGGCAAGTACTAATTTCATACAATTACTGATAGTATTTGATTGATAGTCAATTTACAAAAATACATGCTGCCCTAACCAAATAAAATAGGTAGAATTCTGTTCCCTTCTGTTCTTCTTCATTTCTGTTCAATTGAACTACCCTACTAATGACAGATGATTTCGTAATGGATTTTGTCACACGTTATTTATATTTTGCTTTGTTTTACCAGTTAACATGATTACAAAAGATTAGTTTGTCAAATGATATTTTGATGTAACGAAATGTTGTCGTTCAGTTATTTGTCAAATGAGTTATTTGCAGAAATTTTAGTTTGTAAAGTGATAAATTTATCTAACGTTATTTTTAAAATGAAAATTTGTGATCCGTTTTTCGTCAAATGACAGGACACCGAACCACCCACTGCTCACCAAGCTAAAGTTTAATGAAATGCTCACCTACTTGCTAAAATGTCTTTACTCATACTTATTCCAGATATCACAGATTTGTTTCAAAAGTAGACGAATCGTACCCATACACACCCAAGTCCCAAGTGCTCCTAAAGGGTCATATCAAATTATATTTATCGTTTTCTTTAAATTATACAACGGCTCATAGTGATCTATGGAAAAAGTAAAGTCTGCAGTAGATAATATTAAAACAATGATCATCTAATGAAGATGTCCTTTAATGACAATTGTGTGTACAGAAATACATAAGACCTTATGTAATTTAAGAACATATTGGCGATATAGCCTTGAGAAAGTAATACATAGATTTATTATAAAGTAGTTTCAAGTATCTAAATTATGACTACTGTTGTAGATATGAGAACATCAAGATGTATTTCTTGTTGGATAGTTTCTTTTACTTTTAAGTATTATCTTTAGGCAACGATGTCTAATTGACATGATAACGTAACACAAATAAATCATGCCGAAACAGTGACTACAACAACAGTTCCTAATAAATCCACATAATATTGTGATTGCAAACTTTCTAAGCCATTTGTGTTAAATATTAATCAATAGATTGGGTCGTAAAGCTTTAAGACGCAATAATAAAAACTATTCAAGTATGTGTTTCGTGACACTTTTATGATAATTAGTAGTTATGTAATTGTTGAAGAGCGGGAATGAGGAAAATGTTTTTTTATAGCCGATGCTAAAGGAAACCATACGCGTATGCCACTAAGATTACCTAAAATGATCGTTGCAATTTCAAAACCTCTTTTTGTAATACTACTTTTTGGAGAAAATTTAAGAATCTTTCACTGCAAAGTATGTATGTAATGTAATCTAGTAGAAACAAAACTGCGGTTTGCCAAGGCATTAATTGTCGTACCAGAACGCACTGAGAAAATTTTACGAGAGCAGAACGAAAAGAAATGTACCAACGCATGGTTGAAATCTCTCTAGATTACAATCGTACTAGCTTTTGCCCGCGACTTGGATCGCATAGTTATTTCATCAATCCCTCGGAGAGAGTACTTTTTTTCTGGATGAAAGGTACCCTATGTACTTTTTCATACCCCTGAAAACGTTACTGCAAAATTTCATGATAATCGGTTTAGTGATTAAGGCATGAACAAACAAACAAGCAAGCTTACTTTCCCATTTATAATATTACAAGTTGGTGCCCGCGACTTCGTTGGCGTAAAATCTCTCCCACACAAATTTCTACACATCTTATATTTTACCACCTTCAAGTTTTATTTTCGCTACCAAAAGTATTAGGTTATATGCAGAGGGCAAAGTCCCCTCTATCTCTACATCAAAATTTGTCAAAATTGGTTCAGACAGAGTTACGACGGTAGATATATAGTTATGACCAACGACAAGAGGCGGGTGTGAGAGAAGTCTAACGCCTCTGTTACCAAAGTAACAGAAATACACAATCGTATAATCGCAGAGAATGAATAGAGACAGTATCGGTAAGTATAAGTAAGTATTATACAACGTAACGTAGCTAATACGATTCTTAACTATTACTGTGATTACGCGTTCGAAACCCAATTATGTACTTGGATTATCGCTAACCTGAAACTTAAGACTTTGAATTCACGTAATGGTAAAAGATTATAAAGACACTTGGTAAGACCTACCTTCGACAACGTTGTCAGAAAATTTCTCCATTCACCACACGTATTTCTACGAATTTCAACTTCATTTAAAAGATTACCACTCCCTGATACTCAGAGGAAACTTCCACCCAGGACCTCACGCACAAATAAGCGCAAAACTAACGGCATCAACTAAGGTTGCGCAGTTAGCTTGCAATATTCATCAGGTTTTTTCCATTCATGATTAAATTGCCTGTAAATATCAAACAACTTCTTACATTACCTATGCAAGTAGGTAATCTAGTCACCAGCTGTTAGCCTGTCATTAGCTTTGTTGCAAGAATACCAGACGGATTTACGGTCCATTCAAAAGTGTTAATATCGATAAGCGTGAACTTTTTAGTATTGCAAGTCACTAACAATCTGCAATATTATTTCTCAATCAGAAATCGATCAAATGCACGTTGAACACGAGATACAGCGGTGTGTGACCTCGATAGTCTGTGTCCAATTCATAGTAGAATGGATAAGATAGGTGACTACAGTATGGAGTCCTTCAGAAAGGATAAAATGGTTTAAAAGGTACTTGGTGAAACAAGCACCCATAGACTATCGTGACCGCTCACTCATTGTCTATTACTCCCATGTAACCGACATAGTTCAAACTATTTGTAATTTTTAAAGAGCTCCACCGTACTGTCTCTGGAAGGAAAATGTCTAAAGTTCCTATTGACCATGTAGTACGAAGACTGTTCTGTATTTAAAATGTAAAAGGCCAATGTCAAATTGTCAATAACAAGACTCGGCATTCAGACGCTCGAATACATCGCAGGAATACCGCAGGAAACACTCATTGAAGTTCTAAATAACCGTAATTGTTACAGCTTCAGTATCGCCATTCAACTGTGGAGTCAGATAGTTGAATTTGTATCCATAGGAAATGCCAGCACCGTCTAGTTTCATTCAACGTACTAAAGTGTCTGAAAAGATCTATTTTAATTCGATTTATTATTACTATAAATAAATATATCATTTGTTTGTATTAGCAGGGCTAATCAACCGCGGTGATGGTCATAAGAACGCTAGAAAACACCGATATTATTAGTGGCGATACTGCATGTTGATATTAATAGAGTTCCACTGTATGCAGACTTGTAGTTTGTATTTTTTTTATTTCATTAACGGTGTCTCTGGCACTCGCGAGGGACTTTGAAACAACGGACACAAGAACACCCAGACTCGGGACAATTATTGCATCACACAAATTATTGTCCCGTGTGGGAATCGAAACCACAACACTCAGCGCGGCGATTAATGTAAATACATTAACAGAGTGTACAAAATGTTATGAACACTTTGTACTTTAAACATAATCAGACAAATATCTACTATTTAGTGTTTAATTATCTATTATATACTATAACATTTAATCTTACAACGTTGACCCCGCTAACATAACTATATACGTGTATTCAATGTCTCATATTCAACGCTGCAAAAATTTTTTTTTTTTTAATGTTGGCATAATTAACGTGACTGATGAAATAATCCCTATATGTGATTTTATTTTTTAACGGCATTCTTTTTAATGTATCGGCTCCAAGTTATGTAGTAGGTAGATAATATAGCATTACTTCAACAATTAAAGGTCACAAACAAGCGTACGGCCTGATACTTGATGGTAAACAGTAACGATAGTAGTGGGCAAGTGAGTTCTTCTCGTGATTTTGATCAATTATTATTATCTATATAGGGTGTATCTGAGAATGGAATTAATAATTAATAAAAAATCCCTGAAAAGTAACATGCATAGCTTTTGTGATTTCCCACATGAAATATTGAATAATTCAAAAAAAAATATGTTCGTTTTAAAATCTTTAACTTTACACATTCCACCTACTTTA
Organism: Euplagia quadripunctaria; assembly: GCA_963859945.1. Taxonomy (NCBI): domain Eukaryota; kingdom Metazoa; phylum Arthropoda; class Insecta; order Lepidoptera; family Erebidae; genus Euplagia; species Euplagia quadripunctaria. Next base: position 8,324,023 of record OY982583.1, read on the forward strand.
ATGAGAAACGGAGGTGATAATACCTGGAAATTCAAACTGATATTTTTTTCAAAAAATCTTTTTGTAACTGCATGCTAGAGTCATGCCCTTTCAGTGATTTAGTAAGCGTTCCACTTTTAGATACAACCTACATACACGTTAATATAATTATTTGCTTTTTTGCAAGAGCATAACTCTGATATGAGAATAACTTCATGTAGAGAACGACAAGTAAATACGAACTGATTTAGTATAAATGAGAAGTTGGTACAGGCATTTACAAACAAGAACACATTACAATGTTGAGGGCACTTACAATCTAACAACTAGTAATATCAAGCATTAAATAACAATAACATAAGAACCGTGTAATAAAATAGCCACAGGCAACTTTCTAATTATAATCTTATTTTTGCCGGGCTTATTACGCAGATAGTTGAGTATATATTTATTGTGCTCCGTTTTGCAAAGGAAACGCAGAACCGACAGCCTACGTAACTTTTTAATCTATAATCAGTGAATAAATGTGCAGTATCTTTATAAAACTTGCTGGCATTCCGCAATTATAAATTTTCTATTGATCGCATGCACATTACGTTATTAATGGCAGTTTAAATAAAATCTAGAAATAAAATGTTTCGATATTTTCAGTTTTAAAAAGGAGTATTTGAAAATGAGAAATAATATATATGCAGTTATTTCACATATATATATATATATATAATGTTGTAGGTATATAATGTTGGGATATTCTTGTATATTTAGTATATTTTGTTGTTGCTCTAGTTGTTCAGTTTACGTAGATATAAAACTAACTTAGGTCTTAACTCTCTAATAACAAGAATGACCAAATCGTATAAAGAACTTTCTCCATTGTCAGACTTGATATTTTTGGTTAAAACTTACTAAAGTACAAGAAAAAATACAGATTATCTTGCGTTTAAACTTGAGCTGGTATGCACTTACTAGGTTTGAACTTAAATGGTCTTTAGTATTACCTCAATTTAAAAAAATATATATAGGTATATGTTGCCATTAATGTTTTAATTTTTTTATATATATATTTTTTTTAAATATATGTTGTTATTTTATCTTAATTTAATTTGACCGTACAAGTTACGATTGTGTTCCTTGTGGCTGGCTATAATCAAGTGAACCCAAGGCATGAATTTTCATCATCTTCTAGCCCTTCGCAAAAATTTATTTGGGAGTGAGCCCAATATGTTTTCTTCTTCCTTTCTATTCTATAATTCGTCAGTTCACTGCTTACTTCCTTTTCTTTGGCCGCCCTCTTGTCTTGTATTTCCATACATAAAACTTTCTTCACCACATTTTGCTTATCCCTACGGACCACTTGTCCACACTATGATAATCTGTTGCTCTTCAACTTTTCATACACTGGCGCTACTTTCAGGCTCCATCTAATATATTCATTCCTCACCTTGTTCATCCTAGTCACGCCACACATCTATCTTAACATTCGCATTTTAGCTACATGCAGGTTTCTCTACTCCGTTCTCTTTGTCGGCCAACATTCAGATCCAGGCAGGACGGCAGGTCTGATGATCGTCTTATAAATTTGTCCTTTCAGTCAGAGAACCTTTGATCGCATATTGTTCCTGGTATCTGCCGCCACTTCATCTACCCTGTATTAATCCGATGCTGTACAGACCGGTCTATTTCGCCATCGCTTTGTAGGAGCGAGCTGAGGTACTTGAAATCGGTGCAGACTGGTAATGCTGTTCCATCCAGCGAAATTGTCATATCATTTATATGCATTATTTGTTGGCAATCGTAAAAAAAATTCATATAACTCTTAGTGGAATCAAGAGCATAGCGTAACTTATGTCAAGTATTATAAACATTTCGGTTTAGGAATCCGGAATCCGGAATCTACTACTGCAGTGTTAAAATTCTGAATATTGTTGAAGGAACCCGCTATAGTGTGGTGGCAAGGTGTCAATCAACTAGTACGTAGTCGGGATTCTTACCAAAATAAAAAGTGCATTTGGCGAACACGATCTGCCACATCGACTTTTGAAAGATTCTTTAACTTTTATCGAGAAAATGAGTCCATGAATTTAAACAAAAGTCAATAAGAAAAGTCTCTGTATTTCGCGGATCAGAAAACGCGTAACTAGAGAAAGCGTAAATAATTTCAACCAATTACTTCCTAAGTGTCGCATTGTAAAAGGGTATTCCTAAAAGAAGGAGGAACGGGGTAGGCAATTATTCAGTTCATCCGACCGAGTCTCAAGAGACAAAGTCACAAGCGCAGAGCAAGCACAGATCGTTATCATTGTCATCTAAGCGGGATACACCTATACTGCCCTGCTTATTGTACTTGCAGTAATCGACATTTTTGTGATTTTAACTTTTCTGCAAAAATGACATCTTAAGGGGTTAATCTATGCATAAAAAAATTATTCTCATGATTTTTTTTTATTATGAACATGTTTTTTATTTAACGAGAAACGCAGCACTTGCACAAAAACATTGCTTTTGTTAACAAGATCTGCAGCATTCAGCATGTGCTAAAAGGTTGTGCAGTACTCGATACGTTTACTGTAGCTTAGTTTAGCATATAACTTCTTTTGAAACGAATACTAAGTAAAGCCAAACGCAGTATTCTACAATAATGCGTTTGAGTGTGGCGAGCATAACAAAGAGCCACTCTTACGCTGCTAAAACTAAATGCAGTATTAATATACAGTGCCGCGTTTCGTGCTAGCTAATCAGTGCATCGATGTCATTCGCGGACGGAACCACTAACTAAAAACGCAGTATTGAACACGTGCTAGGTGATTTTGCAGTAATAAACAGAAATACTGCATTTGGCCTTAGTGATACTGTAAAGCTCACAAGCCCAGATGGGAAATGAAAATGCAGTACTGTGCATTTTATCCAAATGAGACATTAAAGTAAAGAAATAAATATGTCAATAGAAAGCTTGATTTTTTTTCTAATTTTTTAAGTACACTTCAAAAGTTATATAACATAGACTTGTTGCTAAGATTTCAAAAAAATACGTTTATCTCCAAACCACCATTTTGCAAGTACTGCGTTTGCAATAAGGAGGGCAGTATAGCCACCGCGAACCTATTTTCTGTTAAATTTTCTGAATTTTTCGTTCGGTAAGAACCTTCTACAAAGTATTAGAAACCATTAAAATAACTAAAAATGAAATCGGTTAAGTCGTTCTCAAGTAATGGCGTGACCAAGGAAAAAAGGGTTCATTTTTATATATATAGAAATAAAAATCAAAGTGTGTTTGTTCGTATTTTATGCACTGCCGTACCGTTTATATGATCATTATGAAACGTTGCCAGGGTTCCAGAAAAGGATACCGTTCATCCAAAAAAAGGACTGTTCCCGAGGGATGAAAAATTACTTTGACGCGAGCAAAGCCGTCGGCAAAGGTTAGGAAGTTATAAAAACATTAGGTCTTAACACGAAAAACATTTTTTGGAAATCTAGCTCTTTGAATTGCACAAATAAAAATATTAAAAACAATGTTGTGTGATGAAAATTGATGCTAAGATCGATGTCACCTAGGAGCAGCTTGATAAACTTGAGCGCCTTCAAATTTTTCTATCAGGTTTATATTTGGTCACAGATAAGATAATTTGGTTAACGCAAATATGATCACGTATCAAATTTTCATACTTTGTTCAAGTGACTCCCAATTCTCCTTCGACGGAATACTCACATCCTTGCCCTACTATATATTAATTAAGGGAACATTTTACGTTCCTCAATGACACACAAACAAGATTCTTGAGGTCGTCGGAATTCCTTGAACTGGCTGGATTTTATCCATCCAAAGCTTGCCTGTAAGAGATCACTGTTAGCGATAATAATAATGTTTATTTTTGTCTCAAACGTTTTTTGCAATATTTTTTTACAAACCTTACGTGTTTAATTTTCTACAATTGTTATTGATACTGGTTCCCAAACTAGGCCAAAGCCTGTATTTTGGGAAACAGTGCTCATCTCAACATGGTGACTTAATATGGTACATTTAGGACACAGAGAACCAAGGCTATTTATTCTAAAAAGGTAAGCTTTAAACATTGACTATTTAACATTAATATTACTTTATCCTTCGTTTCTTCGTTTCTTCTTCTTGTCTTCTTTTCTTTTCTTTCTTTATATCCACTTTGTGTATTTATTTTAAGCAATATGTTGTTAGTGTATAATAAAGATTATTTTATTCGAAGACTTCTAAGAACTTCGAAGACTATTCGAGGTCTTTCATTCGAAGACTCAGGTGATTATCGTTGGAAGCACTAGAAAAGTTTCAAAGATTGACTGATCACGTGTTCCTCCGATTCATTTTAATGGCGCAATTAAACCCTTTAGTGAAAAAGTTAAAAATGTAGGAATATTATTGACTCGGAGCTATCGTGGTCTCCTCAAATACAGGAAATAAGCCCTAGTTTATTCGCCTCTGCAGGTTCGTTAAAGAGATTGACAAATTTTCTACCAACTGCCACCAAAACTGTCCTTGCAAATTCACTCCTTCTTCCAATTCTTGACTCAAACAGACACAGATCTCACCGAAAACCAATTAGATAAACTTAAGCGACTTCAAAACTTTTGTATCTAATTCATATTTGGACTGCGTAAATATGATAATGTTTCTGAATTCCGAAAAAAGTTCAAGTAGCTACCTATTTGTCTTCGCCGGAATGCTCATATTCTCGCTTTGCAATTACACCTTCCCATTTAAAAGGACGATTTGAGTTCCTTCATGGTACACATACGAAATGCTTAAGACCATCGAAAAATCTGATCTGCCGGTGCATTCAACAACTTTTTTTGACATATCTTTTATGGTTCTGGCTGTTCGTTTGTGGAATGCATTACCAGTACGGCAAGCTCTTACAACTTTTACAAGTATTGTCAAGCAACACTACTACACTACTAGTAGAGATTACATAGTAGGTATATTCTAATCTATATATATATATAGATTAGAATATTAAGAATAATAGATAGAATAAGTCCGCCCATTGTACTCTAATTTTTAAAATAAGATCTGTTTCAATGAATGGTGTACAATAAAGAATATTCTATATATCTACTATTTTAATCGACTCAAATGATGAATGAAAATGACATCAATAAACATGAATATTAGCTTAATTATGTCGACGGGAATAATCTCATCGCATAAAGAGGTACAACAAACATGTGATTGGAGTAGTATGTGAACACGGACAGTGCAACCTGGTCTAAACACCAAGTACATCAAAGGTATGTAATGCCTATTAAATACGTGATCGCGTTAACTTCCGCCAATGTACCAATGTGTGCATTGAGCAAGTGTTAAAAAAGCTGATGAGTACTTAGAACTTATAATGTTCAATCAAAAAAATTACGCAACCGTTAATTTTAATGTTAATTAATAGACCTTTCTATTAGCTTACTAACACTCGACTTCAATTACCTTAATTACCTGACCTGTACTATTATGTATTCTGTGTGTTAATGCAGTTTATATTGCGTCCTTAATACTATCAGCGCAAAACTTCCATATTTGTTTTGTCTGCCCCAATTACTTGCTCAAGCATTACCCATTACAAAAATATTATATTACATTCCACGGATTTTTATAGCCACCTATAAAATCAATAATTAATGAAATTGGTTTAATTTAAAAATTCGCTTATTTCGAGAGAGACTAAAATATTTTAAAATTAAGTCCCTTGCCAGTCGGTTGGAATCTAATGACGCAATGTTTGCAATGTCAATAACAAAATTGATTGTGTCCCATCGGTGGCCTTTTTAAAATTTCCAGTGCCTTCGAGGCTTCCGCGCAGACCTATTACACCGCCATGTCCACCACTAAGGAGAACTGGTCTAGGTGCCAATTCACCGTGTGCTAGGTCGTGCAAGGTGGTAAATAGCTGCAGCGTTTTAGTTGATATCCACTTTGACTCAGTTAACAAGTATAAATTACTGTTCAACTCAGTGCTATACCATGTTTAACTTACTTAATTAATACTGAAAATAAACTGTTAAAGCTTAATTCAATTGTTCCACAAATACTTATTACCTATCGACAGTTACTGTGATGGAAAGTTGGCTTAAATCTGTTTTTTGTTTTACTATTACATGCTATGTCTGCCTTTAAGTAATTGTTACGTTACGTTCAAATTATTGAATGTGTAATATTTTAGTTTAAAATTAAATGTAAACAATTGTTGGTGGACCGAAATAAATAAATAAATAATTAACAATTAAAGTGTTATTGCTGTTTTATTAATTTTACTTCCTCTAAATTTCTTAAACGCAACAGTAATTTGCGTTCCAACGGCATAGTACGACCTTACTGATCTACTGTACTAAACATCCAGTCAAATATTCTGGTAAGGCTCTATTGATATGAATAGAACCTCAAATTCTGCGTACGTACTTTTTATGGTATAGGGGCAAAAGTGCAATCGGGTCACCTGATGGTAAATGACTACCGCCGCCTATGGGCACCTGCAACCTGAGTCACAAGTGCGTTGCCGGCCTTTAAGGTGGGAGTAGGGGAAGAGGGGGAAAGAGGGGAAGAGCGGGAAGAGGGGAGAGAAGGTGAGGGGGGAGGTTAAAGCCTCCGGTAACTTCACTTCTTCAGCGAAAAGCAATGCAATCATTGCCACACTGCCGGTTTTCTGTGAAGTCGTAGTATCACTCCAGACAAACCGACCCACACGTGCCGAAGGCTTCGGCACGTCCGAGCATGGCTCTCCCACGAACAATTTGTACATACTCGTATTTTACATTTGTTGAAAGTTCATTAAATAAAGTTTGGTTTTAATTTTCAATTCCATAAAATCATTTGACAAACTAAAGCTATCTACTAAAGATATAAAAATATCATTGCATGAAATCGTAATGTTACATTAGATAACTACTATATGTAATTAGATCGTAAATGTATATGTAATAGCACTAGAAAGGCATAATATTAAATTAATACTGAACACCAAGACTTACTGAGTTAAAAACAACTTGGTTCGCGATGGGTTGGTTAACAGACAACTGTTTTATGACTCTTTGACTTGTAATTAGTCTTGTAATCTAAATTAGGAATGTTAAGGTAATTTAGGCCTTATTAAATACACTTCTTCGTATCCAAATATTGTAATTGTCGTCCAGTGCAGTGAAGAAATCACTTGAACATTTCCCAAATGGATTTGAAGCACCCAAAGTAAAAAGATTTGATATACTATCCGGCATCGGTGTGGTAAAAGTAGTCAAATCTATTTTTATTATTTAGTTGTAATATTGTCTGTTTCAAAGTCGTTTTGCCAATCAAAGGAGAACTTCAATTGGTGTTGCCCAATATGCAATTACAGTAATTGTTCTACTTCAAATTTTATTGTTAGGAAATTGTGTGCGAGCCATAAAAATAAATTGTAATTATTTAATAATATTATTGTTGTTATATTTAATTCGCAATCGTAGTAAAAGCTTAAGTCGTTGGCTATAACGTTGACATGATTTATAGACGATCGGGATCGTTTAATCAGAAATCTGATGTCCATAACAGTTTTAACACTACATTCTTTGCAATTCAATTTATAGGGTAAATAACAGCACAACAAATAAATATTTTATATTTATTTTTATTAAATCAGCCTCAACTCAAAGTACTAGCACTTTGTCAAGTATATTATAACAAAGCAAATAAAGCTTAACAATTAATAACAGATTAGTATCTACAGTTAACCGCGCATCTGTATTGCAGCAGATGCTATGCGGCACTTAAACGGTTGCCAACTCAAGAACAAATTTTCAAATCGCCAGAGTCAGTCATTTTGGTTGAAGGCATAAATTATAGCAATAAAGACATCGATATTTCGTTTACAGTTTAAAATAGCTTCAAACTCGTTGTTTATAAATTTCCCACTCTTGCAAGTTTGGTTGCCATTCCAAGGACACAACAGTATGATTTGAACAGCACCAAAACATTCATAAAATATAGCAAATACATACATATATACACTAAAAATACTAAATGATCACATTTCTGAACTTAGCCTACAAGGTACTGATGTGAGACCTAAACTAACTGAGCTTAATGCCAACCGTGCTGTTGCTGTTGCTGTTCGTGGCCGTAATGACCGTGGTGTTCCTCTTCTTTCTTAAAATAGATAGGGACGTGCACCTTTACGGGGTAAGGAACTTCCTTTACCAGGTGAACTGGCACTTCCTTGTATACAGGGTAGGGCTTGTCAATAGGGACTTTCACTTCATAAGGTACTTTCTTTTCAACAGTGTAAGGGATCTTCTTGTACACGTCATAAGGTTTCGGTACTGGTACTTTAACATGGACTGGGTAAGGCTTCTCTACCTCAACCTTGTAGGGCTTGTCGACTGGGACCTTGACTTCATATGGGACTGGCTTGTGAACAGTCACGGGGTAGGGCTTCTCGACATGTACTGGGTAGGGCTTAGGTACATAGACGTTGTAAGGCTTGTCAACAGGGACCTTCACTTCATAAGGCACTTTCTTGATGACTTCATAGGGCTGAGGGACTTTGACTTCATATTTAACTTCATAAGGAACCTTCTTTTCGACAGTGTAAGGCTGGGGAACGTGGACCTTGACTTCATAAGGAACTTTCTTTTCGACGGTGTAAGGAGTAGGTACTTTAACCTTAACTTCGTAGGGCTTGTCAACGTAAACCTTGACTTCATAAGGTACCTTCTTCTCAACAGTGTAGGGTTCTGGGACATGCACAGGGTACTTGACGTACTCCTTCACATTGACTGGAACTCTCTTTTCAACAGTGTAGGGCTGTGGTACGGCCACTTTGACTTCATAAGGCACTTTCTTCTCAACGGTGTATGGGACATGCTTCTCAACAGTGTACGGAACGGGTACTTTCTTAACGACTTCGATCGTCTTTATGTGCTCATGGTGATGATGAGTCTGGTGATGATGTCCCTCTTCGGAGATGGGTTTCCAGCCACCACCACTGCTTCCAAATTCGGATTGTCCACCGTATGAACCACCATATGAACCACCGTATGAACCACCGCTTTGACCTTCATGGCCGTGTCCGCCAAAACTTAGTCCTTCATGACCTTGTCCGCCATAACCTCCATCGCCGCCGAAGCTATGTCCACCGTAGCCACCGTCACCGCCACCGCCGCCACCACCGCCGTAATTTCCGATATTATAGATGCCTCGCTTTTCCTGTTTCTTGTCTTCGGCAGCCGCCTGTTTTGGTGCTGCTTTGTCCTCACTGGCAAAGGCCACCACGGCCAGCGATGCGACCAATACAACCTGTCAACAAAATTTATATTAAAATACTAATTACGGCCTTATTTGATGAGGTTAACAAGGGGTTTGTTGTTTGTGCAGTATATTTTCAGGAATGAAGGTAATAGATGATATTTGAATTTAATGACAAATTTTCATGGGCAAAATTGTAAAATATACTTATAATATAATTGTTTTCTGGATTCTGGGTAGCCAGTTGTTCTCTAAATATCAACAAGTATATACAACGAAGTGTATATACATTTCGTTGTCTTGACTCCATAATAAAAACAACATTAAATTCAATACGTAATTTAAGTGCCAAACCATGTCAGAATATATTTAGTAGATCTTTAGAAAACTACTACAAAAATTGTTACTTTGGGATTTGAACTCAAGTCTTGATATTTACCTCTAATCTGTTTTCCTAGTCATCGAATGCGCAATAAGTAAAAGTTACATTGCAACGACGAACAAGTGTAGACTAATCTGGAATACTAAATTCGCACGTTCTCGCGATTTTAAAAGTAACTCAACTCAAAAAGCATTGTTAATCTCCTTTAAAAAAAATCACTTCCTCTGCTCTTAGTATTCATGATAAATTAACAATGTGAAGACTTTACCAAGAAAAGTGAGTCTTATATAAAGTGTATAATAAGCTGTCAGAATTAATTGTGCTACTAAAGTGCTATTCATTCGTTATTATATATCATTCGTTCATAAATGTTATTAATTAACATAAATTATAACACATTTTAATGACATAACACCTCTAACTCGAAACTGTCAACTGTTTACACTTATAGTTCTCATTTAAAAAGAACTAAACTCTTTCATCATTTAAAACAATGACATACATGTAATAAGGTTACGATTACAGTAATTGTGTAACGAAATGGACTTATAACACGTTGTGCAACCTCTACATTACAATTAGGAGATAATATCGGTAGCACATTTGTTTATAGTATCATAATGAGTTTTGAAATTATAACCCAGATTATCACACAAGTATATTTACTGTATTCTGATATTGGAATGAAGGTTATGAAGTCCACTTAAAGTTTATTAATAGTTACATTAGAAACCTAATTATACGCATGCATTCATAAGAGGTATTATTCAATTAAATTCTGTTTTTATTATAAAATTGTAAACTTGAATCGTTAAAACCGTTTTAATTTGAAGTATTTAGAAATTAGGGTCCTTTTTAGACTCTTAGAACAGGTTTTTACCATTAGAATGATTGCTTGTTCACTTCAAATTTTACGGGTGAGTTAATCAAGCTTTGTGTTGCAAATATTAACTGACCTAGGCAAACGTCAAATAACTACGTACTTGAAGGCCTAAAAACAGTCGTTTATCGGGTTTAATATTAAAAAAGCAAAAGACCGAAGAAGAATTCAAGGATGACTAGAAAATTATTTACAAATCCTACTAATATTATAAACGTATGTATGGATGCATGTTTATTACTCTTTTACGCCAAAACTACTGAACCGATTGCGATGAAACTTGGTATGTAATTAGCTGGAGACCTGGATTAACATATAGGCTACTTTTTATCCCGATATTCCCACGGGATGGGGACTTATGCGGGTGAAACCGCGGGGTGCTGCTAGTATAAAATGAAATTACGAGTTTATGGCAAAAACATAATGTTTTTATTAGTATGCACTACCTTGTTTGGCTTTAGAATATATAATGATATTAGAAACTATGACATCGTTTAACTGGCCCATAAAATTTACAACTTCATCATGTTTTACATAAAGAAGTTTGCAGATGCATTTTAAACAAGTCCGCGATGTAACCAAGATGAATATTAAACGAAGTTATATAACGAATAGAAAAAAGTATGTTTTTAGATAACCATGTCATCTAATAATTCACTTTCGATTCTGTTTGTGATTTATTTACGCCCTTAACTTTAATACTAAACTGAAGAAAATTTGTGGTGCCTAGAAAGCTATCTACAAAGTTAATTTAAAAACCAAGCTCCTAATCTACAACTAAAGATGAAAAAAATATTTAAACAGACTTCAAGAATTTTGTTATTAGTAATTTAACAAAAGGTGATTTGGGGATCCCTCAAAAGAGACCGGCTTATCATTTTTATATTTATATTTCACAGATTAGTTAAATGTTTATAAAACTCTCGGTGGCACAATGACAAATCCCTATTGTCAAAACTATAATAATAAAATAATACATCCATTACATTTTTTACACTTTTATTCGCTGCACTTGACGTCAATATTATCCTACTTCTAATTGTCGTACCCAATTCAAATTTTATGTGTATATGTAGTTCGGCTGACAATACTACAATTCAGCATTTTGAAACTGATCTGATGATGGGGCCAGGAGGTGGTTAGTGGAACTCTTTCATATCTACTGGTAAACCCCTCGAGTTTGGGCTCATATGACTTGTTTTAACGAGGCCAACAGTTTGGACTCAGTAGCGATCTGTCTCATCAGTCTGATAATTAAGCCAGAAGATGACAGAATAGACAAAACTTCTAAATTCAGTTCTCTATTAAATATGTTTTTTTTACTATTAGAAGCTTTGATAACCAAATCCCGATATACACAAGTAGCGATTAGTGTAAACAAATACATAGTCTTGCAAGTAATAGGTAGGTAAGTATTTATACCAGTATCAATGAACTGAGAAGAGAAACTTGTAGACTCGTAAATGTTACTACACATCTCTTGTAGGAAATGATTATGTAATTATGAGTGATCTAAGCCGGTAGCCGAGAGCAATGGTTTAACTGCAACATAACTATTTGAGCAAAATAAATGAAGTTGTTAGTACTGTATAGAAAATACAACTATGTACATTGGATTTACGACTTAATAAACATATTTAGAAATAGGCTTCTTTCTTTAGATTTTTATGTTATTGGATATTCATTAGGTATTGGATATTCAGACAATTTCTGGCTTACTTGTGTTTGGTTGTATCACAGTTTTTATGTCTCGCTAAAAGGTAGATAACCTTTTAGCGAGACATAAAATAATGCAGAGAAAATCGCCTTCGACTCAAAATATTAAGTTATTGTTAATGAAATTTACTTAACTACATTTCACTTTTGTTGGGTAAATTAATTTTATATCATCCAAATTCATAGATTTTTATTTATTCAAATGACTTTAGAATATGCTAAGAATTTGCTTTCAATTCTATTTTTGGATATGTTAATTAAACTACTTTTAATGCACTTAAGTATTTAATTTCAACCAAAACGGAAATAAATAATTAGTAAACAACTCAAGGGCTTTATTGTGCAATAAGCCATTAAACAACACAAATTACTAGCACTCAATAATTATGACTTAATAATGCTCATAATCAACACGATAATACCTAAATCAACAATAAAACGTATGGTAACTCAGCAATGCTTATTACAACTAAGTTTCGAATTTAGTGCTCAACAATGGTCTAATAAAAGATACACGTTAGATCGCTCCAACACAATCACAATGAGTCTTCAAGGTAAATAAGAAGTGGAGTGTTCTCGTTGTGCACCAACCGTTATTAATTACAACACACATTGTGAGTGAAAGTTGTATGGTCGATTCACACGTAACTGACGATACTAAGGTTTTTGGATCATAAGCGACCTTTTTGCGAGTTTCTTCTTCGTTTAATGAAAGGTTGATCCCAAGATATAAAATAGTGCAAAAAGTTAATAATATTTTCGTCTGCCGTTTTAAAAATCGAATAAACGATAACAAAATATGCTTTGAAATAAAAATGACTTTAGAATAATCCCTGAAACCCGAACAACACCATAAATATGAAAAATAGTAATAAAAACCTCGTTTACCTAACACCCGTCACAAAAAAAAACACAGTGCATGTACTATTAATCTTATTTTATACATCGTGGGTTAAACTGGGACTAGCATGACAAATGCTCAAATAGTAATGAGCAAATATAAATTTAGAACAATATTCTATATTAATTCAACACTTTTCTCCAGCAACTGCTGAATAGTGAAATCAGAATGTGCAACAATAGTAATCGTATCAATTTGTATATGTCGCTTGCGCAGATCAAGTTTCCAGTGTCAATGCTCTCTATAAACCAGTTCATGTGCTTAGAATACGCCAATTCATGTGAGATTTACCGCAGAATAGCGAAAACGAACACCTTCCTCCATACAAATCAATACGTTATCTGTGATTCGTGCATTAACAGAACGGTACAAATAGTCTCACTCAAGGTAATTTGAATATTAGTTGATACTTGAAACTTATTCGCTTAAACTGAATTATTTTATATAAGCTTTTTTGTCTGAGAAATGTAATTTCTGTATATTGTCTCTTCTAAGAAGACAAGAAACAGATGAATTTCTAAAACCGCTTTACTACACTTTCGCGTTAATGTAAGTTTCCTTCAACTGCACAGTCATGACAACAATATTATACTGAGGTAAATTCACGCGCCATTTAAAATTAGAAAATCTAACAATATGTCAATTGTAACTACCTACATAGATGTCTTAAATAATAATTTAACTTAGGAATTTAAAAGAAAGTCATTACTTTAATTGATTGTAAGACTTTTGTTTTTATTCACCTATCGCCTAATATTTAGCCGAATATAATGTTCTTTTCTCTTTCTCCTAATGACTGTGTTTATTGAATCTTAATGAATTAGTTTGAATTGATTTGATTATTTATGATAATTACAAGTGTAATAGAGCTAATTACTGAATAATCTAATGAATGTAATTCTTCGTACGTAGTTAGGTGAAGCAGTTCACAAATTATATCAACGGATGCATCCGCGTCTTTCATAACTTTACAATGCTCGATAATAGAGGGATGCGCGATGCGTGACATGTATGCAATTAGTCGATTATGTGTGTTACGCACTACTGTCATAAATTAGAGCAGGGATGTGCACATCCCACAACAGTGCACTGTTAGATATCAATTTACTTGATGAATCGATTAATCCTTTAATTTTATATGTTTTTCTTCCTATCGACTTCATTGATTAAATCTTGTATATCTAGTAATGAATATAAACATAAATGATTTTTCAAGATAGTTTTGGATTAATTCTGTTCAATAAATTTAGTGTCTGTGTGAGTCATTAAGCTGTACCTACTACACAGAATTCGCTTTCATTCATATGACAGCAATGATTGATTTTGATCAATCATTGCTGTTACAGCCAATTAAAATTATTATATTACTTTTTCAATAATTGTTAGTAAGTACTTAATTGCAAAACTACAGATATAAACACATCTTTTAGAACGAATAAAAATGGTTAAATTCTACTATTTAATAATTGAAATATATAAGAGCAAATATTTAATTTACAAGTTTATTGCATCTAATTGTATGAGTTTTTACACGTTGAAAATAATCTCGAAATATATTACTTATCAGTGCAAAAACTTTAGAGTAATTTAAGCTTTGCAAATATATACTACTATTATATTTTATGTATGTCAAGATATTGGAGTATTTTATAGCCTATAATACTAAAACGTTTACCATTTCACAACACCCAAAAAATACTGCATATCTGCGAGATATTAGATTTATCTAATCGAGATTGGAGGTACGATAGAAATGTAAACAATAAGTAATCGACAAAAATCGACTTAAAATAGGATTTTATAAAGTCTTTCTTACAGATCTTAGTTTTATAGACTTTTAATAAATCTAAGTAAAAGTAGAGAGATTTCGAGGATTCAACTTATATTTTATAAATCATAATCGTTCTTATTTGATTGATAGGCAATGTAGTGATTATGCACGTCAGCAATTTTGTTTCTATAAAGCGTATCTAGCAACGTATAATTTTTGATACTTTCTAGTTTTTGTTGGAAAGTAAAATGAAAATTGGGCAAAGCCGGTTCTTCGAGAAAGAAAATTACATTTTATACATTCTACTAATGTTATGCACTTGACGTAATTAGTTACGGAAGTCACGTTAATACGCTTGGTTTCTTTAACAACGCGGTTTTACTTTCATACTAGAGTATGTAGAAATGGTGATTCTTATATCACCATTTCTACAAACTCAACTTACTATAAATTAAACATAAAATATTTTTTTAAATGTTTTGAACTACCTTCAACTCCTTCTTTTGAACTTTTTGTGATCTAAATGGGTTTTGTAAGATGTATTTAAAGCCAAGACCATTGACTGGATTTTTAAATCTATTCAATTCATTACTAATAATGAGAACGTTATGGTCCTAATATTGAAATTCCAATGGTTTGAATTCCAATTTGACAAGAACAGTAGAACCGGAGTATATGAAATAAGTCCAGATTTCGGAGACGACTGTTTATTAAATCAATAGCAAATGTTTAAGTCCTTTTTTGTATGTGATTCGTCGATTAGTCGATTTGTCCCTCGATAAAAAACGGTTTTATCTAAACTACCAATGCTTTTAATTTGAAAATAAAAAAATATTTTATATTTTGAACCGGCCGCACTTTTGTTTTTGAAAAACTCGAACGTTAAATATATTTTTTTCTGACACTTTTTGGCACAAAACACTTCACTGCACTATTTGTATAAACTCACCAATAACTTCATGTTGCTGCGTGTCTTCGTTCGTTCGCCGAAGACTGGTTGTGTGGTTGGACTATGTTACCATCACGTTATATAGCGTCCCTCCCACTTTTGAACGGCGCTAAGATACGGCCAAAGAAGGGTGAACGCCTGGGTCCGATAATGACATGTATTAATAATTGTAACCTGCAGTTGTAATCTTGCATTCCAATTTAAAACTGGAGCACATAGATGTTCTAAATCGGAACGATTAATTGAATTAGTCGATTTTTTTTAATTATTTCGATTGATATTGAAGTCAATAAACATGAAATCGCTAACCATAATTTACATATCCAAATAGTTTTTGTTTATCCCCTCTTGGATTCAGTTACTATAATTATTATTAATCCCACTAATATTATAAATGTGAAAGTTTGGATGGATGGATGGATGGATGTTTGTTACTCTTTCACGCCAAAACTACTGAACCAATTGGTATTGGTATGGTTGGATGAAATTTGGTATGTAGATAGCTGGAGACCTAAATTAACATATTTATATAGCTACTTTTTATCCCGATATTCCCACGGGATCGGGACTTACGCGGATGAAACCGCGGGGCGCTGCTAGTGTTTAGATAATTTGATTTCGATTGAAGATGTTCCTTCAAGGATAATAAAAAGTATGTTACGCAAAAGTATAGGAAAACCGGTTGTTCCGTCTGGCTCATATTATTACATTTGATATTTACGATAATGATTACTTTGATATTTTAGTGTCTACTTCGAGCTGCAGAAGGAATGCGATAGCTTCTTTTAATGATAATAATTAATCGAATAATATATAAGATGATATTACAACCTAACTTAATCTTAAATTATGAATGTGTGTTTGTTTGTTTGTGACATTTTAACGTACTTAGCCCCCTTAGCTACTGAATTAATCGTCATAACATTTTCATAACACGTTGTTATGGATACCGAAAAGGACATTGGATACTCTTCACTCAGAAAAAAGTATTATTCACCAGAGAGATCAAAAATCGTGCGAGGCATGGCTTTCCCAGGGGAGAGCCATGCTTCGGCACGTATAGGCCGGCTAGACCGGAGTGATACCACGGCTTCACAGAAAACCGGCAGTGAAGCAATGCTTCCATTGCTTTTCGCCGAGTGTGTGCTAGACAAAATCTACACTAGCAAGCGAACCCGGGCAAAGGCTTGTCGTAACAACTCAAGCAACTGACAAGGCCATCTCATCAGACCATCTTTTACTTCACGGGATATCTACATTTGACATAATAGATGGTGCAATGTTTTAGACGGTCAATCAACACTAACTGATGTGCTGAGTTTGTTCCATGACACCAATATGTTCACGTGTCCTTCATATAGTTGTCTTGACTAACGGATTCCCTGTAAGTTGAGATGTTCAAGAATCCTCCGCGAAAAATTATAGCCTAGGCCAGGAGCTGTTTTGTAAACGTCGCTTCAATTGTGAGGTCTCCGTCTTAGCCTAGTTAATCATTTTGTTCTTTAAACATTTTTTGTAGATAGAAATATTGCTATGGTTGTGATTAAAGAATTTAATACTTTTTTTTAATTAGTACGTTAAGAGAATTCTTTGTACTCCTTTTTAAGATTTCGCGTGCGGAGGAATGTGAAATTTGGCATACCTACTTGAAGTTCAGGTTAGTTTTTGTAGAAGAAGGCTGAAAAGCTAATTTTTTAAACAATATGTATGATAAATTTAAAAGAAAAAAATTATGTTATATTGGCTACAAAAAGCTACACGTATCGTACACAATGTTGTCCAGTCATTGTGCGGAAAGTCTATTACATTGACAGTTCTATTTATAGTGGAAGTTAATAGCTTGATGTATGTTACAAATAGGTCAATGAAAAAAACAAGTATTATCGTAAATCCATTCTTATCTTATTACCTACATCAGATAAGGAATACGTTCTCCAAACTTCACGTCTATTCGACCAGTGATTTAGGCTGTGCGTTGATCCATCAGTCAGTCATTTAAAGTACCGTTAGCTCCGGTGAGGTGATGACCCGTAGGGGTTTCCACTCAAAAATAAGTGTAATATTTTTCGTTTTCATTTTTTTTTTAAATAATTAAGTTGGCAAACACGTACAGAGCGCCTCTGATACTCATCGTTTTCCGGAGCTTATAAAAGCATTTGTTCGTTTTGAACCCTAACCTACTCTAGCGTGGAAACCACTACTACAACGTTTGCTGTTATGGTTCATAGACATATATACGTTGAGAAAAGGCAGAAAAGGAACAATAAATATTGTTTTGGAGTATATTCTCGAAGGCTTACACTGGAGCACGTGCCTTTGTTTCTATTCCGTATCTCTAAATTACTAGATTATGCTAATTAATTAGAGATCGTTTTACGTTACGTTCAAAACCTGCCAAATGTCTGTAGTGTTTGTATACTCTTTCATCGATGTCTGTATATATTCAATGTAGGATACTTAAAGACGTGTAATGAATGGAAGTGTTTCTGGCATGGTGATATTTTTTAAGGGGAATGTATGATGTGCCTGATGTGCCTGTGTCAAAGTCCAAGTGAATAAACCTATCTTAAACACAAACTTTTTAGTCAAAGAGAAAATAAAGTAAGACTAAAATCCATTAGTGTTGGATAGCCCATTTAGCGAGGAAGGCTATAGGCTATATAACATCACGCTACGACCAAAAGGAGCGGAGCATCAATTAAAAATGTTGCAAAAACGGGAAAACGCAGACGAAGTTGCGCGGGTCAGCTGGTATAATATAAAAGTGATATGGAATATTCTGGCTAATAATACACACACTTCGAGTCAGTATTAAGACTCCTATACGTCAATTATAATGACCCACGAAAACGCCATGCTTGTCCCTCACCGAGTCTAAGAGAAAGGCTAACTACTATAGTCTTGGGACTCGCAACCAATTTAAAGAGAAATAAATTTAAGAAGAAAGAACATATATAAAGTGAGTTTGTTTGTATATTTGTTTGTTTGTTACGCTTTCACCCCTTAACCGATCATCATGAAATTAGACAAGGACATAGGGTACTTTCATCCTGAAAAAAGTACAGTTTCCATGGCATAGTCAACTGATTTTCAAAATGTACATTAACGCGAGCGAAGCCGCTGGCAAAAGCTAGTAAGAAATAAAATACACTAAATGCCTAAGCAAAGCTGGATAAAAGAGAGTAAGAACAAGTAGTGGAGTGACTGTTGTTTCAGAAGAAGAAGAAGAAATATTATTGATGCCTTAAGGATGATTCACATTGGAACATGCCGGGCGCAAGCCGTGCCACGTACTGGAGACGGATTGGGAATGCCACAAACATTTTGTATGAGGTAACTCATATTACAACGTGCGAAGCTGGCACGGATGAGTGATGCACGAATTGCCCACGGACACAGTTTAATGTCAATAAAGGATGGTACACATTAGACCGTGCTGGGTGTGAGCCGCTGAACCACCGCCTCGGTATTGTTCGTTGGCCTGTATTTACCTAGGATACAGAATCTGTGTTAAATCAATAGTTTTAATACAGATTCTATATCATAATCCGAATCCTGCCTCTGTGGTTTCGAGTATAACTTTTTGGTAAAGTTTATACTGAATACAGTATAAACTTTACCAAAAAGTTTTACTCGAAACCACAGAGGCAGGTTGTAGCGATCGAATAAGGAAAACTATGAGTATATTGAAACGGAAAGGTAAAAATTGGCAATGAAAGGAAAGAGATATTGGTTTTACGGATGAATTGGAGAGTGTAAGCAATAGCTGTAACTTTTAACCCCTTCTCCACCACTCCCTCTCTTCGCCTACTCCTACCTTAAATGCCGGCAACGCAATGTGACTCTTGAGTTACAGGTGCGCATGGGCGGCGGTAGTCACTTACCAACAAGTGACCCGTCGGCTCGTTTGCCGTCTATCTCATAAAAAATTGCATACTTTCAAATCGGAAAAATTCAACTAATCTCAACAAATATAGTTTACTTTTAATAAACTGAGTACGTACATACACGTGGTAGCACTGTTGCTTTTAGCTGGTATGCTGGTGGCCACGTTCCTAGTAGCATTATAAACAAAACCTTTGTATTACAGACATTTTTTTTTAAGTTAGAGGCCGCGCTTTTCCCCGCAACAGCCAGTTTGAGTTACAGCTATCGTATGGTGACCTCCACACAGCAAAACATACTCCAACATCATCTAGCGAAGGCGAGCTGAACTATGAAGTAACTACTGATCCTGCATCGCACCTGCACCTGCAGAGTTCTCGCGCTGATTAGTATATATACAACTTCCCAACATCAACCGTTGGGTTCGCGGTCCGCTAGGCATGATCACCTCGCCTGGTCGGAGGATCGGGAGGATCCATTTGTGTTGGAGGGACATGACACCCGTCCCTCCACAGTGGTGACCCCGTCCCTCCGCAATCGCTTACACTCTCCAATCCATCCATATAAGCAATATTCCTGTCATAGCCAATTTTTCCCTTTCCATCTAAACATACTCCTAGTTTTCCCATCTTTAATACACAAAGTACCCGATTGACAGCAATAGGCTTGCAACCTATTAATACCTGTAAATGTGATCAAGATGTGGTTTAAAAAATGTGAGTTTAATGTAAATATGTCGTGTATGATTTTTATTATTTTTAAAGAAAATATCTACCTACCAGAGCGTCGTCCCTTCATAGGAAATTTGCTACTAATACACGATTAATGCGAACAAAATACACCTAAATAGACTCAGAATAACTCTCTGTAAATCACACAAATTGATGGTCAAAATCCATGATCCAACCCATGGCTCTTGAAACAGGGTCACTTATCAAGATGACAACTTAATTCCCTAGGCAATAGTTTTTTAAGACAAAATAAGAAAATTTAATTTCAAATTTGAATTTGAAGCAACTTTCGTTATCGACATACTACTGTTACTGTCCGTCTATAGGATTTATGAGTGCGCAAGTAAAGTCGTTGGTAATAGTTAGTAATAATATAATCGGATTAGAAATTATATAACTCATAAACGTGATTGTATGAACTGCGATAGTGCGATAGACTTACTACTATTTCTTTATTGTTGGCGTGCATGGTTGTTAAAACAAAATAATGCACATAAATTCTAATTTATCTAAATTACATTTAAATTTAAATGACAAAAGCTAATTTAGGCTGATTTTGAACTTCCTCTGATATGTTCCATCTAGGCCTGCCATCACTTAAATTGCCGACGCTGGACAAAAACATGGGTGAACTCGAGATTCTTTCCCGGACACCTTCGGACGCTCCTCGGACCCCTCTAAACTGGAACAAATCCGGACAAACCCGGACGGATGGCAGCCCTAGTTCCATCAAACACAAATTCATTCTTGTTCACAGCACATACACCCGAGATATTAGCATATCTGCTACATGCAAAATTGTCTTTTATCCGTCGCTTTTGAACATCATCCTCCTAATCCTTTCTGAACTGCATGTCTTGTAAAAAGTAAGAAGTCTGTTAATATCCGAATGTGAACACTAATTTAACTCAACTTAGTGTATAAATAAGTAATGAAATTGTTAAAAACACTTAAAAAAATCTTTTAAACCAACGAAAAGAACTAAAAAGCCAAAAATAAATAAACCTTTTAAGTCTCGAGTATTGAGCTTATTTAGATAAACTATCAAATTTTATAAACTTATTTTGAATTTATATGTACCTACGTAGAAATGGAGAAGTCTCTACGTAGGTAATTAATCATTTTATTATTTAGCGCCGACTCAAAATAAGAGCCTGTACTATGGTAAGATTTTTAGTTTGTCTAGCAACTTACTGCACTTGATTGATCAGCCGAACGTAGAATCTCCTCCTTGTTTGAAGTTGTTTAATAACAATGACATTCAACACTATAAACGTGAGTGAAAAATCAACAAACACACTATATGTGTCCTTAATTTTTGAGGGTTTTCCCTCTTTTCCTTCAGATACCATCATCAGATCCGGACTTGATGACAATGGGACCACCTTGGGAACATACTCTTTCAAAGAAAAAAAAATATTCTGTCCATAATTGGTGCATAGATGACGAAAATATCGGTGAACATACATAAAAAATACAAACAGCCGAACGTAGAACCTCCTTCTTTTTGAAGTCGGTTAATAAAAGGTAATTATTGACTACTCTCAAATTAATTAGTGTTTAAATTTTCAGAAAAAAATAATGAAAAGACAGAAGTCGAATCATAGGTTTAGATGCTTTCCCGGCAGGATGTCTAAATTCATTAAGAAATTTTGCTGTCCTACTCCATCGTCTGGCTTCTCTAGTAACATATTGTAATAAAATTAAAGTTTTTATGTAATATCCAGGCTCTTCAACCAAGTCTTCCATATAGAACAAGTTTATGTACGTAAGTCCTCCAAGTCTGCTAAAGACAGTTTGTATCAGATCACAGTACCTATGCTGAATAGAGTTGGAATAGTCTCCTTTTATTTGCCTTTATATTGAAGCCTCCTGAATGGGAAAGTGTATCTACCGTAGATAAGACTGAGGTTACCCAGGACTTTTTCTCCTGGTAAGTTGATAATAAAGTTGATCTCCCCTTGTGAGTATTTATAGGATGACCGCTTTCCATTAAGCAGGTCATGTACTTGTTTCTCGACTTTACCGTATATATAAAATAAATGTATATTCATAAGCCACTTAGATGCGTCTTTTGTATAGGTCATACCAATTCCAATGCAGTGAATCTTAGACAACTTGCGATTCTCCTTAAAGCCAGCCTCCGGCTCTCAGAGTTACTGCACATAGTTGACTTGGTGAAAATTTAGCAGCTTGTCGGGAACTAACTCCAGACTGTTTTTGGCACGTGTCCTCGTGCCAAGACGCAGGCTTGTCAAAACGATATCATTCAGAGTCTTTCTAATTGTAACTGGTTCATAGTAACGCGTGAATTATACCCCTAATGTTACAGAGGTATTTTTTTAATAGGCAACATATTTTTTCTACTGTAAAGTAATGTAAGACCTAACTTTTACAAAACACTGTCACTAATGTGTAAAAAAACCGTGACATATTTTGTGCGGACCTTGATTGTTGCATAATAATGAAGCGCATACTGTACATGAAAGTATGTTACTTTTGGAATGCTGCGGTCATTCTGTTACAAAGTATGTCCCTATTTTAGCACAGATGTAGTGTAGACACTTTAATTGGAGTAAATAATAAGGGACAATAGAGTATTCTCCGCAAGGCGTAAAACGGTTCCGGTAAACTCCACCGGAACTGACCAACAACGGAACCCTCGGTGCGTGAGTCCGACTCGCACTTGTCTGGTTTTTTTTTACTTAATTGGCTCACCAACAAGTGTTAACACCGCGTATATTCCATAAAAAAATCTTTTTTTATCTTAGTTTATTTTGCTCAAATGCGACTTAATTACATACGCAATGGAGCTTGCTAGTGAGTTGCATGTCTTACGTCTGCGAGGTAACTAAGCTGGCGCAGTCGGGGAGTAGAAGAAAAAAGAGAGTAATGCAGTATCTTACAGGCACTCGGAATCGGATTTTGCTCAATAGGTGAATGAGGGCAGTTTGTTTTATTTAACAAAATTTTTGGCAGGCTAAGCGAACCGTACATTCCTAAAGACACCATATTGAGTTACCAACCTGGCAGAAAATGCCTTTCTTTTTTGCCAAAAGTAGTGTATAGGAACCTTTTCTGAATTCTTTCGAGTCTCAGTGTATGTGATGCATAGTGCGACCTTCAAACGATACTGCAATACTACATACATGATATTTTGCACAAGATAGTTGTACACCGAAATTATTGTTTTGTATTAAATTATTTATGTGCAATTAAATTTATGTAAATAAACTGTTGGACTGTTGGTATAACTCTGTTATGGACTGTTTAATTGATGACATAAGCCAAATGCCGTAACTATTTCACGACTGCATTTTAAACTTCCTGAAGTCGAGATATTACAAAGTTATTTTTGAAATATCTTGATTTCATGAAGTTTAAAACTATTACTAAATTTGAATTTGAATATATGTCATAATGATAGTCCGACTTAATAAATATGCTATTGGAATGTTGTATTATTCTTAAGAATATTCGTTTTTATTACTATTTTGACTCCTATCTAATATCGGTGCTGTTCTAGTCAATTACTCTAACCATCTAAGGTCGATACGAAAAATAGAATTATTATCTACAAATGATTGCATAAAAAATAGGTAACAAAATATATTATGCAATCTATTCAATGTCATTATTACAAAATACAAGAGTTATTATCTTCTCTTGAGAACTCATTTCAATAATTGAAAAGTCCTGGCTTTGAATGATTCAGTATATTTTAATACATTAATATGATTTTAAATTACGAAATGCTGTACATAATTTACGAACAATTTATCATTAGTTTTGCGGTATCTGTACATTCAAATATTATGATATTTTTATAGTAAGCATTATCTGTATTTCTTTCATGAAATGAAATGACTATAGGTACAATCGGAAAGTGGCTTATTGACTTATGTTTTTATGACATACACACACGGCCGTCTGATCCCAAACTAGGCAGAGCCTGTACTATGGTAACCAGACTGCTGATAAACATACTTATATATTTCCAAGTACATACATATTGTAGATAAATTGACACACTCAGACACAGAACAAATGATCATGCTCATCACCCAATTATTTGTCCTTGGTGGGAATCGAACCAATAAACCAACACGCCAGTCATTCAGTCAGACCAACAGGCCAGTCAGGTGTTACAACATTAAACATTCAAAACAGTACGAATCTAAGAAAAAGAAAATCTTTAGCATTTAGTACAATTTTCAATGGAATAAATGGCAACAAGGGAATTTAATAACTATAAATTTACAATTTAAAACACCCCCGACTCGAAAATCCCTTCAACGATTAGAAAAGAGCTGATAATCTTCGAACAGCTGAACAGATTTTCTTGAATTATATCTAAAACACTCCCGACTAATTCACCTTTCCAACAAAAAACAAAATCAAAATCGGTTCATCCGTTCGGCAGCTACGATGCCACAGACAGACACACACACACACACAGACACGTCAAAATTATAACACCCCGTCGTTTTTGCGTCGGGGGTTAAAAATTGAAGTCTATGGATGAGTAATCGTCAGATTAGCGGCGCTGTTCATTATTATCTATGGTTAGAAGTATTTATGTTTGTAAAAATATTATGATGAATAAATATACTGTACTGTACTGTTAGTAGATAGTTAGATACTTAAACTTTATTTTATGTTTAAATAATTTCACTTCTTAATCATTTTAATCCTCAAATAAAATTATTCTATTCTATTATTGTTGTAACTTTAAATACCTAATTATTACATTTCCTTAAAATAAATATTTGTATAATATAACAGTTGGTATAACCATTAGTTATTATATAACACATCACTAATGGAAACACACTTTTGAATCATTTACCGATGGTATAATATTCACATTTTCATAGCTAACATCTCGGTACTACCAAGAGGAAGAGCGGTAATCATCCATTA
This sequence comes from Euplagia quadripunctaria, assembly GCA_963859945.1. Taxonomy (NCBI): domain Eukaryota; kingdom Metazoa; phylum Arthropoda; class Insecta; order Lepidoptera; family Erebidae; genus Euplagia; species Euplagia quadripunctaria. The sequence goes on from OY982583.1 coordinate 8,349,378, forward strand.
GTATTATACAACACAGAAAAATAAAGAGATTTTGCCGGAAGTTTTAGTGTGTGTTTAGATGACTTTCCTGTACTTCAACGACTTCTGCATGCCTAAAGCACAGTAAAAGTCCCAACTCACTAATGCCGCGTTACAATAATCAAGAAACGATTCGTTTTGATTACGCACGGTAAAATTTTCGTTCATAAATCGATGTTATGCATGTTAAGAATCTGCAAGGTGAACTGTTATTCGTTCGTGTATTATTTGTCTTCAACATCAAACCGTGCCATCAATGACCCATAGATATCGGAAGCGTCACAATAGCACAACTTCTATACGTCTATTTTTTATCCATCATGAATGGTGTTTTTTTTCTTGTGGAAAGCCCCACAGGCCATAGCCTCACCTCACCGTGGCTACTGGTGAAGTGGTATGTCGGAATCGAACCGATTTACATCACACGGTGTTCATCATTTAATTCGGATAGTTCAACTATTAACCATGGTTCATCGACATCTTTAAGATGTAGCTGTTTTGATTTTAATTTAGTTAGTTCAATTATTAACTATTCAATTGAACGTAAACTTTCTCGGTGAGAAGTTATACCGTCAACTAGTAGGCTACCGAAGCTGTTAAAACTTACAAAGTCGACTAGCGTAAACTTCTCAACATAATGTCTCAATAACGAGCGATTATTTCACAATATGTCAGCGAATGTATCGTGAGACGTTTAGTAGTACGGTTTTAATTAATGTTGCGGTTACCTGATATTAAGATTTGTTTTTACAAAGTATAGCAATAGCGTAAACATTGGACTTTACAAACTATGGCTGTGTAAAAAGTTAACATGACCACAGATAAGATAATAGTTTAACATGACTTACAGTGATATTGAGACGTTAATGGTTTAATCTCACAATCCTCTTCAGTTCTTGTCTCATATTTATTATCTGTGGGAAAGTGTTTTTCCAATGACAAGGTGTCTTTTCCAAAAATTATCAATTTCAATCGTCACAGTTTTTGCACAAAAAAGAAGATAAGGAGGGAATAACTGATTTATTATGTGTAATAATAGTAAGCTAAGAGAAAACAGCTCAGTTCTTTTTCTTTATATGTTTATTTTACTTTTTATTGTCTAGTAGCTGCTTTGGCTTTAGTGTTAAAACTAAAAAAAAAACAACTGTCAGTCGTAGGACTGCACGTCGGAAGTGAAAAAGTGAGCTCGCGGTTCAGTGCTTTTTCCCAACGCCCAACGTGCCCAACAAAAGTTTTCACTTCAAAAATTTAAAACAGTTTTTTTTTCTTTGGCGAAGCTTTGTTATGATTTTTTATATATTGCGGGTGCATTTCGACCTCTGAGTTACGATTATTTTTAGTGAATGACTAGAACTTATTAAATACTGACTAAGTAACAGTAGCGTAACAATAACAGAGCGGGCAAAATGCCACGGGCCCATGGCCCTAGGGGGCCCAAGGCCCTAGGGTACCCGCCTCCCGACCCCAAGGCCCTAAGCACACGAGGAATGAACTTGTGCCCCATCCGATGAATTAGCCACGGGCCTCAGATCAGATGGTATAGTTACGCCACTGCTAAGTAAGTATCCATACCCAAAAGTAACAAGACAGAGAGTAAAATAGCGTTTTTATACTCTAAACATTTAATCAGTTACCTATTCTAAATAATATTGTAAAATGTGAATGTGAGTTTGCATGTTTGTTACGCTTTATACTACTCGTCCGATCATCACAAAATTTTGAATACACGTTATCAAGAGTACTCTATGTACTCGTACCTTAGAAATAGGAAAACCACTTTAACGCGCTTTAACTTAAAGCTACGAGGGCGAACCGGGGAATAGTTAAAATTTAATATTATAGTTATGTAGTTATCTACTTATTTACAAACAAATGTGCCAAAACAATAACATTTTGAAAAGTTGACATAATTTGGTACATATCTCTGCAAAAACACATTTGTATGATGTAACAAGTAATTTGAGCTATAGTATAGATGTAATTGTAAGTGTAACATGGTTTCGCCGTGACAAGTTTATGAGCGAAAAATTCGTTTAGTTAATGGTGACAACGTTTAATATACGATTCAATTCTTTATAACAAACGCGTGAGGTGTTTTTGGGACACCCGGTTAAACGATGTTCCTTTCGCTATATTTAAATATATTTAATGGATTGAATAAATTATATGCTTTTAGGTCGTGGGTTCGATTCCCACCCGGGTCTGGGTGTTCTTTGTGTCCGTTGTATGTTTGTAAAGTCCCCCGCGACACAGGAGTAATTCCTAATGCGGGAGTTGTCTTTTTAAAAAAAGAAAGAAAAAGAAAAGAAACCAACATCAAAGTACAGTAGTATCGCGCAGAGTCCACAAATAAAATAAATCAACTCGCGGTCAGCATTTTTCGTGATGCTAACACTTTTTTCCGTCTAGCCCCCATCCGCCGAGCGTCTGAAGGGTAACGTGCGGTAAGAAACTTCGTTCCAATAAATTGATAATTGCGTTGCGTATTTTGAAACTGGCAATCGCAATATTTGATGTGTTAAATTACTTTATTTTACTACGCTTATCGTTTGGTTTAATTGTTCATTATTTACAATAACATAATTATATAACTCTTCACGTAATGTCACAAATATGTCTGCACGGCTTGTCCCTCTACCTACTTTACAGCCATATATACGACGGTAGCTATTTAGATTTGCGTTCTTCTTTAGTGCCATTTGCTATAACACTTACCACGAGATCATCTGACACTCCTACCAATGAATTCATTTCAACGATACTCTATCGCAATGGATATTAGAATCGTACCTGTGTGATATTAAATTTTAAGTTTAAGTAAGTTATTTATAAATTAACACACTAGCAACCCGCCTGGCTTCGCACGGGTAGCTGAGACATCTTCAACAGCCATCAACATATTTTAAACAATTTACACAAAATCTTGACACCTAAACCTTCCTCATGAATCACTATGTCTATTAGTGAAAACCGCATGAAAATCCGTTCAGTAGTTTTTCAGTTTATCGCGAACAGACAGACAGATGCGGCGGGGGACTTTGTTTTATAATATGAAGTGATGACTGTGATGAGGTACACACATTATATTTATTAAAAAAAAATAACTAGTTCACTTAAGTTATAACAGATATTCAATAAACTCTTCCGAAAATAGAAAAAAGATTAGAAAAGAGATTTTTTAATCAATGTAGGGTTTTACAAGCCTATTTCATACCTTTCACTACCTTCGATTTCCCTTTTTGTGCATCCTGTTCTACTTGATAAATCAATAAATATTCGTTTGGAAAATATATTATGTAGTATATCAGACTTCGCATTATTAAAAATGGATGAATATCAAAATGTATTTAAATAAACATACATATGTTTCTCGGGTTGGTGAACCGATTCATCCATTGCATTGCGATTTTTACATTGGGTATATAGTGTTTATACAACCTCTGCAAGTTAAAAGTCTAAAGCACTGATACCCAAAATAGTCTATACCGACCCCCAGGGGTCGACGGCGACCTACAAGGGGTCTATGTGACTAAAAAAAACAGAGTTGGAGGTGCGTGAGATGTAAACGAGGGATCACGACAGTGGATCCTATTTAGGCAAGTCGTGACTATAATTTTACCTTTCTGTTAATGAAAGAACCCACATACACAGATTTCTAAGTTTTTACTTGAAATGTAACAAACAGACCGACGACGACAGTTCTATTCGTATCTGGTAGGATTTGCAAACCAATTTATTTTTGCAATTTTTTAATATTAGAAGCAAATGAGTATATCTCTAATATAACAACTACTATACCCAAAACCCGAAAGACGTGGCAAAGGGTCTGCGAGATAAATAGGTTTGGGGACCTCTGGTCTAAAGGGACCGTGTGGTGCTAGTCTATTGAACTATGTCATAACTCATATCTTAAATATCACTGATCATTGCTGCGTAATCTGTAATTTTATTGATGTTGTAATTCAAGTATGATAAAAACTACATAATCGATGAGTGGGATATTTGCAAACACATTTTGTTTGAAAGTACCAGGCTATAAATATATTTAGCTGTATACCTAACGTGACCATACGTCCCGCTTTCGGCGGAATTGTCCCGCTTTCAGGCTGTCCGTCCCGCTGTCCCCAACGAGAACAAAAATGTCCCACTTTTACGAATAAACCTCTATACCTACTTACTTATTCTCACATTTCCGCGACAAACATCTTAACTGTATGAACTTTCAAATAATTATTGAATATGTTTTGTGTCTGCCGGGCAGTAACGCACCTGTTGAAAGAGTTTTTTCATTAATGAATAAAATATGGACCAGTGAGAAAACACAGTTAGGTTTTAAAAGCCATTTTAATTACAAAATTAAACATCGACAAATCATGTACTGACCTTTATTCCTATCTAAAAACTAGACCTGATATTTTAAAAATGATTTGCTCCGCCGACAAATACAAAACACATGTAACTGCAATTTAATATCTCAGTCTAATTTAAGAAAAAGTTAAGATTGTCTTTATATTTGAATAAATAAATATATTAATAGTTCATTTATCTATTGTGCATCATATGTTTATTTAGAAACTTACTGAATACTTGCTTATCCCAACTCCTTATTATATTACAAAATACATACTAAAGTAACTCTAATCTGGTTCTTTTGCTTCATGCTTAAACCGTGGAACCGATTTTGCTGTAGCAAAGTAGTTTTTTGTTGCGAAATTATTTATAAATATTATTTTTAGGGTAAGTTGGTGTAAGAATTAAGATGCCAGTGAGGATAAGATACAACAATAAATTATTTTAAGTCATTTTTAAACCATATTTTTTATGTTGCACTTAAATATGACATCTTACACCGATGTACCCTATAAAAGTATTTATTTATTAAATATATAAAATTCCGTAGACGTCCCGCTTTGACACGAAAAAAAATGGTCACGTTATGTATACCAAAATATGTTTAACAGAGTTACCAGAAAATAGAATTTGAAAAAGGTTTCGGATCTTTTCCCGCAAATCCATAAAACTGTATAGAATGTTATTGTTACGTACGAGTTCATGTAGGCCATCCCTTTCTCCATTAATGTATGGGTAATGATTAAAAAAGAAGTGATATTGTATCACAATAAAGTCTATCGTTAATTTTCATGCTATTATTTATTTGTAAGAAAATCAGTAAAATTGTTTCATTGTTGCTGTTCAATGTTTCCTAAATCAATTTGACCTCAAACTTTGGCGATCGAATATGAGAGTACTATCACTTAGCTGGTTTTTATGTTCCAAATGACCTTGATATTAAACTGTTACATTAATATTTACATAATATCGTACACGTAAGTAACTATACATATATGTGTAGTCTGAGTGTCAGAGCTGGAACATAGCAAGAATTCAGTATCAAGCACTCGACTCCCACATTTTGTATTACATTCTGTAAGTTTTCAAACGCATTATTAGCATAACTTGTCATCATCGTGTGACTAGGCTCTTATAAGGGAACGTACCCATACTACGTGACCCATTTTTTACTTTTTACAATTTTTTATACCGCTCCCCCCCCCCCCCTCGGTAACCACCCGTAGTATATAGCCCTCCCCCTCTAGTTTTCACGTAGTAATTTATAAATATGGTTTTAAATCATTTTTTGCCGACAGAAAATTAAAAAGCGCCAAACGCTTGCTTGTTGCCTCCTGTGAGTTTAAAAAGCGTTAAATGCTTTTTTGATTGGAATATAGCTCGAAAAAGCACGAGATTTCCCTAGAAGATATTAACTATGTGACGAAAACCTAAACCCCCAGTCCCCCCGCTCCTGTGACCAAGCGTGGTATTTTGAAGACCCCCCCTCCCCACTCAGAACGGGTCACGTAGTATGGGTACATTCCCTAACAATATAATAGCCTAGTCACACGATACATTGTAGACGTAATGCTGTAAATGCTGTGGAGCTCCATGATGCATTTATAGCTCAAGTTCATAATTTAATGAAATAGAGTAGAATTTTATCCTCTACTTAATAAAAGTATACGAGTCTACACGAGTATAAATAAAAAAATACTCGGAGATATTTTAGTTACCGGGGGTGGAGTTTCAGTCGGGACTGAAACTCCTTCAACGTTTAGAAAAGAGTTGGTGATCTTCAAATGACTGAACATATTTTCTTGGATTGAAGCTAACAACACTCTTGATCAAGTCAACTTTCAAACAAAAAAAGAACAAATCTAAATCGTCCATCCATGATTCCACAGACATAAACACAGATACACACGTTAAACGTATAACACCCCTTCTTTTTGCGTCGGAAATAAAAGAAAATAATTTTCACTGTTTGGAGAATTACTTATTGATATTACCGCAATTTTTACCTTACCTCGGTACTCACGATTGCCTGCTTCACTCTTATTTCATAAAATTACGTACATACACATATTACTCAATAAAGTAGATCAGAAAGATGGAACCCAAGTGTAAAATATCGGCTGTCGTAAGATGACTTCTCACTAGTTGGTAGGTAGGTACATATTATAACTCGTTTTGTCAATTGTTACTCAACATGTTCACAGTGCTCCAACAAAAATAAGTACCTAAGAATTTTGTTATTTTTTGCATCATGTTCAATGTGTTTATATTTTGATTTAGCTAACTTTTGTGAAAATATAACACTGTATAGACCACCCAAAGCATTTTTACCAACTAAAAAGTGATATTATGCGTTTGGAATACAAATTAAATATGACTAATAAGTCCACCAATGTACCAAATGTGCATAAAGTTTAAAATAAAATAAAATAAATAAATAAAGTAAGAAATACCAATGGTATTAGAATGTAGCATTCGAATGGAATAGATCCAATCTTATTTAATTGGATAGATTATTATGTTCCAAATGGCAAAGGCGATGTCAACGTCTTAAAATATTGCGAAAATTATTTTTATTATAACGTTTTTATATTTTTTTATAATTTATCAAGTCAATATTAAAAGGGAATGTTTTGATTACAGTAAGCTGTGACGTCGTGCTTTATTATTTCATACTAAAATATACTATACTTATTATTTTGACATTTTGTAAAAAGACTCAGATTTGACTTTACAATCATGACGTCAATTAATCTATTGTTCTAAGTTATTTAATATGAAATTAATATATTTTTAGACACGTCAAAAGTTATGATGAAACAGCCGGTTCTAAAATATTGAGTTCACTTGAGAAGAAGCCAGCAAGCCATTCACTCCTTTTAAATTTCGTATTTAGTTTATTCGTTTTAGTCTACTTCATACAGCCTTTCTACGGTTAGCTCAGACTGCTAATGTAATTTTACAAAACCTTATTGGTTAATAAAGGCATAAAATTTCCATTTGCAGATACTTGTCTAACTCATATTTAACACAGTGACAGACAGACTAACAAAAAGAGATACCTATGTAATTAAAGTATATTATTAACGGAACATGACGTTTGAAGTTATGGAGGAAAACTGTAATTCCATTTACACCAGAGATATTTTACTGCTGCCAGCTTACATCCATAGATAAATTCAACCACTGTGCCACGATGCCACTGACAGAACAGATAAGAATATAATGACAGGCGCATAGAAGCGGCAGAGTTAATACCCATATACGATTGCCTATCCATAACCCACATCAGGCTCTCAGCGACAAAGCTTGAAACCTAATCAAATCGATATGAAAGAGGTGAAGAAATGATTTAAAACTCTTTTTGGAATTTCCGTATCATTCCTCAGGTAGAAATAAAGGAACTTTACTTCAGAATAAAAACAAGTTTCAAAACTCATTAAAAAACGAACGTCTAACCGGATACATGCACATAATGTGTCCACATGGAAGTGTTGAGGAAGAAGGTCATTATAGCAAGCTGTTAGAACGTAAGCTAACTGTCACTATCACTGCAGATATTAATATCTAAGCCTGTTCATTATTCATTTGATAAAAGCTTTATTGACTTTATGCAAAATATTTCTAGTTAAAACCAAATAAAATTGATCTTATATATTACAATTCTTAGAGTTTTTGGATATACAAACGATAAACAAAATAAACTTTAACGGTTTAGGAGATTATATTGTGAATTTATCAATTATTGTCATTTTAAAATTAAGTTAGAAAAGTAAAAAGAAATTGGCAATGAAAAATCCACTAACCTCTTTTCACCTCCATCATCAGACCATTAACACAAAGTGTAACCTAGAGGACTCGTTAAAACTTACCAAAAAACCCAATCTCGAAGAGTTTCCTGGTATCTAATGAGTTCACTGTTTAACTATCATCTCCAACATCATGTGTAATTAATGGGATACATTTATGCTAACGAAATCCAGGTTTGCAGCTAGCCTTTGAGGTGGATACTGAAATCCCGACTCCGCCATCAGACCCTCGTCACGAAGTGCAATGGGACTCGTTAAAATAAACCAAATGATGTCAAAATCATAGGATAGTTGTTGAAGAGTTTCACCATTTACCTCCCACCTCTCTCAGACCGTAATCTGAATGGGACACGTTTAATCAAAAAAAGAACCCATACTTCGAGCTTCTGGTAGCAAGTAGCAGGTTACAAGTAATGTTTGAAAAGTTTCACTTTAAACACACAATAATAATACATCATAGGTTTGATGATACCATAATTATTCTAACAAGTGAAACACACATTGAAACAGCAACATTAGAAGATCGTCTTCATGAATTTATTTCCATAGTTAGAAGTTAAGGTAATAAAAACATGTTACAAACTATGTATGTAGACCAATGTGATGTATCTTTTCTAGCATCATGCAATTTGCTAAGTGGTCAGTTTAACACGAATATGGTTTTGTTTACACACCGTTGAATAAAACTTTGCTTGACTGAGCTGACTTTGCATGAGCCTTCTATAACTACAGGCTTTCATGAACGCTGGTCTACGGGAGTCAGCGTTGACTGCAGCAGAAGCAGTTGTGGTCCGCGCGACATCCTTGAGGTATTATTACGATATAAGTACTAAGCTCTGTTCAGGATTTCCTCACAACAGATAGATAAAGGCAATTAGGAAGGAGGAACTTTAAACATGATGCATCCGAAACTAACAATGACGTAACTACCTATCGCCCATGGCAAGTGATTATTTGTGATTTATCTTGCATTGTACACGCATTGAACTGAACTTACCACTAACTTGAAACCATACCATCGAAATTTATATACATCTATGACTCGAATTTTCACTTTCAACGTAGATATGATTATGAACTGCAAATATTGCAACAAATTACTCTCATTTCGTGTCACGGCTTTCAATGTTGATTGACTTCCGCTGCGAACGGGAAATCCTAATAGGATAGTAGAAAAATGTCAGCTATACTTCCCTTGTAGGAGAAACTCGTACTGCTACATTTCTGATAGAGCGCGGTTAATGACCTTAACGTTTTGTGTATATAAATCGAAATATGTTCCAGTTTTCCACCGAGTACTGGTGAATTAATAGTTCGATCCGTGCCTTTTTATATATGAGCCCTAACATCCTTTCCATCACAGCAACTAATAAATATTTACACGCCAGTGATGACATCTCCATCCTCGGTTACCCTACCGTCCGATTCTGAAACAAAAATATATACTATTCGTTTTTTCAACTGTAACAATGACAAGCACTAATCTAGAAAGCAGAATTCAAACAATATTACAGTTGAATGTTTATAATAAAAGTATACTATACAATCATATTATTTCTCATTCTCGCCCAATTAAATTAATTTGAATGAGCTTAAAATTCTTAACGAGGATTGCATACTTGGCTAGATGGGTTGACAACCTGCTGAAGTGACGATGAAATTTTATTGGTGGAAAACCAATAAAATTTCAGAGAAATTCGGTTGAGACACATTCTTGAAAGAAGAGAAACACTTAAATGTTTCTTTGTACTGAACTGTTCTATGTGCTGGTATAATTATGTTATTTCTTCACTTCGGGTTTTTAATTTTTTCACTTATTGTAACTAGTCTTGTAAGTATTTTGATACTCGTATTTAGCTAAATTTTATGTACAAAGCTGGTCAGATTCTATGCAAATAGCGTGGTATTTTAGTATTCCATCTTCAAAGTTTCTTATTCTTTATTGCTCTTATTTTTATAGTAACAAGTAAAATAATGTACCTAATTAAAAAACTACAATACTGTACGATATGTGCAAGTTTTTCATTTGTGATGTGCAAGCATTCTATTACTAGAGTGCCCATTTTGTACTATGTGTATTTTTGTCTTTTCTCAAAGATTCGTCATAAAAAGCATTACGACAATTAAATATAGTGAGAGCACAGTAAACTCAATAATCATATTTCAAATAGACTCATTTACTTATTTCCGAATACTGCGTTTGAAGAAATTGTTTTAATTGTTACTATTATGTATATGAATAAATGTAGCAGGTCATAATTAAAACTAAAGTAGAGGTACTGTTTACTTACCTATCAAGTATAACTTGTCTATCAAGTTTTAATTGAGAGCAGTTGCGAAGCAACCTTAATACACTGCACTTTATTGACAAACAATATGTATGTTTATAGTTTCTGTTAGGAGTGTAGGTATGTTGTTAAAATGCAAAAAACAAATATAATAGTTTTAATTCAATGAGATTTTACACCAAATAAAATAAATGTTTCGACACCATCGCCATCAAAACTATAAGGCTATTAAGTGTCGAATGCATTGTTTTTAAACAAATGAAACTGATTAGATCTGAAAATAGGGCTGAAAACCCACTATTGTACCCACGGATACAAAAATCCACATAAATGTTTTTAGTAAAGATACTTTGAAACTGTGATTATTATGGATGTATACTTAATAGCTACCTACTTATTTAATTGATAAGAAACACGTCCATGGACATAAACGCCTTTTTATAAATGTTAATAATATATTAATTACTTTCAGTATAATATTTATTTAATAAACCGTTAAGAACCCCGGTAAATTTATATCATGAACTAGTCAAATGCACAGCATAAACATAAGCACTGTTATCATCTGTATTTACGTTTGTCGATTATGCAAGTTGTATAATAGCTCAAATCTCTCGCATTGTATTCTCTCGCGTTGCAGTAACATCAAAAAACGAAAAAAACTTATATAGAGTACCGGCTGATCATACTATACTAATAATGACATTGAAGTGTATTCCAGACCATATCTTACGTCACGTACTTTTAGAAGTTTTAGATAAAAAGATTGAAGTGTTTAAAAAATTTTAGCATAGCTAAGGTGTGCCGCAGGGGTTTCACCTAGGTCAACGGCTATTCTTGAAATTCATCAATGACTTGTTTTGCGGTATAGTCGTATTTCGTATGGTACATTTGAGTAAAAGAAAGAGAGTGAAACTGATGAAAACTGAGAAGCAAGTCAAAAAGAAGTTGGAAATTAAAGCGATAAATTAAAACCAATCTGACAGAACTTCATTCTATGCCCTTCGTTATAAAAACGTTCATAAAAGTATATATGTATATATGTAGGTCTCGTGATTTAAACAAATTACCCGAATACAAAATTGTCTTTTACATCGAATCGATGTAAAATTTGCGGTTCATTACAGATTTATCACTAAAGTTTCTTAAAGTCTCTTAAGGAGACAGTGGTAATATGAAGTTTAAAATTATGGGTTTATGAACAAACAGTTTGAATTCAAATGAACACCATCTTTGTCTGTTTATTGATTGCATGTAACTACATTTTTTTTTTTTAAGTATCGTAAGTTTCCGTAGTTGCGTCTGCTGCTCCATCTAAAGGTTGTCTTGAAGACGTCGCTTTAAGCGATAAGACCACCCTTTGTACTTACCACCTATCATTATTTGTTTCTAATGTATTTATTTCTGTTTAAAATTTGGTATAAAATAAAGAATGTTATATCTTTTATCTACATTATTAAAAAAGTGAGATGTAAATACACCAGCTCACCACAACTTTGCCAGTACACAATATTTATGTAATATGTGGTTATGACACAGAGGAACGCGGAAGCGGTAAGCGGAGCGGGCTGATTAATTAGAACATAAAAATGAAATATGATATTTCAATATAATCAGGTAGTGATTCATCACTGTAATATAACTGTATGTGATGTTGAAATATGATATATACACCTTCATACATGAGGAGTTTTATAATGTTGTTTCCAGAATTTTATTTTTGTTTATTTAGGTAAATTAACAGTGACACAATACAGAGTATGTATACAGTTTTCTTATAAATGTGTCTGTATCTTAATTAATGTGTCACCAACACTATTTACAACAATTTGAGTAAATTCTGTTCAAAGGATCTTGACCACAAGTGGTCTAGCAAAGTTTTTCATGTTGCAAATTTTAAATAACAAAAAAAATATTTTCTTATTTTTTACAACCTTTTCACTTCAGGAATTTTATTTTCGTATCCGGAATTATGATTTAAATAAAAACAGTAAATTTAGAATTGTTACCCATTATTTCCGTGTAAGGTCATAATAGTTCATTTTGACGAGCTACGTAAGTATGAGCTTTTAAACAAAAACATCACAAAAATGATTTCAAATTCATAATATCATAAACTAGCTAAACAATTAGTAATATCATTACATTTTACAATGTATTTAATTAATATTTTATAGTTCTGTTACAATTATTATTATTTTTGTGTTTGGTCTCACGCAACTATCAAGCTAGATGACAGACGAGTCGGTGGCCATTACTGTTTATGAGTCGATCGACAATAATAGTCACTGTGATAATCTCTCCACTTAAATAGTAATACTTACGGAACTCAGTTTGAGTGTTTGTTTTAAACAACTTAGCGTGTTTCATGAATCTTACGACAGGACGTTTTTATAATAAGTTAAGTGTTTTATTACGCCAGGAGGAAATTTATATCTGATTGAAGTTGTTATTTTATTTCGATGTCGTCACATCACCGGCATGGAAAGGTAATAGGTATGAATATTATGTTTTGTTGTTTTGTTTTTAACTAGCAGTGTTTTGTTTGTACATGAGTGATCTGTGGTTATTTTATAAGTTGCGAGTAGTTTAAACATAATTTGTAGGTCCTTGTTTGTAGGATAGGTATCTCCGTTTTTATCTAATTACTTAAAAACTCGGGTATTTGTGGGAAAATTAATACTTTTATTTGATAATATATAAAGCGTAGTCTTTAATAAATAAAGATTTAAAGTGTAACAACTTAAAACGGAATTCCATACATACATGGTCATTGTCCTTTTCTCCAGAAATAATAATGGTAGGTCTATCTACCCTACTGTGCAAGGAGGGTTATGGTCTTTATAGTGTATGTATTTGATTTTTGGCTCCAAGTTATATGTTTTCAAAATCATTTTTTTTTCTCAAAATCCGCCGAGTGGAGCATCAAAACAAAGGATTTTAAAAGGCAATTACAGATATATATATCCATACATGCACATATGTATGTAACATATGAACACAGAAATAGCTAATATTGTGTGTGACAGAGTAATTAGTGTAGTCATAAAAGCTATATATATATATATATATATATATATATATATCCACGAACCACGAATTCTTCCATCGTTTCTATAATATACGTAGAACTAGGAAAATTTAAATATGGCCTTTACAGTACATCGTGTCTCGTTTCGCCAGGAGTGTGACGTCAGCGTACAACGTGACCACTATATCTTCCTGGAGCCGTAACCGATGTTCGTAATTGATAATGGAAATGTAGTGCGGTGTTGTGCAACATCTCTCGTTTCCCCTGATTCCACCTGACTCGGGCGGACGACATGTGATCACAATTTATTCCAACAACGCAGAGTTAGAAGCAGTCCGTGGAGATTAAGTGAATTTACAATGTAAATTAGAGCAGGGTAACCTTCAACATTACGTCACCCTTGCCCGGCGCTCACTACTCCCACCGCCAGAGTCTGCCCGCCGTCAGAAACCAACCACTTATTCACCAGGCGCTGTACAGCCCAGCTATTGGAGGAATCTAACTGCGTTTGAAATTAGGCTTGCCAGATGGCCGGGAAATCCAGGATTGTCCGGGAATTTTGCGTCTTGCCCCGTGTCCAGTATTTAGACCTTAATGTCCCGGATTCCTGGAGTATATATTGTCTACCAAAGTTTAAAGTTATTGATAAGCTAAGTGCTCAATTTTATTAATATTTAACCTGTTGATATACTACTACCCAAGTTTTAAGTCTAAGCTTCATCTTAAAATCATAACTGGCGTTAATTACCTTATAAGTACATAGGTACATACCTATCTAATAAAAGTATGTATTTGAAAATAAATGGCATTTTCCTTTTCAAATATAAATCCTTTGAAAATAAAAAAAGACAAGATATTTTTGCTATGGCCACGACCCGCGTTGTCCTAGAATTGACCCGGATTTGATAAGCTTCTATCTGGCAACCCTAGTTGAAATCCTTACCTAATAAGTGTTTCCCACCTCCTTCTGATTTTAACTAAAGACAAACGAAAAAACCTTAACTTTACACATTTTCAGCATTCATTTCTAAATTAACTCTACAATGTAAATAGACTAGTAGATACGCATAATGCTTGTTAGCACATCTGCATATGATTTAGCAAAACCCACAATGACTGCAAGATTCTAATTTAACGCTCCAAAGTGAACAATAGTCTTGCAAAAAAAACGAACACACATATGTAACGGTTTTCTTATAACATTTCACAGTATCTTAACAATAATCTCAACTTACATTTTTAATTATCTATACTGTATGTATATGTTGTTTTTTTTTTGCAAAAGGAAGCATTAAAAAGTGACCGTACCACATTACATGGCGGAATTAAAAAGTTAATTTTAAGTGAAGGATATTTAATTGAACTTAATGAGAAAGGTACTAAAGGTTAAGTATGTAAATCGAACCAATCAATTTAGATTTATGATTAACTTATGCAATTTAACTCTTTCTTAAGTAAAGCCGAATTTTTACATTTTTTCACAATAAGGTCGAGCCGGTAAACTTAATAATTTGCATACCGGAAACAAGGAAAAAGAAGCAAAAAACAATAATCCTTATATAAGAGAAGCCACGATTGTTTATCTACAAATGGAAAAGGCGTTTGTCTTCCAACTCCTCTAATGGAAAGTGACAATGAAGACGAAGATGACGGACCAACCCTGAAACAAAAGTACTTATTACTTCAGTCAAGACGTTTAAAAATTACCAGGGTTTCTTAGACAATATATTTATGCTAAGGAATAGCTTAAGTATCATTAAGCATCATGAGTAACACAGTTAGAGAAACAGAAAAGAAAAGAAAGTGTTCCCAATTTATTTCAGGAATTAATAAATACTAAAAAACTTATGAAGCAACTAGCAGCACGCCGCGGTTTCACCCGCGTAAGTCCCGATCCCGTGGGAATATCGGGATAAAAAGTAGCCTATGCGTTAATCCAGGTCTCCAGCTATCTACATACCAAGATTGTTCATCGCAATCGGTTCAGTGGTTTTTGCGTGAAAGAGTAACAAACGTCCATCCATCCATCCAAACTTTCACATTTATAATATTAGTGGGATTATATAGAAAATATTCCTTCGATATAATAAAAAATTATGTAAATTCTTGTTGTTGCATACAACTGTGTAGGTGCCACATGTAGAAATTTGGCGTTCAATTTAATATGAAGTATATTTCAAATACTTTACACTTGCAATATCAGCTACAGTTAAGATGCATTCTAATTTATTTAGGAGTAAAACGTGCAATAAGTCTAACAAATAATTAACTACTGTACACATTGAATGCGGAATGCATTCAATGTGTACAGTATCCTAGCAATATCTAGTAGCTTAGCAATGTATACCTAATATTATTATTAAGGTGGAGAATTTGTTTGCTTGTTTGAACTTGCTAATGCGAAGCTCTGCCGGTTTGATTTCACGGGAGAGGGGGGAAGGGCGGGAAGACGGGAGAGGGGGAGGAGAGGGGGTAGAGGGGAAGGATGGAAATAGGGGAGGGGGGTAGAGGGCAAGGATTGTTTCACTGCCGGTTTTCTGTGAGGCCGTGTTATCGAGCGGAGTTGAGCCGGCCCATACGTGTCGAAGCATGGCTCTCCCACGTAAAAACCATTGAACGTTGTAGACACTCACATTTCGAGAATGCGATGTTTTTATACATGCGAAGGTTATTGGAGAATAATCAGCTTACTTGTATGTAGATAGTTCGTTCATCTCGGGAATCGATTCTCGGAGATTTTTGCCCCTTTTTTCCGAGTAGCAAATTTAACTTTTCTAAAAATGCTATCCCATACATCGATATACGCGACAGTTAATTTTCCAACCGCAAAATATAAGTTTGTAATGGCAAAAAACCAAAATATTTTTTTTAGTGATACAATTATAAATTAACGACTTTCTTATTTTTCCTTTACTTGTGTTTTGTGACCTAGCTTCACGTCAAATTTCATGATTGTAGGTCATTGGGAAGTACCTTTTGATTTAAATCCGAAATGTTAAAATATATGACTTAAATGGCCATATATTTGAATTCCGATGACTTAGAACCGCTGACATAAATATTTGATATTAATTTCAAATTGATCCTTACACGTATTTCATTCGTTTAACAAAAAGGGTCTTGGCTCACAGAATGACAGACAGACGGACAACAAAGTGATCTTGTAAGAATTCTTTTTTTTCTTTTGAGGAACGAAACCCTAAAAAATGCAGTCATTACTAAAAATTAGTTTACTACAAATTGTCGGTATTGTTCTTGTTAAGAACACGTTTAACTTAATACGAAATTATCCAACCACGGCCCACATTACTTAAGAGAGCAGAAACCTTTTATTATACACCGCTCAACACTGTCATGCATACATTAAAAACCATTTGATCTAAAATCCCATCGCTCGCCTAGCCAACATATAAGTAGTACGACAAAAAACAACAAAACTACCTACAGTAACTGAGGGCTTTCGTAACATGCCTCAAGCACGTAATAATGTATTACTTTTTATTCTCTACGTACTACGCAGTCTATGATGTGTGGTCATCTATCACCTAATTACTTTCATGTAATGAGTATGATACAACTTGTAGATAGTGTTAAGCGCTTACCTGGTGATGCTTCAGTAGCTACTATCTACCTCATACCTCACCACAGGTGCTAACGGTGAAGTGGTTTTTCGGAATCTGACGGATTGAAACCACACCGTCTTCCGTCACAAGGAGGTAAATTGCGAAAGATTCGGGTATACCCTAGAAAGCAAGTCCCTTAGAACGGAAACAGACCTTGGCCGCTTCTTAAATACTTGGTATCCACACCAATGCCTGCGGGACCTTGGCCGCCTTCCATGAGAGAAGCACTCGTGGAACACGTTGCACCACAGTACCTATCTAAGACGTACTACAGACTGCTTCTGAGCTCCTTAGAGAATATAATTCACCGACCAACCTTTTCCACATCCTTTCTATACACCACCTGAACCTTGGTAGCTACAAGAATAAACAATACTGATGGTGTAAGACAAAAATATACTATAGTCAACTCGAACTAAGTGAACCTTGTGCTTTTCCGACCAGAGGCCGTACAAAGATTTGAAATAAGATTAACAACAAAAGTAAAAATTGTAATAACGAAGTTTAGGCAATTCTAATGACAATGAATGAGATGAGACACAACAAAGATCTAAAGACATTCATGAGCAATGGACAAAACTTATAAATAATAGACTCAATGTGACGGAAATGAAAGAAAGAAAAGTCAGTCAGAAGATGAAAGTTGAGTTTTTGAAGGTGCAAGCTAGTTAAAAAAGGCCAACTAATGGCAAACACCAGGTACCTACATGTCACAGACCGCGATGACCACTGAAACGGTATACGAGTACGTTAAATTTCTACTGTAAGTAAAAACAATTTTAGAGTCAGAAATAAAGACGCTTAATAAAATTAAATAAACCTTTGCAGTAAAAACAGAAACCTAGTAATAATAATTGAACATCTGTAACAGTCAGTCAGACCAGTTCATCTTGTGCAACTAATTATAAGTTCTGATCCATTGGAAACTTGTATTCTGCATGTAGACTGGCAACTTTGTGTAATTATTACTATCCAGTGTTACCGCTATGACGATTGAGTAGCACGTTACACGCATCTGTTCTAGTTATTCGCTCATCTCAACAGAAAAATGAAACAAAAAGTCTCAGGAGGTCATAGCATTTATTTTAAGGTAACAGGCTGAAAGGGTTCTAAACCTAGGGTTTAATATCTACCCAAGTTGGCTAAACTATCATTCTCTATAAATTACCAGATGTGGTGGTCATCGCCGAGGACTTAATTGGACCCCTTCTACTGTTCCAGGATACCGGTGGTTCTTCGGTGTCACACTGAACGCGCTTGTCCCTCGTAGACTGGAACCTCATTATATTCGTACCGCTACCAAGTAACTCTACGAGTATTCTATCGCTTGTATAAAGGTCTGTGGTGTCATAAAATATTCGAGGTGACGCAAGACTGCTTTTTATCATCGCACCGCTTGCTATATGTAGAGAGATCACTAGACATGGAGACACGTAAAGATTCTAGAGGAAATTTCTTCATGCACGCTCAAATTCCCATACTTGATCTTTCTTAAGGTGTTGCTAAAAATCAGTGCTGCATTGCTTAGTGGGATACAGGTTGAGGTTTTCCAAAAATATTTTGTTGTAGTCCCTGTGAATATGACAAATACTTTCAATACTTATAAGTCTTTCATTCCAAATTCAAATTGTTTTCCTATTGTTAACTACAATAATATATCATTTACAACCAATTTGTTGTGCGAGTTTATCACCTTTGTCTTGGTATTTCAAAAGATTCATAGAAGGGTCAGTTTCACGTGTAATTCTCCGTTAAAATAACTACACAATTAAATACAATCTTACCTGATCATTTAACCGAGTACTTAATAAGATAATAAAGGAACTCTTTTCAATTCTATTTATATTCGTGTCACCAAGCCACTTGTCACCATTTCACTACCTACTGTAATCTGCATAACGTACAGATTACTTAAGATTATAATAATTTTGATAAATTAATCAAAGCAATTCTTTTAAAAATACCCGATTTTGTATTTTCACCGTATGTTTAAAATGCTGTTTCATAATGTTTCCGGCTGTGTATAATTTCCGCATGTATGACATTTAAAATGTGACTGCACTGATGTACATATTTAAATCTGTTTATCCATATTCAATTAAGTGAAATTTTGTCTGCAATATTTAATAACTAACTTGTTACAAAATGTTTTTAATAACTTTTTAACTTTATCTTTTCAAGCAGAGATGGACAACGAAAACCAAGTTAATGGATAATACTCAAACTACCTTGACCTGGATAAGTGATGGTGGAATCAAAATTTGACAAGGTGAGACAGACGGTGTTCTGTCAAGGAAATCACATGTTATGACTAGATGCGATTAACACAGGATCGTAAGAAATGTGAAAAGCCTGAAAACTTTATATCCAACAGCGATAATGATGAGAGGCAACGTCTCCCGCTTTGAAATCGTGGGAGATAAAAACAAAGACGATAAAATTGAGATACAAAGTGAGTATACAGAACCGAAAAGACTCAGAGACGATGCAGTCTGCATTTATTTCTGCTTATGTGTACGATTATATATTATTATGACCATGTGTCCTCTTTCCGTTTTCAGCTTAAGTGGTTGCCTATTCGTCAGCGCCGTATGTTGCGAGCCCTCACTGCCCTGTTTACCATCCTTAATTCCCCATCTTCCCCTACGTATTTAACTTCGTATTTTCAATATTTAAGTAGTAACCAGGATAGAAACCTTCGATCCTTAAATAATCTTCTTCTTCTTTGTCCCTCTCACACCACAGAGTTTGTGGGCTCTTCTTTCTTCGTTCAGTCAGTTCTTCTTTGGAATGCACTTCCCCTCGAAATCAGGATGGCCACCAATCGTTACTCATTCAAAGTGAAAGTAAAGGAGTACTTTATCGAACAACTAGCAGATTCAACTTGCCCATAGTTTATCATCTAAATCGTTATTATGTTTTTATTTGTATGTATGTATGTATGTATATATATATATATGAATAAATTATGTTTGTGTACATATTAGTATGTATGTTTATGGTATGTATTTTATCCTATATACTTTGTTTAAGTATT
This sequence comes from Euplagia quadripunctaria, assembly GCA_963859945.1. Classification (NCBI taxonomy): domain Eukaryota; kingdom Metazoa; phylum Arthropoda; class Insecta; order Lepidoptera; family Erebidae; genus Euplagia; species Euplagia quadripunctaria. The sequence goes on from OY982583.1 coordinate 8,369,534, forward strand.
TTTGTCTGATATTTAGTTTGCAAATTTACCTATTCAACCATAATATTTCACACATATTGCATCACCCGAAGGTTGACTGGCAGAGAATGCCTATGGCATTAAGTCCGCCTCTGTACTCTATGTGCATAAAGTTTTAAATAAATAAATATATTACAATATGTGTACTTTACATTCGTGTACACACAGTCCTTTTATCAGGTCACCAAATATTATATTCCAGTCATATCTGTTACTTCTTTAGGACCGTGAACATTATCAAACATCGAATTAATAAATATTTATTGGTTTAAAAATGGAATGCTATAATATATTTGTCATCAACTCATGCATTTGCATACGTTTTGCATCTGTTATACAATAAACGTAACGTAATGTAAGACATCGTTCCTCAGGTCATCAACTCTGAATCATCAAGCAAATTGATAAAAGAACCATGAGTATTACGAGTATAAAACTATAGAAATCCTTATTGCTTAATATCCTTATGCTTGAGAGCAATAACTGGTGTATCTTCTTTAAAAAGCCGTAAACCTATATTTAACACTTTAAGAGTGTTGACATTGGTCTCTCTATATATTATGGACATTGGTGCCGATTCTATTGTAACACTCACCAAACCAAAACCTGACTTAATTTCTTCATATGAAATCAACCCTGTCTTCTTCGCAACAGGGTCTATTTGTTACTGGTGTCTATTTCTCACCGCCATCACTAAATTTTACTAAAACCTGTCAACGTATACTCAACTAAATTTTCACGCAGCGAGAGTCCCCATTTATTCAAATGACGTATAATTACCGTATAAAAACTTGTTCAAAACGAACTGAGACGACGTTATTTTAATCGACACCTACGAAGACGCATACTAAAAACACAGAGCAAAAGAGATGGCATTCAACGGATAGCGGCTCTCGCTACGTGGTATTAAAGTTTATTTAAGCGTGTCAGACTTTAGTCGACAAATAAATTGCTTATTTCGATAGCGACATATGTTACCTACTTGTTTAAATTTGAAATAAGACCTTGTTTCAAAGTGTACAAGGTTTACATCGCGTATGAAGAAAATTTAGTCAATTATAGCCAAGAGAGTAATACAACAGAATTGACACCATTGGCATATTTGTTAGAATTAATAAAAAAATCTATTCAAAAGTTAGTGAGGATAGTAAATTCATTAAAAGAGATCCCACTAAACTAAGAAACGAATCGTGTAAAAGCTATCTTCGATGGAAAAATAGTTATATAATGTCAATTAAATTAATAACCATATTCCATTTAAGTAATAAGTGAATTATCATTGTAACGATTTAAGTCAAAATTAAAGTTTTGGCTACGTTAAAAGTGTTTTTACGCTATAATTTTTTTTTTTTATAGTAAAACCTAATAGTTTTAAGTAAAATTTCGCATGCCTATTATAGGCGAATATTTCGGCGGTTGATTTATTCGCCAAGAATATGGTACATAAGGTGATACACCTTATGTACCATATTCTTGGCGAATAAATATCTTATCTTATCTTAATTATTAATGACATTTTGCCACCAAAATATCCCAATACACATGGTTAAGGATAATGAGCTATACAAAAAGTAAACTTAAATTTTTAAATCGGTTAAGTACTTAGGACAAGGATTAAGCTGTAATACCACGGGTTGAATATTCTCAAAGAACGTCACGGGGATCTCAAAACGGAACATGATATTGTATGAATAGTTATACAAATATTGTCGTTGGGATACTATTGTTTTGGTGTTGAAATATAAAAACAAAGACTTGGTGTTTACTATACTATGACGACGGGAGACACGGTGCTGTCGTTCACCACACTCGCACTCAATTGACAGTCAGAACATTATATTACGAAGGGTAAACTTGCCTATGCAACCTACTAGTTTGTTATTGTTACTTGATAATGCGATGATTGCCTACACGGTAACTAATCCCCAATTTTTGGCTATTTCACTTTGCAGTGCAAATGAATTGCAATTATCATCAAATCTAACTAACGAACAACTATCTACGTTATGCATCTAACTCGCAACTATTCAGCTTAATGAAGTTTTAATTGCTTTATAAATAGAATAATTAGCTTCACTACTATACATTATGAAATTAGACCAGTATTTGTAACTATTATATCATGATAAATTTATTGAAGAAGACTATCTTTCTTCTACATTTCGCTTTAAATTAAGGGAGGGATATTCAATTAATTTTTTTGTATGTAATGATATATCTTGTATTAGATATGATTCTTCTTCTTATACTTTTCTTTATTGGATATGTTATATACCCTCTGGAATTTAAAAAAGGCAAGTTTTCAAAGCGTTACTCAGAGTCAGTCAGACTCAATGATGCTAAATCTTCAACTTGTTTCCCCTAAATGCTACAATGGCTGTAATAATGCGGAACAATGATATTTTATGAAAAGAAACAAATGGCTGCTTTAGGTTCATAATGATATTTGTATAATTATATTATATGTATATTATTTTACTTCAAAAACATAAGAATGTAAGTTACTTCACCTACAAAATTGAAACACCCAAATTAACAACACTGATCAGAACCAGCGCTCATTACCATAAGCAGGTCACAATACAAATCGGATATTACGGGTATATGTATCTGAAACAGAAATGTATCTCACTTTGTTAGGTATTCACTGTTATATAACTTGAACGTAACAGCCACAGTACAACAGGGCGTTATCGCAATAACTGTGTACGCTCCGGCGCCTTATCGTTAATCATTGGATTGATTAATTAGCTGATCTTCCTGGACTGCGGTGTAACTAGTTCACCAATTTATGATAGGCTGTATAATTGACTAACAGGCCGTTTGTAAATTCTCCCCGATTTTGCAACATTTTTCAGTGATGCTCCGCTCCTATTGGTTGTAGCGTGATGTTATATAGCCTATAGCCTTTCTCAATGAATGGGCTATCTAACACTAAAATAATTTTTCAATTCGAATCAGGAGTTTCTAAGATTAGCGCGTTTAATCAAACAAACTCTTCAGCTTTAGAATATTAGTATAGATATGGTAGATACCACCACCAAAGAAAATAAGAAATGTATTCTAGGTATGTTAGATATACGCATTCGGACATAGCGACAAACCAAACGTGTGGAATGTACAGAATTCGCAAACTAAAATACATGAAAAAAATCTAAAATTAGTAAAGTGGGTCCCACATTTGTAGCGTTCTAGTTAACCCCTCCAACTAATTTAAATACTTATGTTGGCAGTGGGTTCTTTAGTTATTATTAGTGTTAAACATAAGTGATGTTCTTACTTTTAAACTGTCGCATTACATGATAATATAATTATGTTGATGCGATCACGTATTTAATAGGTATTACATACCTTTGAGTTGCGTGACGTTTCGACCAGGTTGCACTGGCTGTGATCACAGGCTGACTGAGTTAGAACATCACTTACACAACGTACACATATAAAACCTTTTAAATGCGTGATCGCGTTAATTCCCTTCAACATAATATTACTAATATTATAAACGTGAAAGTTTGTGAGGATGTCTCGATGTGTGAATGTTTGTTGCTCTTTCAAGCAAAAACTACTGTACCGATTGCGATGAACCTGGTATGTAGATAGCTGGAGACGTGGATTAACATATTATTATAGGCTTTCGCGGTTTCAACCGCGTAAGTCCCAATGCCGCCATTCGGGATGAAAGTAGCCGATGTATTAATCCAGGTGTCCAGCTATCTACATACCAAGTTTCATCGCAATCCGTTCAGTAGTTTTTGCGTAAAAGAGGTACAAACAAACTTTCACGCTTGCTGGTTCTGACCAGTATTGTTAATTTGGCTGTTTCAACTTTGTAGGTGGAAGTAGCTTACATTCTTATGTTTTTGAAGCTTTCACGTTTATAATATTAGTAGGATTCGATACAACCAATCTCTGAAACAAATTGTCGCCTGCGGTATTTCCGGACCGATCCGACCTTCAAACCTTCAAGAAAAGAGCGTACTCCTATCTCAAAGGCCAGCAACGCACTTGTTGACTTTTGAGTTGCAGGTGTCCATGGGCGATGGTAGTCACTTACCATCAGGTGACCCGTTTGCTCGTTTGCCCCCTATAATATATAAAAAAAAAAACTAGAAAATGGTCTCTAGCTCATCTAATCTGAGTACCTAATACAGTAGCCGAATTGTATGTTAACTAAATACTAGTGCAACTAAAATAATAACATATCATGAAAGTCTGACTAAGGAAATAAAAAACCGAGTCTGAGTCTGACAAAGTGATGTTTAAATATACTTAAATAATTTTACAGCAGTCTTGACGAGCAATATAATTCATTAAAACAAATAATCAATAGTGATGAGTGATTTAATTAGTAGAAATAAAAAGTGAGTAGGTTTGGAAAAAGAAAACTCTTAAAATCATAGGCACGGCAAATAATAAAACATTTCTTAGGTACAAAGATTTTTTTAAGATATATTTAAATTAATTATCAAATTGACTGCGACGTTTATCGGAATTGATTTATGGGAGAGTATTTTTAGAACTGCAAAGTTATGTTTGTAACTCGTAAAAAAACGGGCAAAAATCTTCGAGAATTGATTCCCGAGATAGACGTACTATCTACATACAAGTTTATTTGCTCACGGAAACCTCGGTGCGCGAATCAGACTCGCACTCGTCCGGTTTTTTTTATAGTCCCTCTATAACGACACAACGATTCTTCAAACAGTACTATTTTTCAGGATAATAGATACTAAATATCCTTTTCCGTACCCGTAACAACGTGTACCAATACTTTCATGACTATCGGTTGAGTAATTAAGTCGTGAAATGGTAACAAACTTACTTTTGCATTTATAATATAAGTACTAGTTGTTGCCCGCGACTTACTTTACGTTGAAATTCTGATGAAATCTGACGAGAACTATATATTTTTCTGAAATAAAAAGTAGCCTATGACCTGTTCCAGACTATAGTCTATCTCTGTGCCAAATTTCATCCAAATTCGTTCAGACGTTCTTTCTTGGAAGAGTAACAAACATCCATCCATCCATCCTCATAAACTTTCGCCTTTATAATATTAGTAAGATCAGTTCGGATAACAATAAAATAACGTCTTTCACAAACGACTTGACAAATGAATGTTCTCCTATACAAACTTTGATCCCCTATTTGCCGCCTTCAAGGATTATATTTGATACAAAAAATAGCTTATGTCCTTCCAAGGTCTTGTTTATCTATACGAAAATTAATTAAAATTGGTTGAGCGGTTTGGGCATGAAAGCATAACAGACAGACAGACAGAGTTAATTTCGCATTTATAATTATAGTATGGATTTGAATTCTCTTCTCTTAAGTGAAATTCAAAAGAAGTAACTTAAATTCAAAATATAACTGTTTTCAAATGTAATTGATAATTATAAGGGAATCTCTTAATATTCCACTTAGCCATGAACAAAAGCAGTGTCCTACAAATCCAATAGCCAATAGGTAGGATGGCTTTTATGAACTTACTTGATGATATGAAATTTTCAATAATGGTACCGAAAGAACGCATTTTAAGGTATCCTCATGCATATTCACTCTGTGTTGTGTTGTCTTTATACAGCTTCTGCGATACTTGGGTCAAAAGCGTATGTCCAACGAACATCTCTTTATTCTGAGAGCTTACATTCTATTTCACGATTCATTTACATAAATGCCTAAAAAGGTAATTATTTAAATGCGGAAATAACTTTGCCCTGTTCGATAGTATTTCAGTTTTATCATAATCATTACATCTTTGAACACAACAACACAGCATTTCTAATTATTTGGGGCAACAGGTCATGACCTTGAACACTTTCGGCTCATAGAGCCAAGTCAGATAATCGACAGCTTTTGCTGACACGATTCTTTCTATTCGATTTCTAGTTGTTTATATTCTTAATTTTAATTATAATTCATTAAAAAGTCAAAAAACCCGAATTCTCCATTTATATGATTTTGATAAGGTAGAATAATACATGTATATTTGAAGACCTATCATACAAATTAAAGTTATATAACAATATGTTACCTACTGACCTGCTAGTCTAACACACGTATAAATATGACATAATTAATGAATTTTCGAATATCAATACAGATTAAGTTGCATATTTGTTAATCATGAGCCGTTCGATAAACACTGCTGCCATATTGACGACCATTTAATTATTAACCGACTTCAAACAAGAGTTGAAATGTTCGTCTGAATGTATTTTGTTTTTTATGTATGTTCACCGATATTTCTGTCGTCTATGAACCGATTTAAAAAAAACTTTTTTGTTTGAAAGGGCTTCCCAGGTGGTCCCATTATCACTAAGCCCGGATATGATGACGATATCTGTGAGAAAACGAGGGAAACTCTCAGAAATTAAGGACAGATGTAGTAAAAACTAAATTTTTTTAAGTGTTTATTTGTCAAGTAACTTCTCAAATATCGTGATATCTTATTAAATTGTTCAAGATTATTTACAATTTTCATTTTATAATTTTTTTTATTTTAACTATACGGTAGTTAGAGAAACCTTTGATACCTCTCTGCGTAACGTTAAAGTGATAAGACAAGCGACAGATGTTTTATATATCTCAAGTAAAATAAGTATGACAAAGTTCAGTTTTTGTCTCATTCAGGGCGCCGGTTTTTTAGCAGCCGAAACTGTCTACGTCAACTGTCTTTATATATTTTTGATTCTTAAAATCAGTTAAGTCTCTATTGTTCTTTTCTCTTAAAGTAATTTGTCTAAAGTTTTAACCTTTTATAGTTATCAAATCCTTTACTAAAAATATTACTCATACTATTTTTATTACCCTAGAACAAATCATTTCAGACTTAATTAAAAATAAACTAATTTTATTTGAAATGTCATTATTGACTGCAGTGTATGGCGTGAATTATCTATAGACCATTTAAGTCTGGACCGGTTTGTCATGAGATATATAAAAAATATAACTTTTGATAAAGTTGCACATACATCTGTCGTATAGGCATTAATTAACTTATCTGTTGTAGAAAGTGGGCACACGCCGCGCTGATTCCGGCAGGCGCGATAGGCGTGCGGAACTAATGGAGATAGATGCGTCGTCTTCCTCTACGAGGAAATTAATAAAAGCCTTAGAGGTGCTAGTCTCATTTCTGAAGTGACATTTTTGTATTAATTTATTTTATACTAACAGTTCCCGTGCGGCTCCGCTGGCTTCTATTTCCAAAATAAAAGTAGCCTAAGTTACTCCTTATAACACCAGCTATCTGTCAGTGAAAGTCCCGTGAAAATCGGTCCACCCGTTCCGGAGATTATCCGGAACAAACAGTCATACAGATAGACAGACAGAAAAAAATTAAAACTGATTTTTAGGCATAGGTATCGTGACAATAACTGTATGAGCTTAAAAATAAACTATTAATTTAACATTACAAACAGACACTTCAATTTTATTTATTTGTATTGATTTTTAACGGACAAGTGCTCATTATCACAACGTTGTATACATATATCAAGATCTATATACAAAATAGGCAAAGACAAAACACCTCAGTACCTTTTTATCCTCTGTTTGTGACCGATTATTTCTTTTTTAATCGACTTCTAAAAAGGAGGAGGTTCTATGTTCGTCTGTATGTATTTTTTTTTGTGTATGTTCATCGATATTTTCGCCAATTGTGAACCGATTAAAAAAAATATTTTTTAGTTCGAAAGGGCATACTCCCGAGGTGGTCCTATTATGATCAAGTCAGGATCTGATGATGGAATCTCAAGGAAATCGAGATAAAACTAACTAACAATGTAATAAAATCATAGAAGTCAATTTTGACCCACATCCCGGTTTCCGATTGAGCTGAAATTTTGCATACTTATGTAAGTTTAGTAACAATGCAACAATCTGGTACTATTGAGCTGATCTGATGATAGAGTCAGGAGTTGGATAGTTGAACTCCTCAACGGCGAACAGCAAAGACATCAAATTTTGTAAATGGATTTATTAATTTAATTAAAACTTGTTTTGCACTAAAAAGGTGTTTATTTCTTTTTTTTTTATTTAGTAGCTGTTGATGAGCTTGTGTAATAAACATTTTTATTTTTTAATACTACCGTAAAATTTGAAACAATGGGCGATCGGCTTGCGCTTCCAAATGAGATGAAAATATGAGATGTTAAGTTTTGAATTTAAAACGATATGAATGAAGAATAATCTATGAAATGTACAAAATTTTTTTTAATTATTTAAAATGAAAATGAAACAAAAACGTTAGGTGCTTTCGTTGAGAAGCACAATTTTGTCAACGATACATAATTGCCCATAGTCTTAAATCTTGTTACAAATAAATTATGATAACTCTAACAAAGACAGACGTGAATGTTTTGTTGTAAAGGCTTTTAACTTTCATCTAACCAAAGCAGACTTTTAACTTTTACATAAAGAAATTTAATAATAAAATCTTAATCTTGAACCGTAAAGGATGTCAGACGATCCTTTATTAGATCAAAGACACAAAATATATTTTACACTTTTTTTTGAAATTTACCAACCCATTTTGTAAGTTTTTTTTTTATTTTGTTATTTTTTATAAATTGCTTTAACTCGATTGCAAGATAATCATTAATTAGTGACCATCAGTAATCATTACGAAGTCCATTCGTGTCTATTGCGTGGAACAATTATAATATAATTATTATGGTCGCCAAATCGAAAGTTTCGTAAGACAAAGGCTTTTACGCACGCTCTAAATTCGACTTCAATTACTTTATGTATGTAGAAAGTACGTTTAAATTTATATTTGTATATTCAATTATTACTTCATAAGAAATATGTGGTAAGAAATGTACGATTGTAAAACGTATTTTATAGCTTCGTAAACGTACAGTAACTGTAGTAAAAACATTCTAATTTCATAACTCTCTTTTGAGACAAATTATATTAAGGTTGCATTCACATATTTTACTCATTTCACAAAAAAATGTGTTACAAACTTTAACGTTTACATTATTTAAGTAATGTGGATGGCTTAATACGGCTTGTTAAGAGTTAAGGATACTTTTGTTGTGACAAAAAACCTAATCACTATTTAATGAATTAATAAAATAAAATAAAAAAACCCTTTTATTACCTGCCTCAAGTGGTTACACTAAGTTTTCCAATATTATTATATCTTAAAATTTAACCCAGCAGCCAGCACATACAAGTTAAGGAAAAAATCACAGTCGTTAATTTGTTGTTATATCACTCTCACTATTTATTTCTACTAATTAAATCACTCATCACTATTGATTATTTGTTTTAATTAATTATATTGCTCCTCAAGACTGATGTAAAATTATTTAAGAAAGTATATTTAAATCACTTTGTAATCGCATAAAAAGAAATTTATGATGCTTAGTGTCCGACCGAAACAGGATTTTCAGCCGAAACCGAAACCGAAACCGAACTTTCGGCCTTGGTCTCAGTTTCAGCCGAAACCGAAACTGAATCTTAGTTAAACTTATTGAAAAACCTCTATTGTATACTTAAATCTAAATAGTATGTTTTACACATTTATTTGCTTATACCTATCTACATACAGATAGTTAAATGGTATTCAATGAAAAGTATGTAATAAATGTTATTATTTATGTCCTGAATATATATATATAATATACTAGCTGACCCGACAGACTTTGTCTTGTCTTAACTATGAATATTGAATTCGAATTGGTATAATTAATAAAAAAAAAAATATCAAAAACATAGTTCCGACCGATGCATCTGTTTTAAACTATATTTGCAGCGCGCATTCTGTCAATCGCGCCAACTGTCAAACGACTGACAGTTACGTGTGTCAAAAGCGCTATGGTAAACGTTGTCCTGCCGGAACGTAAAAAAATATTTTTCCTGTAACCCTATCACAGCACCATCTACCGGGACCAATTGTAAATCTAAACCATTCTTTTTTCTTTATGTAATATTTTTGGCTAAAAAAATATTATTGAATGATAAAAAAATAATTTCTCATGTAAAATAAAATCACTGTAATAACGAATGAGTACACGGTATTCAGTTAAATTAAGAAAATATATTTAAGTAAATAAATAAATATGAATTGAATTTCAAATAGAAAAAAAGACGACGCGAGTTAGTTCGCACGAGCTATACTGAAAGTCGTTAATTTGTTGTTATATCACATAAAAAATAGTTTTTGTGATTAAAAATTTATATTTTGCGGTTGGAAAGTTGGCTTCGTCGGAAATCGATGTATGGGAGAGTATTTTAGATCTGCAAAGATAAGTTTGTCGTTGGGATAAGACGGGCAAAAATCTTCACTTGATTCCCGGGATGGACGTACTACATACAAGTTTGTTTCCTTACGGAACCCTCGGTGCGCGAGTCCGACTCATACTTAGTTAGACATACACCAGGCCAGGTTCACTCGGCAGAGTGGATATAAAGCTACAAGTACACGGCGGGGCCGACTGAACGTGCCAAAATTCAGTGGGCTACAGCGCACCGGCCGGGCCGCACGTTTGTTCACGCACGGTAGACTATAGAGTTTTTAGTACCTAGCCTAGGTTTATAAGTTCACAAAAATAGAGTAATAGGCACATAACTGACTGGTAATTAAAGATTCAGTTACGCGATAGAAAGAGGGGCAACTTCTAGGGGAATTTAACTGTAGGTAAATAGTAACTGTGCGCCCTGAATTGCGACTTTATTGTGTCGGAACACGAGTTGCTGTTTATTTAAATGATTTGGTGCAGTAGGACTTCTGTACTTGAACTATTATATATGCTCATACTCAGTCAGACTCATACCTGTGCTTATACTCAGACGCGAGTAAGACTTTTCCGGTTTTTAATAAGAAGCTAGCCGAGTCGAGCTGCGTGTACTTGCGCTTGTTACGTATGGCGATGAACTAACTGTTAAACTTTGGCGTTCCATGATAAAATCTTATTAATACGTGTATTATAAAGGCGAAAGTTTGTGAGGATGGATGGATGGATGAATATTTGTTTGTTACACTTTCACGCAAAAACGGCTGAAGGATCTGGATGAAGGGCACAGAGATAGATTATAGTCTGGAATAGCACATAGGATACTTTTGATCCCGAAAACTTTTTACGTGGGATAGATTTAACCAAAATTTCCACGCGAACAGTTATGTTAATGTACGGGAATTGAGGCAATTCATAATTTAGTTAGGTAATGGTACGTGGTTACGTTGCGATCTGTACGATAATTTGTTCTGTGTCTGGGTGTAATTTATCTATAATATGTATGTATTTAGAAATATCTAAGTATGTTTTTCAGCAGTCTGGTTACCATAGTACAGGCTTTGCCTAGGTTGGGATCAGACGGCCGTGTGTGAGATGTGTGGAGTTATTATTATTATTCTCTTTATTAACATATATAAAACATATAAATTACATTTTTAAATACATTATTATAAAAAAAAAATATATTTAAAAATATAAAAAATAGTGTCCCACCGGTATCGAGTACAGGGACCAAGCTATCGGTGGTTAGGGTTCCAGAGATAGAAACCTCCTTATTATTATTATCTTTATTCGATTATTATAATTATCTATGTAAGTGGTTACGCTTACGGTATTTTTCGGAACCTAAAATTAAAGAATATTTTTATACTGCCATTCTCAAGCTACAAAGTGGCTAAATGCACTTGTCATCTAGCCGCCTGTAACTTTGGGACGGCAGTATAGTTTTCATGACGTCTAAAAAAATATGAATTTAATTTAATTCAAATAAAACATCACTTGAATTTGATTTATATACTTTATATTGACCTATTTTTTTATTATTTTTATATTTTTATTATTAAGACTATAAAAAAAAATTACAGTTTTTATTCTACATAACAAAGTACATAGTCTATTAGAGTCCATCATTACCGCAGCCGCGCTACCGGCCCTTCTTTCTTCTCTGTAATCATATGAAACACAAAGAAAATCTACAAACTTATCCAAACCCATGACAATATAAAACAACAATGTAATTTTAGTCGAATTAACCAACTAAATTTGAAACACTTATTATCTTTTTTCATACGCGTAACATCTACACACTTCCGTTGGCCCACATACAAGCAAAAGTGGAACTAACTTTAAATGGCATCATAAAATCAACCTTGGAAAATTATTTTGCGAACACCAATGTATATACACAACCTCTATTTCTAAATCCAAAAAGTTCATAATCCCCTAAAACAATTGTTGGCAGATGCTACCTACAGGTGACTGAATGATGATGCAAAAATTCCTCGTCATGGCATCTAACCACAATGTCTAAAGGTACGTTCCTAAATAATTAATAAAATACATAAAAGTATTTTGCACGCCTTGTGGATTAATTGTATATTTTAAAAATAGCCTTCATTACAGATGGAGATACCATTGTTTTAACGAACTACACAGTATGAAATTACCACTTTGAGTGAGTAAAAATTTTTGTGATTACGTAGAAATATATTTTGGAAGGGATTTGGCCCTGGTGATCATGTACAGTGTGTAGTAAACAAGAGCAGCTAAAAAAAATATAATACTAACTAATACGTTTGACTACTCTGTGCCGGCAACTACAAAGGGTGGCTGGATAAAAACGTACAGGCCATTAAAGAAAAAGTATAGACTAAAATATAACATAACTTTCATACATTGATATATGATTGCTATTCCTTCACTTTCCATTATTTTTATATTGCTACTAATATGTATCAGTGCGTCTGGGCCCCTACGATTATATACAAGGTGTATATGACAATGGAACACTTACTTAAATCAGTGAAAGGTCATGACTCTAGCATGCAGTTACAAAAAAAAATTTGAAGAAAAATTGTCCGTTTACAAATTTTGACCGTTTGAATTTCTAGGTATTTTTACCTCCACTTTTTCATAAAAGCAGGTAGAATGTGTAAAGTTAAAGATTTTACATCGTACATATATATTTATTTCCCTTTTTTTATTCAGTTACTAAGAAAATCCATAAAAACTAACTTCGAAAACTTTTTAACTTAGCTTTTATAAAGTTTCTCAATACCTGAGTGAATAGTTACAAAGTAAAAAATATATACGATTTAAAATCTTTAACTAAACACATTCCACCTACTTTATGAGAAACGGAGGTAAAAATACCTGGAAATTCAAACATTCATAACAGATAAACGTAGTTTTTTTTTGTTCAAAAAATATTTTTGTAACTGCATGCTAGAGTTATACCCTTTCAGTGATTTAAGTAAGTGTTTCACATCCTGTATATGACGACAATGTAAATTTATTGCTTGTTACAAGGCGGCAGAGCTCAAATGAAGAAATATTAAAATTATAAGATACTTTACAATTCTAAATATGCATTTTAAGAGGACTTTTACATTATTTTATTTTTTAATAAAGAATGCTAATGACGTGAGTCACACATTACTAGTATTCTTGCTAATCCCTCCAGCTAAGCTAAATGCTTGTATTAAGAGTGGGTTCAGCCGTTTATGGTCACTGTTCTGCTCTCAAGGGTCGTAGCGTGATGTTACCTCTAACCTTCCTCAATGAATACTCTATCCAATACAAAAACGTTTCTTGGAATCAGTTTATTCTACAGATTAGCACGTTTAAAGAAACAAACAAAAAACCATTCAGCTTTATTTCAATTTAAATTTTTACACTTATTTTATATTAATTTTATAGAAAATAAAAATACCTGACAAAATAATATGTACCCAACATGACGCTTAACATGACCTAGATCAGATATAAAGTAAGCGGCGTGACTAAATAAGATATAAACTCTAGAATAAGCAAAAAATTAAGTAGGTACTTACTTATTTTCTTACTTTGTAAGAGAAGCAATTCCACACAACGTTGCAAAACATACTACATACAAACAATAGGCCACTAACCATTCATGTATATCCGTGATCAGTACATAGGCACAGCCCTGGCTCTGGCCGGGGGAACAATGTCTTTGAGCGCGGTCGACGCCGCTCCAATCAGGGCGCGCGCCGGCCAGGGGTGGCACGCCGGAAACTTTGCGAGGAAATTCAATTAAACTTGAGCGCCCGTCTCTTATCTGATGACTCAGTTGAGAAGCAGTAGGGGTGCTACTATGTGGAATTGGTAAATATTTTATTACATAAAATTTGATATTGATACATGCTATTAGACTTTGTCCTATGTATGTAAAATGAAAAACGTAAAATGTAATGTACATTTTACGTTTTAGAAAGTAACACCTACAAGATGAATTATCTGCATTACTCTATTACTCTTACTAACCGGGTATATAAGAATATCATAGGAAGTTATTTTTATTTTATTTCTAGGTTTGCAAACAAGCTTATTGCTTCTCTAACAGCAATCGGTCACCGTAGCCTTTGGGCGCCTGCGTCATAATATCACGAGCATTTTTTCAATCAAAATTTTTTTTCATGTATATTTGTATTTAATTGATGCAATAAATATGCAGCATTTCATTCATCAAGCCTTCGTCTTAAATTATATATATTATCCTACTCGCATTTCAGACCTTCAGCTCGCGGTAGGACTATCTCATGGTTTTGGTCTATACTGGAATTATGGTAGTAATAACTGGTTCTAGTAACATGTAACAAAACGCAGTAAGAATTTTGTAGAAAAATTAAGAACTCCATTGGAAGGCCATTGTACAATGAAACCGTACACGTTTTTACCTCACTTCGCTAATTATTATAAAACTCCGATTAGTACACGATTAACGGCCATCGCATGTGCTCCCTCGCTCCTTTGTAGTATAATTCCTTGTTCCCATCAATAAATCACTTTAATTATCTATTAGCCGTATCCTTTGACCGACTTATTAACTTCTACAGCTATGATTATCAACTGTTGATTAACTCTGATAGCTACGACAGCATAGGCCTTTAGGTATGATGCCTAATCAGATAATTTATAGCCAGTTAATATTCCTGTCCTAGTGGCCTCTGGGAAAAAGGCAGGAGGATGATGATGATGAATCCGATAATTTATAGCATTCGTGTGGATCACAACTAGAATACCTAATTACCGCAAAAAAATATCATGAGAGCTTTCTGTTGAATATTATAGAAATGATCAGTTACTATTTCATTTATACTGGAAAGAAAGTTTCGAATTTGAAATTACGTCCTAAATGCATTTTAGCAAACGATACTTTGAAGACCTGCATCTTCATAACATACCTTGAATTGAACTCAAAAATGGCGACACACAAACACCCTCTTACATGATACGCAATCACTGCGATGAGCAGTTCCCACAGTTCACAAGTTCTGGTGACACCCATTACCTCTCGTGAATGTAACATCTTGATGCTTGTGTTTGACATACCTAACGGAATTACAGATGATGTGTGTTACGTATGATCTCAGGTTACGTAGGTACCGCCTGATGCATTATTTGTGTCAAAGGTTTAGCTCTTTCTCAGGGAGCAAGCAGGTTTTTTTAATACGCCATAGGGCAAAACTAGCGTGTATAACTTGTAAAATGTATCAAACCGTAACCCGTCCCTTGTCAAACTTGTTGACTTCAAACTGGAGATTTATGGAGGATCTTATATTTTAGAGATCGTCTTTTTAATGTATATTTGACGAAAATAGGAAAAATGCTACTGAAAGTTTGTTGTGGCAATATTCAGTAGGTAACATTTTAAAAACGCTTTTTTTAGCTTCACTGTTACTGTACTGTTACTGCTTAACTATGTAAACACATAAGTTAGTTTTAAGCTTCTTCTCATTGTCGTATCGAATGATACTTTGTATGTTTGGAGGTGGATAGTTGAACTCTTCAGTGGCTACCAGTAGACCCCTCGAGTTTGGTCTCATATAACGTCTCATATAACGTTTTGACCAGTCTAACAGCTTAGGCTTGGTTGATCTAATGATGATTATGGCCAGGAGGTAAATAAAAATGAGTTCTACTATCTAGAACTCATTTTTACCTTTTAATTCGGTATCCCATTAAAGGGTGTTATTATACAATTATTCAAGACTATGCAGTGACGAATGTAAATACGTCCGAGTAACCTTTTATAGCACTATTCTCAAGCATCTTAAGAAGACCCATCAGCTTCTCTTTTAGCTGTGGTGCTTTATAACAAGGCCATACACTAAAACTAAATAGGCAAAAATCTAAATTTAGTTGAAATAAATGAATCTTTATAATGGACTCGAAGACATGGTCCCTCAATTGCTATGAGAGTAGACTTGCGAACATGGCACCTACAGTCCAGTACAGTCAGACAGTACAGTACAGTCGTGATTTTACGAATGTAGGGGACTAAACATCTGCCGAGAATCTTTGCACCTCGTTTCACATTAACTACGACAATCACATCTATGGTATGTTATTAAATCGCCATTATTGCGCTAAATGTCAAATGTCAAATGAGAGAAGGTTAATTAAAAGATTAAACAAGCACGTATGGCGTTGTAATAAAAATTAAGCTTTTAACACATTTAACAATTATCAAATAATTCCTTAAATATCTTAAACAAATCAATATTTCTTGAGCAGACCGTGTAACTTACTGTACTATCATGAGAATTATCATTTGTTACCTAAATTACTAAACTTAAAAGAATTTTAATTAATGCTATATATGAAACAAAACAAATACTCATACACTTAGATAACATATTTGCTATTCTTGGCAACCCTAAGACAAGAGCCAATAACGCCGAAATCCCCATCCCTCTGAAGCGAAGCGTCAAGCGCGACTCGTAACCGCTAAGCCTCGACCTGTGACTTTATCGCACCCCACTTAAAACCTCCCCTCATACATCTTCCACCAACTTCATCTGTACCTCGTGATTGAAAACGCAGGCGAAATTTAACTCTATGTGTATAAAAATAAGACATTCAAACATGACAGGTCAAGTTTTCGGGTGTGAGGAAGAATTTGTGAGTACATAATCAAGGGATGCGCTGTCACGTGACGATAACTTTGTTAGTACGTTTGAGGTACGGTTCCAAAGGCGTCACGTTTTCGGGCTATTGTCAAGAAGTTGCGAATTTCAGTTACGTCACGTCACATTTGATAGGATATAATACTCGTATTAAAGTCAATAGAAACAGTGTGCATTAATGACCGACATTATTAAATAGATAGTCATTTCGACCCTCTCTGAAGATGTACGTAATCAATGTAGGTTTATAACGATAACTGTAGTACATGCGAAAATTATACCAAATGTCATTGTTATATATTTTTTGATAAAGTTTTATTTACTGATAAATAATAATTGGGTGTTTTGGTAGTTTGAAGCTAGCCATTGTTTCAAAAATTTTGAAGGTTGATATTTTGATTGACTAAAATATTTTTGGGTGTATTAACACGGGAAAAGTGCGACTGGAGATAGGTACCTACTTAATACCATCACCTGAGAAACAAGTAAATTAGCTTGAGAAAACATACTTATACTGAAACCCAAATACAGTGAAAAGCCCAAATACATAAAATAATTATTAATTAAGGAAAACCACGAGTACACATAATTATTGATAATAATTTCATTCCATGTACCTACTCGTACATGTAATATTGGTACTACCTTCTATTACCATAAGTGTAAGTACTATGTTCGCGAAGATAATTTCATTGAAAAACCAATTCCAGCCGTTTTAACGTGGAAGATAAAAAACATAGTCAAACTCAAACCAAATTGGTCAACCTTTGGCATTTATACTAAAAGTTTTTAGGTGCTCGTATGACTATGTCAGGGATTCTCAGGAATAATCAGGGATTAAGAACCATCTCCATTCCTAATTTCCTTCAAATTCGTAAAGGCGTTTTAGCGCGCGTTTATACGCTTTTTATTTCTTGTTAATTAGAAAAAATTGAATTGTACATGTGAGAACTGTGTAGTCACAAGTATTATGTTAATTTTCTATGTTGCCTAGCAGCTCTGTGATTTTCTTTTTCATTTTAGAACAATATTAAGTTACATTGTCCTCGCATTAAATTGCGCTTATAAGCATTTTACAAATAACTTTGTAAAAAAAGAAACATGTTGGAAAAGAGTGTCCTTGGAGTTTCTTGCCTGTTCTTCTCCATAGGATCTACGTTTTGGAACAGGCAACTAGCTTCACGACCGAGTTATACTGACTGACTCCTCCTGACAATTCAAAAATACCTACAATGGGTTTACTTGAAATAAATAATTTTGATTTTGATTGATTTCGATTTTGAGCGCGAATTAGTAACATATTATTAGTATACACGCATACTTGCAAACTTTCGCATTTTAAAACTTGCTGTTGCCCGCTTCGTTAGTCGTTCGCGAGGATGTTTTGGTGAAATGTATCCCACAGGATTTTCCGAGATAAAAAGTTGCCTATGTGCTATTTTTGAAGTGAAAACTTCTTTAGGCACGTTTGTGCACTTTTGCTATGGGTAAAAAGCACTGAACTCGTGATCGTCACGCTAATAATACATATTATTATATAGATGCACTAGAGGGCACTAATCTAAACATTGAGTTCTGTCAGCTCCTTATTAATTAATGTCACCAACCTGCTAATGTGACGTTTTAAGTTCGTCATTTCGAGTTTTCACTTCTGTCGGCAGTCCCATGCCTGCCTATTTATTTTCCTAAATAAAATATTCCATACTATCAACTAACTAAACGTCTGTACCTATTTGAAAGAAATAAAGAATCATCAGAAAAAAAAAGACTAGACCCGTTCAGCCATTAAGTACCTACTGCGTGAAAGAGTAACAAACATCTATCTATCCACCCATCCATACTCATCCATAATATTAGTAATATTATTAGATTTCATTGGAATTATTTTATATTATCAAATACTGTGAGTCTTTACTATTAAGTTCATTATCTTGTGAGCTTCCGTCTAGCAAGAGCGATTGTTATAAAGGGTACATAACAGTAGCTATCGAAATACTTCCCCAGTGAGTTTTCAGTTCAGATTTTTATGGGTTATAGGTATTCTTGACTTTGTGAAATTTATAAATTATTTTAAGTTTTATATCAAACGAAATTATTTCATCTGAACAAAAAACTAACAATGCCTGACTTTAAAATATAGCAATACACTTAAATAAGAAATAACAACACTATTGTTATCCATTTCATTATACTAGAGATCGCGTGGTGGTCGAATTTCGACCATGGTTTATTTCATTGGCCAATATTACTTGACCTGTCATTGTATAGACTTTTATACCATGACAGGTATATACTGGACATTCATAGCTGTATGTACCCGTTTTTGCATTTTTTTTAACTTTGTAGCAAATGTTGTTCAAAAGTTTTAGCATTCGTCACTTCTTCTCTGTATAAACTATAAGTGTGCGAAATTTCATACTCCTCCCTCCGCCCAATTTTCGTAAAAAGGGATCCAAAGTTTTCGCTTCACGTATTAATATATAGATTGGTGCAATTTATTCAAGAAATAAAAAAAACACGACCGTTAATACCATTAAAATAAATTTGAAATAAGACAATGCTTTTACTCTGATTTAATTCTTATGAACAACTACAAACATGCATTCTGTCAATGTAAAAATGGCGGGATAATTTATTATCTACATTCATTATCTCGCTTTACACAGCAACCACACACTTTCGAACTGTTCATATTCAATAACATTATTAACAGCACCAAAACCGATATTAAATTCGGATGTCAATTCCACCAAAAGAGATTTTCATTCGAAAAACCGCATCGCTAAACCACCTCTCAATTCCAAAAGACTTAAATACATACTCCTTTTCATTCGAATTATAACTGTGTTTTATTTTTTAACGCGACTTTAGGGTACAATTTCGCATGCTCGTGTGAGAATTTAGAATATTTTCAGTGGAAATACCGGTGGGTGGGAAAAATGGGAAAACGTTGACAGGGCTGAGAGCCGTGATAGCGCTTTGGAAGCGTGGTGGGCGGTCGATAGGGTTGCGGAAATTATAAAACGAAATAATAATTGTTTTTAAACATTAACATTGTCACAGTTACTGGAGGCGCTTAGTTTAGATTTTAAACCCTAATTGCTTGCCAATTAGACACACATTTAAACTTTATTGGTGAACTTAAAAGGAAGCTAATAGATAGAAGAAGCTAAGATATTATAATGTGCGAGACATTGCCAATGTTAGAAATCTTGTGTGAGTTCCTGAATAAGTAGATAACGCATTTGTATTTGTAGAATGTAACTGTGCCTCCCGGTTGATTCCCCGATAATTTTAAAATAATAAAATATCCCACTTATACATATCGTAATAATGTGTCTCAGTAAACACAGTAAAGTATCTATAATGGTGGTCTTCATCTTTGGATCTCATTCTAACTTTCCATCAGGCGGATTGAGGTCATTCTAACGTGCATAAAATAAAAAATAAAAAAAAGATTGACGTTTCTGGTTGCTACTTCGCTCCTATCGGTCCCAGTCGTAGCAGATGTATTTTATAATGTATCATCGTCATGAACTTGCACTACGGAACCACGACGTCAGTAAGTTAAGGGGATACACGTTACGTTCTTCAGTCCGTGTTAATCCTAACTATCCTAACTAAATATTATAAGCGTGTGAGTTTGTTTGTTTGTTACACCTTCACGCTTTAAGTACTCAAACGATATAAGACATAGCTACCTTTCATCCAGAACAGTTCCCAAGGAATAATAAAAACACTTTAACGCGAACGAAGCCGCAAACAAAAGCTATTCTATTTATAAACTAGCAGTTCCCGCGCTTCGCTCGCCTGTACATATTTATAAATTTTGCGCGGAACCTTAATTATTTTTCCAAAATAAAAGTAGCGTAAGTTACTCCTTATAACACCAGCTATCTTCCACTGAAAGTCTCGTGGAAATCGGTCCACCCGTTCCGGAGATTAGCTGGAATAAACAGTAAGACAAACATTTTAAAAACTGATTTTTAGGCAAAATATCGTGCAAATAAAATGTATGAGCTTAAAAAAAGTATTGTTTTGACATTACAAACACTTCAATTTTATTTTATTTTTTTATGTGGTGCAGGCCTCGATACATCGGCTACGAGGTACACGTCAACAGTTTTGTCGCCGACACCGATTGCAGAGTCTGTATTGTGCGCCGCAAGCGCGTCACGCAGCTCCCCGCCCGCCCCCGCAGCTCCTCCCCGCAGCGCTGTGAGAACTACGCAACCTGCTGACCCAATGGTCACTACGAGCACCCCTGCTGCTCTACCTGCTAAGCCCTTGCCGATAAAAGCAAAGATTCCTGCTGATGTAGAAGGTTTCGTGACTGTGCAAAGGAGGAAGCACCAATCGCGAAAGACTAAGAACTGCTGTGGAAAGGCCCCTGTGGACCCTAATGTAAAGGTGCGTGCCGCTGCACCGAACACCCCGGTATACATCTCTCGCCTACACTACACCACTGAGGCTGAAGAGAACGCCAAGTACGTGCACCAGAAGCTTAATTACACGCCGAGAGTGCAGCTGCTGGAGTCGCGCCGCAACGTCAACTTCAAGGCGTTCGTGGTGCGAGTACCCAATTGTTATCTGCACCAGGTGTTGGATGAAAGCTTTTGGCCACAAGGTGTGGTATTCCGTCGCTTCCACGGACAAGTACCAACAGGACGCACAAAGACTTAGTGCAAGTGAAGTGTTACTGACTTAGTTTTAAGTTTTATTTACTAACACATAATGTTTTAGTATGTATATTTAGATTAAGGTATTTATCTATGGGCCTATGCAGCCTGAAATAAATGGTTATTATTATTATTCTCTTTATTAACATTTAAATACATATAAATTACATTTTTAAATACATTATTATATAAAAAAAAAAAAATTAAAAATATAAAAAATAGTGTCCCACCGGTATCGGGTACAGGGACCAAGCTACCGGTGGTTAGGGTTCCAGAGACAGAAAGCTCCTCACTATGCGTGCCGTGTCGAGAAGGACTGCCTTCTGCATTAGGCTCTTGATCCAGCTGCCTAACGTGAGCCTCTGAAGGTGTTGGTCGAGGCTCTTAGCAATTAACCCATGGGCCGAAATGACTATCGGCACAATGATTGCTGAATCCACATCCCACATGTCGACAATCTCGTGAGATAAGTCCAAATATTTTATTTCTTTCTGTTTTTCAGCCTTCAAGAGATTGTCGTCATGGGGAATGGTGATGTCAACAATCATTGCTCGGCGCTCTAATCGGTCTATCACCACTATATCAGGCTTATTGGCAACAATAGTCCTGTCAGTTATGATAGATCGATCCCAGTACAATGTTGCACGACCATTTTCAAGAACTGGGTCGGGCACATACGTGTAGTACGGTAACTCGACAGTCACAAGGTTATATTTAAGAGCAAGTTCCTGATGGACTATCCTGGCCACTTGGTTATGTCTATGCAAGTACTCACCGTTGGCAAGACGAGAACAACCGGAAATTATATGCCTGAGGGTTTCTCCGGGACGATGACATGCCCGACAAATGTCAATCGTGCCGTCCTTCAGGATATATTTTCGATAGTTATTCGTCATAACAACTTCATCTGTAATTGCACAGACAAACCCTTCAGTTTCTCCGAAGAGATCACCAAACCGTAGCCAGGACACAGATGCTAATAAATCGACATCGGGCCCATTTAAGGCCCGATAAAAACGTCCATGCAGCTCTTTGCCCTTCCATATCTCCTTACGATCAGTAATATTAAGTACTGCAGGTTTGCGCCAGTTCTCTTTTCCTAAAGCAAGTGGGGTGAGTCCGTTGTCAACTGCCACCACATCCCGATGCACATCCACGTTAACGGAGAGGAAGTAATCTCTAAGATTGCATACCTCGCGATTATGGAGGGTCTTGGCATTTAAAAAACCACGACCCCCACATTTCCGCGGGATATACAATCTCATTACCGACGATCGTGGATGGTGCATTCGGTACGCGGTAAGCAGTGTACGAACTCTTCTATCCAGGGCATCTAGTTCAGTCTGAGTCCATCTAAGTATTCCAAAGGAGTAGATTAGGACTGGCATGACCCAATCATTATAGGCCCGCACCTTATTACCGCCTGACAAAAGACTTTTCAAAATTTTTTTCAGGCGGCTAAAGAAGCGTTCCTGTAACGATTGCTTCATAATCAATTCATTTACACCTAACGCCTGTGACATACCTAGATACTTGTAAGTTTCGTTGGCGGAAAGACATCTAAGGTGTGTGGAATCTGTGAGTTCCATCCCATCAGATTCCACAATCCTGCCTCTTTTAACATGCATGACTGCACATTTATCCACACCAAATTCCATCCTGATACCTTTACTAAAGGTTTCAGTTACCTCTAGTAATCTTATCAATTGGAAATTGCTGCAGGCAAACAGTTTATTATTATATCTAAGTTTTTATAAATTATGCTAATACATTGTTTAGAAATTTTAATAACTTCACTGACAAACTATTCGAACTTTACTGAGCTTATATAACCCCTTTCTATAAGACTGACACCTTCTAGGCCCGGAGAAGGGATAAACCGATTTAAAACGTCTTTAGCTTATTTATTTAAGGTACCATAGGTACTTACTTGAGGACATCCCAATAGTGATATAATTTTTAAATGAGGAATAAAATTCTACACAGCCCTCAAACGTTGTATATCCAACAGCGGTTGAATGAAAAAATAAAAAATCAAATTTCCATATTGGCCCCGCAAGTTCAATTAATGGCGGCTTGTGGCCTCCATTGTGACAGCTTCCATTCATTCAGTCTCATTCGGATTTATTTTGCGCGTATTCGTTTCACACGTCAATAATTTCTTCATTATTTTTGATCATATTATTATAGGTGCAGATATTTTATGAAATTATCATTTCAGGGGGTTTTTAAAATGTGGTTCTTGTCGCCTCATCAAAAACTCTTATTTAATTATGTGTTTAAACGGAAATTGTATGGTGGGATTGGTGGTCACAGGCTGACTGCTGCAGTCAGCCTGTGACCACGGCTTGTGCAACCTGGTCGAAACGTCAGACAATTCAGAGGTATGTAATACCTTTTCGTGATCGCGTTATTTCCCGTTTAAATACATAATTACATCATGGAACGCGAAAGTTTAAAAGTTAGTATAACTCTAATTTATTCGATTAAAAATAAGGGCAAACTTTAATAGATTACAAAACAGTTCACTATTTAATAAAAAAATGTTAATATACATTATTATGACTAATAGTTGTTATAACCCAATGCTATTGGTCGGTTAACAAATATTGATGAATAGAGGGGTTATATAATGGCTATGCTAACATTAAAAGTTGTTAACGAACGGCTGAACAGATTTTTTTTAATTACATCTAAGGATAAACTCTCGATCAAGTCACCTTTCAAACAAAAAAACCGTACTTAAATCGGTCCATTGGTTTGGGAGCGATGACACAGATATACACACAGATACACAGACACACCCTATTTTGAGCATAGTAAACTAAACTAGTAACCCGCAAAATAATCAACAAAGAAATTAAATTTGAATTCAACGATTTTTCCTTATAAAATAGGCTTTTCGAAATACAAGAGCATTAAAAGCATTAGTTTTTTAGTTACCTAGCGCACTGAATTGATTTCTTGAGTTCTCGAGGCGTTGAGTTTTTTTCCCGTCTCGACTAAAGACAAATTTCTGGAGAATTCTTGAGCGGAAACCCTAATCTCGACGCGTCGGTCTTGATATGAACTTGGACAAAACCAAGGTTACATTTTATGAACATGTTGCACTTAGACCGACTGACGACGAAGAGTAAGCGCGCTCGAACTTGTTCAGGAACATAGGGCAGGAAACAACCTCGAGAAAGAAATCACCAGAAGGATCCGGTTACGTTGACCAGCATTTGAAAAACTACGTTGACTTTTCTCATGAGCTCATGACCCTTGTTGCAGTGTGTCTTAACTCCTACCTATCATGACGTTGGGTGCCGAGACATAGACAATAATCTTGTAACGAGCGAGCTATACTTGGAGTTTCTTTGAAGGATGAATTTCGTAATGAGGTCATCCGACAAAGAACAAAAATTACTGACATAAGTCGCCGACCGCCGACATGTTTCATTAGACCGATAATGCACAAATCATAAAGTTACGAGAGCATAAAAAAAAAAATATCGATGGGTATCGAATTATAATAGTGTAGGGGCGGCAAAATTTAAATAGCTTACTGGCGGTAAATGTGTAAATCCGACACTGCTATAGAGGTAGAGTAATATCACTTACAGCCGAACAAAAATAAGTTATCAGACTAACTGGATAGGAATGTTTCGACGAAAGCACATTCACCACAAAAACATACGTACGTTGTTGAACTATAAACTCATAGGGCTCATAGATTGTTTCGCGCACTGCAGCACCTTCTAAAGGCGAGGATAATATAGATCTCAGCCGATTCCTTTCTTTTTTAAACTTTTAGCTTACACCACCTCCTCGCAATCCAAGACGAGACAAGCGAAGCGAGGTGCTTATTAAGCTACACATGAGTGTCTAACGGTGAGTATTTACATCAGCAAGGAGGCAAGACCGCTATGATCTCGATTACCTGGTGTTCAAGACAGATTTCTTTGTACAATTTACGTCGGTTCTCGATAGAAAGCGTAAGGATTGACTTAGATGACGCTATGGTTTCGTTACC
Organism: Euplagia quadripunctaria; assembly: GCA_963859945.1. Lineage (NCBI taxonomy): Eukaryota > Metazoa > Arthropoda > Insecta > Lepidoptera > Erebidae > Euplagia > Euplagia quadripunctaria. The sequence goes on from OY982583.1 coordinate 8,395,143, forward strand.
GGAAAGTGCATATTAGGTTAAACTATTTTATTATGTTTAAACAATTACACAGTTCAGGATACGAGTTGGTGTTTTATTTTAATACTTCCAACTTAGTAGACCACAATAGTTCAAATTGTTCACTTGAAGTGACGGCTAGCCTGCCACTTTAACACCTGGTTTACACTATATACTCACTTACACGAAAATGTCTTGCAGAGTGGCTTAGTTTACTAAAAGCATGGCTTCGAATATTGAATGTTCTCCGTGCCCCTAATATCAACAGTGAGTGCGTATAGGTTGCATACCCTTGTAGTACGCTGTACAAAACCTTTGTAATTTTTTATAATCTTTACGTCTTCGACACGAAACCTTTGCCTTTGCCAGCCTGACCTCCTCCCACCCATCGACAAATCCTAGCACCCTTGACTTGAAAGAAGAGAAATACTGCTTCCTTCTCTCCCTAATTTGAAGTATGAAAATGAAACACTATGAATTAATTTCGGAAATAAATGATACATATAATTTATTTAAGATTAAGATTTTTATTTTGCCCCACAAATGAATAGTAATTCTGTTGAAATAACAAATCGGATGAAAAAGTTTCTTAGTAGGTATTATATATACAAATTCAAGACATTTATTTTCAAAGTTTAATTACATTTAATTATAATACACATGTACCATTTTGTTCAATATCTTGTTACACACATATAAGTATTATGACATAATCTCGTTGCTGTAGAAATCTTGAGATTTTTGATTAAAAAACTACAACAAATAGTTTTGACAGTCCTCTCTTGATGTTAACCTAACTTTACCCAAAGAATTCTGAAGAGACCGAAACACGTAAAAATCTAAGAGTGCAAGGTCAGGACTATAAGGTGGATGTATAAACACTTCTCAACCAAGCTGTCTTAATTTTTGCTAAGTAGCCAAAGATGTGTGTGGTATAGCGTTATCATGATGAAAGACCACTCCTGATCAATACCGGCCGTTTTTTCTTAACCCATTTGAAGCCAAATAAAAAGGAACAGCAGTATTTTTAAAATTTCTTTATTAAACTATTCCTAGCACTATAAACAAATAAAATAATAAAAAAAAGAAAATATGAAAACATTTTTCAGGAAATTGCAGGCCTGTTCTCAATTTCGTACTTAGGAAGGCTTTTCAGGAATATGAAATAATAATTGATCCATTGGTTCATCTGTAGCTAGTACATACCATAGCCAGGCATTGGATATGACTATGTCAATACTTGAATGTGAATAAAACCCACCACCCAATTTGATTCTGGACATTTCCTTTACAATGATATCAACCCTAATATCTTCTTCTAATGGCCAGATCATGGCTTCTTATGGCAGTTGCAGGCCCATGAGTCTCAATATTACAAAAAGTCTTCAGCTCAGCAACGGTGACACTAAAATTGTGCCGATTATTTGGACTTGCATACAAACTGGAGAAGTCCATAATCATTTGATAGATTTCGTTATCAAAAAGTTTTTCGAATACTTGAACTGATGTCAATCCTTTCTTCTTCTGCCACACTTTTCACATTCTGTGATCACCTATCAGTTTTTTGTAAGCTTTAGAATAATTCGGAGTACACTTTCTCCAAATTGGGGTAGACAGGGTTGATACTGTTTAGCCACAAGAACCTCTTCGTTTCGTGATAAACTTTCAGTTTGAACTTGTGCCCTTATGACAGTCAAGGTTTGACGTCATCGTTGTCTTCCAAATCCGGAAGATTACCAATCTCATGTATAAATATAAAATATAATGCCTCAATATTTCCAGGAACGTCTTTAAGCAAATCTGATGGGACTCATATTGTCATCAAATTCTCTTCTTCATCAGTGACAACACTAGGTTCTTGTGAATTAACAGCAAAATCATATTCCAAGTCATTATTATATTCACTCCATTCACTCATTGTATTTATGGCTTCTTCTAATCCCTGAAAATGATTACTCGTTATATAATTTATTACGTCGTTTCCGATTCATTTTGATATCCTGAAAAAAATATTTACACTTGTAGCCGTTGTACCCAAATTGGCACATTGAGATTTCAGGGTTTATAAATTTGAATACATTTGAAGCTTGAAGTAGAAGCTTGTTTGTGTATGGTCACTTACTAAAATTCAGTCGTTCAGATAACACAAGTACTTATAGTGTTATATTTTAACTACATTGTATAATAAATACGATAATATTCTTACCTCTACACTTGTCTTGGCCAGGAAAATTAATACTTTGATGCTAAAAAAACAGTAAATATAACACAATTATTTCGTTTCACATTTAATTACTGTACTTTCAACTACTCAGAAATGTAAGAAAATATTGACAGTTGTCAACCCTTTTTTATCTACCCTCCTTAATTAAGTGTTCCCGTATTGGCATGGTACTCAATAATGGGTTTTCTTGCTTGAGTCTCATTAGTTGTTGGCAGTAGAGATCCAAATCGATAGTTTTGTCCGGCGGTAAAAGCTCATAATGAACGATGCCAGTGATGCCACCATACGCACAGCATCACCTTATTGCGTGTTAATACGGGTTTCGCTACAGTCTGTGGTGCTGACTACCCTTTGACCATGATCTTTTTCGCACGTTCACGTGAAGATCTTGCTCCACTTTTTTAAAAATTGCATCGACTGTATCCGTACGAGGGCGACCAGAGCGAGCTGCATTTTTGACATCAAAATACCCGGGCTGAAAACGCTTTGTGAACCAACTTTGTGCTACTCTTACTGACACTGCATTTTGTCCATAACGTCACAATTTTTTTTGGCGACATGATTCGCATTTTTCTTTTTCTTGGAATAAAATTTCAGAATGTATCGAATTTCTTCGAAGTCGCAATAGTTATAATAAATTCACTCATTTTGGCGGACAGAAAAACAATTGAAAAATAGCGGGAAAGTGTTTTTTACTTTTTATTATTCTTTTTCTTAATGTTCTATATTTATTGATATTAAAACCAGCCAGATACAAACAGTACAACCAAAGAGATTTTTCTTCAATTTTATACATATAAAATACGAAGAGACTTTTTCCCCGACCTATTATTATGTACCTATTTAGGTACCTTTATCCTAAACATGGTCTATGAGTGTAACTTTCAGAAAGTGAAATCTGTAGACCTTTTTTTTGGAAGAAATCAATGTAGAATCAAGTATATTAAAAAATTAAAATACTTTAATTTATTGCCACAAATGCTATTTGAAATTGACAGTTAACATTTGCGAGCGAAAACGGACTCTCAGTTCCAATGACGTCATAGTGTCACTTGAATAGAAATTTTACTACTAAGATAGTGGCGAGATGATAGAAGAGTTAAACGTTTGTAAGTAAACAAAAACGACAAATTAATAAAAATATTTTATTACACATCAGAACACTTCAAAACAGCAAAAGAAAAAAGAAAGAAATTTACTACTAATCTTTGTTTACCCACAAATACTTACTTTCATTTTACCCACTCAAGGCGAATGCTCTTTAAACAAACTTTGGAAACATAAAAGTTTACTTAATCTTTTCTTCTTCTTCTTTTAATTCAATGGCTCCATCGTTTATCGATGATTCTGCCAACGTCAAGGTGGAAGGTAGATTTATTAATTAATAGGTAGAAGTATTAAGACTATGAGTGAGACTATGATTTGAATGGTTTGTGTTTGTGGTTCTGTGGGAGAGGAGGAAAAGTTTTAGAATGGATAACAGAGTATCAGGCAACGTTATAAAATTATTTTGTTTATAGAAATGAATTTGTAAAGGATTTTGACAAACGGGGAATGTACTAGAGTTAAGAGATAAGCCAAATTGACGGGACGGGATATTTGTTGAGGGAGAAGATCGTAAAGAGGTACAACTAACTTAGGGCAAGAGAAGAAAATATGTTCAAGAGTACGTTCATCGAGACCGCACTCGCATAGAGAGTGGTCACGAACCCGAAATTTGGCAAGAAAAACTGGAGTAGTGACAAATCCTAATCGTAATCGAATTATAGTAGAGGTGGCTAACTTATTAACATGCTTTTGATTAAAGAACCAGGATCTAGATGGGATTGACGGTTGTAGAGAGCCATAAAATTTACCCTTGATCATTCTACTGTTTTGCCATGTGTTATTCCAGGACTCAGTTAAAGAATGTTTGGCTAGGGAACGCAGATCTCGGGCGAAACAGAATTTGTGGGATGTACATCCAGTCTCTGCTGCTACTTTGGCGCAGGAGTCCGCAGTTTCATTACCTGCTATACCTGAATGACTTGAGATCCACGCTAGAACCACTTCAATACCAGACAATAGACACCTGTAAAGAACCTCTTTAATTCTAAGGATTATAGGAAAATTATTGCGAGCTTTGAATGGGTTTTTTAAAAGATCCTTAAGGCAGCTCAAAGAGTCTGAAAAAAGAAGAGCCTTGTTAAGCTTATGGGATTCCACATAAGAGACTGCTTCCAACAGGGCAATGGATTCTCCTGTAAAGATAGAGTTATAGGAAGAACATTTATAATTTAAAATAATTTTGTATTTAGGGATCCAGACTGAAAAACCTACGAATGCAGCTGAGGATAGTTTTGATGCATCTGTATAGAGCGTAACCCAATCAGACCAGTCCTTCGCAATGGTGTGTAGAAGTTTTTGGTTGGCTGCTGGAGAATGTTTATCGATGCCAAAGTCAAGGATGATTTTTGGTTGGAAGGTTAAAGAATGGTATTCCAACTCAAAAAGAGGATTTAAAGTAGATTGAAAGATAGGAGCAGATAGATTTTTCATTTTGACTAAGGAATTCAGAAGCAAGGGATGGGTCTTGTGTCTCCAGTACAATGAGGTAGTGACCAAACTAGAAAGTTGGAACAAAATAGGAAAAAGAGGATGGGAACTAATTTGGGCTGCATTAAAAAAGTATCTGTCAGCTAGCAATTGGCGACGAAGGTAAAGAGGAGGTTCTAAGCATTCCACTTGGAGAGCGTTTATTGGAGAGCATTTCATAGCACCAGTTATGATTCGAAGGTACTTAGACTGGATAAGCTGTTGCTTGGACAAGGCAACTTTATTGCATGGTTCAAGAAGGAAGGAACCATAATCAAAATGACTGCGAACTATAGCATTGTACAAAAGTTTCTGACAAAAAGGGTGAGAGCCCCAATGGACCCCAGATAGGGCCCGCATAACGTTCACACCCCTCTCGCTCTTCTTAATAACGTGGTTTAAATGGTAAAGACCTGATAATTTGGAGTCGAGAAGAAGAGTGGAGAGTTGAATTAATTCACCTGCAACACAGAGATTAATATCAGGTATATTACGTTTGCGACTGAAAACAAGAGCACTACATTTAGTAACAGAAAGAGAAAGGTTGTGGTCTGAGAGCCAAATGTTTAAGTAATAAAGAGCGGAATTTAAACGGGAAGAGGCAGTAGAGAAGGAAGAAGACAAAAAATAAAAGGCAACATCATCAGCATATTGAAGAACTTTACAGAAAGAACTAACGGACTGATCTAGGTCGGAAGTATAGATATTATAAAGGATGGGACTAAGCACTGAACCCTGCGGAAAGTCTTTCCATACGAGGCGAGGAGGGAGTAGGGAACCATGATGACGAATGGAGATAGTACGACACATGAGCATATTGCAGATGACGTGAACTATCCTCGCTGGAATACTCAGATGTAGCATTTTCTGCCTGAGAAGAGGAAGATGAACATTGTCATACGCTGCAGAGATGTCTAGGAAAATCCCGATAACATTCTCGTTACGGGAAAAGGCAAGGCGAACTTCAGAGGTAAGGATGCTGAGGCTATCCAGAGTGCCCATACCCTTCTGAAGCCATACTGGTTTTTGGGTAATAATCTTTTACCTTTCATTCTATTTCTTGGTTGATGTCACTGTTAATGACATATGATTTTTTAATCATCATGTACCTAGTGTTAAAAAAATACTTCTGTTTTTATTGTAACAATTAGTCAGAATTAGTTTTTATAATAGATTCGACAAAAAAAACGAATATTCGATGTTTCTATAAATAAGTATATCGATATATAGAACTGAATAAATTTTTGTCAAAAAATCGATGTAATCCGATATATCGTATAAAAAACCTCGAATAAATTCGATGATAAATGAAAATCGTTATCGTTAAATAAGTTATTCTTACTGGCAGCCCTGGCCGGTCGATCGATTGCGCCAAAGGATTGCGCCCATAAACTAAAATATTGATTGCACCGGCATTAGGTTTGGGATTTTTCTGTTCCTAATGAACTAAAATAAAAAAAAAAACACTAAAGGCAGCAATACATAAAACTGTAGTTCAAAATAATATAAAACTTTGTGTATAATATTAAGGGTAAGTACTTCATAACATACTTATATCATATTAAGTACATACCCATGTCCGAGTAAATCGGTAATCTATTGTGTTATGCATTTACAGAAACAAGCAAATTCTCGAGAAGATGAGCAATAACACTAAAAAACCGCAAGCAAGAAAGGATTTAGAAAGAGAGATTATAGTCAGTAAATAAACAAACATTTTTTATAAAGGCAATCTAACTGCCAGTTTTGGATTTTTTTTATTGTTTTTTAACTAGTCAAGTACTTTAGTTAAGCAGATTAGAAATTAAAATTATTTATCATGATTTTTCAGTCACTTATATTCTCTATCTTGATGACAGTAACATTGTCTATAATGATATGGCATTATTACAATATGGTTACTGCACCTCCTCCAATGCCAGAAGTTGACCTGGAAGAATGGTTGGGTCCGTACCCAATTGATATGGAGTCAGACAAATCAATTCAACCATACACCATTGAATTTGCTGATATGGTAAGTTTAGATAAGTAGGTATCTTATACATATTATACATATTGTAAATATTCAGTGAATCATAAAAAGAAAAAAGTGAAACATTTATTTACCAGCCATCACAAAAGTTGAAAACAAATGTCAGTATATTTACATTTCCTTTTTTTAATATTTTTCTTTTCTGAATCATAAAAAAGAAAAAGTGAAACATTTATTTATCAGCCATCATAAAAGTTGAAAACAAATGTCGGTATATTTACATTATTTTTTTTTTAATATTTTTCTTGTCTGAATCTTAAAAAGGAAAAAAATTAAACATTTATGTATCAGCCATCATAAAAGTTGAAAACATATGTCGGTATATTTACATTTTTTTTTTATATTTTTCTTGTCTGAATCTTAAAAAGGAAAAAAGTGAAACATTTATGTATCAGCCATTATAAAAGTTGAAAACAAATGTCAGTATATTTACATTTCTTTTTTTTTTAATTTTTCTTTCCTGAATCTTAAAAAGGAAAAAAGTGAAACATTTATGTATCAGCCATCATAAAAGTTGAAAACAAATGTCGGTATATTTACATTTTTTTTTTTTTTATATTTTTCTTTTCTGAATCTTAAAAAGGAAAAAAGTGAAACATTTATGTATCAGCCATTATAAAAGTTGAAAACAAATGTCAGTGTATTTACATTTCTTTTTTTAATATTTTTCTTGTCTGAATCATAAAAAGAAAAAGTTTAGAAACACCTTTATTTATCAGCCATCATAAAAGTTGAAAACAAACGTCAGTATATTTACATTTCTTTTTTTATATTTTTCTTTTCTGAATCATAAAAAGAAAAAAGTTTAGAAACACATTAACTTGAAAAAAAATGTCAGTACCTATATTTACTTTTCTTTTTTTTTACTTTGCTAGTTTTTAAGCTTAGGAAATGATATATAGGTACTACTACCATTAAAATGACTATGTTCTCCATTGATGAGTCCAAAAGGTTTAAGCATTATTTATAATTATGTAGAAAACCCCTGCCAGAGCCACTCATTATGCTAGTTAGTAGTAGTTATAGATTTGAAATAACTAAATTTCACACAGCATTGGAGAAAAGGAAAATATATTTTTTTTAATTTAAGGCCCCCATAAAAAGAAGCGGATTCTCTTTCTTTTTAACCAACTTCAAAAAAGGAGGAGGTTATCAATTTTTTTTTTTAATGTTTGTTACCTCAGAACTTTCAATTTGGTCCAGTTCTGACAATGGCATTCACGAGAAAACCATATATAAGTCTTTTATTGAATAGTTTTTTTTGTTGAGGTCGGTTTTTTTTTAAAGAATTATTCTAATATTATTAGCCACTACTAAATATAATAAATGATGGAGGGAAGAAATGACATGCAAAATATTACTCAAACATAATTAGGTACAAGAAATTTAATTTGATTAATTTTCACAGATATTATTATTGTTTATTGTGATTTCTGGTCTTTTGTAGCACACTATTGCTTTATAGTTCACTCAGACTTACGTCTTTGAGAAACCTCCAGATCCTATCAGCAGTAATTGTTTGTATTTCCTGCGGTTGCATGATGTGCAACCCTAGGTTAATACTTCGGCACCGCATTAGTGGGCCACACAAGCATAGAATATACATTGCAGTTTCTTGTGCCTCTCAACAGAACCTGCATATTGTGTTCTCCCCCACCTTAAAGCGAACATATATTTGTTGAGTTTACAGTATCTGGTGAGGTTCCGTGTTACTGCACAGGTTTTGTACCGTTTGAGCTCCATGAGTTCTTTTGATACTTTATTATCATAGCCCTTCATTAAGACTTTTGAGTGTTATAGACCAGTCGTGGTCTTCCATCTCTTAATTGTCGTTGATGTGTATTGAACGTTTATGATTGAATAAGCTCTCTGTTTAGTGATACTGCAGAACGGTTCCAGTCCATGCTGTCAATTGTATGCATCAGCTCTGGCAAGTTCATTGACTATTTCCAGTTCCAATCTTAATGTAATTTTGTTTGATTACCCCAGTGCGTTCAGGTTTTTCTTGCAATTTTGTAGTTGCTTTGAGGTAATCTCAAAATTGTGTAGTGCCAATTGCGCCGCTTGGCTGTCTGAGTTGATGTTAATGTGTTGGTGTCTTACTTTTCTTTCAAGGTTAATTTCTACGCATCTATTTAATGCAGAGAGCTTGGCTTGAAAGACGGAGGCTTCTATTCCCAGGTTGGTGCTCCACCTGATTTTGAATTATTTTTTTTCACAGATTGTAAATGATCTCAAAGAAAGGCTGCTACACCGTCGGCCCTTCACACCTCCACTAGGAAACTCCAAATTTAATTATGGCTTTAACACGGATTTCTTAAAGCGTGTACTGGAGTTTTGGCAAAACAACTACAACATTAGTGACAGAGAAAGGTTCCTAAACAAATACAACCATTTCATGACTAAAATCCAAGGGTTGGATATTCATTTTATTCACGCTCGACCTAAAGCCTCTCCTAATATTAATGTAAGTAACTTCATCCAGTTCTATTTCTAGTATTATGTGTTATACAACATAGGAAAATGAAAGAGACTGTAAGACTTTTACTTATTTTTATCAACCAATGTTGCAAGCACGTACACAGACATGCCTGATAGTAAGGGGCATTCCATAATTATATAAGCTCAAAATGAAAGGTGAATTGAAAAACTCACGTCAACCTTGAACATTATTAGTATGCTATAATGTTGTATTAGTTTTTTACTTTAAAAAGATAGACTGATTCCTTTAAGAAATAAAGTTTAATATTTCACGTCGAGGGTTAGTCGCACCAAATCTCACCAAAGGACTCCTCCCCTTTGGAGGGGAAGGGGTTCGAATTTACAGCTCACGTAATTGATGGACGCTCCCTAATTAGTTATCGATGAAACACTCGCCACTCTTTCGGTATCATTTGCTCGCTTTGCTAACCCTGTTACTCTGTCTGTGGACCTATGGCGACTCTACTTCAGTGCTGTTTTAAGGCCCTGCCATCTATTGTGCTCAACTTAGTATTTTTTTTAATTACTTACATTACATTTTTAGTCACAACGCTTTGGGCAGGAAGGTATGTGTATCAGGTAAATGTGGGATATTATTACTTAAGTTATGAAATATATAAATAAGTTCTGGAATATTTTATTTACAGGTTGTCCCAATACTGCTAATCCACAGCTGGCCAACTTCCATTCGTGAATTTTATGACATCATACCCCTATTGAGTACACAACAAACTGGCAAGGACTTTGTGTTTGAAGTCATTGTACCTAGTCTCCCAGGCTTTGGATTTTCTCAGGTAAAGACTTCTCAGTTAAGTCGACAGACATCATTGCATTGATATCATAAATAGAAGCAAATGTAGATGTTTATTCAGTTACATAAAAAAGTGCACTGAGGTTTCCGTTTGATTTGACGTGGCACTAAGACGTTGCGACTTGTAATTAATTGTTTTTAATCTTTCGCGAGTCGTTTGTTGTTTTTTGTTAGCTTAATCGTGACAAAATATTAAAAGTCCACCCGTGACGATAACGTGACGTAATGTAAACGATCGTGTCGTTACCATATAAACGGTGTTTTTCATTATTGCAGTAATGAAATTGAATTAATGTAAGGTTTAATTTAAAAAACTATTATCGTAACATTCGTAGTCGTAAACGTTTTAGTAGGTAGGTACATGTAATAAAACAAGTTTAAAATGTTACTTCTACTCGTGAAACTGCACCCATTTACAACTAAACACAATTCAATACAAACAATCTTCTGTCCTACTAGTCCACACTAATATCGTAAACAGGGCTGCCAGTAAGGACTATTTTTTTTATACCGCCGAGTCTCAGAAATTATACAAAATCACCTACTATTATACAAAATCAGTGTTGTACAACTAAAGTCCGTCACTCTTTGGCGATTTCAATAAAAAATGTTTTAACTTTAACGTTTAAGGATTTAACAGTTTATCACAGACATGATATGTTTTAAGTATCTCTATGTGTATGTACGTACTTATTACGCTATAACATCAGGAATGACATTGTATCCAATTATACAATGCAATCTACTATACAAACAGGATACAAAAGTTAACCGAATTATACGAATTTTGTATCCAATTATACAATCTGACAGCCCTGATCGTAAAATTATTTACTCGCTGCAGACTCGATCATAAATCATCTAATCGGGATAACAATATTGCGCTCTCTTTCCCACTTAGATAATTACTATATAGTTTACAAATTGTCGATAAATGATAAAAAAATAACGTTATTTTTTTCGTAACAGTCAAATAAAGAATGGGAATAGAAAATCATATTTGCTAAATAGAAAATCTAGTACTAATAATAAACAATATAAATTTATATTAAAGAATTCTAAGTCAAAATCATTGTCATAACGTCGTCGATAACGAGCTTTTAACTGTCATATTTTGAATATAAATTAGAACTTTCACAAAATAACGGTTACTTTATTTTTTACAGTAGCATAATAAACAGTAAAGGTTAGAGGCAGAAGTAATAGTAAAAGCATCAGCTAAAATTATAAAGAAACATATTTAACCGTAACTTTTACCTTTATTCACATGTCATATATTATGTAAGCCACATTCGAGTACAGACATTTTTTCATGTGTCTTTATCACGGTTTACACCTAATATACTTATAATAATAAACATTTATGGTATTTAATCCACAGGCACCAACTCGTGAAGTCTTGAATCGAGTAAAGATATCAACAATACTGCACAATCTAATGCAACGTATAGGATGTGAAAAATATTACATACAAGGGGGTGACTTCGGGCAGGCCATCGGCTCAATCATGGCTACCGTCTTCCCGGACAATGTCCTCGGATTCCATACTAATATGCCCGTAGTTACTCATAATCCATTTAACGTATTTATTATAAATACTTTGGGTACGTATTACCTCTTAGTGTCAACTCGGAGAGAGCGGATAAATGGTCGAGCTTGTTCTTGTTCAAAGAACAAGCAAGGCGTATTACGCATGCTCGAGCGGTTGCCGATACCAGTGCGCAATTCGGACAATATAGACGAACATTAGTTCTTTTTTTTAAAAGAATTTCGGATATTGATTTGGCAGTTACTGCCGGGTAGTTCCCATTTGTTCTATGGAACATGACGTCATAGAACAAAATGACACATTTTCTTTCTATTTTTTTCCATACTAGTTTTTCACCCCATTTTCATGGCATAGAACAAAATGGAAATCATATTTTCCAAAAATCTTCCATGAGAAGCTAAATGACACTGATAATGACAATTATTCTGTCATACTATTGATCAACAATCTGCCTGGGTAAAATAATCCTAAAAAATCGAAATAAAGGATATTCGTGGCAAGAAACGGCGGGAGGACTCTCAAAGTTATATAGAAGATTCTCATTCTCAGAGCATTCTAGTACCACCAGTTTACAAAAAACCATCACCAATATATGAACCTGAAGAATTTCGGATAGGAATTTTGCAGTTACTGCTTATTAGCTTACGTAGGCTCGAGCAGTCGTAACCGGCAGGCGTACGATTTTCAGCTCTATTTTAATGGATTATGGTTTATATTTTATTCACATTCTTAAAGCGCTTGCCCATCTTGCCGCTCAGTTGAAGTTGACCCTTAACCTATTTTACTTATTTTGATTTAAAAAAAGTTATAGATCTAAACTATGGAGGATAGAAGTAAGGAGCACGCACGGTCTCTGTATATGAAGTGTCCGTCAAAAGCGTGTACTGTAGCATATTGTTACGAGCTAAGGTTCGGGATTAGAAAATGATACCAATTTATTATAAAATATACACAATATATTTTAATAAATCACAAAACACACAGGGAAATTAACAACAACACAATTACAATTAATTGTCACTATTACACTTCTAAATTCACTTATCGCACTTCACTCGCTTGTTACTCACTTGAAAACTAAAATTAACTCCGTAATGCAACGCCTTATATAGCCGAAACGTTATTTTCAGAAAAATCGCGACATCTCTCGTAAACTGGACAATACAGTAGGTACTCTAATACATCGTGGCACATTCCATTAATGGGTTACTATTAGGTGCTCTTTCAACAGATGGCGTGCATCTTACTCTAATTGTCGCTCTCTACGACTTCCCAAATTCACCAATAGATGGCGCGGGTTATTTGTAACAATATCAAACTCTTAGATGAGTGTAGTAACACCGCACAGCACAGGAACTTTCTCGTTACAGTAGTGCATTTTTTCAAAATAAACATTAATTGGGAAAACAACGATAACATAAATTAATTAAAAAACATCTGACTATTTTTTTCCATTAATCAAATTTTCATCACCTAAATACTCTAGTCGCCAAAAAAATATAATATTTTAACTTGGCGACTTCCTCAGTTTACAACTGCTAAATTCATATCATAACCCCTATACTATACTAGCGCCATTCTGGCTGGTTCTTGAACCATTATTTACTGCTTTTAGCTGACCACTTTTTCAGTTTGCCCCTGACACAAGATGGTGCTCCTTACCTCCACTTCTACCCTTCTCGACATCATTTCAAAAGTGATTACTTAAGTCGCTAACTACCCAGCATGTATAAAAGAGCAACATTTTTGACTGGCCTGTTGGTCTAGTGGTTAGTGATCCTGACTGCTAAGCCAGAGGTCGGGTTCGATTCCCACCCAGGACAAATAATTGTGTGATGAGCATGATCATTTCTTCTGTGTCTGGGTATAATTTATCTAAAATATGTATGTATTTAGAAATTTTGGTATCGATAGATATAGATAGACGGCCGTGTGTGTGAGATCTGTGAAGTTATTATTATTATATTTTTACAAATTTTGCAGATATATATTTCCAGTCTCTGCTACTAGACCCTGAGGTCGAAGGCCGCACGTATAATTTGAAGGAGAATTCGCATTTGTTGCTTGCAAATGGTGGCTATTTGGAAACACTAGTTACACAGCCCGACACACTTGGCAAGTATTCCACACGTTAACAATATTAGAGGAGACGTTTTTTCATTATTTATTTATCAATAAATGTGTATGTTTTCTAAGTATAACATGTAGTGCGAGAGCCACACGACCTAGGAAGCATCGCCGCTCTACAGAATCTAATTGCTTACTAAAGGTTAGCAACGCGAGAACTCACCATTGATGCTGCGATACTGGCTTACATAACTTTTAATTTCGGAATGACTGATAGTGTATTAGCACCGGTTTGTTTTCCGGAACAGAATCGATCGATCGAATCCGAAATCGAACGAATCAACTACATATTTTCAGTATTCAACGCAACGTTCTTCGTAAAACCGAAGTTCCGTTCCGTTTACGAAAATACCAAAAATATGTTCCAGTCGTTCTATATACATGATATATGTAGGTATATACAGGGTGTAAGAAACACCGAATACTGAAATAGTGTATTCAGATCATCATTCTAAGTCGAAAATCATTGGAATTTTCTGCCGGAAAATTCATAATTTCTTTTTATAATTTTAATTTTTTTGGTTAAAAGGGATATCACAATGAGTAAACGGAACATTTTAATTTTAAAAAATTAATAAATACCGCATACGGCCAAAGACTGCAATGTAATCAATCAAACAACGGCGTCTTGACGGCGCTGAATATTTAAGTTCATTCACCGTACCGCACAAAAAGAATATCTACCCTTGTAACGCTTACATTGCCTAGCGCCAAAAGAAACTAATGACTATAAATCGTTAATCTCGCTTACACGCTGTATACCTTTGTTTTGTTCACACTCACGGGTCAATAAAGTCTCCGGGAGCTCCTGTTAACAGGGTTACCACCCTCTGGTTTAGAGAAGTGCGCGCGGAACGCGTCGAGCTACCGTCTCAGACCTGCTTCTGCTAGGATAACAGGCAGCCACACTCCCCAGTCCAGCCCTCTTAGGGGTCGGAGATCGTTCTGCACTCTCCGGCGCATGATCTGTCTTCTGTGGAACGGGAAAGTACTCGTCCACTCCCGTGCCCTTTCCGCCGCCTCCTCAGCCAACATCACCTTCAAAGTATAATATGCTTACTAATCAGACTAAGGTCGATTTTAGGTATTGCTCTTGCCGAATCCCCAGCTGGATTAGCAGCCTATATACTAGAGAAATTCGCATATTTAAACAACACAGAAAATCAAAATGATGCCGATGGTGGTCTCCTGAAAAAGTTCTCACTCACTCAACTTTTGGACAATATCATGATATACTGGATGACCAATTCCTTCACAACAAGTATGAGGATATTTAATGAATATATCTACGAGAGAGATCCAATTGATCGGTGAGTGTAATTTATTATATAATGTTCTATTCCTGCTTCAAATCAATTTATAGTCAAATATTTTATTAAAATTGGAATACAACATGACATACACATTTTAAATACTAAATTGAATAAAAACATGTAATTATAAAAATTTAAGTAAATTTAACAAATGAAAGAAAGAATATTTTTTACCAGTGCGGATTCCGATCTGAATATCTCAAACTCGCTGTTTCTTATAAGAAATGTCAACACACTACTCTCCACGGTCTACTTGCCCGAATAAAAGTTTTTTGGCGGTAACTAGTGTTCGTTCGCGATAAGAGTTGAAAACGCCCAAATCGTAGTTTAAACAAATAGAATATTATTCAATTTCTTTTAAAACTTGTTGTTTTATTAGTACTAGAGATCCCGTGGTGGTCGAATTTCGACCATGGTTTATTTCATTGGCCAATATTACTTGACCTGTCATTGTATAGGACTGTACTGGACACTCATAGCCGTTTTTGCATTTTTTTTTAACTTTGTAGCAAATATTGTTCAAAAATTTTAGCATTCGTCACTTCTTCTCTGTATAAATTATAAGTGTGCGAAATTTCATACTTCTCCGTCCGCCCAATTTTCGTAAAAAGGGATCCAAAGTTTTCGCTTCACGTATTAATATATAGATTACTACCGACCCGCCCCGGCTTCGCACGGGTGCAATGATGATACTAAATATACTACAGAATGTCTTTATATACAACGTTCACAGCTTTTTTTGTCATTAGACAATACAAACATGTTTTCTTCAGAGGTTACTCTTGAAAGAGCGACATATAATTTGGCCATGTGAAAAACACTCAACGCTCAAATCTAAGCCTGCAACATTGAAAGTTTGACCCTGCGACTTATTAATGTCAGCAACCACTATGTCCCTGCATTTTAAATCTGTAATATCTTCGAAAATATTTATTGAAATTACATGCTGTAAAAGGCCATTTTGATCTATATTAAATGCACAATATATTTAAGGTACTTAATTGGATAAGGATTAATGCTGTATTGCTTAAAATCGCTTCGTAAATAAGCCATTATTTCTCGTAAAAAGTAAAGGATAAAAAATGGTTATTGTGGGTTATCCCTAAGAGGTAGACATATACCATCACGACTTTTTTGTAGACCTTTTTAAGGTATGCAATACTGTGGTACATTATTTTGATCTATCTCGTAGGGTTTAGCCAGCGTTTGCAATGTAAACGCAAAAAAATGTGTTTATTTACGACATCACATTAGAAACCTCTAAAGTTATCAGTGTCTCTCTACTATATTATGCATGTATTATACATATAAACCTTCCTTTTGAATCACTCTATCTATTAAAAAAAACCGCATCAAATTCCGATGCGTAGTTTTAAAAATCTAAGCATACATAGGGACAGACGGACAGCAGGAAGCGACTTTGTTTTATACTATGTAGTGATTACTTCGGTTTAATTATTTGAAACTGTTTTCACACTGGTGTTAAGTTTATAAAAGTTAAACAAATAGTAAATACACTGTTTACAATATAAATCTCTTTTAGGATTCAAACAGAGGTACCAACATGGGGTATCAAATTCAAAAATGAGCTCTTCACTCCAGACCGCTTACTCAAAGTGAAGTACAAGAACTATCTTCAAAGTACGGTTGTTGAGGATGTAGGTCACTTCCCGGCACTGGAACACCCCAAGTTACTGGTTGATGACATATATAATGCTGTTACTACCTTCCGCCAGTTCCATGGGAAACAGTAAGTAGGCGTCTCTAGCATATGTTTTATAAGATGTGTAGGGCTTAGTCCACAAAGGTACTTGACTATTTCTTAATCATACCAAAAAAGTAGCAGACACTAACAGAAGGTATTCATTTAAAGAAAATTTACTGCTTGTCACATTGTTGTTAACCTCACACACCCAGTCACAATCACACATGTATAAAAATCTTTGACAAATACCTTAATAGAGGCAACCTGTAGCTTATTGCATTGTTCTGCAACTTACTTGAGGTAACATTTGTCTAATTTTAGACAATAATAGTTTATATTCTTGAGTGGACCGATATAAAGGGTTAACTAGCGATATTGTTGAACAAATAGCAGAAAGTTACACTAGAAGATGTAGGACAGGACTGCTTAGCATTAAATGGGTCATGTTCTTATTTGTCACATTAGCAGAAAAAAAAATCAAGGTTATCTTAATTTATTGCTATAATTATATTATTTACTTTTCCTTTACAAGTAAAAAGGAAGCAACTCTTACGGTAAGCTACAAGGGTTTCTGCACACACTTTACTTAATTTATTGGCGACTTCTTGCGATTAAATTCGTTCGCTTTACTGACTGAACCGTATTTTGGCAACTATCTTTTCGATTACTATCAAAATCACGCGATTTAGTGACTCATGGATACCATCTGTCAAGCGTGCAAGGCAATAAGTTTTTTATTACATCTACGCCTAATGCTATCGTGTATGCAGTAACTCTTAAGACTTCAACAGATTATCGTATCTATTTAGAGAATTAGGAACGTCTAATATTTCCATTGTTAAAATTTTACCAATTCCTTCCAGAAAACTAACACAAAGCAATCCCCAACCAGAAGCAAAGAAAACAGTCTACGATTTTACAGTAAGGGATATAAAGGGGAACGAAGTAAGCTTAGAAAAGTATAGGGGCAAAGTACTTATCATTGTGAACGTAGCCTCCCAATGTGGATACACCGACACACACTACACACAACTTAATGACTTACATGAAAAATACGCTGAAAGAGGTCTCCGTATATTGGCATTCCCGTGTAACCAGTTTGGAGGCCAGGAACCTGGAACCCTCAATGAGATACTCCAATTTACACAAAAAAGAAATGTCAAATTCGATGTATTCGAGAAAATTGAAGTAAATGGGGAGAATACTCATCCTTTGTGGGAGTTTCTGAAAAAAGCTCAAGGCGGTACTTTGGGAGACTACATCAAGTGGAACTTTTCCAAGTTTATTATAGATACAGATGGGGTTCCGATTGAAAGGTTCGGTCCAAACGTAAATCCAGTTGACTTAGAGCCATATTTAGACAAATATCTGCAACGTTGATCGTTGATATACATGTTTATTGTCAGGCTGCGGCTGGTACCAAAAGAGAATACTTACGTATTTTTAAATGTGGAATAACACAGATATACCCTTTATTCCAATAAGTAAATCAGTGTAGATTTCACCGTAGGTACTTATTTCAATATATAAATCAGTGTAGATTTCACCGTAGGTACTTATTTCAATATATAAATCAGTGTAGATTTCACCGTAGGTACTTATTTCAATATATAAATCAGTGTAGATTTCACCGTAGGTACTTATTTCAATATATAAATCAGTGTAGATTTCACCGTAGGTACTTATTTCAATATATAAATCAGTGTAGATTTCACCGTAGGTACTTATTTCAATATATAAATCAGTGTAGATTTCACCGTAGGTACTTATTTCAATATATAAATCAGTGTAGATTTCACCGTAGGTACTTATTTCAATATATAAATCAGTGTAGATTTCACCGTAGGTACTTATTTCAATATATAAATCAGTGTAGATTTCACCGTAGGTACTTATTTCAATATATAAATCAGTGTAGATTTCACCGTAGGTATTTATTTCAATATATAAATCAGTGTAGATTTCACCGTAGGTACTTATTTCAATATATAAATCAGTGTAGATTTCACCGTAGGTACTTATTTCAATATATAAATCAGTGTAGATTTCACCGTAGGTACTTATTTCAATATATAAATCAGTGTAGATTTCACCGTAGGTACTTATTTCAATATATAAATCAGTGTAGATTTCACCGTAGGTACTTATTTCAATATATAAATCAGTGTAGATTTCACCGTAGGTACTTATTTCAATATATAAATCAGTGTAGATTTCACCGTAGGTACTTATTTCAATATATAAATCAGTGTAGATTTCACCGTAGGTACTTATTCCGATATATAAATCAGTGTAGATTTCACCGTAGGTACTTATTTCAATATATAAATCAGTGTAGATTTCACTGTAGGTACTTATTTCAATATATAAATCAGTGTAGATTTCACTGTAGGTACTTATTTCAATATATAAATCAGTGTAGATTTCACTGTAGGTACTTATTCCGATATATAAATCAGTGTTACAAGTAGAATTCCATATTAAAGTCATAGAACGATTTTCAAGTAAATTTACTAAACTTATAGTCAATAAGATAATAGGTATTTCTCGAAATACTTCATGTCTAAAACTGTTTGTCCCAAGCTCGAGATCAGTTTTTATTTTCTCGTTAAGCTAACGCTGATCAGAATTTGATACTGGGGTACTCAATGGAGCTACTTTTTAAATAAAGTATATTATATGTATTAACATATCAATGTGCGTAAAAGGAAGTAAGTGGAAGACGCACCGATTTTGAGGGATGACAAAGGCCAAAGGCCGGAAACACAGTTACGAGTTCAAAGAATATGGCCAAAGATAAAGAAGGCCTAAGGAATTAGACAAAATATAACAATGGAAGTCTATTGAGAATAAACTAAACTATATTAATATATATAAATAATATTAGTGTTGTCTGTGTTGAGAGTAAAAACTCTTACACCTCCCCACAAAATATCGAAAAATAATCTCATTATAAATCTACCTACATGTTTAAAGAATACTAAAAATTGTACTTTGACAACTGTTTACATATTCTATTTTCGTCTGTCTACCTATGTATATCTATTTTGTAATAATATATTCACATGAATTTCTCTAATTTAAATTGATATTATATCCTTTTAAGTAAAAATATTGTGATATGAATTTTAGTAGGTAACCAATACAGGTACATGCTTTTTCAAACTTAAAATAGAATACTATTCTATTTTAATAAATGTTAGTGTATTAAATACTCCCGCAGTACTAATGTATTTTTATTTTTAATGGTATAAGTTCCAATGCTATTAATAATAGTTGTAATCAATCATCGAATTGCCGTTTGCCGACACACTTATGAAGTGTATTTTATGTCACCTACAGCCACCTATAATTGCGCACTTTACCAAGAACAGTAGCACTAGGCACTCGAACTGCATGCTTACCATAAATAAAAAAGGTAAGTCTTCTGATTAACTAAATAGTGTAATAAGTAATAGCTAACTACAATAAAACAGCTATGAAAACTCAAGGCGATGTAATAGCAACTCCACAATAACATGTTTATCTCACACAGTTTGCCTGCTGAGCCTTAGTTTGGACAAGTCGTGTATAGTGTTCCGAGAGCTCGTTTCACTCCACTGCAATTCAGGAATCGCCGCTATCATCTGTGTCACATGGAATATTTAAAGAATCAATATGTTTAATATAGTGATGCTTGTATACCCCCGAAAGGTTAAGCCGAGGTGTATTTCACACCTAAATTTCACCACGTAAAGCAAGAGGGGCAAACCTAAGATGGACACGTGTCAAGGCTCCGTAATTCTACTGACAATTTCTTAGCAGAAAATCAGAATAAAAGTTGGCCTATTTCAGAAATAAAACTCGGGACCTCGGTATTTTTTATGGGGATAATTAAATTCGATTCTTAAAAAATAACTAACCGAGAAAATAGAGAATTATCCCTGCAAATGTAGGTTAAAAATTGAACTTTCACGGTGATTTGGTATGAGAGAATTCATTCATATATACCTAATTCCTGTTTCAGCCTGCGGTATCTCGCAGACGAAGGTACAGCATGCACTGTTAAGCCTACCACTTGATAATTAAATTCATAATTAACTACTTGCAACTATACATACTTATAGTATACATACTAATTCTACGGAGTTAATTTGTGTAACTCCTTCAATCTACGCTAACAATTACTGATACAGGAGGGGTTTTCTTTATAAAAACGACGCACACGATCCTTTTAGTATCAGCTATTTAGGCACTTTTTCGAATAAAAGAGTCCTCTCATTGGCCAATACAGCGCCACTGCATGCAGTGGCCATACGATACAGTGCCACAGCATTCAGTGGACACACTATACAGCGCCACAGCATTCAGTCGCCACGCGTTACAGCGCCCCAGCATTCAGTAGCCACACGATACAGTACAACTGCAATCAGTGGCCATACGATACAGTGCCACAGCATTCAGTGGATACACTATACAGCGCCACAGCATTCAGTCGCCACACGTTACAGTGCCCCAGCATTCAGTGGCCACACGATACAGTGCAACTGCAATCAGTGGCCATACGATACAGTGCCACAGCATTCAGTGGACACACTATACAGCGCCACAGCATTCAGTAGCCACACGTTACAGCGCCCCAGCATTCAGTGGCCACACGATACAGTGCAACTGCAATCAGTGGCCATACGATACAGTGCCACAGCATTCAGTGGATACACTATACAGCGCCACAGCATTCAGTCGCCACACGTTACAGCGCCCCAGCATTCAGTGGCCACACGATACAGTGCAACTGCAATCAGTGGCCTTACGATACAGCGCCACAGCATTCAGTGATAGCTACACGATACAGCGCACCAGCATCAGTGGCCACACTATACAGCCACTGACCGCTAAACTCTGCTCATTAGGTCTAAAGCATCTAATAGCCAAACCACCATTAGTCACTAAATTACACTTTTTCTTCTTTGCTACATCAATTATGTGATGCTTTTAAATAAAAACGTCGAGGAAAACTGGCGCGAGGTGTGTTCTTGCTTCATGACAACGCGCCGGTCCCCACATCGGGTATCTTCAAGGCCGCCATTAAAGAATACGGTTACACTGAACTCCATCATCCAATATATAGTCCAGGGGCTTGGCCCCAAGTGACTATTATTTATTCTCAAAATTGAAATCTAACTTCGAGGAAAATAAATACACTGATGAGAAAGGGTATATATAGAAATTAGTAAAGCACTATGAAAAGTGTATTGAAATAAATGGAGATTATTTTGTAAAATAATAATAGTGGTTTGAGATTTACAGTACAGTACAGGTCAGGTCAAAAACTTTTGTACCTTAATAAATAACTTACAAGGGGTGTCAAAGAAACCTTTGAAAGAAAGAAGAAACATTTGGGACTAAACGTGAAACCTTTTAGGTATGATGATTAATTGTTTAGATTGGATTCGGTTGATACACAACTGAGGGAAATAAACACAGAAAATATTTTTATATAAAATATTTTTTTTATTGAACAAGTGAATACTTACTGTAAGTTTCAGTATATCGCCCACACCACATTGTGAAAATATCATTTGAAATAAATTATACATACAGTACATAATGTTGTCACATGAGAGCTTTCTTACAGTTTTAGATCATTACAAAATGTTACCACTATGTAACAACAAAGTCATATAATCTATTTCCTCATATTTTATTAACCGAAACATAATTGCTTTTTAGATATAGCAACTCGAGACTTATGAAACATAATCGTCAATTTATAAAGCCAAAATTTGAACGTTGGTAACTCCATAGAGTTAGAATGTGTTAGTACTTACTATTTTACATATTGGATATTTTTTTAGATAATATTACCATTACAAACTTTACTAGTACTTTTCCAAAATATAAATATACCACATTGAACCTAACACAATTACTCTACAATATATCAATGATTTACTGAATACAATTTACTTCAAATATTACTTACTATATACCTCTAATTTAAGCAAAATCTGAATCTTGGAATTACATTATTTTTATAATATTAGACTGTTTAGAATGTGAAAGGATTACAGAAGAGGGTATTTTTACTATAAAACAATGTAAATCCAAAAATTCAGAGTACTTTACTTAACTGGACTACAATTCAAGGTATGTCTTTAATAACCTCGGCCAGTTGTTCCCGCGTGAACATGTGGAACAGTGAACCTGGGGTCATGGTGACCACCTCCACATTGTTTTCTGACAGTTTTTCCTCCATCACTTGCTTGAGGATCGTGAGAGCGGATTTAATAGCTTCTTTGAGGGTCATCGACTTGTGGTATGCTTCCTGCGGAGAACAACATTTGTAATAAATTTTTAGTTTCTAAACTACTTACATACCTGGTTTATATCATGTGTCAGCATATTCCCATACACTCGCGTAGTCTCTAAGTCTTAATATGGTTAGCGCTTGCTTGATACCCAAAGTATTGGAATCATACATTTAATTATGGCAACATTTATATTAGATAGGCATTAAGGTGCTTGCGGCTTTAAGGCAGTGAGTAAATTCAAATCTCCATAAATCAAAAAATGACTTTATTACCAAGTGCAAAAGCGAGATTTTCGTGTTCGGTACGACCACAAGTAAATCTTAATTTTAAAAGTTATGAGCCAGTAACCGTCATATTTATTAGCTACAAGCTGTTGCCCGCGACTTCATTCGCGTGGAAATAACCCACGAGAACGGGGTATAAAGTAGCCTATGTGCTATTCCAGACTATAATCTATCTCTGAGCCAAATCTCATCCAGATTTGTTCAGCCGTTCTGGCGTGCTTGGGTAACAAACATACATACATCCATCCATCCAAACTTTCGCATTTGTAATAGTAGTAAGATGTAATCAGACTATTATTCATATTAAAGTAATATTGGTATTAAACAAATATAATTGTAATACTATAATAATATTGGTGTGACCAATAACTTTGGAATACGCTAACCCTGTACAAGCATACTCTGTTGAGAAATAAGGGTCAATTCAATATCACCTTTAAACTCTGCTGGGCTCCTTCACTGCCTGAACCAATAGCCTTAGCTTCATATTGTACAAAGGTTCCAGAAGGATCCATGTGAAACAGTTGAGGGCCTTTCTCATCAATGCCTGGAAATGTAATAGACAAAAACTATATTTAACATAATTATCACAATCGAATTTTTATTACAAAAGAGGTAAAAAATCTGACAGTTCATAGACCTGTAATTTTACTCAATATTAGATATTATGGTACGACTTTCCATTAAAGTCCGTCGAATTAAGGGGGGGGGGGGAGAGGGGTACTACCCCCCCTTAAAGGGAAAAGTTGCGGAGTTTTCAAGATTTTTTAATTCTGAGGAAATTTTCCTCATTTTATGAATTAAAATTAATTTCGTTTGTCATAAAATTCAGTTCTGGCACTCGCGCAAAAACTACGCGTCTCTGCATGTTGAAACTTTGCGTGTGTGAACCTTTCTGTAAAAAAAATATCAACCCCCAACTCGACGGACGTTAATGGAAAACTGAGCCGATATTATTCCATAAACTGTCCTATTCCTGCGTATAAGCCTCTTCTCTTTATACTCTCATAAAGAGCACATTTTTTCCTCTTTTGCACAAAGTATTTTTGATGGAGTCTGTATATAGAGTTCTGGTGAACCTTATTTACATGCAGAATAGGCCAGAACTCCAGTAGCAGTTTGTCTAGCCACACTTCCACATAGAGTGGACTAGCCACTCTATGTGGCCTAGGACCAGGCTCCAACTTAAGCAGAAATCTGCTGGACTCTACCCTACCTCGTTAAAAACTAACTACTGACCTGCAAACATAACAGCAACTCCAAACGGCCTAGACATGGCTGTACCACTATCATCATCACTATCACCAAACTGTATTGCAAGATTTGATACAGCCTGGGCACAAGATTCCACACTCATACGCTCATTGTACACAAACCAATGATTTTGGCTTTCCACACGAGCACGCTCAACTAGAGTCCTATTGGGATAAAAAAAGAAGACTATTTCTCTTAAAATATTTTGTAATTACATGGAAGGAGACCAAAACTTCTAATACATTTTTAAGTGTATCAGTCTAACGTTTTATAATAATCAAACACAGTGTTGCTAGATTGAGCACAAAAAAAAGTCTATACCATTTTTCACATAGCATGTGGTCAGTGACACTTGATTTCATCAATTTCAAGCAGTTTATTTTTTGTAAAAAATATAAGACACAGAATGAACCTATATTACAAGGATCCTTTTGTACCTACTACCGTACTACTACTAGGCCTAATAGATCAATAAAAATCTGTTTCCATTAAATTTAAAGCATGCTTTTGTTTTTATTTCACCTAAAAACTTCTAAATAAAAAATCTTACTAATATTATGAAGGTGAAAGTTTGTGAGTATGGATGTTTGTTACTCTTTCACGCAAAAACTACTGAACCGATTGCGATGAAACTTGGTATGTAGATAGCTGGAGATCTGGATTAACACATAGGCTAATTTTTATCCCGATATTCCTACGGAATCGGGACTTACGCGGGTGAAACCGCGGGGCGCAGCTAGTATAATATAAAACGGAAAAATCAATATATAGTTAACGGTGTCTATTTGTCGTAAGTGCCAGTTGTTGAGAAATCGACTTAATTTTATGTATTTTTCTCTGCGTCGTCGTCGATTGGTCTTACTATCGTGGCGCTACGATGAATTTGGTTGTTGCTTAGGCTTAGGATAGATAAAAAATTATATTTCGAAATTGTCATTATGCCTTTTCTAATATTTTTTTACTCAACCATTAACGTATTTGCTAGAATAAAGCTAGGAATAATGAATGCTCAAAGATAAATTTGTTAGATTTTGCTGGTATTTTTCCTTTAATATTCTGGTTAAGTCATTACACAGTTTGTTTGATTAATAATTTTTTTTTTCGTTTATTTATTTTATTTATTTGGTTCACCAATAATTATTTACATTCATTCATGCAACATGAGCTTGTACAAAGAAAACATCAGACAATGTAATAACGATCGAATGACGAACTTCTTGCACGATACCTATGCCTAAAAATTTTTGTCTATCTGTCTGTCTGTCTTTGTTCCGGCTAATCTCTGGAATGGATGGTGAATGTTTTTATTGAGATAAACATTGAGATGCATTTAGTAAAAAGTAGTTATTATGACATTACAAACAGACACTTCAATTTTATTTATTTGTAGTATAGATGTATAGAAGACAACAGGCCAACTGTTCGAAACAAATGTTCATTTTATAATGGGTTGTATTGGATATCCACAATTTGAAATGTAATGGAAGAAATGGATACAATTAGATGTTATTTTTCATGCCATGTCTAGAGAAAGGTTTAAAATGTTGTTGCGCACATCTCTTTTCTTTTTGTCAATAATGATATGATACCAGTGGGAAGTAATAATTCCTTGTCGAAAATATAACCAATACTTATTATTGACTAAGTAATAACTACACACCAAAATATTGAACGAGTCCCAGGATACTATAGCATAAACGAGCAAATTATACCTTTCACCAGCAGATGTGCTCCAAGCCTTTATCAAGTTGTCAAGAATAAAACTCAACCCGTTGATCTTGAGTATTTTATGATGACAATAAAGAAGGTTTAGTAAGTATAATATAATGTAAAAGTATAATTTGCTATGCTGCTATGTAACATTAGCATCTTAAATTAAGTCTGTATGTTTTTGTGAGAAAGCTGTATTTGCCAGTTGATACTGTACACTTTTAACATATCAAAGAGCATGTTAGTTGTAAGAAAAACTGGAACAGTTGTGGGCGAATCAATAAATAAAAATTATGGCCACCCGGCAAAAAAAAGTGTTATAATACAAAAACAGCTATTTTAAGAAAACACGACTTTTATGCCAGTGAATTGAACAAAACAAACAACAACAAAACAAGACGGAATGAAGTTCCCTTTTTCACTGAGCTAATAATGATGTTTTTACAGCTGACCAAATGCAACATATTTTGCTATTCAATGCTATAGAATTGCCAAAACGTACCTAACATATGATCCTTTTTTTGTGATACACTTTTTTGTGATATGACACTTTTTTTGCCGGGTGGCAATTTGTACTACTAACACTGAGATTCATTAAAGTTGAATTATTGAAGCTTGTTTATTGATTTGTTGATATTGATCCTTTAAAAAACAACTAACAACAATTAAAAGCTGGTGCCCACTAAAGTGTTAGTAAGTTTGTGACTAAACTAAAAAACTAAGATTTTTTAAGGGATAAAGTATAAATGTATATATAATGCTGGTACTATCTGCAGCATATTACAAATCTCTGCCATGAATTGCCATTCCTACCTACCTAATTTATAGTAAATTCATCATTTAAAACTAATAATTCTGTTTTATTTGTGTGCCTAAAAGAGATTCATTCTTCAATTTAAATTATATTGTTTAGATTATACAATCAATATTTTTAAATAGATTTTATCATCACTAGATTTCTAGTAACTTTAAATAGCCTTTAAATAAAAACTGATCATGACGAAACTCATGCTATATGAACAATGGTGTAGTTAACATTGTTGTATTAATTGCTAAAGCAGTTGTTTAAAAAAATTATAACCACATATCTCAATATACATAACATTGCATTAGTTGTGAAAATTTTGATAAAAATTTTATAGGACAATATTACATGACCTGTCCTTACCTAGAGTCGGCCATCAGCCCTGACACAGCACAAGCAATATGTCTATCAACCTCAACGATCTTTTCAATAGTAGTAGATTCCATCAAAGGAGAAGTGATTCTCTTCTCAACAGCCAAAACGACTCCTTCAGAGGTACAAATACCAATTGCAGTAGAACCAAGCTTGATAGCTTCAATCGCATATTCCACTTGAAACAACCTTCCCTCCGGACTGAAGGTGTTGACACCACGGTCATACTCCGAACGTGTAAGAAACATCTGCAAATAAAATAAAATCACTCACCGGTCTAGGTTATAAGAGATGACAAAGCGTTTTAGAATAGTTTACGTCTAGAGTAACAGTTAATATAAATTTATATCATTTTAAATGTACCTTCGATAATTTTTGAATTAAACTTGAAAGGTTTACTTATATATAAAGTAGATAAATACTAAATTATGTAGATAGTTTTACGATCAGTCTAGCCGTCAATTACACCAAACAAAACCTGCGGCAAATGAACGGCAATGTCAAACAATCGAAAATAGAACGTCAGCTTTCGCCATAGTGTTGCATTTTAAGAAAATCAGTCAATTTCATCGATTTCATTGTTTAGTTGATTAATTTTTAAGACTTCCGCGAGAACATGCCTGTTTCAGTAAAATAATTGTATAGATAAAGAAGACCCCTGATAGCCATGTTTACCGTAGGTTTACACCAAATTGCATTTCAACTAGTCGACAATCTGTTGCCGAAACTGGTCATCAAATTTCCAGTATGAGCTGTAGCACAAGTCTTGATGTAAACATGCCGTAAAGTTGCAGATAATAATTGTAGATGCGGCAGATTGTAAAAATTTAACGTTTGTACCAAAGAGTATACAAACACTTTTTGTTGTCGTTGTTTGTACTCTTAAATAGGTAACTTATCAATGAAAGCTGATAAACGATGATAAAAAAAAATAGGCAGTCATGGGACTGCCGATAGAAGTGAAAACCTAAACGAAACGACGTACTTAAATCGTCACATTAGCAGGTTGGTGGTTGGTTATTAATTAAATAAGGAGCTGACAGAACTCAATGTTTAGATTAGCGCCCTCTAGTGGATCTATGGAGTGGAGTTCAGTGCTTTTTCCTCATAGCAAAAGTGCACAAACGTGTCTAAAGAACTTTTCACTTCAAAAAATAATTTCGTATAAAATACATACACACACATCTGTATATTTTTAATAAGTTTAAAAATAAAAAGTGGGTAATAACATATCCAAATGTATACTATACTGTAAGTTCTGCGCTCCTGGCCGCTCATAAATGTTTGAATTTCGAATGTTATTTTTTTTAAATATAAGAAACTCGGCTCCGTCTTACGAATTTTCGATCAGGGTCACGTGTCCTGATGCGAGTTTAACATTTTTTACCCATCTCAAAAAAGTGCACAACGTCGCTAAAGAAGTTTTGAAGTGAAAACTAATTTAACCTAAATTATCCACAATTAAACAACTGTTGTTGCTAGATGGCGCTACTGTCGCGTTGAAACGGCAATTATGGTGCGTTTACACGCACGTCACGCAGCCTGGCAAGCAGCCCGGCACGCAGCCTGAAACGCAGCCTGTGCACTTAAGTACCTTATAGACCATCAGGGCACCGCGACTATCAAGATGCGCCACGACAATGACGAGGAGTCGCAACGACTTGGCTTGGCTAGATCAGGCTTGGCTTTGCTTGATCAGGCTCGAAATAGCTTAAAAATGTTTATGCTTAGACTAAAAAACAATCTTAAAAAAAACTACTTTAGGTTGATTTAACATAAACTTATCCTGTAATTAAAAGGACTTATAAATAATCATGAAGAAGAAGTAGAATCTGAAATGAGGTTATCAATTTCACATTTTTTGGCTAAGACCATATAAGTATGGAGCCCCAATATGGCCGGAGTCCTTTGAGGGCCCGCAATCTGCGATACTGCAGCGACCACAGCGGGCGATGTCCATCACACCTTATCCGCAGGATATCCTTCGAAGCAGCGAGTCTCCTAGCCGGTTCTGCCCCATGTCCTATGGGGCAGAACCGGCTAGGAGACTATAGACTAGAGGCGTCATTATACCAATGGCGCAAGGAGGCAATAGATCGAGAAATCGAGGTGCGATGTTCCCAGTTCTAGCAGATGGTACCGCCATGCGCCAGGGCCTAATGGATAAAGAACGACTAGAGCGATCAAGTGCAGGACATGCCACATTGTGCCGGTAAGAGGCGGGAGGATTGGCTGGTGAGGTTGCTGGTTGACGCAGGTACACACCAGACACGGCTGCTTCGGTAAGTACCAGTGTCACATAAGCTGGGAGCCAAGGCTTGCGTACTACCACCGCGAGGCTGTCGCGAGGACACTGCACTCCACACTCCACACATACATGGTCCAAAGTTAGAGTGAATTCTACCGTCTCGTTTTGCGGATAGGCAAAGTATCCCGGGTCCCCTGCAATAGACTCACTTATGACGGAACACCGTGTGGATTTAATCCGACATACCACTTCACTCTTGGTTCCAGTGAGGTAATGACCCATGAGGGTTTCCACACGATATGTTATAAAAGTGTATATGTTACGCGATATCTTCACCCATTGTGAACCGATTTCAATCATTCTATAATTTATGTCCATTGAAGTCGGTGATACATGGTTGTCACAGTTTGAATTTAGTAATAGCCGATGCAGCCAAAAAATAGCCGATGCAGCCAAAACTTCCGTGAATCGGTCTCTTTATTTGGATTTCCTTAAAGACTGTTTGTTTGTTTCTCAGTATCAACAAAGCTGTGGGAAGTGATATCTTAGTGGATTATAGCTGAAAAAAGGTTTGTAAAATTTCTTGGGAGTGTAGAATTCTAGCCAACTACTGTTTGCGTTAAATTCATTTCGTGATGTCCTTCTGAATCTTCATAAAGAAACATATGACTCAGGTGCAGCATTAGAGGTCTTGCCGGTAATTAAATACATATATCAGTTTGATTTCAAAGTTACATGTAGGCTTGGTCTGGTATATTATTTCAAGTGAACCTTTGGAATTTACAAAAACGCTTTACAACTGCTAAAAAATTGCTTGGAATTTGTGAAACAGTAACGACCCTCTTCATTTGCATTAATAACAACTAAGGAAATAGCATCTTAGGCTGAAATAGATCAAAATTTTAAGTCAGTCCGATCCTGAAGAAAGAAAGAAATTAAATAAGAAATAAATTAATAAAGATTATGAAAGATTTGATTACGAAGCCGTAGATGAGACACCAACAGATCCCGAATAATTATTTAAGATGAACATCTTGTACCCTATGATTGATACACTCACACTATCAAAATTCAAAATTGCAAGTACTTGCTTTTAAGCTCAATAGCTAGCAAGGAAAAGGTGAAGGCCACCTAGGTTTTTTATTTAATTGATTGATGGTAGTATTTTTATCTTTCTTAAGATTGTGTGCAGCATAAAAGGGTAAATAAATATTGTTAACAAAATTATTGATTGCTATTATTTCACACCAATTTGGCGTTGCCGAACGTTGCGGACTGATGCAAGCAGGATGGTGAGCATTTTTTAATGCGGATGAACAGAACACTGCTATGTAAACCGCGAAAGACTGCTTACCCCGCAGATACACCTTAAATATTTATTTCTAAGGTATATCTAATACTATTTATAATCACTGCGGCATAGGAACATTAAGGTTTTGAATTTATAGGGGCGCCACTTTGAGGTCTCGCACCACGTAAAAATGTAGCTAGGGCCACCGCGCCACTGACGTTAGAGTTAGTATTATGGATAGGGATGCAACGATACCATTGAAGTATCGATATTTTTACTCCATACAGTATCGATCGTAAAGGATACTTATTTGGTATTCATTGAAAAGTATAAGTAGTAAATATTAAAAATAAAATAGTTAATATGGTTCAACAACATTTTGCAAGTAAATTGAAAAACATGATCAGCCATCCTGTTAACGACAACATATTATGTTGTACAGATTTGAATGAATCTAAAATGGTTAAATGAATTATGCATTCATACTTTTCTTATATAAAGATAGTTAAATTTACCTACCATATTTTCAGGAACGTCCACTAGTACAAAAAAATGGACTTCCTTTAAGAAAAGCGTAGAATTCCAATCTCAATTTTCGAGATCGAATTTTTCGATTCCCAATAAATGTATACTGTGTGTGTGTACCAGTGTTTGTAGAACCACAGATTACTAAGTAGTTACAACGTAACAGATAAATCACTCCCTACAATACAATACAACCCTACGGTTTTAATTGCCTACTCATTCCGGGCTTTAAAATGGGTGTAGGTAGCTCTACACTAATCCACAACCCTCTCCAATAATAAAAAAAAAAAAATACAATTGTTATGTAAATTAAACACTTAACGCTTATTTTTCATTTCCAATGTTTTATTATACAAAAATCCTTCATGTTTTATTTTTATGTAAAAATTATTAAACTTCTTTAATTTTCTAAAATCTCGATTATTAAACTGTATAGTGGAAAATATTCTAAATCTTACAAAAAGTTTTAATGAGTAATTTAAAGAAAACAAATTATTCATTAAAACTTTAGGGTTAAAACGGTTCATTTTAAAAAATGACACAAACAGCGGTGCCGGGCTTTTTTTCTCTTACTTTATCTATATTCTTATGCTCCACATACAAAACCATGTCAATTTTCAGCAGTATAATTAAAAAATATCGAATTACGTTTTTTTTAATTAAAACATCAAGAAAACAAACAACAAGAGCGTGTGCGCTGTCCGTGCGAGACTGCATACAAGGTCCACCGGCGGACGAGCGGCCGGTAGGTATTTATCACGGGTAAGTTCACCGAGTGTCATAGACCTGTTTTACCAGGTTCGTGATTTGTATACTCTTTGCCCCTAAGAGCAATTAGTAATTATAGCTCTTTGCTTGGCCCTAAGCGCATTTACTTTGCCCAATTCGACAAAATCTGACAGGACAGCTGACTGACAGTTGTTTGTGTTACTTCAAAGATTATGTACCGTATACAAATACAAACATTCAATCATTCAATATTCAAGTTTTAATGTAATGGGTTCGTGACAGTACTCACAACTATTTGTATATGAATGTAAATAATATTGTTTTGTGCTATATGAGGTCGTATAAGTACTTTGTAGCTATATAACAAACATGTTATCATAATATTCAATATTCCATAGCCGAGAATCATCTGATGTCCACGTAAGTAGATTAAATAAATTGTTTTTGAACTAGCCGGCACGGATCTTCATAACATAATTTTGTTTTTTCTGCCCTAAGAATACAAACTCTATTACTGTTTGTTATTATTTATTGTGCCAATCAATTCACAGCGCGAGTTTGTTTAAATTAGCAGACAAATAATAGTCCTTTAGCTGCACTTAAACTTTATTACAAAGGAGGATGCATCAAAACGGTCCAACGTACCTACAGAAATGGGATTTGTATATTCTTAAAGGGCATGTTAAGTGTTTAATTTTTTACTTTGGAGACCAAGGGCTACCTAACTGCCGAGGTGAGTTATCCATATATTTTAATATAAATTATTTTAATATTATTATTAAACTTATTGTATTATTAATTAATTAAAAGGTTTATAAATAATAATAATTTAATAATAATAACTGAACTAAAAACAATCAATAACTTATGGGTTGAAATAATTATGCAACTATGAAAGAATCACATCTTATAAAAAACTTTTACAAAAATTAAACCAAAAAAATTAATCTTGTAATGTAAATTAATTTAAGTCTTGAGTATTAAGCTCATTTATATCAACTATCAAATTTATATGAACTAATATTGAGTCAGCGCCAGCAATAAACTTATTAATTTCTACATATAAAATTTATTATTATATTTCTCAGTAATATGATTGATTATTTATTAATATTTTATTTTATAATCAGTCTTACACATTTTGAAATGTAAAGCAAAGCAACCTTTCCTTTGGTAATCAGTTTTTAAAATTACTTGCTTGCTAAGAAAACATATCTATGACATTTATTAAATAAAATTAGTATCTTAATTAACAAACAAAACAACATAATATCTTCTTATCTTCAGTAAACATTTATAATTATTTATTTTTTAAATAAAAGAGTAGGATTTTTTTTATTAACAAACTAAGTAATATTAAAGCAAGATTGCATGTACATGACGTACAGAAAAAAAAATCCAAAAACACATAACCTAATCAAATCAAAGTCATCATCTCCCTATATTTTTTATAGCTTACTTATATTTTTTAATTAAAGGTAAATTATGATATAAAAAGACTAAAGCTTCTGCCCTTTCTGGCAGCAATCGATTTCTTTGTGTTTCGTAAATGTTTCAGCCCTCTGAGAACAGCCTCTCACTGTAAACGGAACTAGCGGGACAAAAAAGTACATTTTGGCGATGCGCGACATTTCAGGATACCTAGAATTATTGCGGCTCCACCATTGAAATGGGTCATCATTACGCTTTATCACCGGTACAGTAGGACTGCAGTTCATGAGCTGCCTTTGACCTGTCATCTTGAATATCTTCTATTTTTCTTGATGCAAATTTTTGGTAGCATTGCCAAAAATTCCTGTATGTTGCTGTTTCTGTATTGTCTTCATCTATGGAGGTGCTCTGTAGATCATCTTTGCCACTGTCGCTCTCATCATCACTCATGCTCTTCTTCAAAGATTCTAAAAAAATGGAGATCTAATGGTGATGAGATCCTCTGCCTAGAAAAACTGTTGCTAATCTTGGATCCAACAATGTAGCCAGGGTGAAGACTTTGTTATGGTCCACGTCGAACCTACTCTTCAAATCATTTTCCAACAGGACTTTCATTTCCATAATTTCTTTTTTTTCATGATTGTAAATTTCTGGATATTTTTGTAAGGTTTTCAGATGAGGTATTACTTCAAATACCGAAGAGCAACTTGAACTTATAATCTTGGTACATAATCTCTTCAAATGGCATTAGCAATTCTATGCTTTTTCCCAGTATTTTCCACTCTTCATTAGACAAATTTTCGAAAGTTAGCAATGTTTCAGCCAGGTACAAAGAAACAGCTCGTTTTTGTTCGAAAAGGCGAGATATCATATAGTATGTGGAATTCCATCTCGTACATACGTCTTGGACAAGCTGGTGATCTGATAGACATGATTAAATTTTAATTGAGCTATTTCACTTTAATGAACAGTAACAGTATTATCTTTACACAATTTTTTTTTACACAAAGCCACCGTTCTGACTCTTACAACGGCTTTCACAAGAATCAGTTGTACACGAAGCGTTACGGAAATCCTCGAAACAGTGATCGGCTTGGCCTCTTTACAACGATTAATCGGCTAGTCGGCTTGTCGGCCAAAGTCATAATCGGCACATCTCTAATAATTAATCAATAACAATACCCTATCTATTGAAAAAAGAATCATCAAAATCGGTTCATAAATGACGGGAGTGAGGGCTGAACATACATAAAAAAAATATATATATGGTCGAATTGAGAACCTCTTTTTTCGTTGGTTACTTAAAAATAGAATTGCAGCACTGAAAGTGTTAAGCCTTACATTTTAACAAATTTGAAAGCAGGTAAATCAAAACCCATAGGGTAGGTACTTCCCATTGACATAGAATCATGACATTTGGTAAGAAGCAAGGTCTGACAGCACAAGTAAAAGAAAAATTCCGAATATCGTTTATTTGTTGTTATATCATACAAAACAATAGTTTGTGTGATTACAAACTTATATTTTGCGGTTAGAAAGTTGACTTTGTCGTACATCGATGTATGGGAGAGTATTTTTTAGAACCGCAAAGTTAAGTTTGTCTTTCGCAAAAGACGGACAAAAATCATCGAAAATTGATTCCCGAGATGGACGTACTACATACAAGTTTCAACGTTGCGTTGCGTATACGTACGGAACCCTCGGTGCGCGAGTCAGACTCGCACTTGTCCGGCTTTTTTAACCGACGAAAAAAAAAAGGAGGTTCTCAATTGGTTTCAGCCCTCTCTCCGTTATGTATGAACCGATTTTGATTATTCTTTTTTTGTTAGATAGGGTATACGTCAAGGGTGGTCCCATGTCAAGGAAGTCAGGATCTGATGATGGGATCCTGATAAAAAAGTCTTGAGCTTATTTACATAAACTATCAAATTTTATATTAACTTATTTTGAGTCGGCGCTAAATAATAAACCTTAACGTAACTTAACGTTCTACCCACTATAGTACGGCACTTCGATTACTAGCTCAGTCAACCTGATCACACCGTGTGGTTTTAGTCGGTTCGATTCCGACACACCGCCCCACCGAAAACCCCGGTGGGGCCCGAGTGGGTTTCCCAAAAAAAAAATGTGTTTTATGATAAAAATGGACATTTCGATACCCGGACTGGACAAGTGGGGCGGCATTTTTTTTATTTAATTAAATTTTCTAATTTCCCGCGCAGCTTTCGTAATTTTTTTTATCTCTTGACAATAACAAACACAAAAAAAAAAAAATTAGCGAAATCGGTCCAGCCGTTCATGCGTGATGCCGTGACCAAGAGAAATAGGGATTCATTTTTATATATATTTTAACATATAACGCGTGAAAGCGTCGACCAAAGGGCGTTGGAAAAAAATCTCACTCTACCCTTTCATAGTGCTGGCCGTGGCACATCGAGAGCCTCCCCTATCTCCTAAGTTGGATCTTAATGCTGCGAGTGATAGCTTGCTTGTCTAGTTACCTTCAACTATCTTTGTTTCCTTAGTGGTACAAGAGAAATCTAGAACGGCAATATCATTAGAGATTTTTTCAAAAATAGTCTTTATGGAAATAAGAACAATAACAACAAATATAATCTTTAACATTGAATGATATCTAATGTTGATAATTATCAAAATTGTACAAACAACGTATCGTTTGTGACTAAACATTATTTAATTTGAAATAATGTTATTTATTCATCATTCATTAGTCATATCATTTGCTGGGTTATGTCGAAACAAAGGACTGAAATAGGCTCTATCATGAATAACTACTTACCAATCAGTTAGTACATTTCCTATTATGATTCATATATTCATTATCCTTTAAGTTTTGAGGCTGCAGTGGTTTAAGTGCCTCTCTTTCTTTGCGCGTCCGACACCGTTGGGCAATGGAAAAACCACGACGGGGCAAACAGGTTCGCGTCTATGTACCAGGACCGGTGACATAGTCATAGTCTATCTAAGACCTCTTTACGGTAAATCTAAACCCTGAATGGTAACAGACAAAAAGGATAAGGCCATTATGAAGAAAACCGCTGTAAAAAACGCCTAAACGAGGCGAGTAGTTTAAAAGTTCCAGATGCTGTGCCGGCGGCAAAGAATCTGCCCGCCATTTGTTAGTCAGTCGCCGCACCACGGGTAATTCGTCTATACGGCAATAGAGCATGGGTTTGACGGCGGGTACACTGTATGGTTTTAATCAGTTTGACTGCACGGATGGCATGGTTTAAGTGGTCGTCTTACCATTACGCCGCGCCGAGTGTTGTGAGTTCAAATCCCACACGGGAAAAAAATTGTGTGATCCACAAATAGTTGTTCCGAGTCTGGGTGTTCTTTGTGTCCGTTGTATAAATGTTGGTGAAGCCCCTGCAACACAGGAATAGTCCCAATGCGGGAGATGTCTTTAAAAAAATCTATGTTAAACTATTTTTTATACAACCAATGAAAAATTATGTTATTAACGGTGGCCGCTGTCCACAGTTTCTAAATGAAGCGCTTTTATGCCAACTTAAGGACTGCGCGTTCCATTCGCTGCCTAGAGCTCTTTCAAAGGTTGATTCTAAAAATCTTTAAAATAAAAGCTTGTAGTTGAGAAGTACACCCTTCCTGTAACCACAATTGGTGTCGTACCAACTCGATTTCTTAAAGCATTATTCATGCCATTAGTTATTCTGTTTTATAGGTAAGTTAACTTAAAATAAATACTAAATATAAGACTACTTACTGTTGAACGACTACCTATGAAGCCACCTGGGGCCTCTTTTGAAGGAACCAAACGACCGGTCGCATCGGTATCATGTACTGTACTACAATATATAATATAAGCGTTTATCTTTGGTCATTATGGATACAACTCAAGGATGTTATTGTTCACGAAAAAATCGACTCAATATCATCTTTATGTTGACGGTTGTTAGGTATATTGTAATAAGAAAGACAACAAGTCTCTCTGGCCTCGAGATCTATCATTACTAAGCATACTATGATCTATATCTAATCCCACCAGATTAGGATGATTTCCAGTTATTCGGAATGACAGCCAACTACACAAAAGGATAGTTTAAAAATATTTGAAAGCTAGATCACTTGCGATATTGGGGGCATTGACTCCTGACTTTTATCGGCATAATATGTTTGCTGGCTGGTGATGAGTAATGTATTTGAAGATGGAGTTTAAGCTAGGCTCATGATTAGATCGACATATTTGACATGTTTAATATTTAAATGACACCCTTCATCGATCTAAACTTACTTATGAAGCATTAAACATGGCTGCTTAATCAGGTATAAAAAGACTCCATAAGATTAAAGTAACACAGTCGGTCCACAAATTCCAAGGCAACAGTGTTTTCCCCGAGATACCTAAGTGAGTAGAAGCTTTAGTAATCTAAACCTAACTATTTCTTGTACGTCAGGCAATTTACAACCGCTGGCAGTAAAAGTGGAGTAGATCACCAGCCATCCTGTCTATTTAATGAGAACAAACTGCTTCCTCTAGAAATAAACCTCGGAAGTGTAGCGGGTAAACGGGACCAATAAATGTTTTGAAGTTTGAAGTTATATAATTTGATCTTCAAAGACTTGAAAGAATAAAATATCGTTGAAGAAAAGAGTAGTGCGACCTATTACACACTTACAAAGTGTCAGTGTAACTTAACTTATCAATACTTCAGATTTTTTTTTCGTAGTAATAAACTCACTATGTATAAAGTAGGTATATTTTAGCACAATTTCGTTTAAATCCACTGCTTGCTTTCACTTTGTTATAAAAATATACGGGCATGAAATCATTTAATTAATTAAATGATTTCATGCCCGTAGATATCCTTTAAGACCTTTATTACGCTAATGTAGTATCAATTTTATTGACGCCAAGGGATTACTCATACCAATAACTGCAGTATTACTGCAACCTTTCTAGTAGAGAATGTCTTAAGCATTAAGTCCGTAACATTTGCATTAAGTTTAATTTATTGATTACTACGAAGTAATCGAACGTATAGTGGGAATGTAATATTTCTTAATAAATCAATTATTCATTTTAATTATTTATTTAACTATAATTTTATTCTATTTCAGATCGCTGAATAAGTACTTTCCTGAACAATGAAAAATTTAGGAGGTATCGCGTCTTTTATTAAGACGGACACTGAGTTCTTAATTCAATATGATACTGGAGAACTGGCAAAGCTCAATATTTTGAACAGCCATGTTTTTAAGTACTACATGTCACCAACAGGCGACTTTCAAGATTACCCAACACCGCACAATCCGGCCGACATCGCAAAAATAAACGTGAAAAATCTAACCGATTACGATAGTAAACCCTTTGAGTACTCTATGCTCAAAGAAACAGAACAGTATTACAATATTTATATAAATAAAATAACGATACGTTTTGATAAGAAACACGGTACCCTGGCTGTACAAGACTTACGTACTAACAAAGACGTACTAATTGAGTCTCAACCTTTGTACTATGATGATACCCTAGCCAAACAGACATTATACCAACATAAAGATGAGTATTTCTTCGGAGGCGGAATGCAGAACGGAAAATTCTCGCACAAGGGAGAAAAAATACAAATTGTTAATACAAACAATTGGGTGGATGGCGGCGTTACATCGCCATGTCCGTTTTATTGGTCCACTAAAGGTTATGCCGTTTTAAGAAACACTTGGCAGCCAGGCGTCTATGATTTTGGTGTAATAAATCCCGACATCGTTGAAACAGTTCACAAAGAAAACTATTTTGATGCATTTTTCTTCATTAACTCTCACCCAATAGATATTTTAAAAGATTATTACGAGTTGACTGGGCAACCAATTTTCATGCCAGAGTTCGCATTTTACGAGGCGCATTTAAATGCGTTCAATCGCGACTACTGGGTAAAAGTTGAAAAGGATACACCTAGATCAATTTTGTTCGAAGATGGATATTATTACAAATGTTATCAACCCAAAGATATGGATTCCAAAGAAGGTATTTTGGAATCATTGAACGGAGAAAAAAACAATTACCAATTCTCAGCTAGAGGTATGATTGATAGGTACGAAAGACATGATATGCCAATAGGTTGGTTTATACCAAACGATGGTTATGGCTGTGGCTACGGACAGACGGATTCGCTAGAGGGCGACATTGAAAACTTAAGGCAATTCGCGGAATATGCGAAAAAAAAGGGCGTGGAAACTGCGCTATGGACAGAATCAAATTTAGAGCCAGAAGATCCTGAAAATCCAAAAAAAGGAGACCGTGACTTAGTAAATGAAGTTCGGATTGCAGGAGTAGCTGCACTTAAATGTGACGTCGCATGGATTGGCTACGGATATTCCTTTGCTTTAACCGCGGTTGAAAATGCGGCTAAGATGTTTGTAAAAGGAGCTAACCATAAATCTCGAACAATGATTATAATGGTTGATGGATGGGCTGGTACTCAAAGATATGCAGGAATATGGAGCGGTGACCAAACAGGGGGACAATGGGAATACATAAGATTTCATATACCAACATACATCGGCTCTGGCCTTTCCGGTATACCTATTGTAGGCTCGGATATGGACGGCATTTATGGAGGAGGTGTAAAAAATGTAAATATACGCGACTATCAATGGAAAACATTTACACCACTCCAATTAAGTATGGACGGTTGGGGTAATACTCAAAAGACGCCATTCATATTTGACGACGAAGCTAAAGTTATTAATAGAGCATATTTAAAATTAAAGTCAATGTATATGCCATACAACTATACAATATCATACAAATCAACACATAGTTTGCCAATGGTCAGAGCTATGTTTCTAGAATTTCCCGAAGAAAATTGCGCGTATACGAAAGACTCTCAGTATCAGTATATGTGGGGGCCTTATATATTAGTCGCTCCGGTCTACAAAGAAGAATATAACAAAAATAATGAATGGGTACGTCACTGTGTTTATTTACCGGATCCTGATCAAGTTTGGGTGGATTTGCTGACTGGAGAAAAATATCAGGGTGGA
Source organism: Euplagia quadripunctaria (assembly GCA_963859945.1). Classification (NCBI taxonomy): domain Eukaryota; kingdom Metazoa; phylum Arthropoda; class Insecta; order Lepidoptera; family Erebidae; genus Euplagia; species Euplagia quadripunctaria. The sequence continues at coordinate 8,435,924 of OY982583.1, forward strand.
AAAATATGGAACAACTTAAAAACACCCTTGTGGAAAATACCTATTTTTGTAAAAGACGGTGCCATAATACCTATGGTTAATCCAAATAATAACTGCAATGAGATAAAGAGAGATCAAAGAATTTTTGAAATATATCCAAACGGTGAATCAAATTTTGAAGTTTATGAAGATGATGGAAAATCCTCAGACTATTTAAAAGGCCAGTATGCTACAACAGAAATCACAGTCGTTGGGCCTAATTCAAATAGCCATGGTGACCTATTCATACATGTGCATAAAACCAAAGGAATTTACCAAAATATGGTAGCAGAAAGATCAACTCTCTTTAGAATAATGGCTTCAGCAGATGCTCATCACATAAAAGCTACTATGAATGACGATACTATTCACATTCCCAAAGTTGAAACAGAGGAGGAATTTCACGTAAAAGAAAACGCTTATTATTTCAATGATAAGTATATTGTAAATCCTTATCTTAAAGACTTTGACAATGAGGCGATGAAACGAAAATGTATAATGATAAAGGTTCAGAAAATCGATGTTAAAACAAGCGATATTCATGTAAAAATTAAAGGATTTGAAAATAAAAGCCATATCTTCGGAAACAATACAGTTTTAAATACTTCCTTAAAAGCGCCCGCTAGATTCACAGTGTTAGAAGAAGATATAACCCCAACAAAAATTGGTCTACGTTGGGATGCTGAGAAAAACGTTTATTATGAAATCGAAAGAGATGGAACAGTATTCACAAACATTACAGGCACAGAATTTACTTTTGATGGATTCAAAATGGAATCCGAGCATAAATTCAGAATTAGATCAGCTAGTGACAATGGTGTTTCAAAATGGAGTTATTTCATAACAGTATCAACAAAAGAAGATCCCCATAAAAATACAGTGAAGGGTGTAAAAGTTCTTTGCAATATTCCATGTCAACCTTGTCAAGAAGTATGTCTGCTTACTGATGGAGACCCTACTTCCTTGTGGCACACAGATTGGGCCAAGCCATACCAAGCCAATGCAGCTGCAGGCAAAGTGATTGAATTAAAATTTGACTTGGGAAGTCTCTATAAGATTGATAAAATAGAGTACACCCCAAGGGATGATGCAGGAAATGGCACTATTCTGCAACTGCAATATAGATTCTCTATAGATGGTAAAGTATGGAGTCCGATGTCTAAACCTATCGATTGGAAACACGATGAAACTGTGAAAATAATTGCATTAAATGGTCAACAGATGAGATATGTAGGGTTGAATATTTTAAGTGCTATTGGGGGATTTGGCTCCGGGAAACGTATTTTGTTTTATAAGGCTGATAACTAAATGTGGTTGACCCTTTGTCTGTCACCAATATAACAATTATATTGGTGTACATTAAATAATAATGGAGTATGTTGTAATATCATTTAATAACACTAAAGTCTATTCTATTGAAATACAGTAAGATAAATAAATTTGATTACCACAGTATTACTTAATGTTGTACAAACTATAAAGTAATTAGCTAATGCTACTACCTTACTGTATTTCAATAGAATAGACTATAGTGTTATTTAATGATATTACAACATACTCCATTATTATTTAATGATATAACAAAATACTCCATTATTATTTAAATGATATTGCAACATACTCCATTATAATTATAGATATTGCAACATACTCCGTTATAATTATAGATATTGCAACATACTCCATTATAATTAAATGATATTGCCATATACTCCATTATTATTTAAATGATATTGCAACATACTCCATTATTATTAAAGTATTATTGACGGTAGTGTCACCGCCTTTTAACAGTTTCATCACTTCATTATTAAGCCCTTTCTCGCTAATGTTTTGATTGCTCGTTCATCTGATGATTTAGCCAGCTTCTTAAGAAATTTTATATTGCTCAGTTCAAATAGGATATAATGTTTTGGTGAATACATATTCAGAAAACATTTTATCATCTCTGTTGTCTATTTCTGTTCCGTCTTTTATCTATTTTGCATATTATATGAATTTATTACCATCCAGCGCAAGAAAAATATGTACCACCTTCATTGTATTGATACATTTTTTACCAAAATTGCATTTAATATTATAATCTTTATATTTGTTAGACATTATTGATTCATACATACTTTTTTTAAATAAAAATGTAAAATTCTTTTTATTAACTAATCTAATGTAATTACGTACCTCTGATGATAATAAATATTACATATTCATATAAGTTTTAGTAAAGAAACTGTTTTATTGGATTATTATTTTATATAATGTGTTAAATCATTGTAATTAAAGAAAAACATATTTTATAAGTATATAAGTTCATTCTATTTATTCAATATATCAATTTTATTCACAATAAAATTTTAACAAACATGTGGTGATAAATTGTTCAGGGTGCTTCAATAAATATAAGGGTCTGAAAAGCGGGTGCGCGACAAACAGTCAACTTTAATATATAACTGATAACAGAGCACGGAACGTTTTCGCCCTCTCTGCATCGAGACGTCTTTACTTATTATTTACATTCCTAACATGTAGATTTTTGTTTTTGATAATGTAGGAAAGACTACTCTCATATAAAAGCTTCAGCAAGTTTGTGTAAGAACGTGTTGGACCGATTGATATAGAGGCTCAACTACTTGGAAACGTGGGTTATAGATCGACATTGCATATATCTTACTTATGTGCAACCTGTTGTTTATCTGTAGTTTTTAATTTTTGTTATAAAAAGACATTTGCCAACAAGTTTTAAAAAAATCTATGAGATAAAGATATTTGACTTTGACCTAGAAATAATTATCAAACTTTTTTTTTTTACAATAAAATCCCTACATTTCGATAAGTTATATTAATTAAATGTATTTTTATCAAAGTTTAGATTTATATATGTACTACTGGAATCGTAGCTGCCATGTAAACTGCCGATTGGCATAGCAATGCTATTTTACATAATTATAATAGTGTTGCGGCATTGCCGAGATCCAAGGGTGTTTATCAACAAGAGAGAAGAAATGGCTGATTTACATAATAAAGATGTATCTTTTTTTTTAAATTAGGGAAATTACTATTTTAGGAGAAAATTTTAATTACTTATATATATATTATGTTATTTCTAAATATTATAATAAATGAGTTTGACAAAATCAAAATGTATTAATTATCAAGGCATTAATGAATTTACAGGAATTAATACTTTTTTATTTCTTTCTACCTAAGGACCTATCTACATTTAAAAATGGGTAAATACATAGCGCCAAAAAGAGGATCAGCCAACCTACGTATATACACGCCAAAAAGAGGATCAGCCAACCTACGTATATACAATATGTTTGCGCTTGGCTCCATCACCGCATTGTAAAACTTAGTATCGAAAGCCGTGTCTCTACAGCATGGTGCATACAATTGTTGGCTCTAATTTGAGGCCATGAGAGCCAAAGTGGCCTAACTGTCATTTTTTCAATACTGATTTTTTTTGATAAAACTGCTCTAAACGGTAAATGCCATAGCGCCACAGTGGCCTAAAATTTAGTTCAACATTTTTTTCATAGATGGCATTAGAATCCATCTTAGCCTATCAGAAATTTAAAAAGTTTGGTAGCGCTGTACTGGCCTAAGTGAGTTAGGCCATTTTAGCACTATGGCAATACCAATTGCATTGACATTAGTTTGACGTTAGGCCAAACTGTCAAAATTTGCCGCGTTTCTTGGATTGTTTTTATTGTTGATCGAAGGTGTTTTCTTGCTATGAATGATACTTAAAATGGAAGCTGGAACCTCTAGTAATGTAGAAAACACAATGCAAGGTAAGCAAAACATGATTTTGATAAAAAAAAATGTCAGATTGAGTATTGTAACTAATTTTCTCAGTCCCTGCTATTTTCTAAGCAAATTATTTTACTTTCAGAAATCTTTGGTGTTGATGAGGAGGATCCCTATCAAGATTCAGGCTCTGAGTATTTGCCAACAAGATCGCCATCGCCAACTGCCTTGGATCTACTTGACATTTTAGCAGATAACCATTCTCCAAATGCCACTTATTACCCAGGAAGCCCTCAAAACGATCAAGAGCAACGGAAGCCAAGAAAGCGAGTTCGACAGCCAAGTAAGTGGAAAAAGAATATCCGCAAAGCAAAACGCGCTAGAGGGGAGGAATATGTGAATACAAAAGGTAACATTGTACTTTCGAAAAATATAAACACAGATATTCCATGTAGATGTGGACTAAAATGCCACGATAAAGTTGGTGCTGCACAGCAAAAAGAACTCTTCGATAGGTTTTATGCCATGGAAAGTTTTAGTTTGCAGTCATCTTACCTATTTTCATTGGTAAAAGTGTTACCTAAAAAAAGATGCTCTTTTCTCACTGATCGCCGACAAACTGAGTCTAGACGCTCCAATACCCGGGTGTATACTGTTCCAAATTCCAATGGATTGTCTACTACGGTATGTAAAGAATTCTTCAAGAAAGTATTTGCAGTATCTGATGGAAGAATAACCAGAGTTTTAAAAACGAAATTGTCCATTCCTACACCACCTATTGATAAAAGGGGAAAGCATGTTCCTGTCAATAAGACAACTGAAGAAAAGGTTCAAAAAGTAAAAACATTTATTGATAAATTCCCTAAGTATGAATCACACTACACACTACACAAGAGTATGAACAGAAGATTCTTAGCTCCAGATCTAAGTTTGCCAAAACTGTATTCCATGTACTGTGACAATACTTCAGAGTCAGAAAAGGTATCAGATTTTATGTTCCGGAAAATTTTCAATGAACAATTTAATTTATCATTCCATGCACCTATATCCGATTCATGCAAGAAATGTGACAATCTGAAGATTAAGATAGATGCAGCTCATTCACAAGAAGAAAAGGACCAGCTTGAGTTACAAAAAAAGATACACCTCTCAAAAGCTGACTCTGCTAAAGATAATTACAAGAAAGATAAAAACCTTGCTAAAGAAGACTCAGATGTCACTGTCATTGTATTCGACCTAATGAAAACATTGCCTACTCCAGTAGTGTCAACGGGTGTGTGTTATTATAAAAGGCAGCTGTGGACGTATGTACTAGGCATACATGATGCTGAAAATGACAACGCAACTATGTGTGTATGGGATGAAACAGTAGCCTCGAGAGGACCACAAGAAGTAGGATCTTGTTTATTGCGATACATTAAAGAACATGTCAAGACCAAGAGGTTAATTTTATATTCTGACCAATGTGGGGGCCAGAACCGCAACATAAAAATGGCCACTCTTTTTCAATATATCACTAGTCATCCAGACTATGTTGTGGAAAATATAGACCATAAATTTTTTGTCAGTGGTCATTCTTATTTGGCGTGTGATCAGGACTTCGGATTGATAGAAAAAAAGAAAAAATATTTTAAGAATATTTTCATACCTGATGATTGGATTGAAGTTATAAAGGCTGCAAGAAAGAAAAATCCCTTTAAAATTATAAAAATGACCAAAGAAGATTTCTATTCAACTATAAAACTGGAAAATAATATTACCAATCGAAAAGTCACTGCAGAAAAATCAAAAGTAAAGTGGCTAAGTATTCAGTGGCTCCTTTATCACAAAAACCACCCATTCACTATATTTTTTAAATATTCAAATAATGCAGAGGTCCTGTTTGAGAATGTGGACTTGAAGAAAAGAAATTCTATTGCTTTAGCAAATTTACAGCTTGATCTTTTGTATCCAGTGGGAAAACAAATAAGTGTGGAGAAAAAAAAGGATTTGGTGGAACTTCTCCAATACATTCCCCCGGTGCTTCATGACTATTATACTAATATTAAGGACAATGCTTCAGTAAGGAATGATTTGCATGTGGCAGATGAAGAAATAGATAGCGATTGATGCATGAAAGGAAGGTTTATTAATGTAAGGATACTTTTATTATAATAAATACTTTGGACTAACTGCTTTTTTTTTCAATAAATCTTAAAACCCAAATGCCAAAGTGGCCTAACTAACAAACAAAAAAATTATAAAGGTGCCTAGGGTACATATCATTCCTAAAAGATAAAGTATATTACATATTAAGAGATTTGAGCACCAAAGAATAATAAAATATTTTGAATTTCTAAAGTTAATTTTTTTTTAAATCTGGGCTTGTGTTTCTTCCTTACTACTGAAAACTTTTGTTTAAGTAATTAGGCCACTCTGGCTCTCATGGCCTCATTTATTAGATGACTTCCTTCCATTCTAAATTAATACGTCATACATCCTATTACGTCATCGTCACTCCCGATAATTATAGGTAATCGCGCACACTCTTTCAAAACCCTGAATCGAATAAATACATTCGGTTTATAAATCTTCAGCATTCCTTACAGCTATGATTGTACATACTGACGAGTTAGAATCAAAAACACAACTTATAGATAAATCTTCTAATACACAACTGTATTCATGGTCTGGATACCTGGTTCTCACATAGTGTGACCTGGGATCTTCAGATAATAAGCTTTCAATATTAGTTTTGAAGGCCTGAGCTCGATCTCCTATTAATTCATTCAATCTGCTCAAAGCATCATCTGTGAATCTCACTTCGTAACTTTGCGATGGCGGATTAGATATCCATGGGGCTACTCTGATACCGTCGTGGGATAAATTTGTTAGATGTGCTGATTGTGGTGGAGTGTACCTTTCTTGGCCGTCGGGTGCTCCTCGTTCGGTTTCTTCTCGTCGGATCGGTGGTGTGCGATAAGTTCCGTCGATTAGGTCGACGCTTGATGGAGATTCTGGTGAAGGAGCTATAGGCGTGTTGAGATTACTGAGCTGCTCTGGAGACGGATCATCTTCGAATGGTGAACGGGAGAGAGGACTACATGTCTCTAAGTCCGTTGGATTTGGTATCGATGATAACCTTTAAAAAGAAAGTATATCACAGACTATAGTGCCAGCATCGTTAACTTCTGAAACAAATGGCGTTACCAATTTTATAATATGCTACTGCGATTTTTTTTTACTATTTGTCTGCCTGTCAATATAATAGTCTTTTCAGATTATTTTTTGCATATGACAATAGACTTATGTTACAATTCCTGTCTGAGTAAGATTTTTATAGGTATAAATATGTACCAACGCAAACGAGAATTTAACAATAATAGTATTATGACAGATGTTGGGTAGTTCTGTTTGTCTGTATTTCTTAAGTTGTTAACTACTGCCGCCGCTTCCGAAAACAGTCACCTTGGATGGTGGTTTCCAAAAGGTAGGCGCGCGTTGGCATCCTTGTGCTCAACGCGGCACTGCGTATGATATTTTTTAATTAAATAATAAAACTATAAAAACTGAAAACCGGGAACCGGAGTATATAAGAAACCTCCAAGAGAAGACATGTTATTTAGGAGTCTAAAACATTATTGTATTTTACCCACCTGCCTGCATCAAGCAGATTATCACCCAGTTGGAGATTAGAGATATCCGCGATATCACTAATGCCCTCTGTCGGGGGCCTTTCCAACGACGACATGCCAGTGTCTACCTCTGGCGTCGGATAGTCGTACTGAGGAATGTATGGCTTTATATCGAGCACGGGTGTACCATTCACCATGTCAACACCCAGGAAGTTTATCTTATTACCTGTGTAGAAAACATCTATGTAAATAAACTATTACAAGATAACTTCTTTTTTCATCTTTTCTACTTTGATAGTTTGTGGTCTATATCCATGGACCAAGCTCATGCTAAGTCGGTGGCAATGCAATATTCTTGAATTGTTTCTTGAGCAAATTGAGGAACGTAAGTGCTACAGACAATGGTGACTGCTGTCTTTTTACTTTACTTTTGTTTGATGTAAAGCTAGTGGACCTGCATAGTACTATGGGTCTTTATTCACTACAGACACATTTAAAGTTTATTCTATTCTAAATAATGAGATATGTGTATGATGAACGCAAAATGCAAAGAAACAATTTTTAAAATTTTGTCCCAGTTTTGTTTATTATTAATACTAAATCACCCTTTTTTATTGTATTATTTTGTGTATAGTTATTTGTGTGCTGTCAGTGCTACTTGAATTGGGTAGATGCCTATGCTCAAAATATGTTATTTCACCAAGTGTCGCAATAAAATAACTTAAAATAGTGTGAAAATTGTTGTCCAGTTTTATTTTAATGTTTTTAATATAGTTTTTAATTGTTAAATTAACATTAAAAGTAAATGATTTGACAATACTAAGGCGTGACGTGGCGCCTTAATATTGCTTACAAAAATATATGGACGCTACCGTTTTGATGTTTAATAAAAAGATACTGATTTGACTTGACAGTCATCTATCCTATTGTAGCACCAGTATGAAAATGAATTTTACTATTCTTTAGTAGCATTTTGTCATCAAGCTTAATAAAATAAGAATTAACTTACCTTCTATACTCTGTATCTTAACAAGGGACAATCCTATAGGACAAGGCCGATGTGGCGATCTAGTAGAAAATACGCCGCGCCTCTCACCACCAAGCCTCGGGGGTGCAACTTTAGCTGGTGCATTTGTGCTCTCTGTCACATGGAAATGGAATATTATCCTGAAAAATGGTTTCATGGTCGTCAACAAACAAGAATAATATTTAATCTCCTGAAATGTGGTAGAGAATACCTAGACCTCTTCACTATAATTATGAAACTATATTCATTTTTTTCTGAAGGGGATATTAATGTTTATATCACCCTAAAGTTGTTTTGTTGTTGTTCTTTTCCTGAAATAATTATTCTGATGGGACTTAAAACTCACCCCATATATATATATATATATTTATATTTAACAGTTATATTCATGCAAGTGAGGTTCCATTTTTGAACTAATAAAAAAATGCAACAAGAACACTGCTTCTTAGCAGTCAGACTTAGCTTAGCTGGCAGGAATTTATAAGCTCAAGAATATGAACTTTTTGTACATTTAAACCTATAATTTTTTTTCTCTCATTCCAGTCGTAATTATAAATCATTAGAATTCCTGGGGTTTTTTTATCTGTAATGTAGATAACAAATTAATTCACAAAATAAAATTGTTGGCGAATTTCTATCATCATTTTGAATTGTGGTGAGTTAACAGGTTTATTTTGTTAAATCTATCAAATATTGGTCATGTCTCTAAAAAGGATATACTCGATGAAGGTATTGAAAATTCTACTGACAAAACTGAAATAAAAGAAAACGCGAAATAAGGTTAAAGTTGTACAGACCACATATGTGAGAATTCCTCCAGTCCACTTAATGCATGTTCAGGGTTGTTAAACACACTGGGATCTATGCTTAGAGAACCCTTAGCTTTGGCCATCACAGTCGGCTGACGTGGTACTCCTCTTTTATTCTGAAATGTTGTCTCTATTACTCCTATAGGCCGATATGAGATGCAATCAGAATCAACAGTGGATTGTTCTTCCCCATTTTGCCTTACTAATGTTGCTGTAAATAATAAATATTTCTTAAATACAGTACTTTCCATCATGAGCGATAGTTTTTACTAACTAGTTACACTTATGTTGCATAAAAAATATTATAACACACTATAATCTTTTAAAACAAACAAATAAAATTTTACGATCCAAACATAATGTTTCATATTAATAATATATTATTATACCTAAAACGTATAAAGTGAAGATGTTACAAACCAGCTCTCCTTGCATTTCAACTGCATAGAGACTAAATAGAATAGAATATTCGTTATATGTATAAATGGATCTTAAATTTATTACTAAAGTTAGGTACAATGGGCGGTCTTATAGCTGAAAGCGATTTCTAAGTAATTAGCATTAAATCATAGAACAACATATTCTCAATAATCTCAAGCCCATACAACCGTAAAATTGCAAAAATAAATATTAGACAACTACGCACCTGCGTCGCCGCAGTTAGTACAACGAAAGTCGTTTATAGTAGTTTTTATATATTTTATTTCCTTTAAATGCTCATGTTTTAGAGATGATATCTGCTGTCTATAACAAAAATTTGTATTAGAGTAATAATCACAAAACAGATCAATGAAAACAACATTATTATGGAACTTACCGTAAATTCTTAATTTCGGTTCTGGCCAATGTAATTTGATTTCGATAATATTCTATATTATCAGTCATCTTATTATGTTAAAAATTACAAGAAAACGACCAAAATCGAATGATACTTAAATTACATAGTATTAGAGTACCTCTAGATTCGTTAAACTTTAGACAGTTGGTTTTGACACATTCCGTATGACAACTGACAAGTAACAGATAATTAAAGAGTTTAGCAAACACTTTTCTAAGTACCTGTACAAGCTACGTTAGACGGCTGTCTTAAGTTGGCGGGGAGAAGTAGTTTTATTAAAAATTTTTTTTGCTCTTTCAACTGTTCGTTAACTCTTCTTTATTGTTCGATCAAAAATTTATTTGTTCGAACTTAGTTTTTTTTAATAAAATAAAAAATTACCCTGAAATTGACGGGGAGAAGTCGTGTTGTTACATTTTTTTTGCTATTTCAACTGTTCGTTTTTGTTCGATAAAAATTATTTTTTGTTCGATCCTAGTTTAAAAAAAAATTGTCCTCAATTTGGCGGTTTGACCAAGTACTTCGTTTGTCATATAATTCAGTTCAGGCACACACGTTATGGTCACAGTTCTAACCTTCTTTAGGCGCTTTTGGTATGGAAAATAAACGGTGAACTCGCGTGATCGTCACGCTCAGATGAAATTAATTGAATATGTGTGTGTGTGTGTCTATATATAAATATGTGTGCATGTGTTTTCACTTCTCACGTGCAGTCCTACGACTGATTGATTATTTTTGAAGTGAAAACTTCTTTGGACACGTTGGGCCATTTTGGTATGGTGAAAAAGCACTGAACTCGCCTGACCGTCATGCTCAGATGACTTAATATGTACAGATGATTGTGTGTTTTCACTTCTGACGTGCAATCCTACGACTGACACTTTTTATTGTGCTATGGCATATGCGTTTGTCTTCCAACTCACCTGATGGAAAGTGACGATGAAGACGAAGATGGTACACGCCTATCCAAGAGAAACCTATTCACGTTACACTTGACCATTCCAAAATTATAATTGACTGCAAAAATAGATGCAGGTGGTTCATTCCACTTTTTCGCGACTCGAACCAAAAAGAAGCTGTCAAAGCGGTTAGTTCGACTATTTGGTGTTTCCACAACGAAAGGATGGAACCTCCGCCTGCGCCTAGTAGCCCAATAAAGGAATGGTGAGGGTTCAATTAATACGAAGAGAGCTTTCGCACACTCACCAAAGTGAATCCTATAAAAAAACCGATAAGCAGGCAACTTTACGACGATGCTAAAAGCTATGTAGTTCCCTATTCGTCAGCACATCGTCATTTATAAGCCTAAGGGCTCTTTGGTCAACAGAGTCCAGAGCTTCTGGTTGATACTTAGCTGAGCAATCCCAAAAGTGACTACTACAGTACTTCATGCAAGATTGAACTTGGGCTGTATAGTGATGAAGCAGCTGTTCAGAGCTGAAGTGCTGCCGGACCTTAAAAATGACTTCCAACTTCTTAGACGCTGTCTGTGACATGGACTCGATTTGTTGACCGAAGTTAAGTTTGGAGGTGACGGTGATGCCTAGAGGCCCTAGATGGTGTGTAATCAGTATGGATATACCTTGAAAAGTGGGTGTAAGTCCGAAAGTACTTTTTTCGCAAAGAAGAGTCTCCTGTGTTTTGGAAGGGTTAAAACTGACAAGATTGGCGTCACCCCAATCGGACATTTGCTACAATGTCAAATTAACCCGTTCAATCATGGACTCTCTCAAAGACTGGATTTCTTGTGGACTTGCTTACGCATTGGACATTTATCTCTCTACAACAGTGCTGTCATCGGCGTAGCTAATAATGCCAGGTGATAAGAGGTCATTAATATGAAGCAGGAACAAGGTTGCAGAGAGAATAGATCCCTAATATATTTGACCTAATGGCAATAATTGCCATTAGGTCGGAAGAGCAGCCGTCTAAGACGACTCGAATTGACAGTTTCCTTAGGGAATCAGATATCCAGTCCTGTGGAAACCATATTGGCTGTCATTGAGGAGCTCGATGGTTTCAAGTTATGCCAGGAGACGGTTGTTCAATACACGCTCCATAATCTTGCATATTATGGAGGTAATTGCAATGGGACGATAATCGACTGGGTCTGCACAGCTTCCCCTTTTTTGGACCGTTTAAACGTTAACAAGCTTCCAGGATCTGGAGACCTTGCCAGTTTCTATTGAAAATCGATAAGGGCGCATCAGCATAGGAGACAACAACTCGCCTGAGCAGCGCTTCAAAACCACTGCGGGAATGCCATTTAGTCCGCTGCATTATTCACGTCTAAATGCAGCATACAGTTACGTACCCATTTTTGACAGATTTAAACGGCTCCCATTTTGAAGCCGAACGGAGGTGGGCATTTTTAGATATAACAGTAATCTGTTTCGAAACACGCCAAAAAACATTACAAAGAGTAAGAATACAGCAAAGTTATGCGGCTAATACAATTGGAGACCTCATCCAGGGGCGGCTTTAGTCATTGCGAGGCCCCGGCGATAGATCTTTGCGAGGCCCTTATCCTTTAAGGAATTTACGTGAATTAAACCTATTTTTAATGCTGATGCTTAATGAAAACTGCAATAAAAAAAATTGTTTTAAAATCGTACATAGGAAATTGATAAAACTTATATGTCAATTTCCTTCACTTTTCTTTTTTTCCGCTAGATTTTTCTTCATGGGTCGTAGTGCGAAGGCGCGGGGCCCCTATGAGAGCGAGGCCCCGGGCGGTTTCCCTGCTTGCCACCCCCTAAGGGCTCACGCCACTGTGGCTATCTCTTACAGGCAACCATGGAATGCAATATCTTATGTGCAGAGTGTTAGCGATAGCTTGCCGAATACTGAAATATTGGATTCAGATCGTTCATTCTGAGTTGAAAATCAAGGGAATTTTCGGCCTCTTTTTTGGTTAAAAATGATAACACAATGAGTTAACAGAACATTTTACCGAAAAAAGTCAATAAATACCACATATGGCCAAAAACTGCAATGTTAATCAAACAGCATTAAAACATTTTATGCAATCCGATGGTCTTGACGGCACCAAAGTTTTAAGGTCATTCACCGTATCGCTCAGAAATATTACTTACGTTTGTAATGTTAACATTGTGTAGCGGCAAAGAAACTAATGGCTGTAAATCCTTAAGCTCGCTTTTTTATGATAGAGGGCGATGATTACCTGTGACATGCTCGCAAAATTACACGGAACTAATAAAACGGCATTCACACGATACAATTTTACGTACACACGTAACGATTTGTTGTGTTGCTATGCTACTTGGGGTATCTGGGGCTACTACACTATATACTGCGTGTAAGGTAATATGTGCAGAAGAGAAATAATACTGGAGGTCACCGAAAATATAATTTATTCTTACTGAGGAATTACAACACAAGTATCGATAACGAAGTTCTTACAACGACTGAACTCTGTGTGTGGAATATTACTTACGTACCTCGCGTGTTACAATTCTGAGAATTACGTGTCAGCATTAACCACCACAGACCAAATCGCCAATTTTCATTTCATTTTATTTTCTGTACCAGACGGACGTAGGTAAAAAAGGTTACCGCATACGTGATATTTTTTGTTTTTGAAGAAATGCTACTTGTATTGATCTAATAATATAAATCATCTAATAAATATAACCACTGAACTAAAAAAACGCCTAATTAATCCGTAAATCCTTTAAAAAAAATCATAACACATCCGCTCAGTGTGCTGTCTTGCCTGCAGGTCTGACTAGTATTGATCTGTGCCTACAGGCAGACTAAATAATAAAATTGGCTGATTGGCATTCATACAAACCGATTTAATAAGACGCAATGAAGTCAGGCGGTCCTGACCACCCAATGACCTTGAATTCGATGACTTGCGTTAACACGAAACGATTCGATTGAAAATCTAGTCAAATTGTGCATAAAATCGTTCCGTGTGTACAGGATTTTAGTCTATGACTATTAATAGAATGTGCCACGAATCACGATGTATTGGAAAGGTCTAGGTTAACGGCTGTCTTAAGTTGGCGTGGAGAAATCGTTTTTTTACATATTTTTTTTGCTCTATCAACTGTTCGTTAACTGTTCTTAACTGTCCGATCAAAATTTTTATTTGTTCGATCTTAGTATTTTTTTTTTAAATAAAATAAAAAATTACCCTCAAGTTGGCGGAAACAAGTCGTTTTTTTACATTTTTTTTTTGCTATTTCAATTGTTCATTAACTGTTCGTCATTGTTCGATCAAAACTTTTAATTGTTCAATCTTAGTTTTTTTTTTTTTTAAAAATTGCTTTCTTAAGTTGGCGGGGAGAAGTCGTTTTTTAACCTTTTTTTTTTGCTATATCAACTGCTCGTTAACTGTTCTTCATTGTTCGATCAAAATTTTTATTTGTTCGATCTTAGTTTTTTTTTTAAATAAAATAAAAAATTACCCTCAAGTTGGCGGGGACAAGTCGTTTTTTTACATTTATTTTTGCTATTTCAATTGTTCGTTAACTGTTCGTCATTGTTCGATCAAAACTTTTCATTGTTCGATCTTAGTTTTTTTTTTAAATAAAATAAAAAATTACCCTCAAGTTGGCGGGGAGAAGTCGTTATTTTATATTTTTTTTTGCTATTTCAATTATTCGTTAACTGTTCGTCATGGTTCGATTAAAATTTTTATTTGTTCGATCTTAGTTTTTTTTTTATAAATAAAATAAAAAAATACCCTCAAGTGGTTTAGGTTAGGTTAGAATTGTGACCATAACGCACGAGCCAAGCGAGCGAAGCGAGCGTGCCGTGGCAGCGGCCGGCGAGTGCCAGAACCGAATTTTATGACATACGAAGTACTTGGTCAAACTGCCAACAAAAAAACTAAGATCTAACAAAAAAAAATTTTGATCGAACAATGAAGAACAGTTAACGAACAGTTGAAATAGCAAAAAAAAAAGGTTAAAAACGACTTCTCCCCGCCAACTTAAGAAAGCATTTTTTTTATTTTATTTATAAAAAAAAAACTAAGAACGAACAATGAAAAGTTTTGATCGAACAATGACGAACAGTTAACGAACAATTGAAATAGCAAAAATAAATGTAAAAAAACGACTTGTCCCCGCCAACTTGAGGGTAATTTTTTATTTTATTTAAAAAAAAAAACTAAGATCGAACAAATAAAAATTTTGATCGAACAATGAAGAACAGTTAACGAGCAGTTGAAAGAGCAAAAAAAATGTCAAAAAGCGACTTCTCCCCGCCAACTTGAGGGTAATTTTTTATTTTATTTAAAAAGAAAAAAACTAAGATCGAACAAATAAAAATTTTGATCGAACAATGAAGAACAGTTAGCGTTACAGTTAGTTAACGAACAGTTGAAATAGCAAAAAAGAAGGTTAAAAACGACTTCTCCCCGCCAAATTAAGAAAGCATTTTTTTATTTTATTAAAAAAAAAACTAAGATCGAACAAATAAAAATTTTGATCGAACAATGACGAACAGTTAACGAACAATTGAAG
The DNA here is from genome assembly GCA_963859945.1 of Euplagia quadripunctaria. NCBI lineage: Eukaryota > Metazoa > Arthropoda > Insecta > Lepidoptera > Erebidae > Euplagia > Euplagia quadripunctaria. Next base: position 8,451,475 of record OY982583.1, read on the forward strand.
TACAAAAAAAATTGTTAAAAACCGACTTCTGCCTTCTAACTTGAGGGTAATTTTTTATTTTATTTAAAAAAAAACTAAGATCGAACAAATAAAAATTTTGATCGAACAGATTAAGAATAGTTAACGAACAGTTGAAAGAGCTAAAAAAAATTTGTAAAAAAAAGACTTCTCCCCGCCAACTTAAGACAGCCGAATAAAACTATTTGTATTAGTTAAAGAGAACAAATACATGTTATCTATATTTTCAAGGCAGGTCTTGTGAGTTTATTTCAAGCTTATAACCTCTATGCCTCTATCTAAGTCTCTTGTCTTATTGGTCAATTTTCGAACGCGACTATGTTTTTTCCCCTTTTAACTTCATAGTGATGTTCAAACAAATTGACGGTCGTGAATAGTAATTCCGGTTTTCTATTTTTGTTTGTAAATAATCTAAGTTAATTATCATCGTATTTATTCTCATCGATTCCCACATCACAGTCAATTATCACGTAGTGTGAATATCTTATTTTATCGAATGTTTTGAATTTACTTCACGTCGTTTTTTAACTTGTTGGTTCATTTACAATATACAATCACTTGATTGTATTTGCTGGGAAGATATAACGTACTTTTCTTGCTACAGAAGGTACTAATTCTTTTAAAAATAGTGTTTACAAATAAATCATAATATAATAGTCCTAATAAAATCGAATTCTAGTCGACAAATAAATAATTTTCACATCACTCATTATTGCGGTTTGCCATTTGCCGCACACGTGCTGAGATTTTGTGATATTTTTACCAAATTATCTTACTTTGCAGTGTTAGCGGGACGTCGCAAAAAGTTCCTGTAAACAGATATTGTTTGAAAACATCCAATCATCACTTCTTTTAGGTTGTAAGTATGAAATTAAAATTATTTTGACGTGCTGGGGTGGGGCAAAATGTCTCTAGAAAAAGACCGCCACGTGTCCTAAATTTTATTTTTTTCTGATTTTATCTAAGTTTAAAGGTGAAAATAGACCAAAGGGCGAGTTTAGAAAATAATTGGAGCATGTAGGAAAATATTTAATTAACGAATACTTTTAGTAGTATAGTCTATGTTCGGCGTAATTATTTTGTTTTCACATGATCGATTAATTTGAAGCGCCGGTCTTTTTCTGTACCGGGATACTTTGAGACCCGGAGCAATATTATAAGGTACAGCTTATTTCATTTTAATATCTAACGTCTTTCGATGGCTCAGCATTTTGAAGTGTCGAAAAAATAGATAACCTGAGCAACTCTTTGTGTACTTCATTCCACTGTTATCTAGGTGCTTGTTCCAATTCTGAAATAACATTTAAATTAAACTGGTGTTCTGAATTTTTTTAAATATAATATTTCATATTAACAAGTAAATACAATTATCAACATTGTAGGTAGATAGTATAATTTTCATGATAGTATCTAACCACTAACCTGAAGAGCTATATGTACTGTACTAAACTTCTTACTATTTATTTTATTTCTTAAAAATTTTTTTCATGGATTTTTTATTTTATGGAAAATTACTTGGTCAAAAGAGTGTAAACTTTATTTTTTGTAGATTTATGTAGATTTCCACATTGTTTATTGAGTTAAGTTGTTTAAATTTTAACATAACTTTTTGTAAAAACTCATTAAAGCCAATTGCAATTGGTTATAGTATAATAGTGGATGTTTTTGTAATAGTAACTTAAAATTTAGTCAAGAGGCAAAATACGCAACTAGCATTTAAAATCTTGATTCCATGGACAATATTTGTCGGATACTATGAAGTCAACACCAATAGTGTTGATTTTTAAACATAAGTTCAATAAACATTTTTGTTGGTCAACTGCTGGTGTACACTTAACTACATCTTTAGTTATGATGGTATTGCTTTCTCTAAAAAACTCTAAAAGCAAAAAATCCATACAAAGAGCTTAAGAATAATACCAACAACTTCTTATTTGCCAAATTAAAGATATTTACTGGTATCAAATACATGAATCGGCATCTATTCACCATTAATGCGACAGAGGATACGGTTGCCCACATTATCGTGGAGTTCGAGGGAGTGGCCATACAATGACGACAATATCCTTGCAGATGTGAGGTCGCACCTAGAAGCCTGTGAACGCCCCAGGAGGCTTCTGTGCTTCTGGAAGGAGCTGGGCTGGCTCAACTAGCCAGCCATGTCTGAATGCATAATGGACCACTTTTTTGAGTCGAAATGCGGAAACAGAGCCGTTAACCAATATCAATGGTGTCAAATTTCAAACTGACATCAAAATAACAACAGGATAAGATTTCTAATAAGAATATGTTGTTTGCTAACTTTGAGGCTGGCAAAATAGCAAATATTTCAAAACTTACTAATTAGATGCATTGAAATTGGTGGCACATTTTTAACAACTAATTATGAAATAATGTTCAGTTTCTATACTTAGATATGTTAATTATAAGAAAGTACAAAAATATTTTCTTTCTAAATGTTCAAATCCTAATACCACTACCATAGTGACACTTTGGACTAAGTAACATAAACATCATTGACTCCTTTTAATGTTTGAAAATCTTAACTATCATATTTAATGCTCTAAATCCAAGTTTAGTGTCAATATTTGTTTCTAATTAAATAATGTTATAAAAGATAGCATTGTCTATTGTTCCAATATGCAGACAAATGACCACCAACCTCATTAAGTCTATTAGTTATTTACTATCTATTAGTCTATAATTTTTTAACATGCTGTATTTTGAACTTTCTGCCACCAGAAGCAAGCAAATATACCCAGTTTAAGTCTGCCAATGACGCAATCTTAACTCCATCTTTTCTGATGTGTGGAAGCACCCATGTATTGTCAATTTACTAACTTAGCCTCATGGTGCAGTAGTTTCTCAGACAAGAACTAAAACTACAATGGGGTCCTATTGTCTGGGCCCCGGGTATAACTTAAGAAATAAATTCTTGATCGTGGTTGCTTAGTGACAACCATGGTAATTGCCCCCATCCAGTTCAGAGACCCGAACGTATGACCTCCACGGCAGCGGCTAGTGTCTCATTTTTTTTTTAACTTGTCCCTGTTCCGTCGCCTCTAGATAGGTGCACGACCTCGTAAAGCACATCGCCGTAGAACTGCGAGAACCTAATTGCTCTTACATTTGTCCCCTAAGTTGATTTGCTATTGTGGGACTATACAAAAAAGTTCTTGTCGTAAGAGCCGTGTATGGTAAATATATGAATTTTCGTCTTTCGGATATATCCTCCATGACTGCACTTGAAATTTGATATGTTTCAAAACAGAGTTGTTGTCAGGTGACCTATTATGTAATAAGAAACTCTTTAATAAAACTGTTACATTAAGATTAATAATATGTTGAATGACGACACATTGACACTACTCAGTAGCAGAAACACAATTTTGCTAGTTGTGTTGTTCTTCACAGGGATTTCCTTGTAAGGGTACACCTGAGGCCCTGGTAATATGGACTGCGATGGAACACCGTGTGGTTTTAGTCGGTTCGAGTTCGACATACCACCCCACTGCTTAGCCCAGGTGGGGTGATGACCCGTGGGGGTTTCAACAAGTAAAAAAAAAAAGTTGTGTTCTAACCCAAAGTTTTTTACATAATATATAGTCACACATTTTACATAGTTTATACCATTTACATTATATTAAATATCTAAATTATGTATCCAGAAATGTCTTCAGGATTTATTACTTTTTTGACAGTTTGTATGAGTTTCACTAAACCAAATGAGTTTCATTAAAACCCCCCTAATTTTGCTGTCTAATTAGTTATGAGAGCATTTTCACATAGAAAACAGTTGTGTAAAAAAGGGTAATTTAACTACAGTAATTAATATAAAAAAAAGTTTTATCACACAATCAATTCATTACACACACAGTACATATTTATAAAGTTTAAAAATAACTTAAGGGCCACTACAAAATTGTTCATTTTGTATCCATTATCTTAATTAGATACTTAAAAACAAGGCCCAGCCGTAACATCCTTTCTGCTAATCCATTCGGGGCATTTTCGATTGCCTGTAACTTTGTTGATGCATAAAGTTAGAAGACTGACATTCCCAAATTGCTTTCAATTTGAACCTTAATATCCTTTTCTCTAAGCCATGCAGGTCATTTTTGACCCTCTGTACGTTACAGGCTGTAACTTTGTTGTTGGATAATAATGCTAAAAGACTGAATTTTCAGAGAATAAGAGGGCATAATATACCTAGGTATATTCCCAAATTACTTTAAATTTGAACCTGTGTTTAAGAATTATTGCAAGTCAAAGTTCCCTAATTTTGTCTCTGACTCACTCACCAATCATCAAATTTTTTAGGTACTTCTAACAGAAAAACATTTCGAATTTTGAACACAATTAGTGTTTAGCTTAATAGGCAAGGAATAACTTAAACATACTTCAATTACAGTCCCATTCTCTGGAACCTAAATAAGAAAAACCTACATTATTTTATTAATATGTGAAGAGAATTCTTTGTAGGGTACAAAGAATGTGTACAAAGAGTGTTTTTAAGAAAATTTCTCTAACGTAACGCGAATTTTGAAATATTTACAGATTATAAAATTAAAATCAAAATTATTTATTTCAAGTAAACTCATTGTAGGTATTTTTGAATTGTCAGGAGGAGTCAGTCAGTATAAGTAGGTCGTGAAGGTAGTTGCCTGTTCCGAAACGTAGATCCTATGAAGAAGAACAGGCAAGAAACTCCAAGGACACTCTTTTCCAACATGTCTTTTTTTTTTTTTTACAAAGTTAATTGTTACATTGCTTATAAGCGCAATTTAATGTGAGGACAATGTAACATAAATTAATATTGTTCTAAAATAATATAAGTCTAAAATATATAGAAGAAGTGCAGGAAGCTAACATTTTTAAATAATATTTGCTAAACGGGTACAGAAAGCTATAAGTGTCAAGTATATATTTTGGCCTGTCATGGTACAAAAGTCTATACAATGACAGGTCAAGTAATATTGGCCATGAAATAAACCATGGTCGAAATTTGACCACCACGCGATCTCTAGTAAGAATAATTTTGTGCAATAAGTATCAGTACCTACCGGATGACCGAGCATTACTCGGTTTTTTTTACGTTTTCGAAAAATGAAACCTAGCTAGATCGATTTATCGCCCCCGAGACGAGAAATACAAGGGTGCATACTAAATTTCATAAAAATCGTTGAAGCCGTTTACGAGATTCAGATTATATATATATATGTACATATATATATATATATATATACAAGAATTGCTCGTTTAAAGGTATTAGATAGGTTTCAGTGCCCATAGTTGTGCTTTTTAAATTTAGTCGTATCTTTTTTTAAAAGTGTTATTTAATTTAAACTTGTTTAAAATTGTACTTAAAATTGACTACCAAAGACATAGTTGGAAGTTTACAACGAACAAATTAATAACAATAATTTATCATATAATCATAGTGACTTCTTAATTTGCGGGAATTTCCCTTTGCATATAAAAACAGTAACTTTTTAATGTGCGGGGATTTCCCTTTATTTTAGTAGGTATTTCATAATAATTTGATATTCAAGTAAATCCCCACAGGCTTGTGCTATAAATAAGCATACATATATATAAACAATGCTTTTATCTAAAATTTCTAGCTGTCTGTCTTTCCTGTACCTTAAATGTTATGGGTCATCTGTATAAACAGTTTTTACAATCATAGGTGGATATGAAATAAAAATACCCTCTTACGATAAATAGATAACACAGACAATCCTTAAACTTTTAAACCTCGTGCTTTATATTTTTCGGGTTAACAACCCAAATTATCTGTTGTACCTAGAAATAAGTGTTTTTAATCTGATAAGATAGTGTTCTAACTTTTGTAAATAATATTGCCAGCAGTAGATTTAAATGAGTTATGATTTTAGCCCTGTTAACTATTCACCATTTTGTTCTTTCTAGGGTTCCGTTCCTCAAAAGGAAAAAAGGGAAGCCCTATAAGATCAAAATTATTCAAAAACATAAGTCTGCGGTCCCTTGAAGCTGTAAAAGAAATTAAGCTTCTATCGCAATCAAAAGATACGGCCAATTAAGCCTTAGATTTTAACAAATTTGAATATTTCGCGGGTAAATCAAAACCCATAGGGACCCATTGACCTAGAATCATGAAATTTGGTAAGAAGCAAGTTCTAACAGCACAAGTAAAGGAAAAAATCCGAAAGTCGTTAATTTGTTGTTATATCACATAAAAATAGTTTTTGTGATTACATTATTACAAACTTACAAACTATCTATACAATATACTATACATACAAGTTTGTTTGCTTACGAAACCCTCGGTGCGCGAGTCAGACTCGCACTTGTCCGGTTTTTTTTAATATTTGGATAGATCTAATAAAAACGATAGATCAAATGAAACAAAAAAAAAACAAAGTGGCTAAGTTTCGAAGATATTAAAAGCTTAGGTTTTCTCTTTGGGCGAGTGCACAAAGTCGGGTTGGAACAAATGTCTATGGAATAGGTCCAGGTTTTACATCAAAATCTTTGGAGAATCTCTACTTTTCAATAGACCTTGTAATTATTGATTTATAAGTTAGAAATATAGAAGAGCAAATATGTACGTATATTAGCAATTCGTACAAACCTTTTACAACTTACAAAAGAAAGGCGTTTCAATATTGTCGTTATTGTTATATTCGTATACATAGTTGGTACTGGCATTACGAGTTTTCACATTACATTATGATTGTAATGAGTTACTTTGCTGTTTCTTTTCTCTCTCGTCTCCTTTTATCTCTAGTCATATCAACAATCTGTTCCATTAGCTTCGCTGTCAAGTCGTCTGTCTGGTCGTTTAAATAATTTTCAAATTCGAAACTTCTGTATCCTACTAATCCCACTAATATTATAAATGTGAAAGTTTGGATGGATGGATGAATGTTTGTTACTCTTTCACGCAAAAACCTCTGAACCGATTGCTATGAAACTTGGTATGTAGATAGGTGGAGACCTGGATTAATACATAGGCTACTTTTTATCTCGATATTCCCACGGGATCGGTACTTACGCGGGTGAAACGACGGGGCGCTGCTAGTATTATAAACGTGAAAGTTTGGATGTTTGTTACTTTTTCACACAAAAACTACTGAATCGATTGTGATGAAACTTGGTATGTAGATAGCTGGAGACCTGGATTAATACATAGGCTACTTTTTAGAAGTACATATGTAATAATGGAACTGTTTTCACGTTAGGTATTCATATTAATCGTAAGGCGGATATTTTAAACATAATATGGAGATAATGTGGATGGCTGTACTTTCAGTGATTTGAAAAGAACATTAAATAAAATGTAACAGAACAATTAACACTGTTTTATGCTCCTTGGTCATTAGAAAATCTTCTGTTTATAACTAAATGTTTGACCTTATTTAATTGCGGTTAAAAATATTATTATTTTGTTTTATAATAAATAACTCTTGCATTCTATTCGCTTCAGTATTTCAATAAGGTCGACGTATATTATTGATGGTGGTGTATTAAATTAATCTTAATCTAAACTGACCCTCAAGGTCATAATGAATCATGTTATGCAGCCGGATCTGCACCATTATTTTGCATTTCGTATGTTGTAGATAAGTGATTCGGGGCCAGTTGCCACTATATAAAAAAAAAACATTCTCACACTAACAAAAATAAAATTATTAATAATTAGCAACCCGCCCCGGCTTCGCACGGGTAGCAGATCATTTATGCCTACATTTTTTGTTATTGTGTGATAATCTTAGAAGATAGCTTTGCTATATTGTAATAGATATGATTATGAGCAAAAACTCCGTAATACATTGTTTTCAAACAAATCTATTCGTTTACGCGCGGCATGCTAGTGAAACTCCCAGTCTCCATGATTTTTCCGACATCTTCAATCTTCTCCGAACCATTTTTTTAGCCATTGGTGAAAACCGTAGAAAATCCGTTCAGTACTTTTGGAGTTTATCGCGTTCAGAAAGACAGACAGACGCGGCGGAGGACTTTATTTTATGATATGTAGTAACTTGAACCAAATCTTGTAGCTATGCATAATTATACTTATAAATGGGCTTTTCAGTTTATACATTCTTATATTTTGTTTGGTGTTACACAGTTAATACCTTTGTATATTATATCAGTTTCTTATACAGGGAATGAAGTTAAAAACCATACGGGGAGAGTAATGTTTTCAGGGTATTCATGTGCGATATGTACATTATTGTACATATCGCACAATAATTTACTTAAACATTTTAATTTTTGAGTTATGCACACCATCGAATTCCTTATCTTAATACCTACCGCCAAAAACAGATTTAAATATATCATCAACACTCGACGCTAGACGCTTCACCAACTCAAAAAAATATAAATATTAAATATACATAAAACAAATAAACATACATTGTTAAGCGATAGGGAAATTATTACAAAAACCAAATTTTCAGCCCCAAAACATGATTAAAACACAAGATTCTTACAGTATCTTTCTTCTAGGTGCATATAAAAACCATAAATTTACAAACACAGTAATTAGTTTGTTTGCCTTTTCTGAAAAGTGTTTTTTATTTATTTAATACCTGTTTAGATCTAGGTGTGCGATATGTAGGTATGTGAGAGTCTTTATTCCACCGTAACTACTAAATGCCTGAACAGATTTGGATATATGGGGTAACGTTAGAATCCTTATATCATCCCGAGCTACACTGTCTATAAATATATTGAAAAAAAAAATTAATATGGTGGCTGTATGGCGCATAATTCGTTTGGCAGGGCAGTGGTATTTTCTTCTAATAAGTAACTCATTACAAGTACGATACTACTATATTATATTACCCCATCATCGGTGGTTAGAATCGAACCGACTGAAACAATGTTCCGTCTCGTTGGTCTTTGACCAGGTCCAGGTGTAAATTATACTGTGTAGCCTATTATAAAAGTCCTTGAAACCACGCGAACCTAGGCAACCATCAAATAACAGGCTGTCGTGGTGTGTTGGAGCCATGCCCTCTTCCGTTGAGAGGCACGCGCGTATCACATAGCTTAAACGTCTGGGGATGGCTTGTGCTAGCTCAACGGGTTACATTACCCGATGCTTCCTGGAGGCCGATATGCTCTGTGGCGAAGGAGACAACAGAGTACTAGTCCCTTCCCGTAACTTTTCCGCCGCCTTTTTCTCCACATAACTCTCTCCTAGAATTAGGTGGTGAAACGCTATGCGCTCTCAAAAAAATGTTTTCAGTAAATCAAAATTTGTTGTAGCAGCAACCTGAACAGATATGTTTTGAAAACTAAAAATACCTTATTTAATAGTGTTTTTTGCTCCCCAGCGTAACGTAGATTACATGGCTATGGTGTCTGAAGCGAAGGTGAATGGAGGCGAGCTGGAGACGACGGCGGAGTTGCCGCCGGCGTTGGCCGAGAAACCGGCAGGTTTGCCACCCGGCAAGTATGCGCTCGTTGGGTGGGACATGGATACAACGGGCAGGAGGCTTATCGATGAGGTATGTATATACCTACTATGTAATATAGTATGTATAGAGACTACTTCTATCACTGGATGATGATATTAACAGATGTAGTTACAACGCTGTTTCAGTAACGGACGCTTGACGACTGTCAAAATGAGATACAGAGACCAGTATCTCATTTTTAAGCATCTTAAATTAGATCATTTACTTCACCCTCGAAATTCAGTCCGTATTTAAGATAGTTGTGACTATATGTCATAATTATAATACACTACCTGCGCTCCGCCGTTTCACCCGCGTCAGTCACTCGTTAACTTTTCTTAAATTTTCTAATCTTCCGGCCAACCTTTTTCCTCTTTTTTTTCTTCATAAGAACCTTCTCCTGACAATAACAAACACAAAAAAAAAGAATTAGCGGACCGCCGTTCACGCGTGATGTGAATGGCGGTCGTGTCACACGTCGTGACCAAGGGAAATAGGGATTCATTTTATATAAATAGATTTAAAAATTTTAACATTTCATAAAACAATGACAATAAGATTATATACAGAGTGTATCTGAAGATGGAATACTTACATAAATCACTGAAAGAGCATGACTAGCATGCAGTTAGAAAAAGAATTTTTGAAAAAATCTATCTGTGTGCAAGTACCTCTGTTTCAAAGCAGGAAGCTGGAATGTGTAAAGTTAATTAACTCATACATATTTGTATTTTTTTAAATTCTTTTTGTAACAGCATGCTAGAGTCATGCCCTTTCAGTGATTAAAATTTTCCATTGTCATATACAGCCTGTATAAGGATAATGGACAATAATATTAAAACGGATTATATTTGCATGTCAAATAAATTTTGACTGAAGCTGTTGGCACTAAAATGTTATGTACCTACCAACTTTTTGCAAATAAATAAATTTGTATTTGAACGTTAATAAATGTAATAAGCTAACATTGTGAATAGTAATTGATAATTAAAAACACCTCTCACCCTCTCACCACACAGAACGATGGTGAGTGGTGCAACTTCTATGATGTCAACAGCAAAAGATAAATCTGAACATATTGCCAGATAGAGAGGAAAAGTAATATATACTCAGCCTAGATTCCAACCCACACAAAAATGTGCTGTACCCTGTCTAATAATAATATTTTTTTCAAATCGTGATTCCTTACTAATTCACTTGCATGAATTAAAAATCGTCTTAATTCATAACCATTGTGAAATATTTGAAAAGTATACCTAGTGGTTTTAATGAACCCAACAACATTATCTTAATTCCTTGTCTTAATCATTTTCAGATAGTGTACAAATTGTTACTAACATGTTTAATGTACAACATTCAATAGTTCAAAAGCGATAAGACAGTCTTTCTGTACAATAGCTGCCTTGTTCGTTATGAATCCACGTGTATATTTTATCTGTATAGAGATATAAAACTCCAGTTGTAACTCTTAAAGAGAAGTTCACAGTTCTTTAAAAACTAATGCTTAGATATATATAACTGGGAATCAGTTGGGGTCTAGCTTCGTCAGCGATGAACCAAGCAAGGCCATTGCCAAAAGTATGTAATTTTAAGAAAACAATAGGCATAAGATAATGTTGTATTTAGATATATATTTAACCAAAACACGAACAATAGTCAATAACCACAATACCTAAAAATATTTTGGTAGTCCAATTACTTTAACTAATAAGGGTACAAATAAATGCCTTAAGCTTTAGACAAACACACTCAATGATAAACCTCAAGCGGTCAAAATCAAATAATTGTTGACTAAACCGTGGTGGTTTATTCAAGAATTATGGACATGTGTAGCAGGTTCGAGTCCCATATAATACTATTTTGTGAGTGATAAGACTATAGTATGAATTTTTTTTATTAATTTTTTTTTTTAAAAAAGAACAAACGTTTCCGACAAATAAATTATTCGAAATCGTCACATTAAAAAAATATAATTAAATGTCCAAATCCACACATACACACCGCATCGCAGCAATACTATTTATCAAATATGAAATTATAAAATAAAATGGATAACATAATATACCTGCCTGTGTCGATCTATAACAGCCCGTTTCCAAAAATAGTTGAGCCTTGTGAGACGAAATCCCCAGTACTATAGTACACTCCTGAAATGGTAGATTATATGGGTACAATATTGCCAATACTAAATTGGTAGATTGTGATAATAGCTAGTTGCCGCTGTATTGTTGCTGCATTATGTACCATGTTAGAAGGCTCGGACTGCCCGGCAACATCCAGTTCAAGATACAGCTATGCGACCATGACCAGTTCGAGTTATTAGTTGCACTCCCCAACCCCATCTGTATAAGCAATATCCCTTTCCTTAAATTACCTACCTCTTTCATCTTTTCAAGTTTCCCATTTTTAAGTGCCCTTTGAAGGCAATAGACTTTTGTCCCCTATTAGTTCAGTGGGACTAAATTGTTAGCAAAATGTAGGTGTTTAATACACCTCTGCCTATCCGTTTTCTTTTCTTCGTGGGAGAGCCATAATTCGGCTATGGGCCGGCTCGACCGGAGTGATACCACGACCTCACAGAAAACCGGCAGTGAAGCAATGCAATGTTTTTCGCCGAGTGAGTGATGTTACCGGAAGCCCTAAAACTTCTCTCTGCCCGCCCCTTTTTCCACTCTTCCGCCCTTCCCCTACTCCCACCTTAGAGGCCGGCAACGCACTTGTGACTCTTGAGTTAAAGGTGCCCATGGGCGGCGGTGGTCATTTACCATCAGGTGACCCGTCTGCACGTTTGCCCCCAATACCATAAAAAAAACTATCAGTCGTAGGACTGCACGTCAGAAGTGAAAACACATACATACATATATAATATATAATAAGGAGCTGACAAAACTCAATGTTTAAATTAGCGCCCTCTAGTGGATCTATATATTATGTATTATTAGCGTGACGGTAACAAGTTCAGTGCTTTTTCCCCATAGTAAAGGTGCACAACCGTGCCTAAAGAAGTTTTCACTTCAAAAATCTATTTATCCCAGTGCTGAATTGTTTATTGGTTGTTTCAGATATGTCAAATTGCCGCTTACACACCGAAGCAATCGTACTCACAGTACATAATGCCTTACGGTGATCTAAATCCTGGCGCGCGTCGTCGCCACAATGTGCGAGTAGTCACCGTCGGACGGTACCGCATGCTCAAAGACACTAATACTCATAAGGTAAGAAAAAAACCTTTGAAGAATATTTGTAAAAGAATATTATTATCACATGAAATAGAATAATATATTAGAGAATACATCATTTATTGAGTAAAAAAGTACTCATTACAAACTGGTTTACAATTATATCTTTAGGCTATTTCTATTTTTTTTCTTTATTTTTTTTTTTTCTTTAAAAAGACAACTCCCGCATTAGGAATTACTCCTGTGTCGCGGGGGACTTTACAAACATAGAAATAACGGGCACAAAGAACACCCAGACTCAGGTGGGAATCGAACCCACGACCTATAAGCATAGCGGTCAGGGTCACTAACCACTAGACCAACAGGCCAGTCATTTCTATAACAGTTATATTCTCATCACCTATGCTTTATATTATCAAATGTCTAAAAAATAGTTATGATTTTTGTATCTATGCTAAAATATAATAATAAACTGAATTTTTGTCTATAGATATTGAAAACAAAGTCTGAGATCTCTGCGTTGTCAGATTTCCTGGACTGGTTAGAGAAAGAGAAGGGAGACGGTAGTGTCATCCTTATTTACCACGAGCCGCGCCGCCTTAGCCCCACCATGCTGCTCGAAGCACTTACTAGGTAATCATTATAAATTGTCTTCTGTAGGGTTCGTATTCCTCTTTCGTAACTTAATTCCCTATATGTGCAAGATAGAACTCTTGAAAAATATCGACAAGAACGAGTAAGCCACTCGCTCAGATTATTTTGTTCAAACTCAATCGAAAATTATTGGTGAGGTTAAATTATTGCTAAAATAAACAAATTTAATTTAGCAGTGTAAAAAAAATATTCTCCTGAACTGAAATGTGAGTTTGTCTTCAGAAAGTATAATTTATTCAAAAAAACATTTGGCCATAAGTTTCTTATTGCATTGACTAAGAAGCTTCATTTTATATTTTACAGGTCCGTAGGGATCATAGATCCTAGTAATTAATATAATTAATTTCAATTGTTTATGTTCACCGTTTGTAAGGAAATAAAGACTGATTTGATTTTGTAGGAAAAGAGCCTTGAAAGAACTACAGACTGAAAAAACAGCGGTCCCGCAAGCATCAAAAAAATGTTAATGTCGTTGTAGACCTCTCTAAGTTAGGATACTTTTTGCATTTCATTCAGGTACAAGCTTCTGGACCGTTTCAAATCCATAGTAGCGGGTTTCGCGGACAGTTACGCCCTGGCAGCGGACAAGTGCAAGGCGACGGTGAAGTCCGTGTCGCTGCGAGTGCTGGCGCGGGTGTTGCTCGACGCCGACTCGCTCTCCGTAGACAGTGCCTTAGAGAGGGCCACGGCCGCCTACAGGATCGTTGAGCATCTTGCACAAGGTTTCATTCTTATTTAACACTTGATTATAGTAAAAACACCCATGGGACAAATTTACATAATACCTCGACAGTAAAATAGCTTAGATATATAGATTTAAAATACCCCCAACTCGAAAATCCCTTCAACGATTAGAAAAGAGCTGATGATTATCGAATGGTTAAACAGATTTTCTTGAATTATATTTAAAAACACTCGATCAAGTCATCTTACAAATGAAAAAAATCGCACTTAAATCGGTCCATTCGTTTGGGAGCTACAATGCCACAGACAGACACAGATACACAGACGCATCAAACTTATAACACCCGTTTTTGCTTCTGGGGTTAATAAATAACAGGTAAAATTATTCAGAAATAGCAAATTGTGAATGTTTAGCAAAAACATCATTACATGTATGTATATCTTCCAGATCAATTTACATACCATGCCAAATAAACTTTACCACCATTTTTATGATCACTGTAAAAAGAAAATTGTTGAACGTGATTCTTTTATTTACATATGTAAGAAAGGTGTTTATTTTTTCACTTGCAAACCAATTTGAAAATGCAATCATATATTGTTAGGTGAGCAACAGGAAGTAGGTGCGGGCGGTGAAGGTGCCTCGGCGAGTAAGGATATGGTGGAGACCGCACGTGCCTGGGCACGCCCCGTGCAGACTGAGCTCGAGGCGCTTGCCACGCTTAAGAAGTTATTGGAGAGGTGAGTTGAAAAAGTCATAATTCTCCTCATCTTCACGACAATTTTTTAACACTAATTCTTTGTTTTGAATGTAGAAGTATTCGGAATTCTTTGTAGGTATACATACATAATATTAATGCAAGGGCAGGTTTTCTGAAGTCAAGAAGAAACATTGCAGTAAAGTGGTGATATTACGTTCAATTCTGTTTATAAGTTTATATAATATTTTTATCAAACAGTGTGTACATGATGAAGGTTAATGTAAAAAAAAATCTAAGGATTATTTATTTACTTTTATTGACGTCAATCAATCGCGACCGTCGAGACCAAAATGATAGTGTAAACAGTAAAAACTAAATGACAGTTGTTCTGAAAAAGGCTGAACTTACGGATATGGAAGTAGAATTCCAATAAGGCGACGATAACAGTGTGTATGAGGGTGGATTGATAAGTTCTGTAAAAATGAAACAGAGTTACTTTTTAGGAATGGATGTCATTTATTTTTCAACATAATCTCGTTTTAGAGCTATACACTTGATTAGACGATGCTGGAGTTTCTTGATCCTCTCTTTGTAGTAATCTTTTCCAAGGAAATACGTCTTAGTTTCGGACATAACCTCCAAATCAGTTCCAAATCTTCGACCCCAAAGCCATTTTTTCATGTTTGGAAAAAGGAAGAAATCACTGGGTGCCAGGTCAAGAGAATATGGTGGATCGGGAAGAATTTCGTAGTATAACTCCACCAGCTTGGCCGTTGCGATGGCGCAAGAATGGGCAGGAGTATTATCGTGATGAAACAGGACCGTCTTCTAGGCAAGATGAGGCTTTTGCTTTGTTTTCTTGATTCAACTGGTGCAAGAGTGTAGCATAATACTCTCCGTTAATTTTTTCCCTTTTTGGAGGAAATCAATTGAGATTGTACATTGTGTGTCCCAGAACACCATAGCCATAACTTTTCCTGCTGATGCAACCACCTTGGCCTTCTTCGGAGCAGTCACCGGCTTCCACCCACCGCTTAGATTATTGTTTTGTCTCTGGTGTGTAAAAATGAAACCATGTTTCTTCTCCAGTGATGAAACGGCGTAAAAACTCACCTGGGTTACGACGTTCAAACAGCCGCAAATTAGCCTGGGAAAGTGTCTCTGACGTTTTTGATCAATTGTCAACAAACGCGGCACCCACCTTGCGAAAGCTTTTTCATATGCAAATGTTCATTCAATATGTTGGAAACTCGTTTATATAAGATGTTTACAGTGTTGGCTATCTCTTTCAACTTCACTCGTCGATCATACCCCAATACGATATCGTGGATATTCGTGATTATTTTTGGCGTGGTTACCTCAATTGAACTCCTGAGCGAGGAGCTTCTTCCGTGCTTGTTCTACCACAACATAACTCTGTAAATCACTTGTGAATTATCTTAAGTAACGAAGAAGATTCATCATAATACTTATCAAGACATTTTTCGTTTCCATGATGGTTTTTTTGCGTAAAAAGTAACTTTTATCAACACACATAACTTTTTTCACACGAAATAATGACTTGTCCGATCTAAACTATTGACAAAGCAATACTATGACCTGTCCAAACATTGTTATAACTAGTATTACCTTTCATTATTTTTACCTGACTTATCAATCTGCCTTCGTATGTGCGTTACAGACAGAACACGTTCCGGCCGGTGTTCGCGCCGCTGTTGCGTTCGGCGCGGCCGGAGCGCAAGCGCGTGACGCAGTTGCGCCGCCTGCTCGCCGACGCGGGGCTGCTCTACGACCAGCTCAAGGACGCCTGGCAGGAACACAAGCTCGCCGGTACGTACCTCGACACTATATAATAGACGGAACACGTTCCGGCCCGTGTTCGTGCCGCTGTTACGCTCGGGTGTCAAAATAATCGCAAGATATTTTTTTGGCTGTAATTAATGTAAAAAAATATTCTGTTGCAGGTTTAGAGAAGCAGTTAGCTGGGTTAACTGTCTCTGCCAAAGAGGAAGATATAAAAGAACTGATTGAGATATTTGACTGCCATTTTGACCCTGCCAAAGAGCCTAAAGGTCCTAAACCTAGACTTCCTAGGAAAAATAGGGTGAGTTTATCTATGAAAATGTATGTGTATTTTGCATTGGTGTTGTGTCCGTTTGTATTTAGACTTAAGTTAATTAGTATCTGGCCTAGGTTTATCTGTTCTCAAAAATAAAGTAATAATCACACAACTTACTGGTAACTAAATATTCAGATTAATTTATTCTTTAAATAGACAACCCTAACGTTGTGACATCTTCGGAACACTTAAGAGTAACGCGATAGAAAGAGAGGCAACTTCTAGGTGAATATAATTGTAGGTAATTAACGCTGTGCGATCAGAATTGCAATTTTATTGTGTCGGAGCAATAGTCGCTATTTAAATGGTTTTGCGGAGTAAGACTTTTGTGCCTGTACTCTGTCAGCACATGGGTCACCGTTTCCTCAGCTTCCTTGCACGCTCTTCACAGTGGGCTGTCCGTAGCACCTATACCAAAAAGGTGCTTGTTAAAGGAACCATGTCTAGTGAAACTCCAAAATTGACTGTGCCAAATTATTTTCACTAGTAGATCCGTTGATTTAGCGAACGTTATGACAGAATGTTTGTTGGCAGGCAACGTCATCGGCTGGTGAGACGGGCGAGGCGGAGGGTAGCACCAGCGAGTCACAGAACAGCTCGCCACACAACTCGCCTAACAAGACTAGTAATGGTTAGTATCTCACTACTATCAAACAGCCTATCATTTTACTCTCATTCTATTATAATGTCTCAATATTGACTAAAGTGGTTTTAGAAAAGACCTTAAGATTTAATAAAATAAATTGACTGATTTTCTGTCATGGTGTTACGAAAAAAAAAACATTTATTTGTTGATTGGATTTTTGATTAAGATGTATTTAAATTCTATATTTAAAGATTACAATGTGGTAAAGTTATAGCAATGGTATCATTTTATAAAATATATATTAAACCCAAGTTTTATTTAGTGTTGTGTAAAATATAGTTTTATTTAACTTCCAGAAGTGGTGGCGGGCGACCCTAGTCAAAACGTCCCGGCGCCGGAGGCGGTGGCGGCCAACTAACGACCGGTCACTCGTTCACAATTAAAGCTTAGACTTTTCTACCATAGCTGTCGTTTAGTGTCGTAAGCCGCTCTCGGGTTAGCGAACAGAACAATGTGAATGGACGGCGTCCATTCTTTATACAACATATACCTTTATTTATTTACAGTTGTTATTGTTAATAAGTAGAAAAGCAGGTAACTGCTTCGAAACGTCATTCGGTTATAGGAAAGTGCAATTTTAGTTTAACATTAGTCAATTTTTTTACGACTTTTGTCAAAGGTAGTATACAGCATCACATATAAGACGTAGTCTTATATATTTTTATACGAAGAATTGACGGATCGTAGGTGGCGTTTACACTCCGTCCGTCCTTTCACTCGACGACGGCGTCGACCCGTCTCGTCGCTAATTCGATAGCGTTACATCGGAGCCATAGGGATGTGACAAAACATTTATTCGTATTATACAACTAGGTTAAGTCTCCTTTGGAATTGAGAGATATTTGTTTTGCATGTAACGCGATGGACGAGATATTTTTTCAAATGCCCACATTTTTTTTCTCTTTTGCTTACGCATAAAGTTTTTCTATATATAGATGATAAATGTAGATGAGTGCCTTAGCAACTCAGTGTATTAAGATAACATTTTTTACATCCCACAATAATATTTTGGTCTTAAGCAACGTTGGTTGTTTGCAATGTCATATATATTACGCATATTTTATACGGTCGAGTTATTTTAAAATGTTGCAATTATGTTACGCGGTAATGTCGAAAGTTTTATACATTTTTAAATATTAAAAATATGAATAACCGTTTTAACAAAGTCTTTGGACAAAGCAATATTTATTTTGAGTTAGTATGTCTTTTCAAGTGCAATATTGTAGAATTTTGTGCAAGAAGACTTCATAGAGTACAATATAGTACTTGTTTTATTTATTTAAAGTTACATTTTATTTATTTCGTGTGTGCAATCACAGGAACGGATGGACTGATTATTACATCCGATATATAAAAGTATATTTACTTTTCTTTTCATTTTGCGTTAATTCTGCCGGCTATTGCTGTAACAATTATTTGCTGACTCTATGTTACGTCACTTTTTCGTTTGCCATAGAATGTTTCCATTCTAAAGTAAGATTTTTTTGTTCACCATACAATAAGCAAAGTAATGGAAAAAGTGTGTACCTATTAACTTACCTCTAATTTAGTTAGTTTTAACATAGACTGTACATATAATTTAATTTCTTATTTGTTCAGATCTCTAATAAATATGTAAGTCTATTTTGTTCGTTTTCTTTCATGTTTTAGAAGGAGGCATGGACGGAGTTTGTTTTTATTGAAATACAAATACATTTTTATTAAAAAAATTTGTTTATTTCATATAGTTATTACATCTTGTTTGGTCCACCCTTCTGCTAAGTGCTCCCTAACTGCTCTATCCAAGATTACCTGAAAATGTGGAAAGTATTTTAGTAGTACATACCTGAACATTTATAAAGATTACTGTACAATCTTAGGATGCATTCAATATTTAAGCTAATTCTGATAGGAAATTGCAGTCTTTTAAATTAAAAAGGAAAATTCGACAGCGTTATGTGAATTTCATAGCATGTTTAATGATATTGGTCAATCAACCCATAGCAGAGAAGCCACTGTGGGATGACAGGCTAGGCGCGGTAGTGGACAGTGCTACTTTAGTTCATTATTACTTTTTTTTTGTGCGGAAACCGTATTCTTTTTCTGAAATAAAGGTAGATTAAGCCTTTTCTGCAACGGACGATTTTGCCTAACGAAACAGGCGATGAAACCTTGATACAGATTCTGTTATAAGGTGGTAGTTATATCCGTACTGGTAGAAAAAAAAAGTACTAAGTTTCAGTGAATGGATACACTCACCTCTATATCTCGACATCCTTGCATAGCTCTGGACAATACAACATCGAAGTAATCCATGTGCAGTCTGTGCGACATTTCCAATAACCCAATGCTGCCTGTAAATCAAACGCATCAACGTCAAAAATCACAGCCGCCAGTTGCGACGAATTTGAAAATATTCCAGTTCTTGCGAGGGGGATATAATGTTAGGTATATATTGTAAAATTAAGTTTTCAATCAACAACACCGCACCGCTATTGTATGAAATGCATGTCAATGTTATATTTTTAAATTTTTGTCATCATTTATATATCGCCACCCGGCAAAAAAAAAGTGTCATAATACAAAAACAGCAATTTCGAGAAAACACGACTTTTATGCTGGTGAATTGAACAATACAGCTTAGTAAAAAGGGAACTTTATTCACTTTTTCAATAAGTAGTTTTTACAGCTGACCAAATGCATTATTTGCTATTCAATGCTATAAAAATGTCAAAACATACCTAACATGTGATATGACACTTTTTTTTGCCGGGTGGCGATCTATTCAGTGAGGAGGAGGAATAAAGGAGAAAGCATATATTTTCATGACATAATAGGCTTAAGCTAGTTCTATATACAGAGGACTGCAGCCAAAAGAACGGAGTGGGTCGCTAAAGCTTCTCAAAAAAATTGTATGTGTCAAATTTATCACAAACTCTTACTAGCAGTAATTCCTCTATTGCCTTGCAATATTTGTCTAAACTTACCAGTGCTAGGAAGACTAGCGACAGTCAATACCACTCCTCCAGCGGCCTCCTCCACGTGTCCCACATCGACCAAAGGCTCGGGCTCCCCGTTGCGCCACGCCATGGAGGCGGAGCAGGCACACGCGTACGCACGCAGGGGTATGCCGGCGTCGATCAGCGCCAGAGTGGCAGCATTCACGCATACACAATACGCACCACCATCTGCCTGAGAAAAAAAAAAGAATGTTATATGGAGCGTAGATTGCAGTTGTCAGCACCTGAATCATTGTCAGTTCTTTTATTTGCTGCCTGCCTTGGGAAGCAACTAAACCCTACAGAAGACTAGCTAATCATCACTAGACACATACTACTAGAAATATACTACTAAGCTTGGTTTAGTATTTGTGCTATAACTTACGTGCGTAACGCGCAAAAAATCACTATGCAACTATAAACATACTTAAAAAATAAACGATGAATTATTATTATTTTGGCCATGCATCTCATCTGATTTTTTTTACAGTAGTAGATTAGATTCAGGTAGGAAGCCTTTAACTGTACCTCCAGGACTGTATAAACTGACAACTTAGTCACAGTGACCATACCACTGAACAAGTTGTGAGTTAAAAGTAAGGGATAGGTACTACTACATTTCACTAATGTAGTCATGTCCTAACGGTCTTGTTGAAATCAGTAAGTATATAAACTGCAATAAGACTAACCTGTAGAACTTCAACATAGATGTCTATCTGAGACCGAGGATACAATTCAGTTTTTATAGCAGCTGTGAGGGCTTGCCTTAAGTGCATTGACATCTCTTGGGATTTTCGGTCACCACGTGGCCTGTTCTTTCTCTCACCTGAAAAACAGTTGATGACAATCTATTCTATTTACAAGGACCAAAATGTAATAATAATAACTAGAGATCTGCCAGTCCTAAGGTTGAACTGTTATTGTATAGACTCTCTGCACACATAACACACACAAGCAAACAGACTGGTCACCTGATGGTAAGTGACTACAGCTGCCTATGGTCACTTGCAACTCAAAGAGTCACAAGTGCGTTGCCAGCCTTTAGGGGGAGGAAGTACAAGTGGAAGTAGTGTCCCTCCAACACGAAAAATCCTCCGACCAGGCTAGGTGATCATGCCTGGCAGACCGTGGCCCAAAGTTAAGGTAAGGAAGTTGTATTTATACTAATCGACGCAAGAGCTTTCACAGCGCGATGCAGGATTAGTAGTTACTCCGTAGTTCGCTGTGTCTTCACTAGATAACAGTGAAGTATGTTTTTCGCTGTATCTGGTTGTCACCTCAGTGGGATTAGGGAAAAGGGAGTTAGGGCTTCTGGGAACTTCACTCACTCGGCAAACCACAAAGCAAGCATTTTTTTTTATAAAAAAAAAAATACTTGCGAAGATTGAAAATAAATCGAATGCAGTTATTGAGAAGGCGGTCCAGTTTATTGAGAAGGTCTGTATTCAGGTCGAAATAACAAACATCACCATAGTCGATTAGAGGAATGATTAGGGACTGCATAAGGATGGCTTTGATTTTAGTAGGAAGGAAGTTTTTTAATCGAAATAAAGTTCAAAGTATTCTAGTCACTTTCTGGCTCCCGTGAGTCACCTGGACACGCCAATCAAGGGTTGAGTCAATATGCAAACCCAGGTCTTTAACCACTGAGCTTAGGGGTATGACTGAACCATTGAAAACTGCAGGTCAGACGGAAGTAGTAGCAATCCTGCTCATAATCCGTTTGCTGCCTACGACGATCGCCTGACACTTGGTAGGGTTTACGGATAAACCAAACCTCATCAACCAGCATTTTATAAACTCAAGGTTGCTATTGATTTTATCAATGGCCTGCAATAAATCTTCAATGCTGGCCTGTGTATACAGCTATAAGTCATACCGATGACTATATAAAGCATGATGACGATGACCGCATCGTCATCATGCTTTATAACACTGATAATCTCTTACAGGCTTTTTAACTACCAAATCTTGAAGTTTAATCACACTACACTATTACTACATTTCAAATTGTGCATGTTCATTAATACTCACACAAATACAAAAATATTGTTATAAAAAATAAAATAACCTCACTTCATCTAGGATGCAACTTGTTTATCTTCCTGAATAAACTAATTATATTTTAACTATTACATAATGCACAGATTAAAGTACACTCAGAGTTACTACATCCAATAATATTTATAACATAGAGAGGTTAATGTTAGTCCCTATACATAGTTCCCCGAGTTGGTTTCAAACCTACAAGAGTTCATAAGGTCTAGTTAAAAAAAAATATATGTTACACGGGGCAAACGAGTAGACGAGTCACCTGATGGTAAGTGACTACCGTCGCCCATGGACACCTGCAACTCAAGAGTCACAAGTGCGTTGACAGCCTTAGAGATGGGAGTGTGCCCTTGTTGAGTAGTTTATTTATGGAATCAGATAGATTGAACTCGCCTATCGCATACTGTTTGTAAATATTCAAAGTAGCACTTAGCTACCCTTTATACACATCCCAGAACAACAAAGGGTGCCTCTATGCGGTATTCGGTACCTGTAGAGAATGTAGCCATGCTATATTGACAGTTGACAACCACTCCATCCTGTAAACTTTTGGATTTTGCAGCCTGAAACAAATCCCTTATTTTACAAAAACATTTAAGACAATAAATTATTATGAAGATTTTGTAACATGTAGGTAAATATCAAATAATGTTACGTACGTTAATCATAGGCCCTGAGCTTAGGGCTGCCATCCGTCCGGGTTTCCCCGGATTTGTCTTAGTTTAGAGGGCGTCCGGGGAGCGTCCGGGCGGGGTTTTTAAAAAGTGTCAAAGGACACTCTGTGCTAAGGGACAACTATAATTGTTAGATGAATCGTTAACAAGCTAAAAATTTAAATGGAATCTGCGTTCTTTTTTAAGGTGTCCGGGAAAGAATCTCAGTTACACCCATGTGCAGATGACACCAAAATAATGGGAAACCCTCTCATCAGTCACAATGTTATTCAACAGGAC
Source organism: Euplagia quadripunctaria (assembly GCA_963859945.1). NCBI lineage: Eukaryota > Metazoa > Arthropoda > Insecta > Lepidoptera > Erebidae > Euplagia > Euplagia quadripunctaria. The sequence goes on from OY982583.1 coordinate 8,474,911, forward strand.
TTGGATCGTATTGTACAATGGACACATGATTGGCTAATTCCACTGAATGCAACAAAGTGTACAGTTTAACACATAGGCAATTACAACCCAAAGATGCAATACAAGATTGGTTCTGTGACAATGCAATCTGTAAGTACCCAAAGAGATCTAGGGGTAACCATCACACATAACCTCAAGTGGGATGTACATATCACAAATATAGTGAAGAGGGCCAATTCCATGTTGTATGTGATAAGAAAAGCATTTAACGTCATTACAAAAGATTTGTTCTTAAAAATTTATAAAACATACATCCATCCTCTCTTGGAGTATGCATTCCAAATATGGAATCCATACTTCAAGAAGGACATAGAAATGCTCGAGAAAGTACAACGGCTACAAAAATGGTTACTTCACTGAAAAACAAAACCTATGAAGAACGTCTTAGTGAACTTAACTTGACTACATTGGAACAACGTAGGCAACGGGGAGATCTGATAGAAACATTTAAAATATTAATTGGACACTGCAATGTGAGAGATATCAGCAATCTCTATACTATGAATCCAAATATACCAGTAGGGATCTTTATTGATTTAAAAAAAGCTTTTAACACAGTGAGTCACAAAAAGCTCTTACAAAAATTAAATAATATAGGAGTCACGGGGAAAGCTTATAATATGTTTGAATCATACTTAAAAAATAGGCAGCAAGTTGTTAAAATGGATAACTATGTTAGCTCAAACCGAAACGTATCCTGTGGCTGTCCACAAGGTTCTATTATCAGTCCATTACTCTTTTTAATTTATATTAATAATATTAATACAATAGGACTTGCAGGACACCTAACATTATATGCAGATGACACTTGCCTCTTTTATTTCGACAAATCAATCAACAACATAATTGCTACAGTTCAAAAGGACCTTAATCTTCTCAATGATTGGCTAAAATATAACCTCCTTACAATTAATACGTCGAAAACTTCATTTATTATCTTTTCTGCAAAAAATAAAGAAATACCTAACTTCCCACCTCTGACAATAAATAACGAAGTCATAAAACAGTCAAGCCATGAAAAATATCTGGGACTGTGGGTAGATGAAAAACTTACCTGGAAATTGCATATTGATCATATCAAAACAAAACTAACATCTATACTGGGAGCATTACGTAAAGTCGCAAACTGTTTACCATACAAAGTACGGACTATGATATACAACTCGCTAATCAAGTCTCATCTGGAATATCTAATAGAGATATGGGGATCAGCTAGTGTAAGTAATTTAAACTCGTTACAAAGAACTCAAAATAAAATAATTAAAGTCTTATTCCACTACCATTATCTTACTCCCACCAAACAGCTTTACGAAGAGACTAAACTACTCAACCTAAGACAACTTTATATCTATTACACTTGCATTCTAATTAAAAATATTATTACTGACTCCGTACAAACAAATATACAGTTACATAATAGAAATATAACTCACAATCTAAGAAATAAAAATAAACTGGAATAAAGAAAGCACAAACTAATTATGGACGACGAACGATATTGTTTGAGGGAGTGCAGCTGTACAACAGATTGCCGGACGATGTAAAAGTTTGCGATAGCATGTCTATATTCAAGAGCAAACTTAAGAAGTACGTTGATGAAATTTAAATGTTATATGTATAATTAAATAAAAATAAAATTAAAGATAAAAATGTATTAGCAAACATGTTACAAATATTCATGTATAACCCTTAAAAGACTTTCTAACATGCTAGAGATATAATTCACTATTTACTATTTAGAATTAAGTATTATTGTGTATCTCATTGTAAGTGGACTTAAGTTCTTATGAGAAAATAAATTCTTTAAACCTATATCCAGTTAAGAGGACACTCATTGAAGCTTGCCAATTCTCCGTCTGCTAGTAATCCTAGAAGATACTTTTTGCCAAATCGGGTGGTGACCATGTGGAACAGTTTACCAGAAAATGTAATTAGTGCACAATCAGTGAACAGTTTTAAAAATAGACTTGATGAACACTTAAAAAAAAAAACAAACTTAAACACAAGTGCATTGATATGCATGCATCAGATCAAGGATCTGCTAGTGCATTATTTAAATAACAATAATAATAATGTGTCCGGATTTTACGTTTTCGTCCGGCGTCGGCAATTTAAGTGATGGCAGGCCTACCTGAGCTTAGACTTAAGAATCTTTAGTTGAACGTTATAATAATTAATAAAAGATATTTTAAATAAATTTAACATGTACTAAATCTTGAACTTACTTGGTGTGGACCATAAACAGCTGCTAGAACTTTTGTATTTCCTTGTTCTAAATAAGCACTACCGTCGGGTTGTGTGAATACTCCTAGTTTGCATCTAATGCGACGAAGCTCGTTGGGTCTGCGTCCATCAAGGCGAAGACCTTGACTTGAAAGCAAATCAGGACCAGGCATTTTACTAAAATGATAAAGTTACAAATTGAATCCGATTACACAATATCTTCACAACATACACATTAAACCGAAGTTAATCGCTACGGTACGATGGTAAGAAGAACACATGTAAATGTAAATAATAGTAAATATTAGCTTGTCAATATGACAATGACAAACTGTCACAGTGTTGCCAAAACTTCTTGAACTCGTTGCCTTGGACAAAGTGCTGTAAGCACTTCAAGACAATGAGTTCAGGAGTATTTAGAGATGGCTTATACAAGTTATACATAATACAAAGTGTTGGTATAAGCAGATGTTGATCTTAACTTAGTCCATGGTCCCGTAATCCAAATATTTGATATTGTGTCATACTCATGAATCGTATTAGTAAAATCAATTTCAAGCTTCAAGACTATAACAATAAATATCTAGCTTAACAATTGTTAATCCTAGCATAAGAGGTAAACAATAAATTTCATGAGTTTGACATATTTGTTTTCAAAATATGTTTTAGTCCAAAGTAATCCTACAAAATGGTTAAAATAAGACAATCTGTTAAGTAGGTCATTAAATAATTAATTAATCGGTAATCCTACGTTATCTGTTGCCAATGGCTGCGAAGGGATTTCTGTTGTGTATCCGATTGTGCTTTATTTAAACTCTTGAACAAAATACTTAAAACTAAATAGTGTTAAAAAGTTATGCGACAAGTGCTTTGCTTAAGAAATTAGGTATTTTGTTGTAATTAGAAATTGTTGTTAATTTTGAGCTCATTGACCGTAGTCTTGTCAGTTGTCATCCCGGTGATGCTTGCGTGTGCATTACATTTGAACAAAAAATCGATCTAAATGATCACGAATTTCATTGTTATGTCGACATAATCAATGACCAAACATGCGTTGCAACATTCGCTAATTTTTAAACAGTGATTGTGTACAGTGAAATATTTAAAATGATAATTGTTTATATTGATTGATGTGCCAAATAATTTGGATATAATTGGTAATACGTAATTGTTACAGAAGTGACTAACCATAATGGACGTAGACGACTCTGCCGTCGACCTCAGCGTCAGGTGATTTTATATTTTTATTCATTATTGTTTACATTATTGTTTTCTGAAATTATGTAATTTTTTTAATGGTCAGGTCATTGCCACCTGAACTGAGCGAATTGAGGGCTTTGACGGCTAGTGGACTTACTATAACACCAGCTCAACCTCCACCTCATGTAAGTATTAATTTACTTATACTTCATGTAGTGTAAATAAACATCACTGTATTGCCTAAAATAAACTAGTATAGTATACTATTATGTTGGTGGCTTAAATTAAATGTTGTTTTCTGTATCTATTTCAATAGCCACCGGTTATTTCAGAACAAATGATTGTTATATTTGGAATGTACTGCATTACTGTAGGATAAATACTATTCTCTGGCTCTTTTTTTGCAACTAAATAATGTTTAAAAACTACAATGTTTTTAATACATTATTTTCTTATTAAAGGTATTAATACGATGTTGCGAGCATGCTTGCTATACAATTCATTGTAGAAATATTATTGACCAAAGAAATCTGTTACCTTGATAAGCAAGATATTCTATTATTTTATACATTTTCAAATTAATTCTTTTATTTTACACATACATATAATAAGCTATAGAAAGTATTGCTCACAAGACCACTTATATTTATTTAATTAAAAAATGTGATAACATATAGCTCATTAGGTCTTTATAATAGTTAAAAATTTAGTTATAAATTGCAGATTTTCTATTTATTTCTTTAGTATATGCATAGGTTATAAAAAAAATTGGTTCATATGTATAAACAATAAGCACAGGCATGACCAGCATGCCATAGTCACTAATTGTAATGCTATGACTGCACAACACATGGGTGTAATGTTGCATGTCTCTTCTTTGTGACTGTAACCTGTTCAAAGATAAAGCCAGCTTCTTTTTATAATTATAGCATCACCTGCATATACATCACTATTTGATAAAATAAATAATAAAAGTAATTTTCCTGTTGCATGCATTTGTGTCTACCTATCTGTATTTAAGGAAAATGTGACAGTTAGATTGTACAGAATTTTCAGCAAAAACACAGTCTTGCCAATACACTTAATAAACATATCCAGTTTAACAAGTATAAATTAAACATTTTAAATACCCCTGACTCAAAAATCCCTTCAACTATTAGGAATGAGCTGATGGTCTTTAAACGACTGAATGGATACTCTTGAACTATAGCTAAGAATACTCTCGACCAAGTTGCTGATTTGCGAGAATATCGATGTAATTCAAAATTCAGTTGAATTGAACTAAGTATGCCAAACAATCATAAATCTTTCATATTTTATGGTGAACAGAGCTGCAACACCGATTTCATGCTAACGTTTGTTAGAAAACGACAAGTTCATTATATATTTAGAACAAAATACTAGAGCAGAAATCACAAATCGTTGCCATTCTCTAAAATCAATAATTTTTAGTTCCATCGCTATTCTCGCAAACCAGCGAAGTGATCTTTCAAACAAAAAAAGTAAATCAAAATCGGTAATTTATTGGAAATTTAGCAACATTCTTACAAATAATATTATGAATTAAAATAATTTATATTAAAGATCTATTAGGAAGAAGGCTTCTATGAAGTAGTCTTTTTCTGAAAATGCATTTTTTTCAGAATTTTTTGGCATTAGTATATTAATATATCTAACACTTTTCCTTTCGTAAGTTTTTTGGAGTTCTTTTTTTTATCTTCTTATTTACTCATTTTATCTTAAGTTTGACTGATCAATTTAATTACCTTTATGAATAATATACCTATATTGATTAAATTAAAATGCAGTTAAAAGGTTACTAAGCTGATATTATTTCCAATGCTATCCTTGGAAAGATTGAAAGGGTGAGTACACAGTGCTAATAGTGGAAAATATTTTCTTATACCAAGTCGGTGGCAAACAAGCATACGGCCATCATGGTAAGCGGTTACCATAAACTATTTACGCTTGCAGTTTCAGAGGACTCGCATTCGCGATGCCGACCCTTTAAAAACATATACATTTCTTTCTTGAAGAACCTCATACTGTTGTTCCTCGGGAAAACCTCGACAGAGGGCTCATTCCACACCTAAAGCGTTCGCGGGAGGAAATTCCTGTGCAAAACGTACCGTGCCCTATCATTTAGGTTCTAAGATGTGAGTGCGGTGGTAGAATGCGGCCGTGGGCATCATGTTAACCAGTTCCTAGGAGCACAACCCATTATACAAGCGGTAGAACACGCACAAGGAGGCAAAGTCTCTCCTTAGGCTTAGGGGTCCCAAATCGCTTGTGAGTTTGGGATCGTCGACGATTCTCACAGCACGTCTTTGACCCGAGTGAAAAGGCCCAAGCTGATATCCAGGTGCTTCCGCCTAGAGATGACGACAATACTCCATATGGGGACGTACTTGTGACTTGTATAATAAAAGTGTAGGTACCCCGGGATATAAAATTCGCGGTACTTCCCCTGCTTCACTCTATTAAGCACTCCAAGCTGTTTGAATGCCAGCTTTTTGACTCTGCATTCCAAGTGATTTCGAAACTGGACGTCACTGAAAATGTCGACACGAAGAAGCCCAATACTTTCTGAGATAATAAGGGCTGTGTCTTGAATAAGCTGTCTGTTGAAATTTGGGATCACTATAAATAGAGTTTAGTCGGATAGAATTAGCATATTCGCAAATTTAATTGAGATAGTCGGTTTTTTTGTTTGTTAAATTGAAACTTCACGATTAATATATTACATTTCAAGGCATATTCACCAGTGCAATACGCTTATTTCGCGCACACGCAGCTCTTAATTTGTACTTCATAGATATATATCAGATATTCGGATCTTTGGTGATAAGAGCCATGGCTCTTACCACTAAAGATCCGACCTAACAGACCTAGAACCATGTCTAGGTATGTTCGCTCAAGATTGCTTATTCAATTAAGCTGCCCTCAGAAACCTCCGTCTTGAGTCAGAGTTGCTCCTCACTGCAGACTCTTCCTCCAGCACGAACACTAACATATAGACACTTCGGTATAAACCCGTAATAAAAGTGAGAATTTTAAATAAAAACAGGTTTTCATTTGTTTACTTGCGAAAATAATTAAATGTTTAATCTATACTAATATAATAAGGCTGAAAAGCTTTTTGTTTGATTGTTTGTTTATCTCTTTAACTAGAAGTTGGATTCGAAAAATGATTTTTGTATTGGATAAAATATTCATTGAGGAATGTTATATATATGTATAATATGCTATGTTACATCACGATACGACCATTAGGAGCAAAGCAGTGACCATAAACGCGGGGAACGGGTAGGCAGTCGTGAAGTAGGATATTAAACCTCAAAAAATATAACTTAAATCTAAACTACTTACAACTACGTTAAACTTAAAAAAAATAACTTATGAGACATAACTTCCAGTAACAAACAAGTTCTTAAGGTCAACATTACCTTATTCAATTAAAATTATTGTTTAATTTAAATTGACTAGAAACTTTACGTCTACATCGCGAAATAAAATCTTACATCGTAGTTTGATTGACGCCAGAGGAATCATCATTAAATATTTGTTTGTTTCAAATTATTCCCATAACTGGGATTTCCCTTATATAATTCTAATCCCGTAAATCTCGAGATTGATTAAATTTTAGAGCTTTATCGGGGATTGATTAGCTACGTATTTACGAAAATATTACGTTTGTATCTCCTCCTTAAAGTCATTACTGATACGAGATATGCATAAATGTAATAAAAATATGTAAAACTAGCGGAAAAACTCATCTTGTGTCAAATTAGGACATTGTTGAAGGACAATTTTAAGATTACTTATCTTAATCTAATCTAACAAAACAATCTTCTATGTACATGCTTGCTTGAATGATGCTTGTATAATGAATAGTACTGGTGTAAACCGGGTTATTAGGCAAATTAAAATTATATATATATTTTAATTTAAAGATTACTAGTAACGTGGGACACACATTACTAGTAATCTCGTTAACCCCTCCAGCCAAGCTCAACGCTTGTGTTAGGAGTGGGTTCACGTGGTTGGTGATTTATGTGTGTGTGAATTTAGTGTTCACTTTTTAAAATTAATGTTTCATAACTTTTTTATCCTGTTTAGGAATGCCTTTTGGTACACCCGAACAGGATACGTAGATATGATTAATCGGACTTGAACTAACTAAAAGCACCATGTTCCTTCATACATGCATAGCCGTGCCATTGTATCTACAATCCAGTCTATAACAGTCCTTAGGATAAGGGAATGTACCCATACTAGGGGGGTCTTCAAAATACCACGCTTGGTCACGAGGGGGGGGGGGGGGGTTGGGTTTTCGTCACGTAGTCAATATCCTCTAGGGAAATCTAGTGCTTTTTCGAGCTATATTTAAATATGGCGCGCAGCGTTTAGCGCTTTTTAAACTCACAGGTAGCAACAAGCAAGCGTTTAGCGCTTTTTAACTTTCTGACGGCAAAAAATGATTTAAAACCATATTTATAAATTACTACGTGAAAACTAGTGGGGGAGGGGGGGGGTCTTGGCATATAATACGGTGGTCACCGAGGGGGGGGGGAGGGGTATAAAAATTGTAAAAATGGGTCACGTAGTATGGGTACGTTCCCTAAGTAGCCTTATGCTGCTAGTTCAGGCTATTTCTACATTAAAGTATTTCAGTTTGAAAGTTAATATGCCAGCTTAAATACTGCGATAAGGTTTATTAAAATCGATTGTAAAGAAGAAGAAAATTATAACTGTACCAGCCGTAGTTACGTACGGATAATAGTTACTTTTAAATTACTTTTAAAAGAAATCTCTAGTCGTTAGTTTTAAACAATACGTGCAACAAATTTAAAAAATATGTATAATCGGCTACATAAAGCTATATATGTCCAGTGTATACACTGGACCTGTCATGGTACAAAAGTCTGTACAATGACAAGTTCAAGTTATATTGGTCTATGAAATAAAACAAGACAATCAAAACGGTCGAAATTCGACCGCCAGGCGATCTTTAGTAATCCTACTAATATTATAAACGTGCAAGGTTTGTGAGGATGTATGGATGTTTGTTACTCTTTCACGCCAAAACTACTGAACCGATTGACATGAAACTTGGTATGTAGATAGCTAGAGACGTGGATTAACATATAGGTTACTTTTTATCCCGATATTCCCACAGGATCGGGTCTTACGCGGGTGAAACCGCGGAACGCTGCTAGTATATAATAGTGTTGGTGTTTTTAATATAATCTAAGAATACATGCAACCGAATAAGTTACTGCGATTGATAATGAAAATCTGTGGGTCAGTAAACAATACAATCAGAATTGATAATGCTCGTTTATTAGATGTAGCTATTATACTTAAAATAATAATATAATTGTATAGGTTGTTGTTTGACAAAGCATAACTCCGACATGATGTTTCATAAATATTTTATAACAATTATAACAGTTAATAATTAACATTTATCATTATTTATGATAAATCTTATGCATTATTTTACATATCTTTTTTAATAAATATCTAATAAATTTTGTGAAAAAACATAAACATGACTAACTGAATTGAGATCATTATGCCCATAATATATTATGTATACATGGTTGTTGGTTCTATAAACATCAGAGGAATGTTAACATATTTGTATCACAGCTTCGAAGCGAAATGACTGTAAACAGAATTCTAAATACAAATATTTACATATTTCATTGATATTGAACAATTTACATTGTTTCAATTTTGATTTAATTTAATACATTGTTCGTGTAAAAATATGTATTTGTTTAGAAGGGCATATATTTAAAAGTTCATCATACTATCGAACTACTTTTGCAACAATTTTACTAAATGTAAACTGAATAACCATTCAGTTTAATCCGCGTTAATGGTCACTGCTCTCCTCCTAAAGATCGTAGCGCGATGTTAAATAGCCTGTAACCTTCCTCTAGAATTGGTTTGAAATATTTTGAAATATTTACAGATTATACATAGAAGAAGTGCAGAAAGCTTAAATTTTTGAAACAATATATGCTATAAAGCTAAAAAAACTTGCAAAAACGGGTACATAAAGCTATAAGTGTTCAGTATAATATATTTTGACCTGTCATTTTACAAAAGTCTATACAATGACAGGTCAAGTAATATTGGCCAATGAAATAAACCATGGTCGAAATTCGACCACCACGCGATCTCTAGTTTAGAATAAACTCCCTATGTCTCACTATCAGATTTTTAACAAAACGTAAAATCCCTAAATACCTTTGTGGTATATATTCAATACAAGTAATTAATACAACCCTTTAGCTTTAGGTTAATAAACCAAAACTTCAAACGCAAAAGGAAGCATTTCCCTCAGTTTTTGAAAGCTGTCATTTCTGAAACAACACTCTTTCATCATTCAATAATAATGATGACCTTTGCTTTGTATGACATTAGTGGGAGGTCAAGCTGTTTCATATTTACCGAAACGAAATAAAAAGTAGATACATAGCTTGTTATTTTATTTTATGTACCTAGATATATTGCATGTAGGGTTAGCGTTAGTTTGAACTGCATTATCTTATGTTTGAGAAATTGACTGGTCAGATGTCGATTTCATTAAATTTTACCAGCTGTTGCCACTGCTGCGTCCAGTGCCAAAGTTATTTGTTAAGTTAGGACGGCTGCGCAACACAGTTATAAAATTAAAAGCTTTTAAGATGAAAATACCGACCTTCACCAACTGCATATAAATGGTGTACAGGAAATAAATAAACACACGATTACAAATATTAGTTGTGTTACTTTTGTTCAGTGACTATAGTTAGTATATATAATAGAAGTCACTATAGTTAAGAATAACGTTCTTACAATTTTTTATTTTAACTTTACTTTTGCAGGGCTCCGGCGGCAAAAGGGTGCTTCGCCCTCGATCAGAACAGCGCAGCTATGCAGAGAGCCCTGATATCGTGCTGTTGCCGGCTGCACCTCCGCACCGCAAGCCATCTATGGTCACCCCCACACCTTTTACAGGTTAAATCTGATCCAAATTCTGTTTAAGAAAATGGAAAAATGTCTTTATGTCACGTAAAATCGTGGAGACATAGCATAGGAAATAGATTTTTTTAATCAGTTAACGCTACTAATAAAACTACCTGTTTTCCAATTAATGAAGTACCTCCGTCCCCCTGACGGTCCCAGCTATAATAAACTCGCGTTGTCTTGCAGGGAGTTGGGTCTCCTAGGCCAGGGCTCGGAATTATTTTTCTTACTTGCAACTGCATATCAATTCCTATTATGCCTATATAGGCTATATAGCTATTACAGTGTTACCAGACTATTAGATACCATTGGTGTTGCGGGTGCCCATAGGCTACGGCAACCACTGGCCGACCGACTTACTGAAGAATGGAATAATTATTGTCGATTATTCGATTCTTTTCGATCCAATTATTGTCCCATAAAAAAATATATTTTGATTCATAAGAGTTGTTCTGAATCTTGTGCACTTTTTTTTCGTTAATTAAATGTTTAGGAACCCCGCAACACAAGGATAATTCCCAGTTTTCTTTTTTAGAACATAAAGAAAAGAAAATATATATTTTTCGCCCAGATGTGAGCAGTAAACTAAACTCCGGTAGTGTGAATGTATCTATAACACCGAGTGCCCTTCCGGCGCCGGCGCCCGAGTCACCTCGCGACCCCCGCGATGACGAGGACTCTGAGGACGACGAGAATGACCCACCATTGCCCATACCGGGACACAGAGTAAGTTGTAGTGATGTTTTGTGTAACTTTACCTTGTAGCTATTAACACATCCCTGTAGCGTGGCCCCATGACTAGACAACATTTTTTAACAAGATTTTCAAACCGGTAAAGCCAATATTTTTCATATTTCTAACAAGATATTCCAGGCTTCTTATAAGATAAGCACTTTACTTTTCTCACATTTTTTCAGACTTTTCACAAGGTTTTATACATAATTTTTTTTTTAAATTTAGACAAGTCCTTAAAATTCTTAAAGAATAACATATTTCAAGGACAGTATTTAGGACGATTTACAAATTTAAATATGAATTATCCCTGCCACCCATTCCGGGGATAGATTGGGTTATTCATGAATTTTTCTCTATAGTACAAAAGAATTTATCTTTGCGGCCATCAAATCTTCAAGCAATGTCAACATATGTACATTAGGTACTTATAATTATGCTCTTAAAAATAATATACTGTACTAGAGTTATGACTAACTTAAAGAACTGTTGCAAGCCTCCACGTGCCCTTAGTTGGTTAATTTTTATATTTTGATACAGGAATTATCAAGTGCGGAGATATGGGAACGCGAACGTCGCTTACGTGCGTTGCGCGAGAAGTTACGTGCGGAGGAGACACGGCTCGTGCTGTTGAGGAAGCTACGTCAGTCGCAGCAGACTACTGGACTACCTCCCGCCAAGGTGAATTATTTAATGTACACTATTTAGACTTCATTGTTTTTAAACTTTCGCTACTATACTTATTAGATTAGATGTGTAAATCGGGACTTAATCCCGGTAATAATTACAAGGTACAACACCTTTTCCTTTTAATTATTTAGACTAAGTCTTTTTTATAATGTATGATAATTAAGACTAATTGTTATTTAGTTTAGCTTTTACTTAATTTCACACCAAAATAACTACATACGTATATCTTATCACTGAATAAAAAAGGTATCGTAGTAACATTTTTACGCGATGATGTTTTTTAACAGAATGTTTTATGAAATTTTAAAAGCATTTTGGTTCAACTTCAGTGCTTATGTAAGAAAAGCTATGAATGACTCAATTTTAAATCCAAGTTTTGACAAGTCCCACAGGTACTTAAATCGAGACACGCGGCAGCGTGTCAAGCCAAGTTCAAGAAAAAAAAACTGGCGACGCAGCAGCCGTGTGTTAAATGTTACAATAGTGGTTATGAGTCTTACTATTTTTCACTAAGTTATTGTAACATATTCAAGGTTAAAAAATGTACCACTGAATTTTAATATGTAAATGAAATGACTACAATGGAAGATACCGTATGCCCTCGAACTTAAACAGAAAAGTTGAGCACGAGTTTTGTAATAGCTACCAACTGCATAAGTGTGTAATAATGTAAAGTCTATAGATAACATCACAAAAGCATTTCGGTTCACAATACTGAATAGTAATATAAGTATATTTCGTTATCAATCAGGCAGTTTAATAGGAGTTAAGTAATGGCTAGTATTGACGTAATACTGTTAGGGTAAGTTGGTGTAATTTATCTTGATATTTTTCTTATATTTGTAACAATGACGTAGTACAATATTTTATGACTTTCTTCAACCGCTTGTGCTGAATGTGTGTAAAGTAAAAAAGTGTAGGTAAGTTCAGAATCATATTTTTTATAAGACTGTTTTAGGTACAATGAACGATGTGCGTTTTGTTGTCAACGAAATTGTATGCGCTTAGCCAAATATGTTTTTCATATGTTAAAATCTAAACTATTGTTACGAGCTGGGGTTCGGGATTAGATAGATACTCTCATTTATAACGAAATAGACATAATTTATTTACTCACTCACTATTCCCTTGAACTATTCATTATACTTCGCACTTGTTACTAGCAGTATCGCTCAACTAGAACTGAATGTAAATACCCGCCATGCAACGTCTTTATATAGTCATAAAAACATCTCATAGAAAGTTCGTGAATTTTCTTGAAACACTTGTACAATATACTTGATACGACCGAGTTGATTCTAGAACTCAGTATTCTTATTGAAAGATTATTACTTCCGTTCTTCATTAAGAAATGGCGGCGTGAGTCTCAATTTAGGTAATAATCGTCAATAGATGGCGCCCGCGGGTTAATTTAGGCTTCCGTAACACTGTTATATTAATGAATAATGAAGCATCCTTATTATTATTTACTGCTAAGAATATTCCTAAATAATATATCCGGAAACACAGATACTATGGCGTAACAATTCGTTATCTCGTGTTAGTTCGTGTAAGGTAGTCGTGCTGAAACTCGGTCCTTCCCCCGCAGGACAGCAGCACGGGCACTGCGCTGGCGGGCAGCGGCTGCGTGGTGCCGCCCGGCGTCACCGTCACGCCCGCGCCCCCGCCCGCGCACCAGCAGAGCAAGGTAATACTCTACTCTTTACGTTACCGTCTTCTTGGAAGTCGTTGAGGGAAGCCTACGTCCAGTCTTTGTCTTTAAAAAAAACAAATTCTTACTCAAATTTTGCACACCTGTCAAAGACCGATGACAATGCAATAATTAGATTATTATTTTTTTTTTTAGTTGAATTTTCTATAAAAGCGTGTTTTTTTAGTTTTTTAAACTATAATTATTTATTGTGATACTAACTTTTAAACTTTCGCGTTCTATGAAATAATTATGTATTATATACAGGAATTAACGCGATCACGAAATAAGTATTACATACCTCTGAATTACCTGACGTTTGGACCAAGTTGCACTGACTCTTAATATAGTATTTTGATTTGCCACTATTACCGCCAGGCCACTGAACTACTATAGGGCTGGTATATGCAACTAAGTAGGCGGCTTTGTACGTCGTGTCCTCTTGCGTATGGAATTTATTATGGGTAGTTTTTCATAATACATATTATAAAACAAAGTCAAAAACCCCCCGCATCTGTCTGTCTATTCGCGATAAACTCAAAAACTACTGAACGGATTTTCATGCGATTTTCACCAATAGATAAAGCGATTCATGAGGAAGGTTTAGGTATATAATTTGTTAATGTTTTGTGTAAATTGGTTGAAATATGATGATGATTGTTGAAGATGTCTCTGCTGCCCGTGCGAAGCCGGGGCGGGTTGCTAGTATCAGTATAAACCTTTTTAAAAATGAAATGAAATGCTCGAAAATTTAAATCATAAAACAATTTTTTAAATATTTTTAAGTTTAAGTGCATTTGGCGACTCACTTACCATCTATAGTTTTTTGACACTTATTTATTTGTTTCATGTCATGAACGGCTTATTTTTTTGTTATAATGGCCTTTTTATACATTTGGATAGTATCAGGTTCCTGTAATTAGTTTGTTCTTAGCCTTTTAAACGCTTTTGTCTGTGACAACGAAAATAATGTTTTTTTTTGCACAAAGTAATGGTTGGAGTATTTATTTTCTCTCTTGGATTTCGTATTTTGGTCGCAAATGTGATAGTAGTAGCCTTTAAAAGGTTAAACCGCGTAAACTAACCTTTTTTTAAAAAAAAAAAGATTACTAGTAACGTGGGTCACACATTACTAGTAATCTCGTTAACCCCTCCAGCTAAGCTTAACGCTTGTGTTAGGAGTGGGTTCACGACGGTAGAGCACTGGGTGGGGTTCGAACCCGTAACCACTTGATCGCAAGTCCGACGCCTTAGCCATTACGCTACCGCCGCTTATTTTCCTATTTATTTACCTTTCATAGTGGAAAAGCACGAGTTGATGATCATGATGACGTTAACTTTTTCCTTTTTAAAACAAAATAAATAAAATACAATACAGATAACGAATTAGAAAGCCGTTTACTGTCTTTTGAGGCCTATGGCCGTTGTTCTAGTAATAAATTGTACTGTAGTCTGACTAATATGTTATGAATATTTGGCTACGATTAGCCGGTCG